>CM020054.1:0-1424166 GCA_009769605.1 Bucorvus abyssinicus
AACGCCATCCTCCTCCTCTCGCCCCAGCGCAGGAGCGCAGGTTTACAGCCCTGTCTCCCTAAGCACCGCAGGCGGTAGTTCAGGGAGAGTTGAGCTTTGGCAGCTGGTTAGAGAAAGGGCAACCTCAGCTGGGAGTGAGATCACGAGCCCTGCACCTAAAGCTAATTCTCACTTCACGAGCAGCTCCCTGATTGTCAAATATTGTCATGGTCCGAGAAGACACCAGACAGCTCTTCGAACATCACATCGCATCCCTGTGCAGGAAAAGATGACATCGTTGAGGTTATCAGGAAGCACCCTAAACCAGGTCAGATTACTGTTTTTTTCAGGAATCATTAACAATCGGGCATATAAAAAGGCAACATCACCAAAACGCATCCAGTGAGATGCTGCACATCTGCTAGGAACCTTCCTGGGACCTTCTGGTGCTCCCAGTAAAGTCAGGCCTTATCTGAGAGCACCACAAAGAAACGCCACAGGTACGCAGACCCTGAGGGCGTTTTCAATCCACTCTGCAGATTGTGGTAAGAAAGGGGGTAAATCCATACCAAGGAACAGAAAAATAGCCGTGAGCGGTATCCTCAGTACATCATTTTTGCCCTGTTCCGTGCCTCGGGAAAGCACTGAAGTGTACGAGTCCCTTTCTGTTGCCAACACGATACACACAAGACGTCAGTACCTGGTCGGGAACAGGATCACGGGGCGGGGGAAGGAAAGACCCCCTTCTCCCCGGGGGAAATGCAGAGGGACGCTGTGTGGCAGAGTGACATTTTCCTTTGTTTATCAAAGGCCAGTCAGTTATCAGTGCCCTTCCGAGAGCGTGTGCGTGAGCTGTGGGAGTAGCTGGTCCCACAGCTTTCCAACACAGGCTGTGGAAGATGCTGTACAGGACAGAGGAGACCCAGCATCCCCGAGGGCAGGCTGTCCCCTCAGTACGAAAGAGGAGCTCACAGCGGTCAGACCCAAGAAAGAGAGGTTCTTCTGAAAGAACCAACGCCCCCGATGGAGCAGAACAGGAAAACTGAGAAGAACAAGACGGAAAGAGCGAGCACGGAGCTCTCTGCCTTTGTCTGGGGCTGGCCACGGGAGCGGAGGGGGAGGCTTACTTTGAAACACACGGCCGGGTCTTCTTTAGCCGGCAGATGGAGGTGGACTGCAGGGCTGAAACGATGCCTTCAAGGAGGAAAAATTCTTCAGGGTCCCACATCCCTGTGAAAGGAGCAGTTGGAAATACAGGCGCATTAAATGCCAGCGTTACGAGGTCAGCGCTGGTGCTCCTCTGTCCGCCCCGTGTCACGCTGGCTACACAGACTCACCGCTGAGCCGGCAGCTGCACCAAGAGTGAGCGTCAAAACCATCACTGCCCCCTCCAGCCACCCAACACCGTGGGCTCTGGCACTCAGGTCTGGTTTCCCTCACTGTCACCTGTCTGTGGAGATGTTGCAGTGCTACAGCTTCCAGTTAGCCCAGTAAAGATAAAAGGGGAACGAGGCTGAAGAGCACAAACGTTACACTCCTTAAAAAGCTCTTTGTAGTTCCCGACCCCTTCTACCCTTTAGAGGGAAAACCCAGGCTTTGTCTCTTTGGATGGGGTATTTAAAATGCAAGCCCTCCATCACCTGAGTGTCAATTAAAAATAAAGACGTGCAGAGGAAGAACCTGTGTCGCCGGTTGGCTGAGGCAAGCCAAGCACGGGGATGAGTCCTTCCCTATCCCCGAACCCCTCTCCTCCGGGAGAGAAAAGGGTTCAAAAGCAGAGATACGAAAAGGAAAAGAAAGATTTTTGTGAGACCTCTGAACGTTTGGAAAACTGAAACAAACTTTATTAAAACTAGAACAATATATATAACATGCAGGGAAAAACCAATGCAAAATCTGAGAGTCTGTGCAGGATGGAAAGGTGAGGGTTAAACGCGAGAACAGAGACAAAGGGGGATGGTGCCACGTGCAGTCCAGAAAATGGCACCGGCCACGTGTGCACCCTCGTGGAGCGAACAAAGGAAACCCGCGGCTGTTATGAACGCGGGACTCCCATATGCAGAGCGCTGTCCCTACCGCTTTCTCGTTGTTTGTAGAAGCAGAGAAGCAGGAAACCGCGGCGCTGGCAGGCAGAGAGGGTAAAACCTTACGGCAGCAGAAAAGCAGCCTCCAGGTGAGCAGTCTGTCCCAGGCGGCGTGGCGGGGGCTGCCCCGGCGCACGGTCCACTCCAGCAGCCTGTAAGGTCTCCGGAGCCGAGCCGCAGGGTTTGGAGAAGCCTCTTCCCCGGAGCGAAGCTGAAGTCCTGCAGTGACTCCCGCAGAGCGGAGCCAGGAATGTCCGGAGAGCCGAGAAGCCGCGAACAACCGAGGAGAACAGCCCAGGAAGTCCCGGGAGCCGGGAAAAGCCCAATGCCCCCGAAGCCATCCGGAAAAGCAGCCCAGGAAGTCCCGTAAGACCCGAGCCGCCCGAGCCCGCAGCTTCTTAAAGGGGCAGTACCCTCGAGAGACTTTCTCATCCAATGAGATGGGCGAATCATAACATGGAAGGGAATAATTCAATTAATCAGTTTACACCAAAAGCCTTCGGGCAGGTTTTTTTCCTTCAACCTGCTACAACCTGCTAGAGAGAAAACCCTTCCCAGCTTCTCCAGGGCTGGGATCCAATCCTGGCTCACAGGCATTTCTTACACGGCTTCTCTGTGGCAAAAGCTTTGATGGCAAACGATAGTGAAAAACTGAATTCTCCAAACCCAGCACAGATCCCTGCTGAGGCGTGTGGAAGCAACGAGGGGCAAAGTCTCTCTCGTGACTCTTCCAGGAACTGCTGTCGATCTGCTGGTGGCTCCTGAACCGGAGAACAGGCACCGCGGGTTACGGAGCTCTCGCAGATACAAGCTCTCACTGCGAGGTGTCTGTCCGTGAAAGGAAGCAGACAAAACACACGCCGATGTGACAATCGCTTGCAGGGAGATGAGAGGGTGTCCAGACCACAGTTCTGCTTCTGCACGTGTTTATGGGGCCGATTACTACCCTAATAATGCTGATTATGGGAAGGATCCTTAGAGGATCCTCTCGAAAATAGACATAGTTTCCTTTGTAGGACTGAAATGTAAAGCGACCTCAGCACAAACAAAAGTCAGACCTTAATACAGCAGCAACTCCGTCCACGAGCTGCATTCAAATTGACTGAATAACTCAGGTAAGTGCATTTGCTCCCACTTATTTACCAAAACCCACCCACCCCCTACCCCGAAAAAAAAATCTTTGTGCAACTGCAGAGGCGACATCCAACAGAGCGTGGCTGAAGCAGCCTGTGGGGCAGAGGGGGAGCAGGGTTGGTACCCGAGGAATTTCTGCTGTTCTCAGCCCAGACGGGGAGTGTGGCCGTTGCGTGCAGTCGTACAGAGCTGTAAGGCTGCAGGGTAGGATGAACTGCTTAAAGGCCTGGAGCTTCTGCCAACCAGAAGAGGAGATGAGAAGACACTGGTTCACAACCACGGGATGTGCCCAGACTGGGGAACCAAAGCCAGAAGGGAAAAGGACCCGGGGAGGAAGATAAAGGAGGATGAAGGAGCCCCAGGTGACCGCCGCAGGACCCTCACTCAATTAACCCACACATGTGTAAATGACCCTCAGATATGGTAATTAGTCCTTAGAACTGTAAGGAATATGGTAATGATGTCTGGGGATGCTGGGAATACACATGTACACGTTCTACTGAAAGAGCTCGCTGGCACCTGAGGGCACACACACGGTTGGGGGGGGCTGACCCCCGTGAGTTCAGGACGTGTTTGTCCGATATTTCAGTATCAACTTGGCGACGAGGATGGGATATTGTCGCTCTGGAGCTCAGACCCAGTAGGGATCGTTTGTCCAGCCAGCACTGGGGGGTTTCTCAGGGACAGCCCCATCCCGGCTCCGCTGATCGCACCAGCTGGAACCCCCAGTAAGAAAAAGCATCTTTCTGATTTCTGATTTGAACCCCGACCCCTAAGTCAAAACGCGTTCCCTGTGGGGTTCGCTGCTCTGCAGGGTGGATGGATTTAGATGCATCTTTGAATTTGATGTTCGCATTAGGCCCGGGAGTTGAATGTGATTGCCTCGAGATCTGTTGTGTGCAACTTTCGTTCTTCTGTTTGTTTTTGTATCCTTTGGAGTGTTCTGGTTGCGTGGGGATTTGAAAAGGGTTCTCGTGTTGAAAACGGGGTCTGAAGTGTCTAGAATGGGGGGTGGTGCAGTAAAAAAGTCTCCTTTCGGATGTGTTTTATATCAGTGGAGGAAAAGAGCTGGTTTGCCGGAGGAAATACCCGGCAGGAAGATTTGGTTTGATATTGTAACCGCTGGTGGCCGCTCCGTAAACGGGAGGACGGCTGTGAGTGGCTGACGAGTGGAGCTCTGGATCGTGACCCGTTGTTGCAGCTGATGTTGGCTTTGAGGCGAGAAGGGAAATGGGATGAAACACTATCTGCGGACAGGTTTTTCACTGTGCGAAATCACCCGGAACGGCAAAGGGAGTGTGGAATGAATCCTGCGCTGAGTGACCCTTCAGTGCTGTCAGCGGACACGGGTGAGAAAAAGCGGAGAAAGGAGAAACCTCCTGGTGGGGGTTGTTCTTCTTGTGGTACAGGGCAGAGGCATTTGGCACTGAAACCTGACGGAAGGGCAGAGGAGGTGGAAGTGTCGATGGCACCGCGTGCCAGGCGTGTCAGTCCTGTCCACAGGGAGTCGAGCTCGGCGGATGAGGGGAGGACCAATCTTTGAGCCCAGTCTCAGGAAGGACTGGAAGCAGGAGAGACAGAAGCACATTGCCAGTGCAGGCTCCTTTAGGAGAAGCGGTGGGAACCGAGGGGCCGGTAGGGATCCAGGTGCCGTTTTCCTAGAGCAGATTGGAATAACTGGAAACAGGCAGCAGGGAATTACCGGGATAATCCCGAAAAGACTGCTCGAGCCTTTGAGATGTGAATAAAAACACAGAACTCTGACTGGAGAGATTTGGATGGGTGTGGTGGGAGAGGTATTTGATTCCACACGGGGAAATGATGAAGGGAGCGGTAAGAACTCAGGTTCAGGGACAGATATCGACAGGGGTGTTGTGAGGGGCAGTAGATCATTTCCCCCCAGACAGACCCACAGGGGATCCAAATACCCCAGCACCAGAGCTGGCTTAGAACGGGTATCAACAGCTGATCTTGTCTGGAATTAGGACAGCCCTCCCGAAAGCTGTGGAATTGGTCTAAATCGTAGAAATAAAACAGGACCGGAAAGAGAATCCCTCTGACTATTTGAATAGACTAAAAGAGGCAGCCAGAAGATAGACAACCTTGAATGTGGAGTCAGAGGAGGGGCAGCGACAGCTAACCTCTACATTTATGGCTCAGTCTGCTGATGATACACGACGAAAGTTGCAGAAGTTAAGAGATGAAGATGCTCCGAATTCAGGAAAATGTTGAATGTGGCTTGGACAGTATCTAGGATCAGAGAGCAGAACAAGAAAGGACAAACGCTCCTTTAGGAGCGGCGCTGGGAGAAAGAGTCGGAGAGACGGTAGGGAAAGTGTGAGAAGGAGGTTCCTGCAGAGAGAGATCGGTGGGCACATGGTAAGAAAAAGGGACACGGGAAGAAAGATTGTCCGGGCTTGAAAACAAAGGGGACAAGTGGAACCCAGTGCAATTCTCTGCCGATTCTGACTTTTGAAAAGGGTGAGAGGACTGACAGGACTGGAGGGGGGGTCCCCACCAGAACCGCTGGTTCAGTTAAAGCTGGGGAAGATGGAATGGAGGTTGAACTTTTAGTGGATACAGGAGCAACCTATGCAGTATTAAATACTCAAACTGAAGAACTGAATTACTGGTGCAACAGGAAAAGCTGAGGAGGCTTTGGTTTGTAAACCAATCTCACTTAAAATTGGAAAGTGGTGGGTAACTCATTGGTTTTTGTATTTGCCAGGAGCCCCTAAGCCCCTGTTGGGGAGAGACTGATGGGAAAAATTACAAGCAAAGATGGACTTTAAAGGTGAAGATGTTAAATGACAATTCCTGGCACTCACGATATCTGTGCACTAGTATTGTCAGTGCAGGAAAATCAGAAAACAAACGCGGAGATCCCAGCTGGAGTTGACAATGCAGTAATCCCTCTTGTTTGGGCTGGAGAGATCCCAGGAAGATCGAAAGCAGCAGAACCGGTAAAGATTGAATTAAACCAGGAGCAAACCCAGGAAGAATTAAACAATATCCTTTAAAGAAAGAGGCAAAAATGGGATTAGTACCAGTGATTAAGAGACTTTTTAGAGATGGACTGATAAAAGAATGTCAGTCTAAATAGAATACCCCCATACTAGCAGTGCGGAAAGCTGATGGACAAAGTTACAGACTGGTGCAAGATTTGCGAGCAATCAACGACATCGCTCAAGATTACATCCAGTGGTTGCAAATCCACACACACTATTTACACCTCTGTCTGAAAACCATACATGGTTTCGGGCAGTTGATCTGAAGGATGCCTTTGTCTGTATCCCACTGGACTCTAGTAGGGAGCAACTGTTCGCTTTCAAGTGGGAAAATCCGGAAACTGCACGGAAACTCAATACACTTGGACTGTGTTGCCACAGGGATTAAAACCAGCCCCAGGGTATTTGGAAACCAGCTGGCAAAAAACTTACCGATGGAGAAACGAGAAGGCAAAGGGAATTGTGTTTGCAGTATGCGGCGACCTGCTGAGGCAGCAGACTCCAGGGACCTGTGCTGAGACGTGACTCTGGGTCTGCTGAATTTCCTGGGTCTGGCTGGATATTGGAGATCCAGAAACAAAGCCCAGGCTGGCAAACAAACACTGAAATATTTGGGATTGGACATTTCCCAAGGCCAACGAGCTTTGGATGTGGTGCGAAAATAGGCAATTTGCCACGTCCCAGAGCCGAGAGCTGTGCATGAACTCCGGGTGGTTTTGGGAATGTCGGGGTGCTGTGGCCTCTGGATGGCAGATGATGGGCTGTTAGTAACACCTCGGCACGGACTTTGGAAATAATCAACAGGACACCACCTAGAACGGACTCAGATAGAAAAGGAGGCTTTCAGAAAAGCTGAGCAATCCCTCCTGATGGCCCCTGCCCTCGGACTGCCAAGTGTGGAAAAACCCTTTGAACTCTTTGTACGTGAAAGGGAAGCCATAGCACGGGGAGTGTTAGCCCAACCACGGGGGGCCTTTAAAAGACCTGGGTATTTTTCCAAACAACTGGACAATACCAGCAAAGGTTGGCCAGGGTGCCGAAAAGCAGCGGCAGCAACTGCTTTGATTTCGCAGGAGGCTCGGAAGTTCTGCTGGGCAGAGGATCACCACACATGTCCTGCACATGGTTTCGTGTGGAACAGCTGGCGATCGATCATCGGCAGAAAATCAAGACATAATCGCTTTGGTAAGCAAGAAGCCGTGGCATCAGTGAGCAGCTGCAGAAGACACGGGAGAAAGAAAACCGCCAGTTAAAAATGGTTGCTAAGGACTGTAAATACTTGTAGCAGACAAGCGCTGGGAAAACAGGGAGTAGAGGCTGAGCTGATAAGATAACGGGAAGTTACTGCTTTAGTGGAAAATCACTGCTTTAGAGACAGAGGGTATCTAAGGCTTGCTGCGTCACTAAATAAAGGTCTGCGTTATCACTCTCATAAAGTGCGTGGCAGTCCGTCATTATCCGTCCCTGACAGTGGGGGAGGAGATAAAGCATTTACCCACCCCTTTACCCGTGGTTTTGAATAATAAATTGGTATGGGGAAGATTTGTGATCTCTCCAAATTCTCCCATTCCCCTTTTGGGACGAGACCTTTGGCAGGAATTTGGTACGTGCATCTCCTTGGATCCGACAGGAATCCGGTTCATAATTATAGGCTCAGAAATAGTTAGGACTGAAGATCAGCCACCAATTCTGTCAAATAAAATACCCCTTGAACTGGCCGCATTCCCTACAGAACTCTGGACTACGTCAGGAGATGAAATAGGATTGTTAAAATCAGCTGGACCTGTTGGGATCAAACCAAAAGGAGGGTCACCTCCTGCAGCTAAGCAAGACCCTGTTATTAGGGAAGCAATTCCGAGCACTGAAAAACAAATTGCACAGCTCCTCAGCAAAGGAATTCTGGAAGAATGCCGTAGTCCGTATCACACACCTCTCTTAGCAGTAAGCAAACACAGGGGAGAGAAGGATGGAGACCCTGAATACGGGTTTGTTCAAGACTTGCGAGCTGTAAATGACCATGGAATTGCTCCGCATCCCGTGGTTCCTGATCCCAGCCTAACTGTGACTCAAATTCCAGTCTGGGCACAATATTTTACTGCCCTAGACCTCACAGGAGCTTTCTTTAGTATCCCCATTGCAGAAGAGAGTCAGTTAATTTTGCTTTTACCTGGCAAGGGAAACAATTGACCTGGACACGATTACCCCAAGGGTTTACCAGCTCTCCAATGATCTTTTCTCAAATCTTAAAGAATGATTTACAAGAGCTGGTTTTTCCAAGCAAGTCTGTTTTAATACAGTATGTTGATGGTTTCTTGTTAGCGAGTACAACGGAGGATGACTGTATTAGAGATACTGAGTAATCGTGTATTCAGCTTGTTAGAAAGGGACATGGTGCATCTCTGTCTAAGTTGCAGTTTTGCAAACAGCAAGTAAAATATCTTGGGTTTATACCGAAACCAGGGAGACGGGAAGTCGATCCTGAAAGAATTAGAGCAATACAAAATATACCCAGAGCCGTAACTAAGAAACAATTGAGAGGATTTTTAGGACAGGTGGGGTTCTGCCGCCCCTGGATTCCAGGATTTAGTGAAATAGCAAAACTTCCCATGAAGCTACTCGAAATGAGGAAACAGAGCCAATCCCCTGGAGTTCGGAAAGAGAAAAAGCTTTCCATGCCCTAGAAGGAGCACTTTGATCTGCCCCTGCATTAGGGCGTCCTGACTATTCAGAACCTTTTAAGCTGTATTGGGATGAGGCAAAAGGGATTGCTAAGGCAGTATTGGTACAAACATCGGGACCACAGGAAAGACCAGCTGCATATTTTTCTTTACCCTTAGATTCCGCAGCGAAGGGAACTCCTTTTTGCATTAGAGCAACAGCAGCTGCGGCAGAAATGGTTGAGAAAACCAGAACAAATGTTTTAGGACATCCACTGACTGTTTGTGTACCCCAGGAAGGTGAAGTTTTGTTAAAGCAATATGCGGAGAAAGCTTTATCTCCCCAAAGAGCACATAGGTGTGAAATCATTTTGTTATTGGCTGATAATTTGAAATTGGAAAGGAGCAACACCTTCAATCCTGCTCCCTTGGTGCCTTTGTCTGATGATGGAGAGAAAGATGAACATAATTGCATTCAACTTGTGAAAGAAAGCAGCAAGCTGCGAGATGACCTGAAAGGTCAACCTTTAGATAACCTGGATTTGAACCTCTTCACGGATGGATCGTCCTACTACGAAGCAGGTCAGAGGTGTACCGGGTTTGCAGTCACCACAGACACTCAGGGATTGATAGCGAGACACTTACCTGCACCTTTAGGTGCACAAAGGGCAGAAATAGTTGCTCTTGCAGAAGGAGCTGGAGATGCAATTGGGACTCGAGTTCACATTTATACTGACCCTATATATGCCTTTGGAGCGTGCCATGCGACTGGGACTCTGTGCAAAGAAAGGGGGTTTTTAACCTCAGCCGGTAAGACAGCCGCACAGGGAAAACAGATCAAAGACCTCCTGGAAGCGACTCAATTGCCTTCAGAAATTTCTGTCATCTCTATGAAGGCACGTACTAACAGACACCGCATGATCGCAAAAGGGAATTTCCTCGCTGCCCAGGCTGCCAGAGCAGCAGCACAACAAATGGTGACTGTAATGCCCTTGGTACAACATGAAGTCATCTCCGAACTTCCTGAAATAGAGAAAATTTATGAAGAAGAGAAGGAACAGTGGACTCGTCCTGGAGCTCACCGACGAGGAGGACAAGGGATACCGAATAACAGACCTCTCCTTCCGAAAAGGTATTTACTGCTGATCATGCGGTGCCATCATGAGAAAACACACGGGGGGCCAGAGAGCTTGGCACTGCGCAGCCAGAGACTCTGGGCAGCTCCAGGGGTTGATGCCGCAGCAAAGAGAATCTGTGCAGGGTGTGAACTCTGCCGACAATCTGCTCCTGGGCGAATTGAGCCTCCCAGCGGGAAGAGGCCTCCGGCTGCCTTTCCTTTTCAAAAACTCCAAGCGGATGATGCAGAGATGCCGAAAGCACCGGGGTGCTCTTACATGTTAGTGACAGCTGATCCCTTGACAGAATGGGTAGAAGCTTTCCCAGCTAGAGAGAATGACTCAAGGGCCGCAGTAAAGCCTTCTTGAAAGAAATAATCCCGAGACACGGTGTTCCTGAAGGGATTGATTCCGATCGGGGAAGTCATTTTCCAGCGCTGCATTAATTCAAGTGTATGAGACCTCAGGAATCCTTAGTGAGCTTCACACTCCACATCACCCTGAGTCCTCTGGCCAAGGGGAACGAATGAATAGAGCCTTAAAAGAGAAATGAGTAAAGGTTTGTAAACAAACAGGATTGAAATGGCCGGATGCTTTAAATCTGGTTTTATGGGATCTTAGGAATACTCCAAGACAACCCATTGGAGTTTCACCTGCTGAAATTTCGCTTGGAAGAACACTTGCTGTTCCAGGTACGTGTGTCCCGGCAAAAACTAGTCTCTAGATGGAGACGAACAAGTCACGCAATATCTATTGTATTTACAAAATTCATCCTCTCAAATGCGTAATCATGCCTATTGGTGCCAAGGAATAAATCCTGAAATCCAAGTTCATGACATACAACCTGGAGATAAAGTTTATATAAAAGATTTTAAAAGGAAAAATAGATTCGAACCAAAATGCGAAGGGCCTATACTGTTTTATTACCTTCTTTTTATGCTATTAAGGTGTCTGGGAAAGAGACCTGGATTCACCGTTCTCACGCCCGCAAAGGTTCTGAAGCACCATGGGCTGTGGTAAAGCACTGGTTGTCTTTGGCACGGTTTGTGGTTTATCCTGGAGCGCCTCCCTCTGGACAAAGTGTGCATTGCGAGTCCAAGGGGCCGGCACCAACAGACCCGTTACTCTGTACAGTGTCAGCCCTTGGAATTCTTCGGGTCAAACTGCAGGAATGCAGAAGGCGCCTGGACAAGTCCTTTTTACGAACAGCAGTCCGCAGACCCGACAGAAGAATCCTATCTATCCGGCTCGAAATCCTGTCACATTCTGTGTTAAGCCTAGGCAGAGACCTCATGGTTCATGCGGTGCTTGGTCCCGCGGCTCCGACCCGATTAAACGGGTCTACCCATATCCCGTGGCAAACCCTTCTCCTGCACACCACATTCACACGGACGAATCAACGTGGGGAATTGGGACGTGCTGTTATGACCATCAGTTGTGGGGATTTCGTAACCGCAGGGCTTGGTGCTGTCATCCATTCAGTTTATCAAACGATCGCTTTGATTTGCAGTTTAGGATTGTGGTGTCTAAGTCGAGATTTTTGAACGGGCCGTTGACTGTCTCTAAACCTGATCACTGGCAGCGTAACAAAAGCATGCCAAATCTGTTAATTCAGAAACCGAGAGGTGTACACCAAATTATTTTAAAGGACTCACGAGCAGAAAATATGCACGTACTTTTAATGAAACCTGTTGTTAATAATCTAAATTTAAGTGAATGCCGGATTTGTGCAGCTCTTCCAACAACAGTGAGGCAAGGATTTCAATTAGTAGGAATTCCGATACCGACGACAGCAAATTGGAGAAAATATTGGTATAACACTGCTTTCTCATCTGCTTATGAAGAACAAGTTTTGGACCTAAAATTAGTTGATTCAAGAAATTACCCCCCAGGCCATGGTGTGCAGAGATGTGATCCTCCAAGCAGTCAGAATCAGAAATTGTGTAAGAAACATGTTTTTGTAGGAAATTGGACTAAATGTCAGAACACAACTACAATTAGTTCTGCACTGAAGCTAAGCTGGGAGCCCCAGGTGATTTAGGGGTGTTTTGGTTATGTGGAGATAAAGCGTATAAAGCTTTACCCTTAACCTGGGGAGGTATTTGTACCCTAGCAGTAATTTCCATGGATTTGGAAATTCACCCCAGAAATGTATCACGATCCAAATGGCACAGGACCTTTCTGACTCGGAATCGGAGGACGTTGAACCCTTTAATGGAACGACCAACAGGATTTCATTCATCGATTAGATGGCTAATTCCAAGTTTAGGAGTGAGTGAATTAGAGAAAGCAATTCTCAACATTCCAGGGGAGATTGAACAGTTAGCAAATTCTACCGCTCATGGATGACTTACCCTTCCAAAGGAAATACCTGAGCTGTCAAAATGGCAATCCAAACCGCATGGCATTAGAGATGATCCTGGCCTCGCAGGGAGGAGTCTGGACTGGTTTGAAGGTTAGCTGTTGTACGTACACTGGTCGATCTGGAGAATTAATCACAGATGTTCATAACATCTGGGAAATAAGTTCAACCATGCAACAAATCCAGAGGGATGGCACTTCCTGGGGTTTTTCTGATGTTTTTTCCTGGCTAACATCTTGGTTCCCGAATTTAGCAGTCTGGCTGAAAAAGTTGATTGTTGTAGTTTTAGTAGTTACAATCTGCACAGTTTGTCTGATTGTTTTATGTCAATGCTGTGTAAGCTGTTGTTCTTTCGCAGTGAAAAGGATGAACGATGGAATGTGGAATTATAAATGAAGATATCGCAGGAGTGAGATGGAAAACAAAAGGAGGGAACTGTAAAAGAATTAATCATAAGCTTAACTTTCTACTATTGTAGAACAGAATATTGTTTCAGTTATTGATGCAGGTGTGTATGGAACAAAGCTGCTCCTTTATCCTTGTATAGTCCTTACCAAGGCTGGCCTAAACCCAGCCAAGCTGAATCAGCAGGAGAATAGCTATATTCAAGGTTAGATCGTTGATTAAGTTAAGATAGATGATTTCGAGTAGTTATCCCTTTGAAGTAGACCTAGAATACAAGAGAACAATTTGAGTTTTCCCAGAATTTTAAAGGTGGTTCTCATTCTGTGACCCGAGCAACTGAGCACCAAGACAACCAGAGCGAACCTTGAAGAAAGAAATGAAGAATAGGACATCTGCTGAGACAAAGGAACTGAATAGACTGTTTGATTAATGAAGAATGAAGGACTGAGAATCGGTGGGAAAACGTCAAGGACTTTCCCTAGTGACATCATGTTAGAAAAGAAAACTCTCTATACTGAGGATGTGCGCAGTGTGCTTTGCCACTCACTGAGGTGATGGCCCGACTCCGAGCTGTTGAATAAAGCAAGCCCAGAGTTACCCACAGATCGGTAAAATTCTTTAACACACTGTAGGCGAACTCGACAATGAGCCTCATCATGTCAGGTGAGGTGCCGGGGATTACACAGAAGCTTTTCTCCGCGTCGCTCCAGATGCTGGTAAACAAACCCCTGAAACAAACCAAAGCAGCGCTGGGGAACAAACAGCGTTAAGCCTGGACCCGTCATCCCCTGTGCCTTCTGCCCCGGCCACCAGCTCGGGCACCAGCAGCAGCCACGCGGGGAGCCGTGTCATTTATTAATTCATGATTACGAGCTGATTGCTTTGAAAGGGAGTCGCAGCCTCCGGCTGGGGAGAGAGGGCACCAGGGCAAGTGGCCACCTTGCTTTGACAAGACTACGGAGAACAGCGGGGCGTGGGGAAGGAAAACCTCCTGCCCGATGGCGGGTGAGCCAGGCGGGCCACGCTCCCAGCCCTGCACCGCGCCTGGCGGTTCGTCAGACACTGCTTCCAGAGCTGCTCTTTCGTCTGGGCACCAAGGGAACAGATGAGGGCTGGATTGGCAGAGATGTGCAGCACGGGGTCTGCCATCCATCACGCTGGCGTCTCCAGGAGGTTCCTCTAATTAGAGATCCCAGTTCAGAGCTTCATGCCCACCCACTTCCTGACAGGGTACGAGCATGTCCCTCCCTCTCCTTAATTCCAACCAAACACGTGAGTCTTCTTCATCTCCTACTCACACCCAGATGGGCTTGGTGGGAACTGTTGGCCAGTGGCCGGAAGCCACAGCAGAAGTGGCTGCACGTCAGTGGTCCCTGACCAAAGGACCTAAGGCCTGCTCAGGATGGCACACGGCACTGGCTGCCCCCAGTGTATCCCAGTGTCTCCCAGTTCAGTGGAACTGAGCTGGGTTCAGTCTAGGGTCTCTCTGGCCATCAATCCAAGCGGCAGCCCTGGCACTAACCAGCTCCAAAAGGCTGTCACATGCCCACGTGTGCCAGAGCCAGCGATGCCACCGGCAGCTGCCCTCCCGTCCCACCCCAGGGCCGGGGGACAGCTGCCCTTCTGCCGAGCAGATGTTCTCGGTTGCGTTGCTTTGCCCCCAGAGCTATTCCATCTAATGAGCCGGCTAATGACACGATTGAATTCCTTCACCTCTTCTAGGAACATCACGCCGTGACCCTGCTGGAGTGAGGGAAAGGAGCCAAAGACCCTGATCAAACCCTGGGGGAAGGCGAAGGCCAGACGGGCTCCTGACCCACCGCCTGGCACCTGCTGTGGCATCGGCCACGTCGCTGTGCTCAGCTGCCGCGGTGGATGTCCTTGCTCTGTGCGACAGAGAAAGATGGAAAAGGGGCTGCAGCTGAGGTGCTGAGCCAGTCCCTGCAGACCCATTTCAGGTCCATCTTACTGCTGAGGGGCCTTAGCAAGAAACCCACCATTTGCCCTGAGTCCCAAGTGCCTCATGATTCAGTTTTCCCCTCAGAAACGTCCTGTCCCCACTCCTGGCCACTCCCTCCGTCTTTGGCGAGCGAGACACAGGCTGGGAGGAAAGAGCAGCTGGTTCTCAGAGACAAGCCCTGGGTGGCCTGGGGCAGCCCCACAGCACAGATGTCCCTCCCAGAGCTCCCGTGAAGAAGAGGTCACCCGGTGGGTCACAGTCACGCTGCTCTGCCCCTGCAGCACCCAAGAGCGCTGGCAGCAGCTCCGTGGCAGCAAGTTGGGGCTCCTGAAACTGGGAGAGAGGCACCACCTCAAAGCCACTGCAGGCACTGACCGGAGCGGGAGCTGCCCAGGGGAAAACGCAGCCAAGCTCCCGGCGTCCGTAGCAAGAGGCTGCACGGGTAGAACCGCAGAAGCCAGCAGGTGCCTCTTGGGAATTTTGTTTTCTGTGTCTGACTTTTCTTCAAACCTCCATCCAAAGTTCTGCTGGAGGTCACTGTCAGAGTACCAAGCTAGATGGACCTCCCGTGGCTATTTGCCTGTTGGGTGCCTGGAGCTGTGGAACAAAATGTCTGGGAGTTTTTGAGCCCCCAGAGACTCATGAAATGTAAAAAAAGCACCCCCGAAGTCGGGAAGAGAGGAGGCAGCAGATCTGGGGAGGGAATCTCTTCCGGCCTCCACCATAACTCGGGTAATGATGATTTTGGGAGAGCAAGCGTTCCGCAGAATCGTGTCAGAGCCCAGAGCATGGGGCTGGCACGAGAAGTGGCAGGAGGTAATCAAATTGTGCTCCAGAGGAAGATAAATGGGTGCGAGTTTGGAGGGAGGCGATCAGGGACTGTAAGACTCGATAGATTAAACAGGACAAAAAGTAGTAACTGGGCACGATGGCGGTGACCAAGGACTGGTGGGATCAGCGGACTGCTGCTGCAAGGAGGGGTTGATCTGAGCCAGAAGAGGAGCAGAGGGCAACAGACTGATGAGACACGACGAGGAAACAGGAACGGTGGCTGCACCACCACAGCAAAGAGGAAAAGCAAGGACCAGACTGGTGGGACCCCCGTGCTCGGAGGGGTGAAGAGGACGGGAAGACAACTGGGCAGTGGGGACAACCAGAATGACCAAACGGGCCTGGCCACGCTGTGGTCTCACATCTGCACGGCACAGAGGAGGGCTTGTGACCCCACAACAGCTCCCTGCTCGCAGGGAAATTGTTGCTGCTAGTTCTTGGGGGAACCAAGACTTTCTTCTGCTCTCCTAGGAATGGAGACGCTTCACGCACCAGGAGGATGCAGCTTCTCACAAGCAGCACCGACTGTTCTGTTCGATTGCCCACAGAGGAGCAGAGCTCGAACCTCTCTCTCTTCTCCAAACTCCTCTCCCACAGGTTTGGTCATCACCTGCCACTGCTGCCACTGCAGACACCCAGAGCACAGGGAGGGCTGGGGAAGGACGATCACTGCCCAGCTTGGAGGGGCCTTCAGAGAAGGGGAGCCGGGGAGCGTGGCAGGCAGTTCTGGCCAGGGACAGGAGTGTGAACCCTGCAAAACTGCCCACCAGCTGCTGAGCGGTGGGAGCCAGTTATTAAACTGAATTTCCCTTTTCCCATCAGGCTGAACCCCCCCAGGTCCCTCGGCCGCTCCTCCGCGCATTGTGCTCCAGACCCTGCTCCAGCTCCGTTGCCCTTCTCTGGATACGCTGCAGCCCCTCAGTGTCCTTCTGGCAGCGAGGGGCCAAACTGAACCCGGGATTCGAGCGGTGGCCTCCCCAGTGCCCCCAGTCCAGGGGGACGATCCCTGCCCTGCTCCTGCTGGCCACACCAGTGCTGGGACAAGCCTGGAGGCCCTTGGCCCCCTGGGCCCACCGCTGGCTCCTCTGCAGCCGCTCTCACCAGCACCCCCAGGGCCTTTCCCCGGGCAGTTCCCAGCCGCTCTGCCCCCAGCCGGGAGCGCTGCCGGGGCCTGGGGGGACCCCAGGGCAGGACCCGCCACTTGCCCCGGTTGCCCCTCACCCTCTGGCCTGGCCCCTCGCCCCAGCCTGCCCGCACCCCTCTGCGGAGCCCCCCGGCAGCCCCGGCGGTTTCGCTCCGCTCCCCGCACTCCGGGCCCGGCCATCCAGCCGGTTTGTCGCCCCGAGCAGAGCCCTCCCGCCCAGGCCCGGCGCAGCCGGGTTCCCCGGGAAGCCTCAGGGCGGTTCTGCCGGGGGCTGTCGGGGGGGGGGTTGGGTTGTTGCGGGGTTTTCCCGGGGTTTTCTGCGGGTTCAGCGCTCAGCACCCTCCCCGCTTGCCGGCTCCAGCGTGTAGTGGGCGGAGCTTCCGGCGCCCCGCGCGCCCTTCCCGCGCGCTCCCGCGGCCGCGCCGCCGTCCCAGGCGCGGCCGCGGTCGCCGTCGCCCCGGAGACGCCGCGGCCCCGCCGCGGCCCCCGCGGGCGCCGCCGGCTCCCGGCGGTTCCAGCCGCCGCCCCGGCCCCGGCCCCGGCCCCGGGACAGCCCCCTCGGGCACCGGCTGCGGTGGTGCGGGCCGGGCCGCTCCCTCCTGGCCGGCAGGTGCCGCCCGCGAACCACCCCGAGAGCTGCGGCCGCTGAGGGGCCCCGGCAGCGTCCGGCTGCTCCGCGCTGCCCGAGCCGGCCCCGCCACCCGCCCTGACGAGCTGGTGCCGGGCGAGGGGCGATGGGAGACCGGTCTGTGCCCGCCGCTGGGGCGAAGAAGGGGAGACAAGGGCTCTGGGGCCGCTGCTGTGCCCTCCGGAGGAGAACATCGCGGGGGGCTCGGAGCACCCCGGGCAAGGAGCGGCCGGGGGCGTTCTGTCCCCCGCCGGGAGAAGGGGACGCGGGGACAAAGCTCCAGAAGAAGAGCTGGTGCTGCTGCTGCTGCTGCCCAGGTGTTCCGTGGTGAGAGGCCCAACTCTCCCTGCTGGGAGCAAGAGCCCCGCCTAGCCTGTGCTCCTGGGCAAATCAGTGCCGTTAAACCGCTGAAGTCAGAGCCTGGCTGGTTCTGTGGAGCCTTTGAGGGAGCGAAGCTCCCAGGCAGGACCTGACTGTGCCCAGTGATATTTATAAACCTCGCCAGTCCCAGGCGGTGAGAGCAGCCCGAGGGAAAGCCCGCTGCACGGAGCCAGGGGCGGGTTTGGGCTCCACGGTAAGACATGAACGCTTCCACGTCCCCGCGCGGGGTAGAGTCTGTCTCTGAGGTTGTGCCGTCTCCAGCCTTGGAGGCCTCAAGCTGAGCCTGAATGAAAGCCCAGAGCGACCTTGTCTGACCTCCAGCTGGTCCTGCTCTGAGCTGGAGCTTGGTCCGGAGACCTCCTGGGGATGCCTCCACCCTGAGTCCTGCTGCGGTCGCGTTAGTCCCCAGTGCGACCGCGGCTCCCCTGCCTCCTCCACGGCTGCTATCTTGGTTCTGTGAGAACGCGATGGATCCGTTGGGTGACTCCTGTGAAGGCTTCCAGCAAATCTCGCCACCCTTTAGTTCTTTTTAAAGGAGTTTTGAATTCGGGGCTCTGCGCTGCGGGGAGCACGAGGGCAGCAAACCCTGCAGCTGCGAGCAGAAACACCTTCCTTAGGGGCTCTTTGCAACACTGAGGAAACGTTTCAGAACCAATAAAATACTTGTTTGGGTTTGGTTTTTAACCAGAAGCACTGCAGAGGTTTTATAGACTTGATTTTTAACTGAACGCGGCAATATTTGCTGTGAACAACATGTACACGGTCACGACAGCAATAAAGACGAGATGAGCTCTGCGAGGGGAGATTTTCCATGTGCCGGCAGGGACATTTGACGCCTCTTGGTGGGGCCTTTCCCTTCCTCGTCCTGGGGAACGGGCTGCTCGCCTGCCTGGCTGGGGGAATTCGGTGGCATCAGTGCAGGAATAATAAAAAAAGTAGAACTAATCATAGTTAATTCATCTTAATTTTACAGGAAACAAGCCAAAGGTTCCTGCAGACACCGAGTCCGGCACAGAGCCCGAAGCCCTTTCCTCCGCCTTCGAGTCTCTGTGCAGATGCCAGGGAAAGGGAGAACCGCTTCGGTTTAAAAACTTGACGTTTGCTTTCGCTCCCCAGAGACGTCCCCGGCCCATGGCGACACCAAACCTCATCGTGCGGTTCCAAGGGCTGAGCTTTAAAACGGGCTGGTCGTGGTTTAGTAGCAGGGGGTTAACAGAAACACCGACCAGGTGTTCGATGGCATAAATCCTCCGTCAGGTTTAATTTGCATGTGTTAAAGAATTATCTCCTAATGCCATTTGTGCCCGTGCCTTATTAAACAGATCTGCAGAGAATTATTTTTTTTCCCCAGTTCTGCGGTTCAGATACTTGTTAGTAACACAAAATGACAAATTGAGCACTAACGAGAGGGAGAATCTTGTGGGAACCCGACCGCAGCAACGCCTGCCCGCTACGAGCACTCTGGGGGAAGCCTTTGGCTGCGCTCCCCCGCTCCGACAAAGACACCTCTTGGGGGTCTCCGTCCCGCTGCCAGGGCAGAGCCTCTCTGCCAGCACAGACGGACCCGGGCCTGTGTCCTCCTGGCTTTTCTGCACCACCTCATGGTTCCTCATCGTTTTGCAGATTAGGAACAAAAACCCCAACCCCTTCCGATGTTGTCTGGCAGCATCAAAAGCGGAGCAATGCCTTGACTCTCCCTCGACTCCGGAGGCAGAGCCCTGGTCTGTGTGTCTGCTGGCTGCTGACAGCCCCATCCGACTTCCTAGCCCTAAGTTCGGACAGAGGGTTCCTCTGCCAGCTCTGCTGGGAAGGGAACACACGTCTGATAGGACCATCAACAGAGTCACCACTCGTGTTCAGACCGAGCATGAAATAATCGCTTCCAGAAGAGATCTCCTTACGGATCACTCAGCTTTTATTAGGTGACGTGCCTGTGGAGCGGGTCCATGGGAAAGAGGGTTATGGCTGCACAAACGTGGCCACAAAGGCGTTTGGATTTCTAAGATCATTTGGCGAGTCTTTAACTCGGGCAAAAAAAAAATCATGTTCCTGTAGGGGGTGAGAGCGTGGAGAGAGCAAGTGCAGTGTGGAGACCCCCTGACAAGACCAGGGTCTCCTCAGGTATCTGCTGTCCCGAGCAGCCCTATCTGAGGAGCGCTGCGGTTTCGCACATGGTGTCAGGCTGCGGCGATGCACAGACGATGGAGAGGGGGATCTAGACCAGGGACACGCTTCACGCAGTGTCCCTTGACATCAAGTCCTGGGACAGCAGCCAAGTCTTGTTTTGCTCCTGCCATGTCTGATGGGAGAGAAAGGAGGCTGAGATGGGTCCGAGCAGGGCATTGGTGTGGGGTGAGAGCAGGAGAGCCTGAGCAGAGGCTGGCCAGGAGCCCCGACACGGGCCAGGACCCAGGTGGTGGGTCTGGAGAGCAGAGGGCTCTGGAGCACCTCTATCTCCTTGGAGGGCGGCAGTGGCCACCACCCCTTGTCTCTGAGCCAATTCCCCAGCCCCATGCTGCACTGCAGGGGGTTCAGCAACGCAGGGGATGAGCATGGTGTGACCGTCCCAGAGTCCCCCAGCACCGCGCAGGATGGGGTATGTGTATTTGAATCACAGACCGTATCATTTCTATTTATGTTATTTGAAGTGGGGGGGTTACATCCCCAGGGGTTGCTTCTCTCCACCAGCAGGAAAAGGGGACATCGCCTCTTCTTCCTTTCCCTGAAAACAAGCATTGAGCTCCCTCTTACGTCACTCACCCCCCAGTCTTCAGCGACTCCCCATCCCCATCCCCTGGGAGACGTGTGAGATCCCAGCAAACACCGACCGCTCTGCGTGTAGCCCTGGTTTAGGTTAGTCCACTGAGGAACAAGCAAGAGAGTGTCGTACCAGTTCTGGGGCTTGGAGAGGCTGTTTGGGTCCCCTGCCCTCCTCTCTGAGAAGAAGCGACTGTCCTGGGGTGAAGTAGTAGGAAACAGCAGGAGAAAGTCCCTTCCAGCCCTGCCTTGGGGGTCCACCCACTGAGCTGTGCGGGCTCTGCAGGCGGTAAAGGAGCATCATCTGTGTGACCTGCCTGAGCCAGGCGTGCTGCCGACTTGCTCAGCATCGTGACCGGATCAAACCTCGCTGCCGCTGGGAGCAGGGCAGCGGGCACAGCAAAGCGTGCCCAGAGTCCTCCTGTGCCTGTGCCAGCGCTGGGCAGGACCTCAGGAGCCCTGCCAGAGCCTTGCTGTGATGGGAGCGGGAGGAGGAGGATACGGGCAAGGATCTGCCTTTGACACAGAGATCGTTTGGGGTTTGCTGATTGGGTAACAAGGCATTTACAGCCTTGGATGTGTAATTCACTGGCTTGGAGTCTGCTCAGACCACGTGATGTGGCTGTCTCAGTGCTGGGGCAAGGTTGCGGTGAGCCCACCACGAGGATCTGCTCAGACACAGGAGCTTTTGCTCAGACACGGGTAGAGACTCACAGCTCTGACCATCCCAGGCATGACTAAGGCTTGGTGAAGCCTGACCCAGCTCCATTGTCTGAGCCACAGGGCTGCCCAGGCACTGCATCACTCCTGTGAGCACCACGGGGCTCTTGAGGCGTTCACCCTCACCCCAAACACCGCACGATCTGTGACCTGCCGCACCACGGATGGAGCTTGCATCACTCCGCACCCAGGCCGGGGAGCACCCGCTGCCCTCCTTTCTCCTGGACAAGGGAGGAAGGACCTTCTCTTCTTTGGCTCCTCCATCATCCTGAGGGGCCATGCAGGGGAGCATGCTTCCAGAGCAAAGCCTCTTCACTCGCTGCCCTCCAACCAAACACCTTGCCAACATGCTCCTTTGTTTGATTTTCTCCCTTTGGCCAGCAGCCAAACGTCTTTCAGATGCCTCCTTGGGCCCCGTCCTGCAGTTGACACCAGAGGTGGAGCAGGAGAACTTGAATGATCTCCGTATTTGTCCCACAGAACCGCCTGCTGACACCGCTGCGTGATGCACTTCAACACAGAACCACAGAATCACAGGAGGGTTTGGGTTGAAGGGACCTCTCGAGGTCATCCAGTCCAACCCCCGTGTGGTGAGCAGGGACATCTTCAGCTAGAGCAGGGTGCTCGGTCCATGCAGTGGTTCTAAAGGGACTTTCTGCAGCTGCCCCTGCTGTAAGGGGACTTGGTGTTGCGTTTGCATTTTGAATTTGCTGGTGGAACAATGATGTTCCTTCTGGTCTGAGCTCACCTGACAGTCGTGAGCGTTTCGAACGGACGGACTCGATTTCACCGTTCATCCAGCGCCATGTGAAACCTGATTAGTAAGGTGTTATTAGTGGAACGCAGTTTCTCCTCTTCCCCAGGACATTATAATTTTGGAAATCATTGAAGTATTACAAAGGATCGGAGGTGATTGGCAGGAGCACTCATCGTGCTGCTCTGGAACTCACGGGGTTCCTCACCACCAGAAGAGGTCTTCCCAACACATCCCTCGATATGGTAGTTGGGAGGGAGCAGCCGGAAGGAGAAGGAATTCCTCCCTGGACTCCCAGTCGCTCACCTTTGAGCAAAGAGCCTGTGCAGGATCACACCCTTCTGACAGCCTGTTCCTCCTGGGGCCCACGCGTGCTGTGGTGGGGCAGGGCATCTCCACTCCCTTCCGTCCACTCCGGTACCATTTGAAGTGCCGAGAAAATCTGACAAATGAAATGACAGCAACGTTGATTGGATATTTTTTTTATTGCACCCAACCCTAGTGAAGTGCAGATGGTACCAGACGGATGAAGATGTTGACAAGACCAACTGGCCTCTCTGTTATAAGTGTGGTGGGAGCTGCCTGTCTGTGAAGCTCAGCCCAGGGGCTGTGCTGACCCCGCATCCTCCTCAGCCTCACCCTCCTGCTGCCTGTTACAGAGAGAATATTCCTGGTCCTCCTGCCACGGCAGATCCAGGGCTGTAGACCTCATGCAGTCCATCCGAATTCTCCCAAGAGGTCTCAAATTAATTCCATACCTGCGTGTCTGCTCTTTCCCGTGGACGTCATTGGGTTCATTAGGATCTCGTTGCCATCCACAGAGCCCTGCGTGCAACACATCGGAATATAAACATCATCCCATAAAAATGCCCATTGCATGAACCACCTACTTCCCTTCTAAAAGCGTTCCCAGCCGCTCGCACGGAGCTCGGTGCCTCACTCCTGTCTCCACACGAAGCCCCAACTCTGCCTCTCAGCTCTAAGGTGACTCGAGCACAAACGGGCTGCGCCGTCCCCTGGCACCTCTGTACCTCTAGTCCAGACGAGGATGGCCAGCGGCTCTTTGGGACACAGATTTGAACGTCTGGACGTTTTCAGAGTGGGGGTGTGTGGAACAGCCCCTGCGTGAGCCTCTCCAGGAAGCACCCAGCACCTCTCCAGGAAGCACCCAGCACCTCTCCAGGAGGTGGAGGAGCAGTGTGTGCTTACCCATAACACAGTCTTGCCGTGTTGTGTGAGGGTCACCGATGTCCCTGAAGGTCAGGAGGAGCAGATCGGCTGTCGGGGCTCAGAGGGGTCGGTATCTGTGCGGGGATTCTCCCTCAGCTCCCCCTCGAAGGAAATGGTGCTGCACCTCCCCAGCTCCCACCGAAAGGTGGACGTGGCACTGAAGTCACCCCGGGGCTGCCCAGGATGCTCCTTCCCAATCCCTTCTGTGCTCCAAGTCATGGGTGAGCCCTGCAAATATGCAGAGATCCAGGCTGTGACCTTCGGCTCAAAGCCCAGGGTGTCTGTCAGAAGGAAGAGGTTGACCTCTGCAGCCCTCCCCACGCACCCCCACAGTGGTCCCCTTCTGCCTTCCCAAACTCCTCCTGAACGGGCTTTCCTTGCCTGCCACACCTCACCCAAAGCCCGACTGACGGGGCTGAAATGATGCCTTCTCCTACCAGAAGAAGGAGGGGGCTGCAATGAAAGAAATTAAATCAAACCTGCAGAGATTTTTGGAGTTTAGAACCTGAGAACTTGATTTTATTTCAGACTTCTATGACTCAAAACCACAAAAAAGTGAAGAAAAAGCAAGTGAAATGAAGCTAATGCCAAACTAAATAATTGCACAGAGAAAAGAATTTGCCGTAAATGCTGGGTTTATTTTTGTGACTCTCCAGTGTCAGACCTTGTTCCTCCTCAGCTCTCGCCCGCGGGGTCTCAGCTTTCCCGCAGTGCCAGCTGTGGTGGCCGCTGCCTGATCTTCCCTGTGATGGTGAGAGCACCCAGCTAGAGGGGCTGTCCTGGGGAGGGGGCAGAGCTGCGGAAGCCCCTGGCAGAGGGGCGAGGGGAGGCTCTTCTCCACAGGTTTGCCAGGAGCGCTCCCGAGCAGCCCTTTGCCAGCCCAGGAGAGGCTCTGGGTGACAAGGGACGGGGCCCCTTGGCCCAACACCTGAGGCGCTGCGTCTTCTTTCCATCCTAAAACTATCAGGGGGTGCAAAAGAAAAAACAGAGGAGAAAAAGGTTCAGCCCCAACACTTGGTTTCATCTCTGAGCTTGTCATTTTGTGGCTCTGCTGCAACGCCCGGCAGTGGAAGAAGAGTTTGGAATGTCACTCTGCCAACATCCCTGTTGGGTTATTTTGACGCCGTCCAACCCAGAATGGTTTTGGACGTCTCGGTTAGTTTTCCTCTCCATGAAAAAGTTCAACGAAAGAAGAAAAAGGTGACAGAGCCACAGAAGCCGTTGGTGGCACCAAACCCAAACCCTCCTCACCACGGGCAGCACGGCGGAAGGTTTTGCCCATTGTCCTGGTTCTGTCCAAGGGCTGATCCCAAACTCCCCCAGCACGACTCACCACCCAACCACCTCTCCCTGGGCCCCAATATCTCACGGCAGACACCGTCAGAAGAGACAAAACATTCTTTTATTGTGGCCATCGAGCGCGGCAGCACCAGCAGTGATGGAGCTTCAGCCAGCACCAGGAAAGCGGCACCTGCAGCAAGAGCCACAACGCCCTGACCAAGGCACGAGGGCAGGAACAGGCAGCTCGTGGTTCCCTCTCTTTGGGCAGCACCATCCACCAGCAGCACTTGCTGGCCCCCAAGAGAGAGCTCTTGCCGCACTGGCTACGGGGCGGCTCTGGCGCCTTCTCCCCGGAGCGGGTGGATGCCCTGGCAGAGCTGGGATGTGCAGAGGTGCCCCATGCCCCTGGGCCATGCAGCCGGGCTCCATCAGGAGCCCCGGGGCAGCTGCCAAGGGCTTCTTTCCAAACCCTGCGCAGCATCCCTGGCCACCCCCTGCCAGCAAGCGGCACCGACTGAGAGCAGGGTCCGAGGGGGAAAGATGGGCAGCAGAGCTGGCACACATCTGGACTGCTTCACCCTCCGCACCTTCCGGCGTCTCTGCAGCCTCACAGCTTTCTCCAGCTTCTTCCTTTTCTTTTCCCGTTGACATTCCTCTGCCCAGACCTCTTTTCTCTTCCTTTTTCTTGTGTTTTTGCTCTCAGCATCCCCTTCACCTTCAGGGCCACGCTGCTCTTTCACAGGCAGCTCTGGAGAGCAAAAGCACGCGCCGCAAAGCCACTCGTTGGACAGGGACAAGAGCAGCTAAAGCCAGACCCCGCCGCAGCCCCACACCAGCTGCCTGCTCAGGCTGCCAGAACCCTCAGTCCCTCCTCGTACCTGTGGATCTGCCCATGGGCGCTGGCGACTCCGCAGCTGGGGTGCCGGTAAGGCCGGCCACCTCCTCCCCAAAGATTTCTTGCTGGTTCTCCATAAGGAACTCCACCAGCGCCTTCACCTGCGCACACCAGAGCCTTGCTCTCAGCGCCAGCGCCTGACGCCGTCTCCAGCAGCCTTTCCCACTGCTGACCCTTGCCGCAGCACAGAAGGCTCTGGCTGTGGGCTGCTCCTCCTGGCAGCCACCCCACCAGCAGCTGCTGCGGGGAGGAGGCACCCGACAGCTCTGCGCAGCCGGGCTCCCTCAGGCCACCCAGGCCGCAGCCGGCTGCTCGACGCAGCCTACCTTCTCGGTGACCTCCAGCACGGCGTCCAGTGGCAGCCGCTCCTTGCTGGGGCAGCTCAGGAGGGTTGGCCCAAGGCAGATGGCCAGGCTGCTGCAGCTCATCCTGCTGCTGGAGGTGCTGTGCCCGATGTGCTGCAGGAGGCACAGCAGCCGCTTCAGGAGGGGGAGGTTTGCTGCAGGCAACTTGCCGGCCACCCTGAGGGAACAGGAGCCCGCCGTTAAGAAAGCCCACGTTGCCCACGGCCATCCCCGAAGCCCGCCCAGGGCGGCTGGGAGCCAGCGGCTCCGGGGCACAGCTCTCCAGGGGCTCTCAGAAGGAAGCATGGCGTGGCGTCCAGCCCCTGATTTCTTCCAAGCCCACGCAGGGGAAGGTTCCCTGTCCATGCCCCTTCCCCCCAAATCCAAGCCCGCCCCAGCCCCCACGGGCTGCCAGCAAACACAGCTTCTTCAGGAGCCCGTCCCTGGGCAGGCGAGTCGCAGCATCTGCCAGCTGCTGCTCCACAGGCAGCTGCTGTCCACACTCACGTCCTCAGCTCGTGGATCTTCTCCTGCCGGCTTGTCCTCTCCATCGCCATCACCCACTCCTCGTAGAGGTCGCTGACCAGTAGCTTGTCCGGGAGACTTCGGAGGAAATCCTGTGATGGCCAGAGCTCCGGGTGAGCCTTTGGCCTCTGCGGGCCAGCCAGCAGCTGCCCCAGCTGCAGGCCAGGAGTGCTGACCTTCAAGAGGGCGGCCAGCAGCAGCGCACGCTGGCTTGACAAGTTGACGTTGGCACCGCTGTCCAGGACTCCCCGCAGCTCCCGAAGCGCTGTCCCGTTGGCGGATATGCGGAAGATCCCCGCCGTCGAAGGTCCTCGCTGCTCCAGAAGATCCAGCAGCTCCTGCACGACAGACAGGTGAACAGTGGCTTGGCTGAGCAGCTGCCTTCCACCAGCAGTGGCCAGAGCACTGCCCCAGCCCCGGCTCATTGCTGGGGGGAAAGGGCCTCATCCTGCGTCCTCAGAGCTCCCGGGGACAGCCAGCACCTCTGCAGAGGAGCCAGAGGGAGGGCTGGGCACCTCCTCTCCAGGCTGCTTACCCGGATGGGCTGGGGCAGTGTGCCATCCTCCCCGCAGAGGGCTCCCAGGGGCTGCCCAAAGAGCACCCCGCTGCAGCCGGAGCCTGCCTGCCCCGGTGCCTGGGCAGTGGCTGGGCTCCGGCACAGAGCAAAGGGCCAGGGCAGCCCCCTCCTCCTGCTGCTGCTGCTGCTGCTGCTGTTCCCTCCCGCTGCAAAGGAAAAGGGAGCAAGAGCCCATCAGTGGAGACGGCCAGGCCAGTGCTGCCGGTCCCTGCCCGGCCATGCCTGCAGTGCGGTGCTGAGCGCAATGGCAGGACGGGCAGGGAGCCGGCAGCTGGAACCGTGGCTTTGGCTCGCAGGCTCCGCAGAGCCGCCGGGCCAGCGGGCCAGCCCGGCCCAGCCCTCGCCCTGCCCTCCTCCCAGCTGTGCGCAGCAGCAGAGGCTCCGTGTCCCCACGGAACCACATCCAGCGGCTGCTGCCCAGCACGGCTCCGTGCTCCCCCAGCTGACGTGTTCCCTGGGGCTGCCTGATCTGCATGGAGACGCTCGAGGGACAAGTGACCACAGACCGACCGCTCGCAGGACGGTGCCTTTCTCGACAGAACTCACCTGAGGAGCGGAAATGTCCCCCGGAGCTGCTGGACGGCTCTGTCGCAGAACCGTGCTTGGCATCGGCCTGCAAGAACCAGACTGTGCTCAGAGAGCAGCCCCGCAGCTCAAAGGGCCTCCAGGCAGCGGCCAACCAGCACCAGCAGCCGCAGCACGGCAGAGCTGAGACCCTCTGCCCTCCCCGGCTCTCTGCCCCACGCAGCAGCTTCCTCCCAGTGCCACCAGCCACGATGTCCCCATGTTCCTGCGGGGTCCCCAAACCTCTAGCATGGCAGTACCCTCAGCCCTCTCCCCGCCCATCCCTGGCCCCTGGCACAGCCAGAGGCGGGTGACAGGCGGCCGTTCTCACCAACGCCAGGCCCTCCATCAGCCTCTCCAGCCTCCTGGTGTTGAATGGCCTCCACTGGGCAAGAGAGAAGCCGAGAGGGAGGAAGGTGAGCAGCGATGCCTCTGTGCTCGGCTGCTCAGGGACAGAGCCCAGCCCACAGAGACACTCACGGGATGGCGGCGGCTCAGCTCCTTCTCCAGGAGTTGGAGCGACCGCAGACGCGTCCCCTGGGCTCTCCTGGCTCCTCCTGGTGTCCTGTGCAGTGGGAAGGGCCAGGGGCAGAGAGCTGGGTGAGCCTCAAGCTGCCCCTTCTCTCTCGTCAGGCAGCTCTGCCCGCGAGCTGCCCGCAGCCGCAGGGCACCTCTCCCCAGCTGGGAGCTGGGTTCCCACGCTTGGCTGCGCCCGCAGCATCCCCCCGCCTTACCCCAGCAGCGTGCCCAGCCACTGCTCCTTCAGCGCCCGGGAGCTGCGGGAAGAGGAGAACCAGCGTCAGGCTCCGCTGCCCCCCAGCCCAGGCACGGGCACAGGCACAGGCGGGCGCCTGCACCTCGCTGCCCCGCGGGGAAGGACACAGGGGCAGGACGAGGCCCCATGGGGCAGGACAGAGGTGCTGCCCCAGCCCTGCCCTCCCTCGGCCCTGCCCCAGCAGCTGCCTCTGCCCTTCCTTCCCTTCTGGGGACCAAGAGGTGGCCGGGGGCTGCAGCATGCCCACATGTCCCCATCCCTCCCTGCCAGCGGGCCGCCTGCTCCCCGCCCAGGCTCCTCTCGGGGGGCAGAGGCCATTCCCAGGGGCTTGGGACACCGCTGGGAACTTCTCCTGCCCGGCCATGGCACACGGCCCACGACTCACCCGAAATCGGCCTTGCAGGAGCCACTGGGCCAGACGAGGATGAGGGAGTGGCTGCCCTCCTCTTCCTCTGCTTCCTCGCCCCCCGCCTCCTTGCTCAGCACCCACAGCTGGTCCAGGGCCAAGCGAAGCTCTGGGTGCAGGCTGGTGCCACGTCTGCAGAGGGCAGAGGCAGGTGCTGGAGATGGAGGTGGCCTCCACCCGCCCTGGGGTGTCCCCGCACACAGCCCTGTCCCCCAGCTGCCCGGGGGATGGACACGGGTGCCCCCCGCAGCCAGGCCGCGGGGCCTTCGCCTGGGCCTGGTGCCGGGCCCAGGGCTGGGGGAAAGGCAGGTGGGCTCTGGGGGTCTTACCGCAACTTGGCGACCACCAGTTCCTCATGGAGGAGGAGAAGGCGCCTCTGGCTCCTCCTGCACCCCCGCGTCAGCTGCACATCAGCGCTCAGCACCGGCTCAGCATCGTCAAGAGCCTCCCTGCAGAGCAGAGAGCAGCATGAGAAGGGCCGCTGCTGCGGGGCCCGGCCGTGCCCCCGAGGTGTGGGGGGGACCTACCTGGAGCCGCGGCAGCAGATGGCCTGGCCCATCCTGCCCAGGACAGGAGGCCCCTGGCCGCGAGGTTGGCCCAGCCGTCGACAGGGAGGGTGGTCAGCGGGTGCTGCTGGTGCCGGGGGGTCCTGCGGGGCCAGCACCGGGCTCCTGCCAGCGCTGCCGGGTGCCAGCAGAGCTCCCTGCAGCTGCCCCTGGGGCTCCAACGGACCCCTGGGACTCCAACGGACCCCTGGGACTCCAACGGACCCCTGGGACCAACTGACAGGGGGCGGGGCCCAACTGACAGGGGGCGGGACCTGGCTGGACACTGCAGGCAGGGACCAACAGAAAGTGGGTGGAGCTTCGGGCACAGGGGCAGGCCCAGGGTGCTGGGGCCGGCGCCAACGGCAAGTGGGCGTGGCCTGGGTGAGTGGGGGCGGCTCCAACGGCAAGTGGGCGTGGCCTGGGTGAGTGGGGGCGGATCCAACGACGAGTGGGCGTGGCCTGGGTGAGTGGGGGCGGCGCCAACGGCAAGTGGGCGTGGCCTGGGTGAGTGGGGGCGGCCCCAACGACGAGTGGGCGTGGCCTGGGGACCGGAGGGTGGGGCAGGGAGCACAGGAAGGGCTCCGTATTGCAGCTCCTTCAACTCCCTTCACGTTTTGTGCTGGTTCAGACCCCTGCCCTGCCCTTTGCTCCTGTTCCAAAATGCAGGGGGCTGGCAGAGCTTGGCACCTTCTGATCTTGCCCCGTGGGGCAGCAGGTCAAAACCACTCGACTCCCGCATGTCCTGGGTACAGGGCCAGTGAGTTGGAACCATCGGGCACCCCGACCCCACCTGCCGCTCCTGAATACCTGCGGAAGGTGCCGGCAAGGAAAGACCAGAGCCCCCAGTTCACCTGACAACGTTCGTGGCCACAGGGGAAAAGTCCTGACCAAAGCACCCCCCAAAGCCAATCCGTGACCCTGTAACTACTGATCCGAGAGCGAGGCCCCCTGGAGCTCTCCAGGATCACAGCGGCTGTGACCCCGAATCTCCCCCGGAGCTGCGACCAGAGACCTCCATGGTTCAGCTCAGCCGCGCTGGAACGGACAGACCGGATATCCTCGGATCGGGAAAAGGGCTTTGCTCTTTAGTCCGAGCACTGAAACAAGCTGCAAGAACAGACCAGGGACAGCCCGGCCAGACCCCAGCGACGGTCCGTTTGCTGGAAACAGCCGCAAAAGCAGCCGCTGCCCCAGCCGCCACTGCAGGAGAAGCCACCGCCAGGAAGCGCTTTGTCCCCCTGACGGGAGCCGCAGAGGAAAGGAGACCGGCTGCAGCACCCACCACCATTTCCCGAGGACAAAGGGCTGCAAACAGCGACCCACCAGCACCGGCAGCACCGCCGACACCTTCCCCGGGGAGAGAGGCACCTCCCTGCTCGGGGAAAACACCCGCCGCGGGCACCGGGCCCTGCCCCCGGGCTGAGCACACCGTCCCCCCGCTGCCCGCTCCCCGCCCTTCTCAGCACGGCCACCCGCCCCCGGGGAAGGGCCCCGGCCCGCCCGGCAGCCGGAGCCCGGGGCGCCGCCGGCCCCCGCGGGAGCTGCCGGCTCGCGGCTCGGCGCGGCTCGGCTCGGCTCGGCTGCGCTCGGCTCGGCTGGACTCGGCTCGGCTCGGCTCGGCTGGACTCGATTCGGCTCGGCTCGGCTCGGCTCGGCTCGGCTCGGCTCGGCTGCGCTCGGCTCGGCTCGGCTCGGCTCGGCTCGGCTCGGCTGGGCTGGGCTCGGCTGGGCTGGGCTCGGCTGGGCTGGGCTGGGCTGGGCTGGGCTCAGCTCGGCTGGGCTGGGCTGGGCTGGGCTCGGCTCGGCTCGGCTGGGCTCGGCTGGGCTGGGCTCGGCTGGGCTGGGCTCGGCTGGGCTCGGCTGCGCTCGGCTGGGCTCGGCTGGGCTGGGCTCGGCTCGGCTCGGCTCGGCTGGGCTCGGCTCGGCTCTGCTGGGCTCGGCTCGGCTCGGCTCGGCTCGGCTCGGCTCGGCTCGGCTCGGCTGGCTGGGCTGGGCTCGGCTCGGCTCGGCTCGGCTGGGCTCGGCTGGGCTCGGCTCGGCTCGGGCTCGGCTGGGCTCGGCTCGGCTCGGCTGGGCTCGGGCTGGGCTCGGCTCGGCTCGGCTCGGCTGGGCTCGGCTCGGCTGCGCTCGGCTCGGCTCGGCTCGGCTCGGCTGCGCTCGGCTGCGCTCGGCTCGGGCTGCGCTCGGCTCGGCTCGGCTCGGCTCGGCTCGGCTCGGCTCGGCTCGGCTCGGCTCGGCTGGCCGGCTCGGCTCCGCTCGGCTCGGCTCGGCTCGGCTCGGCTGCGCTCGGCTCGGCTCGGCTGCGCTCGGCTCGGCTCGGCTGCGCTCGGCTCGGCTGGGCTGCGCTCGGCTCGGCTCGGCTGCGCTCGGCTCGGCTCGGCTCGGCTCGGCTGCGCTCGGCTCGGCTGCGCTCCCGCCCTCCTGCGCTGTCCGCGGTGCCGGCCCTGGTGCCCCGGCCGTCTTGCGGCAGCCGCTCGCCGCCCCCCGGGTCCCGCTGTCCCCGCAGAGGCCGCCGGTGCCCTGGAAGGGCTTCGGGAGAGCGCCGGGGCCAGGCTGGGCCGGGGCCGGCTGCGGCTGCGGCTCCGTCCCGGCGGCGACCCGCCCCGTGGCGGGGCAGCCTGGCGGGGCCCGGGAGGAGCCCCTGGGCCTGCCCCGGGGCGCGGGGACGGCCTGACCGACCGGGCTGACAGCGGCGTCACGCCCCAAGCCCCGGGGGGCTGCCCCCGAGGAGGGGTCGCACCCGCTCCAGGCGCTCGGGGCGCGGCCCTGACCCGCCCCCCGGCCACCCCTTCCCCAGGCGGCGGCAGCCCCGCGCCCTGAGGGCCCCCGGTGCCGCTCCTTGACGGGAAACTCCTCCGGGACCCCCCCGAGACTCCTCCCAGCATTTCCCGGTGGCTTCTGCTCTCTGCTGCGGGGACGGGAGGTCCCGGCGAGCAGCCCCGGGCCCCTGCACTGTTCGTTCTCCCGCGGGGGAAGCTCTGCCCTGGCATCCTCTGAACCTCTCCGCTGCGCTACAGACGGCCGCGAACGCTACAAAGTCCCCACCAGCGACTACCCCGGGGTTCTGAAAGCACGTTCGTGGAGCTGTCGGTGTGTCCTTATCCAGCTGTCACCAGTGGTCACCGACCGTCAGTGACAGCGACACCCAGCGAGGGCAACAGTCACCCGGGGCACCGACAGGGGGACACCCGGTTCATACAAACTGGCCTCGAACCCAGGGAATGAATCAGCGACGGAACCGCATGGAGACTTGGGGTCAGTGACATCGGCGTCTGTAGATGGTCCCCTGTGCATGAGACAGATCCCAGGAGGGGACCCGAGCCTCCCAGAGGCGGGGGGGACAAACTGAACCACCCCCAGCAGCAGGCTCAGGGCAGGACCAAGCGAGGAACAACAGAGTCTCACGTCTCACTGCTTCGGGGGTGAACACGAAACACCGTCAGCACCCCAGAGGCCACAGGACACCAATGCCTCGAGCAGCCGGTGGGTGCTGGCAACAGCAGACCCACGTGGAGAGGGGGCTGCTGGTCAAGGTCAGTTGCGCCTGTCTTGGAATCCATCCTCACAGCGCAGCCTGTTCTCAGCTTTGTCCTATCCCCTCCCTCTGCGCTGTGCACACCTGCACACCTCGAACTGGAGCAGAAGAGTGCTGGTGTCCACTCGTGTGAGCGAGACAGCTTGGGCGTTCCTGGAGTAAACCAGCAGACCCCGATCCCCCGGAGACAGCAAACTCCTCCAGCCACTGAGAGCAAACGGAGAGTTGTTTCCCCATGGGGGCAGCAGGAGGCAATAGATCTGACAGCCAGTTCCACCCTTCTCTTCCTTCTGGCTCCTGCCTTACCTTTTGTGCTAAAGCGGTAAAGTTTTTCAGTGGTGCCTCGACTGGCTGGACTCGGAGGCACGTATCCTGCTCCCCGTCCCCTCTCTCAGGCTGTTTCTCCTGCCCCCATCAGTCAAACCGGTGTCCCAGGTGACAGGCCCTCAGGATGTGGAGCGGCTGGCAGAGAGCTGTGGTGCGCCCAGAGGTCCTGCTGCTCTCGGGCTCGCCAGACCCTTCCCTCCAGGTGTGGCTTTTGACCTGACGGATGCCTGAGCTGATCGAGCACCCCGGGATGCAGCCTGGCTCCAGAGGTGGTTTCTCACCGATGCCACATCCCGCGATGGCAGCATGACGTTTCGCCGTGCTCTGGCAAAGGGAGCGCTGCGATGGACGGCTCTAAACTCTTCAGAAGGGCCAAGGAGGAAGGAGGGGTGGTGGGGCAGCCCTGGGGGTTTGGGAGTGTCTGAATGGTTCCCCAGGTTGCTCTCGCTTGGTCTTTACCAAGTCAGGACAGGTCACAAAGGAGTGTCCCCAAGGGTGCCGGGCAGTCCCAGTGCCCCCAAGGGTGCCAGGCAGTCTGGCTCCAGACAGTGGTGAGTGCGGCAGGCAGGGGTGAGGCTGGGCTGGGCGGGGGCCGGAGCAGAAGTGGGGGGTTTCTAAGGCTGGTTCGAGGGCACAGCCACTGCAGGGAGGACCTTGGGATGGGCAGGTGCCACCCTTGGGGCTGGGCACAAAGTTGCCCAGGGCTGCCAGCCACGGCGAGTGCCTAGGGGGCTGCAGGGATGTGCCCCCATCCCCAGCGCCATCACCACCCTCTCCCTTGCTGCCTCCCAGCTCCCTCAGCCCCATCTCCCACCCATGCCCAGGCGCCTGCGACTCCTGCCACCATCTGCCTCCCACCCAGCCCCATGGAGCCCCTTTTCTGCCTCCTCCTCCAGGCCATGGCTGTGGGCATCAACTACATCCTCACCATCCTGGGCATCATGCAGCTGGTGCTGAGGGTGGGTGATCCAAATGACGTGGCCGCACAAGATCGCCTGCGAGAGTATGAGGAGCTGCGGGTGCAGGAGAGGACGAGGCTGCAGAAGGAGATGGAGGAGCAGAGCCTGCAGGAATGTGTTCTCAGCATTCTCTGACAGTGCTGGTGGCTTTGGTGTTTAGTCGATGTCCTGCTCACGCTGGTGGTACTCGACTGGCTGCTCAGGCGGGGGAGCACTGACTCCAAGAGCCACCGCCAGCAGGGAAGATCCAGCAGCAAGGAGGAGGAGGAGCAGGAGGAGAACGAGGAGCACAAATGAAACCCATGCCACAGTCTGGGTGAAGACACAACTGGACAAGGTGGGCACCTCCCATGCATTTGCCAAAGCTCTTCCCAAGAGCAACGTCCTGACGGGGCCGCATCCAGCTGTGGCTACAGGGCAGCACCTACAAAGAGCTGAGCACCCCTAAGGACAACATCATCAACCGCCTGCTGCTCGTGCCCCTGAGACCAGCCCTCAGGCACTTCTTCCACCCGAGCTGGGGCTTTAAAAGACAAGCAGACGTGGTGCTGAGGGACACGGTTTAGTGGTGGACTTGGCCGTGTTGGGTTTACGGTTGAACTTGATGCTCTTAAAGGTCTTTTCTAACCTGAACGGTTCTGGGATTCTCTGATTCCAGGCTCTGCTGGGGGATCATGCTGCCCCTCTACCCCGCACCGAGCTGAACAGAAGCCAGGCCCCTGCTCCCTGTGCAGCCTCTCGCAGCTGGGACACTCCTGCCAGGAGGCTCTGTCGATACGTCCATGTGGAAATGGCCAATAAATTCACTTGTTTTAGGAAATCCTGTGTTTGGGAGCATCTGGGCAACGCTTTGCTGGGGAATGTCAGCCCTCGGCTCGGTCTCCCCTCTGGAACGGAGAGATGAACCTTTTGCTCGGGTTCCCGTTGGCCGGGGTTATGTTTCTGCTTCGACCTTTAGCAGCTCCGTCCCTGGGCGGGAGGGCTGGGATCCGCCTGTCCAGCAGAGGCAAGGGGATCTCTGGCGGCAGGCTGGCCACCTTGGAGAGGTGGGCTTGAAACGGAAGGACTCGGGAGGCAGGGTCCAACGTGGTGACGCTCCTGCCAGCGCCTCCAACCGGGGAAGAACCCAGGCCAGCCTGAGCAGTGACAAATGCTGCTCAGCTCCCTCCCAGGATGGGAACCGGAAGCCCAGCCAGCTCCAGGTCCTTTGGTCTGTCACCTTGGCAGAGGCAGAAGGTGGAGATCCATGGGGCATCAATGACACAAGGGTCAGTGATGTGTTAGAAACCACAGAGGGGCCTGAGAATGGTCAACTAGAAACTGGGGCTTCTCCCCGCAGAAAGACGGCAGGATCAACGGCCCAACTGCAGAGCATCCACACCAGTGCCCACAGCATGGGCGGCAACCAGGAGGAGCTGGAAGCCGTTGTGCAGCTGGAAGAGTAGGACATAGCTGCCATCGCAGAAGCGTGGCGGGATGACTCGCACAACCCCAGGGCTGCAGTGGATGGCTCTAAACTCTTCGGGAGGGACAGGCGGGGAAGGAGAGGTGCTGAGGTAGCCCTGGGTGTTCAGGAGCGTTTTGATTGTCTAGAATTGAATGATGGTGACGACAGGGTGGAGTGTTTACGGGTAAGAATCTGAGGGAAGGCCAGCAAGGTCTCCTGGTGGGAGTCTGGTATAGGCCATCACCCAGGCTGAAGACGCAGACGAAATGTTCTGTGAGCCGCTGGAGAATGTCACGATGGCCAGCCCTTGCTCTCCTGGGAGAACTTCAACTTACCGGAGGTCTGCGGGAAATACAACACAGCGGAAACAGCCCAGGAGGTGTGTGCTGTGCTGTGCTCGTTGTGTTCTGCTCTGGTAGGGGCTGCTGAGAGGGAAGATCTCACCAGGTACAGCTCAGTCCGTGGTGCCTGAGCAGAGAAAAACCCAGCGCCAGGCTGCCCAGAACATGCTTGGCCCCAGGGATGACGGTGCTCCTTCCTGGGGACAGGGTCAGATGCCCCAGCAGAGGCAGATGAGGATCACGCTCGCTGGAAGGAGACCAACGGACCTTCTTTCCTCCCCTTTCCCAGGCTCGGCTTCACCCCAGACTCCTCCCGCTCCTCACCGCGGCAGGTCCCGCTCGGTCCGTCAGCCGGGCAGCGAGGGGTGCAGGGCGCAGAGTCCCTGCACGGCGCTGTCTCACGCTTTGCCTGTGCTCCCGCCAGGCTCCTCTGCGGCTGCGGCCCCTTCGGGGGCTGCTGGGTTGACCCCACCGCCCCAGCTGCTCACTCCCCCCTCAGCGGGATGGGGGAGACAATCCAAGGGCACAAGCGAGAAAAAACTCTTGAGTGGTTTAACAAGGGCAACAGGGGGAAAGAGACCAAGGGAACAGGAGAAAGGGAAAAGGAAAAGGGCCGGGGGGAAAGAAAAGGGAAACATCGACAGGTGGAGGGGAACGGGGGGAAAATGGACACGGGGGACAGGAATGGGGGATTGGGGAACTGGACGGGTGGGGAAAGGGCAGACAAGGGAGGGTGGGGACCAGGGAGGGGAAAACTGGGGACAAGGCAGGGGTGGGACGGGAGGGAAAAATTGGGGGAGCAGAGGAAAAAAGGGGATAAAGGGGAACAAACTTTCCTTTCCGCTGACCTTCAAACCGCCCTTCCCTGACAGGTGCCACAAAGTTCACACTGAACCGAAGCCCCAGGCGGATCTGGGGTGTTTCTGCCTTTGAGCCTCGCAGAGGTCTGACGGTCTTCCGGGTTGTATTCGTGTGAACATCCCCCCACCAGCTCCCGCAGAGGGGGATTCGGGGCACAGGGACATCAGGCGCGTCTGTCCTGCTCTACCCAAACCCAGGCTGGTCCTGACAAGCCCCTCCCCAGTTCAGACATGCATCTCCTTCAGGAGAAAGACTGAAGGACGTCAGGAGAGGACCTATCGGTGATCTGGAGCCAAGGGCTTCAGAGGAACCAAACCCTTGCTGAGGGCCGCCGTAGCCCAGGGTTAGCAGGCAGGATGCTGCTCGGCTCAGGCACTGAGCCCCGCAGCTCTTGCTCTGAAGGGTCCAATAAGCCCGTGAGGACCACTACGAGTTCATGCCCAAGGGCTCCTAGTCCGGCGGTGCATTAACCTGTTCCTCAGCAGAGTTCCCAGGGCATCCCTAAGAGGAGCAGCCGTCTCTAGCTAATCACATCCTGGATTAATTAAGACTCATGACAAGCTGATGGCTCTGCGAGGGCTCCGAACCTCTCCTTTCATGTTTTACTCCTGTAATTTCTGTCCAGGAGCCCCGAGGGAAGAACCATCTCTAATGACCTCCTCATCATCGTGGGTCGTTAAGGGGCTGGGACACAGGGGGGTCTTGGAGAGGAATAACAAAGGGATGTTCAATGTGTTCTTTCATCACGGGGATTAGCGGGGCCGAGGTGCTGCCCACCCACCCCCTCCCACCCACCCACACACACCCCCACCCACCCCCGGCAGCCGATCGCTCCACGGCAGCGGAGAAGCCCCCGCCCCGGCGGACAAGGGACGGGGGTGGGGGGGTGGGAAATGGGGGGAACAGAAGGAAAAAGGGGATAACGGGGAACAAACTCTCCTTCCCGCTGACCTTCAAACTGCCCTTCCCTGGCAGTGTCACAAAGCTCACACCGAACCGAACCGAACCCCCGGGCGGGTGCTGAGCTGTTCGCGTTCCGAGCTGGAGGTAAATCCCGAAACTCCGAAGGTTCATTCGCTGCCGTTGAACTGCTCCATCACCCCGCTGACTAACGCCCGCCAGGAGCAAATTACACCCGTCCCTCCTCGCCATCACTGACCGTTATTGACCAGTTCACGGGCGATGACCTGCTGGAGGGGGCAGTACGGACGTGTCCAGCTCAGGGAACACCCCAGCCGCGGTCCCGGCACCATCAGCGTTCAACTCCCTCACCCGGCCCGGCTTGGTTTGATTTTCTCCACAGCAAAACTTTACAAAGGCAAATCATCAGGTCTAATTACGATTTTTTAATCGAGTTCTCAGCTGCCCAGGTCAAACCGGACAGACAGTGTTATTTTAATTCCGTGCTCACAAGCTCTATCCCCACCCCTCCCGTGTCAGACCCCCCGAAGCAGCTTGACCCGAGGCCATCCCCCCCCTCTCCGGGCTGCCGCGGTCCCGGCGCTCCGAGGGGCTCGCCCTGGCGCTGTGGCCCCCGCTCCGGCCGGTCCGCTGGGCACCCCCGGCAGCTCGAGCAGTCGAGGCTGGAGCGTCACCAGAGCAGGAGGAGGAGAAGGTTTAACCACAACAACGGAATCTCACAAGCCGGGGCCCGGCCCTTTGCTCCCCCCGGAACCTGCGGCTCTGTTCCCAACCCCTGGGAACGGAGAGCAGGAGAACTTGGGGATGACGCGTGGAAGAACTCCGTAATCCAAGTAGATTGTGAAGCAGGTCTGTTCATTGCAGCGCTGGGAGCGGCAGGGGTGAGCCCTCCAACAGGCAGCACCCCTGAGCTCAGAGAGTTCACAGATTTAAAGTATTGACACATACATATTCAAAAGATTACTTCATTTCTTTATGCATATTAATGACCCTTCTCCACTTCAGATGGAAATTAGGTCTCCTCCCCTTGGCACCCGTCCGCGCGAGCGCAGTGTCGCTCTTCGGGGGTCTTCTGGTGGTCGCAGGGATGAAGTAAGGGCTTCATGATAGTCTTCATCACAGTTGTCTTTTTGCACTCAGTCTCCAGAGCATGCGCAGTGCAGGGTTAGTTATAGAAGAGTCCTCTACAGTCACGGTTCATACCTAAAGACAATTCCCTCTTTCCCGTATCCTGCCACAAATAATGCAGCGATCCTTCAGGCAATGGAGCGCTACTTAAGCCATGTCAAGAAGCAGGAAACTACAAAGCGGTCAATTCATTCATCTTAAAAGACTAACCTTAAAGGTCAAGAGATCAAGGCCCAGGGTAATTTAAAAGATAAGAGATCGAAGCCCAGGGTCTTTTCTACTAGATTTTCTAATTTCCTAATTTCCTACTTTCTAACTCAGGGAAAAGCCCCAAAGCATCACCCCAGGGTGGGGGAGACCCAGACAGCGAAGGGGGAGGGACGGGGAGATGGGGAAAAAAGGATTTAAACGAGAGAGAGGAGAATGGGCATGAAAGAGAGACACAGAGTGCAGCAAAAACCCCAGGAAACCTGTGGGGGAAAGAGGAATAGAAGGAAGGAGAGGGCAGGAGGGGAGAGGAGAGACAGGGGGAGAAAAAAAAGGAAAGAAGGGAGAGAGAAAGACCAGAAAGAGAAGAGGAGGGAGATAAGAAAAAGACAGGGCTGAGAGATGCAGGAGAGGAAGACATCGAGGGCGGGTGGGGGTGTGTGTGAGGTCAGAAACTAAAAAAAGTAACAGGAACTAAAACAGCCCCAGCACGGGGCCAGCACCACCAGCACCCCCAGCCTCGGCGGAACTGGCCGCAGCCCCCGGCCCCACACGGGCTCGGCACCCCCGCTCCGTCCTGGGGCACCCGCCGCCCCAGACGAGCTGAAACCAAAGGGATAAAACCACAACGCGAACGGCTACAGCTCCCGCCACCAACGAGCTAAACCAGCGCCGCAGAGCAAAGCGACAGCCCCCCGAGCCCTCGCACACGCCACCGCCCCTCCGCCACGCACCCCCCGGGCTTGCCCGGGCACGGGGGATGCCACCAGCAGCCGAGCCGGTGCCGCGGCCACGGCAGCGTCGGGGAACCCGCTCCCCGCGGCACCGGGAACGGGCACCCAAGGGGGGAGCCGCCGGCGGGGAACCGCGGGCGCCCCGTGATGACCCCCCGGGAAAGGCGGCCCCGGGCTGCTCCCGGCATCACGCTGCGGCTGTGGCCGGCACCAGCAGTGCCCCTGCCCGGGGCGGGGGGACAGGGGAGGGCATGAAACAGCCCGGAAATCCCTCTCCCACCGGCACCCGCTCCTCGCTCCCGGCCGCGCCCGCGCCCCCCGGGGCCGCGCTCCGCCTTGGACAGGCGGGGGCTGCCCAGCCCGGGCCCCGCCGCCAGCCCGGACCGGCCCCGCTCACGCCCCGCTCCCGCTTCCGAGGGCGAAGCGCAGCGTGCCCCGGGGCTGCGCGGCTTTAGCGTGTCCCGGTAACGGGCCCCCGGCGGGGCCTTTCGCGGAGCCGGGAGCGCACTTCGGGAGCATCCCCCGAGGCAGGAGCCGCGGCTGCCCAGAACGGGCCCCGTTTGTCACATCTCCGGCTCCTCCGGCCGGTGCTCCAGCCCCGGCGCCCTTCGGCCAGAGGTAAAGCCGAACCCCGGCTCAGAACCGCGTTCCGGCCCCGCCCGGCTCCGCTGCGGCCACTCCCGGCCCGTCCCTTCGCCCGGGCCGCGCCCCCGCCCGGCTCCCCGGACCCGCCAGCCCCGGGCCCCGCAGGCCCCGCTCCCGCCGCTCCGGGACTCGGCGGGGTCCCGGCCCCGCTGCCGCAGTCCCTGCTGCGCTCCCCCTGCCCTGTCACAGCGGGGCCAGGGGCTGCCTGGGGCGGTTCCAGCCCCCCAGGCAGGGACTCAGAGCTTTGTCTCTGCGCCTGGGAGCAAGCTGGGGGGGTTGGGGCTCAGCCCCAGCCCCAGCGCTGCCTTTTGGGGTGGGGAACCGGAGGCCAAACGTGACACTTGAGCCAGTCTGGGCAAACCGGGGCTGCGGGGGCCAAGGCTTTCCTCGGTGCTGGCCCGCGGGCACGCTCGTTCAACGAAAGAAGAAAAAGGTGACAGAGCCACAGAAGCCGTTGGTGGCACCAAACCCAAACCCTCCTCACCACGGGCAGCACGGCGGAAGGTTTTGCCCATTGTCCTGGTTCTGTCCAAGGGCTGATCCCAAACTCCCCCAGCACGACTCACCACCCAACCACCTCTCCCTCGGCCCCAATATCTCATGGCAGACACCGTCAGAAGAGACAAAACATCCTTTTATTGTGGCCATCGAGCGCGGCAGCACCAGCAGTGATGGAGCTTCAGCCAGCACCAGGAAAGTGGCACCTGCAGCGAGAGCCACAACGCCCTGACCAAGGCACGAGGGCAGGAACAGGCAGCTCGTGGTTCCCTCTCTTTGGGCACACCATCCACCAGCAGCACTTGCTGGCCCCCAAGAGAGAGCTCTTGCCGCACTGGCTACGGGGCGGCTCTGGCGCCTTCTCCCCGGAGCGGGTGGATGCCCTGGCAGAGCTGGGATGTGCAGAGGTGCCCCATGCCCCTGGGCCATGCAGCCGGGCTCCATCAGGAGCCCTGGAGCAGCTGCCAAGGGCTTCTTTCCAAACCCTGCGCAGCATCCCTGGCCACCCCCTGCCAGCAAGCGGCACCGACTGAGAGCAGGGTCCGAGGGGGAAAGATGGGCAGCAGAGCTGGCACACATCTGGACTGCTTCACCCTCCGCACCTTCCGGCGTCTCTGCAGCCTCACAGCTTTCTCCAGCTTCTTCCTTTTCTTTTCCCGTTGACATTCCTCTGGCCAGACCTCTTTTCTCTTCCTTTTTCTTGTGTTTTTGCTCTCAGCATCCCCTTCACCTTCAGGGCCACGCTGCTCTTCCACAGGCAGCTCTGGAGAGCAAAAGCACGCGCCGCAAAGCCACTCGTTGGACAGGGACAAGAGCAGCTAAAGCCAGACCCCGCCGCAGCCCCACACCAGCTGCCTGCTCAGGCTGCCAGAACCCTCAGTCCCTCCTCGTACCTGTGGATCTGCCCATGGGCGCTGGCGACTCCGCAGCTGGGGTGCCGGTAAGGCCGGCCACCTCCTCCCCGAAGATTTCTCGCTGGTTCTCTGTAAGGAACTCCACCAGCGCCTTCACCTGCGCACACCAGAGCCTTGCTCTCAGCGCCAGCGCCTGACGCCGTCTCCAGCAGCCTTTCCCACTGCTGACCCTCGCCGCAGCGCAGAAGGCTCTGGCTGTGGGCTGCTCCTCCCGGCAGCCACCCCACCAGCAGCTGCTGCGGGGAGGAGGCACCCGACAGCTCTGCGCAGCCGGGCTCCCTCAGGCCACCCAGGCCGCAGCCGGCTGCTCGACGCAGCCTACCTTCTCGGTGACCTCCAGCACGGCGTCCAGCGGCAGCCGCTCCTTGCTGGGGCAGCTCAGGAGGGTTGGCCCGAGGCAGATGGCCAGGCTGCTGCAGCTCATCCTGCTGCTGGAGGTGCTGTGCCCGATGTGCTGCAGGAGGCACAGCAGCCGCTTCAGGAGGGGGAGGTTTGCTGCGGGCAACTTGCCGGCCACCCTGAGGGAACAGGAGCCCGCCGTTAAGAAAGCCCACGTTGCCCACGGCCATCCCCGAAGCCCGCCCAGGGCGGCTGGGAGCCAGCAGCTCCGGGGCACAGCTCTCCAGGGGCTCTCAGAAGGAAGCATGGCGTGGCGTCCAGCCCCTGATTTCTTCCAAGCCCACGCAGGGGAAGGTTCCCTGTCCATGCCCCTTCCCCCCAAATCCAAGCCCGCCCCAGCCCCCACGGGCTGCCAGCAAACACAGCTTCTTCAGGAGCCCGTCCCTGGGCAGGTGAGTCGCAGCATCTGCCAGCTGCTGCTCCACAGGCAGCTGCTGTCCACACTCACGTCCTCAGCTCGTGGATCTTCTCCTGCCGGCTTGTCCTCTCCATCGCCATCACCCACTCCTCGTAGAGGTCGCTGACCAGTAGCTTGTCCGGGAGACTTCGGAGGAAATCCTGTGATGGCCAGAGCTCCGGGTGAGCCTTTGGCCTCTGCGGGCCAGCCAGCAGCTGCCCCAGCTGCAGGCCAGGAGCGCTGACCTTCAAGAGGGCGGCCAGCAGCAGCGCACACTGGCTTGACAAGTTGACGTTGGCACCGCTGTCCAGGGCTCCCCGCAGCTCCCGAAGCGCTGTCTCCTTGGCGGATATGCGGAAGATCCCCGCCGTCGAAGGTCCTCGCTGCTCCAGAAGATCCAGCAGCTCCTGCACGACAGACAGGTGAACAGTGGCTTGGCTGAGCAGCTGCCTTCCACCAGCAGTGGCCAGAGCACTGCCCCAGCCCCGGCTCATTGCTGGGGGGAAAGGGCCTCATCCTGCGTCCTCAGAGCTCCCGGGGACAGCCAGCACCTCTGCAGAGGAGCCAGAGGGAGGGCTGGGCACCTCCTCTCCAGGCTGCTTACCCGGATGGGCTGGGGCAGTGTGCCATCCTCCCCGCAGAGGGCTCCCAGGGGCTGCCCAAAGAGCACCCCGCTGCAGCCGGAGCCTGCCTGCCCCGGTGCCTGGGCAGTGGCTGGGCTCCGGCACAGAGCAAAGGGCCAGGGCAGCCCCCTCCTCCTGCTGCTGCTGCTGCTGCTGCTGCTGCTGTTCCCTCCCGCTGCAAAGGAAAAGGGAGCAAGAGCCCATCAGTGGAGACGGCCAGGCCAGTGCTGCCGGTCCCTGCCCGGCCATGCCTGCAGTGCGGTGCTGAGCGCAACGGCAGGACGGGCAGGGAGCCGGCAGCTGGAACCGTGGCTTTGGCTCGCAGGCTCCGCAGAGCCACCGGGCCAGCGGGCCAGCCCGGCCCAGCCCTCGCCCTGCCCTCCTCCCAGCTGTGCGCAGCAGCAGAGGCTCCGTGTCCCCACGGAACCACATCCAGCGGCTGCTGCCCAGCGCGGCTCCGTGCTCCCCCAGCTGACGTGTTCCCTGGGGCTGCCTGATCTGCATGGAGACGCTCGAGGGACAAGTGACCACAGACCGACCGCTCGCAGGACGGTGCCTTTCTCGACAGAACTCACCTGAGGAGCGGAAATGTCCCCCGGAGCTGCTGGACGGCTCTGTCGCAGAACCGTGCTTGGCATCGGCCTGCAAGAACCAGACTGTGCTCAGAGAGCAGCCCCGCAGCTCAAAGGGCCTCCAGGCAGCGGCCAACCAGCACCAGCAGCCGCAGCACGGCAGAGCTGAGACCCTCTGCCCTCCCCGGCTCTCTGCCCCACGCAGCAGCTTCCTCCCAGTGCCACCAGCCACGATGTCCCCATGTTCCTGCGGGGTCCCCAAACCTCTAGCATGGCAGTACCCTCAGCCCTCTCCCCGCCCATCCCTGGCCCCTGGCACAGCCAGAGGCGGGTGACAGGCGGCCGTTCTCACCAACGCCAGGCCCTCCATCAGCCTCTCCAGCCTCCTGGTGTTGAATGGCCTCCACTGGGCAAGAGAGAAGCCGAGAGGGAGGAAGGTGAGCAGCGATGCCTCTGTGCTCGGCTGCTCAGGGACAGAGCCCAGCCCACAGAGACACTCACGGGATGGCGGCGGCTCAGCTCCTTCTCCAGGAGTTGGAGCGACCGCAGACGCGTCCCCTGGGCTCTCCTGGCTCCTCCTGGTGTCCTGTGCAGTGGGAAGGGCCAGGGGCAGAGAGCTGGGTGAGCCTCAAGCTGCCCCTTCTCTCTCGTCAGGCAGCTCTGCCCGCGAGCTGCCCGCAGCCGCAGGGCACCTCTCCCCAGCTGGGAGCTGGGTTCCCACGCTTGGCTGCGCCCGCAGCATCCCCCCGCCTTACCCCAGCAGCGTGCCCAGCCACTGCTCCTTCAGCGCCCGGGAGCTGCGGGAAGAGGAGAACCAGCGTCAGGCTCCGCTGCCCCCCAGCCCAGGCACGGGCACAGGCACAGGCGGGCGCCTGCACCTCGCTGCCCCGCGGGGAAGGACACAGGGGCAGGACGAGGCCCCATGGGGCAGGACAGAGGCGCTGCCCCAGCCCTGCCCTCCCTCGGCCCTGCCCCAGCAGCTGCCTCTGCCCTTCCTTCCCTTCTGGGGACCAAGAGGTGGCCGGGGGCTGCAGCATGCCCACATGTCCCCATCCCTCCCTGCCAGCGGGCCGCCTGCTCCCCGCCCAGGCTCCTCTCGGGGGGCAGAGGCCATTCCCAGGGGCTTGGGACACCGCTGGGAACTTCTCCTGCCCGGCCATGGCACACGGCCCACGACTCACCCGAAATCGGCCTTGCAGGAGCCACTGGGCCAGACGAGGATGAGGGAGTGGCTGCCCTCCTCTTCCTCTGCTTCCTCGCCCCCCGCCTCCTTGCTCAGCACCCACAGCTGGTCCAGGGCCAAGCGAAGCTCTGGGTGCAGGCTGGTGCCACTGTCTGCAGAGGGCAGAGGCAGGTGCTGGAGATGGAGGTGGCCTCCACCCGCCCTGGGGTGTCCCCGCACACAGCCCTGTCCCCCAGCTGCCCGGGGGATGGACACGGGTGCCCCCCGCAGCCAGGCCGCGGGGCCTTCGCCTGGGCCTGGTGCCGGGCCCAGGGCTGGGGGAAAGGCAGGTGGGCTCTGGGGGTCTTACTGCAACTTGGCGACCACCAGTTCCTCATGGAGGAGGAGAAGGCGCCTCTGGCTCCTCCTGCACCTCCGCGTCAGCTGCACATCAGCGCTCAGCACCGGCTCAGCATCGTCAAGAGCCTCCCTGCAGAGCAGAGAGCAGCATGAGAAGGGCCGCTGCTGCGGGGCCCGGCCGTGCCCCCGAGGTGTGGGGGGGACCTACCTGGAGCCGCGGCAGCAGATGGCCTGGCCCATCCTGCCCAGGACAGGAGGCCCCTGGCCGCGAGGCTGGCCCAGCCGTCGACAGGGAGGGCGGTCAGCGGGTGCTGCTGGTGCCGGGGGGTCCTGCGGGGCCAGCACCGGGCTCCTGCCAGCGCTGCCGGGTGCCAGCAGAGCTCCCTGCAGCTGCCCCTGGGGCTCCAACGGACCCCTGGGACTCCAACGGACCCCTGGGACTCCAACGGACCCCTGGGACCAACTGACAGGGGGCGGGGCCCAACTGACAGGGGGCGGGACCTGGCTGGACACTGCAGGCAGGGACCAACAGAAAGTGGGTGGAGCTTCGGGCACAGGGGCAGGCCCAGGGTGCTGGGGCCGGCGCCAACGGCAAGTGGGCGTGGCCTGGGTGAGTGGGGGCGGCTCCAACGGCAAGTGGGCGTGGCCTGGGTGAGTGGGGGCGGATCCAACGACGAGTGGGCGTGGCCTGGGTGAGTGGGGGCGGCGCCAACGGCAAGTGGGCGTGGCCTGGGTGAGTGGGGGCGGCCCCGACGACGAGTGGGCGTGGCCTGGGGACCGGAGGGTGGGGCAGGGAGCACAGGAAGGGCTCCGTATTGCAGCTCCTTCAACTCCCTTCACGTTTTGTGCTGGTTCAGACCCCTGCCCTGCCCTTTGCTCCTGTTCCAAAATGCAGGGGGCTGGCAGAGCTTGGCACCTTCTGATCTTGCCCCGTGGGGCAGCAGGTCAAAACCACTCGACTCCCGCATGTCCTGGGTACAGGGCCAGTGAGTTGGAACCATCGGGCACCCCGACCCCACCTGCCGCTCCTGAATACCTGCGGAAGGTGCCGGCAAGGAAAGACCAGAGCCCCCAGTTCACCTGACAACGTTCGTGGCCACAGGGGAAAAGTCCTGACCAAAGCACCCCCCAAAGCCAATCCGTGACCCTGTAACTACTGATCCGAGAGCGAGGCCCCCTGGAGCTCTCCAGGATCACAGCGGCTGTGACCCCGAATCTCCCCCGGAGCTGCGACCAGAGACCTCCATGGTTCAGCTCAGCCGCGCTGGAAGGGACAGACCGGATATCCTCGGATCGGGAAAAGGGCTTTGCTCTTTAGTCCGAGCACTGAAACAAGCTGCAAGAACAGACCAGGGACAGCCCGGCCAGACCCCAGCGACGGTCCGTTTGCTGGAAACAGCCGCAAAAGCAGCCGCTGCCCCAGCCGCCACTGCAGGAGAAGCCACCGCCAGGAAGCGCTTTGTCCCCCTGACGGGAGCCGCAGAGGAAAGGAGACCGGCTGCAGCACCCACCACCATTTCCCGAGGACAAAGGGCTGCAAACAGCGACCCACCAGCACCGGCAGCACCGCCGACACCTTCCCCGGGGAGAGAGGCACCTCCCTGCTCGGGGAAAACACCCGCTGCGGGCACCGGGCCCTGCCCCCGGGCTGAGCACACCGTCCCCCCGCTGCCCGCTCCCCGCCCTTCTCAGCACGGCCACCCGCCCCCGGGGAAGGGCCCCGGCCCGCCCGGCAGCCGGAGCCCGGGGCGCCGCCGGCCCCCGCGGGAGCTGCCGGCTCGCGGCTCGGCGCGGCTCGGCTCGGCTCGGCTGCGCTCGGCTCGGCTGGACTCGGCTCGGCTCGGCTCGGCTGGACTCGATTCGGCTCGGCTCGGCTCGGCTCGGCTCGGCTCGGCTCGGCTCGGCTCGGCTCGGCTGCGCTCGGCTCGGCTCGGCTCGGCTCGGCTCGGCTCGGCTCGGCTCGGCTGGGCTCGGCTGGGCTGGGCTCGGCTGGGCTGGGCTGGGCTGGGCTGGGCTCAGCTCGGCTGGGCTGGGCTGGGCTGGGCTCGGCTCGGCTCGGCTGGGCTCGGCTGGGCTGGGCTCGGCTGGGCTGGGCTCGGCTGGGCTCGGCTGCGCTCGGCTGGGCTCGGCTGGGCTGGGCTCGGCTGGGCTGGGCTCGGCTGGGCTCGGCTCGGCTCTGCTGGGCTCGGCTCGGCTCGGCTCGGCTCGGCTCGGCTCGGCTCGGCTGGGCTGGGCTGGGCTCGGCTCGGCTCGGCTCGGCTGGGCTCGGCTGGGCTCGGCTCGGCTGGGCTCGGCTGGGCTCGGCTCGGCTCGGCTGGGCTGGGCTGGGCTCGGCTCGGCTCGGCTCGGCTGGGCTCGGCTCGGCTGCGCTCGGCTCGGCTCGGCTCGGCTCGGCTGCGCTCGGCTGCGCTCGGCTCGGCTGCGCTCGGCTCGGCTCGGCTGCGCTCGGCTCGGCTGGGCTGCGCTCGGCTCGGCTCGGCTGCGCTCGGCTCGGCTCGGCTCGGCTCGGCTGCGCTCGGCTCGGCTGCGCTCCCGCCCTCCTGCGCTGTCCGCGGTGCCGGCCCTGGTGCCCCGGCCGTCTTGCGGCAGCCGCTCGCCGCCCCCCGGGTCCCGCTGTCCCCGCAGAGGCCGCCGGTGCCCTGGAAGGGCTTCGGGAGAGCGCCGGGGCCAGGCTGGGCCGGGGCCGGCTGCGGCTGCGGCTCCGTCCCGGCGGCGACCCGCCCCGTGGCGGGGCAGCCTGGCGGGGCCCGGGAGGAGCCCCTGGGCCTGCCCCGGGGCGCGGGGACGGCCTGACCGACCGGGCTGACAGCGGCGTCACGCCCCAAGCCCCGGGGGGCTGCCCCCGAGGAGGGGTCGCACCCGCTCCAGGCGCTCGGGCGCGGCCCTGACCCGCCCCCCGGCCACCCCTTCCCCAGGCGGCGGCAGCCCCGCGCCCTGAGGGCCCCCGGTGCCGCTCCTTGACGGGAAACTCCTCCGGGACCCCCCCGAGACTCCTCCCAGCATTTCCCGGTGGCTTCTGCTCTCTGCTGCGGGGACGGGAGGTCCCGGCGAGCAGCCCCGGGCCCCTGCACTGTTCGTTCTCCCGCGGGGGAAGCTCTGCCCTGGCATCCTCTGAACCTCTCCGCTGCGCTACAGACGGCCGCGAACGCTACAAAGTCCCCACCAGCGACTACCCCGGGGTTCTGAAAGCACGTTCGTGGAGCTGTCGGTGTGTCCTTATCCAGCTGTCACCAGTGGTCACCGACCGTCAGTGACAGCGACACCCAGCGAGGGCAACAGTCACCCGGGGCACCGACAGGGGGACACCCGGTTCATACAAACTGGCCTCGAACCCAGGGAATGAATCAGCGACGGAACCGCATGGAGACTTGGGGTCAGTGACATCGGCGTCTGTAGATGGTCCCCTGTGCATGAGACAGATCCCAGGAGGGGACCCGAGCCTCCCAGAGGCGGGGGGGACAAACTGAACCACCCCCAGCAGCAGGCTCAGGGCAGGACCAAGCGAGGAACAACAGAGTCTCACGTCTCACTGCTTCGGGGGTGAACACGAAACACCGTCAGCACCCCAGAGGCCACAGGACACCAATGCCTCGAGCAGCCGGTGGGTGCTGGCAACAGCAGACCCACGTGGAGAGGGGGCTGCTGGTCAAGGTCAGTTGCGCCTGTCTTGGAATCCATCCTCACAGCGCAGCCTGTTCTCAGCTTTGTCCTATCCCCTCCCTCTGCGCTGTGCACACCTGCACACCTCGAACTGGAGCAGAAGAGTGCTGGTGTCCACTCGTGTGAGCGAGACAGCTTGGGCGTTCCTGGAGTAAACCAGCAGACCCCGATCCCCCGGAGACAGCAAACTCCTCCAGCCACTGAGAGCAAACGGAGAGTTGTTTCCCCATGGGGGCAGCAGGAGGCAATAGATCTGACAGCCAGTTCCACCCTTCTCTTCCTTCTGGCTCCTGCCTTACCTTTTGTGCTAAAGCGGTAAAGTTTTTCAGTGGTGCCTCGACTGGCTGGACTCGGAGGCACGTATCCTGCTCCCCGTCCCCTCTCTCAGGCTGTTTCTCCTGCCCCCATCAGTCAAACCGGTGTCCCAGGTGACAGGCCCTCAGGATGTGGAGCGGCTGGCAGAGAGCTGTGGTGCGCCCAGAGGTCCTGCTGCTCTCGGGCTCGCCAGACCCTTCCCTCCAGGTGTGGCTTTTGACCTGACGGATGCCTGAGCTGATCGAGCACCCCGGGATGCAGCCTGGCTCCAGAGGTGGTTTCTCACCGATGCCACATCCCGCGATGGCAGCATGACGTTTCGCCGTGCTCTGGCAAAGGGAGCGCTGCGATGGACGGCTCTAAACTCTTCAGAAGGGCCAAGGAGGAAGGAGGGGTGGTGGGGCAGCCCTGGGGGTTTGGGAGTGTCTGAATGGTTCCCCAGGTTGCTCTCGCTTGGTCTTTACCAAGTCAGGACAGGTCACAAAGGAGTGTCCCCAAGGGTGCCGGGCAGTCCCAGTGCCCCCAAGGGTGCCAGGCAGTCTGGCTCCAGACAGTGGTGAGTGCGGCAGGCAGGGGTGAGGCTGGGCTGGGCGGGGGCCGGAGCAGAAGTGGGGGGTTTCTAAGGCTGGTTCGAGGGCACAGCCACTGCAGGGAGGACCTTGGGATGGGCAGGTGCCACCCTTGGGGCTGGGCACAAAGTTGCCCAGGGCTGCCAGCCACGGTGAGTGCCTAGGGGGCTGCAGGGATGTGCCCCCATCCCCAGCGCCATCACCACCCTCTCCCTTGCTGCCTCCCAGCTCCCTCAGCCCCATCTCCCACCCATGCCCAGGCGCCTGCGACTCCTGCCACCATCTGCCTCCCACCCAGCCCCATGGAGCCCCTTTTCTGCCTCCTCCTCCAGGCCATGGCTGTGGGCATCAACTACATCCTCACCATCCTGGGCATCATGCAGCTGGTGATGAGGGTGGGTGATCCAAATGACGTGGCCGCACAAGATCGCCTGCGAGAGTATGAGGAGCTGCGGGTGCAGGAGAGGACGAGGCTGCAGAAGGAGATGGAGGAGCAGAGCCTGCAGGAATGTGTTCTCAGCATTCTCTGACAGTGCTGGTGGCTTTGGTGTTTAGTCGATGTCCTGCTCACGCTGGTGGTACTCGACTGGCTGCTCAGGCGGGGGAGCACTGACTCCAAGAGCCACCGCCAGCAGGGAAGATCCAGCAGCAAGGAGGAGGAGGAGCAGGAGGAGAACGAGGAGCACAAATGAAACCCATGCCACAGTCTGGGTGAAGACACAACTGGACAAGGTGGGCACCTCCCATGCATTTGCCAAAGCTCTTCCCAAGAGCAACGTCCTGACGGGGCCGCATCCAGCTGTGGCTACAGGGCAGCACCTACAAAGAGCTGAGCACCCCTAAGGACAACATCATCAACCGCCTGCTGCTCGTGCCCCTGAGACCAGCCCTCAGGCACTTCTTCCACCCGAGCTGGGGCTTTAAAAGACAAGCAGACGTGGTGCTGAGGGACACGGTTTAGTGGTGGACTTGGCCGTGTTGGGTTTACGGTTGAACTTGATGCTCTTAAAGGTCTTTTCTAACCTGAACGGTTCTGGGATTCTCTGATTCCAGGCTCTGCTGGGGGATCATGCTGCCCCTCTACCCCGCACCGAGCTGAACAGAAGCCAGGCCCCTGCTCCCTGTGCAGCCTCTCGCAGCTGGGACACTCCTGCCAGGAGGCTCTGTCGATACGTCCATGTGGAAATGGCCAATAAATTCACTTGTTTTAGGAAATCCTGTGTTTGGGAGCATCTGGGCAACGCTTTGCTGGGGAATGTCAGCCCTCGGCTCGGTCTCCCCTCTGGAACGGAGAGATGAACCTTTTGCTCGGGTTCCCGTTGGCCGGGGTTATGTTTCTGCTTCGACCTTTAGCAGCTCCGTCCCTGGGCGGGAGGGCTGGGATCCGCCTGTCCAGCAGAGGCAAGGGGATCTCTGGCGGCAGGCTGGCCACCTTGGAGAGGTGGGCTTGAAACGGAAGGACTCGGGAGGCAGGGTCCAACGTGGTGACGCTCCTGCCAGCGCCTCCAACCGGGGAAGAACCCAGGCCAGCCTGAGCAGTGACAAATGCTGCTCAGCTCCCTCCCAGGATGGGAACCGGAAGCCCAGCCAGCTCCAGGTCCTTTGGTCTGTCACCTTGGCAGAGGCAGAAGGTGGAGATCCATGGGGCATCAATGACACAAGGGTCAGTGATGTGTTAGAAACCACAGAGGGGCCTGAGAATGGTCACGTAGAAACTGGGGCTTCTCCCCGCAGAAAGACGGCAGGATCAACGGCCCAACTGCAGAGCATCCACACCAGTGCCCACAGCATGGGCGGCAACCAGGAGGAGCTGGAAGCCGTTGTGCAGCTGGAAGAGTAGGACATAGCTGCCATCGCAGAAGCGTGGCGGGATGACTCGCACAACCCCAGGGCTGCAGTGGATGGCTCTAAACTCTTCGGGAGGGACAGGCGGGGAAGGAGAGGTGCTGAGGTAGCCCTGGGTGTTCAGGAGCGTTTTGATTGTCTAGAATTGAATGATGGTGACGACAGGGTGGAGTGTTTACGGGTAAGAATCTGAGGGAAGGCCAGCAAGGTCTCCTGGTGGGAGTCTGGTATAGGCCATCACCCAGGCTGAAGACGCAGACGAAATGTTCTGTGAGCCGCTGGAGAATGTCACGATGGCCAGCCCTTGCTCTCCTGGGAGAACTTCAACTTACCGGAGGTCTGCGGGAAATACAACACAGCGGAAACAGCCCAGGAGGTGTGTGCTGTGCTGTGCTCGTTGTGTTCTGCTCTGGTAGGGGCTGCTGAGAGGGAAGATCTCACCAGGTACAGCTCAGTCCGTGGTGCCTGAGCAGAGAAAAACCCAGCGCCAGGCTGCCCAGAACATGCTTGGCCCCAGGGATGACGGTGCTCCTTCCTGGGGACAGGGTCAGATGCCCCAGCAGAGGCAGATGAGGATCACGCTCGCTGGAAGGAGACCAACGGACCTTCTTTCCTCCCCTTTCCCAGGCTCGGCTTCACCCCAGACTCCTCCCGCTCCTCACCGCGGCAGGTCCCGCTCGGTCCGTCAGCCGGGCAGCGAGGGGTGCAGGGCGCAGAGTCCCTGCACGGCGCTGTCTCACGCTTTGCCTGTGCTCCCGCCAGGCTCCTCTGCGGCTGCGGCCCCTTCGGGGGCTGCTGGGTTGACCCCACCGCCCCAGCTGCTCACTCCCCCCTCAGCGGGATGGGGGAGACAATCCAAGGGCACAAGCGAGAAAAAACTCTTGAGTGGTTTAACAAAGGCAACAGGGGGAAAGAGACCAAGGGAGCAGGAGAAAGGGAAAAGGAAAAGGGCCGGGGGGAAAGAAAAGGGAAACATCGACAGGTGGAGGGGAACGGGGGGAAAATGGACACGGGGGACAGGAATGGGGGATTGGGGAACTGGACGGGTGGGGAAAGGGCAGACAAGGGAGGGTGGGGACCAGGGAGGGGAAAACTGGGGACAAGGCAGGGGTGGGACGGGAGGGAAAAATTGGGGGAGCAGAGGAAAAAAGGGGATAAAGGGGAACAAACTTTCCTTTCCGCTGACCTTCAAACCGCCCTTCCCTGACGGTGCCACAAAGTTCACACTGAACCGAAGCCCCAGGCGGATCTGGGGTGTTTCTGCCTTTGAGCCTCGCAGAGGTCTGACGGTCTTCCAGGTTGTATTCGTGTGAACATCCCCCCACCAGCTCCCGCAGAGGGGGATTCGGGGCACAGGGACATCAGGCGCGTCTGTCCTGCTCTACCCAAACCCAGGCTGGTCCTGACAAGCCCCTCCCCAGTTCAGACATGCATCTCCTTCAGGAGAAAGACTGAAGGACGTCAGGAGAGGACCTATCGGTGATCTGGAGCCAAGGGCTTCAGAGGAACCAAACCCTTGCTGAGGGCCGCCGTAGCCCAGGGTTAGCAGGCAGGATGCTGCTCGGCTCAGGCACTGAGCCCCGCAGCTCTTGCTCTGAAGGGTCCAATAAGCCCGTGAGGACCACTACGAGTTCATGCCCAAGGGCTCCTAGTCCGGCGGTGCATTAACCTGTTCCTCAGCAGAGTTCCCAGGGCATCCCTAAGAGGAGCAGCCGTCTCTAGCTAATCACATCCTGGATTAATTAAGACTCATGACAAGCTGATGGCTCTGCGAGGGCTCCGAACCTCTCCTTTCATGTTTTACTCCTGTAATTTCTGTCCAGGAGCCCCGAGGGAAGAACCATCTCTAATGACCTCCTCATCATCGTGGGTCGTTAAGGGGCTGGGACACAGGGGGGTCTTGGAGAGGAATAACAAAGGGATGTTCAATGTGTTCTTTCATCACGGGGATTAGCGGGGCCGAGGTGCTGCCCACCCACCCCCTCCCACCCACCCACACACACCCCCACCCACCCCCGGCAGCCGATCGCTCCACGGCAGCGGAGAAGCCCCCGCCCCGGCGGACAAGGGACGGGGGTGGGGGGGTGGGAAATGGGGGGAACAGAAGGAAAAAGGGGATAACGGGGAACAAACTCTCCTTCCCGCTGACCTTCAAACTGCCCTTCCCTGGCAGTGTCACAAAGCTCACACCGAACCGAACCGAACCCCCGGGCGGGTGCTGAGCTGTTCGCGTTCCGAGCTGGAGTTAAATCCCGAAACTCCGAAGGTTCATTCGCTGCCGTTGAACTGCTCCATCACCCCGCTGACTAACGCCCGCCAGGAGCAAATTACACCCGTCCCTCCTCGCCATCACTGACCGTTATTGACCAGTTCACGGGCGATGACCTGCTGGAGGGGGCAGTACGGACGTGTCCAGCTCAGGGAACACCCCAGCCGCGGTCCCGGCACCATCAGCGTTCAACTCCCTCACCCGGCCCGGCTTGGTTTGATTTTCTCCACAGCAAAACTTTACAAAGGCAAATCATCAGGTCTAATTACGATTTTTTAATCGAGTTCTCAGCTGCCCAGGTCAAACCGGACAGACAGTGTTATTTTAATTCCGTGCTCACAAGCTCTATCCCCACCCCTCCCGTGTCAGACCCCCCGAAGCAGCTTGACCCGAGGCCATCCCCCCCCCTCTCCGGGCTGCCGCGGTCCCGGCGCTCCGAGGGGCTCGCCCTGGCGCTGTGGCCCCCGCTCCGGCCGGTCCGCTGGGCACCCCCGGCAGCTCGAGCAGTCGAGGCTGGAGCGTCACCAGAGCAGGAGGAGGAGAAGGTTTAACCACAACAACGGAATCTCACAAGCCGGGGCCCGGCCCTTTGCTCCCCCCGGAACCTGCGGCTCTGTTCCCAACCCCTGGGAACGGAGAGCAGGAGAACTTGGGGATGACGCGTGGAAGAACTCCGTAATCCAAGTAGATTGTGAAGCAGGTCTGTTCATTGCAGCGCTGGGAGCGGCAGGGGTGAGCCCTCCAACAGGCAGCACCCCTGAGCTCAGAGAGTTCACAGATTTAAAGTATTGACACATACATATTCAAAAGATTACTTCATTTCTTTATGCATATTAATGACCCTTCTCCACTTCAGATGGAAATTAGGTCTCCTCCCCTTGGCACCCGTCCGCGCGAGCGCAGTGTCGCTCTTCGGGGGTCTTCTGGTGGTCGCAGGGATGAAGTAAGGGCTTCATGATAGTCTTCATCACAGTTGTCTTTTTGCACTCAGTCTCCAGAGCATGCGCAGTGCAGGGTTAGTTATAGAAGAGTCCTCTACAGTCACGGTTCATACCTAAAGACAATTCCCTCTTTCCCGTATCCTGCCACAAATAATGCAGCGATCCTTCAGGCAATGGAGCGCTACTTAAGCCATGTCAAGAAGCAGGAAACTACAAAGCGGTCAATTCATTCATCTTAAAAGACTAACCTTAAAGGTCAAGAGATCAAGGCCCAGGGTAATTTAAAAGATAAGAGATCGAAGCCCAGGGTCTTTTCTACTAGATTTTCTAATTTCCTAATTTCCTACTTTCTAACTCAGGGAAAAGCCCCAAAGCATCACCCCAGGGTGGGGGAGACCCAGACAGCGAAGGGGGAGGGACGGGGAGATGGGGAAAAAAGGATTTAAACGAGAGAGAGGAGAATGGGCATGAAAGAGAGACACAGAGTGCAGCAAAAACCCCAGGAAACCTGTGGGGGAAAGAGGAATAGAAGGAAGGAGAGGGCAGGAGGGGAGAGGAGAGACAGGGGGAGAAAAAAAAGGAAAGAAGGGAGAGAGAAAGACCAGAAAGAGAAGAGGAGGGAGATAAGAAAAAGACAGGGCTGAGAGATGCAGGAGAGGAAGACATCGAGGGCGGGTGGGGGTGTGTGTGAGGTCAGAAACTAAAAAAAGTAACAGGAACTAAAACAGCCCCAGCACGGGGCCAGCACCACCAGCACCCCCAGCCTCGGCGGAACTGGCCGCAGCCCCCGGCCCCACACGGGCTCGGCACCCCCGCTCCGTCCTGGGGCACCCGCCGCCCCAGACGAGCTGAAACCAAAGGGATAAAACCACAACGCGAACGGCTACAGCTCCCGCCACCAACGAGCTAAACCAGCGCCGCAGAGCAAAGCGACAGCCCCCCGAGCCCTCGCACACGCCACCGCCCCTCCGCCACGCACCCCCCGGGCTTGCCCGGGCACGGGGGATGCCACCAGCAGCCGAGCCGGTGCCGCGGCCACGGCAGCGTCGGGGAACCCGCTCCCCGCGGCACCGGGAACGGGCACCCAAGGGGGGAGCCGCCGGCGGGGAACCGCGGGCGCCCCGTGATGACCCCCCGGGAAAGGCGGCCCCGGGCTGCTCCCGGCATCACGCTGCGGCTGTGGCCGGCACCAGCAGTGCCCCTGCCCGGGGCGGGGGGACAGGGGAGGGCATGAAACAGCCCGGAAATCCCTCTCCCACCGGCACCCGCTCCTCGCTCCCGGCCGCGCCCGCGCCCCCCGGGGCCGCGCTCCGCCTTGGACAGGCGGGGGCTGCCCAGCCCGGGCCCCGCCGCCAGCCCGGACCGGCCCCGCTCACGCCCCGCTCCCGCTTCCGAGGGCGAAGCGCAGCGTGCCCCGGGGCTGCGCGGCTTTAGCGTGTCCCGGTAACGGGCCCCCGGCGGGGCCTTTCGCGGAGCCGGGAGCGCACATTCGGGAGCATCCCCCGAGGCAGGAGCCGCGGCTGCCCAGAACGGGCCCCGTTTGTCACATCTCCGGCTCCTCCGGCCGGTGCTCCAGCCCCGGCGCCCTTCGGCCAGAGGTAAAGCCGAACCCCGGCTCAGAACCGCGTTCCGGCCCCGCCCGGCTCCGCTGCGGCCACTCCCGGCCCGTCCCTTCGCCCGGGCCGCGCCCCCGCCCGGCTCCCCGGACCCGCCAGCCCCGGGCCCCGCAGGCCCCGCTCCCGCCGCTCCGGGACTCGGCGGGGTCCCGGCCCCGCTGCCGCAGTCCCTGCTGCGCTCCCCCTGCCCTGTCACAGCGGGGCCAGGGGCTGCCTGGGGCGGTTCCAGCCCCCCAGGCAGGGACTCAGAGCTTTGTCTCTGCGCCTGGGAGCAAGCTGGGGGGGTTGGGGCTCAGCCCCAGCCCCAGCGCTGCCTTTTGGGGTGGGGAACCGGAGGCCAAACGTGACACTTGAGCCAGTCTGGGCAAACCGGGGCTGCGGGGGCCAAGGCTTTCCTCGGTGCTGGCCCGCGGGCACGCTCGTTCAACGAAAGAAGAAAAAGGTGACAGAGCCACAGAAGCCGTTGGTGGCACCAAACCCAAACCCTCCTCACCACGGGCAGCACGGCGGAAGGTTTTGCCCATTGTCCTGGTTCTGTCCAAGGGCTGATCCCAAACTCCCCCAGCACGACTCACCACCCAACCACCTCTCCCTCGGCCCCAATATCTCATGGCAGACACCGTCAGAAGAGACAAAACATCCTTTTATTGTGGCCATCGAGCGCGGCAGCACCAGCAGTGATGGAGCTTCAGCCAGCACCAGGAAAGCGGCACCTGCAGCGAGAGCCACAACGCCCTGACCAAGGCACGAGGGCAGGAACAGGCAGCTCGTGGTTCCCTCTCTTTGGGCACACCATCCACCAGCAGCACTTGCTGGCCCCCAAGAGAGAGCTCTTGCCGCACTGGCTACGGGGCGGCTCTGGCGCCTTCTCCCCGGAGCGGGTGGATGCCCTGGCAGAGCTGGGATGTGCAGAGGTGCCCCATGCCCCTGGGCCATGCAGCCGGGCTCCATCAGGAGCCCTGGAGCAGCTGCCAAGGGCTTCTTTCCAAACCCTGCGCAGCATCCCTGGCCACCCCCTGCCAGCAAGCGGCACCGACTGAGAGCAGGGTCCGAGGGGGAAAGATGGGCAGCAGAGCTGGCACACATCTGGACTGCTTCACCCTCCGCACCTTCCGGCGTCTCTGCAGCCTCACAGCTTTCTCCAGCTTCTTCCTTTTCTTTTCCCGTTGACATTCCTCTGCCCAGACCTCTTTTCTCTTCCTTTTTCTTGTGTTTTTGCTCTCAGCATCCCCTTCACCTTCAGGGCCACGCTGCTCTTCCACAGGCAGCTCTGGAGAGCAAAAGCACGCGCCGCAAAGCCACTCGTTGGACAGGGACAAGAGCAGCTAAAGCCAGACCCCGCCGCAGCCCCACACCAGCTGCCTGCTCAGGCTGCCAGAACCCTCAGTCCCTCCTCGTACCTGTGGATCTGCCCATGGGCGCTGGCGACTCCGCAGCTGGGGTGCCGGTAAGGCCGGCCACCTCCTCCCCGAAGATTTCTCGCTGGTTCTCTGTAAGGAACTCCACCAGCGCCTTCACCTGCGCACACCAGAGCCTTGCTCTCAGCGCCAGCGCCTGACGCCGTCTCCAGCAGCCTTTCCCACTGCTGACCCTCGCCGCAGCGCAGAAGGCTCTGGCTGTGGGCTGCTCCTCCCGGCAGCCACCCCACCAGCAGCTGCTGCGGGGAGGAGGCACCCGACAGCTCTGCGCAGCCGGGCTCCCTCAGGCCACCCAGGCCGCAGCTGGCTGCTCGACGCAGCCTACCTTCTCGGTGACCTCCAGCACGGCGTCCAGCGGCAGCCGCTCCTTGCTGGGGCAGCTCAGGAGGGTTGGCCCGAGGCAGATGGCCAGGCTGCTGCAGCTCATCCTGCTGCTGGAGGTGCTGTGCCCGATGTGCTGCAGGAGGCACAGCAGCCGCTTCAGGAGGGGGAGGTTTGCTGCGGGCAACTTGCCGGCCACCCTGAGGGAACAGGAGCCCGCCGTTAAGAAAGCCCACGTTGCCCACGGCCATCCCCGAAGCCCGCCCAGGGCGGCTGGGAGCCAGCAGCTCCGGGGCACAGCTCTCCAGGGGCTCTCAGAAGGAAGCATGGCGTGGCGTCCAGCCCCTGATTTCTTCCAAGCCCACGCAGGGGAAGGTTCCCTGTCCATGCCCCTTCCCCCCAAATCCAAGCCCGCCCCAGCCCCCACGGGCTGCCAGCAAACACAGCTTCTTCAGGAGCCCATCCCTGGGCAGGCGAGTCGCAGCATCTGCCAGCTGCTGCTCCACAGGCAGCTGCTGTCCACACTCACGTCCTCAGCTCGTGGATCTTCTCCTGCCGGCTTGTCCTCTCCATCGCCATCACCCACTCCTCGTAGAGGTCGCTGACCAGTAGCTTGTCCGGGAGACTTCGGAGGAAATCCTGTGATGGCCAGAGCTCCGGGTGAGCCTTTGGCCTCTGCGGGCCAGCCAGCAGCTGCCCCAGCTGCAGGCCAGGAGCGCTGACCTTCAAGAGGGCGGCCAGCAGCAGCGCACGCTGGCTTGACAAGTTGACGTTGGCACCGCTGTCCAGGGCTCCCCGCAGCTCCCGAAGCGCTGTCTCCTTGGCGGATATGCGGAAGATCCCCGCCGTCGAAGGTCCTCGCTGCTCCAGAAGATCCAGCAGCTCCTGCACGACAGACAGGTGAACAGTGGCTTGGCTGAGCAGCTGCCTTCCACCAGCAGTGGCCAGAGCACTGCCCCAGCCCCGGCTCATTGCTGGGGGGAAAGGGCCTCATCCTGCGTCCTCAGAGCTCCCGGGGACAGCCAGCACCTCTGCAGAGGAGCCAGAGGGAGGGCTGGGCACCTCCTCTCCAGGCTGCTTACCCGGATGGGCTGGGGCAGTGTGCCATCCTCCCCGCAGAGGGCTCCCAGGGGCTGCCCAAAGAGCACCCCGCTGCAGCCGGAGCCTGCCTGCCCCGGTGCCTGGGCAGTGGCTGGGCTCCGGCACAGAGCAAAGGGCCAGGGCAGCCCCCTCCTCCTGCTGCTGCTGCTGCTGCTGCTGCTGCTGTTCCCTCCCGCTGCAAAGGAAAAGGGAGCAAGAGCCCATCAGTGGAGACGGCCAGGCCAGTGCTGCCGGTCCCTGCCCGGCCATGCCTGCAGTGCGGTGCTGAGCGCAACGGCAGGACGGGCAGGGAGCCGGCAGCTGGAACCGTGGCTTTGGCTCGCAGGCTCCGCAGAGCCGCCGGGCCAGCGGGCCAGCCTGGCCCAGCCCTCGCCCTGCCCTCCTCCCAGCTGTGCGCAGCAGCAGAGGCTCCGTGTCCCCACGGAACCACATCCAGCGGCTGCTGCCCAGCACGGCTCCGTGCTCCCCCAGCTGACGTGTTCCCTGGGGCTGCCTGATCTGCATGGAGACGCTCGAGGGACAAGTGACCACAGACCGACCGCTCGCAGGACGGTGCCTTTCTCGACAGAACTCACCTGAGGAGCGGAAATGTCCCCCGGAGCTGCTGGACGGCTCTGTCGCAGAACCGTGCTTGGCATCGGCCTGCAAGAACCAGACTGTGCTCAGAGAGCAGCCCCGCAGCTCAAAGGGCCTCCAGGCAGCGGCCAACCAGCACCAGCAGCCGCAGCACGGCAGAGCTGAGACCCTCTGCCCTCCCCGGCTCTCTGCCCCACGCAGCAGCTTCCTCCCAGTGCCACCAGCCACGATGTCCCCATGTTCCTGCGGGGTCCCCAAACCTCTAGCATGGCAGTACCCTCAGCCCTCTCCCCGCCCATCCCTGGCCCCTGGCACAGCCAGAGGCGGGTGACAGGCGGCCGTTCTCACCAACGCCAGGCCCTCCATCAGCCTCTCCAGCCTCCTGGTGTTGAATGGCCTCCACTGGGCAAGAGAGAAGCCGAGAGGGAGGAAGGTGAGCAGCGATGCCTCTGTGCTCGGCTGCTCAGGGACAGAGCCCAGCCCACAGAGACACTCACGGGATGGCGGCGGCTCAGCTCCTTCTCCAGGAGTTGGAGCGACCGCAGACGCGTCCCCTGGGCTCTCCTGGCTCCTCCTGGTGTCCTGTGCAGTGGGAAGGGCCAGGGGCAGAGAGCTGGGTGAGCCTCAAGCTGCCCCTTCTCTCTCGTCAGGCAGCTCTGCCCGCGAGCTGCCCGCAGCCGCAGGGCACCTCTCCCCAGCTGGGAGCTGGGTTCCCACGCTTGGCTGCGCCCGCAGCATCCCCCCGCCTTACCCCAGCAGCGTGCCCAGCCACTGCTCCTTCAGCGCCCTGGGAGCTGCGGGAAGAGGAGAACCAGCGTCAGGCTCCGCTGCCCCCCAGCCCAGGCACGGGCACAGGCACAGGCGGGCGCCTGCACCTCGCTGCCCCGCGGGGAAGGACACAGGGGCAGGACGAGGCCCCATGGGGCAGGACAGAGGCGCTGCCCCAGCCCTGCCCTCCCTCGGCCCTGCCCCAGCAGCTGCCTCTGCCCTTCCTTCCCTTCTGGGGACCAAGAGGTGGCCGGGGGCTGCAGCATGCCCAGCATGTCCCCATCCCTCCCTGCCAGCGGGCCGCCTGCTCCCCGCCCAGGCTCCTCTCGGGGGGCAGAGGCCATTCCCAGGGGCTTGGGACACCGCTGGGAACTTCTCCTGCCCGGCCATGGCACATGGCCCACGACTCACCCGAAATCGGCCTTGCAGGAGCCACTGGGCCAGACGAGGATGAGGGAGTGGCTGCCCTCCTCTTCCTCTGCTTCCTCGCCCCCCGCCTCCTTGCTCAGCACCCACAGCTGGTCCAGGGCCAAGCGAAGCTCTGGGTGCAGGCTGGTGCCATGTCTGCAGAGGGCAGAGGCAGGTGCTGGAGATGGAGGTGGCCTCCACCCGCCCTGGGGTGTCCCCGCACACAGCCCTGTCCCCCAGCTGCCCGGGGGATGGACACGGGTGCCCCCCCGCAGCCAGGCCGCGGGGCCTTCGCCTGGGCCTGGTGCCGGGCCCAGGGCTGGGGGAAAGGCAGGTGGGCTCTGGGGGTCTTACCGCAACTTGGCGACCACCAGTTCCTCATGGAGGAGGAGAAGGCGCCTCTGGCTCCTCCTGCACCCCCGCGTCAGCTGCACATCAGCGCTCAGCACCGGCTCAGCATCGTCAAGAGCCTCCCTGCAGAGCAGAGAGCAGCATGAGAAGGGCCGCTGCTGCGGGGCCCGGCCGTGCCCCCGAGGTGTGGGGGGGACCTACCTGGAGCCGCGGCAGCAGATGGCCTGGCCCATCCTGCCCAGGACAGGAGGCCCCTGGCCGCGAGGTTGGCCCAGCCGTCGACAGGGAGGGCGGTCAGCGGGTGCTGCTGGTGCCGGGGGGTCCTGCGGGGCCAGCACCGGGCTCCTGCCAGCGCTGCCGGGTGCCAGCAGAGCTCCCTGCAGCTGCCCCTGGGGCTCCAACGGACCCCTGGGGCTCCAACGGACCCCTGGGACTCCAACGGACCCCTGGGACTCCAACGGACCCCTGGGACCAACTGACAGGGGGCGGGGCCCAACTGACAGGGGGCGGGACCTGGCTGGACACTGCAGGCAGGGACCAACAGAAAGTGGGTGGAGCCTCGGGCACAGGGGCAGGCCCAGGGTGCTGGGGCCGGCGCCAACGGCAAGTGGGCGTGGCCTGGGTGAGTGGGGGCGGCTCCAACGGCAAGTGGGCGTGGCCTGGGTGAGTGGGGGCGGATCCAACGACGAGTGGGCGTGGCCTGGGTGAGTGGGGGCGGCGCCAACGGCAAGTGGGCGTGGCCTGGGTGAGTGGGGGCGGCCCCAACGACGAGTGGGCGTGGCCTGGGGACCGGAGGGTGGGGCAGGGAGCACAGGAAGGGCTCCGTATTGCAGCTCCTTCAACTCCCTTCACGTTTTGTGCTGGTTCAGACCCCTGCCCTGCCCTTTGCTCCTGTTCCAAAATGCAGGGGGCTGGCAGAGCTTGGCACCTTCTGATCTTGCCCCGTGGGGCAGCAGGTCAAAACCACTCGACTCCCGCATGTCCTGGGTACAGGGCCAGTGAGTTGGAACCATCGGGCACCCCGACCCCACCTGCCGCTCCTGAATACCTGCGGAAGGTGCCGGCAAGGAAAGACCAGAGCCCCCAGTTCACCTGACAACGTTCGTGGCCACAGGGGAAAAGTCCTGACCAAAGCACCCCCCAAAGCCAATCCGTGACCCTGTAACTACTGATCCGAGAGCGAGGCCCCCTGGAGCTCTCCAGGATCACAGCGGCTGTGACCCCGAATCTCCCCCGGAGCTGCGACCAGAGACCTCCATGGTTCAGCTCAGCCGCGCTGGAACGGACAGACCGGATATCCTCGGATCGGGAAAAGGGCTTTGCTCTTTAGTCCGAGCACTGAAACAAGCTGCAAGAACAGACCAGGGACAGCCCGGCCAGACCCCAGCGACGGTCCGTTTGCTGGAAACAGCCGCAAAAGCAGCCGCTGCCCCAGCCGCCACTGCAGGAGAAGCCACCGCCAGGAAGCGCTTTGTCCCCCTGACGGGAGCCGCAGAGGAAAGGAGACCGGCTGCAGCACCCACCACCATTTCCCGAGGACAAAGGGCTGCAAACAGCGACCCACCAGCACCGGCAGCACCGCTGACACCTTCCCCGGGGAGAGAGGCACCTCCCTGCTCGGGGAAAACACCCGCCGCGGGCACCGGGCCCTGCCCCCGGGCTGAGCACACCGTCCCCCCGCTGCCCGCTCCCCGCCCTTCTCAGCACGGCCACCCGCCCCCGGGGAAGGGCCCCGGCCCGCCCGGCAGCCGGAGCCCGGGGCGCCGCCGGCCCCCGCGGGAGCTGCCGGCTCGCGGCTCGGCGCGGCTCGGCTCGGCTCGGCTGCGCTCGGCTCGGCTGGACTCGGCTCGGCTCGGCTCGGCTGGACTCGATTCGGCTCGGCTCGGCTCGGCTCGGCTCGGCTCGGCTCGGCTCGGCTCGGCTCGGCTCGGCTCGGCTGGGCTGGGCTCGGCTCGGCTCGGCTGGGCTCGGCTGGGCTGGGCTGGGCTGGGCTGGGCTGGGCTCGGCTCGGCTGGGCTGGGCTGGGCTCGGCTCGGCTCGGCTGGGCTCGGCCGGGCTGGGCTCGGCTGGGCTGGGCTCGGCTGGGCTCGGCTGCGCTCGGCTGGGCTCGGCTGCGCTCGGGTGGGCTCGGCTGGGCTGGGCTCGGCTGGGCTCGGCTCGGCTCGGCTCGGCTCGGCTCGGCTGGGCTCGGCTCGGCTCGGCTCGGCTCGGCTGGGCTGGGCTCGGCTGGGCTCGGCTCGGCTGGGCTCGGCTGGGCTCGGCTCGGCTCGGCTGGGCTCGGCTCGGCTGCGCTCGGCTCGGCTCGGCTCGGCTCGGCTCGGCTCGGCTCGGCTCTGCTCGGCTCGGCTCGGTTGGGCTCGGCTCGGCTCGGCTCGGCTCGGCTGGGCTGGGCTCGGCTGGGCTCGGCTCGGCTGGGCTCGGCTGGGCTCGGCTCGGCTCGGCTCGGCTCGGCTCGGCTGGGCTGGGCTGGGCTCGGCTCGGCTCGGCTCGGCTGGGCTCGGCTCGGCTGCGCTCGGCTCGGCTCGGCTCGGCTCGGCTGCGCTCGGCTGCGCTCGGCTCGGCTTCGCTCGGCTCGGCTCGGCTGCGCTCGGCTCGGCTGGGCTGCGCTCGGCTCGGCTCGGCTGCGCTCGGCTCGGCTCGGCTCGGCTCGGCTCGGCTGCGCTCGGCTCGGCTGCGCTCCCGCCCTCCTGCGCTGTCCGCGGTGCCGGCCCTGGTGCCCCGGCCGTCTTGCGGCAGCCGCTCGCCGCCCCCCGGGTCCCGCTGTCCCCGCAGAGGCCGCCGGTGCCCTGGAAGGGCTTCGGGAGAGCGCCGGGGCCAGGCTGGGCCGGGACCGGCTGCGGCTGCGGCTCCGTCCCGGCGGCGACCCGCCCCGTGGCGGGGCAGCCTGGCGGGGCCCGGGAGGAGCCCCTGGGCCTGCCCCGGGGCGCGGGGACGGCCTGACCGACCGGGCTGACAGCGGCGTCACGCCCCAAGCCCCGGGGGGCTGCCCCCGAGGAGGGGTCGCACCCGCTCCAGGCGCTGGGGCGCGGCCCTGACCCGCCCCCCGGCCACCCCTTCCCCAGGCGGCGGCAGCCCCGCGCCCTGAGGGCCCCGGTGCCGCTCCTTGACGGGAAACTCCTCCGGGACCCCCCCGAGACTCCTCCCAGCATTTCCCGGTGGCTTCTGCTCTCTGCTGCGGGGACGGGAGGTCCCGGCGAGCAGCCCCGGGCCCCTGCACTGTTCGTTCTCCCGCGGGGGAAGCTCTGCCCTGGCATCCTCTGAACCTCTCCGCTGCGCTACAGACGGCCGCGAACGCTACAAAGTCCCCACCAGCGACTACCCCGGGGTTCTGAAAGCACGTTCGTGGAGCTGTCGGTGTGTCCTTATCCAGCTGTCACCAGTGGTCACCGACCGTCAGTGACAGCGACACCCAGCGAGGGCAACAGTCACCCGGGGCACCGACAGGGGGACACCCGGTTCATACAAACTGGCCTCGAACCCAGGGAATGAATCAGCGACGGAACCGCATGGAGACTTGGGGTCAGTGACATCGGCGTCTGTAGATGGTCCCCTGTGCATGAGACAGATCCCAGGAGGGGACCCGAGCCTCCCAGAGGCGGGGGGGACAAACTGAACCACCCCCAGCAGCAGGCTCAGGGCAGGACCAAGCGAGGAACAACAGAGTCTCACGTCTCACTGCTTCGGGGGTGAACACGAAACACCGTCAGCACCCCAGAGGCCACAGGACACCAATGCCTCGAGCAGCCGGTGGGTGCTGGCAACAGCAGACCCACGTGGAGAGGGGGCTGCTGGTCAAGGTCAGTTGCGCCTGTCTTGGAATCCATCCTCACAGCGCAGCCTGTTCTCAGCTTTGTCCTATCCCCTCCCTCTGCGCTGTGCACACCTGCACACCTCGAACTGGAGCAGAAGAGTGCTGGTGTCCACTCGTGTGAGCGAGACAGCTTGGGCGTTCCTGGAGTAAACCAGCAGACCCCGATCCCCCGGAGACAGCAAACTCCTCCAGCCACTGAGAGCAAACGGAGAGTTGTTTCCCCATGGGGGCAGCAGGAGGCAATAGATCTGACAGCCAGTTCCACCCTTCTCTTCCTTCTGGCTCCTGCCTTACCTTTTGTGCTAAAGCGGTAAAGTTTTTCAGTGGTGCCTCGACTGGCTGGACTCGGAGGCACGTATCCTGCTCCCCGTCCCCTCTCTCAGGCTGTTTCTCCTGCCCCCATCAGTCAAACCGGTGTCCCAGGTGACAGGCCCTCAGGATGTGGAGCGGCTGGCAGAGAGCTGTGGTGCGCCCAGAGGTCCTGCTGCTCTCGGGCTCGCCAGACCCTTCCCTCCAGGTGTGGCTTTTGACCTGACGGATGCCTGAGCTGATCGAGCACCCCGGGATGCAGCCTGGCTCCAGAGGTGGTTTCTCACCGATGCCACATCCAGCGATGGCAGCATGACATTTCGCCGTGCTCTGGCAAAGGGAGCGCTGCGATGGACGGCTCTAAACTCTTCAGAAGGGCCAAGGAGGAAGGAGGGGTGGTGGGGCAGCCCTGGGGGTTTGGGAGTGTCTGAATGGTTCCCCAGGTTGCTCTCGCTTGGTCTTTACCACGTCAGGACAGGTCACAAAGGAGTGTCCCCAAGGGTGCCGGGCAGTCCCAGTGCCCCCAAGGGTGCCAGGCAGTCTGGCTCCAGACAGTGGTGAGTGCGGCAGGCAGGGGTGAGGCTGGGCTGGGCGGGGGCCGGAGCAGAAGTGGGGGGTTTCTAAGGCTGGTTCGAGGGCACAGCCACTGCAGGGAGGACCTTGGGATGGGCAGGTGCCACCCTTGGGGCTGGGCACAAAGTTGCCCAGGGCTGCCAGCCACGGCGAGTGCCTAGGGGGCTGCAGGGATGTGCCCCCATCCCCAGCGCCATCACCACCCTCTCCCTTGCTGCCTCCCAGCTCCCTCAGCCCCATCTCCCACCCATGCCCAGGCGCCTGCGACTCCTGCCACCATCTGCCTCCCACCCAGCCCCATGGAGCCCCTTTTCTGCCTCCTCCTCCAGGCCATGGCTGTGGGCATCAACTACATCCTCACCATCCTGGGCATCATGCAGCTGGTGATGAGGGTGGGTGATCCAAATGACGTGGCCGCACAAGATCGCCTGCGAGAGTATGAGGAGCTGCGGGTGCAGGAGAGGACGAGGCTGCAGAAGGAGATGGAGGAGCAGAGCCTGCAGGAATGTGTTCTCAGCATTCTCTGACAGTGCTGGTGGCTTTGGTGTTTAGTCGATGTCCTGCTCACGCTGGTGGTACTCGACTGGCTGCTCAGGCGGGGGAGCACTGACTCCAAGAGCCACCGCCAGCAGGGAAGATCCAGCAGCAAGGAGGAGGAGGAGCAGGAGGAGAACGAGGAGCACAAGTGAAACCCATGCCACAGTCTGGGTGAAGACACAACTGGACAAGGTGGGCACCTCCCATGCATTTGCCAAAGCTCTTCCCAAGAGCAACGTCCTGACGGGGCCGCATCCAGCTGTGGCTACAGGGCAGCACCTACAAAGAGCTGAGCACCCCTAAGGACAACATCATCAACCGCCTGCTGCTCGTGCCCCTGAGACCAGCCCTCAGGCACTTCTTCCACCCGAGCTGGGGCTTTAAAAGACAAGCAGACGTGGTGCTGAGGGACACGGTTTAGTGGTGGACTTGGCCGTGTTGGGTTTTCGGTTGAACTTGATGCTCTTAAAGGTCTTTTCTAACCTGAACGGTTCTGGGATTCTCTGATTCCAGGCTCTGCTGGGGGATCATGCTGCCCCTCTACCCCGCACCGAGCTGAACAGAAGCCAGGCCCCTGCTCCCTGTGCAGCCTCTCGCAGCTGGGACACTCCTGCCAGGAGGCTCTGTCGATACGTCCATGTGGAAATGGCCAATAAATTCACTTGTTTTAGGAAATCCTGTGTTTGGGAGCATCTGGGCAACGCTTTGCTGGGGAATGTCAGCCCTCGGCTCGGTCTCCCCTCTGGAACGGAGAGATGAACCTTTTGCTCGGGTTCCCGTTGGCCGGGGTTATGTTTCTGCTTCGACCTTTAGCAGCTCCGTCCCTGGGCGGGAGGGCTGGGATCCGCCTGTCCAGCAGAGGCAAGGGGATCTCTGGCGGCAGGCTGGCCACCTTGGAGAGGTGGGCTTGAAACGGAAGGACTCGGGAGGCAGGGTCCAACGTGGTGACGCTCCTGCCAGCGCCTCCAACCGGGGAAGAACCCAGGCCAGCCTGAGCAGTGACAAATGCTGCTCAGCTCCCTCCCAGGATGGGAACCGGAAGCCCAGCCAGCTCCAGGTCCTTTGGTCTGTCACCTTGGCAGAGGCAGAAGGTGGAGATCCATGGGGCATCAATGACACAAGGGTCAGTGATGTGTTAGAAACCACAGAGGGGCCTGAGAATGGTCAACTAGAAACTGGGGCTTCTCCCCGCAGAAAGACGGCAGGATCAACGGCCCAACTGCAGAGCATCCACACCAGTGCCCACAGCATGGGCGGCAACCAGGAGGAGCTGGAAGCCGTTGTGCAGCTGGAAGAGTAGGACATAGCTGCCATCGCAGAAGCGTGGCGGGATGACTCGCACAACCCCAGGGCTGCAGTGGATGGCTCTAAACTCTTCGGGAGGGACAGGCGGGGAAGGAGAGGTGCTGAGGTAGCCCTGGGTGTTCAGGAGCGTTTTGATTGTCTAGAATTGAATGATGGTGACGACAGGGTGGAGTGTTTACGGGTAAGAATCTGAGGGAAGGCCAGCAAGGTCTCCTGGTGGGAGTCTGGTATAGGCCATCACCCAGGCTGAAGACGCAGACGAAATGTTCTGTGAGCCGCTGGAGAATGTCACGATGGCCAGCCCTTGCTCTCCTGGGAGAACTTCAACTTACCGGAGGTCTGCGGGAAATACAACACAGCGGAAACAGCCCAGGAGGTGTGTGCTGTGCTGTGCTCGTTTTGTTCTGCTCTGGTAGGGGCTGCTGAGAGGGAAGATCTCACCAGGTACAGCTCAGTCCGTGGTGCCTGAGCAGAGAAAAACCCAGCGCCAGGCTGCCCAGAACATGCTTGGCCCCAGGGATGACGGTGCTCCTTCCTGGGGACAGGGTCAGATGCCCCAGCAGAGGCAGATGAGGATCACGCTCGCTGGAAGGAGACCAACGGACCTTCTTTCCTCCCCTTTCCCAGGCTCGGCTTCACCCCAGACTCCTCCCGCTCCTCACCGCGGCAGGTCCCGCTCGGTCCGTCAGCCGGGCAGCGAGGGGTGCAGGGCGCAGAGTCCCTGCACGGCGCTGTCTCACGCTTTGCCTGTGCTCCCGCCAGGCTCCTCTGCGGCTGCGGCCCCTTCGGGGGCTGCTGGGTTGACCCCACCGCCCCAGCTGCTCACTCCCCCCTCAGCGGGATGGGGGAGACAATCCAAGGGCACAAGCGAGAAAAAACTCTTGAGTGGTTTAACAAGGGCAACAGGGGGAAAGAGACCAAGGGAACAGGAGAAAGGGAAAAGGAAAAGGGCCGGGGGGAAAGAAAAGGGAAACATCGACAGGTGGAGGGGAACGGGGGGAAAATGGACACGGGGGACAGGAATGGGGGATTGGGGAACTGGACGGGTGGGGAAAGGGCAGACAAGGGAGGGTGGGGACCAGGGAGGGGAAAACTGGGGACAAGGCAGGGGTGGGACGGGAGGGAAAAATTGGGGGAGCAGAGGAAAAAAGGGGATAAAGGGGAACAAACTTTCCTTTCCGCTGACCTTCAAACCGCCCTTCCCTGACAGTGCCACAAAGTTCACACTGAACCGAAGCCCCAGGCGGATCTGGGGTGTTTCTGCCTTTGAGCCTCGCAGAGGTCTGACGGTCTTCCGGGTTGTATTCGTGTGAACATCCCCCCACCAGCTCCCGCAGAGGGGGATTCGGGGCACAGGGACATCAGGCGCGTCTGTCCTGCTCTACCCAAACCCAGGCTGGTCCTGACAAGCCCCTCCCCAGTTCAGACATGCATCTCCTTCAGGAGAAAGACTGAAGGACGTCAGGAGAGGACCTATCGGTGATCTGGAGCCAAGGGCTTCAGAGGAACCAAACCCTTGCTGAGGGCCGCCTTAGCCCAGGGTTAGCAGGCAGGATGCTGCTCGGCTCAGGCACTGAGCCCCGCAGCTCTTGCTCTGAAGGGTCCAATAAGCCCGTGAGGACCACTACGAGTTCATGCCCAAGGGCTCCTAGTCCGGCGGTGCATTAACCTGTTCCTCAGCAGAGTTCCCAGGGCATCCCTAAGAGGAGCAGCCGTCTCTAGCTAATCACATCCTGGATTAATTAAGACTCATGACAAGCTGATGGCTCTGCGAGGGCTCCGAACCTCTCCTTTCATGTTTTACTCCTGTAATTTCTGTCCAGGAGCCCCGAGGGAAGAACCATCTCTAATGACCTCCTCATCATCGTGGGTCGTTAAGGGGCTGGGACACAGGGGGGTCTTGGAGAGGAATAACAAAGGGATGTTCAATGTGTTCTTTCATCACGGGGATTAGCGGGGCCGAGGTGCTGCCCACCCACCCCCTCCCACCCACCCACCCACACCCCCACCCACCCCCGGCAGCCGATCGCTCCACGGCAGCGGAGAAGCCCCCGCCCCGGCGGACAAGGGACGGGGGTGGGGGGGTGGGAAATGGGGGGAACAGAAGGAAAAAGGGGATAACGGGGAACAAACTCTCCTTCCCGCTGACCTTCAAACTGCCCTTCCCTGACAGTGTCACAAAGCTCACACCGAACCGAACCGAACCCCCGGGCGGGTGCTGAGCTGTTCGCGTTCCGAGCTGGAGTTAAATCCCGAAACTCCGAAGGTTCATTCGCTGCCGTTGAACTGCTCCATCACCCCGCTGACTAACGCCCGCCAGGAGCAAATTACACCCGTCCCTCCTCGCCATCACTGACCGTTATTGACCAGTTCACGGGCGATGACCTGCTGGAGGGGGCAGTACGGACGTGTCCAGCTCAGGGAACACCCCAGCCGCGGTCCCGGCACCATCAGCGTTCAACTCCCTCACCCGGCCCGGCTTGGTTTGATTTTCTCCACAGCAAAACTTTACAAAGGCAAATCATCAGGTCTAATTACGATTTTTTAATCGAGTTCTCAGCTGCCCAGGTCAAACCGGACAGACAGTGTTATTTTAATTCCGTGCTCACAAGCTCTATCCCCACCCCTCCCGTGTCAGACCCCCCGAAGCAGCTTGACCCGAGGCCAGCCCCCCCCGCGCCGGGCGGCCGCGGTCCCGGCGCTCCGAGGGGCTCGCCCTGGCGCTGTGGCCCCCGCTCCGGCCGGTCCGCTGGGCACCCCCGGCAGCTCGAGCAGTCGAGGCTGGAGCGTCACCAGAGCAGGAGGAGGAGAAGGTTTAACCACAACAACGGAATCTCACAAGCCGGGGCCCGGCCCTTTGCTCCCCCCGGAACCTGCGGCTCTGTTCCCAACCCCTGGGAACGGAGAGCAGGAGAACTTGGGGATGACGCGTGGAAGAACTCCGTAATCCAAGTAGATTGTGAAGCAGGTCTGTTCATTGCAGCGCTGGGAGCGGCAGGGGTGAGCCCTCCAACAGGCAGCACCCCTGAGCTCAGAGAGTTCACAGATTTAAAGTATTGACACATACATATTCAAAAGATTACTTCATTTCTTTATGCATATTAATGACCCTTCTCCACTTCAGATGGAAATTAGGTCTCCTCCCCTTGGCACCCGTCCGCGCGAGCGCAGTGTCGCTCTTCGGGGGTCTTCTGGTGGTCGCAGGGATGAAGTAAGGGCTTCATGATAGTCTTCATCACAGTTGTCTTTTTGCACTCAGTCTCCAGAGCATGCGCAGTGCAGGGTTAGTTATAGAAGAGTCCTCTACAGTCACGGTTCATACCTAAAGACAATTCCCTCTTTCCCGTATCCTGCCACAAATAATGCAGCGATCCTTCAGGCAATGGAGCGCTACTTAAGCCATGTCAAGAAGCAGGAAACTACAAAGCGGTCAATTCATTCATCTTAAAAGACTAACCTTAAAGGTCAAGAGATCAAGGCCCAGGGTAATTTAAAAGATAAGAGATCGAAGCCCAGGGTCTTTTCTACTAGATTTTCTAATTTCCTAATTTCCTACTTTCTAACTCAGGGAAAAGCCCCAAAGCATCACCCCAGGGTGGGGGAGACCCAGACAGCGAAGGGGGAGGGACGGGGAGATGGGGAAAAAAGGATTTAAACGAGAGAGAGGAGAATGGGCATGAAAGAGAGACACAGAGTGCAGCAAAAACCCCAGGAAACCTGTGGGGGAAAGAGGAATAGAAGGAAGGAGAGGGCAGGAGGGGAGAGGAGAGACAGGGGGAGAAAAAAAAGGAAAGAAGGGAGAGAGAAAGACCAGAAAGAGAAGAGGAGGGAGATAAGAAAAAGACAGGGCTGAGAGATGCAGGAGAGGAAGACATCGAGGGCGGGTGGGGGTGTGTGTGAGGTCAGAAACTAAAAAAAGTAACAGGAACTAAAACAGCCCCAGCACGGGGCCAGCACCACCAGCACCCCCAGCCTCGGCGGAACTGGCCGCAGCCCCCGGCCCCACACGGGCTCGGCACCCCCGCTCCGTCCTGGGGCACCCGCCGCCCCAGACGAGCTGAAACCAAAGGGATAAAACCACAACGCGAACGGCTACAGCTCCCGCCACCAACGAGCTAAACCAGCGCCGCAGAGCAAAGCGACAGCCCCCCGAGCCCTCGCACACGCCACCGCCCCTCCGCCACGCACCCCCCGGGCTTGCCCGGGCACGGGGGATGCCACCAGCAGCCGAGCCGGTGCCGCGGCCACGGCATCGTCGGGGAACCCGCTCCCCGCGGCACCGGGAACGGGCACCCAAGGGGGGAGCCGCCGGCGGGGAACCGCGGGCGCCCCGTGATGACCCCCCGGGAAAGGCGGCCCCGGGCTGCTCCCGGCATCACGCTGCGGCTGTGGCCGGCACCAGCAGTGCCCCTGCCCGGGGCGGGGGGACAGGGGAGGGCATGAAACAGCCCGGAAATCCCTCTCCCACCGGCACCCGCTCCTCGCTCCCGGCCGCGCCCGCGCCCCCCGGGGCCGCGCTCCGCCTTGGACAGGCGGGGGCTGCCCAGCCCGGGCCCCGCCGCCAGCCCGGACCGGCCCCGCTCACGCCCCGCTCCCGCTTCCGAGGGCGAAGCGCAGCGTGCCCCGGGGCTGCGCGGCTTTAGCGTGTCCCGGTAACGGGCCCCCGGCGGGGCCTTTCGCGGAGCCGGGAGCGCACTTCGGGAGCATCCCCCGAGGCAGGAGCCGCGGCTGCCCAGAACGGGCCCCGTTTGTCACATCTCCGGCTCCTCCGGCCGGTGCTCCAGCCCCGGCGCCCTTCGGCCAGAGGTAAAGCCGAACCCCGGCTCAGAACCGCGTTCCGGCCCCGCCCGGCTCCGCTGCGGCCACTCCCGGCCCGTCCCTTCGCCCGGGCCGCGCCCCCGCCCGGCTCCCCGGACCCGCCAGCCCCGGGCCCCGCAGGCCCCGCTCCCGCCGCTCCGGGACTCGGCGGGGTCCCGGCCCCGCTGCCGCAGTCCCTGCTGCGCTCCCCCTGCCCTGTCACAGCGGGGCCAGGGGCTGCCTGGGGCGGTTCCAGCCCCCCAGGCAGGGACTCAGAGCTTTGTCTCTGCGCCTGGGAGCAAGCTGGGGGGGTTGGGGCTCAGCCCCAGCCCCAGCGCTGCCTTTTGGGGTGGGGAACCGGAGGCCAAACGTGACACTTGAGCCAGTCTGGGCAAACCGGGGCTGCGGGGGCCAAGGCTTTCCTCGGTGCTGGCCCGCGGGCACGCTCGTTCAACGAAAGAAGAAAAAGGTGACAGAGCCACAGAAGCCGTTGGTGGCACCAAACCCAAACCCTCCTCACCACGGGCAGCACGGCGGAAGGTTTTGCCCATTGTCCTGGTTCTGTCCAAGGGCTGATCCCAAACTCCCCCAGCACGACTCACCACCCAACCACCTCTCCCTCGGCCCCAATATCTCATGGCAGACACCGTCAGAAGAGACAAAACATCCTTTTATTGTGGCCATCGAGCGCGGCAGCACCAGCAGTGATGGAGCTTCAGCCAGCACCAGGAAAGTGGCACCTGCAGCGAGAGCCACAACGCCCTGACCAAGGCACGAGGGCAGGAACAGGCAGCTCGTGGTTCCCTCTCTTTGGGCACACCATCCACCAGCAGCACTTGCTGGCCCCCAAGAGAGAGCTCTTGCCGCACTGGCTACGGGGCGGCTCTGGCGCCTTCTCCCTGGAGCGGGTGGATGCCCTGGCAGAGCTGGGATGTGCAGAGGTGCCCCATGCCCCTGGGCCATGCAGCCGGGCTCCATCAGGAGCCCTGGAGCAGCTGCCAAGGGCTTCTTTCCAAACCCTGCGCAGCATCCCTGGCCACCCCCTGCCAGCAAGCGGCACCGACTGAGAGCAGGGTCCGAGGGGGAAAGATGGGCAGCAGAGCTGGCACACATCTGGACTGCTTCACCCTCCGCACCTTCCGGCGTCTCTGCAGCCTCACAGCTTTCTCCAGCTTCTTCCTTTTCTTTTCCCGTTGACATTCCTCTGCCCAGACCTCTTTTCTCTTCCTTTTTCTTGTGTTTTTGCTCTCAGCATCCCCTTCACCTTCAGGGCCACGCTGCTCTTCCACAGGCAGCTCTGGAGAGCAAAAGCACGCGCCGCAAAGCCACTCGTTGGACAGGGACAAGAGCAGCTAAAGCCAGACCCCGCCGCAGCCCCACACCAGCTGCCTGCTCAGGCTGCCAGAACCCTCAGTCCCTCCTCGTACCTGTGGATCTGCCCATGGGCGCTGGCGACTCCGCAGCTGGGGTGCCGGTAAGGCCGGCCACCTCCTCCCCAAAGATTTCTCGCTGGTTCTCTGTAAGGAACTCCACCAGCGCCTTCACCTGCGCACACCAGAGCCTTGCTCTCAGCGCCAGCGCCTGACGCCGTCTCCAGCAGCCTTTCCCACTGCTGACCCTCGCCGCAGCGCAGAAGGCTCTGGCTGTGGGCTGCTCCTCCCGGCAGCCACCCCACCAGCAGCTGCTGCGGGGAGGAGGCACCCGACAGCTCTGCGCAGCCGGGCTCCCTCAGGCCACCCAGGCCGCAGCTGGCTGCTCGACGCAGCCTACCTTCTCGGTGACCTCCAGCACGGCGTCCAGCGGCAGCCGCTCCTTGCTGGGGCAGCTCAGGAGGGTTGGCCCGAGGCAGATGGCCAGGCTGCTGCAGCTCATCCTGCTGCTGGAGGTGCTGTGCCCGATGTGCTGCAGGAGGCACAGCAGCCGCTTCAGGAGGGGGAGGTTTGCTGCGGGCAACTTGCCGGCCACCCTGAGGGAACAGGAGCCCGCCGTTAAGAAAGCCCACGTTGCCCACGGCCATCCCCGAAGCCCGCCCAGGGCGGCTGGGAGCCAGCAGCTCCGGGGCACAGCTCTCCAGGGGCTCTCAGAAGGAAGCATGGCGTGGCGTCCAGCCCCTGATTTCTTCCAAGCCCACGCAGGGGAAGGTTCCCTGTCCATGCCCCTTCCCCCCAAATCCAAGCCCGCCCCAGCCCCCACGGGCTGCCAGCAAACACAGCTTCTTCAGGAGCCCGTCCCTGGGCAGGTGAGTCGCAGCATCTGCCAGCTGCTGCTCCACAGGCAGCTGCTGTCCACACTCACGTCCTCAGCTCGTGGATCTTCTCCTGCCGGCTTGTCCTCTCCATCGCCATCACCCACTCCTCGTAGAGGTCGCTGACCAGTAGCTTGTCCGGGAGACTTCGGAGGAAATCCTGTGATGGCCAGAGCTCCGGGTGAGCCTTTGGCCTCTGCGGGCCAGCCAGCAGCTGCCCCAGCTGCAGGCCAGGAGCGCTGACCTTCAAGAGGGCGGCCAGCAGCAGCGCACACTGGCTTGACAAGTTGACGTTGGCACCGCTGTCCAGGGCTCCCCGCAGCTCCCGAAGCGCTGTCCCCTTGGCGGATATGCGGAAGATCCCCGCCGTCGAAGGTCCTCGCTGCTCCAGAAGATCCAGCAGCTCCTGCACGACAGACAGGTGAACAGTGGCTTGGCTGAGCAGCTGCCTTCCACCAGCAGTGGCCAGAGCACTGCCCCAGCCCCGGCTCATTGCTGGGGGGAAAGGGCCTCATCCTGCGTCCTCAGAGCTCCCGGGGACAGCCAGCACCTCTGCAGAGGAGCCAGAGGGAGGGCTGGGCACCTCCTCTCCAGGCTGCTTACCCGGATGGGCTGGGGCAGTGTGCCATCCTCCCCGCAGAGGGCTCCCAGGGGCTGCCCAAAGAGCACCCCGCTGCAGCCGGAGCCTGCCTGCCCCGGTGCCTGGGCAGTGGCTGGGCTCCGGCACAGAGCAAAGGGCCAGGGCAGCCCCCTCCTCCTGCTGCTGCTGCTGCTGCTGCTGCTGCTGCTGTTCCCTCCCGCTGCAAAGGAAAAGGGAGCAAGAGCCCATCAGTGGAGACGGCCAGGCCAGTGCTGCCGGTCCCTGCCCGGCCATGCCTGCAGTGCGGTGCTGAGCGCAATGGCAGGACGGGCAGGGAGCCGGCAGCTGGAACCGTGGCTTTGGCTCGCAGGCTCCGCAGAGCCGCCGGGCCAGCGGGCCAGCCCGGCCCAGCCCTCGCCCTGCCCTCCTCCCAGCTGTGCGCAGCAGCAGAGGCTCCGTGTCCCCACGGAACCACATCCAGCGGCTGCTGCCCAGCACGGCTCCGTGCTCCCCCAGCTGACGTGTTCCCTGGGGCTGCCTGATCTGCATGGAGACGCTCGAGGGACAAGTGACCACAGACCGACCGCTCGCAGGACGGTGCCTTTCTCGACAGAACTCACCTGAGGAGCGGAAATGTCCCCCGGAGCTGCTGGACGGCTCTGTCGCAGAACCGTGCTTGGCATCGGCCTGCAAGAACCAGACTGTGCTCAGAGAGCAGCCCCGCAGCTCAAAGGGCCTCCAGGCAGCGGCCAACCAGCACCAGCAGCCGCAGCACGGCAGAGCTGAGACCCTCTGCCCTCCCCGGCTCTCTGCCCCACGCAGCAGCTTCCTCCCAGTGCCACCAGCCACGATGTCCCCATGTTCCTGCGGGGTCCCCAAACCTCTAGCATGGCAGTACCCTCAGCCCTCTCCCCGCCCATCCCTGGCCCCTGGCACAGCCAGAGGCGGGTGACAGGCGGCCGTTCTCACCAACGCCAGGCCCTCCATCAGCCTCTCCAGCCTCCTGGTGTTGAATGGCCTCCACTGGGCAAGAGAGAAGCCGAGAGGGAGGAAGGTGAGCAGCGATGCCTCTGTGCTCGGCTGCTCAGGGACAGAGCCCAGCCCACAGAGACACTCACGGGATGGCGGCGGCTCAGCTCCTTCTCCAGGAGTTGGAGCGACCGCAGACGCGTCCCCTGGGCTCTCCTGGCTCCTCCTGGTGTCCTGTGCAGTGGGAAGGGCCAGGGGCAGAGAGCTGGGTGAGCCTCAAGCTGCCCCTTCTCTCTCGTCAGGCAGCTCTGCCCGCGAGCTGCCCGCAGCCGCAGGGCACCTCTCCCCAGCTGGGAGCTGGGTTCCCACGCTTGGCTGCGCCCGCAGCATCCCCCCGCCTTACCCCAGCAGCGTGCCCAGCCACTGCTCCTTCAGCGCCCGGGAGCTGCGGGAAGAGGAGAACCAGCGTCAGGCTCCGCTGCCCCCCAGCCCAGGCACGGGCACAGGCACAGGCGGGCGCCTGCACCTCGCTGCCCCGCGGGGAAGGACACAGGGGCAGGACGAGGCCCCATGGGGCAGGACAGAGGCGCTGCCCCAGCCCTGCCCTCCCTCGGCCCTGCCCCAGCAGCTGCCTCTGCCCTTCCTTCCCTTCTGGGGACCAAGAGGTGGCCGGGGGCTGCAGCATGCCCGCATGTCCCCATCCCTCCCTGCCAGCGGGCCGCCTGCTCCCCGCCCAGGCTCCTCTCGGGGGGCAGAGGCCATTCCCAGGGGCTTGGGACACCGCTGGGAACTTCTCCTGCCCGGCCATGGCACACGGCCCACGACTCACCCGAAATCGGCCTTGCAGGAGCCACTGGGCCAGACGAGGATGAGGGAGTGGCTGCCCTCCTCTTCCTCTGCTTCCTCGCCCCCCGCCTCCTTGCTCAGCACCCACAGCTGGTCCAGGGCCAAGCGAAGCTCTGGGTGCAGGCTGGTGCCATGTCTGCAGAGGGCAGAGGCAGGTGCTGGAGATGGAGGTGGCCTCCACCCGCCCTGGGGTGTCCCCGCACACAGCCCTGTCCCCCAGCTGCCCGGGGGATGGACACGGGTGCCCCCCGCAGCCAGGCCGCGGGGCCTTCGCCTGGGCCTGGTGCCGGGCCCAGGGCTGGGGGAAAGGCAGGTGGGCTCTGGGGGTCTTACCGCAACTTGGCGACCACCAGTTCCTCATGGAGGAGGAGAAGGCGCCTCTGGCTCCTCCTGCACCCCCGCGTCAGCTGCACATCAGCGCTCAGCACCGGCTCAGCATCGTCAAGAGCCTCCCTGCAGAGCAGAGAGCAGCATGAGAAGGGCCGCTGCTGCGGGGCCCGGCCGTGCCCCCGAGGTGTGGGGGGGACCTACCTGGAGCCGCGGCAGCAGATGGCCTGGCCCATCCTGCCCAGGACAGGAGGCCCCTGGCCGCGAGGTTGGCCCAGCCGTCGACAGGGAGGGTGGTCAGCGGGTGCTGCTGGTGCCGGGGGGTCCTGCGGGGCCAGCACCGGGCTCCTGCCAGCGCTGCCGGGTGCCAGCAGAGCTCCCTGCAGCTGCCCCTGGGGCTCCAACGGACCCCTGGGACTCCAACGGACCCCTGGGGCTCCAACGGACCCCTGGGACTCCAACGGACCCCTGGGACTCCAACGGACCCCTGGGACCAACTGACAGGGGGCGGGGCCCAACTGACAGGGGGCGGGACCTGGCTGGACACTGCAGGCAGGGACCAACAGAAAGTGGGTGGAGCTTCGGGCACAGGGGCAGGCCCAGGGTGCTGGGGCCGGCGCCAACGGCAAGTGGGCGTGGCCTGGGTGAGTGGGGGCGGCTCCAACGGCAAGTGGGCGTGGCCTGGGTGAGTGGGGGCGGATCCAACGACGAGTGGGCGTGGCCTGGGTGAGTGGGGGCGGCGCCAACGGCAAGTGGGCGTGGCCTGGGTGAGTGGGGGCGGCCCCAACGACGAGTGGGCGTGGCCTGGGGACCGGAGGGTGGGGCAGGGAGCACAGGAAGGGCTCCGTATTGCAGCTCCTTCAACTCCCTTCACGTTTTGTGCTGGTTCAGACCCCTGCCCTGCCCTTTGCTCCTGTTCCAAAATGCAGGGGGCTGGCAGAGCTTGGCACCTTCTGATCTTGCCCCGTGGGGCAGCAGGTCAAAACCACTCGACTCCCGCATGTCCTGGGTACAGGGCCAGTGAGTTGGAACCATCGGGCACCCCGACCCCACCTGCCGCTCCTGAATACCTGCGGAAGGTGCCGGCAAGGAAAGACCAGAGCCCCCAGTTCACCTGACAACGTTCGTGGCCACAGGGGAAAAGTCCTGACCAAAGCACCCCCCAAAGCCAATCCGTGACCCTGTAACTACTGATCCGAGAGCGAGGCCCCCTGGAGCTCTCCAGGATCACAGCGGCTGTGACCCCGAATCTCCCCCGGAGCTGCGACCAGAGACCTCCATGGTTCAGCTCAGCCGCGCTGGAACGGACAGACCGGATATCCTCGGATCGGGAAAAGGGCTTTGCTCTTTAGTCCGAGCACTGAAACAAGCTGCAAGAACAGACCAGGGACAGCCCGGCCAGACCCCAGCGACGGTCCGTTTGCTGGAAACAGCCGCAAAAGCAGCCGCTGCCCCAGCCGCCACTGCAGGAGAAGCCACCGCCAGGAAGCGCTTTGTCCCCCTGACGGGAGCCGCAGAGGAAAGGAGACCGGCTGCAGCACCCACCACCATTTCCCGAGGACAAAGGGCTGCAAACAGCGACCCACCAGCACCGGCAGCACCGCCGACACCTTCCCCGGGGAGAGAGGCACCTCCCTGCTCGGGGAAAACACCCGCTGCGGGCACCGGGCCCTGCCCCCGGGCTGAGCACACCGACCCCCGCTGCCCGCTCCCCGCCCTTCTCAGCACGGCCACCCGCCCCCGGGGAAGGGCCCCGGCCCGCCCGGCAGCCGGAGCCCGGGGCGCCGCCGGCCCCCGCGGGAGCTGCCGGCTCGCGGCTCGGCGCGGCTCGGCTGGACTCGGCTGCGCTCGGCTCGGCTGGACTCGATTCGGCTCGGCTCGGCTCGGCTCGGCTCGGCTCGGCTGGACTCGATTCGGCTCGGCTCGGCTCGGCTCGGCTCGGCTCGGCTCGGCTCGGCTCGGCTGCGCTCGGCTGGGCTGGGCTGGGCTGGGCTGGGCTCAGCTCGGCTGGGCTGGGCTGGGCTGGGCTCGGCTCGGCTCGGCTGGGCTCGGCTGGGCTGGGCTCGGCTGGGCTGGGCTCGGCTGGGCTCGGCTGCGCTCGGCTGGGCTCGGCTGGGCTGGGCTCGGCTGGGCTGGGCTCGGCTGGGCTCGGCTCGGCTCTGCTGGGCTCGGCTCGGCTCGGCTCGGCTCGGCTCGGCTCGGCTGGGCTGGGCTGGGCTCGGCTCGGCTCGGCTGGGCTGGGCTCGGCTGGGCTCGGCTCGGCTGGGCTCGGCTGGGCTCGGCTCGGCTCGGCTGGGCTGGGCTGGGCTCGGCTCGGCTCGGCTCGGCTGGGCTCGGCTCGGCTGCGCTCGGCTCGGCTCGGCTCGGCTCGGCTGCGCTCGGCTGCGCTCGGCTCGGCTGCGCTCGGCTCGGCTCGGCTGCGCTCGGCTCGGCTGGGCTGCGCTCGGCTCGGCTCGGCTGCGCTCGGCTCGGCTCGGCTCGGCTCGGCTCGGCTGCGCTCGGCTCGGCTGCGCTCCCGCCCTCCTGCGCTGTCCGCGGTGCCGGCCCTGGTGCCCCGGCCGTCTTGCGGCAGCCGCTCGCCGCCCCCCGGGTCCCGCTGTCCCCGCAGAGGCCGCCGGTGCCCTGGAAGGGCTTCGGGAGAGCGCCGGGGCCAGGCTGGGCCGGGGCCGGCTGCGGCTGCGGCTCCGTCCCGGCGGCGACCCGCCCCGTGGCGGGGCAGCCTGGCGGGGCCCGGGAGGAGCCCCTGGGCCTGCCCCGGGGCGCGGGGACGGCCTGACCGACCGGGCTGACAGCGGCGTCACGCCCCAAGCCCCGGGGGGCTGCCCCCGAGGAGGGGTCGCACCCGCTCCAGGCGCTGGGGCGCGGCCCTGACCCGCCCCCCGGCCACCCCTTCCCCAGGCGGCGGCAGCCCCGCGCCCTGAGGGCCCCCGGTGCCGCTCCTTGACGGGAAACTCCTCCGGGACCCCCCCGAGACTCCTCCCAGCATTTCCCGGTGGCTTCTGCTCTCTGCTGCGGGGACGGGAGGTCCCGGCGAGCAGCCCCGGGCCCCTGCACTGTTCGTTCTCCCGCGGGGGAAGCTCTGCCCTGGCATCCTCTGAACCTCTCCGCTGCGCTACAGACGGCCGCGAACGCTACAAAGTCCCCACCAGCGACTACCCCGGGGTTCTGAAAGCACGTTCGTGGAGCTGTCGGTGTGTCCTTATCCAGCTGTCACCAGTGGTCACCGACCGTCAGTGACAGCGACACCCAGCGAGGGCAACAGTCACCCGGGGCACCGACAGGGGGACACCCGGTTCATACAAACTGGCCTCGAACCCAGGGAATGAATCAGCGACGGAACCGCATGGAGACTTGGGGTCAGTGACATCGGCGTCTGTAGATGGTCCCCTGTGCATGAGACAGATCCCAGGAGGGGACCCGAGCCTCCCAGAGGCGGGGGGGACAAACTGAACCACCCCCAGCAGCAGGCTCAGGGCAGGACCAAGCGAGGAACAACAGAGTCTCACGTCTCACTGCTTCGGGGGTGAACACGAAACACCGTCAGCACCCCAGAGGCCACAGGACACCAATGCCTCGAGCAGCCGGTGGGTGCTGGCAACAGCAGACCCACGTGGAGAGGGGGCTGCTGGTCAAGGTCAGTTGCGCCTGTCTTGGAATCCATCCTCACAGCGCAGCCTGTTCTCAGCTTTGTCCTATCCCCTCCCTCTGCGCTGTGCACACCTGCACACCTCGAACTGGAGCAGAAGAGTGCTGGTGTCCACTCGTGTGAGCGAGACAGCTTGGGCGTTCCTGGAGTAAACCAGCAGACCCCGATCCCCCGGAGACAGCAAACTCCTCCAGCCACTGAGAGCAAACGGAGAGTTGTTTCCCCATGGGGGCAGCAGGAGGCAATAGATCTGACAGCCAGTTCCACCCTTCTCTTCCTTCTGGCTCCTGCCTTACCTTTTGTGCTAAAGCGGTAAAGTTTTTCAGTGGTGCCTCGACTGGCTGGACTCGGAGGCACGTATCCTGCTCCCCGTCCCCTCTCTCAGGCTGTTTCTCCTGCCCCCATCAGTCAAACCGGTGTCCCAGGTGACAGGCCCTCAGGATGTGGAGCGGCTGGCAGAGAGCTGTGGTGCGCCCAGAGGTCCTGCTGCTCTCGGGCTCGCCAGACCCTTCCCTCCAGGTGTGGCTTTTGACCTGACGGATGCCTGAGCTGATCGAGCACCCCGGGATGCAGCCTGGCTCCAGAGGTGGTTTCTCACCGATGCCACATCCAGCGATGGCAGCATGACATTTCGCCGTGCTCTGGCAAAGGGAGCGCTGCGATGGACGGCTCTAAACTCTTCAGAAGGGCCAAGGAGGAAGGAGGGGTGGTGGGGCAGCCCTGGGGGTTTGGGAGTGTCTGAATGGTTCCCCAGGTTGCTCTCGCTTGGTCTTTACCACGTCAGGACAGGTCACAAAGGAGTGTCCCCAAGGGTGCCGGGCAGTCCCAGTGCCCCCAAGGGTGCCAGGCAGTCTGGCTCCAGACAGTGGTGAGTGCGGCAGGCAGGGGTGAGGCTGGGCTGGGCGGGGGCCGGAGCAGAAGTGGGGGGTTTCTAAGGCTGGTTCGAGGGCACAGCCACTGCAGGGAGGACCTTGGGATGGGCAGGTGCCACCCTTGGGGCTGGGCACAAAGTTGCCCAGGGCTGCCAGCCACGGTGAGTGCCTAGGGGGCTGCAGGGATGTGCCCCCATCCCCAGCGCCATCACCACCCTCTCCCTTGCTGCCTCCCAGCTCCCTCAGCCCCATCTCCCACCCATGCCCAGGCGCCTGCGACTCCTGCCACCATCTGCCTCCCACCCAGCCCCATGGAGCCCCTTTTCTGCCTCCTCCTCCAGGCCATGGCTGTGGGCATCAACTACATCCTCACCATCCTGGGCATCATGCAGCTGGTGCTGAGGGTGGGTGATCCAAATGACGTGGCCGCACAAGATCGCCTGCGAGAGTATGAGGAGCTGCGGGTGCAGGAGAGGACGAGGCTGCAGAAGGAGATGGAGGAGCAGAGCCTGCAGGAATGTGTTCTCAGCATTCTCTGACAGTGCTGGTGGCTTTGGTGTTTAGTCGATGTCCTGCTCACGCTGGTGGTACTCGACTGGCTGCTCAGGCGGGGGAGCACTGACTCCAAGAGCCACCGCCAGCAGGGAAGATCCAGCAGCAAGGAGGAGGAGGAGCAGGAGGAGAACGAGGAGCACAAGTGAAACCCATGCCACAGTCTGGGTGAAGACACAACTGGACAAGGTGGGCACCTCCCATGCATTTGCCAAAGCTCTTCCCAAGAGCAACGTCCTGACGGGGCCGCATCCAGCTGTGGCTACAGGGCAGCACCTACAAAGAGCTGAGCACCCCTAAGGACAACATCATCAACCGCCTGCTGCTCGTGCCCCTGAGACCAGCCCTCAGGCACTTCTTCCACCCGAGCTGGGGCTTTAAAAGACAAGCAGACGTGGTGCTGAGGGACACGGTTTAGTGGTGGACTTGGCCGTGTTGGGTTTACGGTTGAACTTGATGCTCTTAAAGGTCTTTTCTAACCTGAACGGTTCTGGGATTCTCTGATTCCAGGCTCTGCTGGGGGATCATGCTGCCCCTCTACCCCGCACCGAGCTGAACAGAAGCCAGGCCCCTGCTCCCTGTGCAGCCTCTCGCAGCTGGGACACTCCTGCCAGGAGGCTCTGTCGATACGTCCATGTGGAAATGGCCAATAAATTCACTTGTTTTAGGAAATCCTGTGTTTGGGAGCATCTGGGCAACGGTTTGCTGGGGAATGTCAGCCCTCGGCTCGGTCTCCCCTCTGGAACGGAGAGATGAACCTTTTGCTCGGGTTCCCGTTGGCCGGGGTTATGTTTCTGCTTCGACCTTTAGCAGCTCCGTCCCTGGGCGGGAGGGCTGGGATCCGCCTGTCCAGCAGAGGCAAGGGGATCTCTGGCGGCAGGCTGGCCACCTTGGAGAGGTGGGCTTGAAACGGAAGGACTCGGGAGGCAGGGTCCAACGTGGTGACGCTCCTGCCAGCGCCTCCAACCGGGGAAGAAACCCAGGCCAGCCTGAGCAGTGACAAATGCTGCTCAGCTCCCTCCCAGGATGGGAACCGGAAGCCCAGCCAGCTCCAGGTCCTTTGGTCTGTCACCTTGGCAGAGGCAGAAGGTGGAGATCCATGGGGCATCAATGACACAAGGGTCAGTGATGTGTTAGAAACCACAGAGGAGCCTGAGAATGGTCACGTAGAAACTGGGGCTTCTCCCCGCAGAAAGACGGCAGGATCAACGGCCCAACTGCAGAGCATCCACACCAGTGCCCGCAGCATGGGCGGCAACCAGGAGGAGCTGGAAGCCGTTGTGCAGCTGGAAGAGTAGGACATAGCTGCCATCGCAGAAGCGTGGCGGGATGACTCGCACAACCCCAGGGCTGCAGTGGATGGCTCTAAACTCTTCGGGAGGGACAGGCGGGGAAGGAGAGGTGCTGAGGTAGCCCTGGGTGTTCAGGAGCGTTTTGATTGTCTAGAATTGAATGATGGTGACGACAGGGTGGAGTGTTTACGGGTAAGAATCTGAGGGAAGGCCAGCAAGGTCTCCTGGTGGGAGTCTGGTATAGGCCATCACCCAGGCTGAAGACGCAGACGAAATGTTCTGTGAGCCGCTGGAGAATGTCACGATGGCCAGCCCTTGCTCTCCTGGGAGAACTTCAACTTACCGGAGGTCTGCGGGAAATACAACACAGCGGAAACAGCCCAGGAGGTGTGTGCTGTGCTGTGCTCGTTGTGTTCTGCTCTGGTGGGGGCTGGTGAGAGGGAAGATCTCACCAGGTACAGCTCAGTCCGTGGTGCCTGAGCAGAGAAAAACCCAGCGCCAGGCTGCCCAGAACATGCTTGGCCCCAGGGATGACGGTGCTCCTTCCTGGGGACAGGGTCAGATGCCCCAGCAGAGGCAGATGAGGATCACGCTCGCTGGAAGGAGACCAACGGACCTTCTTTCCTCCCCTTTCCCAGGCTCGGCTTCACCCCAGACTCCTCCCGCTCCTCACCGCGGCAGGTCCCGCTCGGTCCGTCAGCCGGGCAGCGAGGGGTGCAGGGCGCAGAGTCCCTGCACGGCGCTGTCTCACGCTTTGCCTGTGCTCCCGCCAGGCTCCTCTGCGGCTGCGGCCCCTTCGGGGGCTGCTGGGTTGACCCCACCGCCCCAGCTGCTCACTCCCCCCTCAGCGGGATGGGGGAGACAATCCAAGGGCACAAGCGAGAAAAAACTCTTGAGTGGTTTAACAAGGGCAACAGGGGGAAAGAGACCAAGGGAACAGGAGAAAGGGAAAAGGAAAAGGGCCGGGGGGAAAGAAAAGGGAAACATCGACAGGTGGAGGGGAACGGGGGGAAAATGGACACGGGGGACAGGAATGGGGGATTGGGGAACTGGACGGGTGGGGAAAGGGCAGACAAGGGAGGGTGGGGACCAGGGAGGGGAAAACTGGGGACAAGGCAGGGGTGGGACGGGAGGGAAAAATTGGGGGAGCAGAGGAAAAAAGGGGATAAAGGGGAACAAACTTTCCTTTCCGCTGACCTTCAAACCGCCCTTCCCTGACAGTGCCACAAAGTTCACACTGAACCGAAGCCCCAGGCGGATCTGGGGTGTTTCTGCCTTTGAGCCTCGCAGAGGTCTGACGGTCTTCCGGGTTGTATTCGTGTGAACATCCCCCCACCAGCTCCCGCAGAGGGGGATTCGGGGCACAGGGACATCAGGCGCGTCTGTCCTGCTCTACCCAAACCCAGGCTGGTCCTGACAAGCCCCTCCCCAGTTCAGACATGCATCTCCTTCAGGAGAAAGACTGAAGGACGTCAGGAGAGGACCTATCGGTGATCTGGAGCCAAGGGCTTCAGAGGAACCAAACCCTTGCTGAGGGCCGCCTTAGCCCAGGGTTAGCAGGCAGGATGCTGCTCGGCTCAGGCACTGAGCCCCGCAGCTCTTGCTCTGAAGGGTCCAATAAGCCCGTGAGGACCACTACGAGTTCATGCCCAAGGGCTCCTAGTCCGGCGGTGCATTAACCTGTTCCTCAGCAGAGTTCCCAGGGCATCCCTAAGAGGAGCAGCCGTCTCTAGCTAATCACATCCTGGATTAATTAAGACTCATGACAAGCTGATGGCTCTGCGAGGGCTCCGAACCTCTCCTTTCATGTTTTACTCCTGTAATTTCTGTCCAGGAGCCCCGAGGGAAGAACCATCTCTAATGACCTCCTCATCATCGTGGGTCGTTAAGGGGCTGGGACACAGGGGGGTCTTGGAGAGGAATAACAAAGGGATGTTCAATGTGTTCTTTCATCACGGGGATTAGCGGGGCCGAGGTGCTGCCCACCCACCCCCTCCCACCCACCCACACACACCCCCCCCCCCACCCCCGGCAGCCGATCGCTCCACGGCAGCGGAGAAGCCCCCGCCCCGGCGGACAAGGGACGGGGGTGGGGGGGTGGGAAATGGGGGGAACAGAAGGAAAAAGGGGATAACGGGGAACAAACTCTCCTTCCCGCTGACCTTCAAACTGCCCTTCCCTGACAGTGTCACAAAGCTCACACCGAACCGAACCGAACCCCCGGGCGGGTGCTGAGCTGTTCGCGTTCCGAGCTGGAGTTAAATCCCGAAACTCCGAAGGTTCATTCGCTGCCGTTGAACTGCTCCATCACCCCGCTGACTAACGCCCGCCAGGAGCAAATTACACCCGTCCCTCCTCGCCATCACTGACCGTTATTGACCAGTTCACGGGCGATGACCTGCTGGAGGGGGCAGTACGGACGTGTCCAGCTCAGGGAACACCCCAGCCGCGGTCCCGGCACCATCAGCGTTCAACTCCCTCACCCGGCCCGGCTTGGTTTGATTTTCTCCACAGCAAAACTTTACAAAGGCAAATCATCAGGTCTAATTACGATTTTTTAATCGAGTTCTCAGCTGCCCAGGTCAAACCGGACAGACAGTGTTATTTTAATTCCGTGCTCACAAGCTCTATCCCCCCCCCCCCCGGGTCCGACCCCCCGAAGCAGCGGGACCCGAGGCCACCCCCCCCCTCTCCGGGCTGCCGCGGTCCCGGCGCTCCGAGGGGCTCGCCCTGGCGCTGTGGCCCCCGCTCCGGCCGGTCCGCTGGGCACCCCCGGCAGCTCGAGCAGTCGAGGCTGGAGCGTCACCAGAGCAGGAGGAGGAGAAGGTTTAACCACAACAACGGAATCTCACAAGCCGGGGCCCGGCCCTTTGCTCCCCCCGGAACCTGCGGCTCTGTTCCCAACCCCTGGGAACGGAGAGCAGGAGAACTTGGGGATGACGCGTGGAAGAACTCCGTAATCCAAGTAGATTGTGAAGCAGGTCTGTTCATTGCAGCGCTGGGAGCGGCAGGGGTGAGCCCTCCAACAGGCAGCACCCCTGAGCTCAGAGAGTTCACAGATTTAAAGTATTGACACATACATATTCAAAAGATTACTTCATTTCTTTATGCATATTAATGACCCTTCTCCACTTCAGATGGAAATTAGGTCTCCTCCCCTTGGCACCCGTCCGCGCGAGCGCAGTGTCGCTCTTCGGGGGTCTTCTGGTGGTCGCAGGGATGAAGTAAGGGCTTCATGATAGTCTTCATCACAGTTGTCTTTTTGCACTCAGTCTCCAGAGCATGCGCAGTGCAGGGTTAGTTATAGAAGAGTCCTCTACAGTCACGGTTCATACCTAAAGACAATTCCCTCTTTCCCGTATCCTGCCACAAATAATGCAGCGATCCTTCAGGCAATGGAGCGCTACTTAAGCCATGTCAAGAAGCAGGAAACTACAAAGCGGTCAATTCATTCATCTTAAAAGACTAACCTTAAAGGTCAAGAGATCAAGGCCCAGGGTAATTTAAAAGATAAGAGATCGAAGCCCAGGGTCTTTTCTACTAGATTTTCTAATTTCCTAATTTCCTACTTTCTAACTCAGGGAAAAGCCCCAAAGCATCACCCCAGGGTGGGGGAGACCCAGACAGCGAAGGGGGAGGGACGGGGAGATGGGGAAAAAAGGATTTAAACGAGAGAGAGGAGAATGGGCATGAAAGAGAGACACAGAGTGCAGCAAAAACCCCAGGAAACCTGTGGGGGAAAGAGGAATAGAAGGAAGGAGAGGGCAGGAGGGGAGAGGAGAGACAGGGGGAGAAAAAAAAGGAAAGAAGGGAGAGAGAAAGACCAGAAAGAGAAGAGGAGGGAGATAAGAAAAAGACAGGGCTGAGAGATGCAGGAGAGGAAGACATCGAGGGCGGGTGGGGGTGTGTGTGAGGTCAGAAACTAAAAAAAGTAACAGGAACTAAAACAGCCCCAGCACGGGGCCAGCACCACCAGCACCCCCAGCCTCGGCGGAACTGGCCGCAGCCCCCGGCCCCACACGGGCTCGGCACCCCCGCTCCGTCCTGGGGCACCCGCCGCCCCAGACGAGCTGAAACCAAAGGGATAAAACCACAACGCGAACGGCTACAGCTCCCGCCACCAACGAGCTAAACCAGCGCCGCAGAGCAAAGCGACAGCCCCCCGAGCCCTCGCACACGCCACCGCCCCTCCGCCACGCACCCCCCGGGCTTGCCCGGGCACGGGGGATGCCACCAGCAGCCGAGCCGGTGCCGCGGCCACGGCATCGTCGGGGAACCCGCTCCCCGCGGCACCGGGAACGGGCACCCAAGGGGGGAGCCGCCGGCGGGGAACCGCGGGCGCCCCGTGATGACCCCCCGGGAAAGGCGGCCCCGGGCTGCTCCCGGCATCACGCTGCGGCTGTGGCCGGCACCAGCAGTGCCCCTGCCCGGGGCGGGGGGACAGGGGAGGGCATGAAACACCCCGGAAATCCCTCTCCCACCGGCACCCGCTCCTCGCTCCCGGCCGCGCCCGCGCCCCCCGGGGCCGCGCTCCGCCTTGGACAGGCGGGGGCTGCCCAGCCCGGGCCCCGCCGCCAGCCCGGACCGGCCCCGCTCACGCCCCGCTCCCGCTTCCGAGGGCGAAGCGCAGCGTGCCCCGGGGCTGCGCGGCTTTAGCGTGTCCCGGTAACGGGCCCCCGGCGGGGCCTTTCGCGGAGCCGGGAGCGCACTTCGGGAGCACCCCCCGAGGCAGGAGCCGCGGCTGCCCAGAACGGGCCCCGTTTGTCACATCTCCGGCTCCTCCGGCCGGTGCTCCAGCGCCGGCGCCCTTCGGCCAGAGGTAAAGCCGAACCCCGGCTCAGAACCGCGCTCCGGCCCCGCCCGGCTCCGCTGCGGCCACTCCCGGCCCGTCCCTTCGACCGGGCCGCGCCCCCGCCCGGCTCCCCGGACCCGCCAGCCCCGGGCCCCGCAGGCCCCGCTCCCGCCGCCGCCGCCGCTCCGGGACTCGGCGGGGTCCCGGCCCCGCTGCCGCAGCCTCGGCAGCCGCTGTTGGGTCCCGGGGAGGGCGGGCGGCGGCTCCGCAGCGAGGCCGCTCCCGGTCCCTGTTCAAGCCCCGCCTGGAGCTGGGAAGAGCCGGAGCTCGCCGGGACCCAGCGGCGCCGGCGCCGGCCCCGCCCGGGCCGGGAGCTCTCCGGGAGCGGGGTCGCGGCGGACTGGAGGGCCGGGGTTCCCCGCGCCCCGCCGAGTGGCAGCGGCGGGATCGGGCTCTGCAGGGGAGCGGCGGGGCCGGAGGGCCGGGCCGGGCCGGGATTGGTGGGAGCGGAGATGGGCGGGGGCGGGCCGCGTGGTTCGGATTGGACCAGGCCATGATGGGCGGGGCGGGGCGGGGCCGGCGCCGCTGTTGGCGCGGGCGAGCCCTGGCTCCGCTTCGGGGCCGGGAGCGACACGGCCGGAAGCCCCCGGGCGGGAGGCGGTTCGGGCGCTGAGCCGGGGCGGAGGGCCCGTGCCCGTGCCCGTGCCCGTGCCCGTGCCCGTGCCCGTGCCCGTGCCCGTGCCCGTGCCCGTGCCCGTGCCCGTGCCCGTGCCCGTGCCCGGCGGGGTCCCGTGGTCCCGTCCCGCCGGCGGCTCCGCGCTAAGGCTGGGCAGCGTCGGCCCCGGAGGTTCGTGCGGCGCTGAGCGGATCCCGGGACCCGCAGGGGCTGCGAGGGGCACCGGCCGCTGCCCGTGGTGGGGGGTCCCGAGTGGGGTCAGACCCGCCGGGGGAGTTGGGGCGGGTGCGGGGTCGGGGCGTCCCCGGAGCTGCTGCCGGGGGCCCGGGCCCGGCTCCCCGCGGGGCTGCGCTGGGGGTGGGTGCCTGGAACTTAATTAATAATATAATGAAAACCAATTAGGAAAATTTCCGTATTGTTTTATTACATTATTATTGTTTATTTAAAAAAATAACCCCCAGGTGCAGAACAGGTTTCCCGGAGCAGGGGGGTGCTGCCCCCTGCCCCGTTCCCGAGCACTCCCTGCCCGGGGCGTTGGGTGGCTGCTCTCCCCCTGCCCTGCCACAGCGGGGCCAGGGGCTGCCTGGGGCGGTTCCAGCCCCCCAGGCAGGGACTCAGAGCTTTGTCTCTGCGCCTGGGAGCAAGCTGGGGGGGTTGGGGCTCAGCCCCAGCCCCAGCGCTGCCTTTTGGGGTGGGGAACCGGAGGCCAAACGTGACACTTGAGCCAGTCTGGGCAAACCGGGGCTGCGGGGGCCAAGGCTTTCCTCGGTGCTGGCCCGCGGGCACGCTCGTTAAGGCCGTCCTGGGACAGCATCCTTCTGGCTCATTGTAAAATTAACCGGACTGTCTTTGGCCCGAGCCTGTCACCTTCTCTTGTTCTGCAAACAAGGGCATTTCTCTTGGGACCGGTGGCATTTCAGCTGCGCTGGGTTAAAAGGCTGCTCACAGCAGCGTGCCTTTCCTGTGCAGAACACGCTGTATAGAGACCAAGGTGCTGGCCCCTGCTCATCTGCGTTCTCTGGGTGGGCACAAAACTAGACCTAAACACGATGTGGGTGGAGCCTGCCCAAGGCAATGGTAAGAAATGTGCTGACTCAGCAGCAGGGAGCTCCGGACCGTGGGGGAAAGGGGGTTTGCTCAGTTTGTATCCCACGGGAGATGGATGGTTGAGGCCTGGCCACAGTCACATTCCCAGTTTGGAGCTGGGGGCAGATGGAGGTGAGACCCTCAGGCAGCAAAAAGTATTGATGAGGTCACAGCTTCCACTTGGACCGTGTCTCCTCTTCCTTGAACTCATTGCCCTGGAGAGTTTACAAGGCACGGGGAGCCCAGGGCAGGCTGTGCTCAGACACCATGTCCCCCTGCACTGGGCACTGGGGAGGCCACACCTTGAGTACTGTGTCCAGTTTTGGGCCCCTCACTACAAGGTCATTGAGGTGCCAGAGCGTGTCCAGAGAAGGGCAACAAAGCTGGTGAAGGGTTTAGAGAACAATTCTTATGAGGAGCAGCTGAGGGACCTGGGGGGGGTTGAGCCTGGAGAAAAGGAGGCTCCGGGGAGACCTTCTGGCTCTCAACAACTCCCTGATGGGAGGCTGGAGCAAGGTGGGGGTTGGTCTCTTCTCCACAGGAACAAGTGACAGGATGAGAGGAACCAGCCTTCAGTTGTGCCAGGGGAGATTTAAGTTGGATATCAGGACAAATTTCTTTACAGAGAGGGTTGTCAGGCATTAGCCCAGGCTGCCCAGGGCAGTGGTGGAGTGCCCATCCCTGGAGGGGTTTCCCAGCCGTGTGGAGGTGGAGCTGAGGGACAGGGGTCAGTGGGGACCTGGCAGTGCTGGGGGAACGGTTGTTTGGACTCGAGGAGCTTAAAGGGCTTTTCCAACCAAATGATTCTGTGAATTCATCTGGAGGCTGCTTTGATGTCCTCAGGCGGTGATCTCCTGGTGTGCCAGGTGCTGCAGGGGAGCAGCATGTCTCTGCCAGCCAGGACTGCATATAGCTCAGAGCCGGGTGTTGCGCTGGGCAGGCTGGGGCTCTCTTGCAAGCTTGAGCTTTGCAAGGAGCCCCTTCACAGAGCTGACCTCAGTCAGAATGCTGAGGGCAGATAGAAGAGAGAGGAACGAGGGGAAGAATCAGAACAACGAGGGCACAAAAGGACATACAACTAGCGAGGGGCATAAAGACGTGTGAGGAAACTGCCTGTAATGAAATACGTGATGAGGAAAAACCAGAAGAGGCTCTTGCCTGGCCCACTGCTCCTCCAGGGAGGTGAAGGAGTCTGGACTGATGATGCCCCAGGCAAAGGAATTTATCCTGCTGCTGTTTCAGCCTTCCCTGAAAGACTCGACCCTGATGGAGTTAAGGCAAACCCAGCTCTGCTGACAAAGGAGCAAGAACTTCCTCTGCCACAGCAGCAGAATGGCTGAGAGAGAGAGCACGGAGGGACATGAGAGGGGCTCCGGTTGCCTGGGCCTGCCAGCGGTCACTGGGTGCTGCTTAAAGGAGGCTGAACCAGTCTCTGAGCAGTTGGCTTTGATCTGTGAAAGGGGGGTGGAGAAGGGATAAAATTCTGGAGGTCTGGAAAAATAAATGCAAAGCCCATCTTTAAAAGAGGAAGGGTGAAGCAGGGATCTACCGACCAGCCAGCTGCCTGGAACGCCTGGAACACCTGGAAAAGAACGGGAACAGAGCATCGGGCAAAGTGCCTGTGAGCACCCAGGAGATACCGAGCCAGGGAATTACCGCCAAGTCGGATTTGTCGAGAACAAATCACATAAAATCCAACCAAAACCTCTTCCCTCTCCTGACCCTGTAGCAGAGGAACCGTCAAACACCAGAAAGCTCTGCTGCTTCCTGAGGGACAGAGTGTTTGAGACTGATGTCAGTAACACGCAGTTCCACGGAGACGCTTGTTTTATTAGAATCTCCTGTAGGGATTTTAAATGGAAAATTCCCAACTCATGACACTCAGGGATCAAAACCTGACAGCTTTTCCCAAAAAAATCCCAGTTGTGAAGAAACAGACACTGTAACCCAACATCTCCAGAAACGTTCGCTTGGAAGTGTGAACACAGGAGAAATTCATTGAAAGCTCTGAACAGCCAAGACAAGAGCGTGAACAGCTGCCTTACAGCAGAAACAATTCCACCCGACGGTCACGCTACAGCTTTCCCTCTCCTCAGCTACTGGGAGCTCCAGGGCAGCTCTTTCCTCCAAAAAGATGCTGGAGAGGTGAGAAGATCATGCTGGGGAAACACCACCACTGCCAAAGCACGTTAGACTGGCGACACTTCTCAGACACAGGCTCCGACCCAGCCAGCACCGCCTTGCTCACGGCCGCAGCGTTAGTACCTTCTCCAGAACTTTGAGAGGCCTCTTCCTGCCAACTCCTCGTCTCCTCCGGTCACCACTTGGCCCGTGTGCTGCAGCCGCGGCTCTGCACCCCCAGCCTGGCCAGCTGGTGCGCTCTGTCCCAGGGCAGATCCCTCAGGTTCCCCTGTAAGGAACAGCAGCAAGAACGAATCCACAACCTCGCTCTCTCCGCATTCCTGGCAGACCCAGCGGCAGACCCTGACACTGAGAGGTGGCTCCAGACCCAGACTGATGTGTCTCCTGGGAGCTTTCAAAGCAGTCCCAGCGCAGACGGGTCTGGAGGTCGGCACCCAGCTCATGGTGTGGCTCTGAAAGAGCTCTGTAGCCTCACTCTGCGGGCGGGAATTGTGACACGGGAAGAGTCTCCGTCAAAGTCACTGGTGACCAACTGCTTTACGGTGGTTGTGATTCCCTCTCTCACGTGCTGGAACACACCAACCACCTCTGGTAAACCTCACAGCTTTTGGGTTAACACGACCAACCTGAACGAACCAGCCCAGGAACTCGTTTCTCACAGGAACTCCCACGGGCAGCGATGCTGGGCTGAGCTCACGGGCATTTGCTTTGGAGGAATTCTGAAAGGAAAAGGAGCCCAGAACTGTGACACCGTGAGAAACCCTGCTGCGCCGGAGATTTGGGTTCCTTTGCTGCCTTTAGGAACTAAAAGGCAATGTCCACTCTCTTGTCCTGCAATTTTATTGTATGTTTTGTCCCATCACTACGAGGACCTTCTTCACCACTCTAGTTCTCCCCCTCCCTCCCCAGGACAGTCACAGGCCGAGCATAAAGCTGTGATTCCTTGAGCCGACAGTGACAGAGGAACAGCAGCATCGGCAGAGACAGAGATTTCAAACACCGGCTGAGGTGTGTGGGAAGGAATGGGCCCCCGACATCAGCCCTGTGAGACACCGGCACAGGAGGGGCAGTGACGGGGAAGGGGCAGGAGGGACAAGTGCCGGCAGCAGGACTGAGCCAGGAATGCCCGTCAGGGAGGCCGTCAGCAAGACAAAGGACCAAACCCATCAAAGTCAGCGCCTCAGCTCCTTGGAGAGAGAGCGGAACAGCTTTGTCTAGAGAAGCTCAGAGGAGAACCAACAGATCTGCTCCCCAGTGGTGTTTCTCTAGTAGGTTCAGCTCAGGTTCACCAACATCCCAAACTGGCCTGAGATCTTTGCCCTCCTGTCTCGGAGGATTACCTAAACCAGCGAAATTCTCTGCAGGGACAGGCTGAGCTTCTCCCAGCTCTTTCTCTCTCTCTCGGTCTCCCTTTCACTTCTATCAGTGCTCTTGGTAAGTGGAAAGATGTGCCGCTTGACTTCAGTCACCCTGACCAGACCCAACACAACAGCGGCTGTCTGGACACCCCTCTCAGTGTAACAGTGCCCGGACTGCTGCCAATTCCCAGTATGAGCCATGGTGGCACAAGCATCTGTTCTGGAGCAGGTTCTTCTCACCTGAACTGGTATTCGCTGAGTTGATGATGCATTCGTCAGAGCTCCAGTTTACTAGGGAAGAGCTCAGGACAAGTCCTCCCACATTGGCTACCAAAACATGAGGTCACGGTGATGTCTGCCACCTACCACATCATTTCTCAGGGTCCAACACACCAGCCTGGAGCTCCAGCTCTCAAGGACCCCAGTGCTGGGGAAATTCAGCCACTGCACAAAGGGCGGAGGCATTCTGGGGACAGTCATGACAGCAGAGTGGGCAATAACAAAGCATCTCTCAGAGGACGACCCGGACCTCCCAAGAGAGTGTTTGGAGCACCTGAGGAAAGAAGCCAGAGAGGGCCTGTGTGGAGAGCAGTCACTCGCCCTGCAAAGGTCAGCTGAGAGGAAAAAAGCAACACAGCTTTCAGAGACAGAGACGGCTGCTTGTTTCGAGCCGCTCTTCTGGACTGAATGCTCCTGAGGAGCTACCAGGCAGTCTCCTTCCTGTCCTGGACATCCCTCAAGCCAGTCAAAACCCTCTTCTCAAAGAGAGTTCTGGGCTGACCGCAGGGTGTGGGCTGTTTCACCACAGCAGTTTCTCTGGGCAGGCGGAAGGGAACCTGCAGCTGGTGGCCCTGGAACCTGCCAGCTGTTGGATATGCAGGAACCCCCGGCAGAGCAGTGGTGCTGGGACTGGCCCTTCAAAACCAGCTCCACAGCAGCAAGCAGCCAGTATGCCCCGGCCCTCTGAGATCTCGAGCAAGCCCACGGGTGACATTTGTGTCAAGGCTCAGTCAGTTGTGGAGAGGTCCAAAAGGTTCCTGAAATAGGGGCAGTATGTCACTATACAGAAACATGCGGAAACCCGGGTATTTGATGCAACTGTTCACCGCCCGAGACACAGCGGGAGGAGAAGCTGTTCCTTCCACACCACCAGGCACCTTTCCTTTGGACAATGCCAAAAGGGATGAGTTGGTCTCCTTGGGAAAGACTCTCCCAAAGAGTTTCTCCAAGGGAAAAAGGCCGGGAAGGCCAGAGCATGGCAGGGACCTGAACTGAATTGAGAACGGGGATCAGGAACCAGGAAAGGGATGAAGAGGACAGGGACATTGGGGAGGATGGCAACAGCCAGAAGGAGGAGAACGGGGCTGGTGGGGAAGACCCTGGTACCTAAAGGGTGTCCCTAACAGCACTCTGTCAGAGCAGCCTTTCAGCCTCTGGGCTACAGGACAAGGACTCTTCCCATCCTGACCAGGTCTCTGGAGAACAGCAGGTTCAGGAGGCAACTGCCAGTCCTGCTGGAACCACCCCCGCATCAATCTGCCTTCTGACAGCACAGCGAGAAAAGGCACGATGCTGGTTCAAGGAACGGGAGTGGCCTGCGGGCCATCGGCACAGGGAAAGGACACTGGTGGGGAGCAGCAAGTGCTCACGCTGCAGGCAGCGTCAAGGTGTCAGGAGCCACTCTTGGCCCTTCATCGAGCTCTGCATGAAGGGGCATCGGAGATCAAGGAGGGCAGGAGTCGTGAAAACGAGGCAGGGCATCCTTCAGGGCTGTCTCCAAGAGACGAAGCCCACCCGAGAGGTCGCACCTTGACGGTCAGAAACGCTTGTGCCGTCTCCCTGTAAAACTCACCCCTTGGCTCAGTCCGATGAGCAGGAATCACAAAGGTCTCCATGCAGGTGATGTAGGTGGAAAGGGGAAAAAATTACCTGAAGGCATTTTTATGCTGCCGCTGTAAGACTGGAGGACTAAAGAGATGCTGTTGTCTCTGCCCAATATTCCACAGCTTACCGTCTCAGATCTGTACTCCGCTGTACACTACGTGGCTCCAGCTCTGAAAACAAGTCACAAAAGTGAGAACTGAGTTCACAGAAAGTCACGAGAAGGAGCCCTCTTGCAAACGGCTACTCCAAGTACTGCATTAGAAATCAGCATTGTAGTACCTCCAGCCAACAGGACAGATCCCTCGATCCACTGATGTGCCAAAGTCTCCTTTAAAGATGAAAAGCCGCCCTCGTCCCAGTGTTGGACTTCCTGCTCTTCCAGTACAGCCAACACGCAGCTGAAGGGAAGAAAAGCGTTACATGACATGAAAAGGGGGACGAGCAGCGAGTTGAGAGAGCCTGCAGATCCGACTGGTCACTGACACAAAGAGAAGGGCAGGCAGCAAAGAACCAGAGAAAGATCTTACAAGACTCGGTCATGCAGCAGGAAAATGGCAGAGGAAACTGTCCACAGAGGTACAAAGTGATGCCCGGGGGGAAAAACAATCCTGGCTTCACACACAAAACAGTGCTCTTAGAGCCGATCCAGATCACAGGGGAGAGACACCTGGAGATCCTGACAGCTCAGGACCCAACAGCAGCCCCAGAAAACACAAACCCACATCCCCCACGGGGACTCGGGAGCCAAAGAGCTTGCCCAGAAAGAAAAAAAAGGTCTCGAGGTGGCCTGATTGCAGTGGACTAACTCCTTCCTGGGGTGGGGGGATGTGTGGGAAAACGACAGATAATGGGGAGGTGAGGGAAACTCTATTCCCCAGATTTTAGCTCACACCTTGACACGAAAAATAGCCATGAAGAGGCCATGAAGCAGTCTGCTGATCCCAAGAATGGAATGCGGTTACCATGGCTGAGGCCTACTGCAGCCAAGTGCAACGTACTGTACCTTCGAATGAGGACAGGAGTGATGCGGAGGCAATACAGTCTGTCCCTGTTCCTGGAGGTAACAATGGGCTGCTATAGTTAACTGCATCAACCGCTATCAAGAAAGACGGATCGCTACTGCCGTGCCAGCAAAAATGGTGAAATCGTGTCCTCTAGGTGAACTTTGCTCATTATAATGTCGTTATAATACCAAAACACACCTCCATCCCAAAGGCTACCCGCCTCCAAGGTGCGACCACTCCCCACTGGGCATGCGCCCTATGTTTTATCACCTGTACCTTTAAATGTGAAGCGAGAGATTTTTAATCCAATCAGAATAAAAAGAATGTATGACTAAAGTCACTTAAGCTCCACCTAAAAGTATAGAAACAATATAAAAGCGATTAAAAGGGGGGTTTGGGGAACAGAAAACCACCATCGAAACTTTGGGATCGGTCGACGGGCTGAACCGATCTTCTTCCCCCCATAGGGACGCCTGTTGGGTAAGAGCTCCGTGTTTTGTGCTCTTAAATATGAACATCAGGCTAGCTATTAATAACCACTAGTGTTTAGGTTTGCTTGTGTGTTTAGGTTTGTGTGTGTGTGTTTAGTGTTTGCCCTAAATCCATTTCGCAGTCAATACCCTATCACCGGTATCACTCGAACCTGCATTTTGTCACGAATCTACACAATAAATTATTCTTGTTGATTTTAATACTGAAGGGATTTGTCTTTGTGTAACTGCTAGCGAGGGTCCCTGAACAGGTTCGGCGAATATCCTCCAATCCTGTGGGCTACCAAGAGGGACTTTGGTTTCAGTGACACTGCCAGCGTGCCTGGCAGGCTGGCCAAGTTGTAAAGAACCCGAGGAGGTTCCCCTTCTCCTGAACAGGAGTGTGGTGGGCAGGTTGGGTGACAGGAGTCTGTCTTCCTTGGAAAGCTAGTGGAACTGGACAAATTGTAAAGGGTTTGGGAAACCCCCCTTCTGGGCCAGGAATTTTCTTTATCTATCCTCCTGGCCCCCCTTTTTGTGACAGGGATGCTCAGACTGAACAAGCTCTTCAGTCCAGCAGAGTTATCGGAAAAAAACAACAGCAGACTGGAAGTTGATGCCTCCCCAATTCCATCTGAAAATCAAGAATACACCTGAGAACCATTCACTGTCTTAATCTCTCCTGGAACAGTGAAACTGCTGGGGCAAGGAACAGGACTGAGAGAAAGCTGCCAGGCTGCAGCACCAAAGAGCCACTTCTGGCCTCGTGTTTTAGGAACCTACAACTCACGACTGGGCTAAAAGAGCTCAGAAACCATTTTGGATCCCAGCCTCACTCTTCACTCATTCCCAGCAGTTTCACTGCCACTAGAAACTGATGACGGGGAGGGAAGTGAAAGGGCTGCGTTTGAGCAGGAAAAGAACCAGCCTCAGACTTCTCCCGTTATCCTTTTGGCATGAAGGACACTCGGCAACTGGGTAGAACAGAAGGCAACCAGGGAGATGATTTGACATGGCCTGGACATCAGCATGGAAGGGGAACGGGGAGCACAAACACTTCGACCAGGGCACCGGCACCACAACTCTGCCACGTCCTCATGACTAATCAGTACAGACACAGAGGTTCTATTTGGAAAAGCTACACCCCGTGAAAGCAGGCAGCCACCAGACTGGAACCAGGAAGAGCGTTCCTCGGGAAGGGAACAGAGAACGCAGCCTGCAGTGGCCACCATGAGCCAGCACCGCACTCTCGTGCTGAAGGTGCCAGCAACACCCTGACCTGCTTCAGGAAGAGTTTTGCCAGCAGCTCGAGGGAGCGGATCCTCCCCCGATGCTCAGAGCTACTGAGGCCAGCCTGGGTGCTCCGTCCAGACTGGGCTCCCAGACAAGACTGAGAAGGACAAGGGACACTACAAATATCCATGTGTGCCCTGGAAGATGATTTTGTAGTCAACTGACCTGTCCACACCCAGCCGCAGGCACGAGGCCTCTGCTCCGACTTCTACTCTCCTCCTCTTCCCTGGGATTGCACCATTTGGTGAAGATTTGGTGACTGGACTTTCTTTCACCAGCTTAAAAACCCCCTTTGCCATTCACCTCGCTTTTCCAGAACAAGACAAACTCCTTCCAAAGCGCACTGGAACCTACATCTGAGATGCCGGTACTGAAAAGCTGCAGATCCCCGGTGCCCCCGGCCCCCACCGGAACAGCCGCCAGCGGGGTGCGGTCCCTGATGACCTCGCGGCCCCGGGGGCGGCCGGGAGCCGCTGAGGCCGGCCGGGCGCCGCCGCGGACGCCGGCCCAGCGCCCCGGTCTCCTGAGGGGGGAGATGCCGCTGGCGCCGCCGCCGCCTCAGCCCCGCTGCCGGCCTTCGCTTCACGGCAGCGGAGAAGCCGAGTGGTGCCGAGCGGCGCAGCCCGAGGGCGCCAGCAGGCGGACGCGTCCCGCAATGGCCGGGAGGCCCGAGCCCGCCCCGCGGCTGAGCGAAGGGCCGGCGCCCGCCGGGGGCGGGGGGGCCCGGCGGCGGTGCCGGAGCGGTGGTTGGTAGTGGTGAGGGAACGGGACGGCTGCGGGCTCTCCTCGGGGGCTGGTGGGCAGGACGGTCGGCAGCCCCGCGTCCTTCCAGCGGGCACAGCCCGGCCGCTGCTCCGGGGGAAACCCCCGACCAGCCCGTGGGAGCCCCGAGCTGATCGGGTGGGTCAGAGCGCGGGCGGCTCCCGGCTGGGTGCAGCGGGACCCACGGGCACAGGGAATGGCCCCGGCGGTGTCTCCGGTGACAGCCGCCCCGGGGAGATCCCGGGGGTCTCCTGCTCCAGCCAGCACGGGGGAGGCTGGGGGGCACCGGCAGGGCCCGCTGCTGCCGGGGCCGGGGTCTGGCAGGGAGGCAGGCACTGGGCTGCCTGCTGGGCACGGGGGATGCGGAGAGCGGCTGGGCTCTGGCCACAGCCTCCTGCCCCACCCCTGCCCGCGGGGGCAGGCCCAGGGAAACCCGGGCTGCGGGCAGGGCAGAGGCTGCCGGACTGCCCCGGCGTGGGGAGGGGCTGCAGACGAGCCCTGGGCTCGAGCACCACGACCAGGCCCGGCCTCGTGCAGATACTCCCGGGCTGCGACCAGGACAGATGAGGCACAAGCAGCAGCTCTGGCGCTGGACACCAATGCTCCCCTTTTATTGCACACGCGGCCGGGTGGCAGCAGTGGCTCCTTCCTGACAGAGCCAAACACCCGCGGCCGTTCCAAGCAGGACACGGGGTGTGGCAGGGCAGAAGAGCCCAGGGGACCGAATGCCTGGAGGTCCCTGAGGTTCCCCTGCCAACCCAGCCCAGGGAAGAGAGGCGTAGGGAGGGAGGGAGGGCACAGCGGGACTCCTGGCCCTGCAACAGCAGGAAATTGCTGGCCAGAAAGAGCCTAGAGGAGCCCAGGCAAGGGGCTGCGCTTGGTGCTGCAGATGACCGTGAAAAAAGCCCGGGCACTGAGGGGACAGGCATTGGAACAGGCTGCCCAGAGCAGTTGGAGCCCTAGAATGGACCCAATACCCTTAGGGAACCTCCCACCCCCTCAGGGAACCCCCCTTGAACACCCATTTCTTCCCCGGGACCCCCATATCCTCCCCTCCAGACTCACCCACCCCATTCTCCTCGGACTCCGACATGCTGAGGGATGACCCGGGGCTGGGGGTTTCAGGGGGTCCCTGTTGGGGTTCAGGGGGGAGTTATTTCAGGGGTGTTTGGTAGTTTTGGGGGGTCGGGGGGGCAATCAGGTGGTCTGAGGGAATTTTAAAAGGTTTTGAGGGGTTTCAGGGGAGTTCCAAGGGCTCTTGAGGGATCTGTTTGGGTTCAGGAGGATTGAGGGGAAGTTTAAGGGCTTTTGGGGGGGGGGGCTGGGGGTATTTCAGGGGGTGTTTTTCCCCTCTGTTGCCCCTCACAGACACCATTTCCTCTTCATCTGCCCCTCACAGACACCATTTCCCCCTCATCTGCCCCTCACAGACACCATTTTCCACCCTCCCGCGCTCCCTTGCCCCTCACCAACACCATTTCTCCCGTTTTACCCTTCACGGCCGCCACTTTACCGCCCGCCTCGCACCTCGCGCCGCCGCCGCATCTGGCTCCGCCCACAACTCACGTCCTGCACCGCGGCGGCTCTGCGTTCGCCGCTCGCCCCGCACTACAACTCCCATCATGCCCCGCGCGGAGCAGCCGCACTCCTGCGTCAGCGCCTGCCTCACGTGACCTGCGGCGGCGCCTGCCTCACGTGACCTGCAGCGGTGCCCGTCGGGGAGAGGGCGAAGCTGTGTGTTTCTCGCCGCCCCCGCCCTCAATTTCGTCTCCCTCCCCCCCATTTCCGCCCCCCCCGGAGGACTTTGGGGACCCCCCCGACCCCTCCCCAGCCATAGAGGAGGTGAACAAGATCCTGGCCCACTCGTTGATGCAGGCGGGGACGTGAGTGGGGGGGGTCGGGCAGGTCTCGGGGCAGACCCCGTGGGGTTTGGGGGGACTAGGGAAAGGATCTGGGGGTGGGACACCAAGAGATCTGGGGGGTGTCTCGGGGTGACCGCGGGGGGTTTGAGGGGGCTGGGGGCAGATCTGGTGGGGGGGGACCCTGAGAGATTTGGGGGGGGATCTGGGTGAGCACCCGGGGAGATTTGAGGGGGTCTGGGGGTGGTGGACACACCCTGGTAGGTTTGGGGGGGACCCTGAGGAGTTTCGGGGGGGGGAACCTGTGGTAGATTTGGTGGGCTCACGGGGGGGGACCCTGAGGAGTTTTGGGGTGGGGTGGGACCCCTGGTAGATTTGGGTGGGGTCACACGGGGGGATCCTGAGAAGTTCTGGGGGGGCCTGGGTTGGGGGAACCCTGATGAATTTTAGTGGCGGGGGGCTGGGAGTGGTTTGGAGGGGTCCCTGTTGGAGCACCCTAAGAATTTGGGGGGGCCTGCAGAACTAGAGGTGCAGGGATCCTTAAGGGGGTCCCTCAAGATCTTGGGGGGTCCCTCAACATTTCGGGGGGGAGGTTTTGGGGCCACAAAGCACTTTAGGGGCCAGACTGATGGGGGTGGGTAGGTGAAGCCCCTGAGGATTTGGAGGTGTCGGTGCCCCCCGGGGAGGGTAAGAGGATATTTTGGGGTGTTTGGGGGAGGGGATCCCCTCATGTGTGTGTCGCCCCCTCCCCCCCGGGCGATCCTCCCCGCGGTGCAGGGGATCCGGGCTCTCACCCCAGAGCTGATGGTAGCGCTGGTCGTTCGCTGCCTCCGAGCTGTGCGCCCTGCCTTGGGGGTCCCCCTCCACCCCCGCCTGCCCTCCAGCATCTCTGCCCCCTTCCGCCTTGCCTTTGACTTGGCTGCAGCTTGGCAGGCACCCCCCAAAAATCGGGTGGGCACCCCCAAAATTTGGGGGGGAAGGCACAACACCCCCCTCACCCCCACTCCTCTCTCCCCCCTCAACAACTGCCATTTTGTGGATGCTGTTGCCTTCGCCCCCTCCCCAACTTTCACTGTGGGGACCCCAGAATTTTGGTGGAGGTCCACCTGCCCCCCCTACTTCTTTTTCTCACCCCCCCTCCCCCAGGAGCTGGGATTTGGGGGGGACGTGGGGTGCCAAACCTTCCTCTGCAGCTCTGAGCATGACAACCGCCGCCTCCTCCTCTTCCTCATCCAGAAGCTGCGGTGAGACAAGGGTGAAAGAGGGGCTGAACCCCCCGGTACCGGGTTTTGGGATGTCCCGGGGGGGTTGGGGGGATCACTGGGGAGGTTTGACCACCATTTTGTGTTTTTTCCCCAGGGAAGCTGGGGGCTCTGCTTCGAGCCATCGGCACCCGCATCCAGGAGCAGCTGGGGACCCACTGGGTGTCCCCCTCCTGCTGCCCGTCCCCCTCCTGCTGCCCTCCCCCCACCCCCAGCTGCAGCGGCTGCACCCTCAGGCATCCCTCCCGACCCCCGCTTCGTTATGGAGGGGGTCCCTGTTAATTTGGCGGGGGAGGGAATTAAGCTGTTAATTAACCCTTTCAGGGCGGTGGGCGCCTCTACCCTTCACCACCTCCCCCTGGTTCTGCCCCAAACTCGGGGACCCCCAGGTAAAGCCAGGGCGTATTTTGGGGGGGTCTTTTTTTCACTCCCTCGCTGTGTCCCCGCAAAGCTCCAGGAGTATTTTGGGAGGTTCACCCCCCCTTTGCTGTGGCAGCCCCCCCATTCTGCCAGGACCCCCCTGGCACTGCTGGAGACCAGTATGGCCCAGTTGGGCGCCCACCGTGACTGGGAGGCCGAGTGGGGGGGCCCTGGGCTGGCCACTCCCCAGATGAGGGGACCTCCCCTAAAATCAGGGGGTGTCCCCAGGAACTGGGGAGGGTGGCATGGGGATCCCACCCTTGTCTCAGCCCCAGGAGTTTAGGAACCCCAAAGCTCCTGGAGGGAACTGGGGACCTCAGCAGTTTGAGGTGGAGGGGCATTGTGGGTCTGACCCCCCTCCACCTTCTCTGCATTCTGTGGGGGCTGTTTTTGGGATCCTTGGGGGTCTGACAAACTCCCTTTCTCTGCGTCCTGGGGGGGTGATTTGGGGGCTCCCTATGGCTCTAACACACCCCCCTTTTATGTGTCCTGGGGAACCTCTTTTTGGGGTCCTTCAGGGGGCTGGTTTGGGGGTGCCTGGGGGGGGCTGTTTTCGGGTCCCTCAGGGGCGCTGGCAAGAGAACTATTGTGACGGGCTGAAAAGAAAGACGACTCAGCTTGAGGCAGCTGAGCAAACTTTATTTTCTGCAGGTGTCTTTTATAGCTACGGATAAGGAACTTGGAATATGCAGCCGAACGGGAGGTTCACGTCCTTCAGCATTCTCACGTCCACTAAACAGTGACCCTGTTTTCAGGGTTTACATCACTCAGTCCTGCGAGCAGTCATCCACACGGTAAGCCAGTGTTCCGGCTAAGGATACAACTGTCACACATCTCATGCACTCCGTACTTTTGAACTCTGTTTCTTCTGTTCCAGTTCCTTAGATTATGATTTTATTTCTTTTCCATATTGTCAAAGTGAGCTGTCACACCTGCTGCAGATCTCTAGCTCGCAGCTGTCACGCCTGCTGCAGATCTCTAGCTCGCATCCTCTGGGTTAGGAGCTACACGCCTGCAGCAGGGAAAGCCCTGAGGAACGGCTGGACCTGGTGTGTGAGGTGAGGTGCGAACACGCTGTGCCGATTCAGTGCTACTGCTGTGGGGGGTGTTTGTGAGCTGGGGGCACCGTTGCTTCCTGTCTCCATACGGAGATGCCGGTGCTGCCCTGAAACGCGTACTCGTAGCGCTGACCCGTTCCTTTGAGCTGGCAAGCAGACAGGACAGTCAACAGCAATTCGCGGTCCTCTGGCTGTGTCCTGGACAGTCCTGACCTCCTGAAGGACTGGAAAGGTTGGGGAGAGGAGCTTTGGGGTTCCTTTCACCTCTCTGTGCTGCTGTTGCTCATGCACTCGTTTAAGGCTTTTGCTTCCATCTCCAAGAGGTAACAGGCCTTTGCCATGTCTGCATTCAAAAGCAAAACCCCATCGGTGTCTCTGTGTCAGGTACGTGGTGCACCGGGGATTCTGTTCCACCACGGCAGCGCTGTGGTTGTGTTGTTGTGTGCCAGGGGAAACGCTGGATGTCGTGGGGCTCGTGTGCAGTGGGATTACAGGCTCTGCAGGCGCATCCTGTCTGCCTGAACCTTGTGGTCTGGGCTCTGTTCTGCACATTGGTTTGCCGTGGTCGGCAGCATACGGTGGAAGAACTGTGATGGAAACGTGGTTGTCAACTGTCTGCTGTGGACAGGGAGAAAGCGAAGAGGTTGTGGAAGAGCAGGGAGACAGTGTGGGAATGGGGAGTGCAGCATCAGAAGGAACCAAAGGGAAAACCCAGGAAAGGTAAAGGTGTTCCGTGTGCTGGTTTCAGTGTGTGTCTGACCCGTGCATGGGAGCAGGTGCTGAAATCCGCAAAGGGACCCGCCTCTGCGGGAGCCACAATTACTTCGTGTAATAAAAAACTCTGAATTGCAAACTGGAGTTGAGGTTAGCAAAGCTACTGTAGACAGAAAGGCGAGGCCTTAAGGGCTCAGGATGGACCATTTGAACATGAAAAGGTGGTGTTGAGAGATGGATTAGATGCTGACAGGAAGAGGAACCGGGGTTACAGGGGAAATCAGGCTTCTTTTCCAATGCTCTGACCCCCTCACCTGTCAAAACCGGGAATCTCGCGCTGTGCCGATCCTGATGTTTGCAGTGGGGCTATATGGGGTGACCCAGATGATGAACCCGGTGGGACAAGGGGTGGGTCGACCCCTCGTTAAAATGGAGGTGCAGTCGAATGATAGAAATACTCGAACATTTCCCACGACACGAATCACCCCGTGGTGGGGACCCGCGTTTGCACACATGCGGGAGAAATTTGCACCCAAGCTGGGGAAAAGTGAGGCTGAGTGTTTGTGGCGTGTTTCACTGAACGGAGGAGATCGAGTCTTGTGAAGCGCGAAGGAAGCTGGGGATATTGGGGTCCTGGTGTGTTCCTCGATAGGGGTCCCGTGGGGGACCAACCCTTGACGCTCAGAGGTGCCTATTGGGCAGGGAGACTCGATTCTAGAGGGCGAGGTGAGCCAGTGGCTATTAAAACCGCTGGATTATCCAGGCTGGCTGAATCGCTGCTAAAGGCCGCCTGTGTCCAAGCCGTGTACCAGCATGGGGAGCAGGGCGTTCCCCTTGCTGCTCCGGGTGATCCGGTCCGCCCTGAGCCATTGATCAGAGGAACCCCTGACTCCCTAAAAATACATATGGAAAACCTGAAGGAAAAACTGTACAGACAGTGGACCGTAACACTGGCCACCCCAACCGGCATCAACAGCCTGTTTTGACATGGGGGGAACTACCTGGGCAGCTCCTACCTGGGTGTTGCGTGGGCAGATCCTACACAGACGTTACGTGGGCAGCCCACGGAAACTCTTCATGTAATGGTAAACCTGGTGGAGCGGCCCCTCGTCAGAGCTACAGACTGTCCCAGTACTGTCAGCTCACGGGAGGATAAACCCTGTGCTCCTGCGAATCCTTATTCAAACTGGAGGAAGGATTTGATTGATCTAAAAAATTAGGAAACACGGGGGAATTCCAGGCTGACCCACTCACGTAATATCTCGTTTAGAATGGCCCAACCAGTTTCCTGATCCACACATTATTTTAGCTGCTGGGCCCAGACAGATACCTGTAGATTTTCTAATCGATACGGGAGCTCAAATGACTGTTATCACTGAGAAAACAGAAAAAAAAAAAAGAAAGGATAGACCCCCACCTGGAAGAACATAATGTACCAGGGGCAACTGGAGCAGCTGAGATCGGACCGGTTGGTACGGTGTGTGTTCGGCTTCCAGGAGAAAACCGGATGACTACAGGCAGGATGGTAAAGGTGCACAATGAAATCCTGACCGAGGCTGCTCGCTGGAACAACAGGGTCGATGACCTCCCCCGCACCGTACGTTAGAGGTGGACGAAAGCAGGTGCACAGGGATGGGGGAGATGGGGAGGGGCTGCGTGACAGACGGGGCCACCCTGGAAAAGTTGATCTGCTCAAGGAACAGCAGGGCAGAGGGCGGCCCCGCTCCGTTGGCTGACTGGGACTGGGCAGTAACGTCTTGTCCCCAGTGTCGCCTGCGATTAAAAATGAACAGCCCAGATCAAGCCTCACCTTTACATATTAGGGCAGGGAACACTCTCTGGCCAACTTGGCAAATTGATTCTGTTGGTCCATGTAGAATGTCCCACCGACACAGGAATATTCTGGGAGGTGTGGAGGTGGTGTCCACGTTGCCACAAGCCACTGCTGCCACAGCAGCACCTGGGGAACGGGCTGTCCGGGTGTTGGATGGCTCAGTACCTTGCCCCTACCTTCCTCTGTCCAGAGTGGTGATGGCTCACGCTTCACGGCATCCATCGTCCAGGAATGGGCAAGGGGGGAAGGTAGTGACAGGGTCTTCCACGCTCCTTCTTACCCTCAGGCCAATGCGATAGTGGAATGGATTAATTAAAAGGTTTCAAAGGTCCGTTCGTCAAATTGAGTCCTGAGACTGTCTGAGGCCATATATAGAGTTCACGACAGATGGGGTGGAAGTGGGAACACAAAGGTAAAAGCGTTCTGCCCAACCGGGGACCCGATTTCCGAAGAGCTGCACAGAAATGGCACATTCCCCACCCCATTGCGTTCTGGTCAACCTGTGACGGTCCAGTTGCCTCACACTGGAGTTGTACCCCTGCCACAGACAGACCCAAGGGGACTGTGTGCACGGGAAGCCAGAGATACCCCTGACCGTGTCCATTGACTGAGCAGTAGATGGATCTCACCAGATTTCTGACTGATGCCGTGTCGATCGGGTGTACGGTTGAGCAGCTTTTTTCTGTTTATTTACAGGTGAGCCCCAGCAAAAGGAGGGGCGAGGAGTACGACGGGGTGGGGACCCGAGGAGCGTTGACCTGAAGTATGAACTGCCCCTAAATGGAGTGGACAAGCTGTGCGGAACTTGAGTGTGGGCCTGAAGTTCTTGTCGTCCTGACTTTTGTGTAGTTTTGATAAGGGTGATTGTTTGTTCACCGAAGTTTTCGTGGTAGGTGCTGTGTCAGGGCTGTGGTTAGTAGCGCCAATAACCACAGGGACAAGCAGCAATGGAGGATACGGAACAGCCGGCCTCGGGCTTTGGAACCACACGGTGGTGGTTCCCCAGATGTAAATCCCTCCGCACCAGACAGTGGGATCTGTACCATGAGACAAGGTTTGTTAGTTGTTCTCCTGTGACCCCCCACCTCTAGCACACGCCCCCCCAGCTCAGGGGATTCCCAGAACAGCTCTCCCCGAGGAGAGAGGTGAAAGCTGGGATTGGCTCTGGAGCCACGATACGTCTGTCCTGCGGGATGAATTCAAATGGAAGTGGCCACTGAACAACACTGTAAATCGAACTTCCGTTTGGAACCTGAATTGTTCCTGTGCTGCCCCTCGTCTGGACAACAGGACTTGGGGATGTGGAGACAACCGACCCTGAACCTCCCGGCAGCCACAGTCCAGACACCCGTGGGCAGATCCACCATACGGGGATAAGCCGCACTGGGGACAGCGCCTGGTCCTGAGGTAGGTGGAACCAGTGAACGCTGAGAGGTGCTTTGAGTTTCCTTCAACAGCCAGTAATTCGTGTACGTTCGGTGTGGCACAAGGGCCACCTGCTGCTGGGTATGGTCTCAAGCGCGTGAGGAGAGACGGGAAGGTCAGACAGGCGTCCTGGGCGGTCTCAGCAACGGATCTCAACACAGCCCAGTGTAAAACCCCGCAGTGGAGCTGTACAGATGTTGTAACTGTGCCACTGCTGGCGATGGAGAAACCATCGGGTGTGGTTAACCCCTTCATTACAGCGTTTAATCGGTGTCGCCTGCTCATGTCAGAAAGACACGCAGCCGTATCCTCCAGCAGTGGCTTGTGATACCAGTGTGAGCTATAAAGACTGAAAATACCCTGAGAAATCCCTCTGTCTCATCCCTCGAACCATGGGCAGTTGTGAGGACCCACCTCTATCTTCTCCACCTCAGCTCAGCTGGATATGCTCAGACGGGACCGTTGCAGACGGGTTAAACCCTGTTCCTCCCGCCCTGCGATGGGCTTGGGGGGGACCGTCATTATGCCCTAACGATTGCTCTGAAAAATTTATTTCTCCAGGGCCGTGGCATCCCCATCCCAAAGGCAGTGCGGGTGTCACCGACTGGACTGTATCCCAGGAATCGGCCGGGTGGGCAGAAGGGTTCTTTGGAGCAGGAGTAGGTCACCTCAGAACTAGAATTATGTCACCCCTTTAACTGCACCCGTGGAAGCTTTGGCCACCCTCGCGCATGACAATTCTGATTTACTTCATACACAAGTACAAACGGTCTCGAAAGTGGCACTTCAAAACCGACTGGCGTTAGATGCGCTGTGACTGAAGGAACAAGGAGTACGTGGGTACCGGAAGACGCGCCGTGGACGAGAAGAATTTCTAATGTGTCACTGCCTCTTCGGGAAAACCTCCAGAAGAGAAGAGCCGGAATTACACCTGAGCTGCCGGACCAAGTGAAGGACACTTGGTTGGGAAGTCGTGTGGGTGAAATGGGGTGGGAATTTACGGGATGGGTTACTGACTTGTTGCAAACATCAATGGTTGTCATCGTTTGTGTTATCGTAGTGTGTGCTGCTGTTAGTTGTGTTAAAAGGATCATTGTAAAAACTGTCACTCGGGTGAGGGTTCACTCAGAAACTGGGGACTGCCCAATTCTGCTTAAACACAGATGACGCTTGTACAGACGTGTTGGCCAGTGACGACGTTAGCAGCAGTTGAGTTGTGACTCGGGTCAGGGGGGAATGTGTGGGACCGCACACTTGCTTGGTTCCTCCCAGGCGCACTCGCCACTGGGGGTTGGTGGCAGCAGGGCCGTCTGGACGCAGCAGAGGGGCCGGGGAGGAAGCCCCCAGGCCCGTGTGTCTCGGGGGATGTGAGGGACCCCCGGTCACGGTGTCGACCACCCCCACCACCCAGGGAGCCCTTTGGGTCTGTCCCCCGGCTCAGGAGGGCAGCAGGGGGGTGCTGCGTTTCTTCTGCCTGGGGAAGGGGTGGCCGGGGGGCGGGTCAGGGCCGCGCCCCAGCGCCTGGAGCGGGTGCGACCCCTCCTCGGGGGCAGCCCCCCGGGGCTTGGGGCGTGACGCCGCTGTCAGCCCGGTCGGTCAGGCCGTCCCCGCGCCCCGGGGCAGGCCCAGGGGCTCCTCCCGGGCCCCGCCAGGCTGCCCCGCCACGGGGCGGGTCGCCGCCGGGACGGAGCCGCAGCCGCAGCCGGCCCCGGCCCAGCCTGGCCCCGGCGCTCTCCCGAAGCCCTTCCAGGGCACCGGCGGCCTCTGCGGGGACAGCGGGACCCGGGGGGCGGCGAGCGGCTGCCGCAAGACGGCCGGGGCACCAGGGCCGGCACCGCGGACAGCGCAGGAGGGCGGGAGCGCAGCCGAGCCGAGCCGAGCCGAGCCGAGCCGAGCCCAGCGCAGCCGAGCCGAGCCGAGCCGAGCCGAGCCGAGTCCAGCCGAGCCTAGTCCAGCCGAGCCGAGCGAGTCCAGCCGAGCCGAGCCGAGCCGCGAGCCGGCAGCTCCCGCGGGGGCCGGCGGCGCCCCGGGCTCCGGCTGCCGGGCGGGCCGGGGCCCTTCCCCGGGGGCGGGTGGCCGTGCTGAGAAGGGCGGGGAGCGGGCAGCGGGGGGACGGTGTGCTCAGCCCGGGGGCAGGGCCCGGTGCCCGCGGCGGGTGTTTTCCCCGAGCAGGGAGGTGCCTCTCTCCCCGGGGAAGGTGTCGGCGGTGCTGCCGGTGCTGGTGGGTCGCTGTTTGCAGCCCTTTGTCCTCGGGAAATGGTGGTGGGTGCTGCAGCCGGTCTCCTTTCCTCTGCGGCTCCCGTCAGGGGGACAAAGCGCTTCCTGGCGGTGGCTTCTCCTGCAGTGGCGGCTGGGGCAGCGGCTGCTTTTGCGGCTGTTTCCAGCAAACGGACCGTCGCTGGGGTCTGGCCGGGCTGTCCCTGGTCTGTTCTTGCAGCTCGTTTCAGTGCTCGGACTAAAGAGCAAAGCCCTTTTCCCGATCCGAGGATATCCGGTCTGTCCGTTCCAGCGCGGCTGAGCTGAACCATGGAGGTCTCTGGTCGCAGCTCCGGGGGAGATTCGGGGTCACAGCCGCTGTGATCCTGGAGAGCTCCAGGGGGCCTCGCTCTCGGATCAGTAGTTACAGGGTCACGGATTGGCTTTGGGGGGTGCTTTGGTCAGGACTTTTCCCCTGTGGCCACGAACGTTGTCAGGTGAACTGGGGGCTCTGGTCTTTCCTTGCCGGCACCTTCCGCAGGTATTCAGGAGCGGCAGGTGGGGTCGGGGTGCCCGATGGTTCCAACTCACTGGACCTGTACCCAGGACATGCGGGAGTCGAGTCGTTTTGACCTGCTGCCCCACGGGGCAAGATCAGAAGGTGCCAAGCTCTGCCAGCCCCCTGCATTTTGGAACAGGAGCAAAGGGCAGGGCAGGGGTCTGAACCAGCACAAAACGTGAAGGGAGTTGAAGGAGCTGCAATACGGAGCCCTTCCTGTGCTCCCTGCCCCACCCTCCGGTCCCCAGGCCACTCCCACTCGTCGTTGGGGCCGCCCCCACTCACCCAGGCCACGCCCACTTGCCGTTGGGCCCGCCCCCACTCACCCAGGCCACGCCCACTTGCCGTTGGAGCTGCCCCACTCACCCAGGCCACGCCCACTCGTCGTTGGATCCGCCCCCACTCACCCAGGCCACGCCCACTTGCCGTTGGACCCGCCCCCACTCACCCAGGCCACGCCCACTTGCCGTTGGCGCCGGCCCCAGCACCCTGGGCCTGCCCCTGTGCCCGAGGCTCCACCCACTTTCTGTTGGTCCCTGCCTGCAGTGTCCAGCCAGGTCCCGCCCCCTGTCTGTTGGGCCCCGCCCCAGGCGCCAGGCCCCGCCCCCTGTCAGTTGGTCCCAGGGGTCCGTTGGAGTCCCAGGGGTCCGTTGGAGCCCCAGGGGCAGCTGCAGGGAGCTCTGCTGGCACCCGGCAGCGCTGGCAGGAGCCCGGTGCTGGCCCCGCAGGACCCCCCGGCACCAGCAGCACCCGCTGACCGCCCTCCCTGTCGACGGCTGGGCCAGCCTCGCGGCCAGGGGCCTCCTGTCCTGGGCAGGATGGGCCAGGCCATCTGCTGCCGCGGCTCCAGGTAGGTCCCCCCCACACCTCGGGGGCACGGCCGGGCCCCGCAGCAGCGGCCCTTCTCATGCTGCTCTCTGCTCTGCAGGGAGGCTCTTGACGATGCTGAGCCGGTGCTGAGCGCTGATGTGCAGCTGACGCGGGGGTGCAGGAGGAGCCAGAGGCGCCTTCTCCTCCTCCATGAGGAACTGGTGGTCGCCAAGTTGCGGTAAGACCCCCAGAGCCCACCTGCCTTTCCCCCAGCCCTGGGCCCGGCACCAGGCCCAGGCGAAGGCCCCGCGGCCTGGCTGCGGGGGGCACCCGTGTCCATCCCCCGGGCAGCTGGGGGACAGGGCTGTGTGCGGGGACACCCCAGGGTGGGTGGAGGCCACCTCCATCTCCAGCACCTGCCTCTGCCCTCTGCAGACATGGCACCAGCCTGCACCCAGAGCTTCGCTTGGCCCTGGACCAGCTGTGGGTGCTGAGCAAGGAGGCGGGGGGCGAGGAAGCAGAGGAAGAGGAGGGCAGCCACTCCCTCATCCTCGTCTGGCCCAGTGGCTCCTGCAAGGCCGATTTCAGGTGAGTCGTGGGCCGTGTGCCATGGCCGGGCAGGAGAAGTTCCCAGCGGTGTCCCAAGCCCCTGGGAATGGCCTCTGCCCCCCGAGAGGAGCCTGGGCGGGGAGCAGGCGGCCCGCTGGCAGGGAGGGATGGGGACATGTGGGCATGCTGCAGCCCCCGGCCACCTCTTGGTCCCCAGAAGGGAAGGAAGGGCAGAGGCAGCTGCTGGGGCAGGGCCGAGGGAGGGCAGGGCTGGGGCAGCGCCTCTGTCCTGCCCCATGGGGCCTCGTCCTGCCCCTGTGTCCTTCCCCGCGGGGCAGCGAGGTGCAGGCGCCCGCCTGTGCCTGTGCCCGTGCCTGGGCTGGGGGGCAGCGGAGCCTGACGCTGGTTCTCCTCTTCCCGCAGCTCCCGGGCGCTGAAGGAGCAGTGGCTGGGCACGCTGCTGGGGTAAGGCGGGGGGATGCTGCGGGCGCAGCCAAGCGTGGGAACCCAGCTCCCAGCTGGGGAGAGGTGCCCTGCGGCTGCGGGCAGCTCGCGGGCAGAGCTGCCTGACGAGAGAGAAGGGGCAGCTTGAGGCTCACCCAGCTCTCTGCCCCTGGCCCTTCCCACTGCACAGGACACCAGGAGGAGCCAGGAGAGCCCAGGGGACGCGTCTGCGGTCGCTCCAACTCCTGGAGAAGGAGCTGAGCCGCCGCCATCCCGTGAGTGTCTCTGTGGGCTGGGCTCTGTCCCTGAGCAGCCGAGCACAGAGGCATCGCTGCTCACCTTCCTCCCTCTCGGCTTCTCTCTTGCCCAGTGGAGGCCATTCAACACCAGGAGGCTGGAGAGGCTGATGGAGGGCCTGGCGTTGGTGAGAACGGCCGCCTGTCACCCGCCTCTGGCTGTGCCAGGGGCCAGGGATGGGCGGGGAGAGGGCTGAGGGTACTGCCATGCTAGAGGTTTGGGGACCCCGCAGGAACATGGGGACATCGTGGCTGGTGGCACTGGGAGGAAGCTGCTGCGTGGGGCAGAGAGCTGGGGAGGGCAGAGGGTCTCAGCTCTGCCGTGCTGCGGCTGCTGGTGCTGGTTGGCCGCTGCCTGGAGGCCCTTTGAGCTGCGGGGCTGCTCTCTGAGCACAGTCTGGTTCTTGCAGGCCGATGCCAAGCACGGTTCTGCGACAGAGCCGTCCAGCAGCTCCGGGGGACATTTCCGCTCCTCAGGTGAGTTCTGTCGAGAAAGGCACCGTCCTGCGAGTGGTCGGTCTGTGGTCACTTGTCCCTCGAGCGTCTCCATGCAGATCAGGCAGCCCCAGGGAACACGTCAGCTGGGGGAGCACGGAGCCGCGCTGGGCAGCAGCCGCTGGATGTGGTTCCGTGGGGACACGGAGCCTCTGCTGCTGCGCACAGCTGGGAGGAGGGCAGGGCGAGGGCTGGGCCGGGCTGGCCCGCTGGCCCGGCGGCTCTGCGGAGCCTGCGAGCCAAAGCCACGGTTCCAGCTGCCGGCTCCCTGCCCGTCCTGCCGTTGCGCTCAGCACCGCACTGCAGGCATGGCCGGGCAGGGACCGGCAGCACTGGCCTGGCCGTCTCCACTGATGGGCTCTTGCTCCCTTTTCCTTTGCAGCGGGAGGGAACAGCAGCAGCAGCAGCAGGAGGAGGGGGCTGCCCTGGCCCTTTGCTCTGTGCCGGAGCCCAGCCACTGCCCAGGCACCAGGGCAGGCAGGCTCCGGCTGCAGCGGGGTGCTCTTTGGGCAGCCCCTGGGAGCCCTCTGCGGGGAGGATGGCACACTGCCCCAGCCCATCCGGGTAAGCAGCCTGGAGAGGAGGTGCCCAGCCCTCCCTCTGGCTCCTCTGCAGAGGTGCTGGCTGTCCCCGGGAGCTCTGAGGACGCAGGATGAGGCCCTTTCCCCCCAGCAATGAGCCGGGGCTGGGGCAGTGCTCTGGCCACTGCTGGTGGAAGGCAGCTGCTCAGCCAAGCCACTGTTCACCTGTCTGTCGTGCAGGAGCTGCTGGATCTTCTGGAGCAGCGAGGACCTTCGACGGCGGGGATCTTCCGCATATCCGCCAAGGGGACAGCGCTTCGGGAGCTGTGGGGAGCCCTGGACAGCGGTGCCAACGTCAACTTGTCAAGCCAGTGTGCGCTGCTGCTGGCCGCCCTCTTGAAGGTCAGCGCTCCTGGCCTGCAGCTGGGGCAGCTGCTGGCTGGCCCGCAGAGGCCAAAGGCTCACCCGGAGCTCTGGCCATCACAGGATTTCCTCCGAAGTCTCCCGGACAAGCTACTGGTCAGCGACCTCTACGAGGAGTGGGTGATGGCGATGGAGAGGACAAGCCGGCAGGAGAAGATCCACGAGCTGAGGACGTGAGTGTGGACAGCAGCTGCCTGTGGAGCAGCAGCTGGCAGATGCTGCGACTCGCCTGCCCAGGGACGGGCTCCTGAAGAAGCTGTGTTTGCTGGCAGCCCGTGGGGGCTGGGGCGGGCTTGGATTTGGGGGGAAGGGGCATGGACAGGGAACCTTCCCCTGCGTGGGCTTGGAAGAAATCAGGAGCTGGACGCCACGCCATGCTTCCTTCTGAGAGCCCCTGGAGAGCTGTGCCCCGGAGCCGCTGGCTCCCAGCCGCCCTGGGCGGGCTTCGGGGATGGCCGTGGGCAACGTGGGCTTTCTTAACGGCGGGCTCCTGTTCCTTCAGGGTGGCCGGCAAGTTGCCTGCAGCAAACCTCCCCCTCCTGAAGCGGCTGCTGTGCCTCCTGCAGCACATCGGGCACAGCACCTCCAGCAGCAGGATGAGCTGCAGCAGCCTGGCCATCTGCCTTGGGCCAACCCTCCTGAGCTGCCCCAGCAAGGAGCGGCTGCCGCTGGACGCCGTGCTGGAGGTCACCGAGAAGGTAGGCTGCGTCGAGCAGCCGGCTGCGGCCTGGGTGGCCTGAGGGAGCCCGGCTGCGCAGAGCTGTCGGGTGCCTCCTCCCCGCAGCAGCTGCTGGTGGGGTGGCTGCCGGGAGGAGCAGCCCACAGCCAGAGCCTTCTGCGCTGCGGCGAGGGTCAGCAGTGGGAAAGGCTGCTGGAGACGGCGTCAGGCGCTGGCGCTGAGAGCAAGGCTCTGGTGTGCGCAGGTGAAGGCGCTGGTGGAGTTCCTTACGGAGAACCAGCAAGAAATCTTTGGGGAGGAGGTGGCCGGCCTTACCGGCACCCCAGCTGCGGAGTCGCCAGCGCCCATGGGCAGATCCACAGGTACGAGGAGGGACTGAGGGTTCTGGCAGCCTGAGCAGGCAGCTGGTGTGGGGCTGCGGCGGGGTCTGGCTTTAGCTGCTCTTGTCCCTGTCCAACGAGTGGCTTTGCGGCGCGTGCTTTTGCTCTCCAGAGCTGCCTGTGGAAGAGCAGCGTGGCCCTGAAGGTGAAGGGGATGCTGAGAGCAAAAACACAAGAAAAAGGAAGAGAAAAGAGGTCTGGGCAGAGGAATGTCAACGGGAAAAGAAAAGGAAGAAGCTGGAGAAAGCTGTGAGGCTGCAGAGACGCCGGAAGGTGCGGAGGGTGAAGCAGTCCAGATGTGTGCCAGCTCTGCTGCCCATCTTTCCCCCTCGGACCCTGCTCTCAGTCGGTGCCGCTTGCTGGCAGGGGGTGGCCAGGGATGCTGCGCAGGGTTTGGAAAGAAGCCCTTGGCAGCTGCTCCGGGGCTCCTGATGGAGCCCGGCTGCATGGCCCAGGGGCATGGGGCACCTCTGCACATCCCAGCTCTGCCAGGGCATCCACCCGCTCCGGGGAGAAGGTGCCAGAGCCGCCCCGTAGCCAGTGCGGCAAGAGCTCTCTCTTGGGGGCCAGCAAGTGCTGCTGGTGGACGGTGCTGCCCAAAGAGAGGGAACCACGAGCTGCCTGTTCCTGCCCTCGTGCCTTGGTCAGGGCGTTGTGGCTCTCGCTGCAGGTGCCGCTTTCCTGGTGCTGGCTGAAGCTCCATCACTGCTGGTGCTGCCGCGCTCGATGGCCACAATAAAATAATGTTTTGTCTCTTCTGACGGTGTCTGCCGTGAGATATTGGGGCCGAGGGAGAGGTCGTTGGGTGGTGAGTTGTGCTGGGGGAGTTTGGGATCAGCCCTTGGACAGAACCAGGACAATGGGCAAAACCTTCCGCCGTGCTGCCCGTGGTGAGGAGGGTTTGGGTTTGGTGCCACCAACGGCTTCTGTGGCTCTGTCACCTTTTTCTTCTTTCGTTGAACTTTTTCATGGAGAGGAAAACTAACCGAGACGTCCAAAACCATTCTGGGTTGGACGGCGTCAAAATAACCCAACAGGGATGTTGGCAGAGTGACATTCCAAACTCTTCTTCCACTGCCGGGCGTTGCAGCAGAGCCACAAAATGACAAGCTCAGAGATGAAACCAAGTGTTGGGGCTGAACCTTTTTCTCCTCTGTTTTTTCTTTTGCACCCCCTGATAGTTTTAGGATGGAAAGAAGACGCAGCGCCTCAGGTGTTGGGCCAAGGGGCCCCGTCCCTTGTCACCCAGAGCCTCTCCTGGGCTGGCAAAGGGCTGCTCGGGAGCGCTCCTGGCAAACCTGTGGAGAAGAGCCTCCCCTCGCCCCTCTGCCAGGGGCTTCCGCAGCTCTGCCCCCTCCCCAGGACAGCCCCTCTAGCTGGGTGCTCTCACCGTCGCAGGGAAGATCAGGCAGCGGCCACCACAGCCGGCACTGCGGGAAAGCTGAGACCCCGCGGGCGAGAGCTGAGGAGGAACAAGGTCTGACGCTGAAGAGTCACAAAAATAAACCCAGCGTTTACGGCAAATTCTTTTCTCTGTGCAATTATTTAGTTTGGCATTAGCTTCATTTCACTTGCTTTTTCTTCACTTTTTTGTGGTTTTGAGTCATAGAAGTCTGAAATAAAATCAAGTTCTCAGGTTCTAAACTCCAAAAATCTCTGCAGGTTTGATTTAATTTCTTTCATTGCAGCCCCCTCCTTCTTCTGGTAGGAGAAGGCATCATTTCAGCCCCGTCAGTCGGGCTTTGGGTGAGGTGTGGCAGGCAAGGAAAGCCCGTTCAGGAGGAGTTTGGGAAGGCAGAAGGGGACCACTGTGGGGGTGCGTGGGGAGGGCTGCAGAGGTCAACCTCTTCCTTCTGACAGACACCCTGGGCTTTGAGCCGAAGGTCACAGCCTGGATCTCTGCATATTTGCAGGGCTCACCCATGACTTGGAGCACAGAAGGGATTGGGAAGGAGCATCCTGGGCAGCCCCGGGGTGACTTCAGTGCCACGTCCACCTTTCGGTGGGAGCTGGGGAGGTGCAGCACCGTTTCCTTCGAGGGGGAGCTGTGGGAGAATCCCCGCACAGATACCGACCCCTCTGAGCCCCGACAGCTGATCTGCTCCTCCTGACCTTCAGGGACATCGGTGACCCTCACACAACACGGCAAGACTGTGTTATGGGTAAGCACACACTGCTCCTCCACCTCCTGGAGAGGTGCTGGGCGCTTCCTGGAGAGGTGCTGGGTGCTTCCTGGAGAGGCTCACGCAGGGGCTGTTCCACACACCTCCACTCTGAAAACGTCCAGACGTTCAAATCTGTGTCCCAAAGAGCCGCTGGCCATCCTCGTCTGGACTAGAGGTACAGAGGTGCCAGGGGACGGCGCAGCCCGTTTGTGCTCGAGTCACCTTAGAGCTGAGAGGCAGAGTTGGGGCTTCGTGTGGAGACAGGATTGAGGCACCGAGCTCCGTGCGAGCGGCTGGGAACGCTTTTAGAAGGGAAGTAGGTGGTTCATGCAATGGGCATTTTTATGGGATGATGTTTATATTCCGATGTGTTGCACGCAGGGCTCTGTGGATGGCAACGAGATCCTAATGAACCCAATGACGTCCACGGGAAAGAGCAGACACGCAGGTATGGAATTAATTTGAGACCTCTTGGGAGAATTCGGATGGACTGCATGAGGTCTACAGCCCTGGATCTGCCGTGGCAGGAGGACCAGGAATATTCTCTCTGTAACAGGCAGCAGGAGGGTGAGGCTGAGGAGGATGCGGGGTCAGCACAGCCCCTGGGCTGAGCTTCACAGACAGGCAGCTCCCACCACACTTATAACAGAGAGGCCGGTTGGTCTTGTCAACATCTTCATCCGTCTGGTACCATCTGCACTTCACTAGGGTTGGGTGCAATAAAAAAAATATCCAATCAACGTTGCTGTCATTTCATTTGTCAGATTTTCTCGGCACTTCAAATGGTACCGGAGTGGACGGAAGGGAGTGGAGATGCCCTGCCCCACCACAGCACCCGTGGGCCCCAGGAGGAACAGGCTGTCAGAAGGGTGTGATCCTGCACGGGCTCTTTGCTCAAAGGTGAGCGACTGGGAGTCCAGGGAGGAATTCCTTCTCCTTCCGGCTGCTCCCTCCCAACTACCATATCGAGGGATGTGTTGGGAAGACCTCTTCTGGTGGTGAGGAACCCCGTGAGTTCCAGAGCAGCACGATGAGTGCTCCTGCCAATCACCTCCGATCCTTTGTAATACTTCAATGATTTCCAAAATTATAATGTCCTGGGGAAGAGGAGAAACTGCGTTCCACTAATAACACCTTACTAATCAGGTTTCAGATGGCGCTGGATGAACGGTGAAATCGAGTCCGTCCGTTCGAAACGATCACGACTGTCAGGTGAGCTCAGACCAGAAGGAACATCATTGTTCCACCAGCAAATTCAAAATGCAAACGCAACACCAAGTCCCCTTACAGCAGGGGCAGCTGCAGAAAGTCCCTTTAGAACCACTGCATGGACCGAGCACCCTGCTCTAGCTGAAGATGTCCCTGCTCACCACACGGGGGTTGGACTGGATGACCTCGAGAGGTCCCTTCAACCCAAACCCTCCTGTGATTCTGTGGTTCTGTGTTGAAGTGCATCACGCAGCGGTGTCAGCAGGCGGTTCTGTGGGACAAATACGGAGATCATTCAAGTTCTCCTGCTCCACCTCTGGTGTCAACTGCAGGACGGGGCCCAAGGAGGCATCTGAAAGATGTTTGGCTGCTGGCCAAAGGGAGAAAAGCAAACAAAGGAGCATGTTGGCAAGGTGTTTGGTTGGAGGGCAGCGAGTGAAGAGGCTTTGCTCTGGAAGCATGCTCCCCTGCATGGCCCCTCAGGATGATGGAGGAGCCAAAGAAGAGAAGGTCCTTTCTCCCTTGTCCAGGAGAAAGGAGGGCAGCGGGTGCTCCCCGGCCTGGGTGCGGAGTGATGCGAGCTCCATCCGTGGTGCGGCAGGTCACAGATCGTGTGGTGTTTGGGGTGGGGGTGAACGCCTCAAGAGCCCCGTGGTGCTCACAGGAGTGATGCAGTGCCTGGGCAGCCCTGTGGCTCAGACAATGGAGCTGGGTCAGGCTTCACCAAGCCTTAGTCATGCCTGGGATGGTCAGAGCTGTGAGCCTCTACCCGTGTCTGAGCAAAAGCTCCTGTGTTTGCGCAGGTCTCCAGCAGGTCCACGTCTCTGCTGGGCTGAGGAGCCCAGAGCTGGACCCAGCACCACAGGGGGGTTTCCCCAGCGTGCAGCAGAGGGGCAGGATCTCCTCCCTCCACCTGCTGCCCACGCTGCTGGGGATGAGCCCAGCACACGGGGGGCTGCTGGGCTCTGAGCACATATTGCCAGCTCCTGTCCAGCTTTTCACCCACCAGCACCCCCAAGTCCTTCTCCACAGGACTGCTCTCCATCCACCCATCCCTCCACCCATCCACCCATCCCCCAGCCTGTGCAGATACTGGGGGTTGTCCTGACCCAAGTGCAGGACCTTGCACTTGGCCTTGTTGAACCTCACGAGGTTCACATGGACCCACTTCTCCAGCTCGTCCAGGTCCCTCTGGATGGATCCTGTCCCTCAGGTGTGTCCCCGCACCACTCAGCTTGGTGTCATCTGCAAACTTGCTGAGGGGGCCCTCGGTCCCACTGTCCATGTCACTGATGAAGATGTTAAACAGCACAGGTCCCAGTACGGACCCCTGAGGGACACCGCTGGTCACCCATCTCCATCTGGACATCGAGCAGTTGAGCACTCCCCTCTGCATGTGACCACCCAGCCAATGCCTCATCCACTGAGCACTCCACCTGTCAGACCCCTCTCTCTCCAGTTTAGAGAAGGCTGTTTGTAGGGGACGTGTCAAAGGCCTTGCAGAAGTGCAGACAGACGATGTCCGTAGCTCTTTCCCTGTCCACTGATACAGCCACTTCATCACAGTAGGTCACTAGATTGGTCAGGCAGGACTTGCCCTTGGGGAAGCCATGCTGGCTGTCTTGGATGACCTTCCTGTCGCCCGTGTGCCTCAGCAGAGCTTCTAGGAGGATCCGTTCCACGTTCTTCCCAGGCACAGCGGTGAGGCTGGCAGGTCAGTAGTTCCCAGGATCCTCCTCTCCACCCTTGTTAAACATGGGTGCAATGTTCCCCTTTTTCCAGTCACCGTGGACTTCACCCGTCTGCCAGGAGAGAGGCTTGGCGACTACATCAGCCAGCTCCCTCAGGACTGTGCCGTGCATCTCCTCAGGTCCAATAGACTTATGTATGTTCAGGTTCCTCGGGTGGTCCCAAATCTGATCTTCTCTTACAGTGAGATGGACTTTGCCCCTCTGGTCCCCATCCTGCAGTCCATCCACTCGAGAGGTGTGGGAGGAGAGGTGGTGAGTGAAGACTCGGGCAAAATTTGTGGAGTACCTCAGCGCTCTCCTGGTCTGTTGTCACCAGTTTGCCAGTTCTTGCTCATTGGAGTGGGGGTGGGTGGGGGTGGGGAATTGCTCTCTTTGACCTTCCTTTGCTGGCTGGCAGACATGGAGAAGCCCTTCTTATGACTCTGCATCTCTTGCCAAGTTCAGCTCCAGCCACGCCTTGGCCTTCCTGACCCCATCCCTACCCAACCGGGCAGTGTCCATGTGCTCTTCCCAGGACACCTGTCCCTGCTGCCACTGCCTGAGCACTTCCTTCTTGCCCTTTAGTCTGACCAGCAGGTCTAGTCTCGGCCATGCCGATCTCCTCCTTGCCTTCCCTGATTTCTTACACGTGGGGATCAATAGCTCTTGTGCTCTGTGGAAAGTGTCCTTAAAGATCTGCCAGCTCTGCTCTGCTCCCTTGTCCCTGAGGGCCGTTTCCCAGGGGGTCCTATTGACTAACTCCTGGAAGCGCTGGACGTTTACTCTCCTCAAATTCAGGCTCCTGACTTTACTCTTCACCTGGCCCAGATCTCTCAGCACTGTGAACTCCACCAGTGCATGATCACTGCAGCCCAGGCTGCCTCCAGTCTTGAGGTCACCGACGAGTTCACTCGCATTGGTGGCGATCAGGTCCAGTATCACATCCCCTCTGGTGGGGCTGTCTATTACGTGGCTTAAGAAGTTCTCCTCGATGCTCTCCGGGAGCCCCCTGGATTGCCTACAGCTCTCCAGGAGCCTTTTCCAGTGGATGTCGGGGTGGCTGACGTCCCCCAGCAGGACAAGAGCTGGCGAGCGTGAAGCCTTCTGGAGCTGGAGGAAGAGGCTTTGTCACGAGGCTCCCCTCGATTGGGCGGCCCGTGGTAGACACCAACCACAAGGTTCCCTCTGTTGCCTCAGTCTCTAATTCTTGCCCATAAACTTTCGACCTGCTTGTGGCTGTTCTTTAGGGACAGCGCTTCCCCCTCGATCCATTTCTTGATGTGGAGGGCAGCCCTTCATCACAGTTCTGAAAAATCAGCCCATCTTTCTTTTTAGCCTCGGGGATCAACTCATCACATCAGCGATTCTGTCTTTTAATCCCGGCGTCCTGCACCGCTGGGCAATAACCCGTAACACGGGCACAGGTTGTGTTGTCTGCTTGACAACGCTGACAAGTTTTCATTGGCTCGTCCTGGCCAGCCCTTGCCAGGCACTCCCGTGTTGGACAGACACCGGCTCTTCATCGCAGCGCGGCCAGGAGTCTCCCATGGGCTTTGGTTCCGTCATTTTCAGTCCCCTTGTCACTAATTTGATCTTTTTCACAATTAGGAATCCCACGGCCCGGGAAAACCAGCTTGGGCCGATTGACCAGTCTGGGTTTTCTCCAGTGAAACGGTCTCAGATAAATGACTTGTGGAGACGGCAGCTCCCGTTCTCACTCCCGTTCCTCACCGCCAGGACTCTCCTCTTCTCCTTGTGAGGCCGGTTCGATCACCAAAGGCCTCTAAAATTTCTCCTCTTTCCGCCCCATCCCACAGCCCCGCTCAGCACGAGCAAGTGTCGCAGGAGGGAATACCGACGCGGTTGTGACGAGGCAGCGACCTGAGGTTTATTAATAGCGAGGGGCAGCTTTTGTAGCGGCGCTTCATCCCCACCCGGTTTAAAACCAACAGGGTGACCCGGTCAAATATGTTACAACCAAACAGTGACGGAGTTACCGGTTCGATGATGGCACGATTCATGCTGACTTCCTGCAGGGGATCCTGTAGCGGGGTGTATCTACCTGTGGGCACGCACTCGGACACCGTCACACACACGGACACAGACGCACACCCCCCCCATCCCCACTCCAGTCAGCGAGGTGATGGAGGAGAGACCGGCCTGGAGCTCAAATTCCCTTCCCCGGGTCAGAGCAAACGCTCCCGGTGCTCCGGAGCAGCCTGACTTCGTCCCAGGCTTTCCATACAGTTGGTACCCGCGCGATGTCCCAACCCGGGGGTGATGCTGGACCCAGCCGCTGCCACCCAGGAGAGCTCACAGGGTCTGGTTTACAGGGTCTGAGACGATTGACCTGCGTCAGGTGTTCTCCCACTCCAGCCCACCTCGGATGTCAAAACATTCTGGTATTTCCTGCCCGTTGCGCAGACCCACAAACCGCTGATTTCCGCTGTTTGGCATCGCCCCCGCTGCTGGCCTCGACCCACGTGCAGATGGACCAGGTTCGTTTTAAACTGGTTGGTGATTAAGTGCCGCTAAATATCAACCCTTTGATCTCACCACTAATAAATCTTAAGTTGCAGCCTGATCACAACCCTGTCGATACTTTCTCCTGTGACAGGCTGTCACCAGCAGTGGGACAGGAGCAGAGGACAAACCAGCACCGTCCTTCCCAAAGAGCCGTAGATCTGTTCTGCTGTAAGTCGACTGGAGGCTGGCGAATGTGACACGCTGGAAGGGCTGGAAGGAGGATCTGGGGAACTCCAGGCCTGTCAGTCTGCCCTCGGTGCTGGGGAAGGTCATGGAGCAGATCATCTTGAGTGCCATCCCGTGGCATGTGTGGGACAACCAGGCGATCGGGCCTGGTCAGCATGGGGTTGTGAAAGGCAGGTCCTGCTTGACCAACCCGATATCCCTCTGTGACAAGGTGACCCGCTTAGTGGATGAGGGAAGAGCCGTGGATGTTGTCCAAAGGCCTTTGACACCCTTTCCACCAGCATTCTCCTGGAGAAACTGGCTGCTCACGGCTTCGGTGGGCACATGCTTCGCTGGGTGAAAAACTGGCTGGATGGCCGGGCCCAGAGAGTGGTGGGGAGAAGGACCTGGGCGTGCTGGTCGACCGCTGGATGAAGAGGAGCCAGCAGTGTGCCCGCCTGGCCAAGAAGGCCAGCGGTGTCCTGTCTTGTATCAGAATTTTTGTGGCCAGCAGGAGCAGGGCAGGGATCGTCCCCCTACACTGGGGGCACTGGGGAGGCCACCCCTCGAATCCTGGGTTCAGTTTTGGCCCCTCCCTCCCAGAAGGACATTGAGGGGCTGGAGTGTGTCCAGAGAAGGGCAACGAAGCTCGGGCAGGGTCTGGAGCACAATGCGCTGAGGAGCAGCTGAGGGACCTGGGGGAGTTGAGCCTGGAGCAAAGGAGGCTCCGGGGAGACCTTCTGGCTCTGACAACTCCCTGACGGGAGGTTGGAGCGAGGTGGGGGTCGGTCTCTCATTAGGGAGGGCCACGCTTGCTAATAGAGATCCCTTTGCAAGAACCAAATAATATCTGTTAGGAGAAGTCAGCTGGTCAAACTCTCGACTATTTTCTGACTTTCCACAAGTTTATGGAGCTGGGTCAGAGTCTCCTCAACCTCAGGGATCTCTCTGGAGTTAAGTAACAATAACATCAAGTTTCTAGTGTTGACTCATTTCTGCCTCATTCTGGAAATCCTTAACAAAGAGCCAGGAAGACTCTCGAAATGTGACCTTTGTCTGCCCACCCAAAAGACATTTTTTTCCAATACAGCTTCCTCCTCCATGGTCTACTTGTGCTCACCAGCCACTAACTCACAGGAATGAAAGCAGCTCTTCTCAGGAAAAAATATTCAACTAAACACAAAAAAACCAAACCCCCAACACCCCAGAAAACTACAGATTGCCAGAAATGTTAGTTTTCAAACTGGCATTGTTTGAAACCAAAAATATTCTAAAGGAATAGGTAACATTGTAAAGGAATCGGTAAATTGAGTTTCCTTGTAGTACATAAAATTAAGAAAAAAAGACGATCAATTGTGTTTTATGGTTATTGTGCGTATTACAATGCTACGTTCACGCATAAGAGAGCTAAAGCCCTAGAACGCTGTTTTAACTGGGTCAGAGGAACAGTCAGTCTCACAAAGATTGAGTCATCAAGATGAGCCACGAAACGCTGAGTAAATGCCCCAGCTGCAGTTTTCTGAGGTCTCCTGTTTTTGCAGCACTTGCATCTGCTGGCATTAGCAAGGTGCCTACTGAGATAATTCCGTGTTTAAAAAAATCAGTCTCTTGCTGACCCATCGTTGTCCTGGATTTGGAAGAATGACTACAACGTGCAACTCATCGGTCCACATAAAATCAAGGACATCAGCCCTTGCATTATCCAGTCCCTCCAGTCTCCTATGTACGGGGGAAAAAAATCCCCCAAATCACGTTCTTCTGAGTTTGAAAGCAGGCTCATATGCAAACTACAGAGTAGCAAAACTCCCACAGACTAGAGGGAACGTCTTCCTCGGTGCAGCAGTTTTCTTTGTTAGTCTGTAAAGCAGATGGGCCACACTAACCCTCTCCTGCTGCCTTCGCAGGCACTCATCTCACGACAAATCGCTGTATTGGTCTTACAGATAAAAGTGACGCTTAGCCTTGGGACACGCTGACAGTCTTCCTGGATTTTTTCTGTGTGTTCAGCATTCATGTTTTATATCCTGTTTAAGTAAAGATTGAAAAAATATATTGATTAGGTTGATGAATATAAAAGTGGATAATTATTATTTAAATGGTGACAGTTTCAGAATTATCAATAAGATTATTCTACTACAAATGAATACCACTATAAAGAAAGAGGCTTCCCTTTTCTGTTGAGTACTGATAGAGTGAATAGAGAGGGATAGGATCCAGGTGAAGAGTAGAGTCAGGACCCTGAAATTTAGGAGAGCAAATTTTCAGATATTTAAGGAATTAGTGGATGGGACTCCTGGGACACTGCCCTCAGGGTCAAAGAAGAAACAGGAAGTAACAGGAGGCAACAGAAGACAACAGGAGAAAGAGAAGGAGGAGGCAACGGGGCAACTGGAGAAGGAGGAAAGAAAAGACAACAGGAGTAGGCAGAGGAGGAGGAATAAGTAGAGGAGGAAGAAGCAGAAAAAGGATGAGGAGGAAGAGTCAATAGAGGTACACAGGAGGCAACAGAATTATGAGGAGGAGCAGGAGACAGGAGGCAACTGAAGGCACAGGAGGACGAGGCAAAAGAAGGCAACAGGAGGGTGAGGAGGAAGCATAGGAGGAGGAGACAGAGGAGGGGAAATTGGAATAGGAGGAGGAAGAAGAGAAGAAAGCAACAACTGGAAGAAACAGGAGGTAACAGCAGGAGGCAAAAGGAGGCAACAGGAGGAGGACAAAGCAGGAAAAGGAAGAAAAAGGAGGAAAAGAGAACAGGAGGCAAGAGGAGGAGGATGCAACAGGAGGGAATAGCAGGAAGAGGAAGAGGAACAGGAGGAGAAGAAGAGGAATAGGAAGAGAAAAAAGAGGAAGAGAAGGAGATAACTGGAAGAAACAGGAGGCAAGAGGAGGAAGAAGAGGAGGAAGAGGAAGGAAACAGAGGCAACAGGAGAAGGAAGAAGAGGCAAAAGGAGGCATCAGTAACAGCAAGCAACAGGACGCAACAGGAGGAGAAGGCAACAGGAAGAGCAGAAAACACAGGATGACAGGAGGCATCAGAAGGAGGCAACAGGAGTCCACCGGGGAAGGAATAAGAAGAGGCAATAGAAGGCAACGAGGCAACAAGAGGAAGAGAAGGAGGAAAAAGAGCATGAGGCAACAGGAAGAAACAGGAGGAGAAACAAGAGGCAACAAAAGACAACAGGGGAAAACACGGGAGGTAGAGGAAGAGGAAACAACATGAGGGAACTGGAGAAGGAGGAGAAAAGAGAAGGGAACTGAAGAAAACAGGAGTTGTACGTATAGGAGGTAAAAGGTGTCCGCAGGAGGGAGAGGGAACAGGAGGGAGGGCATGTCCCGTCCTGCTTTGGCGAGATAGGGAGAGGTTACTGCCCTGTCCCGCTTGGTGGGACTCGGGTGATTCTCTGTGCAGTACTAAAGAGTGATGGTCCACATGTTACCTCGTACATACCGGTCTGTACAACAGAGATACGAAAACCTCGGCGGTCTGGGAACGGAATGAGAAAAATCTAAACTGCAGGTCCACGCTCTGGGAGAGCGACAGAAGACAAAGCAGAAAAGACGAGCTGAGCCGTTTGAAGGCTGGTTGAAACCTGCATAAATCACCACAAACTCTGATAACTCGGGTTTCTTGGCCAATTATCCACCCTATGGGGGAGAGTTTCCACAAAAATCTTCAAATGCTTTTTCTTCGGCGACCGGTAGGACAGGACAAATTCCACAAAACGGATCTTCTTAAGCTGAAGCCACATGCCTAACAGCTATGCAAAATTATTAACCAGTTTTTGAATATGCATGATTATTTTGGGGGAAATAATGAATATGTCTGTAATGGAGTGATCTGAGCTTTGGTTTGGGCGGCACACGGGGCGCATGATTTGAGGAAAACAAACATAGACCCCGTGCGCCTGGTGCTGATAATAGAGAGGAAATGCTGCTTCTTAATGCTACATCAGTGTTGAGGAGTTTCTCTTCCAATTTTCGGTAACACACCCTCAGGGTCTGTTAGCCTAAAGAAATTTGTACTGATACAAACGTCAACGTGTGATTAGAAAGCTGTGTACAACTATCGAACTGCAACTTGGTGCTAACGGATGATTTTAACAATGATGACTTGGCAACAGAAAATATAACACTATTATGGCAAAGAGAACAGGGAAAACAGAAGAAAGAAAAGAGGAGAAGAGTAGTAAGGGGATAGAAAGATAGCACTAGCCCTGGATGCGATGTCCAGCATCGTCCTGCAGGGTCCACTGTCACTCTGGTTCCTCCAGCGGCAGGCACTCACGCGGTGCTTCGGGGCTGCACTTTATTTAAGAGAATCCAGCTCCTCAGCTGAGCACGCACAGTCACTCTCTTGGAAGATTCCAGAAATAGGTCTTAGGTCTCAGGCACGTGCAGTTCTTCCCTCAAATGAGGCTGGGGTCTCAGGCGGTCGCCCTGTCCCCACTACTGTCATGACGGCGGCATGACCCCATCCCTGCACAGGCAGAGCTGGACCACTGTAGGGAGTAGCTGAGGGAGATACACGTACTCACCTTGGGGGAGGCTTAAGGGGAGCCTAAATCTGATACAACGAACTAGTAAAATCCAATACCTAAAAGAAGGTTATTGAGAAGATGGAGTCAGGCTCCTTACCAGCAGTGTACGGCAGGAGAACGAGAGAACATGAGAGAATGGAGAAAGAAAAACCACTAAAATGGAGATGATGGAAACTGAGCATTGAAGAGGTGACCCAGAGGTGATAATCTCCCTCTCTCTGGGCAGAGCCAAACTGGAGGGAGCTGTAAACAATCTGGTGTGCATTTAATGTTTAACCACTTCAAGCAGCAGGTTGCACTAGATGACCTTGGAAGGGCGAGACCTTTGATGCAATGATTTTCTTGTGTTAAGGTAGCTTTTCAGAGTGACGGTGTGGTGCTCGTGGCGGTACTCTGTACCTGAAGTGTTGTTGCTCTTGCAAATTATGGGTTGATATTGCTTGATAGTTGAGTGTTTCCCGTTGAATTAAGCACGTAAAATGCATTTTGTTAATTGTTAATTTTAATTTTCCAATGATTTCTTGCTTTTCTATACGTATACGTGTGTGTTTAACTTTCTTTTTTGGCAGACCTCAACTCTTGGTCTTGTTAAACTTGGATAGCGAGCAGTTGGTGAAACATCCTAGATTGCTTTCTTTCACCTCTCAGTTGAAGGCTGGTAAAGGACTGACTATCGTGGGCTCGGTGCTTCAGGGAATCTACCTGGATAAATGTACAGAAACTCAGAAAGCTGAAGTGGTATGTGTCATTAAAAAAAAAAAAAAAGCACTTGTAACTTCCCAGATTCAACTTTTAAATACTAATGGTAATTCCTATCTTGAATTAGAAGAGGCAATCGTAAAGTATTGGTTAAAACACCAGTTCTCACAATCAGCACAGTCGTGATTATGTATAAAGAAAGGTTGGTTTGTGTAGCAAAATATTTTATAGACTTTCCAATAGGATGAGACAATGCTGGTACTTCTTAGCTTTTTATTTTCTTTAATATAGAGATCCCAGGACTCACGATCAAATGACATTTTTGAAAAAGCCAAGTGATAGACTTTTACCAAATTACCTTCTACAGAAACGTGCTTGCAGTTCTGTGGTGATACAGCTGCGGCTTGGACAGTCGAGGAAACAAATGCAAGGAGAGTAACATAGGGGCAAGAGTAAGACGTACTTAAGAAAAAGGCAGAAGACTTGAAACATGAGCAGAAAAATTGGTATTTTAATGGCAGAGAAGCAAGACTGATGGATGACCGGAAGCTAAGGGAAGAAGAGAGTATGGATGGGTGAGGTGAAGAACCTAGATGTTTAGGAAGGAAGCCGTTATGGAAAGCGGGAGTGAAGCTTTAGTCTTTATAATCGTATGGGGGAGAATAAAAGCAGTTGGAAGTTCAGGTGAGGAATTTTTGCCATTTATCGCTGGACGGCTGGGTAGAATTCTCCCCAAAAGCAATTGCCATGTGGAGAACAATTTCTGATAGGACCCTGTGCAGGATCATGGACTTCCCTGAATCCTCTTCAGAGATCAGTATTTACATTCCTCAGCACTGAGTCGATGCCTGTTTTGTGCGTTACAAAACATACTGCCTTCCAACCAGCTGAGATTTTTACAGGGTAAGCATAACTCTCCGATTCCTGTGGGTTTTGAGTTCCTTAAGATTATTTCGACAGCAGCTGTAATAGCACTTTAACGTAAGGTAGCCACTGGTTATTTTAGCAACCCTTTTTCTTCTCAGAAATGTGTGGGTTTGCAGTTGTGTTGGTGGCTTTTTGTGCTGTAGATGCTCCATTCTCCTGTTTAACTGCTGACTGTTGGGGTTTCCAGTTGGAGCCAGTTTGCGATCTGCACCGTATTTCATAACTGTACAGTGCTTTCCCTAATCTTCCTGTTTACTTGAATGAAACTAGGTCTTTGGTCATGGAAAAGCAAATGGAGAACCAACTTGGGCTCTGCTTCTCACGGCTGGTATTTGTGAAATCGGGATTCTGATAGCCTCGTTGGACAGTGTGGCACCGATTCTCTCCATGTAAGTGTGAATGCGGTGTTCGCTGCTACGCAGTACTTGATTTTTAGATTAACTTCGTGATGGGGTTTTTCTCTAAGTAAGACACGCTAGACCTTGTCTCCTAACAGGTTATATTCCTGTTTGATCCTGGAGATAATACGAAACAGCAAAATGTTTTGTCTGGAACTAATTGCTAGGCACAAGAATCCTTCTCCGTGCCAAGAGTTCTCGAAGGGTGGTAACAAAATACTCAGCTTTTAAAAACGGGGATTTCAAAATAAAACTTCCTGCTAGTTTAGCTCAAGCGTATCAAACAGAGACAGACCAAGCAACTGAATGTTTTCAGGCTATGAACTGAACTTGATTTCACTGGCTTTGTCTCGCAAGATGAGCCCATGTGTTGCGGGTTGCCCCCAGCAGGCAGCTCAGCTCCCACACATCTGCTTGCTCGCTGCCCCGCAGCGCAGTGAGGGGAAGAATCAGAGGGTAAACGGGAGAAAACTCACGGACTGGGATAATAAAGACAGGTTACCAGGTAAGGCAGAGGCTCCCTGCAGCGGCAAAACGAAACCCGGAATTCCTTCCCTAGCGCTAGGCAGGCGGTTCGCCGTTCCCAGAAAAGCAGGGCTTCGCGGTGTGTCACTGCTGCTTGGGAACCCAAGCTCCGGGAAGTCCAAAGGTCTCTGCCGTCCTCCTCTGTTCCCGGAGCTCTTCCTGCTGAGCAGGATGTCACACAGCGTTGAAGAGCCTCTTGGTCATTGTGGCCAGCTGCGCCAGCGGTGGCCCCTTCCCGGGACCGTTTGCAGAGGGGCAGCAAGAAAACCAGAGCAGCTCTGGATGCTGCGTCAGCAGCAGCAGCAGCAGCTGCAACGTCCCGGTATCACCAACAGCGTTTTGTTTACAAACCCAGAAGGCAGCACCGCACCAGCTACGCTGGGGAACAGGAACTCTAGCCCACCCCAAACTGGTACGCCGCGGTATCGACGGTTTGCTCTGTTTGCTCTGAACTCTCTGTCTGAGGCTCTGCATTAGGCTAACACCACGTCTGGAGGCCCGATAGTCTACAGGGGTGAATTTAGTCTATGCCTTGGGTTCTCTTGGCCACTGCGAGCGCAGCGGGCGAGTTCCTACCCTTTCTCGGGTTGTGTTCAGCCTTGCCATGCAAATCCGTCCAGTTAATTTCCTATTAGGAAATGCCTTTTTTTTCTCTTACCAGGTTTTTCCTCATGTGCTATATGTTTGTAAATCTGGCTTGTGCAGTTCAGACGCTTTTACGGACTCCCAACTGGAGACCTCGTTTCAAGTACTACCACTGGTAGGAAATATTCCTTCGTTCAGAAGAGTCAGAACTAATCACACAGCACTAAATTGTTGATTTTTCTTGACGTAACAAAACAAAATCCCCTTTCTGACTTAAATGAGTTTCGATTCACGCACTGAATACCCAAACAGCAACGTCTGTTTTCATGGGTTTGGAATAGCTGCGATCCTGAGAACACGCGGCTGACGCAGAGGGCTTGGGAGGGGGCTACGAGGTGACATTTCATAGTGCGTATAAAACAAGAGATCTTCTGAATACGAGAGAATGAAGATGAAAACAAAGAAATCTCTCTCATCTAGAAATACGGGGAACTCGTAAAATGCTCAGGAAGGTTGATACAATTTTCATTTTAGCTATGCAAAAAAAAAACCAAAAAACCCACCAAACCCAAAACTCGTCCTGAAAAAACCTCTCCCTTAATATGTATCAATTGGCTCTTTAATGCCATGATCACTGTTTTTCATATACGTCACGCTTTGGACGTTGCGTCTGACAACTGAAGTAACCAAATGGATACCTGACCAAGTCAGTAAAAGCCAATGAACCAAAACCCATGGGTGTTTCTATTTAGTTCTTTTTTTAATGGCTTAAGAGTTCAGATATTTCAATATTTGCCACATCAAGAAGGAAAAGGGAGGAGTGCTGGGTTTTGGGGTGGGGTTGTTTGGGTGTGGGTTTTTTTTTTTCTTGTTTGGGTTTTTGGTGTTTTTTTGGTTCCACTGCTCCAGAATAGTCCAGCCGTGGGTGTCCTGGAGAGGTCATTGAGCCAAGCGACTCACTGTGTGAGTACGTAATCACTCCTAACCAAAGCAGGTGGTGAACGCTTGGCCAGAAATGGGATGAGACTTTGTTTTTGGAGAGGAAGTAAGAGTCTTAGGTTGGCCAAGTCAAGCATGACAGAGCCGCTGCTCTTTTAGACAGACTATGTTTAGACTGACGACCTCAGAACAGGAGGAGAGCACTTCTTTGGTTGAAAACTGGATGTGTTTGGACTCAATACTGGTATGGTACCAAAGCAGCAAACTAAAGGTACCAAACAAAGGTTGGGTCTGCCGCCACGCTTCGTCAATACAGTGAAAGCCAGCTCTAATTGGGAGTCAGGTGAAAAGAAATGCGGGGTGTTGTTTGTGACTAACAGTATTCACAAAACTGTCCAGTTCTGAGGGGACACATATCTATCCTGAATATTCTTATTTAAGTCAACTTTCAGAAAGGTCTTTCTTCTTCAAAGGCTGTTTCACAGCTGCCCTATAAATAAAAATACACTGTCCTGATTTACTGTGATTTGAATTTAAGCTAAAAAAACCCCCTCAGATAATATTAAAACAACATTATGTTACTACCAGCAAAACCAGGTGATTCATTTCAATTAAAGTTGACTCATCAGCTCTACTCTTCGCTTCTGAGCGCCCTGTCTCTTAGGCAAGAGCAGAGGACAGCAGAAGAGAACACAAAAACCAACCTCTCAAGGGCTGTAAAGAAAGAATGACTGCGAGATGAAACAGTTACAGCAGCATTTCCAGATTGAAGTTTAAATGCTTGGTTCACCTACACTAATATTCAAGATAGATATATGTCAGGCATTTCGGCACTAAAATTTTGCAACAGAATTACTGTTAAAAATATATAGATTAATTAACATTACAAAAAAACCCCCCAAACTAAAAACCTAAAAAAGTTTCCCAGTCTTAGTTTGAAATGTTTGAACTCTTAAGCTCTTATTTAATGGGTGCGCAAATGATACTACCAGTGGAAAACTGGACAGTATAAAAAGTGACTACCAAGCTCACCACAGAGAGGGTGTGGGCAGTAGTCTATAGCGTAGGGGGCTGCAGCTCACGTTCTCTTTTTGTGCCCCAGGGCTTTTGAGTGACTTCTTATGCACACCAGGCTCCGCCAAGTGCTTTCCGGTACGCCCACAGGAGTCTGCCAGTCTCGCCTTGCCCCTAAGGGCCTTCCTTTGGTGGCTCCCAGGTGCCTCTGAGTGCTTCTCCTTAGGCTGGATACTTACCCTTACTCTTACCATAAGCCACCCACAGCTGGCTATGACTGGCTGCTGGTGGCCCTGCACCATAGTCCTCTGAGTGCCTTTTAATGTGTCCCAGGAGAAGCCAAGAGCCATTTGGAGGGCACCAGGGGCATCTGATTCCACTTCTCCCCAGTGGTCTGAGAATGCCTTCACATGCACTTCTTGATATTTTGTGCAAGTGTAGTACCTGCAGATGCCTCTGGTCACTCTACAGGGCCTCCATGGGGACTTCACTGTTCCCCGAAGGGTCCCAGGAAAGCCTTTCGTGTGCCCCCCCGGGTACCGGTGAGTGCCTAGACGTAAACCCAAAGCCTAAACCTACACCCAGGGGTCTACGAGTGCCTTCTGGTGTGCAGATACCTTTCCAAGTGCCCTTTGGTGTGCCCCAGCAGTGTTTGAGAGCCATCGGAAGTTCACTGGGTCATCCCATCATCTTTGTGTCCCCTCGGCAGCAGGTTATGGGGATTGGTAATGGCTGCTTTCAGCTTTCTTCCTTCATAACCTTGTTTTGATATGCCTGAGAGACCGATGATTAAAGCGCCGGCCTTGACCCTCGTCAGGAATTTGGTCCCTGCATCACTGCTGTCCCAGTCGGAGAAAGAGATGTTGATTGTTTTATAAAAAATAGTTTATTTTATGTTTAAGTAAAACCATTCTTTCTAGAGTAGAGCAATCTTCCGGTGTCCAACAAACACCCTAGGGCTTCAACAACATTTACAAACTGAACAGTGTGCAAAAAGGGGCAGAATTCTGACAGAAGCAGAAAGAGTCTATTGAGCACCCAAACTAAATTGTTCCACAATTTCAAATATTAAATATTTAAGAGGTTGTTCAGTTCCGAAAAAGCAGATTTTATTTCAAGCACCAGCACGCACATACATTTTCGAAACACACGTATTTGAAAACAAGAGACTGTACTTCGTTACCTAACTCGCTGTGGTTTATTGATTGTTACAATTCTGTTTGCAGCCAGGTGGAGTCAGTGCATCACAGCCTCCCTGTGTGCTGGATGCTCTTAGGTTTCACTGCGGGAACTGTGCCATGGACCGTAACGGCTAGTAGCTCATGAAAAAACACCCCACACAACACGTCAGTTTACTATTACTATCACCTGGAGGCTTCAGACATCCGACCAAGTATTTCAAAGTAGGGAAATGTTATTTAAAAGGAGTGTGGCAAATTACAAACTTCAGGGAAATATTTTATGCACATAATATACAAATTTGAATGGTTGTGTACATTTCTGAAAGAAGTTTCCTGAACCAGGACTAATCCCAACAGAAGCAACATAGCTTTTTAGTAAGGGAGAAAGCCACATTTACCTAAAACCTTTCCCTTTTGATGATTTTAATATTTGTTCTGCATCTAAATAAGAAGTTGCTTACAATTCTATGTTTAAAAATACCATTGCATTACCATCCCTTTTCTTGTGTTTCACCACAGTGTCAGAATATGCCTGTGCTCAGCAAGTGTCAGAATAGGCTACATTTAAATATCCTAACCCATCCACCATTTATTAATTCACTACAGAAATATTTTCTACAGAAATCTTCTTAAAATATTACTTAAATATAAATTTTTAATAGAAAAACCAAAGCATCATCAGAAGCTTAAGCTTGCAGGTGATTTTCAACGCACTAACACTCTTAATGAAGCTGCTCAAATTATGGCAAATAACTTTGGTTTCTTTTTTTGTTGTTGGGGGGGTTGGGATGATGCTGAACAAAATGTGCAAACAGATTAAGAATAAATGGTAATCACTTCACGTCCACTGCCTCGGACCAAGAGAACTCTATCCAGACCTTCTGTCAGAACTTCCAAAAACTCCATGTCTGAAATACCGTTAAGTCAAGGAATTTTTTCAGAAAAGAAACAAAACCACCACTAATATCTCAAACAGTCTGACATAATGCAAAAATCAAGTTCAACAATTTCATCACGGAGTTCTCCTGTGTCACCCTTTATTGACCCATTACATGATCCACCTGCTTGCTCAAGTGGAAGTGAGCCCTAATTTGTGGAAAATTTATAGTTCTGCCCTGCTCACCTAAAGAAAAAGTAAAACTAGAGATTTTAAAATAAGTTCAAAATTGAGGACTACTTTAAATCAATTCAGTAGAAAGACCCCGCTACTACCAACATTTCTGTTTGTGTAATCAAAGGTTGTTAAAGGCAGACTGATGCTTACCATGGTTACCAACGCTTACCCCAACAAGTAGACAATGGCACAATCCCAAAAACCAAACTCCCCATTTCAAGAAATATGGTCTCAGCATAGCAGAGGATACAATTTTCATCCCCTTTTCTGTTTTTAGGAGGTCCAGGCATATTCAGAAGAACTAGCTGAGCATGCTGTGATTTATTAAGCACTACTCCATTCAGCTTCACAGCGGTGTGCATTCTTCTCACATTGGACTGATTCCTGGCACGCAAGCAAACATTAGGTATTGTCACAATACTTATGTATTTGAATTATCTGTTATGTATTTGAATTTATAAATTTAATCCACATGCATGTAGAATAAGCTATATTCATGGGCACCGGTATTTGTATACGGTCAAAATAAATTTGAGAAAATGCAATATCTAGGTTTAAAATATTTTTCTTTTGAAAGGAACATTTAACTCAAATTCAAGCATTCTAAGCAGGTTGCCAAAATGCACAAATCTTCCAATTGTCCAATTATCCTTTACAAAGATGACGCAAAAACTTCAATAGAAATTAAGTTTAGTCAAAACCACTGAGAATCCAACTTATTGAATTATATAAAAAAGTAACTGGATTTGTACAAGAAATTCCAAACAAAGGAACTACAGGAATGTAATGGAAAGATTACAGTACTTATGTTGTACAGGACAAGATTTTCATCATGCTCCTTTGGAAACATTGCAAGATTACTATAAGCCTGGTGAAGAAAATTCAGAAAAGCACAGAATTTATGAAGAAAATAGTTTCTCATGTCGTAAGAGTAAGGCAGTAAGCAATGAACTGGGATTGAGCCCGTCTCCTTACATTGTCCATATTAACTAATGCTGTGCTGTTGCATCCACAAATATCATAAACATAATGTTGTGGACCAGAAGACGACACTGCTAGAACTTCAGAGATTTCCTTGTTTTAGGATCTACCTTGGATGATTTAGTTGCTCTTCAGAACAAAAGAACAGTTTCCTTTTAGTTCCTGAGAAACTGCTGTCGGTATAAAACTAGCCAAGACTGGGAACGCGTCATACGCTACGGTGCAACAGAAATATCCAGACTCTACCTAAGCCCAGTTATCCAAAAGATCCACTGCCCAAAAGCAGATTCTTGACAAGTGAAGTCAGTCACTTCAAGGAAACCTCAGAAACACAGGGCAACGTCACCTCCCAAGAACCGAGGTACCGGCATGTTGCCATAGCACAGCCCACCCTGGAAGCAGTGGTCTCACAGTGAGAGCACAACTGTACCCGGCTCCGCCGGGCTCCCATCCTGTCCTACGGCACAGAGATGACTGGCAGGTTAGTAGCAGCAGGACATAAGACATCCTCTGAAGCGCCTGATCAAGGCTGGTGTCTTTAGACTTCCACTCACAGCAATCAGTTACAGCATGAACCCCATCGCTGTTTGAGCTCAAGGAAACAACAGAAACAAATGAGATCTCTTTCCCCCAAAACAAAAAGTTTAGGAGGCCAAAACTTAAAAGAAGAAACACACAGCTTTGTCCTAGTGCCAGAGGTCATTTCAGGGGACTACACCAACACTTAATCCTAGAATCTTCTAGCAACATGGGGCCACTCCCAGATTATATAAATGATCGTAGCGTTGAGAACCGCAGCCAGATACAGGTTCGTTCAAACGCAGAGGACCAAGAAAGATGGAGAATGCTGGCGGAATAGGTACTTGTGTTTTACTAAGTCCTATTTTTTTACTACAAAGGGAAAAGCTGTTAACAGGCTACTATTAGAAGTAACGTCTCATGTTTTATTTTCATCCTGGACTTTACAGGGCAATTAGAAAAATAATAAAAAAAAGGCATTTGGCCTGAAGTTTAGTGGCCTGAAGTTTAGTGGCCTGAAGTTCAGTGGCCTGAAGTTCAGTGGCCAGTGAAGACCAGCCCCACCAATTTCAATGGATTCTCTTTTTCTTTTTCCCCTCCGCATTTTTTCCTAAGACAATAACATTTCCAAAACTGAGTTTATCAGTCCCTCCTGGGGGATCTTCTGTCACGGCAGCCATTTGTCCTAAGAAACAACTGTACAAAAGCCATACATGGAACCTACTTGAAGCTCGGTTTTTTAGAAGCAGAACATCAGCTTGAGAAGACCTCTCTTGAAGAGAGAGGCAAGAGCGTGTAACTGAAGAGGTATATAAATACTGAAGTAGAAACGGTGTTAACCTAAAGATAAAACGCAGGGGAATTTGATGCAGTAAGAATTCAGCACTGAAGTAAAGACTCCAACTGACTGCAGGCACATTGTGTACAACGTGTACTGAGGCTCACTAACTCCGTGGAGCGTTCAAGCACTGGTAGAACTGAAATCATACGGGTACACGCAAAGTAAACTTCAAGTTTTCACAAGAAGCTTGATTTGTTAGACAGTTGAAGACAACAGAGCTTTGAAAAAAAGCAAAGCAGTCACAAGTCATTTCTACCCAAGAACAAAGAGAGCTGCAGGATCCCATTTTTGTACGCTGTCACACCCAACGCATATCTGAACTTACACTATCTCCACACATGCGTGCGTTGGTAGAAGGGAGGCAAGAACTGGCACCTGATGAAATGTGGAAGTTCTCTTTGTGAACAAATTCATCCTTATTGTCCAAGTAGTTATATCACAATGAGGACTATTTTTCCAGGAGAAAAATATATTTACTTTTTAATGTAGTTAATTAGAAAACTAAATATTACAGCGGTACAGAGGAGTCCTGTCAAGTTTTGCATTCTTACAGAAACGTACATATTCTGTGACTTACCTTGAATGGCAAGTTGATGATATTTAGACGGGAACATTAACAAGTCACAGGGAAGAATATTATTCAGTGATAAACGCTAAATCACAGTATATAAAACAAGGTACAAAAGAATACATGCACTGCAAATCACGATTTAGGAAACACGCATACAAGACCACAAGAACCATGGAATACAGTCTACTTTGCTTAAGTGAAATGATATTTTAACTTACAGATTTCCCCATTCTCTGCATGGAAGGGAAGCACATGCACAGAAAAAAAGATTATGCCATCAGGTACAATTTTAATTCAACAATATTAATATATTGTACAGGCACACCAGGTTTGGACTGTAATTTTCACTCCCAACCACATACAGTAGTTTTAAAATAATAATATGGGAAGTCTGCTCTGCACAACTCTGAAGAAGCAACAGGAAATATTTCCAAGCTATTTACAATCCCCACCTAAGAATAAGAGCATAATGCAGTCCAGAAGAAAAAAGGTGCTTTAGAGCATAAGCAAGACGATGTTTGGAATTTGCAGAAGGTAAACTGTTTCTAAAGAGCTCAGGGCAAATCCACAAACCAGAATTTTAAGGTGCCTTCCAGCTATACTAGATTTGTGATTCCTTTAGATACAAAAATTTCCCTTGACATAGACAGTTTTGCTTTGGGCGTATGCAGAAAATAGTTTAGGTCATGCTTATACGTGCATTCTTCCAGAACTCAGAAAAGATGCCTGTGTGTGCTTGAATCACAAAACAAGGATGCAGACAAGCTGATGTCTTTCTGTCATTGATTTTGTGTCTACTATATCAGGCTTGACGCAGGCAGTAGCTCTTACCTATTACGTGACTTCTATTTAAGGAAAAGACATTAAGGAATATTTCAACATGAAATATTTAATATAACGAGCTTTAATGTACAGGATGAGGGCTGAATGTCCTTTAAAAAAAAAAAATTCAAAAAACTCCATCCAAAACCCATAATAAGTGCTAAATGTCTTGAAAGATTCTATCTGCTTCTTTGGTACTCCCTCCACCCCAACAAAAAACAAGAAAAGAGACAGGGGAGTAACGCAAATTTGTTACCCCCAGGAAGAGAGAAAACCAAAAGTTATCATCAAGCATTTTAACATATATGCTTTCTGGTACGATCCAGAAGTTGAGTTTACAGCTTGAAAATATTTAAGCTGAATATGCAGCGTTCCTATGAATGACTCTTTACACGGTTGTTCCATCTAATTCCATGCTCATTTCCTAAGGACGGCATTTAAGTGAAGTACATGGAAAGATCACGTTGGTATTCAACTTTTAAGTAAACCAGAATCTCTTAAAAACCCAAACCCAGAACAACAACAAAACAACCCCAACAACCCACGTGGTAAAATAATAAAACTCTAAACCCACATGGATACTTACGGCTTCATGTTGAAAATATCTTTATAGCCAGAGACATTTGAATCTTTGTTTTTATGCTTTTCAGCTACAAACTTCTCTTTCGTCCAGGTCATTTGCACTTTTTCCTGCACAGCAGCAGCCACACTTGTTTTGACCGGAGCCGAGTGTGAGGCAGTGTTTCTGTCATGGATCAACTGAGCCTGGCCACAAAACAATCACCCCAAGATTCAGCCAAAAAGTGCATTTGTAGGTTACGCATTGTTAAGATTTTTAAAAGGAATTGACAGCAGCGGAACAAAAGATTATACAGAAGAATGTACCTTACTTTGTGAACAAGTACCAGGCTGTTTTGACTTTGACATGAAATGAAACTGCTTATAAAAATGTTATTCATTTATATTTGCAGGATTGCATCTGGGCTGGGACATTATTTTTGTAACAAACTGAAGTGAGGTTGAATCCAGCCTGAGCATCCTCTCTTAAGGAGTTTTTGCCAGCGAAAAGCTTGAAAGCCAGCGCTCTCAGCCGTCATCACTTACGCTGTTCTTTCCTCAGCTACGGTCCCAAACACTGGCCATTTCACAGCCTTTAGCTGAACTACCAGCAGGACTCTCACGATCCCATTAACGCCTCGCTGGACTGGCTGAACTGAAGGGTAGCTACATCCCATTCGATTATTTACGCGTGCAAGTGTATATTACATAACAGAAGCCGTGTTACATGACAATCTAACCATGAAAGGGCGTCCTCTTCCCTTACAATAGCAGAAACTCAAATCACAACTGAAGAACACAGTACTGTTGTTCCACACGCACACGCACTTCTGTGTTCTCCATTTCTTACTCCCCTTGCTTCTCTCGAGGAAAGAAGGAGGAAACGTTTCAACACGTGTTATTTACTTATCCTCGCAATACTCTGTCCATAGGCTTCTGTATTTCCATCACAAGCAACACAAATACAGTACCCTAGACTCTTAAAACCAGAAATGAATTGGTATGGAGGGAGGATTGGTTTTGCATTTTGGGATGTCCTGGTTTTTGGGGGGTGGGGGGTTTAAGATCTTTAGCAGTTATGAAGTCTCTTCAGAGACTTGTTAATCATGAGTTGGATCTCAGGTTCCATTTGGAAACTTCAATTATTCACGTTAGTGATGGTCACGTGCCTCCATATATGTGATGATGCAGAGGAATCTATTTCATTCAGGTCAGAATCAAAGGCACGAATAAAAGCACAGCAGATGAGAAAACTACTTTTTATGTCTGAAGAGCAATTCCCCTAGTGGTTCACAAACTGTAATAGCAGCTGGTTTTAAATGCCTAAGAGCTTCTGTATTTGCCCTAAATTATTTCCCTAGTCCCTATCCTTGAGGATTCCCAAATCCCAGAGTTCAATTCTGAGATTGACATAAATATCTATTTGTTTGACAGTCTTCCTACCTCCCCAGAAGATTAAATCACTAGTCAAGACTACAGATCAGAAGTTACTGTGAATACAGTTCTATTATAAGAACAGAATAAGCTAACAAATACATGCAGAAACTAAACGTGCCATACAGCAGTATCCAATGAACTAAAATTTCAAATTAACAACTACAATGAGTTCTGTATAACTATGCTTCAGTGGAAGAATGTTCACCATTTTCAGAAAGACAGTGAGGCCAAGAGAAATTCTGGGCCTACAGGACACAAGTATGCAAAGACAACAAAAGCACATTTTTGTTAGTGCTATTTTGATACTGAATTAATTATATGGTATACAACGTATTGTCACACTGCACAAAGAAAGGGAAATACAAAGGGACACAGCATTTCTACAAACTAGGCTATGCGTCTTGGGATATGAGCAACACTTCAAGTGCACACTAAAACCAGTGATTACATAAACCCACTCCCTTGCAAACTCACTATGCAGAAAGTAGTAATGATGTTTATGGGCTAATACAGCTTGTCAATAAGCACAGAAATCTCCTTAAAAAGCCCTAGTATATCTACATGGCCTCCAAGAACCTTCACTACTTCAATATAGGAAGGCAATGCTCTATGAAAGCATTAAATATGCTTATTAAAACACACGCTTAAGACTTTTTAAGAGATGGAAGGCGGAGAAATATCTTTGCCTCTCGCTTTTAAGATAAACAGGCACTCTCAGAAACATAAGTGTTTCTTGTAGAAAATTTCTCGTAGAAAATAAGTGTGAAAGAAATAGGATGAAGTTCATGTCACAGAAGCATCATCTAGAGAAGAATACATAAGGTAAGATAATAAATTTAGAAAAACAGTAAAACTAGAATTTATGAAGAACTGTTCCATAACGACAAATGCTCAGGTTGTTCCTTTTTAGTTCAGTTTGCAGTAGTGGCACTTCAAGTGTTGCAACAGGAAAATATATCTAGCCAGCACTACATCCAACTACCTCCTCCTCTCGACAATCATTAGTCAGCAGTGCCTGCACATCTTGGCCAACGGACTGTGGACTGGAGTAGCTGTTTCTTCTGACTGAGCCTCGAGACTCATCAGTGATGCTCTGAATCTGGGACAAAAATGTTACCAATGACAAAAAAAGTCTCCAGAAAAAAGCAGATCTTATTATTCAAAACAAAAATTGTCTTCATTTAAAGAGATGAGATTTGGTATCACAGCTTGTTATAAACTTGGTTTATATTCACAAACGTCATTTGTTTACATATACTACGGGGCTCTTTCCAAAATGTTTACCAGTTAGTTATGAAGTCTCTTTACAGACATGTGAAAACATGAAGTGAATTAAAACCTTTACTCTATATGGCAACCTCAAATATTCACTTGTTTGTGAGAGGGTCGTGTCCCTTCATATACGTGATGATCCGGTGAATCGGTTTTATTCAGTTACAATCAAAAGTATGAAAAAAAAAAAAATTAAGAAGAGAAAGCTGATTTCTGACTCTAAATACTGACTTACTTTCCAGTGATTCACAAACTATAGTTGTGCTCCTCACCTACATGCACCCACATTTCTGCCAACGTTACCCAGCAACAGCAATCTGTACAACAGCCCTTGTGCTGTCCAAGCGTTAACATGAAGTGGTGGTGGGACGGATGACTGTCTTCTCACAGCAACAGTATCACTGCCTGGCCCAACAGTCATTAGTCAGGACTAACTAGAGAAGGAAGCCAACAACCACCAGGAAGGGCAGCAAGGAACAGAATGAGGCTCTATATTTTCTTTCATCTTTGCAGCACTATTGTCAAAGCCAAATAAATAAAAGTTTATCAGTTGCACCTAAGTCTGGAGATATTACACTTTGCAGGCATGTATTACATTTACACTTAAATAGAAGCAAATTAAGCAAGTTTCAAAAAAGGAAACAAAAATCCACTGAGTCCCCATGCCCCTGTTGCAGAAGAAAATCCAGGGGCAAGATTGAATAAAGCTCCATTTTAAAAAGTGACAGAAGATGGGAGGATGAGGGTCATTCCTCAGGGATGAAAGCATGCCTACAAGGGAAATGGCAAATAAATGCTGTATAAAAAAACCCCACTCTCCTATTTGAGAATGTCTGAACCTTGTCTGAAGAGGTACAAGCACAGAAGTGAGGTTAAAAGACTCATCTTCTTGGGGGTAACAGGAAACAAGCACCATTCAAAGCTGGAATATCAGAGTTATACTTGAATGTCCAAAGACAGATCACGAAAACAAAGGCAATGCTAATTTGAACTAGTGATACTAATGACAGAAATGTTTTGGAGGTCATCATAAAACCTGGAGAGGATGATTCAGCTCATTTAAGAGAAGATAGTGAGATAAAGAAAGAGCCTGGAACACTGAGTACATAAATTCAACTTATAGCTCTAAAGGAAGTAAAGGCGTAACTACTCAACATTTTCCAATGAAAATACAAAAGAACAAGGTAGATTAAGATATCCTAATCAGAAAAAAAATAGATGGATATGGCTTTTATTCATGGACAAAGCAAGAAATAAGTACCAGATGTTGGAATTATCAAGGATTTTACTTCAGTCTATGAAATACATTCAATGATATTTTGAATGTATCAGATTTTACCCTGGCTGATATGAAGGAACAAACAGAACCCATAATGATGACTGTTATATCCAGATAAAAGTGAGTAATAAAAAAAACATACATGGGGGAGAAGAAAGAAATGAAAACTTTCAAGCAAACGACAGTCCGAAGTAGTGCAGATTCCAACCAACTCACAGACCTGAAGAGAAACTCTTTTGCCTGCACTACAGCTTATATGCTATAGACTACAGAGCTTTACATCTTTGGGCTACTTGTAAAGCACTCATGAGGAAGTTAAATCTCTAACAGCCTACTGTAGGTTGATTAACCATCAAATTCCACTAGAAAAATAATAGTCTTCAATAAAGAAATAAGAAAAAAATTAAAAACACTATGTTAGGGGTACAGGAGAGGTTGGTTTTTTTTGTTTTTTTTTTTAACTTAAAAGGTGTTAGGTGGGTTTAGATCAAGAGAAAACTACCACGACACAGATGAGAAGAAAGAGGATTTACAGCAGCACATTGTTGTAGCAATACAAGGCATCTTTAAGAACTTTAAAAAATCCTGCGAAATGGAAAAAAGAATAAATGAGGAGAGATTAAAATAAAGGGAACTGAGTGGACATGTAGGATTAACAACAGAAGGGCTTAGGCATAAAATGAGTTACAATTATCAAAAGCCAAAAGAAACGAATTCTAGTTATTTTATAGTTAAACACAGTAGAGATCTCTTATTTGGCATGGGAGCAATAGCAAAGCCTTTTATATCACTAAAATGTGCTGACATTAACGGGATAGTTCACAGAATAAGTGAGGGGGTAGAAGCACAAGCCAAAAGTAAAGAAGATTTAGAAGTTACAAATAGTCATGAAAACACAGCTGCATGAAGCTTGTCTCTACGGCATGCAAAATATCACTAGGGACTAGAAAGGGTAGGGGAGCAGCAAATGTAGCAGTTCCGTCTGGGTATCATAGGATTGTAGGTTAGTCAGCCTAGTTTTGGCTCCTGAAACAACAATTAGTTGATACATAAACCATTCAAAATAACAGAAACTAAAATATAGTTGGGGTGAATTGAAAAAGACCAAGTCACAAACAAAGCTCATCAGCCCAACTACTGATGAACCTTAACCACTGATACAGGTCAACTCTGGAAATGCTCTGGATACATTCCACATTGACACTCAAATGTTTTGCTAGTAAAGCCTTGCAATAATCTTAACAAGAACAGGAAAACGCTAAACATCTGCTCAGATAAAAAGGATATTCTTTTTCACACTATTTTAACCTTGCAAGTTCGTTCCCCTTGCTGCAGGGAAACTAACATAGAAAGCAGTTACAAAAGCTTTTGACTAGTTAAAAACTGATTAGAAGACATGGTCAAGAAACACTGCTTCCAGGTTTTTCACAGAACATCTTACCAAGCCAAAGTTCCTACCTCTCTTTCCCTTTCGTTCTTAGATAGCTGCATCTGTTTTAGCATCTGAGATCGCTGTTCCATCATAAGTGTCTTCTCATATGTGAATGCAGAAATGTCGTTTTCAAACTGCAGAAGAGATCGACATTAGAAAAACAAGAAGTACTACTCGACAGAACAACATTTAGACAGTGTACCACATGAATTCCCGCATTCTTTCAGTCCTGGATGTATTTATGGCATTAGAGCAATCCCAAGCATATAATTGAGCAATCATTTCTGTCCTCATACTTAAAACTTCATCTTCAAACAGCAACCTTGTACAATGAACTATCCTACTATACCCATATCAGTGTGATTTTTATCTAAATTTGAGATACCTGGAACAGACTTCCCATCGCTCTGCTCCAACTAGGCTGCGGAAACAAGAAATGGTGGAAAGCGCTTACTTAAACTGGGTCTGCATTGCTCCCTCCTGAGCAAGCGTGCACACTTGCTTCCTCAGAAACTCTCTAGAGCCACAAAACAACAGACTGTCCTTTTGCCAGTGAGAAATGTTCACAAATAGAAGCATTTATTTAGAAACTCTGGCATCGGCTCAAAGCTAAAATACAACTGAAAAACCTATAGCAGTCATCTGTGGTGTCACTGACTTGTTAGCATTATCTCTTATCTTCTGGAAGGTTCTCGAGGTTAGATATGACCCACAGAAGAAAATAATAAACGGTGCTTCCTATACAGTCTTCTGCTCAAAATTCAGCCAAGGCTGAGCCTTTTTTTATGGCAGTGTGGTGTTCGTCTTTCCCCTGCACGTCACAGCATTTTACTCTTTTATATTCCGTCCTCTAAGCAAAAACAAACAAGTACATAAAATCTTACTACCTAGTTCAAAATACAAACCAAATTTCTCCTAAGAAATTCCATAAATTTCATATGAAATTTGAATGATTCTTAAAGTTTGCTTTATGGACTATTAGCATGATAAGTCTTTTTGATAGGTTTTGTTCATTCCAGGAATGGTGATGGTAGAAGTTTTGAACCAGTTGACCCATCTTCTTCATCCCACTTCAGAATGAGTTTAAAAGGGTTTTGGTTTTGTGGTTGGTTTGTTTGGGGTTTGCTTTGTTTTGTCTTACATTAGACATTATGCTAGTCACCTTTGAGTGCTGAAATGTAGTTTTTCCTTAGTTGCCAAAAAAGCAGGTCTAGACAGGCTACAGCTTTAGACCTTCCCCTTGAGCGGTTTACAACCAGTACTTAAAAAGGGGACAATAGTTGCAAATTCATTTTGTCACTCTGACTTGTGAATCTGTAGCTATATTGTCTTGCTGATCCGTGCCAAAGAGGCTGGCAATGCCAAAAACAACTGACATACTCTCATGGGGGCCTAGGGATTCCTTATTCCACAGAGATACTCATACAGCAGCTGGAGAGACGGGCACGTTCATCCTCTCTCATGTTGGATGCTGTCGATTATTAGACTAAGCACATTGAGCCTTCCATGTCACTCACTGCCTACTGAAAATTAAAGCTTTTTCCTTCCCAAATGAACTACCTCTATGGACTAGTCCTCATAAATAAAGTAGGCACTAACACATCAAAATGGCTCAACTATACCTTGACAAAACCATTAAACTCACTACCACATACGCTAGCATTGTGACATGGTACGATAACATTGCTTGAAAAAAAAAATCTTGATCTTGGTGGACTGCAATCTTTTCATTTTTATGAGGCTAACTTCTCTTAGTTTCAAAAACGCTAAAGCCATTTTCCCAAGTTTAGTCTCAATTGCACCTAGAAAAAAAATACACTGTAACATACCATCTCAACAACTTCCACTTCAGCATTCAGCCTAAGATGATATAAGAACATCTGAAGATCCTTCTTCATTTGAATGCTGTTGTCATCCATTTGAGCAACAGTGAAGATACGCATTTTACATTTTCTCCAAACCTGTCAAAAAGATAGATTATAACGATCTGTAACACCGTGATTGCTATCGCCACGCATAAACACCGGGGGGAAAGTATTTCTCTAGAAATCCTTTCAACAATCCACTGCTAGAAACTGAAATCCCCGCCATTTTCTGTCGTCCTTGCCTTGTGCTGTCGAAGGAGAAAAGGCAGTAACATCAGCATACCACCATCGTGAACAATCCACCACACATCTATGCTTCCTTCAGTAAAACGTTCTTGATTTGTTGGAAACAAGTCAACATTTTTAGCCACCAACAGTGCTTGCTGAGCTGCTGTTGTTTCTCGTACAGTGTCTGCAAGGGATAACAAGACATTTGATCAGGAACTTCTAGTTTTCACTCACAGCTTCTGTTTTTGATTTAAATTCAAAGGTTAAACACTCCTAGATTCCGCTGAGGCAAAAGAGGAGCATCCTGGGCTTAGTGACTAGCCTGCTCAGGAGAAGAATAAGAGAAGCCATGGCTGAAGAGACTGAGTGCTGAGAAAACACACTCCACAGGAAATCAGGTGTGAGGAAATATTTAATTGTCTACTAGATGTTCAGCATCACATTTCCTCCACACAGCAAACACATTAATTGCATACTTGTATTACAAACGCATCTGAGAAAGTCAATAAACCCATACCAACAAAATTTTTCCATGAGAAACGATTTTCCGTCTGCTTCCATGACTGCGGCCATGCCATCAGGACTGTGTTGTGCTTCATCCCTCCTAGACCAGCTGACTGAATCAGATAGGATATTCCGTCTCTGAAATTAGGGGACACCACAATCTGGCAAAATCCTTTAGTCTTTTCTACTCCCATTAAGGCCTTAACATTCTGCAAAAGGAAGATGACACATGGGGAAACACTTGTAATGAACACCGTAAGGAGTAACTGCACTAAATAGGAGCAAAACATTAGCACAACGTACAACCAACATCAAGAAACCGCTAATTCCAAGCGAGTGACTGTGATTCCATGACAACTAAAACCTAAACCACCCACCTCTCCAAAAGACACCACAGGGCTTTTTCAGTTTTTCAGCCTTTTATTTCCAAAGAGAAATGAACAAGATACGAGTAAAACCACATTAAAGAAGATAAATAAAATAACACTGCTTCAGATAAAGTCAAAACTGCTGACTGACAAAGCACCGTATGTTTGGAATGACAGGTCCGTCCTTTTCGAATTGGAAGGGTTTGGAAAAACACGACGCTTTAGAAGAGATCGTCAAAGCTCCTTAAACAACTTTGACATTAGGAGGCTGATTCTTTATTTACTGCTTCCCAATATCGAAAAAACCAGACAAGCAGGAAACAACTGGAATTACTGGCTGAATAAGGACAAGAAAGACCTGATTAGATTAAACCTCCCACAGCCCTTTCATTTCAGCATGGCTCCTCTTCCTTCGAACACCGACACACGTACAGACACATAACCGGGTCATTTAAAAGCAGCATTCCAAACGGTACCAAGGTTGACCAGGGAACACCAGCTTTAGCATTTACTAGGTTTTGATGACATGACTTCAAAAATCCTATCATTATCAGTGGCTCATGTGGGCGATCAGCATGGTTTTAGAGAGAAGTACCAGCACATCAGAATTCGGAATTTTGGAAGCACCAAAATTCCTATCAAAACCCCTCAGGAACAGATTTGATCACAGAATGCCTGGCACTGGCTCAGCGTGACCTCACATCAGAAATCCTGCTTACTAGAGGAAAAGTCTTCAGAGAATTTGGTAGCAAAGCTAACAAGTCTGGCTGCACAAACAGTATCTGTGAAGGTGTATCAGTTTAAATAGGTGCTTTTTTTCTTTTTAAAAGAAAGACAGGAGAAATATTGATTTTCTATAGATCTTCTAGAAACATTTTCCATACGAAATTTTCCAAAAACAATGAGGCTTCCAAATGCTCAAACTTTTACAGTTCATCTTCATTTCCATTTTAAAAGCAATAGTTTCCTCAATTTTAACACCAGGTCTTCCTTTCTAGAGAACCCAGGGATTAGGTCTCCCTTACATTCATTCCTGTTCCATCTCTCAAAAATGTAGTTAACTTCAAGTTAAGCCAACTGTAAGTAACATTTCAAATCCTCATGGGTAAACAGTTTCTGTTTAAGCGTTTTCTTTGTTTTACTTCAGAGGACAGATAGTATTCTTGGTCTTGTTTTCCACTCACGTATTGATAATAACAATTATTTTCACAACACACCATTGCTAGACTTCTCAGCACATTTTCAGGATAATTGCTTGGTCGGTGTCTTTTGACATCTTTGATATCAGCTAGGCCATTTGGCTTCTTACTTTGTTATTTAAAAAACCACTAGGGATTTTGTTAAGTCCACTTCAACATCCCAAATGGTCATCTATTTTAGAGATACCAGATCTGAATACATCACAAGCATTTTTACACAGCTTTGAAGACAACTCGGATCAAAAGGAGTAGATACTTCAACTGATACTCTTTTCAATAACACTGAAGATATGAGCCATATTTGGAAGATATAATGGCAATCAAAGCCTACTTTTGGAGTGAGCTTTTTAGCAGTTTCCTAAAGGCAACAGGTTTTTCAATAGTGTTTAATAAAATACATGACAGGTAGTATTTTCTAAAAACGTTTCCCACTCTGTAAAGTTAGGAGTAGGAGAGTTTCATAGGTAAGCAAATTGTCTACAACCAAGTCACCCCAGCACTGGATTAAACAAGTTCTTTAAGACTGAACAAAAAGTGAAACTTGCTTTGCATTGTAAGTTCAAGCAGTACGAACAATGGATCTTCAGAAGCTCAGTCTATTAACTTCCCTTTTTCCTTCGGGGGTCAATTGATAATTCAGTTCAGGTATTTTCAAGGACTTTCCACAAAAACACCTAAGTATTTCCAATTGGGTAGCACAGTCAAATACTGACAAGATGTCAAGAAAAAAAAAGAGAAACGTCCAAATTAATTTCACTTGTGTTTGCAAGGACAGTTAGATGTCACCTTAAATTACATGACAACATACTATTTTTTCCTACCTCATCCAACTGCCTCTGGAGATATGGGATAAAGAGGAAAAACAATAAAGAGCAAAAGAAAGGAAAGGATTCTCAGGAAAGATACTCTTTATGGTTAAGCAACAGAGTAGGATTCCAGCAAAAACTGCTCCTAAGCCTAGCTCTACTATGTATTTCTAGGAAAATGTAGAAAATAGTATTGCATATACATCCAGAGCATGAAATTATGCCAATCACATCTGTATTTATTAGGTAAATGTTAATATTTTTTGTTAAATAAATCTGTTTTCTGTAGAAGGTAATTTGGTAGAAGTCTATCACTTGGCTTTTTCAAAAATGTCATTTGATCGTGAGTCCTGGGATCTCTATATTAAAGAAAATAAAAAGCTAAGAAGTACCAGCATTGTCTCATCCTATTGGAAAGTCTATAAAATATTTTGCTACACAAACCAACCTTTCTTTATACATAATCACGACTGTGCTGATTGTGAGAACTGGTGTTTTAACCAATACTTTACGATTGCCTCTTCTAATTCAAGATAGGAATTACCATTAGTATTTAAAAGTTGAATCTGGGAAGTTACAAGTGCTTTTTTTTTTTTTTTTTATGACACATACCACTTCAGCTTTCTGAGTTTCTGTACATTTATCCAGGTAGATTCCCTGAAGCACCGAGCCCACGATAGTCAGTCCTTTACCAGCCTTCAACTGAGAGGTGAAAGAAAGCAATCTAGGATGTTTCACCAACTGCTCGCTATCCAAGTTTAACAAGACCAAGAGTTGAGGTCTGCCAAAAAAGAAAGTTAAACACACACGTATACGTATAGAAAAGCAAGAAATCATTGGAAAATTAAAATTAACAATTAACAAAATGCATTTTACGTGCTTAATTCAACGGGAAACACTCAACTATCAAGCAATATCAACCCATAATTTGCAAGAGCAACAACACTTCAGGTACAGAGTACCGCCACGAGCACCACACCGTCACTCTGAAAAGCTACCTTAACACAAGAAAATCATTGCATCAAAGGTCTCACCCTTCCAAGGTCATCTAGTGCAACCTGCTGCTTGAAGTGGTTAAACATTAAATGCACACCAGATTGTTTACAGCTCCCTCCAGTTTGGCTCTGCCCAGAGAGAGGGAGATTATCACCTCTGGGTCACCTCTTCAATGCTCAGTTTCCATCATCTCCATTTTAGTGGTTTTTCTTTCTCCATTCTCTCATGTTCTCTCGTTCTCCTGCCGTACACTGCTGGTAAGGAGCCTGACTCCATCTTGTCAGATGAACCATTGCACTGGACAAGCCTGTCCCAGGTACTGGACTTTGCACTTGTCCATCTGGATTATCACTATGTTCTTGTCGACCCATTCCTCTACCTGCATAGGTCCTTCCAAAAGGGTAGTCATACCCTTAACCATACTGATAGAACCCCAAGTTCGGTTTTGACAGCATACTTGATGAGGATGCATTCTGCTCTCTTTAATCAATATCCACATTGCTTACAGTTCCCAAACTAACATTTTATAATTTCCCTGTCATTACTACAAATTCAAAAGAACAATGAAGAGTTGGAGCGCACTTCCCACTACAAAACCAGCACAGATTAAGACATAAGAAGGTCCCGTTCTAGCACCTGCACGGACACATTAGGAGGCTAACTCATCTGGACCTGAAGCGATGTCAGGCATTTAACAGGAATGGTCTCAGTCAATACTACATTGCATCGGTGCCTGCGGGGTGGAGTTCAGACACAGGTAGTGGCTTGCGTTCCAAGGTAACTGTTTATGTGTATCAGTCCCACGCCAAGTGGTGAAATAACTCCGTTACATTCAAGGGCAGCAGAACGTTGCATGTGTGTGCACCCAGGGATATTATCACAGAGCAGTGACTACAATTAGAGTATCACATTTAGTGACTGTTTCTTTTTTGAGTATTCCACTGATCAGAGCTCTTCTGATTTGCATTGCATTTATCAGAAGCAACAATGTGCAAATGTCCTTTTGTTTTTAAATGTTAAGTAATTTTTTTGTGTTGGCTTTTAGAAAATTGATAGTTTAACAAGTAAAAAGAATATATGGCAAAAATAGTAGCAGACATCTAATCCCATTACATAAAAATGGACAGCAAGAGATTGTTTTAATGATATCTAAGCAATTTTGAAAGTGTTACTATTAAATGAAGCTATATAAAAAAGACTGCCACAAAAACGAATTTAAACAAATAATGGATCCTCTGTATATTTATGCAATGTATTTCAGAGCGAACATGTACAGAAGCAAAAATAGCCCCCACACAGGGACTTGCAGTGTTTCTTCCACAGAGACAGTGGGACTCAATGATAAATATACCTTTGAATCTGAAACTCTATAAATAAAACATTAAAATTCTTCTGCACTTTGGAAAACTATGTCAACTCTACACGAATTTAAGTTCAAGTTAGTTTGCCCATAATCCCAGCAAAGCTGATTCTGTGCTGACCATAAGTTGCATTCTAATACTATAGCAATGACATCATTGCCATGCCCAAGTTAAAACACCACTTTAATGGTGAATTTCACTCTGTCCATTAGCACTATTCCCAGTAGATTTGCATATCTCAAGAAATAAGCGACCTCAGAAGGCATAGGACTTACCTCCAGTTCTTGGTGTGAGGAGGACCATCTTCAACACGAAGCAAAGCATAGCGAGCTGCATTCAGAGACAGTCCTCGGATTCCATCACCCCATTCTTTTTCCGCTCTTCAGGGTGCAGAAGAGATTCAGTTAACAGCATTCCATTTATTTATACAAATCAAATACATTTTCTCACATGAGGGGTAATGGGCATAAAAAATGAACACTCTTTTGCATGAATGCAAGAAAAAAAACACTTCATCTTGGAGATTTAAATGAAGACTGATCAAGATGAAGCAGTCTCGGGTACCTTCAAGAGAACTATTTATTAAGTATTTATGAGTATTTATTATGGTCTATTTTATTCATACTTTAAAAGCTTTTTTATGAGAGGTACTTAAGCTGCTTTTAAGCCCTAGAATGAGCGAGGTTTATTTAAGACCTGCTCTGCTGCCATAGAACAAGTAAGTGAAAACTTGACTTTGTATGGATTAGTATTTTATCTTCCTCTCCACACCACCACTACAGCTTTCTTCACTTTTTCTTTCTTTCCTTCCCAGCTTCTGTCCCAGATAAGCCTAAAGCTTTATCCCCTTTTCTGTCCACTTTCAACATCCCTACATTTCCCACTCTTCTTTCTCCCAATACAAAGCTATGCTATATGACAGGAGGAGCACCAAATGCGAAAGAACTGCGAGGCTAACGCATTATTGTTCCTTAGTGGGGAGTCTGCTACAGCAAGGAGTCCATCTCCCTTGCCTCCCCTCCTTCCCACTTATTTCCATTCACGAATTTGCACTGAACTTTGTTACCTCTACCTGCTTCTTTTGAAATTTAGATGAAATAAGCCAAACCGCATTCAAAAGCGATTAAAGAAAAACGTGGCAATTAAAATGCATCCTGACAGCACAATCATGCAAGTTTCTTTTACTTAGTTATCCAAAAATTAAAATAAAACTCTAGACAGCAGTTTTTGCAACACTTCTGGGTGAGTTTCTCCCCACCACCAAATCAGCTCTTGCATTTCTAAAGGCAGGAAGAAGTTTCTGCAAAAAACTCTCTCTCTCCAGGGTAGATGTGCTAGCTACGTGCCCAACCCGTAGTCCGTATACAAATTTGGACACGGATAAAATTTTATGTACGTGCATACCTGCATACACACACAGAAGCAGAACTGTTATTATCCAATCTGACTTCCTGGCCAAAATAGGCAAATTAATTTTCTTACAATTAACCTAATGAAGTTAACCTAATTAACTAAATGAAGCTGTTACAATCCAGGAAAACATCTGAGCTGGAGATGGAGACATTAAAAGGCAGAGAAGCCATAGGGTGGGGCAGTTTATACAGCTGATCCACGTCAGACCTGTGCTCAATCGCCCAGCAAAACAACCGGCCTCAGTTCAATCTCCTGCTCCAAGATCTTACGGTTTTTCTTGACTAGACTCTTTCGGCACGAGGCGTCTGTCCTTAGAACGCGAAAGCACACAGGTCACTGATCGGAATCACCTCTGGAGGTCCGATACCTTTCTTAGTTGGGTTTTTCCTGGTAGGGTTTTTTTGCGTTTCGTGTGTGTTTGTTTCTTGGTGGGGTTTTTTGGTTTTGTGGGGGTTTTTTTGGCGGGGGGGCGGGGGCTGGTTTGCAGGGTTTTTTGGTTTGGTTGGGTTGGGTTGTTCGTTTGTTTTTAAAACGAACTCAGCATGCTCTTTAAGTCTCCTACCTGCACTGCGTTTCTTACAGGTGTGACTGTATGCGTCCTTGGCAAACACAGGCAATGCAAAGCATGTTGCATTTTAAATATGATCTAAGCCTTCAGAAAACAGGTAATTTTCAGTAAGTGCTCTGGATTGCTCAGTATGTTTCATTCTAATAAGTGCTGGAGTCCACACAAAAGAGTTTCTGGGCTTTAGCACAACTTAATAATAAGGTAACAGTTTTGTAATAGTTGCTGCTTGATAATAAAAGGTGATGATCGTGAAGTACCAAAGCTTAAACACCATTATCTCTGCTCAAAAGAAAATTTCCCTGTCTTATTGGTTATTTTGATTAGTTCTGGACGTCGAGAAGTCTGGAACAAAGCTTCCAGAGAAACTAGAGCCTGAAAACGTACAAGCTTCAACAGTGACAAGATCCTATGCTGTTTCAAGGAATACATTTAATTCTGCTACTTCATCTGTATCTAGTTTACACAACAGTGCTTTTTGCTGAATATTAAAAGATACTAAATATAAAATAAATAAGATGTATGGTCTTACCCTCTATATTCTATGTATTTGTATATACATCCTGCGATTAGCATGGCAATCAAAGCATAGTACCAAGAGCAAATGAACATCAAGGCAAGACATAAACTCATCCCCAGGAATGAAAGAGTCCTAAAAAAAACCATTTTTTTCCATTTTTTTAAATAGGCATATGAATGTTCTACAAAGTCAAATTCTTATTTAAGTTAACTTCCAGAAAGGCCTTTCTTCTTCAAAGATCATTTCATAGCTGCTATATAAATAAAAATACATTGTCTCAATTTTAGTTTATATAAAAAGAAGAAAATTACATTCTGAACCTTTATGTGACAGGAATAATACAAATGCACTAGATATAGCAATAGATTCACTACAGTCGTCAGCTGTAAAACTCTATCAGTACCTCCACGTAAGGTCAGTTTCAAAACACATTGCTATCCCTTACTGTTGATTTGAATTTAAGCTAAAAAAACCCCCCTCAAATAATACTAAAACAACATTATGTTACTACCAGCAAAACCAGGTGATTCATTTCAATTAAAGTTGACTCATCAGCTCTACTCTTCGCTTCTGAGCGCCCTGTCTCTTAGGCAAGAGCAGAGGACAGCAGAAGAGAACACAAAAACCAACCTCTCAAGGGCTGTAAAGAAAGAATGACTGCGAGATGAAACAGTTACAGCAGCATTTCCAGATTGAAGGTTAAATACGTCATTTGCCTACACTAATATTCAGGATAGATACGTGGATATGTAGATAGAGCTGGCTTTCACTGTATTGACGAAGCGTGGCGGCAGACCCAACCTTTGTTTGGTACCTTTAGTTTGCTGCTTTGGTACCATACCAGTATTGAGTCCAAACACATCCAGTTTTCAACCAAAGAAGTGCTCTCCTCCTGTTCTGAGGTCGTCAGTCTAAACATAGTCTGTCTAAAAGAGCAGCGGCTCTGTCATGCTTGACTTGGCCAACCTAAGACTCTTACTTCCCCTCCAAAAACAAAGTCTCATCCCATTTCTGGCCAAGCGTTCACCACCTGCTTTGGTTAGGAGTGATTACGTACTCACACAGTGAGTCGCTTGGCTCAATGACCTCTCCAGGACACCCACGGCTGGACTATTCTGGAGCAGTGGAACCAAAAAAAAACCAAAAACCCAAACAAGAAAAAAAAAAACCCCACACCCAAACAACCCCACCCCAAAACCCAGCACTCCTCCCTTTTCCTTCTTGATGTGGCAAATATTGAAATATCTGAACTCTTAAGCCATTAAAAAAAGAACTAAATAGAAACACCCATGGGTTTTGGTTCATTGGCTTTTACTGACTTGGTCAGGTATCCATTTGGTTACTTCAGTTGTCAGACGCAACGTCCAAAGCGTGACGTATATGAAAAACAGTGATCATGGCATTAAAGAGCCAATTGATACATATTAAGGGAGAGGTTTTTTCAGGACGAGTTTTGGGTTTGGTGGGTTTTTTGGTTTTTTTTTTTTTGCATAGCTAAAATGAAAATTGTATCAACCTTCCTGAGCATTTTACGAGTTCCCCGTATTTCTAGATGAGAGAGATTTCTTTGTTTTCCTCTTCATTCTCTCGTATTCAGAAGATCTCTTGTTTTATACGCACTATGAAATGTCACCTCGTAGCCCCCTCCCAAGCCCTCTGCGTCAGCCGCGTGTTCTCAGGATCGCAGCTATTCCAAACCCATGAAAACAGACGTTGCTGTTTGGGTATTCAGTGCGTGAATCGAAACTCATTTAAGTCAGAAAGGGGATTTTGTTTTGTTACGTCAAGAAAAATCAACAATTTAGTGCTGTGTGATTAGTTCTAACTCTTCTGAACGAAGGAATATTTCCTACCAGTGGTAGTACTTGAAACGAGGTCTCCAGTTGGGAGTCCGTAAAAGCGTCTGAACTGCACAAGCCAGATTTACAAACATATAGCACATGAGGAAAAACCTGGTAAGAGAAAAAAAAGGCATTTCCTAATAGGAAATTAACTGGACGGATTTGCATGGCAAGGCTGAACACAACCCGAGAAAGGGTAGGAACTCGCCCGCTGCACTCGCAGTGGCCAAGAGAGCCCAAGGCATAGACTAAATTCACCCCTGTAGACTATCGGGCCTCCAGACGTGGTGTTAGCCTAATGCAGAGCCTCAGACAGAGAGTTCAGAGCAAACAGAGCAAACCGTTGATACCGCGGCGTACCAGTTTGGGGTGGGCTAGAGTTCCTGTTCCCCAGCGTAGCTGGTGCGGTGCTGCCTTCTGGGTTTGTAAACAAAACGCTGTTGGTGATACCGGGACGTTGCAGCTGCTGCTGCTGCTGCTGACGCAGCATCCAGAGCTGCTCTGGTTTTCTTGCTGCCCCTCTGCAAACGGTCCCGGGAAGGGGCCACCGCTGGCGCAGCTGGCCACAATGACCAAGAGGCTCTTCAACGCTGTGTGACATCCTGCTCAGCAGGAAGAGCTCCGGGAACAGAGGAGGACGGCAGAGACCTTTGGACTTCCCGGAGCTTGGTTTCCCAAGCAGCAGTGACACACCGCGAAGCCCTGCTTTTCTGGGAACGGCGAACCGCCTGCCTAGCGCTAGGGAAGGAATTCCGGGTTTCGTTTTGCCGCTGCAGGGAGCCTCTGCCTTACCTGGTAACCTGTCTTTATTATCCCAGTCCGTGAGTTTTCTCCCGTTTACCCTCTGATTCTTCCCCTCGCTGCGCTGCGGGGCAGCGAGCAAGCAGATGTGTGGGAGCTGAGCTGCCTGCTGGGGGCAACTCGCAACACATGGGCTCATCTTGCGAGACAAAGCCAGTGAAATCAAGTTCAGTTCATAGCCTGAAAACATTCAGTTGCTTGGTCTGTCTCTGTTCGATACGCTTGAGCTAAACTAGCAGGAAGTTTTATTTTGAAATCCCCGTTTTTAAAAGCTGAGTATTTTGTTACCACCCTTCGAGAACTCTTGGCACGGAGAAGGATTCTTGTGCCTAGCAATTAGTTCCAGACAAAACATTTTGCTGTTTCGTATTATCTCCAGGATCAAACAGGAATATAACCTGTTAGGAGACAAGGTCTAGCGTGTCTTACTTAGAGAAAAACCCCATCACGAAGTTAATCTAAAAATCAAGTACTGCGTAGCAGCGAACACCGCATTCACACTTACATGGAGAGAATCGGTGCCACACTGTCCAACGAGGCTATCAGAATCCCGATTTCACAAATACCAGCCGTGAGAAGCAGAGCCCAAGTTGGTTCTCCATTTGCTTTTCCATGACCAAAGACCTAGTTTCATTCAAGTAAACAGGAAGATTAGGGAAAGCACTGTACAGTTATGAAATACGGTGCAGATCGCAAACTGGCTCCAACTGGAAACCCCAACAGTCAGCAGTTAAACAGGAGAATGGAGCATCTACAGCACAAAAAGCCACCAACACAACTGCAAACCCACACATTTCTGAGAAGAAAAAGGGTTGCTAAAATAACCAGTGGCTACCTTACGTTAAAGTGCTATTACAGCTGCTGTCGAAATAATCTTAAGGAACTCAAAACCCACAGGAATCGGAGAGTTATGCTTACCCTATAAAAATCTCAGCTGGTTGGAAGGCAGTATGTTTTGTAACGCACAAAACAGGCATCGACTCAGTGCTGAGGAATGTAAATACTGATCTCTGAAGAGGATTCAGGGAAGTCCGTGATCCTGCACAGGGTCCTATCAGAAATTGTTCTCCACATGGCAATTGCTTTTGGGGAGAATTCTACCCAGCCGTCCAGTGACAAATGGCAAAAATTCCTCACCTGAACTTCCAACTGCTTTTATTCTCCCCCATACGATTATAAAGACTAAAGCTTCACTCCCGCTTTCCATAACGGCTTCCTTCCTAAACATCTAGGTTCTTCACCTCACCCATCCATACTCTCTTCTTCCCTTAGCTTCCGGTCATCCATCAGTCTTGCTTCTCTGCCATTAAAATACCAATTTTTCTGCTCATGTTTCAAGTCTTCTGCCTTTTTCTTAAGTACGTCTTACTCTTGCCCCTATGTTACTCTCCTTGCATTTGTTTCCTCGACTGTCCAAGCCGCAGCCGTATCACCACAGAACTGCAAGCACGTTTCTGTAGAAGGTAATTTGGTAAAAGTCTATCACTTGGCTTTTTCAAAAATGTCATTTGATCGTGAGTCCTGGGATCTCTATATTAAAGAAAACAACTACAAGCACTTTTTAAGCCGCAAATCTCTCTTCAAACATCCTGCTTCTCTGCTGTATTCACTTCTTAAACCACGTAAATTTTTTCCTTCTGATACTTCACCCCTTTTAAATCTGACTCTGGTGGGACAGAATCCTACTGTCACCAAGAACCAAAATTTTAACTTCAGACAAAAGTGAAATTTTTAGCTTGTCTCTCCCAATACAACCCATCGTACACAATTTATTGCATTACAACCCTTCCAACTCACAAGTCCAACCCCATCATGATTCTGACCACCCACCAGCATTGCTCATGTATTTACTTTCAGATACAGATAGAGGTCTTATAAGCCAGGGAACACACCACTGCTCTCAACAGTGAAATAAAGCAACAGCATGTTTGATATTCTTACACATCACCATCATCATCTTTCACACACATACACCCCCGCCCCAGTAGAAAAGAGCCTCCTAAACGAAGGGAATGGCAATATAACTTTTAGTCAGCAAGTTGCCAGTACTGTAGGGCAGAGCCACTCAAGGGGAATTGGAGACACAGCGACTGCATGATCTGCGAGCAGTACCACTGCTGCAAGTGCCCCTGGCAGAACATTCAGGCAGTAGAGGGGCTGCAGAAGCAGCACCTGCTCCTTTTTAAACTTGTTTACCTCTTAAGTCATTAACCCTTCCGGCTCCCACTCCCAGCAGCAATACCAGTGTACACTTCCAGCCCTCCAACCCAAGAGAAGAGACGGACTTAAGAAAAAAATATCAAAGATATAGCCCCACTGAGACGAGGCACTAGCAGACAGACCAGGGAAGCAGCAGCAGTGGAATGGAACCAAGTGGTTAAAGACTGAGGAAAAAAGTTAGCATGAGCAATACCATGTGCCATTAAAACAAAACAAAACTAACAAGAAACCCAACAAAAAACCAAAACATGCCCCTTGCAATGCACAAAACACCTCCTCCCAGCCACTCTTGTACTTTGCTTCTCAGCTTTTACATCTCCTCTAACCCATTCCCTGTGCACTCCTCCCCCCACTTCACACAAGTCCTTTCCTATTTTTCCATTCCCAGATTTTGCAGGTCTCCCTGTCGCGCAGATGCGTCCCCCCAAACCCCACTCAAATTCTCCAGCTAACCCATCATTCATAATCGTCCTAGGCACACCCTAGCTGAGGAATTTTCTCCTCAAGTCATACCTCAATGTGTTGACTCGTAGCTGCTGCTATTCTATATCTAGCCCTCACTGAAGATACAGGTATCTCTGAATAGAGTCTTAAGTTATTCACCAAAAGTAATAGCCCATTTTAACACATCATAGTGCACCAACGTCAGATGTGACACAGTGACCTAGAGCACACATCTGATCAAGACTCCAGAGGAAAGCGTGGCTAGACTAGGGAATACTCAAACACAAGTTTGTTTGCATAACGTATGTATCAAAATAACGACACAAGCCTCCTAAATTATATCATCCTCAGTACTCTTTCCATATAGAACAGCCTCTTCTCCTAAATTCAGTCCTAGGTACCTTCAGTGTCTGTGCTATCTGCAAGTTCTTTCTGTGTGCTAAATTTGACAACTGACCCCTAACTCGAAATATTCACAGTTGCTCAGATGTAATTCTGGTTTTCATACTTGAACCTGTCCTTGACAGGTTATTGTTGAGCTGTGTTGGATACTCTTGGCAGTTTGAGGTAGCTTTCAAAAACTCAACTTCACCACAGAAATCATTATTTATTTTTAACTCAAGTCTAGTTGTCTAGTTTTTGCAGATGCAGTCCAGCAATTCTGTTAAATATCTTCCAGCAAGAGATCTCTTATCTTCTTCTGTTTTCCAGGTCTCTTACTTCCTTTGAGAAATGTCTGATTTATTTATTTTTAAAACATGTTCAGGGATGTTGGAACAATCTTGACGTTTGGAGTCATCTTTGCTGATTTCATTTAGCTTACAAAACTTAATAAAAATTAGGGTTGCATCTCCAGGACACAAGAAGTATCACGCAGTTCTACAGGGAGATTAAATCAACACTGTTCACAAATACAAGTTGTAAACACAAGCTGAAGCCAAGAAGTTCAGCTGTTAATGGCTTCTTAGTTCATTTATTTCCATTTACAGAAGACTTAAATTCTCAGTTTTGAACTGAGTGTATGTAAGGAGGAGTGTATGTGCGTGTATATGTAGGGAGAAAAATAAATTGCATTGCCCAGAAATATCCAAGTTCAAACTTTGTCCTGCAACAGCTTGATCTATTGTTGTACACAGTTAGAACTGAGCTCCAAATCTTTTCCCTCACAGTTCTACAGGACTAGCAAAAATAATGCCTCATTTCTCTGTCAAAATACAAGCCGTAGTTGAAGTACTGTAAAGAAAAAAATCTCACTTGAATAAACGGTACAATGCCATCCCTTGCAATGGCCTGCAGCAGACGGGGTGCACCCGTGAGGCTTTGGAGACCAGCACCACATGTTGAAAAGAAGGAACCAATCACAATAACCCACGGCGAAGGCCAGGCCAGCGTCCCAACCACTAGATTTCCATTAACTGCTTCTCCAAACCTTAGGAAAGGAAAACAAACAAAAAAACCAACCTCAGTAAGCATTACAATAACTTTTACGATAGCTTTAACACCCGCAGTCCAATCTTTTTGGACAACAGTACTTTTCCACCATAAACACCATGTCACAGTAGGTACTATAGGATTTCCCAACCAACCTTTTTTTTTTTTTTCTTTGCAAGAAAACTTTGTAATTGGTTCATTACAATTGTGGCCTCTAAGTAGACATGCAGCAATCATCAGGTATCTTGGCAAACCTGACAGAATTAACAACAATAGCAGAAGTATTTACATCTGCATCCTTTAGACTCTTGTGCCTGCTAGGAACTAGACTGCAGAAGTCTGTTTTACAGGTACTACAGGTATACCCTGGGGCATAAGCAGGAGATTCGCTGAAAGAGTATTAGCCTTTCACTTCAACAGCGTGACACTGACGTATGGACAAGTAAATAAACTGCTAGACACAACCACCTCCAGTTATCCCTGTGCCTTCTGACTGTCATGCTACCCAACGCAGTTTTTAAATAACTATGGCAAACAAGCAGGTGGAGGTCAGGAAGAGGCGCTTTCATTAGTTTTGAACGGCCCATCCAATGCCATTGTTTTTTAGACAAATTTATGCTCATTTATGGACTTCTCCAGTAAAATACAAAAAGGTTTACCTCTCTGCAACCCTCCCCCCCCACCCCCAACGGATGTTTTAGTTTTAAAAACAAGTATAGTTCTTGGTTTTAGTAAGCAGCTAAAATCAATTTTAAGACTATCTACACTGACACAATTTTTTTCCAGTGTTCTCAGGTTTTTCCAAATAAACACTCGAGGAAAAAGAAAAGGCTACAGACTAAGAAAAATTAAATGCTTTATCTCTTTTCAGACCTGTTCTTAAACAGAGTCAGTGATCAGGTTAACATAATAAGCCACTGTTCTAATTCTTGCACGTGCCCAAGCTTGGATGCATGACTACATACTAACTTTGGGAGATGGAAAAAGGGGAAACTATACTCTTTAAAAATAAATGGAAAAAACTCACTATGCTTCTGTGACAGTATTTATACACCTGCACATTAATTCTTAATTCAAATTCTAATGCCAGTGCTTGATTAAAACCTGGAGTAGGAACAACTTTAAAAGATGAAAGACAAATACTGAAAGACGCACAACCCTACTTTTTCCCACGGCAGATATGACAATTCATAATGAAAAAACCCCAAAACAAGTCTTTTAACCAGACCAAAATCCATCCATTTTACTGTTACACTGGATTTCAGCCAAACAAGAACTGGCAGCAGTATAAGTGAAAGAACGTGGATTCAATACTCCGGCTACAATGCATCCTGCTCTAGTGACAGATCACCTGCACTCACAGCTTGCAAAATTCCACATCCCCCAGTAAATATGTATGAAAAAAAAATGTTACTTTCAAAAATGCAAGTTTAAACATATCGGCTCTGCATTAATTTATAATTCATTTACTATTCCTCAAGCATCACCCTGATTTGGTTTGTAGATTTATTTTGAAGAAAAATCAGATTTTCACTGATGCAGCAAGACCATTTTAAAGTAACAATGCTGCTTCTTGTAACAGCTTTGATTCAAATCCAGCTTTCAACTTATGGTTTTCCTTCTAGACTAAAAGATGGTGTTTTAAAACAAGTTGTCTCGGCATCACCTCCACCGCCTTCCCAAATACTCCCCAATGCCACTGCATCCTCCACAAAAGTAAACTTGGGCCTTAGAAAAGCAGATACCAGCAAGGAAACAAATGTGAAACCTGCTAACAGTTTCGTCTTGGTCAACTTCTCCTAAGAGACAAATTTATCGAAATCTGGAGATTTTATTCATGCTTATCTCCATTACATTTACTCCTTTCATGCTTCATGTTGTGCCTCAAATACCCTCAGGCAATTACATGGGGAACAACTGACACGACTCTGATCTACAGCCGATCCTTTAAAACAAAAAGTAGTCGTACATCCGATGGAAGCTACAGGCCTAATGGTGGGGCATTGCAGCTTCTCGCAAGAACTCCTCCTTGTCAGGTAACTGTCAAAAACATTCTTCTGCCTATTCCTCAGGAGTATATTACTGCTCCCAAAGTAAACCATGCCCCTTACCCCCACCCATCAGCTCCACAGATACCACGGTTTTCTTTCTCAAGAACATTTTACTAGGAACAGTTCCACTGTAAACATTTATCTTAGATTCTGCTGCTGCTTCTTGAAGGGATACAGCCTGATACCTGACCAGTTTTTGCAACCGTCTCCGTTTAACTGACAGACTTTCCCTAAGCAAAAGAAAAAAAGCATCACATAGATATGATCCAGAAGAGCCATTCCTAAGTCCTGTTAACATAGCTCACGATCATACATACTGCCTGTAAAATTAAGTTGAATAGGACTTACTTATCTCTTAGTATCACACCTTCTATACAGGCACCAAACAACACTATACAGGAGAGATCTATTAACGAAACTCAAGGAAGATTACGCTGCAAAAAAAATATATAGATATAAATGCCACCCTTTTTCACCTAGGGATAAAATGAAAGTGTCCATAATAATGAAGTGGTGAAAGTTTTTGCTGTCTTTGCTCTGGTTGTTTTGTGGTTGGTTGTTTTTTTAATTCCTCACTGCTACAACTTTTATGTTCTCTGTGACTGCATTTGATGCACAGTTGATTTGTGAATTACTGGAAGTAGCCAGTTCATACATCATGCAGCAGAACAAATATACTCTCATACAAATAATCATTTGTGTCTTCTGGGTGTTGAAGGACTAACAGCTTTCTATTGCTGGTAGTTTCTTTAAGATTTTCACTGGTTATACTAAGTATAATAACAAAACAAACTGCCGTCTGAAGCGTGATGCTAAAAACCTCTACATCGCTTAACTAAAAACATCAATTATATCTTGGAATTTCAAACACTAGAGAAATATAGAACAGATATACAAATATTTATATATGCAAGTAAAATCTGAGATATCAATATTTTTATTTTAGACAAAAAAATTCTTTTCTGTTTAGATTATTATCCATTTGATACTCAGGCAACTCTAACAACTTTTCAATGAAGAAACTATACTGTTATACCTATAGAACACACACTAGGAAAAAATGTCACAACATAAAGGATACAAATAAAAGACGTAGTTGAAATTGCCAAAATTGTTCCAGTAGGAATAGACTTCTGAGCATCCTTAAGATCTCCAGATCTGTTTGAACCTGCCATAATACCTTAAAGAGAGACCAAATTTTTATGTTATGAAAACAATTAATACTAACTCCATGTAAATAACTAATAGAATTGGAACATTTAACTTTAAGCCTGATTTAACACATTACCAATGGAGCGGGCCACAGAAACCCGTAATAATCCTGCACAAATCCTCAATGTATACCTTTATTTTATTCAGAAACTTGTGTTACCACCCATTGCTGACTGAACACATTCCAGAGAGCTCAGGAAAGAGACAGAGTAAAAAGAAAGAATTTTTCAAATATACCTTCAGAATAAATTTAATATGGGGAAATATACAGGAGTAGCAACATGTTGGGCATGGATGTTAGAAACTAACGGGGATTTGGCAATTTTAGCCAGTGTGACCAAATGCACAAACTTTCTACTAAACAGACCATACATAAGATATGCAAGCAAGTCAATAAACTAAATAATAGAAACAAAACAGAAAGGAGCTGGCAGGAAGTACAAGAAGAATGGTTAGGAAATCACAAGTACACATCCCTGTTTGAATTGAACAAGAGAAGGAAAATATTTTCTAGCACATACTATGACAGGAGGAAAAAAATAATCATACAGTAACGGATTAATTCTGCCACTTTTCCTAGAATTGTCCTGACCACTGCCGGAGACAAAACCACGGAAGCGAATGTGAAGACATTGCAGTGCAAAAGCACTGTCAAGCTCCACGCCATGAAACCCTAACCACAGGCTCAGATATGATGAGATGTTGAGAAAAGAGCCTGAAGCAGAGCCATGGCGACAGTGGGAGGCAGGAACACAGAGGGACACCTCCACCTGGTATTCTACCAGCAAACACCTCTGGAACTTCTGAGAGTTCTCTTTTGCTACTCGATACTACAATTGCTTCGCCCAGGACTTTGGAAGAAAAGTGATCTGGTTTTTTCAGTCAAACGCGATCTGAGAAAAATGATACAGAACTAATCTAACCTTTAAGCTTAACAAAAAAGTTTTTACTAGTTACAGTTGCAACAAACACTGGACATTTAAACAAATCAGAGGTGGTTCACAGCTTGAATACCTGAAACAATCATCTTAACACTCAACTGTTCTCTCATGCACTTAAGATTAAATTGTTATAAAGTTATGCATTTATTTTGAATAAGCATTTAGTAAAACAGGGAGCTTTTGTTTCCTTTCCATTGTTTCCAGACATACAAAATAGCATTTAAACTGATTCCTTGTTTAACTCCCCAAAATAACCAGCTGCCAGCTATGTCTCTCCAGCACCAGGAAGCTTTAGGTACATAAAACCTGGACACACAGACTAGCAATATCACGTCTCATCCATAAACATTCCTACACGCACACAGGAACACTCTAATCTTTTTTTCAGCTCTAAGTGCACATCCTCACTCAAGAGAAATGGTTATACCTACCCGTCACAGATGGGAAATAAATCCCTACAAGCATTGTGAAGTAGGTCATGATGTCTGTAAAAACATAAGGGACTCCACCCATTTTTGTATCTTCTGATCCAGCAACTGATGGCTGATCTTTTTTCTCAACTATTGATCCTTTTTCTGAATAAGCACTCCACAGATTATCTAAAGGCAGAGGGGGTGGAACAAGAGCCAGTATTATCTCTGTTTCAAGATACTAAGTAGTGAAAATGCAATAATTTATGAATCAGATGGCTTTTCTTAGATGAAAATCATGGTGTTTCCCAACATTTCCTTATAAAGCCAAGAATGCAGCATGAATATGTTCAATACCAACTGTAACTGGTGGACAGTCCCACTGTAAGCTGGCAGAAATGCAGCAGACTATAGTATGTGTCATACAAGAGTTTATCTTTCATTAAATAAAGAGTTCGTTATAGAATTAAATTCTAATCTGTAGAATGTCCACTTGCATTGCACAGACATGGATGTATTAGCAGAACGTATTATGGAAGATACATTTTATGTATTTGTGCACTTTACATTTGACATTTTAAACCGAATTACTGTGGCAGTAGTGATTGCCTAATTTCCTTTTGCAGAGTTGCATATTTATATGAACCAAACAATATTTTAAGGGGAAGCAGGAGAGGTATAAGAACATTCATTTCATCCCCAGAAACATTCTTTGTTTGTATACAATATAATCCATTGCATGTTCAAAATTAATCTTATAACCCAGTGCAATAGGAATCCCAAGCTGTTGCACTACACAGGAGTGTAAATAGAAGAAAGTCTACACGCTTTGTAGAACATCTCCTGCTCAAGACTGCTCTTCTCCAATCCCATCACTAACTTGAAGTCCTAAATCACAGGACTTCATTCCTCAATGCATCACCTGTAAACTGGAAACAAGTTCTCCCTCAGGAGAGTTTGAGAATGTATTAATGAACAGTTTCTTGACGAAAGTATACTTGGCAAACAAGAGAGCTAAACACTTTTTAAAAAGGTAGCTATGATAAACACTTTCCAACTTTTTTTTTGTATAGAACAACGGCTTTTGAAAGAGGGCTTATAAAACTCCAGTGATCACCAGATTAAAGCATTTGATATTAAGCTTCTAAAACCAGATGGAAACTTTATACAAGGAAGCACGCTCCAGATAGCAATCTTCCGCACAAACACGAGAGCTGAAGAAGCAGTGCCAGGTTAGACCATTGCATTATTGAACAGCCACAGGCCAAATGAACCATGTCTAAAAGTTTTTAAATTACTGTGCCTTGCAACTCACCAGTTAGAACTCCACTCATTATTCCTGGAATCCCTTGAATTTCTGTTACATTATTGAGCATAAAGTAGTCATCACATGTAGCATTAAGCAATGAACTATCACAGAATAGGCGCCACAACGTTGTAGTCTTTGTTTCATTATTACTTTCAGTAAATTTGGCACAGACATCAAAGCTGCGTTTTGACAATGTTCGGTTTCCAAGGAGACAGATACTATAAACAATAAAAAATAAAAACAGTCATTCTTCAATACAATCTTGTGCACTAAACCATTTTTTGTCCATTGGACTTCTTCAGAAACCTCTTATTTGTAGTACCTATCTTAAGGCATATACTCATCTACTAAAACAGTATATACTATCTGCTTATAAAACTATAAATAACATCAAAACACCGATCAAACATTTCTGCTTCAAGGTATTAACAGCTACTTTGCCTTCTGATTTATTCTTTGGACATATACAATCAACTCAAGCAGCTTAGCCACTAACACAGATTGATCATGATCTATTCAGCTCTGCAAGAAAGAAGTTAAATTAAGTAATACAATATAATTGTAACTTAATAATATATCAATAACTTAATAATAATATAATGATGAGCCTGACCAAGAAAATAGGAAAGGAAGATTAGGCAAGTATGTCATGCCCTTTTCTAGCAAATAAATATTTTAGATGGCCCTCAAAAATATTAAAATCCAAAAGGTAAGAAGTAAGCCAGGAAAGTTAAACAGCAAAATTTAAAAACATTGATGGGAGTACAAATTAAAGAATCATGTAGCAGGTCACAATTAAAACACTCAGAAATGAAGAAAATTAGAAAACTCGGAAGAGTTTGCACGAAACAAATTATTAACAGCAAAGAATATTAAGGACCTAGGAACACTTCTTTGCTATGCTACACAAAAGATGTTTAGGAGATATCTATTCCAGGCTTGCCTAATAATGAAATTATATATAATATCTATGAAGACAAAGAAAGGAACATCAAATAAAACATGTGTATTCGGCAGATAAGTCAAAGAACACAGTACACATCTCATACTTCTGAAGAACCTCAGTTAAGAAGTTGACAACAAACAGTAAAAACATACTACTTGGCATTGGAACAAGTATACTAAACCAAGCAGAATATTGTCCTCATGCACTATCCTGTTTCTGATAGCAGTTAAGAGTAGATGCCTTGAGAAGAGTACAGGACGCCAGTCCAGCTTTAGGGTATAGCATCACATGGATGTTGAGCAGGTTTAACAGAAAGCTGCTGCTACAGAGATCATCTTGGCACTTGCCCTTCCTCATTTTTCTTTTTAATTGCTATTGATTTGGTGATCCTATAGTAACAGGGTGAGTTGATAAGCCATGGAAACTTCTTCCAGTTTCATTTAACTGGGAGATAAGGTAAACTATTTTACCATCTATACAATGGCCAAACCTAACGGAGGTCGGTGATGCCAACCTAACTCATCAGCAAAAGGGACATTAGTCTTTTTGGTGACCAGCTCACCACCAGATCCGCTTTACGATAATATAAAACCACACTTAAGTTTCTCACTTTGAGGCAGACTAGCCAAAATGTGAACAATTCTATTTATTGGAAGATAACCTTCCCCCCGCCAATATCACAGTAGCAGCCACAGATAAGGTTTCCAAGAACTTGGTAAGAAGTCTTACCTATGCTACGTATCCAGATTATACCTATTTTCCCCTATACTGGTGACTAAAAGCTTTAAGTATTTCTCTATGGGAAGTTACAGTTTCTTAGAAAGTTTTCTTCAGAAAAAAATGACAATTTTGAACACATTTTTTCATTAGAAGACTTGATACCATTTTATAGCACAGTTCACAGATACTGCTTTCACATTCGCTTCATAACGCAACCATCAACACTTCAAAGTACTATGGAATATGTAGCAATCATACAGCAAAGGATAACTTCAGTCCTGCATAACAGATGGTGCTTCGTAACAAAAGTAACCAGGCTGTTCTGCTGATGTGTTAGGCAGTATCATTCGGTTTTCTCTCCAAACAGAAAAATATGCACAAAAATGCAACTTACATACTGGTAACAAATAGTAACTCATAGGGAGCTAAGAGAGGTTCAGGTTAAAGCTGTTGAGAAGCAATATGCCAAGTGTGACAACAATAAAATTTTTCTTTTTTTTTTTTTTAACAAGAAGGTAGAAAGCCTTCACTAACACCAGTCAATTTAACATTCCATTAAGTAGGGAGAAATGAAAGTTTCAAAAATTTCCTCATGACAAAGAAAGTTTGAAATTATGTGTCTTTCATAACTATGGTTCACAGCTACAACATTTTCTTGAAGTTTTTACTTTATTCTATTGGGTTTTAGTTTAATTCTCTAGATAAAGCAGCTCTATTTACTGTCAGAAAAACACACCTTCTTGTTCTTTAGGTGTGGATGGAATAACAGGCAGTAACTTTTAAGTATCAAAGAACATTTCCCAGAGTCTCATGTCTCACGAACAGTGAAAGATTCGGATAGGTAACTCAGAATAACAACTGAGCATCTAGTTCCCTAAAACACGTAAAACCTACCATCACAGCCATTTAGTTTAAAACACGAAAGGGTTTCAGTAGCTATTCCCTCCCCCCAATTTTTTATTTTTATTTTTTAAATAACCCACACTACTTAAAAGATTTTGCACTTACGGAAAGTCAGGTGGGTCAAAAGCAGTCTTAATGACTCCCGCATATATGGCGATGATGGAAAGAATCACACAGGCAAGGAAGACCAGTGCAAGTTTGTTGACATACTTTACTCCCACAAAAACTACTATGGCCATCAGAATGATAATACACGTTCCATAAACTCTCATGTTGTTCAGCATAGCTCCTGTTTCTTCACCAGCCTCTTCTGCTTTAAATATAGCAGCACTTGGAGAAATGTAGGTCTGCAAGAGATAGGGCAAGCTATCATACCTGTAACAAGCAATGTTTTGTTAAAAAATAATTTACTTGAACTTCAAAATCTAAACTTCTATTAAAATATCAATTTTATTCCTCCACAAACCAGTTCAACTAAGATGACAAGGGCATTTAGAAAGTGTAGAGGTAAAAGGAAGGGGGAGGCAGGGACGAAGAAAATTTTTGAGAATAAGGTACTGGTTTTGATTCAGCTTCTTCTCTCCCATTTAAGAGTTCCCAATCCTCAAATTCACATCTCTGCCAGACAGAAAAAAGCAAAAACAAAAACCGCACTGAGGACCTGGGGGTTGGGGGCTATTGACAAAAATTAAGAGAAAACAAAAACCAGAAACTAGCTCAAACACTCATCTCAAACCAGAGAACTCTTAGATTCATTTTAAGCATTTGCTGATTAATAATTCCATTGATTGAAACAAAATATGAAACAAACAAAAGCATAATAAAAAACTAAAAATGTTTTCAGTAATGCAGTTCTTGCACTATATTTCATGAAATTCGAAGTTACCTTAAACATCATACCTTGAAAAATGTTTTTAACTTTTAGTCTGAAGTTGCAACAGCACAATTTAAGATTTGTGTGACAAAGCTCAGTCCTGTGCTAAAACAAATTAAACTACTGTAACTTCAAACAGGATTCCACTACACAGCTCATTAATATAATCTTTTCATAGAACCCAGAACAGTTAGAAGCACAGATTATAGGACTTATACCGATAAAGGCAAATGAAAAGACAAACCCCAACCTCTAGTTCTGAGGCAGTTGTGTACTACAGTACATGATAAAGATATCTTTATTCCTTCTTCTAACACCTGTACAAAAAAAAATATCTGCTCAGCTATGAGGGGAGTCTTGGGGCTTGAGTCTTTCAACAGTCCTTCAACTCAAGTCCTTCAAAACAACTGCTAAACTGACTATCCTTAAATAATCTAACTTCAAAACACAGGAAGAAACTTTGAGCAGGGGACTGTTTTGATCTGTTCAGAATGAAAATCTAAAAATAGATAAGCAATTCTTTACTAGAATTTTCTTCAAATCTAATTACCTCAAATTAATTTTAAATTAAATTTGTATCTAGTAAATTAATATTTACTAGAATGGTTGAAGAAATGAAAGTTGTCACATAGCCATGAAAGAAAACAAAGAAACTGATTACAGACAAGATTATTTACATATCATTAGAAGATGCTGCACTGTGATATTGCAGAAGGATCAGGCTCTGTACGGAGGTACTCCAGCAGATTTTACTGTGCCCTTAGTTACCCTGGTGTTCACCAGCTCTGCTGGGAAAAGCCACAGGCAGACAACTGATTTCTTCCCCCCCAAATAATCCATGCCACAGTGGAGGGAAAAAAAAAAAAAAAAAAAAAAATCAATACTTAAGCCTTGTGGCTATGACGGGGTCTGTTCTGAGGTCTTCTGGCAGATATGACATCTTGGGAGGTTTTTTACTTCCAAATCCATAGATGAACCCCATACATGTTTATCAGCAATACGTAAAACCAGCCTGTCTCTCAGGTCGGGAGAACAGTGAACCAAATCCAATGCATTGTGACATGGTGCCCGCGTGTTACAAGTTGTTGATACAGACCGAAACTCACAAGCCAGCAGTAGTGAGTGAGGACTAATTCCAAATGCAGGCTTTCTTGAAGTTATGACCTGGGTCATAGCAAGCAACGAGAAGAAGGAATTCTGAAGTATTCCTGTGCTTATCTGCACAGTCTCTGATATGATGACCAGTAACTCTCTGGCCCCTCCTGGATGAGGCAAAGCCGCAGGAGCTGGGCCACTGCCAGACAAGCAGTTTTCCACAGCATCTTTCCTAGTATACGGCATTTCAAAGGCAGTAGTGTGAAAAGGAAGAAGTGGGATAGATTCTTAATTCCTGCCTCACAGGAGATATGCCCTTCACGTTCTCCATAACCTTTCGTTGTACAGCGGCTTGCCCCAGTGCACATGGCAGTGGCAACCACTGCAGGGCTGAAAAGTTCCTGTGAGTTATTCTGGGAATGCTTGTCTGCTGCCAAGCCACAGACTTTCACCTGGAAGGAGAGGAGTCTTCCTGGACATTAAGAAACCATGGCTTGAAAGGACTTACGCCATACTTAGAGCAGCTCGCCCCACAAAAACGTAGAGCCGACTAGGCGTGCTGACTGCTTACTGTAAAGTAGTTGCCAGATTTAAAAATCCTTCAGTCATGATCTCAAAACTAGAACAGTAAAATGGAAAATTAATTCCAGTAGATTCAAAGTCAGTGGAAGCTCCCCTGAAGAGCTCACTAAAGGATTCAAGGCTCAAAGGCATAAAGCCTGGGAAAAATGAAACAAGATATATATTGAGAAGTTACAGCAAGATGACAAAAAAAAAAAAGATTTTGACAAGACAAAGGATGGGTAATACCATGAAATCCACATCCTTGTTAAAACTTGTGAGAGTCACAAGGAAAGGAACCAAAACCTTCTTAGATGAAAGAGGAAGAAAAAACCCCAAAAAAGTAAGACTTACTTCAGAGTTGAAGAAAAGGGAGACTCCAAAGCAAAAAAGATAAACTGACTCAAGATGGAACCTTTAGCTTTTCAGTTCCAAGGCTAAGGTGATACACAGGACGTGCTGCGTGCATCTGCGCATCTTTCTTTGGAAAAGGAGCGGAAGGCATACAAAGGCAGCGTAACACGTGGCTTAGGCTTTTTGTGAGTTTGCTGTGGTGCATCATGAACATACGCAGACAAACATTTACAGAATAAATTTATTCCTTCACATTTGTAAATAAACTATTTTTTTTTCTAAACTAACTGACTTAGCATCGCTAAATCCAAACGACGTTTCAGAGGCCCTGAAAACAGGCACTGTTGACTACCACTTAACCTGCCATTTCACTTCGGACTGGACTGCACTATTTCTTCCGGCATTTTCTGCAATTTGTGATACAAAAGTTCTAGATTTAACTTGGTACAAAAATCACTGAATGAAATCTTGACACGTCTCTGAAGTCTACCTGTTGATTTGATGGTCTCTTCTGCAATAGCTACTGTAATATTTCCTATTTTTCAACTCCATGAGTTGAAAAAATCTCTCATGGAGATTATCCAGTATGGTCCTAAGCCTTTGGTTTTGGAATTTTAGGTGTGTCTTACTAAAATTCATTCAGTTTTTCCTGCAACTCTGAAGGTGTACACTGGTACAGGCATAATTTATGGGACATTTGGTATTCAGAACGTTATGAAAAGAGAACGGTACAAATCAGTAAATGTTACCTAATTACGTTTGATTCCTACTTTAAATAGAACAAGCTTGCATCAAACAGCCTTTATTTTTGTATTGCTGACCAGAATTCTTTGAACGCTTTCAAATAATTGCCAGTAGAATGAGAATCACTATTAGCACACTGGAAAAATAGTATCAAAACATTAAAAATGACCAAACAAAAATGCATTTTAGGCCAAGGGCATTCCTCATAAATCTCTCAAAACAGACTAAATACCTTTAATCTTAAGAGAAACTAGTACTTACCAACAAAATTTCAATGGTACCAAGAATGTACATTGCTCCTGCAAAGGTTGTACCCAAGTAGAAACAAAGTCCCACTGCTCCACCAAACTCTGGCCCTAAAGATCTTGAAATCATATAGTAAGAGCCTCCGGCTGTAAATTTAATGGGAAAAAAAAAAAAAAGACTCCAACCCTTCAGATTAAGGACAGCAGTAGTGAACAAAAATTTGAATCATTCAATCAACATAGTCAAGACGCATTTCTATTGAAATGTTCGTACCAAAACTGTATTCACTGTCTATACCAACTAGGCAGCTGAATGTACATTTCAAAGTGAATATCCCCATGTGCATCTTCTGGGGAACAGAAAATAAATACCAAGGAAAAAGAGTAAAAAAAGCCACAAGCTAAACAATCTAAAAGTAAATTAAGAAAAGGATACACGGATATAAATGGGTGTGAACCATCTCTAGTTTCTAACCTCAAGCTTCTGGACAATAAAATTCCAGAATAATTTCCTTATGAGATAGGCACTAAATAGAATTTGTCTCAGTAATCCGCATTCTTTGTTTTCTATATGTGAAACCTTTACCATTTTCACTACATACATTTAAAAGTGTTAGGCAGAGATTGCTTTTTCTTGTCTACTCATATATTATTCCTTCACTTTGCTCCTGAACGTTTTGATTCTTCTTATTCAACAATTCCCCTACATTCATCATCTTTAAGTCATAAGCTACACCCACCCTACCCCATCCCCATTTCCACTGTACCGTTTCCCTTTCAATACGGCTCTAAGTTTCAAGCTTTCTCTCTTTATCTAGACTTCCCCCCCAACTCCCTCAAGGTATGCTCCTCTCTGGTTCCCTCTCCATCTTCTCTTAAGGTCATGATGTTTGTCCCACTCATGACAACTGAGGAGGAAAGAGGAGACAGAGAAATGAAGCACTTTATTTTAAACAGACATACACCAGCCTTGTATAAAATTAGTCCACAAACAAGAAATACACTTCTAATCCAAGGGCACAGTTGGAAACTGCTTTTGAATATGAACAAATGAGAAACTTTAAAAAAAATCTATGATGCATCGCCAATTCTTTTACTAACTATAATGCTGTTGCATGATCCTATCTGTGCTATCTGTGCTCCTCCATATATTCCAGCAGAAGCAGCATTTCACTAAGGAACTGGCACCAACAAAAAAGTGAAAATGAGGACCTGTCTAGTGCAAGAACTGCCAACTTCAGATGTTTCTGTGACACTCCAACGCGAAGTAAAACCTTTACAATGAACTTTAAAAATGAGGGGGAAAAGAGCAGAACATTTTGGTTACTTGGACACTGATTAGAATAACTACATTTCATTATAAAATATAAGTATTTGAAACGGAATTTTCTATTATATTGATATTTCCTATATGGTACTGTATCCATGAAAGGCAATTACTCAACACCCTGCACAAGTTGTGGCGTTTGCTTTTGCCTAACAACTTATGCATCAGTCCTGGAACTCTCTACCAAGCTGGAGAAGCTCTGCAAGTGAGAACTTATGAACTCTGAACAGGTGACCTAATGGAAGTGAAAATAATAATTGATAATACTGCTGTTCAGACATTAATGTGTTGAGAAACTGAATACGATAAGAGCTTCAAAGGCTAACTAATTTTGCACCTCAGGAAAAAAAAAATTAGCTTCATAATTGAAGAGGAACAAGTTCATCTATTTATGCTGAAAATTTAAGAAGATGAGGATAACCTAGAGTACTCATATATAAAAATATTTCTACCAGCAGATTGGCTGCTATTCTTGCAGAAAACAACACAACTAGTTCCGACGTTTAGAAATGGAGTCTAGGCAAATTCTAAAAGAAAAAAAAAAGCAGACTTATTTGTAAAGAAATCTGCTTTGCACGAAGACAAGTCTCCACTAGTTCAGATTTTAACAACTGATCTTTCATTCATTCAGACTCAAAGGATTGATGACAAATATGCTACAGTTCATAATTCCCAGAGGGCATCGCACCTTTAAAAACATCATTTATAAAACAGTTAAAAGAAAATACAGGCTTGACACAAAAGCATTACTTCTGATATCTCAGACCACTGTAATTTCTTATCCCAGATTTAAATTTCCATCATTTGATCATTTGCCATTTAAGATAAAATTATTCATTACCTGGAACTACACCATTTGTTGCTATTGCACTCATTGAAATTGCAGTTAGCATAGTCTGTGGAAGGATGAAATAGAGGAAATTTAAAATACTGAAAGTTTTTTGAAAGATGGGGCAAGACAAAGTGGTAAAACGAAACTAGGATTTTTATTTTAACAACATGTTACAGCAAGCAAAAATTATATCTTAGGTGAGAGATATCCATGCAAATTAAGTACGAAATTTTTTAGGAGAAGATTCACTTCATTTAGATGTTTGAGACAGTCTTTAAAAATAACTGAAAGAATACAGACCACTGAATATACTTAAAGTAAGATGTTCATTATTCCAATTAAATCGTAGTGACAAACCGATCAAGTATCATTCTTATGACAATACCATATACTAAAGGTCTCATATTCCAAAATATTAATTTATGGACATAATGCTGTGGGGATTGATTTGTAGTTTATATTTCAGTTTGTTCTGAAGTTGTGAAAAGCAGAACAGTCCAGATCTGAACAGAAATCATTAAATATTTCTTAAAAGCTGATTTAATAAAATCCATCTGCTACTTCAAACAAGAGCATACTTTGATCAACTCCAAAGAGACTCCATATAGGCTCGAACGACACACGACACTCAGTCCTGAGTCTCTCCACTGCACTGATAGTTAACCATTACGGAGAGGTCATTCTCTGCTACTCATATATATACACACACACCCCGCAAATAGTAGAGGAAAAGGTTAACTTACACAAGCACAACACATAAACACAATGATGAAAGACTCGAGAACTCCAGCAGTTCCCACAATCCACGTTAATCGTAGGAAAAGAATGACTCCCAAGATGTTCTGCAAGCAGGGGAGGTACACACCAATGAACGTGCCCATACGTGGAACCTGCAAATGAAGTCAGAATACTAATTCCTTTACACTAAACAACTTAAGTCCATGAGCACTTTCTTCCACAACCACTTATCACAAATGCTCCATGAATAAATGCCAGTTGAAACCGAATGGTAACTTCGGAGTGTCCAGCTCTGCAAATTCCTAGGCTATTTTGGCAGAAAGATTCCTGAAAAGACAGACAACTATTTGTGATGGTCCTGTTCCACAGGGTTAGGATGAAAGCCTGACAGGAGTAGGATGCCCCTTCATCTGTTGATGACAAAGCTTTACAAACTTCCTTCTAAAATACCAGTTACAGACTACTTTTGAAGAGAAGCTACTGCCATAATCAAAATACCGAATATATTCTGCAAAAAGTTGATCACCAATTGTCCTGCAGATGGCTGACAAAACGATATTCAACAATAAGTGTTTTCAACTCTTTTTTTAAAAGACAGAAGGTATTAGAAAAAGCCCAGAAGAAATACAGAGCTGACTACAATTTGATTTTGCAAAAGTTATAAAACCTGCCACAATATAGTATAATTGTTTGTACTTTTTATTTGCTGGTGTTCATCATGGGTCATGCCCTGGTGTAGTATAAAACCAGTTGGACTGACACACGAAACAATCCGGTTACGGTGTTGCTCCCCCGTCACGTCACCACACCGGTGTGGCGTGGAGCTCCCTGGCGGGACGGTGTCTGCGTAAGAAGCCGCGCACCGAGCGACAGAGCTCGTGCCCCGGCCGTGTGCCGCCCGGCCCCTGCTGCAGACGCTGCGACAGCGGCAGCAGCTGCTGCGGTTTCCAGCCCTCGTCTGCCGGGAGGGCTGCGGCTGCTGCTCGCAGGAGGGCTGGGCTGCTGCTGCTGCTGCTCTGGGGGGGCCATCCTGCTGCTGTCCCTGCTCTGGGGGGCCATCCTGCTGCTGTCTCTGCTCTGGGGGGCCATCCTGCTGCTGTCCCTGCTCTGGGGGGCCATCCTGCTGCTGTCCCTGCTCTGGGGGGGCCATCCTGCTGCTGTCCCTGCTCTGGGGGGCCATCCTGCTGCTGTCGCTGCTGCTGCTGCTCTGGGAGGCCATCCTGCTGCTGCTGCTGCTGCTGTCCCTGCTCTGGGGGGGCCATCCTGCTGCTGTCTCTGCTCTGGGGGGGCCATCCTGCTGCTGTCCCTGCTCTGGGGAGGCCATCCTGCTGCTGTCCCTGCTCTGGGGGGCCATCCTGCTGCTGTCTCTGCTCTGGGGGGCCATCCTGCTGCTGTCTCCGCTCTGGGGGGGCCATCCTGCTGCTGTCTCTGCTCTGGGGGGGCCATCCTGCTGCTGTCTCTGCTCTGGGGGGCCATCCTGCTGCTGTCTCTGCTCTGGGGGGGCCATCCTGCTGCTGTCTCTGCTCTGGGGGGGCCATCCTGCTGCTGTCTCTGCTCTGGGGGGGCCATCCTGCTGCTGTCTCTGCTCTGGGGGGGCCATCCTGCTGCTGTCTCTGCTCTGGGGGGGCCATCCTGCTGCTGTCTCTGCTCTGGGGGGGCCATCCTGCTGCTGTCTCTGCTCTGGGGGGGCCATCCTGCTGCTGTCTCTGCTCTGGGGGGGCCATCCTGCTGCTGTCTCTGCTCTGGGGGGGCCATCCTGCTGCTGTCTCTGCTCTGGGGGGGCCATCCTGCTGCTGTCTCTGCTCTGGGGGGCCATCCTGCTGCTGCTGTCTCTGCTCTGGGGGGGCCATCCTGCTGCTGTGTCTGCTCTGGGGGGCCATCCTGCTGCTGTCTCTGCTCTGGGGGCCATCCTGCTGCTGCTCTGGCCGGCAGGACCCAACCCGGCACGGGGCTGGTCCTGGTCCCTGCTGGGGGCTGCCTGCCGCAGCCGTTAACCAGCAGTTTGCCCGCGGTTTAGCCCTTGCCACACCAGATCCCCACAGCTTGTCTATATTTGTTAACCTCTTGTTGTTGTTTGTTGTATATAATATCATTTTTGTTGTTATTAAAACAGTTTTAGTTTCCAAAACCCAACCGAGGCCTCGCCCACTTACTTATCTTTCCCTTTTCTCTCTCCTTAACCCTTTCCTGCTGGGATGGAGAAGGGGCTGACTGGAGAGAGAATTTGTCCCGTGGTTTGGACCTGCCTCAGCCACACCGGTGACAGTCAAGACACACACTAAAGCACTCAGGCTTCATCATTCAAGTTCCAGTCTTCTCCACTTAGAAAGAAATTAGGCCTTGAAATACTCAGCAAGCAAGTTCTACACTGCAGGTTTCCAGATACAGAAGCTCTTCCTAAATCACAACTCAGACTGTGAAAAAAGGCCGTCAATTTAAACAAATAAGCTAGCATTCATGCTGTGTAAGATCACAAAATTAAGAAAACACTAAGTTTCCAAGAACTTATAAGAAACCAGGGAATACCATTAGACTATAATCTTTATTTTTAGCACCTTGAGCAATATCCACAACCAACACCAATGCTATTGTCTCAACTACGCTATTAAAGATGCTGCTCTGCCAGGCTCCCACTTAATCATCACTTAATTTCAGACACAGACCGGAAAAAAGACACATGCACAGAAATCGTGTTCTCAGGCCACCAGATGGCACTCAAACAAGACGAAGTGCCAGCGAGGAGGGCATTCATTTGGCTGGTCAGTTCCAGAGAGGGACTCGCACTGTGCGGGATCAACTAAAACATCTGCAGAGCAGCTGGATGGAGGACAGGAATCACACTAAGGAAAGTGTGAGTTGATCAGTGTTGGTTTTCTCATATCTCAAGCTTAGATGAGAAAAAACAAATACAAAACAGAACAAAAAAAAAAAAGCCCACATGCGAACAAATGCAGGATAAGGAAGAAGCTAAAAACAGCCAGACTTCATTCCTCGCCCTTGCCCGCTGTCCTGGTACCAACTTTCTATACAAGTCCTAGTGCAAACAGTTCTACTGTGAATATTCAGATATTACACCACACATCTCCCTTTCAAACGCGCTTCAGTTCTAACCTTACATTCAGCACCATTTCACACCTGTCTCTTCTATATGTGCTTATTTCCTTTTGCTCATTCCTTTCTCCACAGCTCAGCATACAAACTCAGCAGCAGCTGGTTCTCCTACACAAAGACAAGTGACTCCAAGAATTCTCTCCTTTTCACAGTATCTTCCTTAAATTTTAGTTTGTCACCATGTCTCAAACAGTTGCAGATCATCATCCCTCCTTGCCTGCGAGTTTTTGTACTCTGTCAAGTCACATGTTTTCGATCTAAGCTTTTTCCTTCTGAAACAGCTCCCTGCTCACAGAATGATCAATCCAACATCTCACTGCAGATGCCAACTGTTGCACACATTCCATGTCTACAGAGGCCTCACAGGCACGTGGGCATCCAGCAGACAACCCTTGAAGAATTCAGTTGCTGTCTTCTAACAAGTGTGTTTAGGGATGTGCCAAACAAAGTCTCTGCCTTTGCTTCCCCACCCCTGCCACCCGCCCTCCAATAGTATCACACATTTCTCATGTATGCAATAAAATGTTTTCTTGGAATGTGTCAAGTTTTTAAAATACTTACTCCAACACACAGAAACAGGAGAGCTACTCAGAAAAACTGCTACCAGCTGCACCCCCCCGCCTCCCGCAACCATACTGTATCCTCACTAGAGGTGGACAAAAGGCATTGATGCTTGTACAAAGACAGAAGGAAGAAGAAAAAGGAAGAGAAAACTGGGGGCATTGAGTGTTTCAAGTCCAAGCTTTGCACACATTTTATCTAGGGCTTTTACAGCAAGGTCTTGCTAAAACATGCTAACAAGAACACTGAATTAATGCAAGTCCTACTGCAAATGCTTCAATTTTAAATACAGTATTACAAATCCCACTTGTGCTTTTAGGCATCCACATATTTTCTTTCTCGGTTGAAAAGTCTCCTCTCTGTGGCTGGCTTTGTCTCAATAACTTATTAGAAATTTAAATACCTTCACTTCCTTCCGCTTGTTGTCTTCATCTGCTTCATGTTCCACCACACCTTGAGTTAGATTAGTGTAGTTTGCTAGTTTATTAAGAAGAGATGACACCATGGGATTACTATCCATTTCTTCCTGTTGGGATTTTAAGAATACTGCATTTATTACATAGTTTCTTTAAAGTAATGATTTTATGATACTAATTCAAACACATACTCAACATGTCAGCCCTGATTCACCCAAATCCAAAACTTTTATCTGTAAGATATACTGTCTATCTTGCAATATTCTTTCACTTTTTTTTTTTTTTAAACACTGTCTTACAATATGCAGCTTGTACAGCTGGAATATAAGGGAAATCTAGAGAAAGGCCATCGTTAATTATAAAAATCTATTCCTATCACAATACAGTTTTTAAGGGATGGTACTAGCAGGGTTGAGTCATTAGGGTGTTTTTCCAGCATCTTGCTTGTGTTTAGAGAGGAGTCTCAAGTGATTCTCTCAAGCCCCAAGATACTTAAGGATCACTCTCGAGCCTACTGTTGCAGACTTACAGATTTTATCTTAAACCATGTACTCATCTGTTGAAAGCACAAGTACATATGCATAACATACGTAATTGCATGTATTGCTTGACATAGAAGTTAGCTCATCTTTCTTTAGCCAAATATCCATTACGAAACAAAAACACGCTAAAACAAATATTAAAATCCAGAAGAAGCATATACAATAAAAGGATGCCAGGAAAAGGAGAACCGGAGAGTTCAATCAGGTACGCAAAATCAAATATTGGAAGGAAGACAAGAGATCAGGATTGGAAACAGAAAGCCCCTCTGCCTGAGGCATTAGGCCATTATGAAAATCATGGTTATAATGGCCAAGCTTCTTTGTAATAGTTTATTCAAAACACAAGTGAGCTGAAAATACGAGAAGAATAAAATTGCAGGAAAGGTACCATGAAACATATACACTACCAAAGAAAAATTCACCACTACAACAGCAACAGTGATGAAATTACTAGAAGGCTTTCAAGGTGGCACTATAACAGCATAGTCTGTAACCTGAGATATAGAAGTGGTAGTCATCCTTATACCTTCAACTGAGGATTTAATGTCAGCTACTATTCAAAATAACTGATGCGAGCATATATTCAAAGGAGATTTGGGACAAAAAGCCAATTTATCAACACTGACGAATACAACAGCTAGTTTGAACAACAAGTTTTGGACATTGCTTTATAGAATAGAGCTTGATGGAGAAAAATTCAGTGACAAAAACCCACTACCATGGTTTCTGTCAAAAAACAGTAGGAAATTCCATACATGACAAAGAGAGACAATTCATGACCAACATGACTTTGATCCTTAGCACAATCTTCTCCAAGACTTAGCGAAAACCAGTAAAAAACACGTTATTTGGGAACTGAAAGATCATGTCCTCTGTGCAAAGATAAGAAAAAAAGGATAGGCACGTAAGAGGACACCAAGAAAACAGCAGGCAGAATGCAGCAGCAAGATGGCTAAGCAAACAACATTGGGAAGATTTTTTATTGTTAACAGTAAGCATCAAAGCAAGACCAGTTGATGCTGTTAGAGCAAAAGAACTTAGGTTAAATTTTACTAAATGTATGATTTTGTTGCAAAAGCAGCACCTAAATGTACCATATAAACACACATTTTTCCTGTAAATTATTGCAATCATTCAATGAATTAAAACAGGTATTAAACTTGCGTTATAAAGAATGTGTTTATATCAGAAAGTAGAAGTAGCTATGGTATGTTCCACGCCGCAACTAAGTCATGGCCTATTGCAGTTTGTTTTATACTTTCGCTGCTTTACAAGAAGTCTCTATTTCCCCTGTTCAACATAATAGATCTGTTAATCCTTCTAAAAGTGGATACTGCTTTGTTAAAAACCCTAGATTTAACTCTCAGCAGCTTTTTCTAACTCCTAGCCCAAATGTTTTAAATGCAAGAAGGTTTATTTCATATCTTCACATCAACGTATCCAAAATTTACTGTTCTTCCCTATAGAAATAAACTAAAATATAGAAGAAAAAAATCCTAGCACTAATTTTTGTTACATCATTCAAATCCAGTGAAAAGGAATGTTAGCAGGAACCAAAATACTGAAGAGTTAAATTGGATTTTTCCCCCACCACTAAATTTCATGAGAGAAAGAAAACAGGGCTTTGCTTGTTTTCATCTTACTACCAGAATCTCAGTCAAAGGTGAAATACGTTTTTGGGGTATTTAACTTACCTCAAAGAGAGCCATATTCTTTCCTTCATATGTATTTCCTCTGTCCATCTCTGCACGGTTAATAAATGGACTACTTTCCCTGACAATCCCATCCCCTGGTGGAAAAGTGCAACAATTAGAAACAAGATAAAAAAAACCCCAAGGTATACCATAAAAGGAATAGTCAGAAGACGATGGTTTAAGAACCAGTTCTAGATAACTCTGGAGGGGGCTGCCACACACTGTGTGTTTGTCCTAGACACACAGACTCAAGGAAATTACTTTAACAGTTTAATCTTTGTATAGTGTTCTGCCTTTTAACTAATACATATACCGAACTCTCCCCTCTTCCCTGCCCCATCTTTCAAGTTTACTTAAAAGCACTTGATAGTAGAACTTCACATAAACCTTCAGGGCAACACCAAAAAAACCCAACCTACCAAACCCAACCTGCCAAACCCAACCTACCAAACCCAACCTGCCAAACCCAACCTGCCAAACCCAACCTGCCAAACCCAACCTGCCATTTCATTACTGACTCCCTCAAAAACTCCAGTAGTTGAGGCAGGAATGTATGAAAAAACAATGTAAAAGGAGTTATTCTGTACAGGTTGTGAGGACTTTTCCATGACATGCTATATTTATTCTATTCCTTATTGAAATAACAGTATCATTAAACTGTAGCTCCCCAACCTGCTCTGGCACACCTCAAAAAATATAGCATCACTTCTACAGCGTGGGCTGGAAGGCAGTGAAAAACCTATTACATGCAGATACTGTCACAACATCAGCACTTCCAAACAGTCTCGAGTCCTTGCCGATGCCGCTTTGCCTCTCTGTGCTTTTGCCCTTATACTCACAAGTTACAGCAATAGCACTACACAGTCTCTTCACTACAGAATTAAAGACCAGCTGGAGAACAAGTTGTACTCTTCCCCGTGTCCTCCACTCCGACCCCTCCAGGACTCCTCTCCACATGAAGGCCCAAAACAAAGCCCTTGCAAACATAGACAACAGTCTCAGCAAAGTATTATCTCGGTTGTTACAAAGTCAGAACTAGATCTCAGTCCCTCAAGCAGATGAGTGACTACACCCCTGACAGATTTCCTACCACTCTCCAGAGCTCCCTTTGTCCAATAGACTCCACAGTATCACTATACTTGCTGGTATCATGACATAGAAGCCACGTACTATCGTAAGAGACTCAAAAGATAACTATTGTTCATCAGGATTCTAGAATTAACTCCATGATCCAGAGAAGAGCTGTTGATGAATTCATCCACAACTACTGTTCTTAACCAATGTATCTCCTTCTATCCACATCCTCCTGCTTTCATTTTTCTGTTTCTCTGCAGTGTATAATTGGTCCTCCCTTGGTCCTCCACTGCTTCAAGTCCTAGAGCCTGACTAGGTCCTCCTCCTCCTCCAACGACACGTAATACAAGACTAGCAGAAGGAGCACTGTGAACACAAAAGAACCTCCTTCATGGGCCAGCACCTCCACATTTTCACAGTGCACGGAACATACTAGTTTGGCACAAAATTTACTGAGAAATTGGCGTGTATCCTTTAATCAGCTCCATCATACTTAGGGAAAGGTTCAGCCAGCTTTTCCATGGACAACAAAAAGCAACTCTGACCCCAAGCAAATACATGCCGATTCCTCTCATCATCTTGCTAAAGCATACAAGCACTAGAACTTCTTAGTTAAGTTCCCCAGACTTTTGGAACATTCTTTTTCTTTTAGCTCCCTTCCTTGAAATGACCACATTATTTTTACTGAAGTTTTTACAAAGCGTTCATTAAAAGGCACATTCTCAAGTTAAAATAAGAATGAGGTTTCTTGATATGTGTCTTGATAAAACCACAATTCTATTGACTTTCTCACCTATTGGCAGCTGGTAGCTTTACTTATTAGCTAAATATTAGTACTCTCTTTGGGAGACTTCCAATCCCTTCAGAAAGGATTACTCTTCAAAAAAAGTGATGTGGGGAATTTCAAGTATTGTTTTGCATTCATATACAGTATAATGTCACTGAAGTTACTTCTTCGGTGGGTACCATTAGACTAATCAAAACATCAAAAGGGTAGCCAAACAAATAATGTGAATCCGAATTCACAGTTCTGAGGTTAAAGAACATAGTTTTGTCTTAGCAGTTCTGGAGTTGAAAGTCAGCAGCTCAGCACTGTACATTAAGCATTTTAAACTGTAGGCAGGAGAACAGTGAAGTCTTCCTTTATATGCTTGTATTTCGAAACAAACAGTTACCTGGCTTTGCTCCAACAGCAAAAAGCTCAGAGCACAATGGCTCTAACAAACATGTCTGTCAAATGTGCCTAAGACTTCAAATGGGAAAATACAGAACTTGGGATTTGAACTAGGAACCTTGTTCCGTGTTTCCAACCAATATTCTACCTGTTTTAAAGCTTTCTAATGCTAGTCTTCAAAACAGCCTGTCGCTTCCGGACTGTATAAAGTCTCCTGTTTCTTTGATACAGTTTTGTTTCTTCCTATTTTGTGAATGAAAAAGCGACCACAACAATGTACAAGTACTCTCATCTGCAGTTTGTTGACTAACCCTACAATTATGAACACCTTTGAACAAGCTCCTTTGAGTTTTCAGAATTGTTGTCAACAAAATCATATTGACTGTAAATTAAAAAACAATGCCTTTGGGTTTATACTTATTAAATACGCTTAGAAATACAGTGAACCTTACAAATATGCACCTCAAATTGAGATATATTACATCAGCCATTTGAAAGAACTAGTTTTAGGACCTCAACACACAGTCAACAACTATGGTGAGGTTAACAAAACAAGCTACTATCCCAATCTTTAGCTCATCCTTCTTCAAAAGAAAGTATTCCTTAGAAAACCATCACTAAAACCAGACATGATTTACACTTTTCACAAATGCTGTAAACATCACCTTTGGTGCATCGAGTGCAATGGAGCAAATAGAGTAAACTATTTCAGTTGCTTTCACTGAGGTAACATGGAATATAGAAAGAGGTACTTCATTCCACTAGAAAGTCCCAAGCCATTTATGACTTTGTTTTAACCCTATTTCCTTGAATTCTATGAGGAAGCTTAAAGATATTCAAAACATAGTAACATGGAAAAGACCCTTAAGATCAGAGTTCAACCACTAACCTAACACTACCAAGTCCACCACTAAAAGATGTCCCTAAACACCACACCTATACATATTGCAAATACCTCCAGGGATGGCGACTCAACCACTTCTCCGGGCAGCCTGTTCTAGTGCTTGACAAGAAAATCACCTTTCCCTCTGGCTTCTCTGAAACTGTCTCAACTCAAAGTCTTCTGAGTGTGGAGGCGAGTTAAACATAAAATAAAAATGTTAACTTCCAATGTAGTTTTTAGACACTCCTCTAAGCTGCACATGTCTTCTGGGAACCAATCAAAGCTTCCGTAACAAAACAAAAAAAAAAAAAAAAAAAAAAAAAAAAAATCTATACTTACTGTTGCTTGATTTCTGAAAGCAATTCATGTTATGAGGTTTACAGTCAAAAATCTTAAATCTAGACCAGATTAGTAGTCCATCTGAGCCAGTGTTTCATCTTGGACCACCACTGGTATTAAAAGATCCATAAGGAAGGCAAAATAAACAACAGCAAAAATCTTCTACGGGCTTGATTATGGTACAATGTTTCCTCTGTCTAATGACACAGGCAAAAAGCCCCACCTGTTGATGGGACACTCAATTCCACCCAACATAAGATGATCAAAGCCTAAGCTCTAGAAATAAATCTGTTTCCCCCTCTCTCAAATACATACTTCTAGAATTACTACTATTTTTAATCTGCCATGGAATGTTCACCTACCATAGAACAATGCTGTACTTACTGATGGACCAGTAGACAAACTAAAGCTGTAACTAATGTATCAGACAGGTTTCTAGGAAAGGTACTTTCTGTGATGACAGGACATGCAGAAATTCCTACTCTTGATATCTGCAGATACTCAAGCACTGTGATGGGTGTAGCTATACTTACATGGAAATTACCTGCAACAAATTACATTTTCTTTTCTACATGAGATATACAGCTGCAATCAGAGAAGGCAGGAGACACGTCTCAAGTTTGGGGGGTAATATTCGGTGTTCATGCAGATGATCATAATGTGCACTTCCATACACACCAGTCTCTCAACTGCCAATGCAGTATAAACTGCACAAGTTACCACAAACTGTCCCAGAGTTGTCCTAGCCTCAAGTTTAGAGCTGCCAATGACATCACATGATTTCTCATTAATATTTCCACACACCAAACAAAACCTACATCAGAAGTACATCTGCATATCACATTCCAAAATGCTGGCCATAGCGGCAAAAGACAGCACTTTGTTCAAAATCATATTCCTCAGAAGTTTAAGAGCAGTGATCCTCACAAAAATTGACAGGTAGAATACTCTAAAGTATGTCAGCAGTTACAAATTTCAGCTGATTCAAACTGATCCACTTTATACAGTGCAAGACAGAACCCAAAAGTATAGCTTAAACAGGCAGAAGCCACCTTTGCCATCAAAGGGGTAGTCCTCTCATTCCGCTCTCACGCTTACTGCTCACCCATTTATGTCCCCGTACTGCACTGTTCCTCTCACAAACATCACTATTTATTATAAATGCCACAGCGGTGAGTGCTTACTGCGGAGTTGGGAGAGTTGTTTGGCTTTTATTTTATTCTTGCTGCTACTTTTAATCCAGATGAGTTTGTGTGCTCGCTACACAAATGCTTGTGCAGTCACTAGAGACACCATCAGCGTGGGAATGAGCAATCAGTGTAAGCAAAACCACTTCCGTAGCACTGATGCCACTATTACTAAATCACAGAACTACAGAGGTTGGGTTTTCCCCTTTCTGGCCCCCCTACCCCAAATCCAAAGAGATAGGGTATGAAAAAAATGTGTTACAGGTGTCGTGTCTGAGAGAAAAATGACAGAGCAGGGCCTGGAGTAGAAGGAAGAAATCATTGTGTAAGTGATCCTAAATTTGCACTAGGATGGATGTTCAAGAGATTAAGGACAAAAATATTAGACCATCTAATCTGATTTCCTGTCTTTCCACAGGCTGCAGAACTTTCTGCATCACGCTCTATAACTTTGAAAAAACATACTGAAATTTGACCAGTGTATCTCTTGATGTTTTCAGAACTGAAATAAGAGAAAAGCTTATCAATTTAACTTTTATAAAGATTGAGATTTTTCCAGTGATCAACGAAAGCATAAACAAATTCTTCCTTATTTCTATTTAAATTTGACTCTTCCAACTTCTAGCTATAACATCCTAGTACACCTTCCAAATCTAACCACTCACACTTAGTATCGGCTATCTGTGAAGGTAACTGTACTTATCAAACCACCTCACACTTCCTTTTGAACAACTGAAACAGGTAAGTTTGTAAAATAGTTTGCTAACCTTTAATCATTTTTGCAGCAACATTCTCTCCAGTTTTTAAGTAGTCGGAAAAAAAATAAATAAATCAAATTTTAAAAATCAAATACAGCCTTCTAATACCAGTTTCAATCTTGCTATTTACAGAAGTATAATCATCACTTATCTACTCCAAGGATCAGGATAGCCCTCTTTACCACAGCATTAAACCAAGCTCATGCTATTCTATTCCAGGTTGACCCCTAAATCCTTTCCAGATACACTGCTTCCTTGCTGTCCCACACTGTATCTATTATTGTTCACATTCAAGAAGTGTTCCCATTTGCCTTTGTATTCAAACACATTTTGTCCAGAAAAGCAAGCATCTATGTCTCCTGTCATGCTGTAAGACCTTAACATCCATCTGAAAAATAAAAGCAGATTCTTTTTGGCAAAAGAATACCGGTGGCGTTCAAAGTAGTGAGAATGATCTCTAAAACTTTTGAATCACATAGTATAGCTGTTCTCTAAACCAGTACATGTGTAAAATCAAGAAGTTTTGATTCCCACTAGAAATGTCCAACTCCATATGCTGCTGTCTAAAACAGAACACGGTTGAAGAATAATACTTCACAGGAAAGCCCTAACATTTCATAGCTTCCAAAGGGGCTCTCTCAATCAGAGTCCATGGGCCTTTAAGTAGGTTCTGGTTAGCCAGATACATGTGAAAAATACCAGTTTTTAACAAAAGCTAGGGTAACATTTTCATTGTTAGTATTCGGTTACATAAAGAACAAACTACTACAAACTCAGAATAGGTAGATAAGATCCTGTCTGCACAAGGGTAAACAAGCATTTACTGTTACTGTAAATAAACTTCAAGGTAAAACTACATAAAGGTTAAAAGTCACTAAATCTGATGTATAGAAGTGTAATATCCAAGAAAGCTGCCTGTGGCAAAAAAAACCCCATCATTCTGTCTTCTCTATCACACATATTTACTTCCTGTATGTCCAAATTTTTGATTGACAGGCAACTAAAGAGAACTCAATCTTAAAAATAGAATCTTACCACTCCTTATCAAAAAATATACAGAAAAGTATTCTTTAGAGCTCTAACATAAAACACAAATTTAATTCAAATTATGAAAAGGAATCAATAACCTTGTTTGAACACATCTTGCCTCTGAATTTTTGTATCACATAGGTTTACATATTCAGTGCAATCGATTTCAAAGCTGCAGGTTATCGTTTAGGGTTTTTTTTAGTAAAGAAATGTCTAAATACATTTACTACGCCACCAATTTCTTGCATTATTTTCATCAACGACTAGCACAATTTATGTAAGTTATCTTGAAAAGCAGAACAAGGTGTGCTTAAGCTCCTTGTAAACCTGCTTACATAAAGGAGGATTCTAATACTACATCACTAACCTTATCAACAATACTGCATTCTAGTTTTCCTTCACGTAGGCTACCATTATAATCGCGCACAGCTTACTTCTAATGAAAATGCACTGCAAAAGCTCTTTATGAATTCTTCATAATACAGCTGGAAGTAGAGAATCTGCTATTTCAGTAAGAGTCAGTACAACGATGGTATCGTCTTTTAAAGAGACTCACTTGGATTTGGCCCACTTTCTTCATAATCTTGTTCCCTCATGATTACGGAAAATCAAGTCATTCTCCTCTGCTGATTCTTCACGTACCAAGAGTTGAAAGAGGAAACTGACAGTTGCTTCCTCCCAGCTTTGTGTAAGACCTCAAATCCTGTTTCTTACTAGTATTGGATTAATCCTGAAACAAGTCATTAAGGCTTCACGCAGTGTGAAGCATGCACATGACACAGCCAAACTACATGACAGTCACAGATGTCCCTAAAGAGAATTAAGCTGGAGGATTTCCATCAGCAATAAACACCATGCTTAGTGGAATGGGCAGAATCAAGTTACTAAAACATCTCACATCCTCACCTAATCATACATTTAAAGTTTTCTTTCCATCAAATAAATTCACATTAAAATAATTCCACTAAGCAAATCAGTATACATTAGCAACAAGTAGTATCAATCTATTCCAAAGATCTATCTACTAATAAAAAAAGCCAATTTTATGCATCAAGTACATTAGCAGATCTTAAGCAAGTTAACCACATGTATAGTTGCTAAATGTTGATTTTTATGTAGAAAGAGCTTGCATTAGTTGCACTTAAGTAGCAGATAAGAAACAGTTTAAAAATATAATTCTAGTTACTTTGCTAACACTCATTTTAAAAAGCATTTTTAAATTAGAGTCCTCTTCAAGACTGGCTGCATAGTTTGTTGATTCTCCTTCAAATTATATATATCACTGTTTTCTACTTCATGCGTTAATCTATTTCACACATGCCTTAACTTCATACAAACTGTTTCAATTCTATTAAATGGATGTTATTGCTTAGAACAGACTAGTTCCTGTGGTCAGATCTTTGAATCACATCCAAAAATCTACTTTTCACTGTGATCCTAACACCTATGCCACAGCATGGTCAACTGTGGAAAGGCTGAAAGGGTTGAAGGTTTCTTCCAAGCCCATTTCCCAAAGTTCCTCCTTCCTAGAACCAGCTCTGGTGCTCACTAAGTCCCTAAAAAAACTGCTTTAAACTCAATGGTGCTGCAAAAAGCCTGTCTCCTGCATCTTCGCATTTTGATTGTTTTTCCCCTCCCAGGAACCGCTTCTTGTTCCTCACTAGCAAAATAAAGCAGCTTGTGCAAGTCCTCAGCAGATGTTCCACAAAGCAAGAAAGGCCAGCAGAGTGCTAAGAGTTCAGACTGGTCACCAGTCAATGCAGCAAGGTGTCAGCTTGTTTACGCCCTTGCAAGTTTCCATCAGGACAGTTCTACAGGTAACAGACTGAAGTTCTGACATATTTTCAAGGATGTTCCAAACTTTCATTTCTGAAGCTAGAAGAAAAATACACATGCTTCTCATTCTTCAAGATTGGAATTAATCTGCCAAAAGGTTTTATTCTCTTCAAAAAGTAAGCTTGTAGAAAGATGATTTTAAGAAGTTTCAAACTTGTCAGAACTTGCCCCTTGTCAGAAGACAAGAAACAGAATGAGTTTTTCATTTCTTCTTCCAGAAAGAGAGGATTTTTTTCCTGGAAGACACACAAGTTAAAAAAAAAAACAACCCACAATTCTTGCAAACCAGTTACCACTCAAAAATCTCACCTCACAAAGGCTCCTGGAATGATTTCCTATACAGGTTGAATGCTGCTTGGTTTTGGTTGCTATGAGTTAGCTAAAGGATACAGCTAATTAAGGTACCTAAATAAGAATGCTAGCTTTGAAATCAGGAAGCAGATAATAAATACTGTCCAATTGACAGACATTATTAAGCCATGCTCCCCTATAGCTGTGATTCAGGAGCAAAGTTATCCAGGGAACATCTCTTAAGTTTGTGTACTGCTAACTGCTTGCGAATCCCTTTCTGAAGATTACCATCAGATCTTTGAAAATAAGTAGGTAACACTTTTGATGCCCTAAAACTCAAGGATGGCAAGTTTGAGGGTTGAGAAACTGCCAAAGAAACAGTTATACCTCTTGTAAAGCAGGGTCAGGGCAGCACAGCAAGAACCTAGTGTTGCACAACGGAGCGCATCAACACTTCATTCAATTTTGCAACAACTTGAAAATTTGCATAGGAAGTCAGAGAGACTGCAGTTTTCATCGATTTCATGGTGGGCTGACCCTGGCTAGCTGCCAGGTGCCCACCAAGCCACTCTATCAATCCCCCTCCTCAACAGGACAGGGGGAGAAAGTAAGATTTCAAAACTCGTGGGTCAAGAAAAGGACAGGGACATTACTTAGCAATTAACATCACCAGCAAAATGGACTTGACTTGGGGAACTTAATTTATTGTCAGTTAATAACAGAATAGGATAATGAGAAATAAGAACAAATCTAGAAACACTTTATCCCACCCCTCCCTTCTTTCCAGGCTCAACTTCACTCCCAAAGTCTCTACCTTCTCCCCTCCAAGCAACACAGGGGGCTGGGGAATGGGGATTGTGGTCAGTTCATTACATGCTGTTTCTGCCACTCCTTGTTCTTCGTGCTCTTCCTCTGCTTCAGCGTGGGGTCCCACCCATGGGAGATAGTCCTTCTTAACTTTCTCCAAAATAGGGTCCTTCCTGTGGCCTTCAAGTACTGCTCCAGCATGGGTCCCTTCCATGGGGTACAGTCCTTCAGGAACAGACTGCTCCAGCATGGGCCTCCTCATGGGGTCACAGGTCCTGCCCAGAAAACCTGCTCTGGCATGGACTCCTCTCCATGGGCAACAGTGCCCTCCAGGAGTCTACTCCAGTGTGGGCTCTCCACAGGTCACAGCTTCCTTCAGGGCACATCCACCTGCTCTGGCACGCGGTCCTCCATGAGCTGCAGTGTGGATATCTGCTTCATGGGCTGCAGGGGGACAGCTTGCATCCCATGGTCCTCACCACAAGCTGCAGTGAAATCTCTGCTGCAGTGCCTGAAGCACCTCTTCTCCTTCACTGGCCTTGGTGCCTGCATAGTGTTTTTTCTCTCACATAACCTCACTCCTCTCTCTTAGCTGCTGTTGCACAGGGTTTTTTTTATTCTTTCTTACCAACATCACCAACTGACTCAGCTTTGGCCAGTGGCAGGTCTGTCTTGCAGTTAGGCCATCTTGGAGCCAGCTGGAACTGGCTGTCAGACATGGGGGCAGCTACTGGCATCTGCTCACAGAAGCCATCCCTGAGCCCCCTCGCTGCCAAAACCTTGCCACAAATCTAATGCACTTCACCATGTATTTTTCTTTCAGCAGGGAAGGAAAAAAAGTTCACAATCACTGCCAAGAGTGATGACACCTTCTCCACTGAATTTGTCTTTGCTGACACCACTGTCAAAGATGCAAAGAGCCAAGGAAAACACATTCCAAACCTGAAGTATTCTTATTAGTTTGGGGAAGGGGAAGGGAAAGGGAAATAGAAACCTGACAGCATAAGCTGCACTACTAGCAGAATTGAAATTCTCTTAGCTACCCATGGATAGTTCAGAGAGCCATGGCATACAAGTAATTGCAGTTATACAAATTACAGTGTACCAAAACCACTCCTTGTTCAACTGGTACATCAAATCAAGTAGGAAAAGAAACACTATCCGATTATGCAAAAAAATGCCACAAAACATTGTGTTGAAAAAAAAAAATTGAGAGGAAAATCCATTTAAACGAAGCAACACATTTTGTAATAGGGAAGAACCCTCAAGCTTTAGTATTTCTACTTAGATTCAGAATATAAGTTCCCTGTTATAACATTCTATACTTCACTGGCCTTGGAGCAAATAAAAAGAGTGCTAATTGTTTAATTCCGCAGGCTTTAGTATCTATTTTTATGTAAAGCATCGTTGATATAGTTCATAGTTCAAAGATGCAAGAAAAATTAATCAGGTCAGTGCTGCCAAAAGCGATGGTTTACTGTGTTGGGGTGGGGGTGAAAAAAACACTTGTTCTGCAACGAGCTGATTCAGGGAAATAAGGCCTCTTAAAACCAACTTTTTAAAAACAACTGGTTTTCTGTCATAGCTAGTTTCCTACTGATGTGGCTCCCTGAAACAGTTCCCAAGCAGTAGCACTGGAAAGAACAGAAATATTTCTCAGCAGCAGCAGCTAATGAGATCTGCTGTGCAGTAACAAACTACATCCCTTACCACAGGCAGCCTTTACGATCCTTACCTGTGGGCTTTTAACACAGTCATTTTAAAATTATAAGATCATGAAACATGACAAGCAAACTTCTGTTATGAAATAAGATAAAAACCAGTAACATCAGAAGACCTTTACTCACCATAGTCTGATGGCTGCAAAATTATTATCAAAGAAAAATCAGCAATAAGAGATCAAAAAATATCACTAATAATATTTTCATTACAGGACCAGAGAAGTTAAAACTGTAAGGGTTGACATCACTATAATTGAATGTTACTTCCTGGAATATTCTAGTTTAACGTTGTTTTATTACTAGAATTATTTACATTTAGCTCCTAGGCACTAAGTACAGTAAGAGAATGTTAGCATTTCATTCGCATGAAAGTAACACAATTGTTATTTTTAATCTATTTCAAGCATTAAGGTCCTCTCCCTCACAAGAGATCAAAATTGCAACGGTCTAAAAGAAATGTTTAAACAGTTACAAAACACAGAGTGACCACATACTCCACAGTGAAGTTATTTAGTTTATTATCCCAAACTCTGTCTCCTTTATTTGCCCCCACTTGGAGCCATCAGTAACTAACAGAAACACGTTCAGAATGACACACGTAACTATATTAAACAGTGAAAGGATCGATTAGAGTACCTTGGCAGAGCTGGGCATACAGCAGGGGTTGACCTGGACACCCAATGCCCCTCAGAGCAAACAGACTCACTCACAGAATCGTTTTGTTTGGAAGAGACCTTCAAGATCATTGAGTCCAACCGTTCCCCCTGCACTGCCAAATCCCTGTGTGTAACTCCCATGCCTGTGATAAATGCCAGGTATGCATTTATCCACAACAGGAATAATACTTTCCATTCCAACATTGTATTATAAAATATGACCTTTGGGGGAGGGGGGAGGACAATCAATATGTCTTCTGTAAAGGGAGATTCTGTCTCACATGCCTAAAGGTGTTGTTTGAAAGAATCAACAGGCACATGGATAATGGAAACCTAATTTACAGCCTGCCAAGATCTTCAAAAGACTTCTGATGAAGTCCTCTGAACATACTTATGGAAATAAAGCAGCCATAGATTAAAAGAGGTATTAGATAAGCCATAGGTAAATAACTGAGTAAGAAAATAGAAGACAAATATGGTCTACTCTCAGAGATGGAAATGGTCAAAGTTCTGCTGTTCCACACATTAATAAAAAACAGCAACAACAATAAAAAAAGAGGTGACTAGAAAGGTGACAGTTTGAAAACATTTCAAGTTATTTATGACAGTCAAGGCACAGGGTACCTGTGGAGAGCTGCAGATCTCCAAGACTAAACAAACATTAAATCAACAGGCAAAATTCAAGGTAGAAATTTAAGAGTAGATACATACATACACAAAAGTAAACAATCCTAAACCAGTTGAGCTCCAACCGATTGTTACCTTTCATGAAAGAGATACTTTGACTGTTTCATAAAAACATCAGTTCAATAACTGCTTTTCAAACCACAGCCTGAACATCAGGAATGAAAAGGGGAAAAAGTCCGTGTTTGACAAAGGTATTTCAAAAACTCAGTCTGTTTACAACTTGATTAGGATGCATAATTCCAGAACTTCCCCCATTTGAAAATGAACAGAAGTAGAAAAAGTTCAGAGAAAGACAGAAAGTAGAACAGTATAAAGAATGACTAAATGCATGTCTTCCGTTTGGAAAAAAGATGGTAGGGTTAAGGTGGGACAAGATTTATAAAAATCTTGAGTGATCTGGAAAAGGACCTGACAAGTATTAGTGTGATTTCATGCCTTTGATCTGATGACTGTATCAGAAAACAAACAAGAGGTAATTTGTCTTTGAGCAGCAGATCTTAACTGCCACGATTTCTGAGATGCCAAAAAACATACATTAATTCCTGACTGCATAAGAGAACAGAGGAAAAATTCACTAAGTATATTTAGACTACAAATGGATGTCAAACTTAATCTAAAAATCTAAACTCACCAAAAAATCAGTAACTAATCCAGTTTCACAGAATGCTCATCTTTTTCTGGCTTGTTGATGGAGCCTGGAAGAGCATGTGGAAAACAATATTCTATTTGTCAACCCATGTTCCCAATTATATCCCTAGACCTGAGCCTTTAGCCACTACTGGAAACACTGAGTACTCTACTGGTGAAGCACATGAATGGGGCAGAGAGGAATAACTAACCCATGGAGATTAAAAAAAAGAGTTAGGACATTAGTCTAGATTTTCTTCAGCGTACAGAAAAATGGACAAACTGAAATGGGATGAAGTGGAATATGTAACACTGTATTTTTGTGTGCAGCAAGTTCTGAACTACCAACTGGTTCTGTGTTTGAGCAGAACCTGACTGAAAATACACTAGACATTTCAGTGCGATTAACCTGTTTTCCCGCCATTGCATATGTATGCCCAACTACTTTCTGGTTTTCCGGGAATTAGCATTTCAGAGAAATCACAGCATGCATGTTTCATTAGTTATGTGATGACTTCTTGGCAGATGACCACGTTTGTCATTGATATTCCTTGTATTTGAGGGTCTTCAATTTTAAAAAGATTTTTGTAGGAGTTAGTTCTCATTTTGGTTTCTAAATAAGACACTGTTGTGGCTAGGTAAATAAGAATATGGGATGGTAAAAATATTAGTTATGCTTTGAAACACCTGACTCAGAGCTGCTAATGAAAGAGATTTGATCAACTTTTTATAAAGTTTTGACAGGTCTACCTAATAGACAGTGACTACTGATATGTGTGAAGAAAACAAACAAGAAACCCAACACAAATCAAATCCAGAATTTCTCATAAAACTTTATCCATTACTGCCTACAACTGACTCCTGTTTCCTTCTCCAACCACCTATTATTTCCCAACTATCCTTCCCTCACAGTGTAATAAACACATTAAAAAACACAGGCACATATCATTCTGCACAGGCACACGGGCTTTCTGCTACTTTGTGCCTATTTGAGTCAGCATGCTCCGACCCTCAACTATATTGTTCAATCCAAGCATTAATTTCCACCCTGTCTCCCTACTCTTCCCAAGTACTAGTCTGGCCAGTGCTGTAATCCAGCTAAATAGCCACTCATCCAAGTCTTTCCCTCCTTCACACACGTGAGGATGTCACGTAACCAGAAAACACAAGGTTATAAAATTTCAGATTATTATTAAGGAGTGAAGAGCACAGAGTAAGAACATCCCAGCTTGCTCCATTATCACACACGTGAGTATCAGATAAGAGCGTGTGAGAGGGGATAAAACCCCAGAGGAATTGGTAAGTGTCTTGCTAGTAATATACCATAACTACTTTACTGATCTAAATGGCTAAGCAGCACACAGCCCACCTCCCTCCAAAAAACAGCGATGCAGATTTGCTGGGGTTTTTTGTTTTTTAAAAAAACAAGGTACTAGTGCAGTCCAGGAAATTCCAGATCAACCACTTGGTTTTTAAGGCAGTCAATTTAATCAAAACTGATAAAATTCTAGATTCCTGAACAATTGGAAGAAAATTACATGCTCAGGGATAGAGGCTAAGGGTGAGCCAAAGCAGATGCTTCCATTCTCTGGAGCTCTGTTCTTACTTTCATCTCCACTCTCAGCTTTATCCTCCCACCGCCTTGACACAACTGTAGCCCTTCTCAGACTTTTTGCAGCACTCACTTAACTCCAAAACAGGGAAAGCATGTTTTTGTCTCTGCAGAAGTTTAGTTTTCTGCCAGCTTAGCATGTTGAACCTGCCCAGTGAAGTGTCTGATAAGCACCAAGGTCCAGTGCAGGAAAAAGGAAAGGAATGAAATGTTTTACTCCCTAGCCTTTTTCTCAAGGGAGAGAGGCAAGCACTCCTCCAAGCAGCAGACTTTTAGATGGGCTTAACCAAAACAGCTTGTAGCTGTACTAATATTTTAGAATTCTTTAAAGTTTTCGGAAGAATGAGTCGAGGAAGACTGTTTGATTACAGAGCATTAACTTCACAATTTGATGCATTACAGGTTTACATACCACAAACATTCATATAATACCTGAGGCAACATTAAGTATGTCATTCACTTCCCAAGCCTCTGTATGCAAGCATAGCATTTATTCTCTTCATAAAGTTGGAGCTCTCTGACTATACCTTGTTTACAAGTCAATGCCTCCTCTTTTCAGTGTTTGCCTCTCTATGCCCTATCTTACAGGCACATAAAGTCATAAATAAATTCATCTGCTCAAGTGATATAAACAAAGATCATTAAATAACTTAAACATATTTTGCAAACATAACTACTAATCCACACAAATTCTATTTAATTGCATGAAGATTTAAAAAAAAAAATCACAACTGTAAATATTGGAAATAAGCCACTGCAAGAGTGCCAGTTCTACTCTTCTCCTCACCACCCAAATGTTTCAAGGCTCCCAGATGCTTCATATGTCCACATGGTCTAACAACTCCTGTCTAACTATGCCTGTATGTACGTTCAGTATTTCGAGATGCTCCCTGACCAAACACCACACTCCGTGCCCTCCTGACAAGCTCTTCTACAGCAAGAAAAACTGCCTACGTAGGTTAACGCTGTGCTGCTGTCATTCATCCAGCACAGGAAACAAACTGTTGCTACAGTTTATACTATTTTGTTATTTCTATTCCATTTAGTTTGGAAAAAGCAAAAAAGCGGCAATTATTAGAACACTTGCCCATGGCTTGAATAGAGCAAAGGAAATGCAACCACATGTGGTATCTGTATCTTTTACGGGTAGGTAGGAGTTTGAGGGTAGAAAGCTCTAAGAGAAAACAACCCAACTTTGTCAGCTTGTGTTTTACTGGATCATCTTCCTACAGAATCTTTACGCAAAAAGAAAATAACGTAAATATATGAAGTTGGTCAAACATCTGTTTTCACCTCTTTACATTCACATCACACGTTGCACGGTATTAGCCTTATTTATCTGTGACCTACACCACAAAAAGGAGAAACCCCCATTATGAGGAACTGCATTTTACAAAACCCCATCTTTCACCTGTGATCCTCTAATGTCTAAAAAACACCCCAAAACATTAAGAATGGGTATTGATTGCAAGCGTCCAAAATAACCTGCGGGATCCAAGGAGCTCTCGCAGTGCTGGCAGTGATTCGGGCACCATAGTGGGTATTTCTGTGCAACACACTTCAGAAAGAGGAAGCGTTCAGAGCTCCTGAGCCACAGGAAGAGTGAGTTATTGCTTCCCTAGCAGTGTCTTCATCACCCAAGCGACAAAAGCACTCCCTTCCCCACCACCACCTGCAGACAAATACTCCTCGGGCTGCAGAAGAGGATGGCCTGAGCAGACCCTCGCTCTCCCTGCCCCGGCTCCACCTCGGGCCAGATTCTGCTCCCCGGGGCGGCTTCAGGGGCGAGGCCTAGCAGAGGGCAGCGCTCCTAACCCCGCGCCATCGGGCAGCAAACACCCACTTATGCCCCGACGCGGCCCTGGCGCAGCAGCACACAGCTGGACAAACACCTGGAGCAAGCCAGCAGACACCGCGCTCTTCTCCAGTCTCCTCCCTCTCTCCCTAGTGAGCTCCAGCAGGAATCAGCTTTTAAACGGGGCTTAACGGTTAGACTTGAGGACCTTAAAGGTCCTTTCCAACACGAACTGTTCTTTAACTCCGCGGTTTTTACGCCTGCCCGTTGAGCCGCCAGCCGCCCCGCTTCCCCGCGCTCCCCCGCGCCGGCGGGAGGCAGCCCGACCGCGGCCCGACCGCCCCCCGCCGCCCCCCGCCGGCGCCACGCCCCGCCCGGGGCCGCTCCGCTCCGCTCCCCCAGCCGGAGCCGCCCGGGAGCACTTCCTCCTGGCAGCCAGCAGCCACGGCTCACAGAGACAAAGAGGCTCTCAGCCACCCCAGGCGCCGGACTTTAGCCCTCTCCCTAGGCGCACTTCTCCACCTGGACAGGTGGCCCCGGCACCGCCCGCGGCAGAGGCGATACGGCCCCTCCGCAGGCTGCAGGGGCCCTCCGGCAGCGGGGCGGACCGGCCCGGCCCGGCCCGGCCCGGCGGACCGGCCCTCCCCACGCGGCAGCCCCCCGCCTCCGCTCCCAGCGCACCGGCGCTGTCCTCAGGCGCTGTCCCCCGGCACCTCCCCGCTCCCTCCTCTCTCACCGGAGCCCCGGTCCCTCTCGTCGTCCTCTTCTTCCTCCTCCTGCCGCTGTCCATCCCGCTTCTCGCCCTGCGCCTCCACCGGCACCACCGTGAAGCTGGTCGGCATGGCGCACCCGGCCCCGGGCCCGCTGGCGCCTCCTCCCCGGGCAGCGGGCAGGGTGAGCCGCGCGCTGCCGCCTCCCTCACGTGAGAGCCGTTTCCTTGCGCGGCGGAGCCGCCGCCCCCTCCGCGCTGAGTGACGGCGCCGCGGCCGCGGCCCGCAGTGAGAGGCGCTCCCGCGGGGACGGCGGGGAACGCCGGGGCGTCGGCGGGGAGCAGCGTCTGCCGCGAGCCGAGCCGGTGCCGCTGGGGAAGAGTCCCGAGGAGCGCGTGTGCGTGTGCCCGGGCGAGGGAGAGCCACCCTGCGCTGCCTGAGGAGGCGTCAGCTGTGGCCGTTGGGCGCAAAAAATGCTGCTGCCCTTCCTCAGACCTTTCCCTGCAGGTACCCTTGCCGCGCTGGGACCACTAGCTGCTGCTCCCGGATCCCAGCAGGCAGAAACCGTCTTCCGAAGGAAACCGGAGCCAGGCTTTAGGGCCCTGACCCTCCCTGTCTCTAAAGGATGGCAGCATCCACAAGGCCCAAGCAGGAGCTTTGCAGGTGGAAGGGAAAGTCCATTGTGTGCTTTGGGACTACCAGGAGGTGAAGATTGTTCCCAGAAATCTGCTTGCCCACGCAGCAGCCATGGGTGGCAGGGGCCAACTGATTCAGGTCGGAGTCAGCACGTAAGCTGTGACCTAAAGGGAGGCAGATCCGATGAATCAGTGGCTGGACAGCGTGTCAAATTAAATACTAACCATGTAACGCTAGTGACAAGGTGTAGCTCGTGGCTACCTTCCTTTCCAGAGAAGGTTGTAGTGTCTCCACTCTAAAAGCAGAGAGAAGAGACGTGGAAGCCAAGAGCCCTTTCCATGTCTCCTGCTATTCTACCCTTGCAGCAAAATGCTAGAGCAGAGCAGACTGTATTCCTGTCAGTCGGTATCTCTGCCTTTTGAAAAGGGACTCTGGTGGGTTTGTGGGTCCCTTACCTCAGTGGGATGGAAGATGTCTACCTAACAGTACCATCTGTCCCACAGCATAGGGGTCTTCAAAGAAGGGGGTGAGAAAAGTGATTCTGACCATCGAAGGTGGCAGTGAAGTAACAGATGTGGAGGTCGTAAGACAGCAGGAAAAGGAGAAGAAAGACGTCAACATTTTGGTATCTGGTATAGGCTTCCGGTTCCACCCTCACTCAAACCATGATGTAACTACAGTAATGAGAGTGGTGGCTGCATGAAAAAGGAGCTTCTGTCTTAGAGACGTGTCTCTTCATCCTCCTCCCATCTTTTTCCAAACTTAAGAAAGCAACTGGAACGGTGTCTTTGCCAGTGATAGCAGATTTACAATATGTCAATGGTGTTACCTGCAGAGGTAAGGATATTTTGGGGCTTTTTTAATGTTAAGTCTCATTTTGTCATGGTGCAGACTATTATCAGAATTAATGATACTAAGGAATTAGATAAAATGTTAAATTAGAATAGTAAATGTAATTTTAAAACATATCCAAAAAAGAACAATTCCCTCTTCCAAACAAGGTCCGAACAGCATGCAATGTATAAGGAAGGCATGGATCACATATGAATATTGAGAAGATTTTAAATAGCTGACAGTTTTTTAAGTACCATCCATCACCAGATACCTTGAGAAGTCTATTGAAAGAAACTCATGATATGGGTTAAATATGATAAAGATGAAAACTGTATCATACGGTATCATACTGCATGCAAAAAAGGCTGAGTGGGGAGAAATTAGGACTGCAGCCTTCCATTTTACTTCAACTTGATACAAATTTTTTGTCTAAAGTAGCTAAGAGCCAAAGAAAGAGAAGCTTTTGACCAAACAAGTTTTGCACGAACAGAGGCAGCACTAACGATTCCCATCTATTTCCTGTTTCTGTTTTGAAACCATGGAGAGCCATCTGATGAAAAATAGGTGCAGTTCTATGGAGCAAGGATGGTAAGTTCATACGGGATTGTAGGTTGTCCCCCTTTACAGGGACACCCTGTAATCTGAGAGCTGTGATTTCTGAGCCCCTTCAATGTTTTTGCTCAACGAGGACCTGGGACTAGGAGAAGTAATGCACTTAGGTTGATTTATTGTCATTTCCCTTCAAATAGCGTGAGGTAAGTAGTGTTGTGATACATGCCAGAGTGCTCTGATGGTACCCTTCTGAAAATTAAGACATTATATAGATCTGTGTCTAAAAAGCACAATGCTGGAATCATAACATTACATGACTGTTTTGCTAAAAAAAAAACCAACTTTCTGCTCGTGACGTTCAGTGAAAACACAGAGCTCTGGATCATAACCATCTTTCTGTTTGGCAAGATAGGAATGCAGCAAGTACAGCACCAATTCAACCAGATATATCCAGACGGACCTTTAAAAGGAAAATTGTTCTGGAAGGTAAACATTCTACTGCTCAACCTCCTCCCCACAAAAAATAACCAAACACATGAAGTGATGTGAAAGTAATGAAGCTAGTTAATGTACCGCAAATAGAAAATGGATTAAATTAATGCTAACAATGAGCATGTTTTAATAAGACATCTGCCTAAGGAAATTAATTATTTCACTAAGACACCAATATCTTAAAAGCTTATACTGTCTTTGATGTTATTGAGATATTAGAAATAAATCATTAGAGATAAAAAAAAAATACCGTCACAGGAAAAAAAGTAAAATGAGATATAACAAAGGAAAGAAAAATGCTTAATAGATCCAGATCATAGTCTATGACAAAAAAAAAATCTTACTGGAATTGCACATCTTCAAGTCTTCAGGACTAATGCAGTTTATGCACTTGAAACTGAAAATAAGGTAGCCAGTGACTGCTCGGACTCAGGAATGTTACATTTTCAGAAATCTTGAAAAATTGGAAAAATTCCAAGAGTGAATGATTGTCATTCTCAATATTGAGTCATCAATACCTAAAAAGAGGAAAAAGGCTGACTGAGGAAAGTTGACCTAACAGGCTCAATGAAAATTTTGTTTTGAAGAAAGACGATAGCGAGATATAAATTTTGGGAGATAACATAAGATGTCTGAACAGTTAAGTTGTTCTAGTGTTACAACCCACATAAAATAGCCAAGGCATTTGGTTTGGTGCCAGCTGAAATTCGGCTGGAAATTTCCATGGAATTAACTCTGTCAACAGAGAAAGTTTCCAAAGCGCAAGACAAGGCAGACAAGGAGAAGCCCTTAGCTGAGAAACTCCCCAAATGATAAGGGGATCTGATTATTCTGAGGATCAGTACCAGTAGCAGTAGGCAATGATTAGAAATTGTGGAAGAAATAGATGCAAAGAAACCATAGGATGTGTTTTAACTCCGGGAATGCCATATGAAGTTGCTGATTGTTGAAAAAGCCGCATTAGGCAAATTTCTTTTGAGACTTCAGATTCATTTGTTCCAACCAGCAGTGCACAGGATGTGCCAGCTGGACCTAGATTTGTTAGTATCCTGGGTTCGGATAGGATGGGGTTTGTTTCCACGGCCAGGATAGCCGGACTGAATCAGCCAGTGGGATATTTGATACCATACTGACGTCACGCCCAGTAAATATATAAGGCGAGCGGCTACCAGCAAGTGCAGGCAGTTTCAAACAACAGTGGGGCACGCTGCGGCTTGGCATGGCTGGGCAGCAGTCGTAAGCAAGGCATTGTGTATCGCTCATTATTGTTTCCTCTCTCTCTCTGTGGTTTCAGGTAAACTCTCCTTATCTTAACCCGTTCAGCTTTACCTTTCATTCTTCTCCCCTGTTCCAGGGCAGGTAGGACTGAGAGAGCAGCTGCGTGGTGCTTGGTTGCCAGCTGGGTTTAAACCGTGACGGTTATCTAAGTGGTGAAATAAACTACGCTGACTGAAAAGAACTGCAGTGCAAACCTCTCTGTAGTATGACGGCAGGAGCACCAACATGTTTACTTAGTACACTAGCATACCTTTCACATGCACCTATTCCTCTTTGTCATTGCTAAACCGCTGCGCTGTAGGAGTGAAAACTTCACTCATCATGAAAGTATTTAAAGCAATTGTGCCTCATGAGCTCATCCTCTGCCAAAATGAAGATAGCCTCTCCGCCTTGCCAATGGCATCTGCTAGCAGACGCAGTGATCCTGAGTGGAAACACGAGCATTGCAGGTTAATCATTGCCAAGGTTTATATGAATTGTGAAACAAGTTTTGTAACACCCAGTAAGTGAGGAGAACATAGAGACATGTTATGAAAATATAGAGGGTTCTTTAAATAGCAATAGATTGTCAAAGGAATGGCAGGTAAACCCATTAAGATAATACAACAGAAGTTAATATCTGTGCTTTAATACTACTTTGCTTTAACGGTGTTTTATTATTCTGCTGACACTTGACTTTAAAAAGTACTGCATAATCCAATTGCATTGCTTTTCTTCTGAAGGGAATGTATGCTTAACTCAGTGCTGGGAGGCCCTTCTGCCCGCTGAGAATCGCTCCTCGCTGAGCAGCAGCACGGTCTGCTTCCCTGACAGGGACTCCCTCTGCAGAGGCCGCTCTCTGCTGGGCAGTGCTGTGGTTTCACTAGGAAGGGTACAGTGCTTGCAGACTCCTCACGGATATGGGAATAGCACAGTTGAATCCCCTCAGGCAAGAAAGTTTAAAATCCACCTGGAGGAGTATTTTAAATAACAGGTTATTATGCTAAAAGTAGGAACTTCTGGATTTAATTAACTTTTGACGGTTATATGCCATATTCTTCAGTGTGTCTGCTGGACGAGGCCCCTTAGAGGACGTGGGCAAAATGAGGTGTTTTATCTGCTTTGTCTGAATTGCAGTGAATCTGTGCAAACAGGCTGAATCTTCATGAGGGAGGGTGCTCAAATACCAGCATTAAGGCAATTTTGCAAATTGAAAATCAGGTGTTGATTGAATCAAGCAAAGCACTTAGAGTATTAGCAGGGAAGGAAGTCTTCTCTATTGGCATCTTGGACACAGGCACCTGAATTATTCCCATGCATGGTGTTAAATCCCAAGGAACGTGGCCTTAATGTAGGACATTATTGTTTATCTCTTTCATGGGCACCCCCTTGCCGTGGGGAAAGAGCTTGTGTGCCCTTGTGAAGTTGAGAGCTATGCTGGTGGTGGCATATGCCTCCGGTAGGGTCTCCCAAGCCTGACAGGTCTCAACTGAAGGGTCAGACAAAGTGTGTCCACGGGCAGGATGGGCTCACTAGCCTTCGGGCAACCATCCTAGGAGAAGGACAACTCTAACTCCAAACCCGGGCAGATGGAGCTCGTTTAGCCCTGTAAGGCCATCCATCTAAGAGAAGGATACTCTAACCAAACCTACGACCTGAGGACTTCGCTGTCACCGTCCAAGCTCGCTAGGCCCTGGCAGATGAACCTCAGGTGTAAAGGGTGGGGCCAGTCTCGCGCACGCTGCGCCTCACCTAAAAAATCCACCGCGCAGGCTTGAAGGGTGTAAATTGGCCTTTTCAGCCATCAACGCGCTTGCAATAAGCGTGGGCAAAGCCCTTCCCAAATCTTCGTCCGCGAAGCCAAGCCATGATTGTTTATAATTGGCTCTTTAAAAGATTGGAGCATTTGTCAGAATCGCTGATTTACTTCATTCTTAAAAATAATGTCAAGGATTCCTCTTCGTTGATACCTTATCTTGTGACTTGTCCATCACTATCAACTGAGAGTATTTCACACATATAGAGATTTCACAGGCGTGGTTAGGAGTGACATAGTAAATTTACCCATTTTACGTCTTCAGTAGATGATAATCACTAGAGGATTAAGTATATATATATATAAATTGCTTCCAAAATGCTGAAGTTAAACCCCCCAGATGTTAGCAATAGTTTATCTTTCTTCCTTTTAATTTTCTTATGCCTCTCTGCTAATGTTTGTGATAAAGTTGAAAACACACACAAAGATGGAAACAGAAGTTCTATGAACTGTAGTATCAAACTGCCCAATTATTTATCAATAAAGAGAGCAAATACCTTTTATGTATCAGGAAAGCCAGCCACCTTAATGAGCTTGCAAATGATAGGAAAGTGCTGATCTCAGTGGAGGCCTTTGTACAACCTATTGTAGTGGCTACAGTTACGGCTTCAAATTGGATTATTGATTAAAATTATAATACGTCTTGTAATGCAAAAATACTAATTAACATAATTTTACTCCTTTTGTATAATTGTGTTCAACTAAACAAATGTAAAAACTCGTGTCTGTATTGGATTTACTGTTTTTTAACGACAATAATTTTCGCATTAGTTGAGAACAGGTGGTCTGTGTGGATCATTTCTCTGTTCTTTCTTGTCATGATTCTGTTTCCCCATATTGCTGCATACTCTCATCCAGTGGAGTACAGTTGGACGGTAGCTATCAGCGTAGCCTGAGAGAGTAAAACATGATTAAACGCCGCCGTTCCAACCAAGAACGAAATGCGTTTTTTCCACCCTGTTTGAAGCGGGGAGGCAACTGGCGCTGCAGTGACATCTTTTGGGGGTCAAACAGCATGAAACAAGAGCCAGATTTTAGAAGAGATTCCCCCCCCCCCCCCAATTTAACTGTAACTCAGCCCAAACACGGCTGTGGTGGATTGCAGGCAGACAGGCTGGGTTGTGCCTGCTGCACGGACTTTGATCACCGTTATCTAGAGGCTGCGTGCTGCAAGCCCACTGAGAGATGCGGTTGCTTTTAGAAAAGCTGTCTGCATCTCTACCACAGCCTGTTCTCCCAGCGCGTCTGTAGAGATGAGCTCTCGACAGCAGCCCGTTTTGCCTCACAGCAATAGGTGCCTTTGCTGTAATGCAAAGGCGAGCTGCGCTCTGAGCTGCGCCATCACGTAGGACACGACACCTTGGACTGATTTCGAAATTGGAGTTCAGCAAACTCTGAAGGGGCTGAGGGCTGAGCAAAACCTTGGAACTCCTCACGAAATATCACCTGGTTTGCTGCCAAGCACATGGCCTCAGCCAAGGAAATGATGCTTAACTTTGAACTGTCAAGTTGTTCACCCTTCTTAAGTTTTGAATTTTTACAGCGTAAACAGGAGGGGATTGTTGTCCTTAGCTGGGCAGCGCACGGGGCAGTCCTTGTCTGAAGTCAGACTGAGTAAGCCGTGGATATGGAGGGTCTTGTCCCTCGGTGCATAGAGCTAGGAGAGTTCCAGGTCCTTAGTTCTCAACGGGAAACCAGAAAGGTCACATTTTTATCTTTTTTTTTTTTTTTAATGTAACTGGGTAGAAAGCAACTGTTGTTCTGGCTGGTAATTTACTACGAAGGGGTTAGAGTGCTCTCTACCGTCGCCACTATTCCTAAGAGTGTGCTATAATGAAACTAATAAATGAAATGCGTTTCTTTACTTGATGGTGATACCTTAATTTGGCCTTGAAAGGAAAAATACATTGTTTTCTGTAGCTTATTGGTTTTAGTCTGAAAGTCTTAGCAACTGTGAATTCCCAGAAGAGCTTTTCAGAACTGTCGCTGATAGAAAGGATAGGTGATACTCTCATATTGATAAATCTGAACTGCCAAGGTATATTATCATTGTTTTCAGCAATGACACATTACGGGCACCTTATTAAATGTTTCAACAAAATAAATCAATGAATGTTAATAGAAGGAGTAGGACTATAGAGAAAGAGTGAAAAGAAAAAGATAAAATTAGTACACTTTTTGTTTGAAGTGTCACTTAAGAGTCATAAGGAATATGGAACTGGAAATAAATCAGCCAAAGCTGATACAATTGAAATCAGCTGTAATTTAATGAACAAAATTATGAGAAAGTCATATATGCTGCCACCAAGTTGCTCCTTGAAACAGTATTCAATGAATGCCAGTGCACAAAGTGGACAATGCTATCAAAGAACTTAAGCAGTAACAAGAAAATAGTACTAGCCCAACCAACGGTCTGTCCAGAAAATTAAGTCTTCAATACTTCATCTTTCATTTGAAATTAAAGGGTCTGCTAATGCCTAGCAAAATTAAACACCTATGGCATCTTTGGCCAGAATTAGGAAAGCACAAGCTACAGAATACTTGTAGCAACTGAATGTTTTGGAATTCATGACACCTAATGAAATTATCCTTACTGTATTAAATAACTATGTAAAACAATCGGAAAGCTACTAGTGGACACCCGTATTTTTTTCATCTGTTAAGACTGGGACTATACGATCACCACCTGGATAGCCTTGCTTTGTCTCTTCCATCCCTGAGTATCTTTCTTCATCCAATCCAACGTCTTTCTTTCCAGTAAAGGCAGGTATTATAAGCTCCCATCTCTACTTTCCTTAGGTTTTGAGAAAACTGATGAAAACTCTCATTCCCTCAGCAAAGGGGCTTCTTTTGTAATTCACTCACTACTGCCCACGAGCAGGCAGATACTCAGCCCTCCCCAGGAAAGCCAGGCTCCAGCACGCTAACGGTTACTTGGGGAGGCACGAATGTCCCTCCCTTCCTCCTTCTCCCCCCAGCTTTTATTGCCGAGCCTGACATCATATGGTCTGCAGTAGCCATTTCGCCAGTTGGGGTCGGCTGTCCCTGCTGTCCCCAGAGTTGTCTGTTGCCTCCCAACTTCTTGTCCCCCCCCAGCCTACTTGCTGCTGGGGTAATGCGAGAAGCAGAAGAGGCCTCGACACCGTTTAAGCACTGTTCAGCAATAACTGTTCATCCCTGTGTTATCAACATCGTTTTCATCAGAAAAAGTGGTCAGCAAAAAGGTGAGCTGCTTCTTGTCGCACAGTAAAGCAAACATTTGTTTGCCAGGATTGTAAAATAACCGAGTCATTGAGAAGTGGAGGCATTCCAGTGGGTGGAATGAGTAACGAGTGAAATTTCTCAGGTGTCTGGAACAAGATTCATTCTATGTAATCTTGAGGGATACAGGGGGAGCATAAGGGAAAGAGACTTCAGGTTTTATTTTTTCTAACCCAGTGTATATGTCCAGAGACTACCTCAGTCAGGTCTTTCTGGCGGAGATGTGTGGGAACAGCCGGCGATCGATCATGGACAGAAATTTAAGGATCACCAGAAATACAAAATATAATCGCTTTGCCGTGGGACCCGTGAGCAGCTGCAGAGGACACAGGAGAAAAAACATCATGCAAGAAGCCGTGGGATCAGTGAGCAGCTGCAGAAGACACGGGAGAAAGAAAACAACGAGTTAAAAAATAGCAGGCAGAACAGCTGCAAAATAGCAGGCAAGCGCTGGGAAGTACAGGGAGTAGAGGCTGAACTGATAAGATAAAGGGAAGGTGCTTTTTAGTGGAAAATCACTGCTTAAGAGTGAGAAGGTATATAAGGTTTGGAATAGCACTAATAAAGGGTCTGCGCTATCACTTTCATAAAGTGCGTGCAGTCCGTTATTTTCGTTCTCCGACAGAGATGCAGCTTACACTGGCAAAAGAATACTTTGGCTGGCGATCGCTTAGGACAGCATCTGAAACAGAACAAGTCGTACTTGCAGAATTTACTTTCTTTGAGCTGGTTATACCTTTATGTAGGAATGTGGTGGTGGAAATCACATCTCTGATAAACGGTGTCCAAATTTAACGGTATAGCTAATGAAGTTAAAACTTCAATGTTTAAAACCTTAGAATTTTGTAGAGATGCGTAGTGTAAAAAGCGCTTCCCACCATTTCAGCCCATCACTCCGCTACATGCAAAATCCGGAGAGAATAAATGTCTTAAGTCACTCCCACTCTAGAGATTCTGTGGCCTGTAAGAATACATTTTTCCTTCTAATATTAAGGGCTTAAATATATAAAATGTCAGTTACTGTAGGATTTATTACCTGAGATATGTATCTATATAGTTTATAAAGTGTGTGCATCCTATAAAAAGCGCATGTATGTGTGTGTATACATACACACGGTATATGAATCACGGTGTAATTCCTACGGGGCTGGAACAAGGAGACTGAGTGCCTCCTTAGCCAGAGTTGGTTGTTCATCCTGTCAAAGCCAGGGAAATAAGCAGCAGCAAGTCGTATCACAGCAAGGAGTCAGAAATTGCTCAGTTAGCTCAGAAACTGCTGCAAGATCCCCTTTAAACACAGACTTTGTGAAGACCTGTCCTCACAATTAGACAAGAGAAAAATGCAACGTAGACGGACTAGACCACCCACGAGCGTGGTACCGTAGGAGGAAACTGGGAGGCACCAATTGTCCTAATTGTGTCCAATGCATTTGGGCTGGAGCGGACAGAAAGGGCTGACTCCCTGCGTAGCCGAGAGAACGGGAAACCTGGGAAAGCCAGAGAACAGATGCATCCGTGAGCCCAGGGAAGAGCGAAGAGCTGCGGCTGGGACTAGCACACGTTCCCTCTGAAGCTCGGGGCAGGGTTCCCCCCTGCCCTTCTGCGGGTATTCCTGGAACACCTCTATTTCACCACTTTTTTGCAAGGCTGAAGCTCTTTATCAGCTCTGCTCAGAGCCGTTTGACCCTTAGTCACAGCTCAAGCTCTGGAACTTGTTATATGGCTTTTTCATAGGGCTGAATTTTGACCAAAACCACACAGTAGAGGTGGTCCAGAGAGTATGGCTGCCACACACCTACTCGTGTGAGCAGCTGCTTTTTTTCCTTTTCCTGCTAGCATATTCTCTCTTCGTCTCTGTTTCGTGATCAGTCCCCTGCGTGCCATCGTTCCGTAACAGCTCAACACAGACACAGCACTCTCTCTTTGTGCGTAGTATGCCAGGCCAGAGCTGTACCGTTTGTGTTCCTATTTAACTTTCACACAGCCAGACCCCACTCTTTTACCAGGTGATACCCTGACTTCACTGAAACATGCCAGCTTCATCAGAGGTATGCTTGGCCGTAACGGAAAAATCCTATCTCTGCTCATGTTGTGTTGTTTTATCTCCTCTGGCTGGGCTTTGTCCACAGCTCTGGCTCAGGTCTGACCTCAGTCTCCCTGCTGGAGCGAGTGCACTGCTATGCTCTTCCTTCCTAAACCGCCGAACCGTGCACCCCTTTCGCACTCACCCTTACTGGTTGCTGCGGGACACTGTTGCAAGACCACTGTGTTGTAGACTGTCCATCGATTTTACACTGTTCAACTGATGCAACGTCAGCAGTAATAATAGCAAACTCAGAGGGTGGTCCCCCTAACCTTAAAACCATGGGGGAACACTGGAAAGTCAGAAGATGCAGGAGGGCTACGCCCCAGGCTTAGAAGGCTCCCAAGAAATGGCCCAGCAAGCCCTGCCCCGGGCAAAGAGGCTAATCCCGTGAGTCTGACCAAGGGACCCATGCACCCTGACACGAGGGGCCAGGATGGCCATGTCAGGTGCTGAGGCAGCATTTGGGCTTTGCACCGTGCTGCAAGATACAGGCAAAATTGCACCCTAAACTGGCCAAACAGAACAAAACCGCTGACTTTGGGAGAATGTGTAAGGGGGGACTGTTAGTGTGGGCGATTTGGTACTGGCTAAGCAGTTTGCAAGCTTCTTAGCAGACTAGAACCTGGGGTGGGGAGCGGCTGTGTGGGCAGCATCCTACGGTGGTTTTGCTGCGAACTCCATGACAAAAATGTCATTTTGGACATATATCCCGGATTTCTGCATACGCTTTATGTCATCAAAAACACAGCCCTTCCCTTCCTCTAGATTTTTGAACACGGGCATGAAGCACAGGTGCCTGTTTAGATTACAGGTCTATCCATAGCGCATTCCACTCTTCCAGCCTTTACACCTGTGATGCTTTCCATGCTTTGCACTTCTCACAAGAAATCATAGCCAGATAAAAAATTCGGTCTTTAATAGCCAGAGCCGTGTGCTTCAGGAAACGTTCCCAGACCTGCCCATCAGTTCAAAACCACGGCTCTCAGTTACCGGGTAGCAGACTACTGATGCAGTCTAAAGCTCCCTCTGCTGCCATATTGCTTAAATTAATAGTGGGAGAATAGAAAGGGTTGCGTATGCTGACAGCTTCAAGATGGAGCAGAACATAATCTCCGGATCCGAACAGTTGGCATGAGTGGTTAAAGCAAACGTTTCGTACAGTTCTTGTAGTGATGACGTGACCTAAATTAACAAATCTGTGTTCTTCTATGCATTGCCTAGCTCCAAACCCTTGGATGTGCCACTACCATTGCTGCACACTCTCCATGGATGTCTCCCACTCTACCTCCTCTACTACTTTGGCACGTAGAGGTAACGCTGCATTTTCAAATGCCTCCCCCCAAACTTGCGTGTTGTCGCAGTTTGAAATTAGAAAGCTGTAGTCTCCGAAAGAGTTTCTTTCTAATGCGACTTTCTGTAGCTTCGGGGGGAATGTGAACCCACCCGAAGGCTACACAAACGTTTTAGGGGTTCATTAAGGCAAAGAAAAGCACAAGTGAAACACAGGTTTTAAATTAAAGGAGTGGAACAGAATCGGTTTAATGCTTAACGCAATTAAAACCCGAAATCAATCACGTAAAGTCAAACAGGACTGATTGAAAGAGAGAGAGATGAGAGACATTAATAAATCCATAAATAGGTATATACAGACACATTCCCTCCCCCATGCGTTGAATCCACAGCCCCGCTTAAACAAAGAGCCGTGCCGCGTGGCTGGGTGACTGAGGTGGGGAGGTGGGAAGGAAAGTCTCCGAGAGTCTTCAACCTCCAGGTTCCAGTCCAGAAACGAACTGTCCAGGCAAACTTTCGCAACAGAGTCTTTCCCTCTCACCCCTCGATCCATCGATCCTCTTCGTTTTGACTTCAGTGGACCGGGGTGTTCATGCGTCCCTCCGTAGGAGACAACATCTGCATCTGGTCCCGGCAGGACGCCTTCATCACGGGCTTACGGGGGATGGTCCTTCTTGTGTCCCTCGGCGGTGGGTCTCTCGATGTGGGGGTGGGGACGCCTGGCATGCCCCTTTCCACCCCCTCGAGGAAACGGGAAATTATCCGTGAAAGAGTCTTTTACTGCTGTGTGGAGGAAATGGCATCTTTTGATAGAAATCTCTCTCTTTGTCCCGTTCTGAAATCAGATGGGTGCCGGGGAGTGTCAGAAAACTCTGCTTTTTATATGCTTATTTGCTGAGGCATTTGGTTGATATGCCTCGGCTCCCAATAACAAGCCGAGAGGGCTGGCATATTTTCCCCACGGAAGTAATGAGAAAGTTTTTCGTGTGCTTAGAGGGGGGGAAGGAAGGGAGGAGACGTCCCAGCCCCGCTGGCAGCATCTTAACCCATCACAGGTGTGCTGCCAGTGGCCCCTTCTGCTAGACATCCTCCCTGTGAACTGGTTCACAGTGGTCACAGCCCCTGTTCGACAGGGTGAGTGCAATAGCAAGAACGTCCCCTCGGGGGGTTCTGGCAGAAGTGCCCTAGCAGGACACGTGCCCAGCAAACTCAGAAGAGCTGTTTGCACTTGCGGCACTTGTGCTTGCCATAAACTCTCTAGCGAGATGCTCGTAATAATGTGGAAATCATTTACTTTTACTAATGAGCAGTCTTTGTTGTAACGGTGTTTTCTCTTTTGCTGGGCCAAGAATTATCTGCCGCACTTTTATCACTTCTATGCTGTCCTGCTAGTCCTCTGCACCTGATAATAACCACGGTCTTCAGCTCTGCCAAACCCCGTCGGTTTTTGGCTATCCCTGGTCTTCCACCATAGCTGTGCTCTCTAAGAACAAATGTCTGTAGGCTGCGTCCCTGTCCTGGGTTGGGCTAGGACGGGGTTAATTCCCTCAGTCAGGAGAGCCAGATGGGATGTCCAGTGGGATATCTGATAACAGACTGACGTCGTCCCAGTTATATATGTGGATAAAGCGAGTCCAGGCGTGTGGCAGATTTACGAACTGCAGCCAGGCACGGTGCAGCCTGTCTGGGACGGGGGCTTGGCGCGGCGGTGAGCAGTGCCTTGTTTTCCTCTCTCTTTGTGTTGTTTCAGGTAAACTCTCCTTATCCTTAACAGCTTTACCTTTCGTTCTCCTAGCCCTGGGGTAGGATAGAGGAGAGCGAGCAGCTGACTGCTAGCTAGGTTCAAACCAGGGCAGCCCTTTCTGGCACCCAGTGTGGGGCAGGAGGAGTTGAGATAGAGGGGACCCAGTTGACCCAAGAGTGTTCTAACACTTTTGCTGTATACACTTTGTGTATTAGTTAAGTACTCCTTGGTCACCGTGCTTGTCTATTTGCTCATGTGGTCGTGTTTCGTTAGTCCCTGTGTACATCATTCCGTGGTGATGTTTCATCATGTCTGGGAGATGGATCAGGACGATCATGTTATATTGGATATTGTCCACCTATGACATGATTACACCACCGGTTATGAGGTTAATTTGGAATTGTATGCGGCATTGTCATCTCCTAGTACCCTCACCCGAGCTAGGGGCAAGACAGGGGAGGGGACTGTCTCAGCTTCTGAGAATTTTGAATACCCCTGGGATGCCCAGGCCAGGCTGCTCTTACTGTTACGTCTCCTGAATGCGTCTCAGGTCTTGTTTAGGGTTGCACAAAGGTTCTTCAGGAATAGCACCCCGAGATCTGCCCCGAGGCTGGAGAGTTATGAGTGGCAGGGTGTGTGGCAGAGCATGGGCAAGTGCCGAGGACAGCGGTCGCCTCCAGTGCTTTGGAATCTCACCCCTGAACACGTGCAAGACCCTGACAAACTAGTGAAATATTTGGAAAATGTGTGTTGTCAACTGGGCAACTCCAGAGAGACACAAATCACAGCAACGTGCTGGGGCTGGCCCACGCCTACCAAGCCCCGTTCAACACTGTTCGGTGCCCTCGAGGGGCAGAGAAGGTCTCTGGACCCAAAATCAGAGCAGCAGGCTCTGCGGCTATTCAACCCTCACGACGAGCACTGTGGCCACTCAGACCCTGGCAAGAGGCGCTGCCACGGAACCGGAGAACCAGCCCGTGCTGGTAACGGTCGCCCCCACACAGAAAAAGAAATACACCAAACAACGGTCCCCTTAGCGAGGGATGGTGATGAACCAGGGCCATCCTGAGACCAGGAGGAAGAGGCAGAGCCAGAGGTGATCCCCCGATCGCTATCCCTGCGTGAGCTGCAAGATAAGCAGAAGGGTTTCAGCCGTCATCCAGGCGAGCACGTTGTTACCTGGCTGCTCCGACGCAGGTGCTTTATAACACCCTGAGCGATGCCAGCTGCCTGCTCACCACCCGTACAGACCAGGATCTCAGCTGTTGGGAGGGGGCGCCCCCCTGCTCCAGGGAGAGACCATGGGAGGTGCACACCACAGGCACCCTCTGGTTCTACCAGCGTGACAACGGAGAGGACCTGAGGGAGTGGGATGGAAAAGCTGCTTCGATCCTGGAGGCCCAAGTGCCCGAGCGGCAGGGGACAACAAACGCACAGGGGGATTCTCCCAAGAAAAACGCTGCCCCGGTTTCCCGTGGCACATAGCCCAGGCAGGGCAGGAGGGCTGAGCTCACCACGGATCCTCCTGACGGCACTCCTGAGCCATTTTTACAAGCAGTGAGTGACTCCGGTCGGGATTCGAGGGGCCCAGCCTCCAGCCAGGTGGAGGAAAGGGCCCACCGGCTGTACTGGGCTGCGTGGGTGCCTGGCCTGGCACAGCAGACCCGCGGGAGCAGCAGGCGCCAGTAGATACTGGCCCACCGTGTACTTCAAAGGCATTCAGTTATAAAGGGGCAGGACCCGTCTGTATCTCTGGGGTGACGGGGGATCCCAACAGCTCACCGTACGGGGAGCTGGGGTGAGCCTCACCGGGAATGAGCGGCATAACCAGCCCACGGTGACTGGCCCAAGGCCCCCCGCACCTTCGGCACAGACTGCCTCAAGAGAGGGTACTTCAAGGGTCCAGGAGGGTACCGACGGGCTTTTGCTAGAGCTGCTTTGGAGACAGAGGAAACCGAACAGGTGTCCACCTTGCCCGGTCTCTCGGAGGGTGGAAACCCAGTTCCACGATTTACCACGGACTGACTCGGCCCGCACTGGACAAGGGTCGGGCTCCTGAACACTTGCAACCAGCTGGTGCCATCCCTGTGGGGGGAATAGAGCAGCAGAAGTTTTTGAGAAAGGGGAGAACACAGTTCACATCCCGCTGAAGGCCGGTTTTGCCGTAAAACCAAGTCAAGGGACCTGCACAGGAGGTCAAATTTTTAGGACTAGAATGGCAAGACGGGCGTCGCCAGATGCTGATGGATGTGATCAACACGACAGCGGCCGTGTCTCCAGCGCCTAACGAAAAGGAAACGCGGGCTTTCTGAGGCGTTGTGGGTTGCTGGAGGATGCACATCGCAGACTACGGTCCGACTGTAAGCCCTCTCCGTCAAGTGAGCCGGAAGAAAAACGATTTTAAATGGGACCCTGGGCAGTGACAAGCCTTTGAACAAATCAAGCAAGAGACAGTCCAGGCAGGACAAGATGTTACAAACGTGCTCTACACGGCAGCCGGCGAGAACGGCCGTACCTGGAGCCTCTGGCAGCAAGCCCCCAGGAGACCTGAGGCCAACCCGCGGGGTTTTGGAGACAGAGACACAAAGCACTCGAGGCCGGCGACGCTCCAACTGGGAAAGAGATAGGGGCAGCATATGAAGGAGTTCGAGCTGCCTCGGAGGTGGTCGGTGCTGAAGCTCGGCTCCTCTCAGCACCCCGGCGGCCGGTGCTGGGCTGGGTGTTCAAAGGGAGGGTCTCTTCACGTCGTGCAGCCGATGCCACGTGGAGCACGTGGGTTGCACTGGCCACGCAGTGGGCTCAGACAGGGAGCCCTGGCCACCCAGGAGTCTTGGGAGTGATCACAAACTGGCCAGAGGGCAGAGGTTTTGGAATGTGCCGGAAGAGGGGGTGACACGTGCTGAAGAGGCCCCACCATGTAACAAACTACCAGATTACAAGAAGCAGGATGCCCTGTTCGCTGAAGGGTCCGGTGGCGTTGTGGGAAAACATTGACCGTGGAAGGCTGCTGTCTGGAGTCCCACAGGACGAGTTGCCAAAGCTGCTGAAGGAAAAGGTGGAGGGAGTCACTTTGCAGAGGTGAAAGCCGTCCAACTGGCTTCAGCTATCGCTGAGCGAGAAGGGCGGCCAGTGCTGTGTCTCCACACCAACTCAGGGATGGTGGCAATGCCCTGTGGCGGTGGTTACAGCAATGGAAGCAGAGCAACCAGCAGCTCAGAAGTAAAGCCTTGGGGGCTGCTCACTTATGGCAAGATCCTGCTGCTTGGCTAGAGAACCTGGTTGTGAAAGTACGTCAGGTGGATGCCCATGTTCCCAAGAGTCGGGCCACTGAGGAACATCAAACCAACCACCAGGTGGACCGGAGTGCTGAGGTTAAAGTGTCTCAAGGAGATCTGGATTGACACCACAGGGGTGAATTATTGTCAGCTCAGCGAGCATACGATACCTCAGACCATCAAGGCAGAGATGCAACATACAGATGGGCTTGTGACCGAGGGCTGGACTTGGCCATGGACACTATTGCACAAGTCATCCATGAATGTGGACCATGTGCTGCAATTAAACAGGCCAAGTGGTTAAAACCTGTGTGGTACGGAGGGCGTTGGGTCAAATATAGACATGGGGAGGCCTGGGAAATGGACTGTATCACACTTCCACGAACATGCCGGGGTAAATGCCATGTGCTTACTATGGTGGAAGCCACTACTGGATGGCTGGAAACATATCCAGTGCCCCATGCCACTGCCCGTAACACAATTCAGGGGCTCAGGAAGCAAATCGTGAGGTGATACATGAGATACACCAATCTCTAGCTCTGGACGCAGCTGACAACAACCTGACACCAACCTGCGCTGAGACTGTTATGACAGATGGAGCCTGAAAGTTATGGATTAAATGAACTCAACTGACACATTAGAGGGACAGCCCATAGGCTAAGGGAACGATATCTGTGCGTATGTGATATAGGAGAGGTCAAGTAGTGGATCGGGGCATGTTGTCGATGGTATAGAATAAGGGGTTTGGCTAGGATAGGATGTTGGGTTAGGATGTTTTCACAGCCAGGAGAACCGGATGGAAGGAGCCAATGGGATAGTCAAGACCATGCTGATGTCTTGCCCAGTGGATAGCTAAGCGAGCCCAGTCAGGTGGCAGTGGTTTCCAGCAGCGGTGGGGCACGGTGCAGCTTGGCCTGCAGGGTGGCCCGTGACAGCGCATTGTTTTCCTCTGTGTTATCTCAAGTAAACCCTCCTTATCTTAAACCACTCAGCTTTACTGCACCCTGGGGTAAAAGAGAGAGAGAAGCTGTGTGGTGCTTAGTTGCCAGCTGGTCTTAAACCGTGACAGTGCCAAAGCCTGGGTCTTGCTGCATCCCCCTGGTCTAACAATACAGTCTTTATTTTAGTCCTAGTCTTCTGCTTATCATTTGCAACATCCACCTAACTTAAGGCTACACCCAGTTGTTATTAGTCTTACCAGTTGATGTCAGCTCCTCCACAGCTGTGGGCAAAGGGTGCTTCCCAACAACCCGCATTCGCTGAGTGAGGCTTCCCTGGAGATGCAGCTCGAGGCCCGGTGCACGTCGTATTTTACAGGAAGCCCTCGAGGCTCGGACTGCCCAGTGGCATCTCGTCACGACTTTTGTACAACATACAGTTCTCCTCCTGCGACAGTCTGGCTTTTCAGCCCAGAGGAGGCTCAGGCCACTGCAGCAGCACGCACTCCACCAGCGTTACTACCCTTGGCAGCAAAACTAAAGCATTTCCCAGGACTGCTGGTCGATTGCAACTGGCTTTTCTTTTACTGCGGTGCCGAGAGTGAGGAATTTGTCCTGAGGCTCCCCGTGTATTCAGACAATGTCACTGTCTTCTTTTCTGCTAGCAGGAATCTGCTGCTCTGTAAATGTTAGAAGTCCAGCCACAATTCTACTATGCTGTGAAGAAATCAAGTCATTAGGATAATGTGTGACACGAGCAGCCCCTTGAGTTTGTTCATTCTAGCACTGGGCTCATCTGCTTTGAAGACTGCACGAACTGCTGAGCACGCACGGGGCCTGGCCTTAGAACCTGAATCTCAATAGATTAAAATCACGTGAGCTTTACCAGTAATCGTCAAAATATTAAGTTAATAAATATCGCAAGCTAGGTTCAGTAATGTTTGGGACCACCCGGCTGAACAGGTTCCTGGGAAAAAAGGTGAAATGCAGGGAGTTGTTAATTCAACTCAGCTTCGACCACGGTTGACTATGCAGAGACGACGGGGTGTGGAGGGTGCTGTGCAAAGCTGCCCGAATACTGCAACGTACTAAGGTTTGGGTAGAAATTTGGGAGTCAATTCTCCAGTGTTACATCTTACCTGTGTGAGGACTGTGCCAGACGGCCCCTTCCAACCGTTTGGTCCGAGATGGAACACGGAGCTCTGCAAGAAACCACAGGGCAGTGGGAGTTCTGGAAGCTCTGCAAGAAACTATAGACAGCGAGCTTTCTCAGGAGAAGTGATGGTGTGGGGACGGTGGACTAATTGCAACAAAGCGGATTCTCCCACGGTGAGCTCACAACCACCGGCCAGAGCATGGGAAAAGGAGGGGAGTTGCCACAATGGTGACTTTTCCCATGTTCACAAAACTCTTATCGAGGAAGAAGAGTAAAGATGACGTCAAACGACCACCACACAGCGACCCCAGCAGTGAAATTGGGCGTGCGTGAAGTTACAGAGTATGTCATTGACAGGTGGAGTTTGGGACGGTCCCCACGTACGGACTGGCCACACGTTGTGTGAGGGGCGGCTTTAACCTCTGCTATCAAGGCAGTGCTGTTTGGGCACAGGGGCGAGGGAGCTACACGGAAAAAAGGGACCACGGTGCCCTCCGCAGGGACGCCCGCAAAGGGTCTGGTACCTACCGATGCCTCATCCCAAAAACAATCCATGCTGGGGACGCTGTGGATGTGGACATCACTTGCTGTCCTAGGGTCGCTCTGTGTATGAACTGAGGTAACTTTCTTCACCCCCCAATTCATCATGATGAATTGCACTTGGACAGACGGGAACGCTTATCCTGCCCTCGAATGTCCGCAGGGTGCATTGTTAGTTGTCTCGATCATATTAGCAGTGACTTTAATTGTAATAGTTTGAAAGCCCAAATTCTATCAGGGTGTGTTGTTATTTACCTTAATTGTATTAACAGTAATTTTAGTCATAATATTTTAGAAGCCTAAACTCTAATAGTCTGTAGATATGTATATATAAGTCTATAGTTAGTCTGTTTGTAAATAAAGAAATCCCAGTTATCTTTGTGTGCGTGCTTGCGGTTATCCTTGTGTGCGTGCCTGTGGTTTTAATCACCCCGGGATCCTCCGAATCCTTACTGGAACAGAGACCCTTCCCCCTTGCTCAGGACACCGGCCAAGGTCACTCTTCTGGGACTGAGAGCCCCTAGCCTAGAGGGGTAAGCGACTGTCTAGCATGCTCTAAGTTTATACCAGCGGGTGATTAACTAACATACGTAGAATACGTAGCATGCTTTTAGTTTATTATTATGTATTCTTGCTTTTAAATTATAATAGTGTGTTCTTCCATTGTATCTGTGAAAACCTGCAACAGTGGCTTATTAAACCTGTAAGTGAAGTTCCAAGGAACAGTTTGCTTGAACCTTGCAGTCTAGTCTCTTTTTGCCACAACCCACCACGGAATCTATCACTGAAGGTGCTGGACCAAGGAAACGGTATCTCGCAGAGCACAGGAGGGAATCCATTCTGTCATCTCTGGCTGCTCTGCAAGAATAGAACAGAAAGGAATCTGTACCTGTAGTTAGAGGACCCGTGGTGACCAAGTAGAATCAAGAGGACAAGTAGAATCAGTGAATACTGATTCACTGGTCCCTTTAATACTTACTGGTCTTAAGGATGAACAAAACTTCCCTTTTAAGTGGTAAATTGTCATAGAAGTGTCATAGAGTGAATTTTTTTTCCTATCCCTTGGTAGGTTGTAACTCCCTGCTATTACCTGGCACCTTAAGATCAGGAAGCCTTCTGGTACGTAACCCAACAAGCGTCTCCTGGGCTCATCTGTCAGGAGAACGCAGTGCCCACCGTGAAACGCAGTTCTCAGATCGGCCGAGCCTCGGGGTACTGGCATTCCCATTCACTCCTCTGTGACTTTGCTCAGCCTTTAAAGCAGGCCAAACTCTGGTTGAGGGTCCCTCCCACATTTGGCAGGGGAGGGAGGTTTCACCACACTGCCTTTTGATCTTCTCAATCTCTCTCCTCCCCCCGTTGCCTACCATGCAATGTTTTGCATGCCTAAGCAATATTTTCTACATTCCATGAGTACCACATGACCCTAAAACATGCTAGAAGACTCTCCACACGTGGGCTACTGGAGTGACGTTGCCTTCGTTTCCAACCACATACGCTAACCCCCTGCTTTCTTCCTCGTGTCTCAGCCAAACTTGCTGTTGCGCGGCTGTCGGATGCCCTTAGACTTGTCCTTGGGAAGTCAAGCTCAACAGCACAAGGCAAATGGCTCCAGCCCAGGTTCCAGTGTCTTTCATCTACAGTGGTAGACGTATGCTACCTTCCTTTCTACCTTCGTGTCTTCAGCCATGAAGAAAGAAATCCTCCTCATACCCTCCAGTGTTCTCCATCTCTTCCAGGAACTCTGGAAGGAAACTCCCCAGTCGTTACCTGAGTACAAGCCTTACTCTCTCTCCTGCCCAATCCGCTGCTTCTAAAACTCCGATCACGGATCTATATAGGGTCACACTCCCACTCTGCACTTAGAATGGCCAAACCTCCCATCCAGTAACAGTTCTGGGGTTTAGAGAGGAAAGACCATCACTGACTTGGCTGGAGGACTGAATTTGAACTGACCAGCCAAACAAGAATCAGTAGCTGACGGGAGCCAGTGGGCTACGGAGTAAATACGAAATCGCACTCTTCAGCTGTAAGCGTGGTGGGAAAATGGGAAGTCTTAGCTCTAAAGAAGCATTCTAAAGTAGTTACAGAATAAGCATGAATTCTAAAGTAGTTTTTATTAATTTCTTTGACATTAACATTTTCAATTTGTAGTTCTGGATAGTACTTTGAAATATATTTTACAGGGTGACTGTTTTTGTCTTATATTCACTTGAAGAGTAACATATCTGCCACTTCTCAGCTGGTTCTTTCAGGTATTTTTTGTAAATCCTTCGCTTCTGAAAACAAACTTTTTCTGAAACTCCTTGAGTTACAGAATCACTGACTTTGCTTTAAAAAGTTTTTGATGATAGAAGCTGTTTGGCCATTAGAAGTATTTCTATCATTAAGGAACTAAACATCAGATAATGCTTGATTAATTTCAGAATAACGAGAGCTGTCTCTTCAAGGGTGGCAAGAAAAAGCCAATGCCTTTTAAAATGAATTTTAGACATTCTTTGATGCAAAAGAAACCTGAAATATATTTTTCCCCAATCACTTAAAATAAATATCCTGTTTAAAAATCTGCCTCTTTTAACATTACTATGCCCCAAATTAATATTTGAATTTAACTATAACCATCCTTGAATCTGCAAACACTGTAGTAACTGAAGGATCACAGCCTTACAAGTGAGTTACAAAATTCCATATACACCTCAGGGGGTCTTAGGAAACCATGAAAATTTTATTTCCTTTCATTCAATCCATTCTGTTCTTTCAGAAGTTTTTCTACCCATAGATGTGTAAAACTACTGAATGGTAGACATTAAAAAAGCACGAAAGCTGTATCAGAATTAACAACAACAACAACAACCGGTTAACAACTACCAAATTTGGAACTGAACAACCATCAGAAGCCATTCAACGGGGCTGTGGAATTACCGTTTATCAGTTAACCAGTCGTGGTCTTTTTGAGAAGGACACAAGACAGCACAGATGTTGGCATATTAACCGAATTCCTCAGGACTGCTGGAGCCTGAACGCAACATTCAGAAAGACGAATAAAACCAAGTGTCAACAGCCTGTTCAAAAGGCAACTCAGGGAGGTCACGACAGCCAAGATGTCTTTGCCCAGGGAAGCACTGACACGGAGGGGATTCGATTAACAACTTTGACAGCTAACACTGTATGTAGAAAAAGAACTGTGAAAGCTCAAGGACAAAATTCAGTCAGGAGTGTAGCTTGTTTAAGTTGGCCAGGAACTGTAGGACCCTGTTGTTTGGAAAGGACCGCAGGGAGGAGATCAGTCCAATCACCTGCTCCAGGCTTGTCCATTTAAAACTTTCACTTATTTCATAGGGGGCTTCATGAACTACTTCTTAGTAAACGCATTACTTACATATTAAGTACTTAGATGTCAGCTCACAGGTGAGATGTAGCGCTCCTTAAATGCCTAATAAAGTTTCCAGAAATACACCGTAAATAAGAAAATCATTCATGAGTTGTTTCATTGCTATTTCAGTGGCATCAATCCAATACCTGTTTAATCACTGCCTGCTTCAATAAACAGAATTAGAATTGCATAAGCCTTTGATTAAAGCTGCTGAACTGTCCTTCCTAAGCAGTCACACAGACACATACTTAAATTAGAAACTTTGGCATCTATTTATTTCATCTCAACATACTGAATTCAAAGACCACCCTAAATCAGTACTTACTCGGCACTGACTGAAGATTTCAATTAACGCTTCCTGAAGCAGCATTTAGTAAGAGTTATTGAACTTTCTGGGAAAGCAGTAAACTCTGAAATTCCTTCAACTGCTTGTTACAAAAATACAAGCTCTCTAGGCGTCTTGCGTGGACAGAATGTACCTTCCTGACTGTATCCTTTAGCAATAAGCGACCGAGAGGCAATTGATGGGCAACTGTCCAACACACACCACTACTCAGTTTGCATCGCACTCTATTTCCTAGAACTTGAGATGTATAAAAAATGCTCTCTAGTAAAATGGGTAAGCTTAGCCTACACATGCAATTCGGAAAGAGTGATCATGATTTTTAGTTTAGTTTCTTACAGCTCCTTAAAAATGAAGCCCTCCAGTCCTCTGACTAGAATAAATTTCCTGCGCTTTAAGGGAATCAACGTGGATGTGGCAAGAAGAGTGGATACTGGAAGAAGCACACGTTCGGTCCAGTAGAAAGCTGAATCATTTAGTAGGGGGCAGCTCCCGGACAAGAGTTCACAGAAGGTACAGCTGGGAGAGGCAAGCAGAGCAGACCTCCACACAGGCAGCTTTTGCCCCCGCCTCCTCTCACAGAAAAGAGCCCCAGAGCAGGCAGCAGCAGGTCAACGGTGGAGCCTAAAGCAATCCACGGCGGGCTGTCTGAAAAGGAGAGGGGTACTGCGCCTCGGTCTGTGCTCTGAAAGAGATTCTTTCAGTGGCAAACCTCACTTTCTACTGTGAAAGAAACCTGTACTTTCCATGAACGTGTAAAATTGGACAACCTGACTTAAAAAAGGAAAAAAAAAAAAAAAGGGTTCTGGAAACAGTAGCTCCTAAGGTGGCAGAACAAGAGCTAAGTTCAGACAGTAGAAGGGCATCTCCCTCATACCACAGCCCTACTCCAGAAGGCAGCAAAGCATATTCAGCAGCAGATCTTACCCACCGAACATAAAGGCACACCCACCTGTCCTGCGGCTGGAAGCTGAAAGGATCCATATGTTGCTACTTGCAACAAAGTCCTGTTAACATCAAAGGATTCCCGGGATACTCCTCGGACCTAGCTTCTCCAAGGACAGGACTTCCTTGGACATCTTCCAGTGTCCTCCAAACATCCTGAGATAACAAAGACTAAGAAACCCGATCTACTGCTCAGGATCATCCAAAATAACGTCTGTGTCACTCTCTCATGTCTCTGGCACTCTGGTGCACGGTTAAATAGCGAGTGTATAGTCAGAAGAATTTGCACATCAACCCCTTTATGAATTCAGCACCTTAGTAAAGGGTGAGAACTGCATTTGTTAAGTACCAAGGCTACCGATGGCAAGTCAGCATCTACAAAGTCCAAAATACTCACAATTCGCCAGTATTTGAACAGAATCTAAGCATCTATCTAAGCATTCTAAGTTTTTTTAACTTAGTGGGGGACTGTTGCGACCGTGTCATGACTTGAATGACTCTTTCCAAACATGGTCAAGATAAGTGAACAGGAAGCAAAATTGATTTGTCTCTTCTGCTGCCGTTTGTGCTAACGGATAACCATGACGTGTTTGGTCACCTTCTAGTGAATGACAGTCCTGAACTGAGGGGCAAGTATTTTCTTCAGGCAGAGATCTCCAATTACGATCTGTTTTGCAATGCTTGCCTACCTGCAACATGCCATCTTCATCCTTCAAAACATCCGGAAAAGAAAGTCCACGCTTAATGGCAGTTGAGTTAGTAAGACAAAAGGTTGTCAGCTGTCTTTCGAGAATTCTTCAGTCTCAGAGAATTTCTTGAATTTCTTTGAGCCATCTTGCACTCCACCTGAAATATTTTGTCAGGCCACTAATTTTTTGCTGCTGTTCTTCATTTCTGTGGCTTTTGCTGTTGGAGATGCATTACTTAGTAATTATAAAAGTTTCAGGAGGAAGCAGATGGAATGATTTCAAACTTCTGATTTTCAGACTGTTTGCTTCTGGAGTCTCCCTGCCATCTACCGGACGTGTTGGCGAAGCTTTTCACCAACCCCCGTAACATCTGTCATCCTGTGTTTGTTAGAAGTCCCTGTGGGCACTAGATTTAAGTGACATCAGCCCTCAACTGCCACTTCCTCCCTACCCACTGCACCCCCCCCACCCCCCCATATACACCCCACCTTCTTTACAGAGGCCATTACAACTGAACAGGGGCCAAACAACAATGACGAGACAATGAGTTAAAATCATACATTTTATTGCCAAGTAGCATTTAGGCTAACAGTAAAGAGTTTTTCAAATAACCAAAATGTACGTTTCTATTCAGATAATCATCTCTCCTGTTCTTCTGGATCCCAAGAAGGCAGCAGATAATCCTTACTCTCCACTTCCTGGGGAGTCCCTTTTTACGTGCCTCATTCCCCTTACAGAGTTCATTTAAAACCACTCCAAATCCAGGAAATCACATCTTCTATTTCAAAATTTGAAGAAAAATACTCTCCAAACTTCTGATAAATCTTTATTTTTTTCTCTGTGGTATCTCAGGCTTCCAACTTTGGAATACCAAGACAAAGCTTGCAAACAGTTTCAAAGCACTGAACTTTCAACTTTAGATTGATTTTTTCAAGATTTATGAAGAAAGTAATTTTATACCACTAACTTGAAAAAATCAAGTCAAATATAAAACTTTCAACAAATAACTTGTGTTTTAGAACAATTTTACTTTGCTCATTTCATTATGTAGCAGATACTGTACAAAACTGCCACAGAAAACCGTGGTATTGAAGTCTACTTGCTCATCTTACACAATTATAGGTTAAACCCAAGCACTGAATATTCAGAGCACTTTAAACAATATAGATACGTAATAGCACAGCCCAAATGCCAAAGTATCTGCCTATTTTATACACAGTTTTAAAAGCACTTCATGAAGTTGCATGAATTCCAACTGACATCACATCATGTATTTCAAAAGATGGTTATTGCAGAGTACTTTTTAAAAATAAATTTACAAGAAACACTATTATTCTTAGGGCTGTGGAAGATGACTAGCACACTGAAGCTTAAGTCTTAGTTCCAGTGATGCCAATAGGATTTTTGCCACTGACTTCACTGACGCAAAGATTTCCTTTATCTACTCATTTTTCTATGAGATCAAAGGTGTAAAGGCCAGCTCAGATTTACAAAATAGCTATCTGAAAAATATTTCCATGAGGCACAGGTGCAATATGAAGATGATTCACCATAGATATCAAAACTACATCCTTTAGTACTATTCCATATGAAAGTCACAAATACAGTGCAGCAAAAGCAAACCAGAACAGAGAGTGCATCACTGTTACCCCTTGCTGAGTTCCTTCTTAAGGCTTTGTACCTGTGTTCTAGGAAGAAAGACATCAATACCTTCTTTTTGATATTACCTTCCCAGGTGAATGTATGGTATCATGTTCTTAAGCAACTTATTGAAATGCATTTCAAAATAAATATTTCTGTACATGAGACTTGCTTCATAACTACAGCTATGCTCCAAGAGCCATGATTTAGAGATGTGTAACATACAGACCTATAGAAATGTTTTAATATTCGTGTAGTTAAGAGATTTAGTGATGAGAATTCCGACTTCTCAGCATGAACAGATTCAGTAATAATTATTAGTCTCATCTTGAGAAGCTGAAGATTACCTGGGATTTCTTATTAAAGGCAGTGGCAGAATAATTGACTGCTGAAGTGCATCTCACTAAGGTTCACATTTTTATGTTAAAGCCATCATCTGATGAAAATGCTAAAGAGCAGAGCTAAATATAATGCTATTAAAACCTTTTAAGTTTTATATTTCAAATCAGAGGTGCAAATGTGAAGTTTTAGCTCTATTCATGTGAAACTGAAAAGTTAATAGGCTTCAGCTTTATTCTGTTTATTATCAATTACATCACTTTGTTTTTCTGTAATGTTAGGTCTACCAACGCTGTGTGCTCCAGTGTACTGCGCCTAACTATGTACTCTCAGCTCACGGGATGTGTGTGCCAGGTAAGTCCCAGAACCTACCTTTGCAGTACGACTGTACGTACATTCTCCCTAAGAGGTGTTCCTAGCTTGAGAACAGCGTCACATTAACATAGCTCTGAGTTTCAAGACCAGAATTAGCCTTTGCCTGGCCACATTGAGCTGGCACTTGTCTGCAAGCGCTCCTCACAATGAAGGGATTGAAGAATTACATTCCTGGAAAGATGCTGAGCGACTTATTTCTTCAGCTGAACAGTACACATTGTAGAATTAAACATTAATTTTCTTATGAAATTAAGGCAAATATAAGCTATATTATTTTTAATTTCTGTTCATAAAATGTTAGACAGAAAAGGTAAAACCAATTCAAACCACTATGTGCCTGAACATTCTTGATGATTGAGAATCCTTCTACTAACTGTTTTTTTACCAGAAGCATATGCATTTAAAGTGATCAGAAACATTTAAGAATGCATTTTTTTTTAATGTGAAATCATGAGCTCCTACAAAACTAGGCAATAACAGCATGCATTTTAATTTTCAGAACATTTTGGAGGACAGATATGGTCTGTGAGTTTGCTGCTCATTCTTCCATGTTTCACAAGCTGTTCAAGGTTAAATGTACCCACAGAACGCTTCCCAGTTAAGGCTCAGTGATAACTCTACGTGAATCTAAGCATGGATAACTGCTGTCCATTTCCTTGGCAACGCGCTCTGCACTGCTCACACTACACTGCAGTGAGCTGGCTGACAAAGAAATCCACAGAAAACAAGTCTCCTGCTTTGTTCATTATGCTAAGTCCCTTTTAGCAGCAGCCTGCGATGCTGTACAGGGGACTCGCCTCCAGCGCTCCATGCAGCCAGCCCACGAGGAGCAAGAAAGAGAGTGCATCAGTTCCTAAAGCTAGTAATTCAAAAAAACCTTTTCCTTAAGTGAACAGACACTGCTCAAATTCAGGGCTGTGCCACCTCTTCTGATCAGACCTACAATCTCCTCTCTCAGATTGCTACTCACCTACCTTAACTCATCACCTGGAAACAATTGGCTGTGTATGAGACCACTTTGGTGTCCTTCACTCTTTAAACCATCATCCCATTCTTTTATGGCATTTCCCATACTTCCGCGGCCAAACAGACGGTCTTATAAACTTTACAAATATTGTTCCAAATTCATAATGCACGTGAATCAAACTTCATACGTTCATCTTAAGCTTGCACAGTACAGAAAAAAATTATAAACCTCCAATAAAACCATGCAAAAAAAATCCCAGCAGACCATCAAGTTAACACATCTAAATATAAATTAAACCAAACAGAACATCAAAATAATAGATTAAGTCTGATTTTGTTCAAGGTGTTGAATAACAAAGTATTAATAATTTTCTTATGTGCTTTTTTTGTTTCTTTGTTTTGTTTTTGGGTTTTTTTGTTTGTTTTGGTTTGGTTTTTTAAACATCAAATTTGAGATAAAGCCACGTAAGCCCTAATTCACCACCTTCCTCAAATCCCGGTTCTTCAGATACCAAAGAAAGTCCGTGCTCTTAACAGGGATTTAGTGTATATAGTCACACTTAAACTAAACTTCATCTTTCCTTCCATGTAGAAGAGTAAATCAAATTCCCAAATTAACCACATTAACACAAAAGTGAATTAATAAAATATTGAAACATTTTAAGAATATTCCCAGTGTTTTTAACACAGATTATTTCTGGTCCATTTTAAGTTGTGTGAGACATGCCAAAATAAATCTTTGAGATTTATCATTGTTCTTACTACCCCCAAAAATATATTTGATTACCAGTTCTCTCACTTCAAAAGCATCAACGGAAATCTACATAATTCTGACAACACGCTAGATAAAAAAATTGCACCAAACCCAGGTTTAAAAAGCTATGCTACTGTTAGGTATTATGCAGTTATGTAAATGGTAAAAATGCGTAACTTTTATAAGTATCACAATTCAATACAACTTTAGATGTTAAATCATGAATACACTGAACAACTGATCATTTGACAGAAAACCAAAAAACACCCCACACATTAACTTAGCATCTTCACCACTAAGCTTCTATATCATAATTCTACATAAATCACTTCAGTCCTGGACATCGAAGTAGTCAATTACCGGCTCTTCTTTTAACGGTTTGGATAAACCGCTGTTTCCACTGCTCCTGAAATTATAAGAATATTAGATGTCACTCATCCTCATGGAAAAACAAGATACGAAGTAAACTGAAATCACAAACTCAGCTAATGTTTCGATGTGCACGCTCACACTGCACTGGTAAACGGCATGCATTTCTAAATTACGCTTTAATGGAAGTATCTTAATGTTCCCGAAAGCCTTTGTTAACTGTCTTTTTGAAGAACAAAAAAACCCAAAACCAACAAACCAACCAAAAAAAACCCACACCAAAAAACCCCACACTTTATGAAATTAAATTAAATAAATCAATGTGTGGCTGAATTAATACAATCTGTTTTGGGGTTTTACCAGAAAATACCAGTTACTGGAAATATTTATTACAAATCTGATTCTGTACTGAAGACCAAATGTTCAACATGCCTTTCTAAACGAAAGAGCAGAAGAAATACTGTTGAAGTGAGCTGACGATCAAATCTGCTCACTTGTAAAAGCAATAGTAACAAAAATTATGTGGTAATACTAAATCCAAACACCGTGAAGATTGTTTTCCGTAAGACGGTCTGAGAAATTCTAGAAGATATTGTACAATTAAGCACTTCTAAAGAAATTTCACTTCTAGTAATTAAAAACACATGGCTAAAGCCCTTGTTTTACTTAATTTTGCCATATAACCCCATTTCATTGGGGTCACTGAAGACTGGAATCCCACAGAAGTAAGCGGAAATGAAGAGTAACAACCTTTTTAAAATTCACATTGAGTTACACTGTTTAGACATGTGCTTTGCTTGAGATGCTCCGTTCTGAAACTATTTAAATTTTCTCAGAATGGCCCACTTGTTATTCTAGCAGCACCTTAAACACCCAATAGCTACTTTAATAGTTACTGCAAACTAAGCTCTCCCTTTCTGCAAATAAGGTTCACAGAACATGATTTTAAATGCCAATTTGGAAATAATTTGGGGGGGGGGGGGAGTTCTGTAAAGGTAATCCTGAACAAAGAATAAGCCATTAAGAAATTCGTAACTATGACGACTAGAGGTACCTAAAGCTGGCAGGTCATGCAAAGTAAACAGTTCTATTAGACTATTCACCAAGAAACTTTACATAACGCATCTTCAGTCGTCTTCACTACCTGAGAAAAATGGTAGTCACCTACAGCCATATCTACACAAGAAAAATACATTTACTACCTGTCCAACTACATCGTTTTATGCCAGTAAGATATTACTCTTTTGCACACAACAGTTCAAGGTAAAAGCCATCCCCAAAACTCCTGAACAGTCATCTTCCTAGCTAATCTTTATTAGAAACGAAAACGACTCCTATAGAACATAGCCAATCCTACATTTTCTTAGCACTTCATTTCAGGCTTACTTCTGTGGCAAGAAAATCTCAGCTGCAGGCTGCAAGCTCCAAAGCTGTGTGTGGGTTGGGAAAACAAAGAAACGGAGTGTTAAAGCTGAAGCTCAGGAACACTGTTCTCAGGTATCTCAGTACAAAATTGAAAATGACTGCTTTAAAACCCAGTTCCTTACTTATCTGTTTGTTTGTAATGAGGAACAGGAGGTGGAGGCCTGCTCTGCATTTCTTTATCTAGCACAGAAGTTAAGGTATTGCTTGGACAAACGGATTTCCCTCTAGAGAAATAAAAGAAAGATTATTTAATTCAACTGGAAGTTATGTTTATTAAGAAGTTAGGGCAAAAGAGTTACATTTGGAAGTAGCAGCTCTGGTGTCAGACTTCATACCTGTACACTTCAATCATCTATTCAAATACTGAATTTTCCAACTATGGAGACCAATCATTTGCAAAGTTCATTTTGATTACCAAGAACAAGAGATCCAGTATTCTAGATGTCTCTTGATCGCTATCTATAAAAGATGAAGCAGCAGCTTACTAGATTTCACCAGACTACGTCCTTTCTGTGTGTGAAATGCACAACACGATCAACTGTTAAAATACCAAAAATACAGTATTTGCATTCTAGGGGCAACATACATCTGTTCTTTCACAGAACAGATAGAAGCTCCGAAGCCACACCGTAATAGCTGAACTTGGCACCATGGGAATACAGTTCACTGCATCTTCACAACGCGTTATCTAATGTTTTGGAAACACGTTCTTAAACTCTAGCAGTAAGTCATGTTCGACTTGTTTATCACTCTGCAACCCCAAGTGGCGCCGCTAAGCAGCACTCGCTCAAGAACAATGCAGCAACACTGCTTCTTCCTTGTCAGCTTGCCCAGGTGAACAAGGTCAGAAAAATTACACATTAGGTGGGGAAAAAAAAAGAAAACTCAGCTCTTCCTGCCCTCCCTACTAGTTACAATCCATTACGTGCTCACGACCACACAACGAAGCAGCCCACTCGTGCTTGTCCCATCTGCAATGCAAGGGCCACCCTGGGGCTGTGGGGCAGAACAGTACTTTCTCCAACACAGGCGGACAGTGTACTTTAGCCATGTATATTTATATGCTTCGGGTACATATTGGCTGTGAATCAACCCAACTTCAGTATGATGGTCCAAGCCCAAAGACTGCACTGGCTGGAGAAGAGGAAGGGTATTAAAAAAAAAAAAGTCCAGAAAAAAAACCTGGAAAGATTGTTCCAAAAAGGCATCTATTAAAAAAAAAAAAAATTACAAATAATTACCAAACACACAGTATCTCTAATAGGCTCTGGAGATGTCTTAAAATTTCCTAGAAATTCATGATCCACTTTCAGGAGTGAGCTTGCTTTATTTCAACTTCCATTCATTGTTATGGTTTAACTACAAGACTGAAAAGCCTTCCACTACCAGCATCCTTTCCATTCACCGTTTCTTTTTAACCTTTTCCAGGGGCAAATAAGCTGAATAAATTAAAGTTCTTAAATCTTGTTGAGGTAAATTTCTTACCCTTCTTGTACTTTCCTCTAATCGCATGCTACTGACGTTTTAAGATCAAACTACTTCTGGTTCACTATACTGGATTGCTTTCCTATCTCTACCTGAACGGTTTCTATTAGACATTAAGAGAACATTTCACTGAAAAAGTTGTCAAGACTGCAACAGGCTGCCTGAAGAAGTGGTTGAATCACCATCCCTGGAGGTATTTAAAAGACATGTAAACACGGTGCTTAGGGACATGGTTTAGTGGACTTGGCATTGTTAGGTTAACAGTTAACTCAATGATCTCAAGGGGCTTTTCCAACCTAAATGCTTCTACGATTCTATGTCAATCACTAAATAATCTTTCTTCCTTGTTTATTTCACAGAATCACCTGGTTGGAAGAGACCTTTAAGATCATTGAGCCCATCTGTTCCCCCTGCACTGCCAGGGTCCCTGAACCATGTCCCTCAGCACCACATCCACACGTCTGTTAAACACCTCCAGGGATGGGGACTGCACCACCTCTCTGGGCAGCCTGTTCCAAGGCTTCGCGACTCTCTGTGTAATGAAAATTTTCCTGATAACCAACCTAAGTTTCACCTGACACCATTTAAATTTCCTCTTGTCCTGTCATTCCTAACATGGGAGAAGAGACTGACCCCCACTGCACTACAACCTCCTGTCAGGTAGTTGTAGAGAGCAATAAGGTCTCCCCTCAGCCTCCTCTTCTCCAGGCTAAACAACCCCAGGTCCCCCAGCCGCTGCTCCTAAGACTTGCTCTCCAGACCCTTGTTGCCCTTCTCTGAACACACTCCAGCACCTCAATGTCTTTCCTGTACTGAGGGGCCCAAAACTGGACACAGTATTTGAGGTGCAGCCTCACCAGTGCTGACAGGTACAGGGGGACAATCCCTGCCCTGCTCCTGCTGGCCACACTAGTGCTGGTACAAGCCAGGATGCTGTTGGCCTTCTTGGCCACCTGGGCACACTGCTGGCTCCTGTTCAATCGGCTGTTGACCAGCACCCCCAGGTCCTTTTCCACTGGGCAGTTTCCAGCCACTCCTCCCCAAGCCTGTAACGCTGCAGGGGGTTGTTGTGACCCAGGTCCAGGACCCGGCACTTGGCCTTGTTGAACCTCATACCCTTGGCCTCAGCCCATCGATCCAGCCTGTCCAGATCCCTCTGTAGAGCCTCCCAACTTTCAGGCAGATCAACACTACCTCCCAACTTGATGTCATCTGCAAACTTCCTGAGGGTGCACTCGATACCCCATCCAGACCCTTGATAAAGATGTTGAAGAGGACAGGCCCCAACACTGAGCCCTGGGGGCCACCAGCTGGATTTAACTCCATTCCCCTCCACTCTCTGGGTCTGGCCAGCCAGCCAGTCTTTTATCCAGTGAAGTGTACACCCATCCCAGCCTTGAGCAGCCAGTTTCTGCAGAAGAATGTGATGAGAAACGGTGTCAAAAGCCTTACTAAAGTCCAGGTAGACAACATCCACAGCTCTTCCCTCATCCACTAAACGGGTCACCATGTCATAGAAGGGGATCAGGTTGGTCAAAGATGACCTGCCTTTCATAAACCCATGCTGACTGGGCCTGATTAACTGGCTGTCCTGTACATGTCACATGATGACACTCAGGATGATCTGCTCCATGACTTTCCCCGGCACCAAGGTCAGACTGACAGGCCTGTAGTTCCCTGGGTCCTCCTTCCGGCCTTTCTTGTAGATCGGCGTCACATTTGCCAACGTCCAGTCAAATGGGGCTTTCCCCGTTAGCCAGGACTGTTGGTAAATGATGGAAAGTGGCTTGGTGAGCACTTCCGCCAACTCCCTCAGAATCCCTGGGTGGATCTCATCTGGCCCCACAGACTTCCGCACATTTAAGCTGTGCAGCAATTCATTTACCGTTTCCTCTTGTATTATGGGACCTTGATACTGCTCCCCATCTCTGCCATCTGGTTCTAGAGGCCAAGCACCCAGTGAGTTGGTCTGACCATCAAAGAGTGAGGCAAAGAAGGCATTGAGCACCTCAGCCTTTTCCTCATCTTTGGTCACTATACTTCCCATTGGATCCAGCAAAGGATGGAGAGTCTCCTTAACCCTTCTTTTGCTATTAATGTATTTATAGAAACTTTTTTTATTATCCTTCGTAGCAGTGGCCAGACTAAGTTCTAGCTGGGGTTTTGCCTTTCTAATCGCCTCCCACCATAGTCTCACAGAATCCTTGTAGTTTTTGTGAGTGGCCTGCCTCTTCTTCCAGCTCTTGAGCTCTACCCGGAGCTCTCTGTTCAGCCAGGCTGGTCTTCTGCCCCTCTGGCTCATCTTGCGGCTTTGAAGATTTCCCTCTTGAGAATTGTCCAGGCTTCCTGGAGCCCTTTGCCCTTCAGGACTGCTTCCTAAGGGACCCTGCCACCCAGTCTCCTAAAAAGGTTAAAGTCTGCCCTCGGGAAATCCAAGGTGGCGGTTCTACTGACCTCCCTTCCTACTGCTTCTAGAACTGAAAACTCTATGATCTCATGGTCACTATGTCCAAGACAGCCTCCAACTTCACATCATCCACAAGTCCTTCTCTGTTGGTGAACAACAGGTCCAGCAGGGAGTCTTCCCTGGTTGGTTCCCTCATCAGCTGTGTCAGGAAGTTGTCTGCCACACACTCTAGGAGCCTCCTGGACTGTCTTCTCTCTGCTGTATTGAATTTCCAGCAGACATCTGGTAAATTGAGGTTGCCCACAAGAACAAGTGGCTGTGATCTTGAGACTTCTCCTAATTGTTTGTAGAATATTTCATCTACTTCTTCCTGGTTGGGTGGTCTATAGCAGACTCCCCCTGTGATGTCTGCCTGTTATATTCATGTATTTTTAAATAAAGAGCGGAGTCCTCTAGACCATGAGATTTTCTGTGTTTACTAATCACATTAAATTCCTACTTTCAAGTTCATCTTGTTCCTTTCAAAATTACATTTCAAATAGCAAAAAATGCTGCAAAACAATGGCTTGTGTATTGTTATAACTCCAGAAATGTACATGTGTTAAAGAGTTCCATGCTTTGTCACATACTTGGTACTTCATATTTTTTTTCAATCTCCCTCAGAGCACTAACCAGTTGAAATCTCACATCAGTATACAGATGAACACTAGTTCTATTTCAGAGCTAAAAAAAATTGATTATTTGTCTTATTTCCCTCATGTCTTGTTTCCATCAGTTCTGAAAATAAAATGGCCAATTCCTGTGATACTGTGGCAAGACAGATGAAAAACACCACAACGTTCTCAGAGTAAGTCAGGAGTTCACTGAAATATGAGGTGACGATCCTTGACCCCCTTTCAGTATTGCTTTAAACGGAGTACTGACAGTCTGTTCAAATGAACTGCAAAATCTTGCAAACATAGGTCACCAATTCAAAAAGTGTCTCCATCTCCCCAACAGTGGAAGTGTTATTTGAAAAAAAAAAGATATATGTCACTGATCATAATTTTTACAAGATTATATTATGTTTATATGTACATGCTAACAGCAAGTGTATGTCCTATCAGCTGAGAACAGCTATTTCCCCCCCTTGTTTAAAATGGGTAAAAATTCCTCTTCTTCTTTAGCGCCAAGACTGGCATATAAAGCCAAATGCTCCCACTATCATTTCAGTTACCTCTCAACTCTAGACCTTTACCTGAAAAGATTAAAGAGGACAAAGGTAGATCAGAGAATATTTTTTTTTGTCTTCTTTCGTTTTTATAAACTGTGTTCTGCAAAAACATGGAAGCCCAATTGACTGGAGGTAAATAGGCAAAAAATAGAAAGGCCTTCCCCAAGTAAAGTAAGGTGTCTGTCTTCACTCTAACGTGTCAGGCTAAATCTTACTTGTGTAGTAAAAAAAGAAAATAAACGAGAGTTCTGGAATGCAGGAAAACAGAACACTTGGAAGAATACATGTGCACTTATTTCTACAATTAGCTAACAAAAAAAAAATTTTTTACTAGCCATGTTCCCATATTCCAAGAAAGTAAAAACAGCACCTGTGCTCTGAAGTGAAATGTTCCCAGGTGACAGAGCATTAATATATCAAACCTTTAAAAGTGAGGAGAGATCAAAGCCTTGTGGACAGTTAGAGGAGATCCCGGAACCAAATTTGCTCTGGTCACATCAAGGCCTAGCCCTGGTTTTTGCTTTAACAAGGTTTAGGGTTCCTCAAAAAAAAGGCAGAAGAGTTACACAGCAGGCTGTCTAGACATGAAACCACAGAGGCTTTAGAAACAAAAATATATCAACTCTCACTCAAGCAAAACATACAGCAATTCTGGTATACCTTGGTGACACACTGACTCCAATCTCCCCAAAATTCTGTGAATATTTGTATTCATTGGTTAAAACAAAACCAAAACAGCCAATTATTCAACTAAATTAAGTGTAAAATGAAAAAAAAAACCCTTGACTAATTAACTGTCAGAAAGGAGAAAGAAAGCAGATCCTCCCTTCCTGATCATGTAAATCATAGTTATATATCACCAGTTGTAACGGAACTATGGAGATGGAACGAAAAGGTTCTGCAAGTACTTGAGACATTTTTATATGAAAGCTGCCACTCTTCACTCTATTCCCTTATTCTCCAAGTAAGGGAAAAAGACAACTGCCTGCCCCAAGCAACAAAGACGAGATGACAAATTTTTAGCAGCACTCCAGGGAACATAACGAACTATCTGCTGACATAAGGCACTGGCTGTGCTGACAGGATGGCCAGTTGTATAAAACTGGACTGTGGAAATCAGGACTCTGACTTATCTTCTCCTAAAAGACTGGAAGTTCAATTTGCCTAACTCCAGGATGGATCGGCATTGATCTGCTTTGGCATGAGCTACTAACAAAATTCCTTGCCCACCAACCTCTCCAGAACTGACTCCGTGTAGCCTTGCAATAATGACCCATCAGAGCAGATTTCTGTGAGAAGTGTCTCCAAAAGCTGATACAGTTTGGGTGGATTAATGAAGCAAGCAGCTCTTGAACACCTCCTGATTAGCTAGACTTCACAGATCTTATGTCCTAAGCTGTCAGGAGTCAACACATACTATTCTCAGGGCAAATGATGTCAAGATTAAAAGAAAAATAGTAAGAAAGAGATGTAGCTCTTTTCTGGAGCAGCACTGCTGTTAAAACCACCTTGGATGTTGACCTGTAGCATTATTTGTGCTTAAACTGCTCCAAAGCCTTAGAGGTGTTGAGATGCAGTCACTGGAAAAGGCCTTTGTAATTGCAAAGGGGCTGGGGAGAACGTTAGGTTTTTAGAGCATGAAGCATAGAATAGAAGTCCTTAAAGTGATGGAGAACCTTCAGGAAGCCATCAGAACTTCTATCAGATTGGAAGCGAAGACACAGTAAACTTATGATGTAAAATGAACTTACATCTGGAGATCAGGTACTGAAATGTGCCCAGAAAAACTTAAAGAAACTGAAGAGTAATTCTGCTTCCTCAGAACATATAATTTCCTTTCAGACCTGCCAAGGGGATGCACAGTTTTTGCCTTCTGTGATGCAACTGCCATGATCTGATAAGCGTGTTCCATGTAGTTGCAGGGGTTTCCATTTCCTTAGGTCTTTATTCCTGCTGGTCTTGTGTAGCCTGCAGCTACTGAACTACGCCTGAACTGTCTCCAGACTGATCTCATTGAAAGGAAACAAAATCCTGGGTAAAGACAAATAGTAGAGAACATGTGATGAGACTGTGGCAGGATATGGTTTTCTCAGTGAGAACCCTGTGCAGGGACACTGCCACCTTCCTGAAAAGTCTCCTTGTTCATGAGGAGACACTGACCCTACTGGAAGGAACAGGAAAACGATGCGTCTTGCAACTCTTACTGATGTGGTGGAATGATGATGGGGAGAGGGGCTGAGGGCAAAGCAGATTTGTGTTGTTTGCTCCAGAAGAAGTAGTCGTCCAATTGGCGGAAGCTTTTTTAGCACCAAGGAGACTTTCTCACTCCTCTGACCAAGCTGTACGGCAATGCTACTATTTCAATGACACAATGGGGGAGCGTAAAGAGGAAGAACGGTCTCTTTGCCTAGCATCAATTTGAATTATCTATACTTGGAGGAGCCCATAACAGAAATCCATGGGGAATGCTGAGAACAGGATGAAACAAAATTAATCAAACCATTTGGACTTTCTGGTAACTACCACCCCTGAGCTTGAAGAAACTGTTGTGAAATACTCAAAAGCATCCTGGAAATTGAGCTATCACTTGTTAGAGGCTTCAATGTTTTTTATGTATTGAAGAAGTGGCAAATAAAAGGACAACAAAAAGCAGCTTTGGATGAATCTACTGAAAAAAAAACTGCTATGCAGCTGAAGAATATTGTTAGTAGACCACTGAGTGTGTGTAAGAGTGGCAGAGCTGAAACAGCCGCATGCATGTTCTGCACAGTACGCTACTCCCTGAACACGAGGGAAGGAGCCAGTGTGCAATCTCTCCCAAACCCACAAAGGAAGGCCTCCCATTTTCAAGTTGCAGGATACGTCTTTCTTTTTTAAGTGTAGTCATCCGTCCTGCTCCTTTCTCTGACACTTTATCCTCTTCATTAATTTCTCATCCCACCCACCCCCATCGATTTCTTAAATAAGCACTTTCAAATACGATCTCTTTTCTCACTTTCCTTTACTAGAACAAAAAAAGTATCTTAAACTGTTTCACGGAAACCGGAAGGTGTATCAAAGCAGCGTTTCATCTCACTTGGAAGAAATCAAGACTGTAGCTAAGCTCCCAAGCCATGAACAGGCTCAGGAGCAGCTCATGGCACTCTAGGAGCACAGAAGGTGACAGTTCGTTTATAACTACAGTCAATATATACAGTTAAAAACAACTTGTTGTTCAAGCACCACAAGTTGACAGTGCTAAACTAAATATGCTGCTCAGTGAGCAGCAGAATCAACAAAGCCTTGATAACCAATTTGGGAATCCTCCAGTGCAATAACGTGGCTTTTCCACCAGCTATATTCCCTTCATTTCCTTCTCTACTACGAACTGCCTTCTGTGGGTCTTCTCCAAATACTTCCAGTTTTGCTTAGAAATCTCTTCAATTTGCAATAATTCCAGTCCATTAACTGAAGAGGGCTGAGATAGAGAATAAAAGTTCCAATACGAGGTTTTTTTCAAAGAAGGTGCAAATTTATGTATGACTTCTCAACCCAGCAATTAATTTTCATAAAACTTTATGACAGTTACTATCTTTGACAGCTTTATCAAATTTAGCTGATGGTAAAAAACCAGAAAGTTACTGCTAAGATGAACGGAAAACAGCCTCACAAAATGTTTTCTTAGCTTTTTTATTTCTAATAGGGTTTTGTTCTCTGAAGACTTACTTGCCTAGCAGAAATAGAAGCCTATGAAATTATGAATTTAAAAACTGCTTTAAAAAATATCTTCTACTCTAAGTTACTGCATATTCCAAATTGCACTGTAAATAAACTCATTTGAGGAAGTGATAAAAACATCCAATTATTTAAACTATAGTTAACAGATTTGAAAACAATAATGAATTACGTACTTCACTGCAGTGATAACAACATTACGCTTTGGTTCGTTGTCATAGCTCACACTTTCAATGCCATAAACCTGAGCTAATTCATGGATGATTCTGCGGTGATCTCTGTTCATTGGTGGGTAACAATGGCTCTTCTTTGTATGCTTGCCCTGAATTCAAGAGACAAGATTAAAAAAAAAGAAAAAAAAAAGAAAAAAAGGTAAAGTTTTCCTTCAGGAGGGCCAGGAGCAAGAAAAAAAAAGGAAAAAAAGAAAGTGCTTCTACCTTTAAAATTTTGCCACTATGACAAAATGAGTACCACAAATTGCTAATACCTCATTATTGACAGACAACTCATCTAAAAATTTCCATTTATTTCCCCAGAATTACGCGTTCTCTATTGTTTCCATCACCTCACAAGTATACGCACACACACATGTATCTTTTAAGTTCGAAATACAATTCCTGAACGTATCCATTCTTACATGCCAAAGAAGCAGTATAAAATTATTTTTTCTGAATTCTTATTTTTCAGAATGATCTGTCAGTTTTCAATCAGATCTAATTTTAGTTTTCAGACTGGCTTTGCAATGCACGTATGACAGATAGCTATGAAGGTATCAGATTTATTTACCACTTCCTTCTATTTATCTGCAAAGCTATTTATCTGCAAAATTTGCCATGTAATGGCATCAATAGACTTTTTATTAGATACCAACAAAATTGTAGTTTTAATTTCAGTTAACAAAGACTTACAATGCTTGATTCAACACTGATTGCTATATAAACGGTAAAAGAAAACAGGAAAAAAAGGGCCCTATGAGCTCTGACCTAATGGGTTGGGTGTCTTCATAACAGCAAATGCAAATGAGGATAAGACACTCAGTGCTTCAGGGACTCAAGACACTACCTCAGCTTTTGCTTTAGTTGACACCAGTCTTTTAGGTCTTTGGGTCTACAGACAACACTCGAGCTGAAGACAAACTACCACTAGTGGAACAAATTTGAGTCAGGTATTTCTAGAGACATCTCAGCCTATACAAGTTCCCGGGACTGCTGGCAGTGCATTTAAGAGTGCTGAGAGACCAGGACAGCCTCCCACTCTCTATGATCTCTGAAAGATTGTCGAGAATGGGGTAGGAACCCAGCGACCACAGAAAGGTAATTGTTGCAACTATGTTAAAAATAAAAACAAAAAGAAAAACAACCAAGAAGTACAGGTTGGTCAGCTACACTTCAAAGCCTGGGGAAAAATCATAGAGCAAGTCCTTTTAGAAGCCATTTCTGTAAATAGAGGGTTATTATCTATCTCCTCTTAGACTGCGAAATAGCTAATTTCTAAATAGTAACTGGACCAGAAACCATGGGCAATCATTTCTACAGGTCTTCAGGGTAATCAAATGCTGTCAGGATATCATCTTTTACTTACCAAGAAATAGCAATAAGCCTCCCACCTATTACAAACACTTCCTGCATATAGGCTAGCATTTGAATGAAAAAACTCTATGGATTCTGTACTTATGATGACTAGTAATGCTTGCTTTAAAAAAGTCATGATGGTTACATGCTGAGAAAAAAAAAATCAGAATTTCTGTTGCATGCAGATAGAGCTGGTTGATATAAATGTTTCCTGATTGTCTGCTTACATGTATCAATGATGACAACTCTGCTATGCTAAATGAGTACATACTGATGAGCCTAGGGGAACTGATGTTCCTGAGGCAAGCAAAGTCATATAATGATAGATACAGCTGAATCATATCCATGCTAAAACTTGTATCAAAATCCTTTTTATTACTCATTTATTCAGTTAAGCTGAAGCTGCTGTCTCCAAAGGCACAGTGCAAAAAATAAAGAAGTCAAAGTGAAGTGTGCAAGCATAACTAACAGTAATCAGTACGAAAGACGCAGTACTGATGGGGGCACAGCTACCTGAATGCTTAATAGACTAACATGCAAAAGACTTTCAATACATATAAGTAAAGCTCTACATCTAGAAATAAAAAAAATAAGCCACATCTTTAGTCAGAAAGGATTTAGGAGTCGTGATAAACAAACAAGTGAACACAGACTCAAGCATAAGGAGGACTTACGGATCATAACAGAAGAATGACTAAAACCAACGTCCTTGCATAATGCCATGTCAAACATATTAATCCAATACTTGGCTACATAAACGTGGGGACTTGACTTGGTCAGGTTGGGCACAGGCCTGAATGAGCAACTCTGATAACACTTACAGAGCTATGTCCAAGACAAAATAAATACCTGTGGGTTGCACGATGAAACATGACTCTTACAGTGGAGAAAACAAAGCCTCTGAGACTTCCACAAACCAAAAGAGAAGGTATGCGAGAAAAAGAATTGAGTAGAAGAGCAGGTTAACTTTACAGTGCAAGGGACACGTTCCCTTCTACACCACACATGCCGCCACTTTGAAGGAAAAGAAAGTCAGAGCATGGCCTCCACACATGCTTTCACTCCTATCTTCAAGACAAGTAAGGAGGACACGTGGAGCTACAGGCTCGTCAGCCTCACCTCAAACCCTGGGAAAGTGAGGGAGTGGCTCATCCTGGAACTCACTTCCAGGTACATGAAGTACAAGAAACTCCCCAGGAGTAGTCAGCAGGGCTTCACCAAATCTTCCCTGACTTCATAAACTTCTACAATGAACTGACATGCCTGGTAGATGAGGAGAGAGCAGTGGCTACTGTCTGCCAGCCTATAGTTAGACCTCTGACACTGTCTCCCCCAAGAGCCTCACAGCCCCTCAAGCTGTTGCTGTAGGGGCTGGATGAGCAGACAGTGAGGTGGAATGAAAACTGGCTGTTTGGAGGCCAGTAACTAGCAGTGCACCCTGGGGGAAGAAGAGGCAGGGGCCACATACTCCATCTGGTCCTGTTTAACATCTTCGTTAGTGATCTGCAGGATGGGGAAGAGCATACCCTCAGTGAGTTTGCCGATGAGGCAAAGTTGCGAGGAGCGGCTGATAGGCCAGAGGGGTGTGCTGCCTCTGGCACGAGCTTGACAGGCTGGAGAAATGGGCTGAGAGAAACCTTGGGAAGTTCAGTAAAGTGCAATGTCCCACACCCAGCGAGGAACAGCCTCCCGCACCAGTATATGCTGGGGACCACCCAGCTGGAACGCAAAAAAGGACCTGGGGATCCTGCTGGACACCAAGTTGGACATGAGCCAGCAGTGGCCCCTTGTGGCAAAGAAGGCTGCTGGTATTCTCTTCTGCATTAGACAAAGTATTGTCGGCAGGCTGACAGAGGGGCTCCTTCCTCTCTGTTCAGCACTGGTGAGGCCACGGCTGGCACACTGTGCCCAGTTCTGGGCTCCCCAGTACAAGAGAGACATGGACATACTGGACAGAGACCAGTGAAGAGTCACGAAGACGATTAAGGGACTGGAGCATCTCTCCACTGAGGAAAGGCTGAGAGAGCTGGGACTGTTCAGCCTGGAGAAAAGGCTCAGGAGTGGTATTATCAATGTGTAGGGACACCTGAAGGGAGGGTGTAAAGAAGACAGGGCCAGGCTCTTTGTCATGGTGCCCAGTGACAGGACAAGAAGCAACTGGCACAAACTGTAACACATGAGGTTCCCACCTGAACATTTTTTATGTGCAGATGACTGAGCACAGGCACAGGTTGCCCAGGGAGGTTGTGGCCTCTCTGTCCTTGGAGATACTCAAAAGCCATCTAGACATGGTCCTGAGTGCTTCTAGATGGCCCTGCTTGAGCAAGATGACCTCCAGAGGACTCTTTCAACCTCACATTCCATGATTCTGTGAAACAACTACAGCTTTGTGCAGCAGGGCACAAGTCAATCTGCTGTTACCAAATGGGCTCTGGTGCAGAAGCACAAGAAGTTTGTAAGCAATGTTAATAATGCAGATCTAGAACGGGTATCTAAACAGAAAACCAGTAATCAGGAACCTACAGCCTTGTGAAAGCTATTATGCAACTAAATAGGGAGTTTTTAGGGAAAGAATATTGAGTTTGTCATGGAGTAGGGTTTGCCTACTAAAGACTTCATGAAAGAACAAGGACTTCTTATCTGCCTTTGCATTTATAATGTATGGATACCAAGCTTCAAGGCTTGTGGCACTTGCCTTTGGTTTTCAGAAAGAAATCTCTTCCCCTCTGAAAAGTAATTTGACTTCTGGGGTCTTCTTGTACCTAATAGAATAGGAATTCCCAACAGCCTGAGGGGCAGGATGGTGCAGAACTGATCCTTGAGATACTAATAGTCATGTCAGCTGGTTCATCCTGATCATGACAAAAGCTTAAGTAAACACTGGGTAGTTAGCCCTTTAGGTCAGACAGGGAAAAAGATTGTCACATCCGGTTTGTTGTATTTTTTTCATTCTCTTCAGCAATGTAGATGCTCTTTAACAGACACCATTTGTCTGCTTGGTTTTTTTTAATATATATTACATATCCTGGCTTGATATTAGTAGAGGCATATACATTGGTACATGCAGTTATCATGTATGTATGTGTGCCCACACTTGTGTACATACATGTATAATAAAGGCAGTACATAAACGTATATATAAAATAGGATAACCACAGGCAACACAACATCGGGCAAATTATTTTTAGGTGCTAACAACTATTCTATGCATCTACGACCAAGTGTCTGAGGTTGGGGGGGCCTGAACATAATTAGACACAGATGGTGCCCTTTTAGACTTTCATTCCAGTCTGGAAAATATTACACAGGTGGACAAGTACAAAGACTGTTTAAGAAACATCATACATAAAAAAGACAGAATAAAGTTAAGTAGCTGTCCTCAGTGGGTAAAGGGAAGGAAATTGATGCTCTCTACAGAAGGTTAACTCTTTCTTGAGGTAAGGGCAACTGAGGATATGGTGTACGCTGTCCTCTGAACCACTAAGTCAGGCAGGGTGCAGCAGCAAGCAAGAATAATGCCAACCGGACAGCCCTGAAGGCAGAATTCTGCTTTCACTGAAAAACATGTAATTGTGTCTGTGGTATCGACCTCTCTAGATGTACTGGAGTCTGCCAAACAACTGTGGCTGAATCCAAGTCTCGGTGTAGAAGGAGAAGGACTACCTCACACACTGGCGAATGCAGGAAGGTATTCACAAATTCATGAGCAAGTTCCACTACAGGGATCAGAAGAACCTAGGCTTTCCTCCTCAAAGTCTGAAGCTTTAAATAGCATCTTCTGCAATCAATACTTTATTAATGGAGCTCCAAAATTTAATGATAATCCATTGATGCATTAGAGTCTAGCACTGGTTGAATCTTTAAACAAAGCTTGGCTGTCGCCAAAGGGATCCTGAACTACTAAGTCTCCTAAAAATTTTGTTCTATTTATACTTAAATTGTGCAATCTACTGAGGCCCAAACAGATCTAGTGTCAACTCATAACTATTAGTAGTAATGAAGTTTAGTAACATCAAACTCCCCTCAAACCAAACTCTTTCTTACAATACGTCATACAGAATATCTGAATACTGACCTTATTCACAGCTTCCACAAGCGTTCTCATCTCCTTCTCAATGTCACTGACAAATTTTAAATCCTTCCTGCAAGAACAGCATTCTACGTAAATAAGGCAAGAGAGTGTACAAAGATACAACACCTTCATATTTTGTAACATTATTTTCAGCAAGAACAAAATTAAAGAACTCAACTGACTGAAGCAGAAGGCATATTTTTATTTATATATTATAATACTTACATTAAAAAATGTTAGTATGTCATAACTGTTAAAAAAAAAATCACAAATTATTTTCCCTTCAACCCCTGGATCCCAGCATAAAATTCTATGACACAACTCTACTGTCCGATAATACGATTCTATATTTTCATATGAATAATTTAGATTTTAAAGTTGCCATTTCAGTGTTTTTAAATTACATGTTATTAAGGCAATTATTTAGAATACATGATTAGACTCAAAAATGGGGATTGGGTAAACGGGGTGGAGCTCTCTTTTAAGACAGAGAAAAAGTGCATTGACTTTGGTCTTTCAAGATGGTCTTTTACTCATCTAGCATAACAAATTAATAAGAACAAAAGAAGCAGCATAAGGCTACTTGCAAGCCAACAAAATGTTCTTGATGTACGGTATTAAGGGTTTTTTTAATTTTTTTTTTTTACCTTGCTTAATCACAGTAGGTCAAATTTTTCATGTAACGGTGACATCTGCACTCTGTACTTAAGCATATAAAATGACTCCAAAATTAAGGTTGTTGTTCTCCCCATGAGGAAAAAAGGCTACCTGAAGATTTCATATCTCGAAGCTGGTTAGTAGTAAACAACCTTACTTCTTCAAAAATAGGCACCATTCCATAGCAATAAAACCCCACTTTGTGAATTACGGTCAGAATTTCATCAGTCAAGAAGTGCCTACCAAAGTAGGCACTACCATCTTTGGTAGATGCCCTACCAAAGTTCTGGATGCTGAAGTGAATGTAACATCAAAAGACCAAGTGGTTTCAAGTAATCATGGGAAATGGCAACATTGAGTAGCTCGGCTACTGACATCTCTTCATCACTGGTATGATGGACTCGGTTGGAAAATCTTCAAGGTTTTGTAACAGTGGATGGGCATTGCATTTAGTTACCAGAATTCCCGGATCTTCAGTGGAGAAAAGTATTACATTGGGAGAACTGCAAAAAGGACCTGGACTTATAGTTAAAAAGAAAGGGGCCTCCAGACACCTAGGCTATGAAATACAGAGTCAGCCCATGTGGCATGAGGTTTTGGAAAAAATTGTAGCAATAATCTCAGGTAAAAAAAAAAAAAAAAAAAAAAGAACAAAAAAACCACAACAACCGAAAAACCCCAACAACAGAAAACCTGACCAAAACCATCCTAATCCCTTCAGGAGGAGCTTAACTCCAGAGAGTCACAAAGCAAATCCTACATGGAATGCCAGCCATGAACACCGAAATGTTAAGGTGAAGTGATCACAGGAGGTAAGAAAAAAATGGAACCAACAGTCCAGTGAGAGGATCCACAAGCACCTGATGTGCAATATTTAAAAACCAACTGAGGAACCAGATCAGAGACTGGGAGTGTGATCAAAAAAACCAACCCTTCAGGAGCCTGTAAAAACAGAGTTTTCAACTGCAAGTCACTAGTGAAATCAACCAGCTGGAGTTCTCTCAGAAATATTTACGTCTCTAAGCTTCAAGAAACCTCAAGATAGTCAAGACTGGAGTACTCAAATAGGAGGACAAAAAAGAAAGCACGCTATGCTTGGCACAGGGCCAGGACGGTGGCAGTAATCAACTGATCAAGATAATGTTATTTCCCTGTAGGGAAAGGTGAGATGGATTGGGGTAGATGAACTGTACACAAATTAACTTCATGGGCAACACCTAATATCCCTAGTTCCAATGACTCTTTCAAGAGTAGAAGCAGGACCTTACCCCTTTTTGCTTCTAATATACGAGTTGTGACTACCTATATATGTGTTCAAAGGGGAGACAAGTATTTTATGTTCACTTTGTACCTCCAGAATCTTTCATGTTGAAGAACTTCATGGGAAAACAACCCTAATCTGAGTGAGCCCCAACCTACACACTGTTCAGACAGGAAGAACAGGGCAATACAGATGGTGGGAGAGACAGAACAACTGCTTTTTCTTTAGAATCGTCCAGAAGACTGAGGGAGCGTAACTGGGGCTGAGGAATTGTCCTGGTTGGAGTTAGAACAGAACTCATTCTGTTCAGAGATTTTACTTCTCATCTCAGTCCCTTCTAACTAACTGCACTTGCTGAAGGTAACGGCGTATTTTTGCAGACAGTGTCTGCTTCAGGCAGTGACAACAGTTGATGTTTACCGTCACCACCAGGGACTGGTGTGCAGAAAGGCTCTGGCTGACACTCGCTGCTGTGCAGACCCAGGTCACTGCTCAATCCTGTGTGCCACGGTGGGGTGCAGTGAGTGAGAGGCTGCGCCTGCGGGGAGGAGCGGACAGGACAGGGGACCCTGCACTGACCAACAAGGGGTTCCATCCCAGAGACGTCATATATAAAGCTGAGGGTCTCACTCTTTCTTGCTCTCCTCTTCAAAGGCTGACGTCTAAGGAGGACTCTGTCCGTTCTGCCTTCAATCCCAGGCTGGGCATTCCTGAATCCAGTTCTGGAATTCGGCTCCTGCATCTGGTTCCCATCTGCTGCTGAGCCTCAGTGTCTGCCCACAGTACCAGTGGTGATGGTGACGTGGTTGCCATCAGCAGGGTTGGGTTCAGTAATGGTATTGTATATATTTGTATATATTTCATTTTATTCTTCTTCTCTCCCTTACTGCTCTTCTCTTTCCCTTCTTTTGCAAAGTGGGGGAAGGGAGGAGAGTGTAATAGAGAGCGTCTGTCATTCATCTAGTGGCCGGCGCAGCTCTAACCCTTGACAGGAATCTTCAAGGAAATGGTGGACTTCAGTATTCCTTAATCTGAAAGTTTCCTTTGAAAGAGGTTTCCTCAACAAACATCTGGATTGCCCTAAAGAGTTCTGGATGTATCAGTGAACAGCTGAGGCAATCCACAGGAAGATGCATCTTCTGCATCTAGATGTTGAGAGTGAAGAAGTATCCTCTTTGCTCCTAGCTACACAGAAGCAGGAACCCACACTCCACTGAAGGGCAAAAAGAAGCTTGCAGTTGCCAAGGAACACTGGCAAGCTCGACTGTTAGCAAAGGTCTTGAAAGGCCAAGGGTGACTGAAACAATCCATTAAGATGAGAAAGAAAATGAAGCCTGTTGTAAATCATTTTCCAAGAAGATGAAAAAAGATAAAATCCTGCAGGTTCAGTCGTCTTCTCTGTATGATGCTGATCAGATACCTGGGTGAGTAGGGACAGCAAGAACGGGCTACTGCTTATTTCTTGCCTGTACTTGTCTCTGGTTCTGGTCTTGCAGTTTTAGGGGGCTTGTTTTGGTGTAGAACTCATACTGCCTTATCAAAAACCACATGGCATGTCTCTATTTCCCAGGATATTGATAGGTATCTATTACCTGACTGAAGTATTTTTAATTCTTTTTGGTTTCTCACCTGAGCTCTTACAATAACTTGTCCAAGTTTTGCCAAGTGTGTTGCTTTGTTGTTGTTTTAACAGGAATACTGTTATTGCTTACTAGCACAGAAATCATGACTTCACATAATTCTTTCAATTAAACTATTTATGACTGGTATGGCCAAACAACCAGCTAACTGCTCATTGTGAGCTCTCATGCAATAAACACTTAATGAAAAATAATGTACAGTAAAGAAACAAAGTGGTTCCTAGAATAAACACATCTGATCTGACAGTGGGTATACTCAAATTCTGCCATGTGGGACTTGAAAAATCTTCTGTGCAGTGTCTATAAATGGTGTACACTAGAATTCTCCTCACCTCCTCGCACTGCATGCAAGCAGAAAGCAGGCCTACTGCCATTTCAGTTCCTCTCAGCCACACTACTTAATAACAACGTTCTTCATTATTTGGCTTTTCACTGGAGTTCTTGATGCGTATTTTCTACTTTCCCCAGATTTTGCTGCCTTTAACAAAACTCTCCTTATTCTTGCAACACTTGCCAGCGTAGAATTTTCCCTCTAAGTTACTGACATTCCAGATTTGCAGTTTGGCAGTCGTGCTTGAGAAGCTGCCCTCACTGCTCCTTCTTTCAGGCTTCTGTTCTTATTTAAGAAAGCTACAAAGCTGTCCTACCCCTAAGCCTGTACGCTGCTTCTGTGGCCAGATCACACAAAGGAGTGCTTGGGTCTGCTTTCATTGTCTACAACAGCACGTGGGGGTTAACTCTGGCACTAAAGAGGATGCACGCCTACAAATGACCCATCTTCCTCTGTGTCTCTCTAGACTTAACCATTGATCCGAGATTTCCCTGGTCCATAGAGCTGCTGTGGGGTCTGGCACAATCAGTGGCAAAATAAGAAAACTCTCTTCTGTGTAGCTCCACGTGGCCAGATATTCCAGATGTCCTCCTCTCCTTCTCCAGTAGTCTTGACTTGTCAAACAGCAGCCTTAGAAGCATCCTTGTCAAACTAGGCATTGCTACTTGCATCAGTCTACCCTCCAACTTCCTGTCAACAGGTCAACTTGAGCACTTGCTTACTCTTTGTGTCTGTTTCCGGAGCATCTTAGAAAGTTCAGTGCTGAAGTGTCCACACAGTGGATCTGTATGCCCTGATCAGTGCTGAGTTGTGCTGGTGCAGTCATCTCCATGCTAGAAGATGGATTCCCCTTGCCCGCAGGATATGTCCTCAGGTAAAGCTGTATGGTGTAGACTTTTCTTCTGATTCCTTGTCAAGATTCTGACAAATGCACCAGGAAGATCAGCATTACCATACAATTCCTGGTGCTCCTTTCTCCCATCACTCTCCTGCAAAGGAGACATTATCTTGGCATGCTTTCACTTACTCATCTTCTTCCTGTTACCTGAAGTTGTACTGTATCGGGGAGCTTCAGGGTTCAGTCATTAAAGACTGCAGCTCAAAATCAGGAGTTTCCTTGCAACTTGCTCATTTGTAGATATGCATTTTTTCCAGCCCTTGAAAATGTATCAGCTTCACACATCAATGCATTGCCTCAACCAGGTAGTATTGCAGCATTCTACTCATTCTACTTCTGTGAAAGTGCATATCCATGCTCATGCAAAGAGATAGGTTAATACAGGGAGAAACTCATTTATGTTATCAAATCAGGACAATCTTGAAGACTAGATAAATGAAATCCAGTTATTCAATGTGCAAAGTCATTGACTTAAGGACTAAAAAACTTTCGGTTTAAGCTGTGAATGAGTAAGAAAACCCTGGGTGTATTAGTTTATTGTGAGTTACCAATAAAAATGGTAGCTACAAAGGAAATGCAAGTAAAATCGCAGAATCACTGAGAAGAGGTATCTTCATAGAGAAGTGTGGAAGCATTAAGGCTACTTTTCAAGATATCTGTTAGACCACCTGGAATACAGTGCATGATTCTGGTTCAGTTCTTTTCATGAAAGCTGGACACTGCACCATGGGTAAAGAATGGCTGACAGGAAGGTAAGATTGGATTGTACTCCAAAAAAGAGGGGACACACATGACAAGATATTAAACACATAAGAAAGTGTAAACGTGTGCTTTGTTTTCTGAAAGAGGTGGAGTAAAACATATTCTATATACACTTAAGAGAATAGTCCTTACAAAATACCACTTGTAAGTGCCAATACTAATAAACCAGTACCTCCACAATGAAAACATTCATCTCCTATCTTATCGTAGGCCAATCAGTCAGAAGTAAAGAAGCGATTTACTCTTAAATTCTATGTGGCTATTTATATAAAATTTTCATTTAAGACATCAGCAAATTAAAAGAAAGAATTTTCAAGTAGAAAACATCCTCGCAAAAATATGAAATTTATGTATCATTAGGATAGCGAAGCAAGAGCAAAACAGATTCAGCTGATGTAAAAACTTAGAGCTGGTAAAAACTAATGTCATGCCTACAAACACAAGAGTAAAAATTTCTTAGATGACATCATTTAAGCATCTTTAAAAATGTGTCTGATCCCTCCCTCTCACTCCAGATTGCATAGTATTTATTAGTGTAATGCTTTTGATATTAGTTTTACTTTCTACTGCCTCATTTCAAGTGTTTCAGTCTAGCAGCCCTCTTTGCAGTCAGCACTGGCATAGACTTAGCTCTGCATCAATTGCTTTATTAATTCCTTTTCTTTATTTTTAAAAGACAGTAAGGCAAAAAAAATAAATGAGACTGGTGTAGGTAAATACAGGCTCTGAAAGCATATTTCATTACTTAGCTATCACTGTTGTCTTTTCCTTGAAAACTTTATAAGGAGCACTGATATGGGAGTTGGTTGTGCATGAAATCAGTGGAAATATGAGAAGTACAGGTAATGATTTGTAGTGAGAAAAATGATGGAAAATGATGTTGCCATTTAAAATCTGGTCCTATTACAGAACAAAGCAATCCATCAGGTGCTTTTTACTTTTCAGGTTCTCATTCTGGAAGTCTTGAGAAGTGCGTATCACCTCCTTTGCCTCAATTATCACCTACTGCCAAGGCTGAAGTATAAACACAGGCATTTAAAAAAGGAGTAAACAGAACTATTCTGCATTTTACATGTTGCTCTCAACACTGTTTACCTATATATGACACCTGTCATCACAAGAACACATACCTTGCATCTTCTTTTAATAGGTCACTGTACTTTGGTCCAGAAGAACGGATGTTGAAAGGATCAGAATTATCATCTATTTCAAGAGCCTCAGCAAGACGCCTACATTTGAGGGCAGGAGGGAAAAAACAAAACATAGCAAAATCACAAAAAAACGAAACCAAACCAAACCAAAACTCAAAAAACCCAAACCGCCAAACCATGCAAATTCGCCCAGCCTCCCAAACATATTGGCATTGCGGAGTAAAAATATGGGTTACTAGTACAGATGAACAACTCACAAAAGATACAGTCTGTACATTTGAAACTACTCGTTTAGGACTTTTCACTACAATATTCTAGTAAGATCACAGAACACTCATTATAGAGCCCTATAACACAGGAATCCTCTCCACATTTATTGGTTCTTTAGGTCATGCAGGAAAGGATTTTTAAATGCCACATAGCATTAAGTTTCTGAACCTGGACTACTTCTGAAAAAAAACAAGCAAGTTCATTGCCCACCTGTTCCTCTGAAGAGCTAAGCATTCTTCATCACATTGCAACCTGAATTATCAAGAAAAATACAATTAGAACCACTGCTGCTACTCATACTTTTCAAACTGTGTCCTATCATTATCACAGCCTAAAGTAAAAAGAGTGTGTGAGACCAGTTTATTGTATCAGATCAGATAATACAGCTAAAACCAACCAAACAAAGATCTTCAAACAATCAAAGCCCTTCTCCGTGTGTTGAACAGAAGCAGCAACTACCAAAGCCATATAGCAGCTGAGAAAAACAGGTTCGGAATTAGATTTTATTATATTGGTAAATTAAATCATTTGAGAAAAAAAATACAGTTGATACCAGCATTGAGAGGATGCTAGGAAGCATGGGAAATTAGCAAAGGAACATGTGACAAAGTCACTTACTCCTATGCACCAGAAAAAACGAGCAGCCAGGAAAACCAGGAAAGAGATATACACATTTGGAAGATTATGATGCGCCATAAAAAACAGTGTTTCAGCTGAGCCCGTAACTTCTAATGTCAGTAAAGAATTTCAGTTTTCTATCTCATCTTTGAAAGGTATTTTATAGTTTTATTCTAAGTAATTAAAATGTTCAAAGGTGATGAAGAGTTCTTCAGAATTCCACAATAGTAGTTACAAAATTCTGCTACTTCAACTGCATAAGTGAATTGATTCTGTTCATAATAGTTGCTTCATTTCAAACAAATAATTGCTAAGGGGAGAAAGGTTTATTCAGTGACGTGTATTGTTTGGAGACACATAGCTATAGGATCCAGAACTTCTGATGGTTTTCTCAAAGGAGGCAGAAGAAAGCTAACATACTTGCATTCTAAGATCAACCTGGTACTGTTTAAAGTAATTTGCTTGAAGAATCACTTTCTCCTTCTCTAAAAGAGAAATGTAGCCAATTCAGAAAAGCTACTCTTGGACTGACCAAATTTGTCACAAACTCCTGAAACCCTAACAAGGAAAACAAACTCAAGTATAAAATGTCTACAGGCAGGACCAGAGAGAGAAAATAAGAAAGGAAGTCTCTGCACAGTTTGCATAAAATACCCTGCTACTGTAAATAAATGAAGCTAATTGCGAAGCAGATTTGAAAATACTGGAGTTTGACAATAAACTAGAAATTTAAGAATAAATATTTTCTGTGCCACCATTTCTTTTCCCCCCACCCCTGCTATTTGGTATATGAAAAGTGTGGGGAAGGGAAAATAATTCCTCTGACTGTCCTTGAATAAAGGCTACCTGCTACAGTTCAGATATCATATTAGTAAAAGTACATTAAAAGATACCATATTAGTAAAGATTTGCACAAAGAAAAGCCATCTCTGGTAATTTCAACTATTCAAGGAAAAGGCAGTATAATTCTGTCCATACAGCAAGACGTGTAACGGTGACTGCAATACAATTTATATTACACACTGCAAAGGCTGGGACACCAACAGAGACACTGGTGGCTTATTTGCTCTCCTACGACAGACTTGCCGTTTCAGTAGTTAAAAACGTCACCCCCACTTTCTTCTACCAGCCCACACTCCCATCCTCCTCCCTAAGTTCTAGCATTGCCAAACAGCTGCTTTCTTTAAACAGTGACTCTTTTTTTGGAGAAGCTGAAGTTGGCTTTGTATTGTTGAGTATATTTTGTATTTGTTTGGCATTGTGATACCAACAGGAATAAAGTAGTTGAGGGTCAGTCTGGGTAAAGCAGAGATTATCCTACTGTAATTCTAGAGACAAAAATTGTTGCTTATATTGTACATTTTTGAGTATTCAATTACCTGAAACAGGGTAGGCTAAAAAAAATAAAGACTCAATTACTGTTTCCTGTTTGTGTCTGTCTTATACCATGCTTATACAGTACTGATACCACGCTCTTTGAAGCTGCATGCAGGAATCAGTACAGCTCTCCCTCTTTCACCTCGGGTTTTTTCCCTCATCTTCTTCTGAAGTATGACACTGACCGAACCAGAAGGAAGCTGGAGACTGCTATGAGCAGGTGCTCCCATGCATCATTTCTGCCCATACATTCAAAGTTAAAACTATTTCAGAGTAGAAAATTATCCAAAACGACTTGGTAATAATGTGCTCCAATTTCATACATTAAACAAATAAGGAGAACAGAATGACTACTAAAAGTTCTTGAAGTATTAGCTTTTGATACAGAAAGTCATGAAGAAACTGCATGGGAAATTTCACTATTTTGACTTTACACAATGTAAAGAACAATTAGGTTTTAACACGCATAACAGACTGACTCTGAAATAAAATTCACAACTAAGAGAGAAGAGATGGTAACAGAAAATTAACTAAACCCAGAAATCAGGGACTTCAAGAACAGAGACTTCAGGAAGTTGAGTTTCTGACAGCAGGAAATTGGAGAAACTTAACAATTTCTTAAAGAAATGACACTAAAAAGACAAGCTATTCCAATCCTGAGGAACATCAGGAGGAACAGAAAATCACCAAACTTAAGTCACAAACATTTCTGTGACTTAAAAGCAGATTTGCAGTGCCAGCCAATATAAGACCAGAGAAGCACCAAATGAGTTGAGATGCAAATGAAAGAAATCTAAAAAGGCCAATAGAAGAATGCTATAAATAGCAAGATGGTACCTAAATGACAATATGCCCTATTAATTATCCAGGAAGGAATGCTGGATGATGAAACACAAGATAATAGCAAATAGTTATACTGTCTAGAAATGTGAAAAAATCCAGAGTTTGCTGGGTAGAAAGAAACTCTGAAACCACAATTATATTTTTCCAGACGTAATTACACCAGCAAACCAGCCAACAATAGAGGACTTCTTCTACGTGAAAGCAAAACCACTAAGGAATTCCAAAGCATTCTTTTAGCGCTATTATTACAGAGGAGTAAGGCTATTTAAAGATTACCTATTTTAGCTGGGATTTTGCTCGCAATATTATGTATTTTCCAAGTCGCCTGTGTTTCAGGTACACACAAGGGTTTCAAATATGTTTTTACATATTATCTCCTTACCTGGCCTGCTTCATTTCTTTTTTTGTAATAAGCCTACTGATTTCCACTGAATCCCCAAGCTGTAGATCTGTTAACTTAGTGGCTATAGATATAGCTGCTATTCTGGAAAAGAAAAAAAGAGAGAAAAAAAGAGTGTTATAGTTCATTTGAGGCTACAAATAAACCTTTTAGAAGGTATATAAAGCTGCAGATTTAAACGTCCAGGTGGAAGAAGACAGACTGACCATTTCCTCAACGGATTATAGAATGGGACTCTAGGTCCACTTCACCTAGTTTTAGAACTCTAGTCTATCTTGCTACATAAATTAAGAGGTTACTCCTTCTCATCTCCCTCAAGCAACTAGGAGCGACACTAAAAAACGGACGTGCTTTTTCAGACCACTAATTCTAAGCAAGTCTGAACTAGGCAATTTGAATACTCTTTCTTCTCACCTGCTTAATATTCAGCCTACAGCTGAGCATATAGCTTTAATTGCCTTTTTAACTTCTATGTGATTCTTCCTTAACTGTGTGCAATTAAAATCTGTAAACCAAATTTATAACGTAGTTAGAAATTTGCCTAGAAGATTTGGATGATACAAGCCATAAGGAAAGAGCAAAATGCCTACTGAGACTGTTACAATTTTCTTCATAAAGATTCTTCATCATTCCCGTCAATAACAAGCCATCCCAGTACAATTTTCTTGCTGAAATTTCTATAATTAAGATATACAACAAATTTTTAGTGAAATATCCCAGACCATTCTCAACCAAACCCCTGAAAATTCTATCATCTGAACCGTCTTTTCTGTTAAATTCAGATAAAAGGATACCTTTGTCTCTAGATGTTTTGAATTACATTCAGAGAACTAATAATTTATCAGGAATCATATTACATAAAAACAAAAAGCAAGGAGAAGCACCATCAGCTTCACGTTTGTCAGGTGGTGACAAAGTCTAGCTAACGGGCCGTTAGACGACACGACATCACCACTAGTACCACGTGTACAGATACAGCAGCACACTGCCTCCCGTTTCCTTGGGCATTATTTCACCGACATTCACTGACAAAGCTCAAAGCTGTGTCATCACTCCTGTAATGTTTTTGAGAAAATCTGGATACCCCATTAACTTGCTGACCTTTCCACAGTAGTACCACAAGAGTTTTGTTGTGGTTTTTATTTTTGGTTGTTTTTTTTTTTTTTTCTCCCCAAGTGTGTAGATGGGAAAAGAGCTAAACAAAATCAGAATATTTTAATCTTTCAGCAACCTAAACAGTTGGAGTTATCATACAAACTTAGCTGGCATTAAGTGTTGTAAACTCATATGAATATACTTGAAGGAACAGATGAATACTTGCTTTAAATTGAGTGTTTCTTTCCCTTCCCCTTGACTTGAACTCTGAGTAGATAAATACATACATAGGTGTTCAGCTTATGCATACAAGGACTCTAACTTCATACAATCATTTTTTTTCTATGACTACTTTCTGCAGTGCCTGAACTATAGAAACAGTGGTGAAATAACAGCCTTCAAAAATTTAGACTTGTAATTACATTACCTTCTCAGCTTATCATTAATGACAAGCATATGTCAATTTAAACTGGTATTTCAAAGTTGAGTCACTCTTCTGATTTGTATTCATAGTGAGACAGATCTTAACAAAAAAACCCCTTTTTTTCTAAAAAATAAAAATGATTATCACTCCTGTAAGTATATCTTGCATTCAAATTAATATTGACTACAATTGTTCTTAACTGCTTCTGATTAGCTCATTTTTCTCCTTGTTTTCATTGGGTATTATTAAGCACCTAATATATAGATGCTAAGCCATCTTCCGTCAGAATTTGAATCTGGGCAGTGTTTCAGTAGGAACAAAGCAGGATATCCTAAGCTGGGCTAGTATCAGACCCTCAAATAGCAGTTCCAAATAAAACAATTGTAAGGAAGCTTTCTTTGAAAGACAGGAAGAACCTGTGACTGTGCTCTCCTATCAAACAGGATGCAGAGCAGAACTCTGGTTTCATATCAACTCTCTAGATTAATTTTTTTACTCCCTTTCAATCACAGCCTCAGAGTAAGATTTATTATTTAATTAGTCTTATTACCATTTTGCTATTTTCAGTTCAAAAGTTCCAAAGCCCTACTTTTCTTCTTTTCCTTGTCCCTTTGCTGCCCTCTCTTGTAAGACAGAAAGATAAGGAAGTTTAGAAATAGCATCTGGAGACAAATTTATTGCAATAAGTGAAGCTGGGTAGGACTCAAACGTTTGCATATTAACTAAGATTAAGATGCCAAAGCTCTCCTGCCTAAATTTAGCTATTTCAGAATGACCATATTGCTCTTCAGCTTCAATCATCTGTATTGACTAGGTTCCCTCACACATCAGGGAAAACTGACAACAGCAACTCACACGTGGACTGCTATATGTAATCACCAGCATGCAGAAGCCTGAAACCAGACCTGCCCAATTAGTCTGTATCTAATTGCTCTACCTGGATAGAGCAGAGTTCCACACGTGGGAGATTCAAGCTTCGACAAACCACCACAGTTAGACTAATGACAGTGAAAAGAGAAATGTGTTCTAGTACAGCATAGCTGGTATGAAAGCTCAAGGGAATACATCATAGTACAAAAACAAAGCGTGAAAAAGCTCATGAATTAAATATATTTAGTCAAGCCTGAACAAACTGCAAAGAAGTAAGTTCAGTAAGGAATTAAAAGAATTATGGCAGTACAAACCTTTGATATGTACTAGATGCTTCTGAGCAGATCATACTCTCCTTTCTTCTTCCACATTCACACTGAAGATCAACCTGTTGTATCGCACAAGAGAGCAGCTTTTTCAAACTTTTGTCTTTTTATGGTCATGGAGAGGTGTGAGGGAGGTAAATTTCTTCCCTTTTTAGTGGAATAATGGCTAAAAGTGGTATTTTTTAATTCAATACTTTTAAATTTATTTTTTAAAATGTCATGCTATCAGTACATACCTATGTCAATTTTTGCCACAACTGTTACAGCCTGGTAATTAAACCATACAATTTGCCTGTGAATTTGCAGTGAGTTTTCTTTGGGTACCTAACCTTTGCACAGCAGGATGTTGCTGGGCAGGGTGAAGAAGGATGACATGGAGCCATACAGGGATGATTACAATATAGCCTTGGAATAATACATGGCTGTTTGCACTCTTCGTCTATAAGACATTCTCCTTTATGACAGATTCTTTTACATTTGTGCATTCCACACTTCAACACTTGATTGCAGCGAAGTCCACAGGAAATGTCAGTGAGATGACAAGGAATATTACTTCGCAGCTGGAAGAGGGGAGGAAAAAGAAGACAACTAAAAATGAAAAATTATGAATGCAAATCTCAACGTATTTTTACTGTTCACACCTTCAGTTGGCACTGTCCATGCAAGAACCATAATACTAAAATACCTCAGTTTTTCTTTATATCATAGTCCAACATAGCAGTTGGTCTGAATGCGTAGGGCATACAAGATATACTTTTCTAATTTAATCACACTAAACTTGAATTCCAGTAACATACGCCATTCCAAAGAGACCAAAAAATCTAAGCCTACAGTTCTAGAACATTATTTAGTATTCAAAAATATTAAGTGTTCAGACTTACTTCATGCTTGCCCATACACCATTTCTGAGTGAGATAGGTACAAGGTGGACATTTCTCCTCGCTATGACATGAATGGTACACTGCAGTCACAGAAATACGAAAGTCAGCACGGTTTTATTAGCGTACTTCAATCAAATGCATTAAAGTAGACAGTAAAGACTATTAAACATGAGTTTGCATTTCATAACTACCCAATTTATGGGAAGCATGATGCTTCATGCAAGGATAATCTGTTTTTTTAAAGTACTCTATAAAAATGATGATGGCAGGTTTTTAGGTGAATATTCCTCCGTATTCTCTAAATTAGGCAGAAGAGAATTTTGTAACTTCTAAGCAGGGTTATACTATCAGACAGAGTTTGTCAGAAACCATATCTGTTTGACGTGATATACTTTTTGCAGTCAGAAAATGTAATTCCAAGGAACTAGATTATCCTGTTTCAACAGAGCACTTAATCATTTGCATATAGCATTTACTGTGACTATTAATAATGATCAGAAAAAAATCCAATGCTTTTACCAGTCAGAAGTACCGCTACTAGTATGCCCAGCAAGTTTTTTTAATTGGCTGGCTTTTAAGTGTATACTTTCGGAAATACAGCTACTGAAAAAGCATTTAATAAAAAAGCAAATGTATCTTCAAACAGACCTATGTACGCTTTTCTAGATTTTTATTAAAAAACCAAACCAAACCAAAAACCCCAAGCAAAACTGAATGGCCTGACTTACCTGGATGATCACAGTCATGTGGCCTGGTGCATGTTTTTTTACACTCTGGTGGCTGAGTGCCACAGGGGACAGGGGGGTAAATCACGGATTCACCACAATAACAAGTTAACTCATCAAAACCTGAAAGTACAAGTCAAATATATCCCAATGGCTACATGTATATGCACTTCACCACTGTAAGAAAGCTTTAAATAACATGTAAATGTTTTATTCCAGCTTTGGATTTTAATATTAAACACCACTGTATTGAATTTATTAACTTTTGTGGCTCCTATAAGAAAACTGAACTCTGATCACTTCATTAGGAATTATGCTTGCTTTTAGAGAGTGGCTCTTTGAGACCAACATTTTGAACTGGATCAAGAGAAATGCTCATGTCAAGTTGAAAGCTGTTGCTCTTCTACTATCCTTGAACTAAAAATGGGGATATCTATTGAAATCCCTTTCAGAAACCACATCATCCAAATCTTGTGTTTTGAACTTCTCTCCACTGTTGGTTTTCAGACCAGTGGTTAGATTTTGTCTTTTGCAAAGCCCTGCACGTGATACTGGGAAGATTAGAGAGAAAATTACTTCTGTATGTTACTTAGTATTAAATGAATCCTCATAAACAGCTTATGAACCTGTCTAAATACTTCAAAGCCAACTTTGTATGTTTTGGAAATTCTCTGTCTCAGGCAACATACATTTTCTTCCGTTTTTTCCCTTCCATATTTGGGAAACTCTTATCACAAGATTCCAAATCTCAGAGATAAAATAAACAAAGGAATAGAAATACTCACATATACCATCCTAACTAAAACTTAACACTGCACAAAAATTAATACAGTTCACTGCTGTTTTTCAGACTATAAAGAAATTGGGAGACTGATTGAAACACAAACTACAGTTCCAAGAGATAAATCCTTAGAAAACCAGGACACTAAAACAAAAATATTAACATTGGAAGTCATACAGGAGATCTGAGAACAAAAAGAGAATATAATTGTTCTATAAACAAATAAAGAGATAGTGGATCAGGGAAAACAAGAGAGGATGATGGAGAAGGTAAGAGCATAACGGGGCAATAAAAATACAAAACAACAATTCCAACCTGAAGAGAAAATGAGTGTGTTAAGGGAGCTGCTGAATTCAGCCGGTTCTCTGACTCTGGGAATCACAGCATTCTTCCTTCCTAGTCTACCAAAGCAAAATTTGTTGAACTCTAAAACCCCAAAGGTTCCTACTGACCTGCTTCCATGAATACGATGGCTGCTGTATCAACATGCAGGTCCAGCCAGTTGCAAGACTGACCACATATTCCAGAGAGGCAAGACACACAAGACATACATGACAGTAACATGACCAGACACATAGACTAACACAGAGCCCACTGAACAACAACAAGATTCATGTAAACAGGAATACCAATAGCCAAATCCTCTTCCTTCTCTCCAGCTCATCAGGATTGAAGTTCACTAGTGAAGTCACACACGCACTCTCTAGATTCACATGCACACCACATTCATGGATCTCAAATATTAGCATAGGATCTGTCTAATATCTATACCTTACCCAATCGCTGGCTGAAACCTTGGACATTTCCAGAGGCAGATATCTTCCCACTAGCCAGTCGGTCCAGATTTGAAGCAAGTTCATTACCAAATTACGCATACACAGGCACAGACAGGACTGAAGTGAACACAGAAATCACACAGCCTCCCTGGTGTCTCCAGGTGCTGGCACCCAGACCAAGGGGCCGCCGTCACTTGTGATCCCATTCTCCAGCTGCTGGCATACAGTCTGGTCTCTCCAGTTGCTAGCACATAGACTGTGCGCTCCCATGACCTGCAGCCAAGTCTCCAGTTGCTGGCAGTTACACCTCTCAGAGACCAGAGAATGAGATTACACTTAAAGTTATTAAATCTTATTCTTAACTAGGACAGGATAGACAGTTGTCATCAGGTGCACAGGGCTCTGTCCAAGAAGTGCACTGACCAGCAGCTTCATCTGTGCTTACGATGCCTTTTATTTCCCCTTCTCTCCGTTTTCCCATGCATCCATCTTGACTTCTCCCAAATAACCTAGAAAAATAAATTTCTCCCAGTTTAGCTACACCTGTACCCAAATCTGCTATTTCTGGTACCATTAGCTAGGTCATCCCAGCATCAGACAACTACCTAAATTCTGTTAGCCTTGCAATATTCCACTACGAAAAAGGTTTCCAATACCTGCCCTCCTCCAATAATCTGTGAAGCTCAGCCATCTCTCACCCTTAACATCTGTAAAATCCATGCCTCATGGCACTATCTGGAATTTTTGTCAGCTTTTCACTTTGGTTTTGTTCAGATATTTCTCATGTTCAGTTGTTAAATGGTCTGTTCAGTCAGTTAAATCTCAGGCCACATTCAGATGAGTATCTGAATCTTAGGTCTGAGAGTGAGATACAATCCTCAAAAACACTGCAGCAATGTGGTGAAGTTTAATGATCTTGAAAATCAAACCCATGAAATCCAGTGAAAAAAACCAACCTCTCAAAAAATCTGTGCATTCTGATTCAACTAGACCCGAATTTACTAATAGAACCTCTGAGACATTTGGATTACTATTTTGCTTTGTTAAGAGAAATGTTAGACACAGAAACTTTTTTTTTAAAGAGAAGTACAGCTAGCATGCACATCATAGTCATAGGCTGTTAAGTCAGACTAAACCACTATTTCAACCAGAGAGCTTTAGTCACTCTAGTATCTTCTCTTTTCCAGGACGTTTCCATGAAAAGTTGGTCTCCATAAAAATGCAGTTCTTTGACTGTGCCATGTGCATAAGATATAGGAGAGATGCCTGTACTACTAAGACACTTCTAGCTGTAAACAGTATCTTCACAACATACTACATCTGTCTCTCTCCTTTTCACCAGTCAGGAGGTCTGGTTCACACTTTCAACAGCTCACTGTCTTCTTTCCCACATTCCAGTGAACAGTTCGAAAGCAGCACCCAGTTTCTGAGAGAGGAGACTCACTTTTCTCCAGCAGTGACTGCAGAACTACTAGACAAAAGACAGAATTTTATGAAAGCTAAAGGGAACTACAAGTATTTCTATTCCATTCTAGAAACACTCTCCCCTCACAGTTCTACTGTACTGCAGATTCGAAAATAAACCTAGCAACTATAAGACCAGCAGCTATAAATCTTTAAAGAAATTTAAAGAAAACTTTCAAGCTTCTTAAGCAAACTTAAGACTGAGAAAAGACAGAGAAAAAAAAGAAAAATGCTATCGCATATGAAGATGTTCCAGAAGATGCTCAACTAAAGGTTCTGCTAGCAGAAGGAAACACAGAAGCATTCTTCTGTCTGCTTCAGGCCGAAACCAGAAAATTTATTATTATCTACCTATTATAAAGGTGCAAAATAATCAACACATGGTCCCCTACATCAAGTGATAAAAAGTAGTTGTACTAAACTACTATATATTCAACTGGCACAATTTTTAATAGGGTACATACTTACCTAAAACTACCGCACCAGCTTAAATCTTTAAATAGTTCAGCAATCATAAGAAAATTAATACCTGCGGGCTGTTAATCTATTTCTAGCAATTTAGTACTAATTTTCACTATCCAGAATGTGACCAGAAAGCCTAAGACACACACAACTTCAGATGGTCCTGTCCAGAGAAAAATCACTAATGATAGTTAAGCAAGTGTTCCCTTAACTCAGAAATTATCTTTCTAAATTGCTTCCTTTCCCTTGCATGATTCCTCAATGTTTTTAAGTGCTGGATCAATGTGCATAACAGAATATATTTCGCTGTAATTCAATTTTAACTATTAAAATCCAACACTTGGTAAACTCATCTGAAAAGAAATAACTTTCTCTTTCATAAAAAACGCATACAATTCAAATCAACTGAATAGTCTTCAGGTTCCAGTCAATTTAGATCACTCTGTTAGTCCAAATTTGACCATTTAAATGAATAAATTGCTGTAAGAAATAATGTACTCTCACACATAACTCACTTGTTTGCCAGCATGTTTGACAACTGCCCCGATGACAGGGTTCTTCACATCTATGAAGCCCACAGTTGAGTTTACGACCACAAACCAAAGAACACTTATGTTCCATGTCCTAGGGGAAGGCAAAAAAGAAGGGCAGAGTTAAACTATAAACCTCAATGGTTTATTTTACTCTGTGAGGTTATAGTCCACTAATTGACAAAACCGTATAGTGCAAAAAAATAGCTTAGACCGACCTATACATTTTCTCCATCAATTGTTTAAGGATACACTATCTTTAAAGAGGATACTGTTAAGACCTCTACTGCAGACATAGCTACATCACAGCTTATATTTCTTGTGTTAAGTAATATCCTTCCCCTCTCCATTCTCCCTGGAATCACTGCATTGACAAATAGCATCTTTACACTGATTTAATTGCATGTAGGCTGGAACGTGGTTTTACATTTATAACACACCCATAGAATGAATGCTGCAAAATAAGTGCACATACACACTGAGCATGCCCAATACTCCAATTACATACCAAGGATCATAGAATCAGAATGGTTTAGGTTGGGAGGGATTTTAAGATCATCTAGTTCCAACACCCCCACTATGGGCAGGGACACTCTCCACTAGACCAGGCTGCTCAAAGCCCCATCCAACCCAGTCCTGAACAATCTCAGGGACAGGGCATCCACAGCTTCTCTTGCCAACCTGTTACAATGCCTCACTACCCTCAGAGTGAGGAATTTCTTCCTTGTATCTAATCGAAATCTGCCTTCTTTCAGTTTAAAGCCATTGCTCTTTGCCCTATCACTACATCCCCTTGTAAAAGTCCCTCTCCAGCTTTCTCGTAGGCCTCCTTTAGGCACTGGAAGGCTGCTATGAGGGCTCCCCAGAACCTTCTCTTTTGCAGGCTGAACACCCCCAACTCTCTCAGCCTGTCTTCATAGGAGAGGTGCTCCATAAATGGAAAGATACAAAAGCAAAAAAGTCTTTTAACCTCACAAACAAAACTAAACAACACACACAATGAACAATTTTATAAAACCACATAAACTCACCACACAGCAAACTTCATTACACTTATGTCGTCCACATGATCTTTTCTTGTTGCATCGCTTGTCACACATGAATGTAATAGCAGCTATTAAAAACAAAATAAAAACCCCAAAACCAGTCATAACTTTCATGTCTTTGCTTATGCAGAGAACAAAAGCTGCAATTGCAATATTATGCTAAGGCTGTTGCAGACCATGGTCTAGAATAGACTAATACAAAGCAAATCAGCAAGCAAAGTTTTAAATTACTTGTTCTCCCACATTAATACCCCGTGTGAACATTTGGCTTTCCTTGTTCAAAAGATTTTGGAGAACAGAATGCATAAAACTAGTTTATTTCACATTGGTCTTTATACCATAAACTTAACAACAGAACACAGAAAACAGGATGTCCTGATACACTGGAGTACCACAAACATCCTGTTTGGGACTGCTCAAATTGGTAAGGCAGCAAAAGTCAGCTAAATACAACTACTGCTACATTCATGGATCTAGTGCTAACAAAGAACATCTTTATCACCATACACAGGTAACAAAAGCAATCACTTCTGGATTATGAAGAGCAAAATCTTCACAGACAAAAGCCTAAATTAGGAAATACACATATTACTTCCTTATGTACCTTGTAAATAAATATCTCAGTATGACAGGGGCCCATCAAGTAAACAGTTCACTGAGGTGAATTTTGAGACGCTACATCCAGAATACCAAGAACTCCCAAATGGAAACTCTCTGTCAAACCCAGATGCAAAGACCAGCAGCATAGAACTGTGAAGCAGAATCAAAGCTTGAATTTCCCCAGGAACTTGGACAAGAGCTGTGCAAGATGACCCAAAGATATGCAGGATACTGGGGGCGCAAGATATTGAATACGGCAGGTGGCACAAGAAACTGTTCAAACTGAAATACACAGCTTGTCTGGAATCTTTGAGACAAATGCTGAAGAAGTTTTTGCTTATGTGAAAGATGGATAGAAATGAAAGAGGTTTATTACAAACCTCTTCCCCAAGGTAGCAGCATCTCAAGAAGTGACCAACTTGGCATAGAAGTATGGATAAAAGAAGCAGTAGTACTGATCAGGTATTTGCTAACTTCAACAATCAAACCCCAAATTAACATGAGCTGTGTACTGATTTTAAAACAATTTCACATTATAACATAACATTGTACCTTTATTTCTGAGGAGAGCACATGGGACTTCCTAGGAAACAAACAGGGAACCATTAGGTTAAAACCGATGAAACAACTGACTACCTAGAAAATATCTAGTCACATGATACTGAAAGAAGCACTCTCAGTTTTCACATGCATAACTCTCCTGTATACGAAAATGAAACAAAAGCTGGGAAAAAAATTCTCAAACCTTTTAACACAATACTTTTCCTTAAAAGTTCAATACCAATTAAGAAAAAAAAAAAGTAGTTTTGCATTCCCCACTTAATTCAGCAGATAGTGCTGTCAAGTGACAGAAACGGGTTTGTCCTAAGAAACCAGAAACTTGCATGGGGGAAACCAAAAGAGGTCTCACAGAAAATACGGACAGAGCATATAAATATGTGCTTTGACCAAGTGTCCAAAAATGCAAGTCTGACTTGATTTAAAAAAAATTAAAAAAAGAAAGAGAGAGAGAAGTCAAATCTCACGATCAAAGAAATTTTACCTAGACTGAAGACCTCAACATGAAAATAAAAGATGATGGATGAAAAGAACATTGTTAATTGACTACATTTTAACCTTCAGCCATCACAACTTTACATTCTAAGTTGTCATTTCTGAGCATCAGATTTTTCATGACTCATTTAAATCATCACTGTAGTTCACTCATACTTTTTCAAGGAGCAGTCTTCTGGTGTCTGAGAAGCTGTATAAACTAAAACTCAAACCTCACTACTTTCTCTCAGGCCTCAAAATGAAAGGTATATGAAGCCTTCTACTCCATAATTACCTTCAGCAAAGTTGCAGAAGAAAACTGTTTCAAAGCAAAGTGTCAGTCATTACTATATACTTAGAAACTTATATATTCAGAAGCCACCTCTACTTATATATGGTATATAACAGGTCAGAAAAGTCATCAAGGTTCCTATGATAGTAGCCAAAGATTTCAAAGCTATGATTACAGAAAGTAGCACTATTTAAAAGTATACTAATTATTATCTAACAGCTGCTGAGAATCTGTTATGTCACTATAAAAATGTACAAAGAACAGGGACCAGTAAAAACTTCACATTCTCTCAAAAACATTATACAACAAGCCTACAACCTATTCTGATTAAGATTTAGCTAGCTTTTTATGTTAGGCTACCTTTCTTCTCTGAGTTTACATTACTTTTGGTAAAACTACCATTCTCTGTGCTATACAAATACTGCAGGATAACATAGGACTTTGCAGCCAGCTTAAACAAACACAATTCTGGGTAAACTCTGCAAAAATACTTCAAAACATTGCTTTCACAGTAAGTAGCCTATGTTAGCACTTCACAGAACAATTTAGTTAGCATTTATCAGTTCGTATACAACGGAGGTTCTTGCAACTACCTCTTATGCTGCTTAGCTTTCTTCTCCTCAACTACTACAGCTACTTTTTCTCCACAGCTTTAAAAAACAAAGATTACCTGCTTTCATGTTCAAGCTTTACACTCACCTTTTTTTTGAAGCCACACCTACAATAAATATTTGATGTGTGAGAACATGGTTTGCAGTCTCCTTCATGGCAAAGGCTTTCACATCTATGAATGAACTCTAGCAAAATGAAAATACATAGATGAACAATTAATAAAAGAACGCAAAATCCATGACCTGGAACTTCATATTTATTAGCAGCATCACTGGTCAAAGACACTAAGCTTATGTGCAGCTGGGTTTCCAAACAAATTAACTATTTTGAGTTAATTGTGCATAGAATTTTGCATTATCTTCATCTTTTTAATCCTTCAGGTCTAGAATTAACATTGAAAATGTTTTAAATGTTTGTTACATTAATGTATTAAAAAAAAAGTTTGTTTAATATTGTCTTACCCAAGTTCCAGGACTTCTAAGTAATTTTTGATTTCTTTTCAGCCTAGAAGAATGACTTTCTATGCATGCCTTCACATTTCACTTACTAGTTTAACTGAAATTCAACTAAAAGCTAAATTACTCATTTCCTTTCTACTTGTTGTCCTTGGACTGACAGAATGGATCATCATTAATAAGAAGCCTTCATCCTAACAGTGTTGGTCTCTCCCCTCTCTGAAGTATAACAAATCACAATCAAATATGTAGTCTGTAGAACTGGAGCTTCACACTATTTCACAGTTAAATACACTTGAGTTACCCAATGCACTCATTGAAGTGTCAAATTACTTCTGCACATAACTTTCTCCAACCTTCCAATGCTCCTCTTTACTTCATGTCCCTCTTACAGCTGCAGGAAATGAGGATTTAATGGAGACATCTGAACAAAGTCATTTATCTCTAGCAGTCTCCACATGAAAGTCAAAGTTCCATGAGGGCTTTTAACAACCATCAGCACATACTACTCTCCGGAAATACCCACTGCTCCATTCCTCTACCAACATAAGAAAGGTGTGGGTAAGCAAAATTTAAAAGGCTAACTAGTGTGAGTGCTTCCTAAACAGATGTATTTCCTGATTTTAAGGTATCATTATGAACAAACAGCCAGACTGCAGGCTCTGCAGTGGCTTTTATGCTCAGTTTAAACCCCCCCCCAAATCACTAATCAAATATTTATTCATTGAAATGGTTTAGGATATCTTTTTTTTAAAAAAAAAACAATGAGGTAATTTGAATACTCTGAGGCAATAATTACCATAGCTACCACAAGAAAGAGGTTTGCCACATGTTTTTCCACATGACGGGATAGGGTCTGTGCATATTTTACGTTCTACACATCCTAGTTCCAGTAACTTGCTGAGAGGAGTCTGACCACAGGGACAGCGATACACTACTTGTGGAAGTCGTGGACAGAGCTGGCAGGGCTGAGGATGGCATACTTGTGTGCAGTTGTGCCTCCCACAATTTAATTTTCTAGAGGGAAAAAAAAACAAAGAAAGAAAAAAAAAGAAGAAAAAAGAGAATTATCTAGGTGTATCATGATCACTGAGTGTGAATAAAATGACCTTTTTCTTTTCAAAAGCCTAAATTATAGTGACCTTACTTGCCACATATATTCTGACATGAGAAACTCCCAAATCCATCAGAGAATTCTTCCTTTGTCCCACACAATACTTCTTTAAAGTTGCTTCCACAGTAACACACTGGAAGAAAGCAATATTCCACAGAAAACACAGGAGAATATCTGTGACAAAACACCTCCAGCAGTACAGCAGATACCAATAGGTAAATGTGAAAAACTGTTAACAATCAGTTCTTAAGATAAGGGAGTTGCTCCTCTTTAGACTGATTTCAGCAAGAGGTTTCTCAGTCCTATAAAAGGTGCAATTCCTGTTTTATTTGTTTTGATGTGGAGATAAAAGTTAAAGGAGAAGTACTATCTGCACAAAACCCTCACCTATTAAAGCAGATGCACAAGTTAACTACTACCTTAAAAGTTGAGAAAATTAACTTACAATTTTCTACACAAACTGTTCAACGAAAATGTATTTGTATACTGGCACACATACTTGGACAATTCAAGACCAAGTTTCGAAAATTTTAACAGAAACTATGAGCAGCTTGGTGATATGTGCTTTCCTATACCTCTTTCTGTTCTTCTTCCATGTACTGTCTCAATTCACAGAATTATAGTGAAAGATTATAGTAAAAGAAAGAATTATAGTAAAAGATTTAAGTCGGATCATCAGACAATCCAGGTCAGAAAGGCCCTCAGGGATCAGCTAGTCCGAGCCCTTAACTTAAAGCAGCGTCAGCAATGAGATTAGACCATATTACGCAGTGTTTTATTCTGCTGGGTCTCGAACACCTCAAAGTTTCCACGAAAAATTTTTCCTCATAGCTAGTTATAACGTTTCTACTTAGGCTCATTATCTCTCATCCTCCCCCAAAGCACAGCCTGTCTTTGTCCTCTTGACTACCTCCTGTTAGCTATTGCAAGGCACAAAACCAGTACCACCAGCATGTCCCAACAGGGCACGTGCTCCAACAGCCTAATCATCTTGGCACCCTCCTTCTAGTCACGTTTATATTCTTATTTAAACACATAGTGATGCAGACACATTTTCCATTTTTTACATATTCTAGCAATAGAATTTGGGTTTGTTAAGTAAAAATAAAGTACTTGCCTCTTAGCAATGGTTTTTTCCCCTTCTTGTTTTCCTAGTATAGAGTGGATAGACAGAAGGCATTCCAACACTTACCTTGCTGCACTGTTAACTGGCAAGGTGAACATTCTCCTGCATGGCACACTTGAGTACAGCTGTGCTTACCACAGTTCAAAGTATTTCCACAGACATTGGAACAATGAATTTTTGTTGACTGGCCACAGCGAACTGAATGACTGTAGAAAAATGACAGCTACCTTAATATCTATAAAGCATTTATTAAAAAGGAAAACACTAAAGCCTTTGAAAGGGAGGATAACTTACTAATGAAAGAGCTTTTAGGAAATAACCCCCTCTTTTTCCTAGTGCTTCTCCTCTCCCACCCCCCTAAAGTAGGACACTTACCACAGCACAGACTAACGAATTTTCTCTCAACAAAATGGAAAAAGAAAAAAAAGGTGACTTGAACCTAACTTATGATTATGCATCATGCCCGAAGAGTAAATATTTCTATTACAGATATCTTTCCAAAGACTTAAATGATCCTAAGTCCACGGAATTCAGTGAAGATAGGGATGTGGGCCTTAAATATTGAGTCAGCAGTCTATAGAATGAGTCCATTTTTTTTAATGAAATTGTTAAAAAAATGGGACAACACAATACATTATCCCCCTTTTCCATTCTGGCTGGCCCCATACAATGGCTCTAAAATGTACATTTGAATTAGTAACTTTAAAATCTCTATTTTTAAAAGAACTATATCTGGTTTTATACATGTATTTTGAAATTTTTTTTCAGAAATTTATGCAATGGAGTAACTCAACATCACATTCGATTCACACAGAAAAGGTGTGACCCTTTTCCTACTTCCTTCTCCGTGTCTTCTACAAAATAAAATAAATAAATACTAGAATAGGGTTTCGAAATCCAATCAACTCAAAGACTGCTTGGACAATTCAGCTACATGTACCATAAGCTGATTTGAACACAGACAACTCTTTTCATTTTTTCCTTAAAAGTAATTTTATTAAATCTCCAAATTATTTTAGCCCTCTAAAATGACAGCTCAGAACACACCTTGCTCTGAAAACTTCTAATAAAATAGAAGAAAGAAGAGATTTATTTTACAAACTTTTAATAAACTATTCTTACCTAAACTTTTGATTGTATAATAGAAGCATTCTCACCTTGTTTGTCCACATTCACATGTTTTTGTCACAAAGGCTGGGCACGAAGGACAAGGCCCTGGATGGCACAGGCTTAAAAATAAGTCAAAAATGCAAACAGAACTGTAAACTTAACTTCAGCTTTACGACACTCCCAGAGAAACAATCCACCACGATCCCATCCCCAGTGCATTTTCAGGACGTTATACGAGCCACCCACACTCCTGCAGGATACGACAGCACTATCAACACAAGGGGGGAAAAACAAGATACGACAGTTCCACCAGCCTCAAACGTGGCTGGCGCTGAAGGGGACCGTCAGCCTTGCCGCTGCTGCCAAACGTGCGCGCGAGCCTAACGGTGCCGGTGCGGCCGGCCCGGCCCGGCACGGCCCGGCCCGGCGCCAGCAGCTGCCCACCGCGGCGGGACACGGCGCCAGCAGTGGGGAGCGGGCGTTGCCCTCGCTCTCTCTCGGTGGTTTAAGTAAACTCTCCTTATCTTAACCCACAGGGCTTTACGTTCACCTTTTCTTTCCTTGCCCGCCTCGGAGCGGGGGCGAAGCGAGCCAGCGGCGGCACGGTGCTTAGCTGCCAGCTGGGTTTAGACCCGACAGCGTCGCCAAAGCCAGTCCTGTACTGGATGAGCAGATCCCGCCTCCCACTGCAAGCAACACCAGAGAGCCCCTGCCCGCACGGGAGACCTCTGCTGGGCATAGACAAGCCCAGGTTTGTGAAACCACACTTAACTAACTTGTCCGCACCGGTCCTCAGCTCCCAGATCCCTCCGTAAACACAGCCACCCTCCTGTGAAGGGGTTATCCTCAGCCGGGACTGACCAGCCCACATGTCCCAGCCAAAAGGGAAAAAACAAACCAAAACCCAAACAAACCTCCGACCCCCCATAAACACAGACTGCCCGACCACACGGTAATTACAAAATCCCCGAGTGCAGTCACTGCACAAGTGCTGCTTCGTACCCTAGTTCCTATAGCCACGTGCAATATAACTGAGTCATGGCAGCAGTGCGTCAACAGCGGTCTGCTGAAGAGAGAACTTCACCACTCCTCCCGGAGGACAAGGACTAATCCATCGCCCAACATAAACGGGCTCCAACAGTAAAGCAAAGCCACTACATGATAAACCAATTCAACACTGAAACCCCACCAAAAACAAGACCAGAAACACCCAAACCACCAAAGAAACCACAAACCCTCCTCTTTGACAGGGCAGTTATATGGCATAATGAAGAATTAAATAAGCACCAGAGCGCACACGAGGAAAGGGAAAAAAGAGCACAACTGGATGAAGCAGGGAAACACGATACAGAGGGAAACAGGAAGACAGCAAAACTACAAATTAATTAACTTATTTCTTAACTTAGGCATTAACCTACGCATTCTGCGCCAGGAAAGCACTATATATTTTGCTGTCTTGAATTGAGTCCTCACAGACCCACGTAGGATTCTAAAGGCTGGATGCCATCTTATAAACTTAGGAATCAGATTAAAAGTAGATACAAACTCAGAATACTATGGTCTAGGTCATAACTGCAAAAAGGGAGTTGACACATCATCCTCAGAAATCTTGTCATGTTGTTTTCTACCTGGTATATTACTTTCCTCAAAGCTACCATATTCAAGCAATATTAACATTGCTTCCATGAGCCCGGTCTTGGCACATTTTCTGATGATACTCTATCATAAAACAGCAATTTATACCGATCATAGGTATTTTAAGTCATAAAGAGCTATAACAGTAGACTGCAGTCTTACAGTTCCTTCTGTTAGAAGAGTATCACACAGTTCATTTCCAGCCATCTCCAAGTTTTGATAACGTGCCTTTCTGTGGCAGTTTAAGTAAGCTTGTGTCATCTTGTTAATATGAACAGAAAAATTCTGTAATGCAAAAACTAACCCTTTGGAACCCAAGTTGTGATTTTAAAAATAAATCTTTATGCACCCTTTTTTGCACTTGCATGCTATTTATTTAGCGAAGTCTCTGGTACAATCTGGTTTATACAGAAGCTACAGTTCTAGGATTTACTTGATCAATACAACAACAGGATAGAAATTCAAATTTCATTCACCACACAGGCCCACACAGAAAGCGCAGAAAATCCTCTTTGGATGATAAAGATGGTGATACCTTAGAGTTTTAGTCTGTTTTAAGGGATTAAGCAAAAAGTTAAATGACTTAGTGTTACAAACCAAACTCCAAAAGACAAGCTGAAGACCTCAGTATTAACTTGTTTGGCAAATGCAGTCTTATTTTTACCGAAACACTGTTATCTATCATTAGCATGAAGGATTTATTTCACAATTTACTGTTGCTATTCTACAGAACTGGTATACAAGCAAAGTGATCTACCCATAGGAGAAATTAAACTTCCATCTGCCTGACAGTGAGAATACTACGCACTGCAAGACAACCCAAAATGACTTCCATTAACTGCTGTGGGAAAGATTACAACACCAAAGACCTACGAACAAAGACAAGACACTAAAATTTAAACCAGTAGAGAGAAAATTTCATTTACTGGCTTTATAAGATCTTTCTCAAACGTTCTCAAGTCCTTGCTAGTTCCAGCTGGCAGGGAGAACGTCAGAGTCTTAAAAGAAGTTTGTCATGAACTTTATTATGAGGAACATTTTCTTGAGGTTAAGATAGATGTTTCTTTGAAGTAGAACCAAACAGACTGAGATGAATTTCAGTGTATTTAAGCTAAAAATGAGAACTCACTTTGTGAAGTGCTATACACGCCACGGCTCACACAAGCAAAAGGCTTGCAAAGCACTCGCCTTTCAAACAGCTGCTTGCCTGTACCTCAGCTCTGCCAAGAGATCCGTTTATATAAATGGCTCCTATCCCACTTCAGTAAATCCGAGCAAATATTAAAGATTTATTACTAAAACAGAGTGAATTACCCTCATTTTCACTAAAATGGCTAGCCTAGTGCCACACTTCACACAAGCATCCAACTAAACTCTACACCATGGAAAGGAGATTAACACAATGACAGCTGCGTTTAAATGCACGCAGCGTGGGGAAAACCAGGAAGGACTAGAGATCTGTGTGCGGCTGCAGGGCCATGATCTCAGTACAGTAACAGAGACATGGTGGGATAGCTTGCATGACTGGAACACTGTCATGGACAGCTAAGTACTTTTTAGGAAAGAGAGGCCAGTAAGGTGAGGTGGTGAAGTTGCTCTTTATCTGAAAGAACAACTGGAGTGTATCCAGCTCTGCATGGTGGGGGGGATGAAGAACGAGTCAAAAGCTCATGGGTAAGAATTAAGGGGCAGGCTAATACCGGTGACACTGTTGTGGGAGCTTACTACAGGCCACCTGATCAGAAAGAGGAGGCTGATACACACAGCTGAAAGCAGCCTCACCATCACAGGCCCTGGTTCTCATGGGGGGCTTCAACCACCCTGCTATTTGCTGGAAAAGCTACACAGCCAGGCACACACAGCCCAGGAGGTTCCTGCAGAGCACTGATGGTAACTTTTTGACACAGGTGGTGGAGGAGCCAACGATGAGACATGCACTGCTGGACCTTGTACTAACAAATAAAGAAGGTCTGGTTGGGGATGTGAAAGCTGGGGGCAGCCTTGCCCACAGGGACCATGAGATGGAGGAGTTCGGGATCCTACACGGAAGAAGCAGGGTAATAAGTAGAATTACAGCCCTGGACTTCAGGAGAGCTAACTCTGGCCTCTTCAAAGACCTACGTGGAGGAATCCCATGCGTTAGGCCCCTAGAAGGTACGGGGGCCCAAGAAAGCTGGTTAACATGCAAGCAGCACTTGCTCAAGTTCAAGATTGGTGCATCCTTATAGGTAATTCAATCAAGCAAAGGAGGCAGGAGACATGTATGGATGAACAAGGAGCTTCTGGAAAAACTCAAGTAGAAGGAATTTTACAGAATGTGGAAAAAGAGATTAACCAGGAATATCGGAAAATGTCAGATCATGCAGGGATGCAACAAGGAAGACTAAGGCTCACTTGGAATGAAATCTGGCAAGGGATGTCAAGTACAACAAGAAGGGCTTCTCAAGTACATCAGTAGCAAAAGAAAGACTAGGGAAAATGTGGGCCCACTGCTAATGACTGAGGTGGGTGCCCTGGTGACAGAGGATACAGAGAGGGCGCAGTTACTGAATGCCTTCTTTGCTTCTATCTTTACTGCTAAGGCCGGCCCTCAGGAATCCCAATCTCCGGAGGTAAGAAACAAAGTCTGGAGAAAGGAAAACTCACCCCCGGTTCAGGAGGATCAGGTTAGAGATCATTTAGGCAAGCTGGACACCTACAAATCCACGGGCCCTGAAGGGGTGCACCCACAAGTGCTGAGGCAGCTGGCAGATGTTACCACCAAGCCACTCCATCATCTTTGAAAGGTCATGGTGAACAAGAGAGGTGCCTGAGTACTGGAGGAAAGCCAATGTCATTCAAGTCAAAAAGGGCAAGAAAGAGAACCTAGGAGACCTACAGGCTGGTTACCCTCACCTCCATTCCTGGAAAGGTGACGGAACAGCCCATTCTGGAGGTCATCTCTAAGCATGTCAAGAAGAAGAAGGTTATCATAATAGGATTCATCCAGATTAGCTCTGTCAAAGGCTCATGGACTGCAGATAGAGAGGTCTGCTCAAATGGAAGGCAATGGATGGAGCTGGACTTTAAATGAGAGTCCCTTATACTTCATCTGCAAAGGGTTTCCCAGAATAGATGAGATTAAATACTGGAGAAAGGGTAACATCAAGAATGCCACACCAAGACTGAGATACCACACCAGACTCAGTTCACTGTCCTTAAGAATGGACATAACCCTACTACTAACAAAAGTCACACAGACTTGAGAAGAGCATGAATAGTTTACCCCAGAGAATTCATTGTCCAATCACACTGTGAGGTAGAAGGTCTTGACAATGACATGAAAAATTTGACCCAGAAGGAGTGGAAGAAAAAGAAAAGGAAAAACTCTCAGTATCTCGGTGAGTAGAATGGCATTTCTGGTTCAAGCCTATCACCTTATGGGAACCTGTGGGAGCAGAGGGAAAGGGCACAGAGCAGATCTACAATCCAAACATACAAGTGCTTGCAACAAAGAATTCTGAGATCACCTAACTCAAGCAAGAACTATGAAACAGACTTCTGGCCCTGATAGCAACAAGCCAACCTTTGAGTACTCTCTTGAGGAAAAACTCTACAGCAACAGGGAACCAGGTTTCTACTTACTTTTTGATACAGCAGATGGAGGCAGAGTGTGTCCTCATTAATACCTAGGATTCCCACATGTGAGGAAGAAGTGTCCCAACATATACTCAAGAATGCCCAAAACTGGGTAACGCTGATGCTGAAAGTGCATTCCTTCCCCAATCGCTATCACAAGTAAGAGAGTGCCAAAAACACCCTTTATCATGATCTGCCCCCTTGCTGTTCCCTTACTGGGAATGAACTCAGCATGGTTTTATCCATGTGGAAAGAGCTGAATGGTAATGCTTTTCAATCTGCTACAACTTAAACTGGTAGCAAATTGGGATTTTAAAAGTTCCTAATTTACATGGCTCTTGGAGCAGATCAGGCTACCGGGGACTACAAATCCATAGATTGCAATAGGTACTATATTGCCACCACTGTTCAAAAGACTTCGCAGAAGAGAATGCCAGAGATTGAGCCTCTGCTGTGGACTGGGACAGGAAAAAAAAGAGGAAGAGAACGGCTCTTTCTTCCAAGCACTATTGGAAAGTTTGTCAGGTAACAATCTGCAGTTGGGGAGTTCTCTAAGTAGTTAAAAAATCTACTTATTTCTGACTGGGCAAGCAAGTCCTCCACAGACATATGCCTTTCCTGAGATGGAGGCCAGCAGCTGGCCTCTCAGAGAATCAGTGTTCTCCTGAGTCAGGATATCAGCTACATCAAGTGTAGTCTGAAAGCTCATCTGTGTTTCAGTTTTATCCTGCAAACCACAGCAAAGAGGATCTAATATGATGATGAATAAAGAAAGAGCCTATAGCACTGAAATGACAGTCTGAAAAGAAATCTAATATTTTCACACATGGGAAAGAAGTATTAAAGAGTAAACAAATATTATTTCATTCAACAAGATGTTGAATGAGGTCTGAAACAGTATGCATTAAATAAAAAGTTTGGCGTAAAGTTCTACTGAAGTTCTGAGTTCTAGTAAACCTTGGAAAAAGTGTAGGTTGACAATAGATTTGCTGGAATGACTGAAGTTTTTGATAGTGAAACAACTGCTTCTGAGTATAACAATTTCTCAAAACAGAAATGTGAACAGGCATTATGGACCAACTTCCAACTTCCATACGTGGAAAATGAAGCTAGATACACTAGGAATGACACATAATTTATTTTTCTGCAATCAACTAGCAAGCGTATTTATACATTGAAAAAGCTTGCCTAATGCTGTTAACCTTATCAATATAATACTACCAGAGGGCTAAAAAAAGATCTAAAGGAAAACATCCAAAACTGGAAGTAGAATTGCTCTTCTTTGCCTCTTTTCTTTGAATTATACTAATAAATGTTACCCAAACCTAATTCCAGTTACATATACTGATTAAGATCTCCATGAGAGATTCAGGTTCACCAATCTGGTGGCCTCAACAAATAGATAAACTCATGTAATGCCCTCTTATCCTCAACATTTTACAAGCCAAAGGGAAGGAGTAAGAGGTCCTTCAGTTTAACCAAGTACCACTGCTCTTAGATTAAGATATACTAACACTATTACAGGAAAAGCAGCACCTAAAATATCTGGTGGACCACTGGATACATGTTTAAAATTACTTCACTATTCTTTCTCTACTTCAATGAAAGTTCTTGAAACCAAGTCAGGCAGCTGGTTCAGTTCCTAAAATATGGAAATGTTGCTACAACTACTGTTGTTCACCTCCTGTTCATTTTCTCATACAAATTCACTTTAGAAATACAAATTGCCGCCTTTTCTTCGAGGCTTCAGTTGAGCTCTAAACCTCTAAGCGTATCCTATAGTCAAAAAATATCCAAATACATTCTTCAGAAACTTTCTGTAGATCATTTCAGTATTTGTATGGTAAACATTTACTTACATGTTACAAAGATGTGGACAGTCCAAACACTGTCTCTTCTTTCCACAAAGTTCTCCGCAGCTATGTGGGATTTCATTTCTATTCCATTCAGGATTGTGCACCTTACCTAAACCACATCAAAGACAGAAGCATATTTATTGCCTTGAATACAATACTGAATTTGGGAAAAATATCACACCAAAACCAAAAAAGCTGTATTTTCAATACTGGCAGTAGTCTTCTTTGAAGAACAAAATGACAGAAGATGTTCTATGTTTTTAGCTGCTTTCAGTGCTGATACTCAACTTCTTTAAAGGTTAGTGCTACTGGAGTGTCAAGCTCCAGATGATTCTTGCCTTCTATGCTCTCAGCAGGCACTTCAGTAACTGGTATTTTACATGAAATTAAATTGATAAAATGCAAGAAAATTAAAGGCCCACCCCCTTTAGTTGGTCAGGCTGCAACACAGAAGAACAAAAAAAAAAGCCAAAACCCAACATCACCATTCCCAGAAAATAAGATGTAGCTGGAAAGGTGACGGGGAATAGAGGTAGAATGACTGGGCAAATTCCAAGTTATTTCTCTACAAAGAAGCAGACTCTACATAAATCTAATCATTAAAGGATGACATTTTGATGAACGTAGCAGGAAGTCTTGAGCAAGAAGTGATAAATCCAGTATGTCAGCTTCAAATATTTTGTATTTCAGATAAGCACTGAACCCACGTTTGAATTAATCTGACATACTGTTAGCAAATCTCATAGTTCTAAGTGCACGAGAAGATCGCCAGGGTTAAAGTTAATTGCCATGGTTAACACGTCCTAGCCTAATTTGGCTCTCTGGAAGACAGGAGTAAATTAACACTGAAGCAATTGAGCCAATGTTACAAATTTGAGTTGCAACAATTAAAAACATCAAGAAAATATAATTTTGGTGACATAGTTATATCATTTTAACTCTCATAGTATACCTATATATATTCTACAAGTAGCAAGTTAGGAAAATACAAATAAACGCGACAGATAGCATTTATTCACCTGAGTTTCAATTAAACTAGTTGCATTCCCAGGAAAATAATGAAAACTAGGAGATTCAGAAGAAAAATAAGCTAGGAATTTCCTCATGGAATGGTGAAAAAAATCCACACTTAACCACACCCAATGCATAGTACTTTGCATCAAATAGAAGTTAGCTTTGTATAAGCCACTGGTGATGTCCAAACGTTGTATTGTTAATGTAAAATTATCTACAGAACGTCGAAGTCTTATGGTGCTCTGCTAACATTAACCCTGTGGACAACTTGAAGTTTCTACTGTAGACTTCCCAAAACTATGAAAGAGTCTTTAAGCTTAGGCAGAATTTCTTTCTTAATTAACAGATGTATGGCCTGTCTTAAAAGTATAATTTTCATTTGGAATCAAAACATTAATTCTAACTAAATTATTATCCCTATACTCATAAGGTTTCACACATTGCCATACAAACCCCTCTGGCTCACCTGTATTGCACTGTTCTTAACTGACTTACTGACACATTTAGATAGAGAACTTCAGACAAAACTGTTACCTATGACAGCATAAGACTGGTTTCTTCAGGGCAAGTTCAGTGACTCCCAGTTCCTGCCTCAATTCAGAATATTGTTTTAGAGAAAGCGAGGTGAAACCTTTCCAGTGATTCTGACTTAAGGAAGGGGAAAGCTATGTGACATCAACACAAAGTTCAAAAGTGTAAAACATGAACAAAATTTATCTGCATTTATGCAATTAACATAATTAATGTCTCCTTTGTCATATACTTACAGCTTAGAGAACGCTGTACTCACTTCAGTTACCTCTTTTACTAAACATGTATCTACATAAAGGTCTAATTAACATAAATGACAAAATTGCTAAATCAATTTAAAGGTTTAGATAGTTGTACACTTGAATTATTTTGGTGTATCTTGCCTCAAAGAAAGACGTAACATATGCAGGTTATTTCAGTTCTTCTACAGAAGGGAAGTTTGTAGGACAGTAGCTTCATTCAATCATTATCCTATGAAAATCACTATTTTTACATAGTGATACGAAAGTATTTATCACTTAAGGTTTAATATTTAACTTTCAAAAAATGCTTTAAGCAACGTATGTGTGATTCTCTGTGCAGCCACCTTCCAGTGTCAATACAGTTTTAAACAAGGTTAGATTTCAGGGTTGTAGGCAAAGAAGCAGCAATAGCAGAATTCAAATTTAAAAAAGGAATCAAAATTATAAAATTGTTTTTCTTTGCAAAAGCAAGCAAGAGACTCACCACAGAAACAAGTGTAAATTTTAGGAACTTGCGCAGAAGCATTCTGGCAAGCTGGACATCTCCAACCACTATTACCATCTGTAGATAAAAAAAAAAAAAAAAGACAAAAATGGCTTAAAGTAAATAAAGAAGCTAATTTGCAATCTTAAAGTAAGTGCTCTCGCCTTGTTTCTTACTACAGCTGTAACTAAACTAAGTTTTTCCATTTACTCAGAAATGGTGAGAAAGCAGGTTAATAAAAATGTATTTTATACAGTATCAAGATAAAACATAGTGGTATTGCATTTGACCAGGCTCCACCTTTCATACAGAGGCAACAACAAATTTTAAAATTGCACTTTTTCTATTACCATGTAGGCTACTATAAGACATTCTGCTAGAATACAGACAGTCTTCACCACATCTACAGATGTGAGAAAGAAGTGTTAAAGTTGGGAAATTGTTGAGAAAAATATGATGACCTACAGACTGAAGCACCACCTGTATTTTCCTTTTCATTATCCTCTCATGTTATGAGTCTATACATCTTGTAACAAGAAGACCAGTTTAGGATTGCTTCACATCCAGAATAAATTAATGCTATATATATCAGAGTAATCTACTTTAACTAATTTAAAGGTGACAATACCTAGCTATTGACTAGGACATTATTCTTCAAGTCAGTATTCTATTAAACAGTAATTTTCTTGCTTCTGTGTTTCAGGAGGGTGTTGATTAGCGGTAAAGGAAGAACTTCAGTGTAAGGAAAGCAACATTCATGACGACATTTCCCAAAATCAGTACGTATCTGGCTATGAAGAATACCAGTATGAGAGCACTATTTAACACAAAGCAGGGCAGGGAGGAGAGACAGACATACTTTTTTATAGATAGATAGATAAAAAATATATAAACTGATTAGCTCTTACTGTGTCTCTTAACTAATGAGTTCAGTGCTGGTAAATTAATAAATCTGTGATTTTAGAACTGTTCTTCATGCTTAAGAATTCTGACCAAGATTTATGATATTTTCACATTATGAACGCAGGAGGGATTGCAAAGAGGAAATGCCATGTGTAACAAGACAACTACACTGCCGTGACAGGCACACCTAGGCTCGCTATCAGTTGGATTGGACACTTACTGTGCTAGTCATCATAATGCACAATGGTAATGATTTTCACAAACAGGAAATGATCCAGACTATAGACTGCTTTGACACTCTTGAAATGCAAATATAAAGTACGTCTATTCTTTTCAATACTTGGTGCCGATTCACACCCCGTTATCCTGGCTCATATCACTGTGTCACCAAGCCTGCTGCAGAGAGCTGTACAATTACGGGCACAGCAGCTTTAGGAGAGTGGCACAGGGAGCATATTCTCATATTCATCCTCAAGACCAACCTGCATTTCATGACCAAGATTTTTTTTCTTTTTATTTGACTGGTACAAACTGAAACATCTCAGAAAAACCCATCTCAGAGAGAAGTCCTAAAAGCTACGGGTAAAAACTGGGAGGGGACTGAAGATGTCAGCAATGACTCCTCCCAAAGCTAGCATACTAAACCCTAAGGGATTCCCTACAGGATTACTTTGTACAGTATACTTAAATATTACATTAACAACATAATTTCTTTCATTGTTACTCCATGTTATGATTTTCAATAGCTGTGAATGTAAGCCTACCATCAAAGCTTCAGGAGGCCAGCAGAAGGCCGCTCCTATCAACATCCTTCCCAAAGCAGGACGCCTAGTCCTTTATAAGCAAGTTTCTGTAGAGCTGTCACGGTTTAAATCCAGCTGGCAAACAAGCACCAGGAAGCCACTCTCTCACTCCAGTAGGAGAAAATAAGGCTTAAGGGTCCAGACAAAGGACAGGGAGGGCTCACTCACTCACCAGTTATGGTCACGGGCAAAAGACAAACTCAGCCTAGGGAAACAAAATCAATCTAATTTAAACAATAAAACCACTACCAAATTACCAATCCGATCAGAGGTGCCCTGGGTTCAGCTAGGATAGGGTTAATTTCCACAGCCAGGAGAACCAGACAAAACCAGCCAATTGAATATTCAGTATCATACCATGCCCAGTATATATATAAGGCAAGCCTAGCCGGGAGGCGGCAGCAGTTTCTAATGGCAGCAGAGTCTGCACACCTCGCCCCTGGGCTCAGTGTGATGGCCAGTGAGCAGTGCATTGTTTTCCACTTTCTTTGTGTTGTTTCAAGTAAACTCTCTTATCTTAACCCAGATGGATTGGATTTACCTTTCACTGTCCTACCCCCAGGAGAGAGAGCGCCAGAGAGGGAGCGAGCAGTTGCGGTGCTTAGTCGCCAGCTTCGTTTAAACCACTACAGCAGGGCCCTGAGAGAAACAGCAGCATCTTAAAGCACTTTCCCCCCAGCCCTCCCTTCTCTCTGGGACCAGCTTTGCTACCTCCTCCCCACCACGCAGCGCAGAGTGGGCAGAAGCTGGGGGGCTGTGGTCAGTCCCAGGTTGCTCCACGCTGCTTCTGCCGCTTGCTCTTCTTCAAGGGAAACACTCCTCGCAGTCCTCCCCTGCTGCAACGTGGTGTCCTTCCCACAGGAGCCAGTCCTCCATGAACTCCTCCAGCTAGTGTGGGTGTCTTCCACCAGCAGCAGTTCTCCAGCGACAAACCACCCAGCACGAATCTCGCTCAGTGTCACGGCCTTTTTCAGGGTCAACTCCCTGCTCCAGCGTGGGCTCCTCCGTGGGCTGCAAACGGACCTTTTCTCCCCAGCCTCTTCCTCGCTAACCTGAGTGACCGCATGATCATTGCTCCCTCTGTCCTACCCCCTCCAAAATAAAAGAGAGCTCCCAAAACAAGGACCCTTGCCAAACCCTTAAAGCTCAGCCTTGGCCAGAGGCAGGGCCCAATTGAAGCCAGGGGAGCTTTTCGGGAAGCTTCTTACAGGGGCCGCACCAGCAGCCCCATCCTCTGCTACCAAAACCGTGCCAAACACAAGCCAGCAGCCCCATTCCCCCACTACTGAAAACCACGCCAAACACAAACCCACAAAAGAGTACAGTGAAGAGTCCTTGTAAAATAGGAACCCTTTACTACACGAAACAGCCTTTCAAGATATATTTTGTTCTTAACCATTGATTATGCTTTTCTCCTCTAAGAACATCACTCACGAGGGTCCACCCACAAGGAACATGCACGTTTGCTTTCCTCCAAAAATACAAGAAATAAAAGGTTTCTTCCCGGATTCAGATGTAATTACATTAGGATAGAATGACAGTGGAGGACTCCTGACATCCACTTTTGTAAGGGGTGGTTCTGTAACCATCCCTTACAAATCCTGGTTATTGAAGTGAGAATGAGGATGACCCTACAGGTGAACATTCCACTCTCATGAATCTTGTCATGAATAGGAGCAAAGTAGGCAGAATTCCATCCAAAGACACCAAAAGGACAGTTGTCTAAGCAAAATCAACACCTCATTCCCATTTACTAAAGATTGTTTTAGTATTTGCTATCCTCTCCCTCCTTCTGGGTAAAAAGATTCCTTACTTGTAATTATTTACAAATTTTTTTCCATATACTTTCATATTGCAAGCATCCCTATTTGTAGCACTTTCAGCCACAAGAATCTTTATCTGTGGTAGTATGCCCAGAACCCTGCCCCTTCCTATTGCATACCTGTTGTCATAAAGGCACAGTGAACAATCCCCTCAGTGTCCATAATTCTAAAGGATTAAGGGGCTCAAAAGAACCTTGAGCAGGGAGAGCTGAGAATTATATATACAGACTAGGGATCTTTACATGCCATTTCAAACCAGCAACTTTCCTCTTCACATGCTCGCCTAGGTGAGTCATGGATGATTACATAAGAAAGGATCCAAACATATCTGATGGAACCAAGAGTGAATGCTAAAAGGCTATGGTTCGAAAGGCAGCAGTACAGCAGGAATTTTCAACATATATACAATGCTAGGTACATTAAAAAAATACAAACAAGATTTCTGTCACTTCAGCTGTAGTAGAATATACTAGAATCAACACTGGCAGTTTCATGTTACCATTTCTAAAACGTTTTATGCAGTTTTCCAATGAGATAATCTGTATCAGAGTAAATAATTTCTTTCACTTCTCAGCTAGATGTAATTAAAAGGCTTTGTCCCAATAACAAAAAAGTGACAACATTTTTGTAATATCCAAGGCACAGCCCTTGAACAGCACGGCTTAAGGAAAAAAAAAAAAAAGGCAAGTAGATTCTACTGAAACTCAGAAACCATCTTACAGGCCATTACTGGATTGGTACAGACCACTAGCTCATGTGGAGGTGGAGGGCACGGACAGCAGAGGGAGCGGAAAAGGAAGAGAGACAGTTGTAATAACTCAGATATCTCCAATCCTTCCAGACAACACTACCAGTAAAACTACCTTCCCCGCAAAGAAGGGAGCAGACAGATTAAACTTTTGTTCCATCAATATAAGGGCACAAGTCAAACACCATTAAAGCATCAGTTTTTAAAAGAAGTAGTAGGAGGAAAGGGGCAAGTTTTCTCTAGTTTTGAGTGCTGCTGACAGTCTACATTGTAGTAATACTGGATGTTGGATGTCACCCACAAGTCTAATGTAAGCAGATCAAGAATAGAGCAATACCCTAAGACTTCCCACAGATAATCAGGAGATTCTTTCAACTGGTTTGGCCAAACTAGAAGTCATTTTTCAGATAACTGTCAGGAGAATAGAAGGCAAAGAATTCTCTGAGAAAAGACACCTTCAGTAAAACTCATCTGAACGAGTCCCTGAGAAGAGAGATACTGTAGGATACGAGAAGTAACAGTAACCCGGGATAGTTCTTTGCTTCTTCCCACCTACTATGTAGAGTCCCAAGCGTGTTTTATCTCACTAATGTGGTAAGCCAGGATAGTTCACTTCCTCTCTTTATCCGCACCCACCTTTGCATGGGTGCCAACCTGATGGCCAGCTGTGGATCTCAGAATTCGGACAACAGCACCTGCATTATGTCAGCGAGTTTGAAAATTAGTAAAACAGTGTGTAAGTTAACCAGCACAAGTTTTACTATCCATCCCTGCGGTGCATTCCTTTGAGCTTTGCTCCCAAGAAGGGTTCTGATGCATTGGGTCCCCACTTGATGAGCTTTGGTGTCCTGACACTCCCACCACAGGAATGCTATGCTTTCATCAAAGCCAAAGGTTTCTATTGCAAATGTTGTGCCTCATCCCTGAGAGATCAGCATCTGCTTTTCCCTTGTCACAGATTCTCAGTACTACTGAACTGGAAGATGGAACTACGGGAGAAGACAGACCATCAAGGATGTTATCCATTTCATCCAAGTGTTCAGGATTTCTCTGACACAATGCTGTGATGACAAAAAATGGTGAGAAGTTATGTACACATACGTATTTTCAGCCTCCTACTTACTATGTGTCATATAACTAAGAGCTGCTGCTTCAAAAACATAAAAGAATGAATACTCAAAACTTATCTTATGAACAAAATATTCTCACTAGGTTGGAAGTGAAATGTAGCAGTGAAAAGTTTGGGTTCTGAGATTAGAAGATTCCGAGGTTACAAGATTTCCTGGAATTCATTATAACATTTGCAGAATCGAGCAGATTTAAAATAAATCGTGTCAAAAAAACCCCCTAAGGATTACAGTGTCCTATTTCTCTTCTGGTAGACAATAATTACTGCCAGGGTTCTAGTGAATTCCTCAACGTTATACAAAGCCTGAAAAGTAGAATCTACACTGAAACAACCTATCATAAAACAAATACAATCTGAGGTACAAGCTCTAGTCAAGATAGGGTAGCAGGGCCTTACAGGTCAAGAAGAATGCATCAGTGTCCTTACAAGAGCTACGGAATCAGTTCGTCTGAGGACACCACCTAATAATTAATTAGTTAGTAGCTCAACTTCTCTCATACACAGGATTCAGTAACATACTTAGTCCACAAATTCTTACAAGGAAAAAAAAAGGCCAAAAGATATGGCTATTTGAAAAGCTGTCAGGATTCAAGCATCTAAGGTCACTGTCTTGACAGATAAGCAAACCTCCCTTACACAGGAAGATACTCTTCTGATTTTGAATAAGCTGGTTTAGGGAGATAAATCAGCTCCAAAGAAGGTGACAGAAAAACAGCTAGGAGTTTGTCTCGGCATCTCAGTCTTACGCAAAAATTTGTTCCCTTCTCAAACATTCCAATGACTTTATGTTTCAAATCTTGTGCTGATATTTCTAACTTCCTTTCTACTGTCAGCATGAAGCATGACCAACCCTATCCAAAAGTGTGTCTATGCAGACAGAAATCCAAGAACTTTGCAACCATCCTCTCCGCGAGAGATTTACAGTCTGTAAGAACTTCTCTCAAACATTTGGTAGTAGCTGACAGACTGTATTTCCTCGGTTTGCTCAGAGACAGAAAGACACATGAAGAATGGTAAATGCTAAAGAAGCAGGACACAAAAAAATTAAACCTACTTCAAGATTAACATTACAGTCTTCAGAGTGTGTCTACATCACACAAGTGAACACAGCAGAGGTTGCAATTCAGCCTTAATTTATACTAAGGCACTCAAAGGGCAAAATGTAGTGTTATAAGAGTTTCCAAAAGTGGTATAATGCAAAGAATCCAAAACAGTTTAAGCTCATAAAAAGGCAGAAGCTTTCTGTCTTCTCTGAATTTCGTTTCACTGCATCATGGAGAATATCTAAGAATATCTAAAATATATTCAGGAGAATGTCTAAGAACAGGACTAAGAAGTGGTTGAGTAAAAGTATACAACCAATGCTTGGAGTGCTGCTTCTGTTTGCTCAGCCAAGTACTGATGAGAGAAGGGAGGATATTGCTTGGTGTATAAAAACACAGTCACAGAGCTCTGCATCTTGATGCACTGATTTCACTGAGTGATCTTATGTATGCAAACCTGAAAATTAGTTTTAGCTAGAATACTAGAAAGAATCAAAACAGTTAGGCTGATTATACAACGGATCCAAACAACTCTAAAAAGCCCCGATTTTTTTATTTAAAATCTGCTTTGTTTACAGCTTACTGGTTACCTTAGACAAAATTTGTAAGTAGTTTTCCTACATAAGAAACACATGAATTTTGCTCTTAAAAATATTTGAGAGAAAATGTGTGCTAGAGAGAATACCAACCTTCAGCTTGTGAAGCTGGTGATCGTGCCCACTTCTTAATGCAATTCAGGTGGAATACATGGTAACAGTTCTGACAGCTCCACACGGGGGCTACTATTCGGACCACCTCACAGCATACCATGCACTCGTACTTCTCTGTGGTCAGCTGTTCAATCAATGACCCTGCACATAAAACATATTACTTGTGCATGAAATATCAGCTAGCTGAGAAACGAAATACAAATAAAAATTCAAGTTTTCATTTAAATTATAATGGAACTTACTTTTCCTGTGTGGCTATAAGCAAGGTATTAATTTACTCCTGGAAGATTCCAGTTTGGTACTTGGTAGGCATTTCTCCAGGTTCAGAGCAGGAAGAGGTAGTATGAGATTCCCATAAAAGTGACAACAGTAATTCCTATTGATTAATAGCAATCATTCTGATCTTAAGAATTAATTAGTAGTTTTAAGCTTGGCAGAAGTTTGAGATTTTACTCATAACTTTATATGGGAAATCTATCTTCCCATAAAGTTTAAACCAAAGAACTTAAAGCTTTTAAGTACATAAGTTTCAGGCAAAATTAAATTTAATTCCCATCCTCAAGTATTCCTGGAAGACCACACACCAAATATTAACAGTGAAGTACCTGGATTATGGAAATAAACCCTCAAACTGACTGCTTTAGGAAACAACAGTCAAAGTACAGGGTCTTTTGAGCCATATGAAAGAAGTGAAAAAGCAGTTTGAAACAAAGCAACAACTCCACAGGAAAAACAAAACAGCCTGAAAGCAGTTAGATGTGTAACCATAACAAAGGCACTCCATACTTCAGTTCTGCCAGATTAACTCTTCCGTCAAAGTAAGGCTACCAAATACACCCTAGAAATACTATTTGATCTATGCCCACAGAGTTTTAAAATACCTTAATTACAAGTATAAAGTGTAAAAATGTACCATTTTTAGATGGTGCCAATACAAGGGAAGTTAAAACTCATAATGAAGGATAAAAAAAGAATTAAAGTAACAAAAGAAAAATTACTCTCAGTTCGAAATGTGCTTATACCACACGACTGAAAGCAAGCCCATGGATGCCCAGAAGCGTTAACACTGTTTGCCCTCCTTAATAGGACATAAGCACTTTCAAGCTTCTTTTTCAGGCCTCCTGCATCAAGTACCACAAGATTTAGAATAAACATTCACTTCTGCTTCTGGTATCCCATGAATATTACCTGCTGCAAAGAAGGCACCCTCACCTAAACCATACTTCTTTCCTCCAGAAAACCACAGCTATACTGTGAGGACAGCTGTCCCATAAGTAGTTAAAAAGCACCAACTCAGTCCCCTGAAAACAGTGGCAGATACTGTCTCCAAAATCGCTCCCAGCTAAAGCATGCAAAGACAGACTGCTGTTTGGGAGGGCGAAGTTCCATAAGCTCCCTGTAAAAGATTACTAAGTATTGCATACGATGTTTTTAATTTAATAATAATGCCGGGAGAAAGACTGAGTTATCTTTAATTTTGTGATTCAAGTAGAAGCCAGGAGCATGAAAGTTAATGTATTTAAGTTAGAAAGGATCAAGGAGAATCTGATCCTTCAGCTTCTCCTAATGGAATAAAGTTTCTTACTGGAGCTATCTTATGCTTCCCAATTATGCCACTACCAGAGCTGAGAAGCAAAATCTTAAAAAGATTCCAAAGATAACAGGAACTAGTGTACCCATCTCTATCACTCTGGGCAGCAGCAGATCAGGTTCAGATGCTTTGTAAAAACCAATTAAATGTAATTCTTAGTGTTTTTTCAACTAGAAAGGGACACAAAAAAAAAAAAAGGAAAAATCTCCCTTCTTATTACCTCTGAAAGAAGACAGAACTTCTGCTGAATAACATATGACTATTTTCTCAGTGCACACTTAAGCTTACCTAAAACAGTAAGAAAAAGCTACCTAGGTTGTCTAGGAACAGAAACCAGCACAATGGCACTGAAGAGATTCAGATGATTTCCATTTAATGTTTTACATCCCTAACGGTACGAGCTGACACAAAATTCACTCAGGCAGTCAAAACCCATGGGTCTGCTTTACACTGTCAATGGCACGTGCTTCTGTTCTCAATTTCCAAAAACAGTATCCCAAGACTTTCTCTATTTCTAATTACCTTTCTCTATTTCTAATTACAGTATCCCAAGACTTTCTCTATTTCTAATTACCTTTTGATACTACCATTGCAAAAAAAAAAGAAAGAAAAAAATCCAGTTAGGAACACAACAGAGTTCCTCTATCTGGCATTTTCCTACTTCTACATAAACCATGAGAAAACTTAATCTGCGAAAATCAGCTTTAGGATTGTCCCTCTCAAGTCCCACTGTTTAGAATGCTCAGAATTTTACTGCTCACTCCCGCAACATACATGTTTTAACATGGTGCCTGACCCAGCCATCACTTGCAGTTTGGTAGCGAAAAAAGAAACAAAACTTTAAACAAATTCCGTTCTTCCCTGGTAAACTTACAGAACACCTCCCCACTCAGAAACCTCACATTTACATTTAATTCTACCCTTTGAAACTGATATTGACCTAATATAAAATAATAAGCCTCTTCAGCTAGTCAAATGTGAAGGCAGTTTAAATCATTCAAGATCACATCTTTAATACAGGAGTACAGGACAGTCTAGAAAGCTTACCTGTATGAGTTTCTTTGTTTTTTGGGACATCACTTTGCTTTTTCCAGTACTGGGTCCAGCTGAAATGAAGTGCAGGTGCCTGATCCCCCTTTAGCAGGAATTTTCTTCCATTACATCTGACAGAATCAGACAATTGATACCTGATTTCGCTGGTCAAGTTTTCATCATTTTTGTGAACAGAAAGCTCTTTCTTCCGCTCATTTTTATCTTTTGGAGTATATGCAAGAGAAGACTTCTTACCTACTTTTGTATTTTTACTACGGTGAGAATCATGTCTTTTCTGACACTCTTTTTCTACTGGGGGTTTATTCCACAAAGGCTTTCGAGGATATCTTTTGTTTATGTAATTATAGCTTTTCTGCTCGTCCCCACTACCAACAGATGCTTCACAGAATGCCTTTCCAACAGACGATTCTGAAGAGTCAGACTGAGTCAAATCCAAAGACGGAACGTTTTCAAACAGCTCTACTTTCTGTTTGGAGCTCACTCTCTTTTCCCGGTCATGTACTTGCTTTCCCTTCTCCTTGAAACCTCTTCCAGATGCATGCATCAGATGTGTTTTCTTTGGCTTTGCTCCTCTGCTATCTGCATTTGGTACCTCCCTGTCACTCTCTGAGGACAGAAAGTCATTGTATCCTCTAGGAGGTGCTCTTCTCCCAGGTACCACTGCTGCATCTGAAATTCCCGGACCTTCATCAGCACCAGCACTACTTTGTCTTATCTTACTTCTGGTACATGTGCTATCATTTCTTGATCTGTGCCATCTCTGGTTTTGCAAGTTACGATTCTTCGAACTTTTACTGGTACCAAAATATTGGTGGAAGTCTTCAGAATTCTCATTCTGACTTCCTAGATTACAAAAGCCAGGATGCTTTGTGGAAGAGCTTTCATAATCTGTACCTCTTTCAGAAGACAGACTAGGAAATGGTAAACTACTTCTATTCTGATTAGTGTTAGAGTCTTTCCTATCTTTAGTTACCCAGTTTAAATCTGTAGGTTGACATTCTCGGGGAATGGAATCAGCAGCATCAGGAGTGAAATTCAACACACCTAAAAAGTGGGAAAATAAAAACAAACATATAAGACCATTAAATAGTAAACACTTCTTTTCAGCAAAATTACCATACATGCAAAGGCCCAGAAGTTCAATCAATCCCACACTTGACAGAACAACTGCAAACAGGTTGAATCATACAGTGCTTTGTGGAAGTTACCTTCTCTTGTCATCTTTAGAGAAAGACTGTGATCATCCGGAGAGAAGAAAAACGTTTGAGGCAGCACGGTGCATACACATGCAAGTGTGATAATCAGTGTTTAACATGTGCTAACTTTTTCCTAGCATGTTGACATGCACACATGAACCTGAAGAAAAAGGGTCCTTTAAATACCATGTCTACATCTGAGATTTTAATATTACACAGAACTTTGAATATAAATTAAAATCCACCAGCCAAAGAGTAGCAATAGTAAATGGTAGTAAATAGTAAATGGTAGAGGGACTACCCAGGGCAGTTTTGCAAAATTATGAGGTCATCAACATGAACCATGTTTCTACTTGAGAAGTCTACTGTCATTTTTATGTCTCTGGAAAGAGGTGCACATTAGGAATCCTATGTTGCTCCATTTTGTATTGCATAGCGCCAGAGGGACCTGCCTGCAATGGGAATTATCAGGTGAATATCAGGGACAGTTTAATTAGCTGTGTCAGATTGGTTAAGTTTTACACAGCAGTGTAAAAAAGAGAAGAAAATTCTAAAATCTCAAGGAATTATTGCCCATTTATAGCTTAGGTAGGCTACCTCTGATGGTAAGGCTAATGCTATCTGGGTCTCTCAACTACCTATTGTTTTAACTTTCCAATAAAGACTGTAGAAATGAACATTCTGAAGGGAAGAACGAACCAGAAAACTTGAAAGCATTAACATGTTTTTTTCAGTCAATTTCATTTACTTTCAAATTAGAGAGGGTGTTTTTAACGTCTAGGAATGGTGGTAAGTACTATGACAGATTTGGCGGCAAAAGGAAAAAAAACAACACAACATTATGAAAGTGAAGCTTTAAGCTGACTAAAGTTAGGAATTTAAAGTTACATTTAAGGATGTCCTTAATCACATAAAACCTAATTCATACCTGTTTTTAAAGAGTGACTCAGTTGAAATCACTTTGGCTTTTTGTCTCTGTTTTATTTATATTTAATATATTAGGATATATTAATATTACAATATAGTATATGTTATCAATATAAGATAGTATATTGTTATATGCCATATAATATTATTATTACACTAGATATAAATGGCCCAAGTGTTTGTTTGGGGTTTTTTATTTTTAAACTGTAATACTAACCTGATTTTGAGACAACAGCATCAATACACCAGAGGTCTTTTTCAAAATAGCTGGGGATTCAGTTAACTGATTCAATATTAACTGAAGGGGAGGGGAAGTGGAGAGGGAGGTGCTGATCTCTTCTCCCTGGTAACCAGTGCCAGGACACATGGGAATGGCTCAAAGCTGTGTCCATCCAGGGAGGCTTGGACTTGTCATGAGGAAGCATTTCTTTACCGAGAAGGTGGTCAAGCTGTGGAACAGGTTTCTTGTCAGTGTTTAAGAGGCATTTGGGCAATGCCCTTAATATCACGCTTTAACTTTGGTCAGCCCTGAAGTGGTCAGGTACTTGGACTAGATAGTCCTTGTAAATCCCTTCCAGCTGAACTAACTGCAGACACAAGTAGGTACAAAATATTACCCTTATACATCTGAAAAGATCTGGACTGCAAGCAGCTTCCCTGGAAACATTCTCTTTTTCTCATCTTAGCACATTCACCCTGAGAAAAGAACTCAAAATATAAAGTTGTCATTTTTACTTTCCACAAATACAATTCAGTTTTTCCAATATTTTGCCAGGATCTTTTCTATCACTAAAAGAGGACTACAAACATAAATTGTAGTCCTTTTACATTATAATGTAAAAAGCAGTCATTCAGTATAGCTTACTTAAAATAATTTCACATATTTTTATTTGAAAATAGGATGCAAACCCGTAATTATATACAAACGTGACTTAAGATTTATTTTGCATAGACTAAAATTTCAAGTCTGTTGGCTAGATATAACAAGGTAAACCAAATGGCTTCTTAATGTTTAATAAAAGCATGTTTTTCAAAAATCATACAGCTTGCCTCAAAAAAGTATATTCTATTATTAAAGATCATTGTTTCTTTGGTTATGAGATGTGGTATGTAAAATGCATGCATTAATTATAAACAAATTGCTGCCAAGTTTTCATGCAAAACAATCTGCCTGCCCAAAACTTACTGTTTATTCCAACTGTAGTAGCTCATCTAATAAAAGGTATGTTCCCCACCCACAACTCTTGCCAGAAATTATTAGAGTAACATGCGAAATCATCATTACCATGGAATCACAGAATGGCTGAGGTTGGAAGGGAGCTCTTGAGACCATCTAGTCCAAATACCCTGCTCAAACAGGGTCAGCTAGAGCAAGTTGCCCATGACTGTGTCCAGAGGGGTTTTGAGTATCTTCAAGGTCGGAGAGGCCACAACCTGAGCAATGCATTCCAGTGTATGATGATCCTCACAGTAAAAAGGCTTTTTCTTGTGTTTAGATGGAATGTCTTGTCTTTTAATTTGTACCTGTTGCATCTTGTCCTTTCACTTAATACCACCGAGAAGAATCTGGCTCCATATTCTTTACTCCCTCCCATCAGATATTTGTAGAGAGCACTGCGATCACTCTGAGACTTTTCCAGATTGAACAGTTCCAGCTCTCTCAGCCTCTCCTCACATGAATGCTACAATCCCTTAATTACCTTCATGGTCCTTTGCTGGACCATGTCCATGTCTCCCTTGCACAGGGAGCCCAGAACTGGACACAGTGCTCTACGGCTGGCCTCACCAGAACTGAGCAAAGGGGAAGGTGCACCTCCCTTGACAAATTGGGAACACCAATGTAGTGGTGGCCTTCCTTGCAGAGAGGGTGTATTGTTGACTCATGGTGAGCTTATAGTCCACCAAGGACCCTAAGGTCCCTGTCCGCAGAGCTGCTTTCCAGCTAATTAGCCCCCTGTGTATATTGGTGCACGGTGCTACACTTTTGTCTTTTTATGCTATTGTCCAAATACAGTGCCTCCACATTTTGAAGAGAACATGATGCTTTAGCTAGTCCCTTTCAACATGACATAGGAGAAATACAAAAGTAGGAAAAGAAACACAACTTTGCCATAAGTAGCTTCATCATCCTAAAAGAAGTATCTACTACAGAATGGGTTTTGCATAAGGAGAAGAAATGCATTGTAAGTCTTCACTTTCTTGTTTACTCTTACAGTGGGCTACTCAGTGCTTTATAGGAACTCTCTGATATCTTCAGTTTAATGATGCATTGTACCATGTATGGTACAATAACCCAGCTGTCACTGTGAAGGCAAAAAAAACAGAACTACATTCAACAGCAATTACAGCAACTGACGGGGTTGGGGGGGAATCCATTAATGGCTATTAAATACAAATACCACCTGTTCCTTCTAGGTGCACAGGTGTGGAAACCAGAAAGATATATCACTTGAATAATCAATCTACAATTGCCTTGTTTCTTATACTCTGCCCCTTTGTCTCTTGTACTCATTCCCTGGGTCTCAATGATCGTTCACTACTGGCAAAATATCCTGGATGGGCTGCACATCTGCCATGACCCAAAACTGTCATTCTTCAACCTTAACTGCTTCCCCTCATCTACCCTGAGAGAAGAAATCTCTTTCATATTTAAGCTCTCAAAATTACACAACTACTCTGTCCATGAAATTGCAGGAAAAAAGCCAGTTCCCATCCTAATATTGCACAAGCACAATTTGAAACTTACCTATGAAATGGTTCTTGATAACATAGTACATATTACCATAAAAAGGAATGAACTCCAGAACTTAATGCCATGTGACAATATCTGTATGAGCTTAAGTATTATAAAGCAAATGTAGAAATGGTGTACCATCCGGATTAATCTGCTTTTCAGTGAAGCTATTTTTAGCTCAGTATACCTATTTAAGACCCTTTATTTCAATACATAGAACACTGCACAAAAGGTTTCAGGACCAGAGCTGACTTGCAGCCTGACAGCATGGAAGATAAACAGACAAGCAAATATTCGCCTGCACCAGCTTCTCTTTACTGGAACTATCAGTCTCTCCTCTCTGAACCACGTCCCAGGCCATTCCACATCTCCCAAGGCAGCTGTGGACCATCAAAAAATGAATTCAAATAACTTTTCCATCATAATAGCCAGGCTGTCAAGAACAGAGAAGAAGAGAGAAAGGATGCCATTTAGAATATAGGCTAATGATAGCATTATTCTGAATTAACATCAGGGATGCTGCAAAAGTAGATTCATATTTTCTTCTTCATCCTAGCTGCAAAAGTCCAGGATTCTTCCTGGGAGACTCTATAAACAATGAAATGAGTTAACTCATCAAGTGACCCCCAAAGTGACATTGATTACCCAAGAAGTCTGGGCACTACAAGAAAAATCAAGAGACATGATGAAAACAGTAAATACCAGTAGTGACTCTGGGCAACATTGTTATTTCTAGTTACACGCTCAAGACACAATTACGTAAGGGTTCTTCTATCATTGAATGCCCGTAATATATGATAAGTCATTAATGCAAGGCTAGAATATGGATCATAAAACACCAGTGCCCCTCCTCTTCAGTGCCCACACCCAGTAAAATGAAAGTTAATTTGAACCTGCAGCATAAAAGCCAGCAGGGAAAAACAAACAGACGAAAATCTTTTATCGTACTTGTGGCATTCCATCGCACTCCAGCTCGGGGCCCTACGGCACCCTCTGCCCGTGAGGCCTTGCCCCGATCACTCTGGGCAGGTGGCGCCTCCTCTGGGCAGCCACCCCCCGCACGCCCCAGACCTCTGCTCCTAACGCCCAGCGAGGCCTCTCAAAACGCCGCAGTTTTACAGCAGCCCGTGGGGCCGGGACAGGTCGGGCTGCCCTATGCAGGCGGCACCGCCCTCTGCCGGGTTTCACGGGCACGGGTGGGCACGGCGCAGTGAGGATTCCTGAAACCCACCAGCTCGCTCTTTGGCTTTGTTTTGGGTTTTTTGGTTGGGGTTGTTTTGTTTTTTTTTTTGCGTTCCCGTTCGTTGTTCACACGTTGTAAGTTCGCGCGTTTCTCCTCGGGCAAAGTTTCCGTAGCGCATCCCGCAGCACAGCGAGCCCGGCCATTTTGAGCCCCTCGGGCACCGCCAAGTTGCGGCGGGCGGGGGAGGCGCCGGCAACAGGTGGCGCCCGCGCCCCTCGACACGCCACCGCTCGGCCGCGACCGCCACGGCGCGGCCCTCGGCCCCGCAGCATCACTGCGGAGCGATGATTGCTCCTCCCCTCCGCGGCCAGCCCACCCCAGCGGCCCCCTCCCCAACTTCCCCCCGGCACAGCAGCCGCACTCACCTGCGCCGGGCCGCGCCTCTGCCATGCCACAGCAAACCCCACCCTCCCCGACGTCCGGCTGCCCGGCCGCCGCGCACGCGTACAGCTCGTGCCCACGCCCTCCGACGGAGCGCGGCTACGCATGCGCAGTCGCACCGAAGCGCTGAGCACGAGCGGGAGCGCAGAGGCGGGCACGAGGCGGGAGGGCCGGGAGCGCGCGGCCATCGATGCTGCGTGTGGCGGCGCCGGAATGAGCAGGAGGTGGGGAATGTTGTCCGGTCCTGCAACGGAGGAGGAAAGGAAAACTAACAGCGACACAGAAATGCTGCCGCTGGCAAGAAGTGGGCCACGTGCTTTGTGATCAGCTTGCCTGCTGCGGCCTTTGCCTGAAGCGGGCTTGCGGTGCTGGCTGCAGTTGGCCAAGCAGGCCGAGAGCGGGAGCGTGGGCACGGGACAGCCCGTGGCTCTGTCTCAGTCCTTAGGAGAGGTGATTGCTCTAGGCGCAGGGCAGAAGGTAGGGACGTGTCACCAGGCCATCGCTTGCAACCCGCATGCGCTGCTCTAGGGAGGCGGCAGAGCCTCGCACTTGTCATCCCAAAAGGGTGCTTGAACTTAAGCTTCTCTTGGAAAGCCCACATAAAGATTCCCCTACGGCAGCCAGTGCTGCAGACAAACCTTAACCACGCTGCAGCTAGAAATACTCGGTAGAACTGCATGCTTTGTCATACTGCGGGTCTCAGCATCAGTGTTTAACCATGGTATGATTCACATCTCCCTGCAGAGGTTTGCAGTGCCATGGTTACAGTACATCTACAGAACACTTTGGTGCTATTACTGCTGCAATGTGGCTACAGAGTACTTAGAGAGCTGCTGCTTTTTTCAGACACGAGCAGAGTAAGTTCACAGTTCCACAGCAACTGCAGCAACTGCAACTGCAGAATGGCAACTCGGGAGCACTGCTGCTGCACATAGTCTCTGCATTCTGCCCTCCTTTTCACACTCCTGGTGAAATTCTCAGATCACAGTTCCATTTGCTGCATAGTTATTCCCCTCCTACTGGGCAAAATTCATAGCTCCAAAGCCCTTAGAAAAAAACCAGTGGGCTTATTGCAGAAGCACCAGCTGTTGAAATGCACCCCAGTCTCCTACCACTGCTGTAAAGGAAGCTTGCAAACTGGTATGGCAACAGCCTTGTGAAGACGCTACATGTTTTGCAATGGATTTTGAGTGTGTTTGAAGTGTTTTGCTGTGTGTAAACGTTGTGACCAGCTGAGGTTGCAAAGGTGTGTGGCAGTGCCATCCTTTCAGAGGCAATGCATGGTTTTCCTGCTGCTGTCTGGCTCTCGTAGACTTCTCTGTCACTACTGTAGAGATGTGATAGCATTCACATAGAACTGCTACAACTTCTTAACTCTGCTTTACATGAATGCCACAGCACTGTCACTTCAGTAACCACCCTCTTTTTTGCTACCACCAAAAAAACAGTTGTGGTATGGGAAGCACTACAGGGATTTGCACCTAGATGTGCTGCTGCACAAATACCAATGATTAGGTCTATACAGCTTTTCCTTTGTTCCCCCTTTTCCCTTTTTATCTAAACAGTTCTGCTTTATTTTTGCTTTTTTTCTGTCTTAAATTTGCATTGGGCCAATCCCATCCACTCCTCATAGCCTGCCTTAATTGCCCAGCATTTCTGTACAGGCATGTGATTTTATTCTCTTCATTAGTTTGGCCAAAAGAGTCTTTTTCTCTTTTCCTCATAATTTCTACTTTTCAGTGCAGAGGTACGGGCAAGGATCTCCCCACTACATCATATGCCCTCCCTTAAAACATATTTTTTGTTTCTGCTTAGTCATGCTTGAATATTTATCTCCCCTTCTTTTTGCCATTTGTCACTCAATTCTTTTCCCAGTGGCTGCTTTTTTCCATCTGACCAGCATGACTGTTAGGAAGCAGCAGGAACAGACTGCTCCACATGGAAAGTAGTGCTGGGAGCTGAGAGTCAGCAAATTCTACAATACCTGAGCAAGAACAGCAGAGCAGGTTCACCAACACTTCAGGCAACAGGCCAGGTTGCTAGGCAAACCTGTAGTGATAGGGTAGCTCAAGCCAGAAGTCAAGCCAGTAGATAAGGACCAGAGAGGGTAGGCACAAGTATGCCTGCAACATAGTTCAGACAGACACTAAGGGCATGAATTTTAAAGCATGGGAAAGAATGAGGGGCAGGTACCCATTGAAGCTTCTCAAGGCCTGACAGCTACTTACAAAAGCTGGCATTGAGCCCATCCAGAGAAACACCCATGTCGTGGGAAGGGACATTGGCAAGATATATTCAGGGCCCTTAGAGTCACAAATCTCTCCTATATGCAGCAGGGGTGCTGGTGAACAGCCTTGCCTTCAAGGGAGAGAGGAGATGAGGTAGGGAAGCAGAGGGAAGAGAATCCTTAGCCATAACTGTCAGTGCCAGCATGCCAAGGAACATAAATCTGCTAAAAGAAATATTCTTTCCTGAGCTGGCATCATGGTATAATAATTTTCAAGGACCAGTCAGCCCGTGGTGGGGTCAGTGACTCTCTGACATGAAGAGAACAAGGTTTCCATGATGCTGAGATTCTGGTGAGGAAGATGAAATGGACTAAGGCAAATCAACTGCATGTCTAGATGTTCAGCATGAGTCTCCTGCATACACACAATACCCTTTTGTGCAAAGGGTTCCCTGCATTTCCTGGTTTTTAAAGACGCTGTTCCTAGGTGTTTCCAAATGCCATTGGGGTTATAATCCCTCAGCCAGAGCAGTAATTTAATGCAGTACTGTGTACTCCTCCAGAAGGCAAGGGAAGAGTTATAAGGTGCTGTAGGCACAGGCCATTCAGCATGCAGTGATGTTCTGTCTCTTTTATCCTTTCCTTCCTTACATAAAGCCCTTATAGAGAAGGAAAAAAAAAAGAAAAGTCCACCAATAAGTGCTTTGATTAAAAAAAAAAAAAGGAAACTACCTAAAAATGAAGAATTTTGTTAAAAATGGAGGGGCAGCTAAAATAATTATGTCTTTGAGGGCTACATGAAGACTTTAACGATACCAAATTGGAGGCTCAGGGCAAATGCATATGAAGGGAAAAAGAAAGCTGCCATGGTTAAGCAACACGGACAAAGGAACCTGTTACTGGGGGCAGCTTTTCAGAAGCATCCTTCCAAAAACTAAATTTAGGCCTAAAATTGAAAACAGAATCCAAACTTGCAACGGATGAAAAGTAAACCACACCATGAGACAGGCCAGAAGGATTTGAGGAATGACTTGCATAAGGTATAAAATCTAATAATAAGTCCCTTTTCAAACACTTCAGGCTCTGGAAGCCTGCCAGACAGTCTACAGCACCAGGAAAATTAAATTTAAAGAAGCATACAGAGAAAATGACAGAAAATCTAAGTTAATTCTTTACATCTGTGTTCACTACAGCAGAGCTGGATGAGTTTCCCAAGCCAGCTCTTCTTCTTTATGGGAGTCCTCACCAGGGTTGTATCTTTAAAGAGTCAGTAAGGAACCTAGAGGCTATGGAACATAAACGCAAAATTAATAGTAACAAATCACCAGAAACAGATGGTATATAACCAGCAACTCTAAAATAATTCAACGGTGAACTACAGACTGCCCTGTGTAACCTCTAGGATAAAACTGCTGTGGTAGCAGGAGACAGGGATGTGTCAGCTGTAACACCAATTTTTTAAAAGGATGCCGTAAGAAATCTAGAAAAGTACAGGCCTGATGTCTGTGGCAGACAGTGTAATGGAACTGTAAAATAGATTAGAATTAGTGAACATACGCATAACGATGATGCGACAGGGATGAGTCAAAATGGCTTTTGAAAAGGAAGAGCTGCCTGACAGTCCTACTGAAATGCTTATGAGTCAGCAGGCTTGTGGCTAAGGGACATAGACCCTGGAATCCTGACTATGGATTTCGGGAAGGTATTTGGAGAGGTCACTCAACAAAAGCTCCTCAAAGTTACACTGCCAAGAAAGAAAGAATTGCAAGGGTAAATACCTGGTTGAGATACAGGAAGTTACATGGTAGGAGTCAACAGTCCGTTTTCACATAAAAGGAGATCATCAATGAAGTCCCACCAGGGTGTGTTCTGGAACATGATCTGTGCGACATATTTTTCAAGGATCTGGAAATGGCAGTGTCAGAGTCTGCTGAAGGTACAATGTTCTTTAGGGAAACACAGGCAATTGCGGGCTGAGAAGAACTGCAAGCAGCAGAGTCTTGGGGTACTGAGTGTATGGGCAAAAAATGGCAGATGGAATTGAAGGGAGGTCAACGTAGAGCAGGTAGTTGTAAGAAAACGTCTTCTCTGTGCCCGGTAGTGTGAAAGAAAGCAAATCACTTATTAAAGATTGCTGAGAAAGAAGTAAAGAATAAAAGAGAGAAAGCATCAAGACAGTGTATAGATTGATAAATATTGTACACAAATCTGGGTCCTCCATCTCAGAAAGAGTACAAAGGAAGAGAGGAAAGTTCAGAAAAGGGCAAGGAAAAGGTAATGCACATAATGCCTTCTGTGCAAAGAATGACTGAGATAAACCTTCTGGAAGGGGGTGGGAGATGTGATAGAGGTCTGCAAAGTCTGGAGCAGCACAGTGCGAGCAAACAGTCTGAGCACTGACCCTTGACACATTATATCAAGTTAGAGATTATTTCCAGTCCTGGCCAGGCAGCACTGAAAGAAGGGAAAATGTCAAGATTAAGCTTCACTTCACCTAACAAGTACGGGTGCCCCAATGATCCAAAGCAGTTAGAAGCTGAAAGAAAACATGACGGTGGGATACTGATACTAATAACATAATACCAGTAACAGAATGGCTGATCTGGTTTGGAAAAGTTGAGTGTCCATCCCAAAGCACCGCACAGGAAAATTAAGGCCGTGGGTGAATCAATGGACCTTACTTGCCCTGACCAGCTTCACCTGGGGCTTCCACCCACGTGCTCTGCTCCATGGGCCCAGGAGCTCCGTTTAAGTTCAGAATTGGGTCCCTGACTCTTGCCTGATCTATGTCATGGGTGTACCACAAGTATACTTTTGTCCACTTCTGGTGCTTGTGCTATCTCTTGGCTTTCAGGATTGACCTCAAATCTAACTTACCACCTTGCCTTTGATGACCGCTGGACTGTTGATGAAGCCTGTTATTGTCTCCTACCGTGCTTGGGTACTGTAGGACTGCAGCGTGAGTGGTGAGATCACTGCCCCTGTCTGTTTGATGGTGACTTCTAGCTTGTCTTCCCCCGTGGAGTAGTTCCCACTCCTGCCTGAGAGGTCAAGATTCCTTGAACTCTTAGCTGAGCACCACAGGAGCCAGGCCCTCAGCCTGTGCAGGGGCCAGCTCCCTGCAGCTCCCAGCTAATCTCCAAACCCTGACCAGGAAGCTGAGATAGGTTACAGCTCTGAAGGATTCTTTAACATCCCCTGTGCCCAGAGTGACACCTGCCCCCAGCTTTGCCAAACCCCCGCCAGTGAGGATCAGGGATTTATTAGGCACACATGGCTAATCTTACAGCCAAGGCAATAGACACTACCGGCTCTGCAGTCATCATCTCCTGGCTTTCAGGGTGGCCCTGGATTGAGTCACCTCTATAAGAATTGCAATGACTGTTTTCCAAAACCCTGACGCCTTATTGACTGATTTGAAGTGGTGTCTTTGGGGATAATGTGCAGCTGTGGCTGTGATTGCCAGCTCCAGCAGGGAAACCAGATGGTTGCTGACTAGACAATCCAATTTATGCATTGGCTGTGGAAAACTGGCTGGGAAGAATGAGTCCTTAAATGCCCGCTGCAGAATATTGCCTACTCAAATTCATTCCTTTGGTGAGGCGATGGATGGTGCAAGAGGTTGGAGTAATTTATGTAATGGTTTCTTTCTGCTGCTGCTTGCTACTTACTCATTTTCCTCTGCTCTGGTCCAGCTGTAGTGCCATAGGTATAGAGCACCTCTTTTCAGGAATGCGTATCCAGCTGTGTCCCCAACAAGGTCTCTTTCTATGTTTCCTCCATTTTTCCTTTCATGTCTTCTCTGCTTCTTCTCAGTATCTTTTCCTCCCTAAGTGGCTGCTGCTCTCTCTCAAATATGTGTGAGCTGGGGTGCCATGTGCTCCTCTGAAGTTTTGGGCTATAGTTGTTTACATAGATTTCAGAGTTATCTGGTACTGGCTGTGACTGGCACAGGGCAATACATGATCTTCTCCTGCACATGTCACCTCTGCAACCTGCTGCTGAAGCTCTGCAGTTTATGTCCAGTCCACTGCATTACAGAAGCACAACCTTCTCATTAACTGGCAATTGAATTTCTTATGTTTCCCCACAGGAAAGGAATACCCAGATCCTCAGGGCAAAAATCTGCTCTGGGATCTCCTCTGGGCTGTCTTCCCTATTTCAGTGCCCCATGTGGGTTGGTCTGGACTCCCATGTTTCTGGTTTTACACTGTGCATGGCACCACACAGCATGGCCTCAGCCCAATACTCCTACACCACTGTAGCTCTGTCTTGCTGGATCCTCTACCTCAGCCTCTGCTCCCGAACCCTCTATGCTCTCAGGTAAACACAGTGATCTTGTAGATGTCTTTGGGATAATATCCCATTATTCATGGCTGCCACACTGACCTGGCGCCAGGAAAGGGGGTGCTCTTCAGGTACATCTTTGCCTTATAGCACCCTGAATTACCAGCCTGCAAGGAGGACCTCAAGGACTCTCTGACGTGTGGTTTTATCCACTACTCCCTGCTGCTGGGGATACACTAGTGCTGGGGCCCCTATTTTTTTTTTTCCTTTCTTAAAAGAAAAAAAAAAAGAGTCTCTGTGTAGATTGCAGTAGGCTGAATGGCATAACTCTAATCAACTGTCACCCTCTGACTCTTCCCTGGGCTTCTGTGAACATCTACAGGGAACTTGCTGATTCACAAAGCTAGACCTATGAGAGGCCTGGCAGGACAGTGAATGGAAAACTGCTTTTCACATCACATACAGCCACTAAGAGTACGTTGTGATGCCATCTGCTCTCTGCAATGCTTCAGCCAACATCCAGCATATTGTAATAAATGTTGCAAAGGACCTGCTTCATTACTACAAGCAGCAGCATGTCCAGATGACATCTTTGATATCCTGCACCACTTCAGAGGCATAGTATGCCACGTCTGGGAGGTCTTGTGTTTCCTGAGGCAGCACAGAGTTCAACGCCAAACTTGAGAAATGATCCTTTGACCAGCACAGGATGGAGTTCCTGAGGACCCAACATCTTGCATATGGACCCCCATAAAAGGTGAAGCCATCACTTTCTGGTCTGTGGGCAATGCAAAGGATTTTAGGATTTGTCAACATCTTTTGACAATTCATGAAGGGTCTTTTTTTTCTGGTGTTGTGGTTCCTACAGGAGCATTCACCTGAAGCGGGATTGCTTTTGGTGGATACCTGTAGCACAAGTGCCTTTTGGGAAAATGAAATGGGCATTCACCACAGGTACTAACCTACTCCACCCAGACCCCAGTTGGACTTAAGTTACAGAAGCCTGGCCCAATACCTCCAGAGTTACAGTAACTTTCTCCAAAGATGAGAGGGTCACCATCTTCCTATTGGTAGCATTTGACCATGCTAACAACATCCATATATTTACACAGTGGAGCCCATTCCTTGCTTACTTTAGTTTCCTCCTGTGAAGTCATCCAGCCACACCAGCTGCTTCATGCTTACTTGCAAGTTGGAGATCTGCTCACACAACTCCAACAGGATTCTCAGCTGGACAAGACCAAAAGGGCCTAAAAAGGTGAGTCTTGGCTGGTTCTTGGCAATTCTTCTGGCACATGGTCTGTAGAGGAATCTCAGGCCTCCTCCAGCTCTGTTGCAAGCTGAAGGCTTAGAATACTAGTGTCTACCTGGAGGAAGAATATGGGCAATGCTGTGCTGTAGTGTGTATCTCCAGACAACACCAAGAAACATATCTCTCCTGATATTCTTTCTCCACAGGGGCATTTGAGATTGGAAACCACAAGAGTCAGGATGAGGCTAGAGGTTGCCTTGATCAAGGTGGTAGGAGTGAATATGATAGCTCTTCATTTCCTGCAAAGAAGGGAAGGGGCAAGATCTCAGGAGCAGCTGGGACTCCATGCAGACATTCCATGGCATTGTGAGCTCTCAGCTCTACACTAGCAGAATTTCTCAATTCCCAACAGCCAACTCTTCTAGCCGATGGAACATTTCAAGCCACAGATAGACAAGCAGCATCTTTGGAAGATATCTGTGCCCCTTTTTGTTCAAAAACTGCAGAGTAATGCTACTTCCTGCAGCCTCAGTTCAGGAGGGCCCAACTCTTGGAGCAGTCAGCCACTCCGCACCAAAGCCAGCTGTGCTCTGTATGACTTGGCAAAGGAAAGACATCACCAGTCTCCTCAGAAAGTGCAAGTGGACACATCCCGCGAGACCGCTACTGTGGATATAAATTGTAGTTGCCTGCACACACATTGGAGAGGCAGAAATAGATGGAATATGCCTATGGAGAATGCAGATAGGGAAGGGAGCTGGGGGAAACTTGCAGAAATTGCCAGCATATGGATTTAGATGGAGAGAGAAAAACCAGAGCTTTTTATTGATTTCATTTTTGGCTACAGCCTAGGTAGGCCAAAAGGCCTGTGCAGCCTTATCATATGGCCACCACAGACCAGACATGGTTCATGTCTATTATGAGCTGGCCAACAGCTAATAGTCTTCCCACAGACTGGTAAGAGCCAGACATAAGAAGACTCCAGTGACTCCTTTTCTTTCCAGAGCGATGGGCTCACAGAGGACAGTGGCCCAGCAGGAAGTCTTAGAGATGACTTGTCATGTGTTGAAATTCTGTACCCACGTCTGATTCCAGAGAAGCATAGCACGAGCTGATCCTACCTTTGGTCCTGGTGTCCCAGGTCCCAACACTGCTTACCCTGATGAACAGCCTGTGGAGGACAAGTTCTGAAGTCCCCACACAGCCCTTTTACCCAGACAAAAAGGAGTGGCCTACAGGAACTGTTCCCTCCTACATGTTGCTGAGATACCGAGACAGACCCACGGGGCTCTACAGAGCTTGTGTCTTGGTTTGGAGCACCCAGCAAGCAGCTCCGCTGTTCTAAGGGGAGGATAGGGGCAGGTCCTCTCACAGGCCTACACAGGTGGTGAAAGCTGTCTGGCATGAACACGGACAGCAAATGAGGTAGGAGCGTGCATCACCCACAGACAGCATGTTGCGTTACCAGGAACTAAGAGCAGATCACCAGCCTGCAGGTATAGAGTAAATACCGTTTTGGAACGGCGTGCACAGGGAGGTAAGGAAAGGACGATGTGCGTGGCGTACGAGAAAGACGTTCTGGCAATTAGGACCAAAGGCCTTCATGCTAAAGGACTCCTGGTTTGCATGCAACAGGCACCCTCTTTTGGGAGAAGAATAATTTAGCTGTATAAACATAAACTATATCTTGTTACAAAATTTCTGAGCATCCCTAGTGCTATCTGGAAAATCTTGATGAATAGTGTTGAGTGCTGCTGAGACGCCCAGTATTAACACGAAGCACCTCCAGTGCCCATGCACCATCCAGCATTTTTGGCTTACCACGCGCATATTTCTCAGTTAACTAACACAACACAAGGCACTTGCTCTAACCAGAACACAAAGCCCTTGCTCCACATGCATCTGTCACATGTACAGCTGACATGTAGTAGATCTGTGAGCACTGAGTAGTCACATCGGAGTGATTTCTAGTTAACCCTTCCTACTTCATGTAATTTCAAGGAGAAGAATAAAAGAGGATTCTACCAATGTTGTGTCACCCAATTTACTACAATAAGTTTAAGCTTTTTTTAAAGAAAGATCTTTAAAATTAAACATTGTGGGTTTCAAATATGTCCTTGTGTCATAGAATCACAGAATCCTCTGGTTGGAAGAGACCTTTAAGATCATCGAGCCCATCCGTTCCCCCTGCCCTGCCAGGGTCCCTGAACCATGTCCCTCAGCACCACATCCACACGTCTGTTAAACCCCTCCAGGGACGGGGACTCCACCACCTCCCTGGGCAGCCTGTTCCAAGGCTGCACAACCCTCTCTGGAAAGAAGTTCTTCCTGGTATCTAACCTAGATCTCCCCTGGTGCAGCTTAAGGCCATTTCCTCTTGTCCTGTCACTTGTCGCAGGGGAGAAGAGACCAACCCCCACCTCCCCACAACCTCCTTTCAGGCAGTTGGAGAGAGCGATAAGGTCTCCCCTCAGCCTCCTTCTCTCCAGGCTAAACAACCCCAGGTCCCTCAGCCGCTGCTCCTAAGACTTGCTCTCCAGACCCTGCACCATCTTATGGTGTATCCAGTACACTCTCCTTCCTCTACCACTTATTTAAATATCAGAGGCATCAAGTAAAAGAACTCACTGCACACAGTAAAAGTGTACAGGAGGACCAGCCCAATGCTGAGAAGAGGCACTAAGAATGATACTTCCGGAATGATACAGAAAAAAATCTCTGGTGTCTTGGTAACAGAACTAGAGCCCCTCTCAGAGTTATTTCCATAATCAGAAGAAACTACCTCTGAACTGACGAGGAGCCTGTGGGAACAGAGCTGTTTTCCAACATCTAACAAGTCAGAGAGGAAAAGAAAAAAAGATCTAAAGAAGAGGTATTGTAGTGGTGAAGAAATACGCACAGAGCAGTGAGGAGTTAGGGTAAAGAAGGAGAAAGCCTGAGAAAGGAGATAAAAATAGGACACGTCATTTTCACCCTGAACGAGGAGTTGACTTAGCCAGATTTCTTCACAAGGTCCACGAGTCTACAGCAAACAGAAGCTTTTTGTGTTCTTGTCCAGGTTTGAAAAGGACCAAAAGGGTTTTGTTTTTTAAAGTGACAAATATAGCCCAAGGGAAATGTAAACTCCCCGAGAGCTAAACAAAAGAGTTGAAAGGTTCCGGCTGATGAGACAATGGGACTTTGGACTCTGAGCAAGGAAAAGAAACAGAGAGATGGTAATAAATAGATAAATAGGTATATTCATATAAATGCAGATTTTCCCACTCAAATCCCCATCCCCAATTACCACAAGCCCACACATGTGGTCTGCACGGACGGGTGGGTGTGTGTGCGTGCAAAGAATAAAACCAGAATGGGGAAACGGCCGTTCCTTTAACCTCTTTGGTCTCAGTTCAAGATTGAACTCTTCAAGACAAAATTGCTCAGCAGTCCGTAGTCTTTGTCTAGGGTAGCTGGAAAAACTTGAGTTGCCACTTTGCCAGGGACTGTTTTCAGCTCTCTGCTCTTCCCCGCTGCAGGACGGGAGATGAACCCCGTCTCCAGGGAATGCTGCAGGGTTTCTGCGTTGCTGTGGGGGTCCATCTCGGGAGGCTAAAAACCTGCTCACATGTCCCCTTGCCAGCGGCTCTGTTTCCCTCCATGCAGAGTTGGGGGCTTGGCTGTTCTGCCCCTTTCCTCCTCGCCGCCTCTTTATGAACCACCCCTGCCGTACTTGGCCAGGCGAAAAGACTACCTGCTGTGCGGAAGATCCTTTACTGACCCAGCTTGAGGGTGACTGCTTTTCTCTGCGCGTGTGCCTGTCCTGATGCTGGACATGAAATGTGCGTGTCAGGGAAGGCACGGGATTTGCGGTTTTTACAGGTTTATTCGCAGAGGCATTGATTGACTGTCTCACCTCCAAAGACAGGAGCGAAACCTGAGGCAAGGGCCAGCCCCCCCTTCCCCCCCAGAGGCTCAGAAAAAGCCTTTTCCTGCTACCAAGGGAAGGGCAGGGGGGGAAATCCCGACAATTTAACCCATTACGTACTGTAGTACACTCACCTGACAAAACTCCTACATATTTCTTCTCAGGACTCTGAGTACTGTGCCGCGATAACCCAGTAGAGAGGTGTGCAACGCTGAGTGTGCTGTTCAACTGGTGTGTCTGGATTTGTCTTACACTAGAGGAAAAACCTGAGAAAGCAGGTGAAAATGGAGCTATTCAGAAGAGCAAAAAATAGCATATTCTGCCCAAATTCCTTTGCTGTCAATTTATGTAACGGAAACTCATAATTCTGCAGGGGGTGTGTGTGGGTGTACGTATCTGTATAGAGAGTGAGGGAGTGGAAGAGAGAAGAAAAACAGCGAGAAGTTTGGATGTATCAGACAAAGGTAAAGAACTCCTCTATGACGACCTGCCGGTGATCATCCAGCGGGCAGCCTAATTAAAGCGCATTTCTTCAGGGCTAACACTGCGGGATCACTGTTTAATGTCTGTTTAGTGTCAGCACTAGTGTGGCCAGCAGGACCGGGGTAGCGATCGTCCCCCTGTACGTAGCTCTGGTGAGGCCACACCTCGAGTCCCGTGTCCTGTTTTGGTCCCTCGCGACAAGAAAAACATCGAGGTGCTGGAGCGTGTCCAACAAAGGGCGACGATGCTGGTGAGGGGTCTAGAGCACCAGTCTTACGAGGAGTGGATGTCACCGTTTCAAAGAACCGGGGGGCAGCAGAAATGTCACTTTGCTCCCAGAGGAGGTTTATCTTCTCCCAGAGGTGACAAAATAAACTGAAGTGTTCGAGCTGGGAATGAACAGAGGGCTTAACACTGCAAAGAAGCAGGCTTGAACGGGGGGAACAAAATTTAATGTAATTCAAAACCAAGGAAACCCACAAATCATCACTTAGATTCGGGTAGGACAGGAAGAAGGAGAGAACAGTGATCTGAAGTGCATGAATACACGCACCTTCCCTGCCCTCCACACCCCCCCCCACTTACTATGAGCCCGCACTCGCGGTCACCGCTGGAGCGGGGGGTGTGGGGCGGGAACAGGGATGGGGGGCACAGTCCTTTCAACCGCTTGCATTAAGTTCCAAGTTGATTTTTGGGGACAAACTTCCTCTGCGTGGGTAGTGAGACAGCTCGCAGTGGCCGTTCTCCAGTCCCTCGGGCCAGCGGCTCCAGCCCGGTGCTCGTCCTGGCTGCCAAGCTGAAGAGGCACTGGGTTTCCTGGGGGTGTTGTGGGCCTCTCTCCACATTCCAGCGGGTCTTCATTCTCGTCACTTTGACCCTTTTTCTCCCCCCTCGCCAGCAGTTGCCCTCAGTGCAGGGTTGGGAGGGACCTCCCGGTTTCCTGCCTCCCGGTGCCTCTTCTTTCCACCTCTGCCAGTAATCCGCAACGGGAAAAAAGCCTGCTTGCTGCACGGAAGATCTTTGCTGTTCCAGTGCAGGGAAGAAACGTTCTTGTTGCTGGGGTGACTGCTTCAGGAGTTCGCTCTTTCTAAACCAAAAATGTGCGCCCACAAGAAGCAACGTGGTCGTGGCTTTTTAATAGTGTTATTCAAAGAGGCGTCGATTGACATGGCCTGGCCGGGGGCAGGCTGCGAAACCGGAGCGGAACCGGAGCGGGGCTGCGTTTGGTGATGCCAGTGACCGGGCGGGTACCCCTTCCCCCAGGGTACCTCCTTTCAAGCCCAAAACAAGGGGGAACGGCCCCCCTGCCCTGGAGCAGAGATGCTGAACCAGACAGCAGCTGGGGGAACTGGGGTTGTTCAGCCAGGAGAAGAGGATGCTGAGGGGAGACCTTATCGCTCTCTACAGCTACCTGACAGGAGGTTGTAGCGAGGTGGGGTGGGTCTCCTTTCCCAAGTGACAGGACTACAGGAAACGGCCTCAAGTTGCACCAGGGGAGGCTTAGTTTGGATATTAGGAAAAATTTCTTTCCAGAGAGGGTTGTGCAGCATTGGAACAGGCTGCCCGGGGAGGTGGTGGAGTCCCCATCCCGGAGGTATTTAAAAGACCTATAGATGTGGCGATGAGGGACATGATTTTTGAAGAAGTGCAGTCTGAACCCTAGGTTTCCCAAAGCAGAGTCTCAGGCATAGAATCTTATAAAAATAAATAATTTTTATGATTTATATAAGAAGGTGCATCAGCCATTGCAGCACTGAGAAGGCACTTTACCAGGCACCAAAACGACTCTTTCAAATTAAAAAAAAAAATCTATTTTTCTATTTAGAAAAGGTACAGCAGCATGGTCAGCTCAAGCTGTGTCCCTCCAGAGAGGGACCCCGAACAAAGAAATCCCTGGGTGCTTATTCCCTCTAAGACTGTGCATCCCCCCTTCACGCCGTCTTCACATGCCTTTCAGGCGCCCTTTGGACCAATGGTGATTCTGGGCTGGGATCCTCTGACACCTTCTGCCTCCTCATTGCATTCCTTCCCTGTTCCCAGACAGGCTATTACCTTGGCTAGTTGCAACTGCTCTTGACCCTCGTACCCTCCTTATCTTCTGTTTTGTGCTGGGTCTGGGGAGAGCGAATCTTTGTCTTGCTTGAATAGATACAAGTTCTGCACAAGTTCAGCAAATCAAGGTGAAAGTTTACAGCTTGCAGCGTAAAGCTTCAGCAAAATCTAGCTACTCATGCTAATTAAGTCAGGCTAAGAGAACAGCATCCTAAATTGCACAACATTACAATTCTAAGTGATTCGTTCTGTTTTAAACTTATCTCAGCTGCACAATTAACATCTCTTAACAAGGTTTTAGCAGTGACTTGGCAGTGCTGGGTTTACAGTTGGACTTGATTATCTTAAAGGTCTCTTCCAATCAAACTATTCTATGAATCTATCTTCACCGATGACCTGGAAAAGGGGATGGAAGGACCCTGAGCAAGGTTGCATATGACATAAATTGGTAGGGAGCACATGCTACGTTCAAAGGCAGGCCTGTCATTCAGCCCCACCTTGACAAGTTGGAGGAATGGGCCACCAGGGGCCTCGTAATGTAGTCAGGGAGAGGTTGAGGTAACTGGGTTTGTCCAGCCAAGAGAAGACTAAAAGAGAGATCTGATGCTATCTTCAACTGTCTGAGGGGGTTTATAGAGAGAACTGAGCCAAGCTCCTCTCCGAGATGGACAGCATCTGAGAGGTGCAACAAGAAGCAACAGACTCAAACTGAAACAACAGAAATTCTGTTGTTTGAAAAATTTGCAGGTTGGCCAGAGACATTGTAGGATCGACATCCTTGGAGATTTTAAAAAATCAGCTGGACCTCACTTAGTCCGAAGTTAAATCCGCTTTAAGCAGGATGCATTACAGACTTTCAGAGGTCCCTTGCAAGCTAATTTTTTCTATGGTGCTGTAATATTATTTGTAATAATACAATTATAATATCCTTGCTTGATAATGTCTAAATAAAATACTGTTTCAAGTCTGTTCTAAATTAGTTGTTTCCTTCTCATTGTTGCTCCTCAGCTTCTCCGATGGTGAACAATAAACAACAGAATTACAGGATTGTCAGTCCATTAACTAAAGGTGACAATACCAAATACAGCTTTACACTGTTCAGACAAAAGTTCTGATTAAGCAGTTTTGACTTTGTGGTATTTTACTTGTGTGTTTAGAGCCACCCGCCCTTCTTCTGGAATGTGGAACAAATGGCAGATGTAGATGACACAACTTAAAACATTGCTGCCCATTCTGGAAAAGGAACAGGTCTGAATGGTCACCATTTGATGCCCCGGACTGGACTTGGTTCCAAAATAGAATGAATCTACCGTTGTCAATCACTCTCATGTTCTCTTCACCGTGGAATCGTTTGGTGGGACTGAATGAGCTGCGTGCCAGGATACATATCTGATCTCAGGCCTGGACTTTTGTTCCTTGCCCAAGCAATGTCACAGGAGTACCAGTCTCCAGCTCTGTCACAACCATGCCATCAACTTCATTGATCTGGACTTCTTTTCCCAGCTTGACCTCAGACCCGACTCATCACCGTGATCTGGACCCTGGGTCTGCCCTGCTTTCTTGGCTCGTGTGGACCCTGCCCTGCCAGTCTCATTATCATTCTCAGCCCCTGGCTCCCATACCCTGGGGAGCAACTTGCCCTCCGTGCTCTCTGACATTGTTCCCAAACCCATGCACTCTTAGACTTTTGAAAGACTTCCCTTCTTTGGAAGGAGGAAGGTAGTACTGGCTTTTTCTGTATTCTCTACGTAGCACGTGAACAGAGACAAAATCTGGCTGCACAATCCAAATGCTGTAAGCCTACACAAATTTTGGGGTATGCTGGTATTTTTTCCTTAGAGCTTGGAATACATTATCTTAGCCTTAAAAATAGATGACAATTTCCCCAGGAGACCCCTCTCTTACAATTATGCCTAGCTAACAGCACACACTTGCCCACATTGCTCACCTCAGTCCTATCCCGATAGCTATCCAACAGTCAGCCCAGGTGTGTTTGGGAGAATGGTGGCTAATATGGCCCCAAAGTATTGTGCAAACAGCTAAACAACTGGGACGATCATATTCCCTGTTTACTCGTATAGAAGGTGGTTATACTGACTCCGGCATCTGGATGCTACTGGAGTAGATTATTTAAGAGGGAGAAGCAATAAGGTTTGATGGCTCCACTCTAACAGAGGCTATCTGTGGTCCGTTGACCTTGGTTGGCTGCCAGGTGCCCAACAAGCCATACTATCACTCCTCCTCCTCAACAGAATGGGGGGAGAAAATAGGACAAAAAGCTTGCGGAACCAGAAAAAGACAGGGAGATCACTCAGCAATTACCATCATGGGCAAAACAGACTTGACTTGAGGAAATTGTTTTAATTTATTGCCTATTAAACAGAGTAAAATAATGAGAAATAAGAACAAATCTAAAAACACCTTCCTCTCACCCCTCCCTTCTTCCCAGGCTCGACACTTCCAACTTCTCTACCTCCTCCCCCTGAGTGGCACCGAGGGTCAGGGAAAGGGGGTCGCAGTCTGTTCATTCTGCCATTCCTTCCTCCTCACCCTCTTCCCCTGCTGTAGCATGGGGTCCCACCCTTGGGAGACAGTCCTTCATGACCTTCTGCAATGCGGGTCCGTCCCATGGGCTGCAGTTCTTCAAGTACTGCTCCAGCATGGGTCCTTTCCATGGGGTCACCCGTCCTTCAGGAACAGACTGCTCCAGAATGGGTCCCCCACAGGGTCGCAGGTCCTGCCAGGAGCCTGCTCCAGTGTGGGCTCTCCATGGGCTGCAGCTTCCTTCAGGGAACATCCATCTGCTGCAGTGAGGGGTCCTTCATGGGCTGCAGGGTGGATATCTGCTCTACCACGGACCTCCACGGACTGCAGGGGGACAACCTGCATCACCATGGTCTTCATCACGGGCTGCAGGGGAATCTGTGCTCCAATGCCTGGAGCACCTCCTCCACCTCCTTCTTCACTGCCCTTGTCGTCTGCATGGTTGTTTCTCCCACATATTCTCACTTCTTTCTCTCACAGCTGCTCTTATATGTTATCACAAGGGCACCACCCTGGGCTCAGCTTTGGCCAGCAGTGGGTCCGTCTTGGAGCCAGATGGAACTGGCTCTGTCAGACATGGGGGCAGCTCCTGGTCTCTTTTCACAGAAGCCATCGCTGCAGCAACCCTCCCCCACTCCCCACCCCCACCGAAATTTTGCCGTGCAAACCCAAGACACTGTGATCGTAATTTGTTGAATGCCAACTGTAAATAATAAGCATTATTATCACTTAGCTACGACAGGACTGAAACAATACTCAAGTTCTAAGTATAAAACAACTGCAATTTAAACCACTGACTAAATCTTTCTACTTTCAGTGTTTATTTTCTTGCTACTGCTGAAAAGATGTGTAGCCTAGTCAACATGTAGTCATTGGCATCAAGGCACTGGCTGTGAATACTGCAACAAAACCAAGATTCCAAATATGACATCAATTATCTTTCAGAATATTTACTAAATATATAATTTTACAGCTTACATAACATAGTTTAAATTTTTTATTTTCTATTTTCTTAAAAATATTTATGAAAGAATCAGGGCTTCTTTGCCTACTAATGAAAGTATTTATTTAACCCAGGAACAACACATAAGTAAAGCCTTTTTGTGCGAAAATTTTCTGTTTGCCAAGAGAATTTGAACTCACTTAGTCTATAAAAACCCACAATTTGTCAGTTTAAAATATTCTAGTTATTTGAAATGTTCCACTTTTTGAGCTATTTCTCCAGACAGTTACAAAGCAGAAGTGTAACTTGCAAGGACTAATATCCACTGAAGTAAGCAGGAGTCTTTCATTAACTTCACTTTGATGAAACCCTAAAACTATCTAGGAAGAAGATATGGGTGGTGAAGTATATTGAAATAGTTTCTACTTCCTCGCACAGAACCCAAGACAGGAGCAGTTTGGAGACTGACAATAGAATCATACAATCGTTTAGGTTGGAAAAGACCCTTAAGATCATCAAGTCCAACCATAAACCTAAAACTGCCATGTCCAGCACTAAACCACGTCCCTAAGTGTCACATCTGCGTGTCTTTTAAATACCTCCAGGGATGGTGAATCAACCACTTCCTGTTCCAAAGCTTTACAAGCCTTTTGGTGAAGAAACTTTTCCTAATAGCCAACTTAAACCTCCCCTGGTTCAACTTGAGGCTGTTTCCTCTCATCCTATCAGTTATTACCTGGCAAAAGTTACTGACCCCCACCTCCCCACAACCTCCTTTCAGGCAGTTGGAGAGAGCGATAAGGTCTCCCCTCAGCCTCCTTCTCTCCAGGCTAAACAACCCCAGTTCCCTCAGCTGCTCCTCACAGGACTTGTGCTCTAGACCCTTCACCAGCTTCGTTGGCCTTCTTGGACATGCGCCAGCACCTCAGTGTTTTTCTTGAAGTGAGGGGCCCAAAACTGGACACAGTATTTGAGTGTGGAAGGACTTCAGGAAGGAGATCAGGTTAGTTAAGTAGGACCTGCCTTTCATAAAGCCGTGCTGACTGGGCCTGATCACCTGGTTGGACTGTACAGGCCATGTGGTTGTGTCACCGAAAATCGGAAGGGAAACGCCTTAATCCCAGTGTAGCATTAAGAAGCAGCATTTCCTCTTTATTATCAGCACCAGGCGCAGGGGGTCTTTTTTCCTCAAATCATGCGCCCCGTGTGTGGCCCCAACCAAAGCTCAGATCACCCAATTACACACGTATTCATTATTTCCCCAAAAATAATCATACATATTCATTCTGTTTCTAAAAACTGGTTAATAATTTTGCATAGCTGTCACGCATGTGGCTTGAGCTTAAGAAGATCCATTCTGTGGAATACGTGGTGTCCTCCTGGTCGCCGAAGAAAAAGCCCTTTAGGATTTTCATGGGAATTCTCCCCTATACGGTGGATAATTGGCCAAGAAACCCGAGTTATCAGAGTTTGTGGTGATTTATGCAGGTTTCAACCAGCCTTCAAACAGCCCAGGTCGTCTTCTGTCTTCTGCTTTGTCTTCTGTCGCTCTCCCAGAGCGTGGACCTGCAGTTTAGATTTTTCTCATTCCGTTCCCAGACCGCCGAGGTTTTCGTATCTCTATTGTACAGACCGGTATGTACAAGGTAACATAACATTCCTCCCCTTTTGAGATTTCTCTAATTTTTAGAGAGATCTTCAACATTTGTTCTCTGATGGATCTGGCTGTTTCCATAGACTATTTATAATTATTCCTTTAGCACACTGGATGCAGACTGCTATTATCATGATCACAATCAATCAGGCTTTTCTTTTATATCGCACAAACGGTTAATAACCCCAGTGTCACTTGCCTGGTAGCTGATTTTAGTTTCAAATGTGTGGTCCAGTGTCCGTCCGAAGTTGCCCACACAGTGTATCCTGGAGACGGTACAGCCTGCTTGCAATATTCTGGGAATGAAAGATTTTTACACCCACCTATAGTGAGGGTACGATTCAGAAAAGCTACTTGACTTTTAGTTGGAAGTTTGTTACATCTCCCATCAGTTCTGCTAATATTGACCATATGTCTAGTTCCCCAGGTCATGCACCAATCTAACTTTCCCAAATATTTCTGGGTCCCTTCCAAGGGCCCAGTCCCAGTTTTTCTTTCTTTTTTTTTTCTCTTAGAGCCACACATTCTGGGGTCGAGGATACATCTTTAAGATGATTTTGAGTGACACATAAATTGAATAATTCTGTTGCCTGGACATTTGTTCCACTTCCCTTTTCCAAAAACAGTTCTACTATCCCGTGGTAACCAAGGTGTTGCATCTTGAGGTATATCACTTCCTCTTTGTCTGCAGTTGTTACTTTCATCTAACTAGTCAGATCCATGAGCTGCAATGAAAGCTTTAGAAACATTAGCTTATCCCTCTAGCATTGTCAAATGTACAGGAATTATTCCCCATGGCGTAGGGTGACCACCTACCTGGAGAAGAGGTCGAGTTCTGCATTTTCACAAAATTTTGAACCAAAGATAGGATTAAATTTTCTTCATTCTCTGTACATGACATTTTTAACTGATCAAAACAAATAATCACGGTTAGCATTAAAACCTGTGAGTAAATCTTTGGAAAAGTCATGTTCTCAGTCCTGGAGGTGACTGAGCCCGACTGATCTTTATCTTCAAAGGTTCGTCAGCAGTAACAGTCCATTGATCCGATGGTGCCTTCTTTACTCACGTGTAGTAAATCCGACCAGGAAGCCCAGCTACCTTTAAAGAAGTGTACATTGTTAACAGGACTTGACAGGGTCCCTTCCATTTTGGCTGGAGAGGTTCCTGATTCCAAGTTTTAATGGATACCCAGTCTCCTGGATTAAACACATGTACCTTGTGATCTAGACCTAAAGCGGTCGCAGAAAACACAGATCTTTGTAGTTCTCCTAAAACCTTTCCCAGAGTAATAAGATATTGACTTAACTCAATTGGACCCTTCATTGGTTCCTCTCCTGGAACCGCAATAGCCTGACACAGTTTGCCATATAAGACTTCATATGGACTTGTAATTTTGTCCTAGGTTTTACCCTTATCCTAAGAAGGGCCAAAGGTGATGCTTTTGGCCAGCTTAATGAAGTTTCTTCACATATTTTACTTAGCTGTTGTTGTAGAATAAAAATTCATTCTCTCTACTTTCCCACTAGATTGAGGTCTCCACGGGGTATGTAAATCCTATTTAATTTCCAATATTCTACATAGATCTTGTACGATTCCTGCAATGAAATGAGGTCCTCGATCTGAAGACATTCCTAAGGGGCCCCAAATCTAGCTGTGATTTCTTTCAAAAGTAGTTTTACAACTTCTCCAGCTTTGTTGGTGCGAGTGGGAAAAGCCTCAGGCCATCCTGGAAAAAAGGTATCTACCAAGCCTAAAAGATACTTAAACCCTTCTTTACAAAGAAGTTCTGTAAAGTCTATCTGCTTTAGGAGTCCACTGGGCTTTTATTGAGATCAAGGGCAAAAGTCCTTGTTCTGCAGCCTCTTTAGCCGTGGCACCTTGCCAGCCCATTTCCAGTAACTACGGGAGTGTCTCCCTTTTGGTGCTCCTTACAGTGCATGGTGGCCACTTCAGCAGGATCTCTGATGGCTTCTTCTCAATGTTTCATTGGCGAACCTTTGTGCAGATAATAAGCCTCTCTCTTTCCAGGTAGCCCCCATGGGCGTGGACTAGCCCAAAAGCATATTTAGAGTCAGTCCATGTGTTCACTCATTTTTCCTTTGCAGTTTCCAGAGGGTGAGTCAGTGCTGTCCATTTTGCCTTCTGAGCAGAGGGGCTGTCCGGGAGTACCTTATCCGTGGACATCCCACCATTCGCTTGCCACCTTCAGTAAAACTGCTTCCTTCGGTGTCAGGCTCTTGCAAAGGCACATTCTTGAAGATCGGAGCGGCTGGAATGTACTGATTCGATGGTTTGCAGGCAGTCATGCGGTGAGTCTTCTTTCATGAGTACATTTAAGAACACCGCTGGGTTGACGGCATTAGTAGTTTTTAATTCTACATCATCTCTTTGCAATAGCACCCCTTGATATTTGAGCATCCCACTCGGGGATAATCGATGTCCCCCCTTTTGCTCTAACACTGCTGCCACCATGTGGGGAACAGAGAGAGATCCTCTGCCCCATCGTTGGGGCTTCCTCACTCAGGAGGGCTGTTGGAGCCACCTCTCGTAAACGCCCTGGCCAGCCCTGGCTGGCCACGTCCAGCTGTTTGGAGAAGTGCCCCGCTTCGGTACAGTCCAAAAGGTTTGTTCAAGTCTGGCACTCCTAAGGCTGCAGCTTTCATCAGAGCCATTTTTAACCCCTAAAGGCCCGTCGGGCCTCACTCGTCCATCCCAGATGAAGGGAGGCTCTTTTCAGAGTTTCATACAAAGGTTTTGCAATGAGTCCATGATTTGGAGTCCATGATCTGCACCATCCTGTCATTCCCAGGAAAGCTCTCAGCTCCTCGGCAGGGGTGGGTTCGGGGCTCTGACAGCCTCTTTCTGGCTTTGTCCCAATCTTCTCTCTCCTGAGACAATTCAAATCCCAGATCTGTCACACCGGTCTGTACGATCTGGGCCTTCTCTTTAGATACTCTGTGGCCCAGAAAATTTAAAAGGTTCACAGTCAAAGCTAAACGTTGACTTTGCTCCTTGGCTGCTAAGAGGACGTCATCATCACGCTGAAGCACGGTCCCCTCAGGATTCTCCATTCTTCCAATTCTCTTGCTAATTGGTTTCCAAGTATTGTAGGGCTGGTTTTAAATCCTTACGGCAGCATCGTCCAGGTAGGTTGAGTTTTCTGTCCAGTAGCACAGTTTTCCCACTCAAAAGCAAAACTCTGCTGGCTCTCTGGGCTCACAGGGATGCAGAAGAAGCATCTTTAAGATCTAATACTGAAAACCATTTCTGGTCCTCCTCTAGGGAGGTCAAGAGGGTGAGTGGATTTGCCACCACAGGATGAATGACCTCTGCAATTTTATTTATAGCCCTCCAATCCTGAACCACCCTATAACTCCCAATTTGGTGTCTTTTCTGGCACAATTGGGATATTGAAAGGGGATTCACATTCCACTAAAATATCATTCATAAGGCATTTATCTATCAGTTCCTGTAACTCTTGTTTAGGAATTGGAGATTGTTTCAGTCTTACCAGCTTCAATTTAATCTTTACTGGTTCAATTTAATCCTTCCCGGGCGTGCTCTCCTCAGTCTCGGTGTGGCCCACACCTCGGGGTGCACCTCCTCTTCTGCTTCTGCTGGGGTTTCTGCTTGTACCTGCTCCTGTCACATGCAGACTCTGGCCTCAGCCCAGTTTGTTTCAGGAATTTGGATTAACATTTTTCATTTTTCAAAAGAAAATCTTGCACCAGGCTTGCTGAGCACATCCCGCCCCAATAAATTCACCGGACATTCTGGTACACGGAGACATTGGGGTGTGAGCCATTGTTTCCCCACATGTAACTTGAGGGGTTCTAAAAAGAACTCAGCGTGGATTTTCCCAGTTGCACCAACAATCCTGGTTTTATCTTCACTGGTAACTCCTTTACATGTGCTAAGTACTGAATACGAAGCCCCAGTGTCTAATAAAAAATCTACTTTCTCTTTCCCCGGCTCCAGGGTAACCAGAGGTTCAGCTGGGGATGACACCCCCGGTCCCCATCAATATTCCTCTTCTTCACCCCCAACCATCATTAGCCTCCTTGCCCTTGGGGTGAATTCTGACTCTCTCTGTGGACATTCCTTTGTCCAGTGCCCTTTCTGCTTACACTGCGCACCAATCCTTGGCCGGCTGTGGCTTCCTCGGAGGCCCCGGCTGTTGCTCACCTTTAAGTTCAGTTTGTTCCCCTCCCTTCGCTTGGCTTAACGCAGCCAGAAGCCTGGCTTCCCTCTGCTTGTCCCTTTGGACCTGTTTCACCTTTTTGATCTTTTGCCTGTTATTGGACACTGTCCGTGCTACCCCGAGCATTGTACCCAAGTTCCTGGAGTCCTCCCCCTGTAATTTTTGCAGCTTTCGCCTGATATCAGGAAAGGATTGTCTTGTCCCATAAAGATTGATGCCAATCGTTTCTTGTTCTCCTCTTTTTCTGGATCCAGGTTGGTCTATTTTTGTGCATTTTGGTGACTCTTGAGGATCCTGTTGAATTTAATTTGGCACAGCATGTTGAATTCTGTATAGGATCCATCCTGATTCTCCTTCGAGCTGCGGCTGCTACCGCTGCTGCCACCACTGCTCCCCCCTTGCCTCATTGTTCCCATCTTGCTCCCTGACTGGGGTGGCAGCAGGGGCTGCAGCGCCAGTGCCGGTACAGCCCGCCCAGCCGCTGCTGGTGGCACCGCTGCCGCTGCTGGTGGAGCCGCTTGTGCTGCTGGTACGGCTCCCAGCGGCACCATGGCCGCTGCAGCTGCCCCCCGCGCTTCTCCCCCGCTTGAGCTCCGGACCTACTAACAGATCCACATTGTCCTCCCGTTCCGTCAGCCCTGGGGCGGCGGTTCATATGCTCAACACGCTGGTTTTCCAAAGCTGCACACCCAGCAGCCTTTCTCCATTCTGTTTTTCCTCCTGCATTTCTCTTTCTCCAGCACCATCACAAATGAATCCTGCGGGATTACCCCACGCTCCTCTTGCCATTCTGTGTGATCTCTGAAAGTGAAAAACAAATTAACATTTCCTTCCCGCTTACAAATTCACAATAACTGTAAGATGTTATTGTAGTTCAGCTGTTCTAAGTTACTGCACCCCACCGCGGCCCACAGGATCCCGCAGTGACCTCGGTCTGCACGGCACAAAGTACAAGCAAGAGCCTTTCTGCATCCCAGCCCCTGGCAGTGACTGTGACCATCCAGCGTTACCACTTCTCGAAGCAGACACTGTCTCAAAAACATGCCGTCACCTTCAGAAAGTGCCGTGAGTTAGAAGAGACCGAGCTGGAAGGTAAGGTCTCTGCTCGGGCAGGAAAGACGTCCCCCAATACAGAACGGCACGGACTGTTTTCGAGTCAGTGAACCGCCGCTACGCTCCATCTGTTTCCAGGGGCTCAGCGCACACCACTGCCCTTGCCCAGATGTACCAGATGTTCCGTTCCCCATTTACCAGGGAATGCGCAGAGAAACTCCAGTTAATAGAATATCAGACTTAAATGAAAATGCCAGCCACACAGACAGTGTTACAAGCAAGTGTACGGAGCGACACAGCAGTGACCGCACCTCACACAGAGCCAGAGAGAAAGAACCGCTTTACCCTGTAACCCTTACGGCCTTAGGCTGGCACTCCCGGCTCCCTGCTGCAGTGTGTCGCCTGCCTTTAGTGGTCCCTGAGCGGAGCCCGCTGCCCTCTGACCCACCCGGGTCCCTCTTACAGCCCAACCCTGCCTGGCTTTCACCGCGCCGTATGGGCAGGCCCCCTTAACCCTTTAACAGAAAATGCCTTGACCTTCCCAGGGGTCTTGCTTTGAGCTCTTCGGTCCGGGGATCGGAGGTTCTCCCTGAGAATTCCTCAGTGCCAGCTGGAGGTCCCTGTGATCCCGGGCTCTGTCAAGGTTCAGAAGCTCTGTCCCATCTGGGTCACCAAACTGTTACTGAAAATAGGAAGAGAAATGCCTTAACACCAGTGTAGCATTAAGAAGCAGCATTTCCTCTTTATTATCAGCACCAGGCACACGGGGTCTTTTTTCCTCAAATCATGTGCCCCGTGTGTGGCCCCAACCAAAGCTCAGATCACCCAATTACACACGTATTCATTATTTTTCCCAAAATAATCATACATATTCATTCTGTTTCTAAAAACTGGTTAATAATTTTGCATAGCTGTTACGCATGTGGCTTGAGCTTAAGAAGATCCATTCTGTGGAATACGTGGTGTCCTCCTGGTTGCCGAAGAAAAAGCCCTTTAGGATTTTCATGGGAATTCTCCCCTATACGGTGGATAATTGGCCAAGAAACCTGAGTTATCAGAGTTTGTGGTGATTTATGCAGGTTTCAACCAGCCTTCAAACAGCCCAGGTCGTCTTCTCTCTTCTGCTTTGTCTTCTGTCGCTCTCCCAGAGCGTGGACCTGCAGTTTAGATTTTTCTCATTCCTTTCCCAGACCGCCGAGGTTTTCGTATCTCTATTGTACAGACCGGTATGTACAAGGTAACATAACAGTTGCACTCAAGATGATCTGCTCCATAACCTTCCCTGGCTTCTTCTGGCCCTTCTTGTAGATGGGTGTCACATTTGCTAACCTCCGTTGATGGGGACCTTCCCAGTTAGCCAGGGCTGTTGATAAATGGTGGAAAGTGGCACTTCCAGCAGCTCCCTCGGTGCCTTTGGGTGGATCCTATCTGGCCCCGTAGTACTGGTGTGTGTCTAATTGGTGTCGCAGGTCCCTAACCATTTCCTCTTGGATTATGGAGTCTTCATTCTGCTCCCCAGCAGAGCATTCTGCTCTTCCAGCTCAGGGAGCTGAGTACCCCAAGAACAGCTGATCTTACTATTAAAGGCTGAGGCAAAGACGACATTCAGGACCTCACACTTTCCTTGGCCTTTGTCATTATGTTTCCCCCTACATCCAATGAAGAATGGAGATTCTCCTTAGCCTTTCTTTTGTTGTTAATGAGTTTATAGAAATTTTCTTTATTGTCTTTTATGGCAGTGGCCAGATTAAGTTCTAACTGGGCTTTGGCCCTTCTAATTTTCTCCCTGCATAGTCTTACAATATCTTTGTAGCCTTCCTGAGTGGCCTGCCCCTTCTTCCAAAGGTCTGTTGTGGGAACAGCCGGCGATCGATCATGGACAGAAATTTAAGGATCACCAGAAATACAAAATATAATCGCTTTGCCGTGGGACCCGTGAGCAGCTGCAGAAGACACGGGAGAAAGAAAACAACAAGTTAAAAAATAGCAGGCAGAACAGCTGCAAAATAGCAGGCAAGCGCTGGGAAGTACAGGGAGTAGAGGCTGAACTGATAAGATAAAGGGAAGGTGCTTTTTAGTGGAAAATCACTGCTTAAGAGTGAGAAGGTATATAAGGTTTGGAATAGCACTAATAAAGGGTCTGCGTTATCACTTTCATAAAGTGCGTGCAGTCCGTTATTTTCGTTCTCCGACAAATGGTGACCCCGACGTGATTTTTCCAACGCCGAGGACCGACAAATGCTGAGCCCGACGTGATTTTTCCAACGCCGAGGAAGAACGAAACTCAGGGAGAAACTGCGGGGAGAAACTGCAGCCGACACGAAGCGGTGCAGGGAGAAACTGCGGAGAGAGACTGCAACCGGCACAACGTGGTGCAGGGAAAAACTGCAGGGAGAAACTGCAGGGAATCAGCAGCCTACACGAAGAGGCACTGGGGTTACCCGCAGGGACTGTGGCCGACACGACAGCGGCCCAGGGGCTCAGCAGCTACACGAAGAGGTGCTGAGGGTCAGCAGTCGACACGAAGCGACGCTGGAAATATCCGCAGGGACCTTAAAAAGGTGAGCACCTGAGGCGCGGTATGGGGCAGGCTTCATCGACTCCAGAAGAAGCGGCGATAGCCAAACTCCTGCTGCATATCCTCTCTAAGAGAGGGATTAAATACGATGAACATGCCGTCCGGCGCCTGTTACACTGGCTCCGGACGCAAGGCTTGCCAGCAGAAACATCAAAGGCATTTGACCCTGCCGTGTGGGACGAAGCGGGCAAACTCTTGTGGGAGGCAGTCTCGCGCGGAGATAAAAACGCAGAAGGGCTGGCTATTACCTGGAGGCTAATGTCTGAGGCAATTAAGAGCGTGATGGCAGAGAGAAAAGCTGCAGCGGAGGCAGAGGCTGCGCTGGGGGCCCACGCACTTGCAGTCCCGTCCGCTCCGCCGTCAGACCGGGGTAGAGAGAGTGTAACGGGGCGAGAACAGTGCCCGCTGCCGGAGGCAGCGATGCAAACTGACCGGGAGATGGCAGGCTCTACCAACAGGCTGCCTCTGCCATCTCCCCGCCCGCCGACGCCATCTTCCCCCCCGCCGAGGACGGCCCCCCCGCCGCCGACGCCATCTTCCCCCCCGCCGACGACGTCCCCCCCCCCCGCCGACGCCATCTTCCCCCCCGCCGACGACGTCCCCCCCCCCGCCGACGCCATCTTCCCCCCCGCCGAGGGCGGCCCCCCCCCCCGCCGACGCCATCTTCCCCCCCGCCAACGACGTCCCCCCCTCCGCCGACGCCATCTTTCCCCCCCCCCGAGGACATCTCCCCCCCCGCCAAGGCGATCAGAACCGGTGCCCTCGTCCTGGCCGTCACTTCCGACAGTTCCGGGGAACACCAACGGCCCCGGCGAAATCAGGCCTAGTGGCCACGTAGATCCACGATATCAATGGTCAAAAATTCAAAAAGAGGCTTTGAAAGATGGGGAGGTGTTAAATGCTTACCCTGTAGTGGTGGTGAATAATCAGCAAGAATACCAGGCCTTTCATTGGGATTTGGTGAAAGAAATTCGTAAATCTGTAATGACCTATGGTCTGCATGCGCCGTATACCACCGCTCTGCTAGACAACATCTACGGGGGCAACTTATTAACTCCTTATGATTGTGATCAGCTGGCCGCCCTGATCCTGACACCGATGCAAAGACTCCTTTGGAAGGACAAGTGGGGCACTCTGGTTAACGAAGAAGCCATGCGAAACCTAGACAGGCCGGACGATGACCCTTTAAGGACAATAGGCCCTGGTCAAATGATGGGAAGGGGTCAATTTTCTGAACCAAGGTTGCAGGCCAGGCTTCCTGTTGACGTGCTACGAATGTCTGCCGGCCTGGCCCAACGGGCTCTAATGCAGATTTCTGCTGACTGGCACATTATAGTAATTGACTTAAAAGATTGCTTTTTCACAATCCCATTATATGCGCAGGATGCACCACTTTTAAAAAAAAAAAAAAAAAAAAAAAGAAAAAAAGCAAAAGCCATTGTCCAGTCTTGCCCTAGTTGCCAGCAACTAGGGCCAGGAATAGAACAAGCAGTTAATCCTCGTGGTTTACACGCCCTTGACGTTTGGCAAATGGATATCACACATGTGCCTGAATTTGGGAAACTTAAATACGTCCACGTTTCGGTGGATTGCTTCTCCCATATCATCTGGGCTACTGCTCAGACAGGAGAGACGGCAAACATGTTATAAAACATTTACACATGGCTTTTGCGGCCTATGGGGTACCGCGCACCGTAAAAACTGACAATGGGCCTTGTTATATAGCCTCCAGTCTCCAGCATTTCCTTGCATTATGGGGAGTTCAACACATCACTGGTATCCCACACTCCCCCACAGGTCAAGCGATCATAGAACGCATGCATCACACCCTGAAGCGTCAATTGCAAAAACAAAAAGGGGGGACCGGAGGACCCTCAAACACGATTATTTAAGGCTTGTTATGTGTTAAACTTTTTGCGGTTTCCTCAAGGTCAAGAGCACCCACCTATTATACTGCACTTGCGGGGCATGAAGACAGGGGTGGCTGTTGCAGATCAACATGATATATTGATTCGAATGCGTGACCAGGAGACAGGGGAATGGAAGGGTCCGTACCGATTACTTACTTGGGGACGAGGATATGCTTGTGTTGTTACAGATCGTGGAGTCCAATGGATCCCAGCGAAATGGGTAAAACCTTGGCTGCGCACACTGTCATCACAACCACCGTCATCGGAATCCAACTAATCGTGAGCAGTACTGCTTGGATAGTCCCACAGCCTAATGAAAATGTTTGGGTAACACTTGCTAATGCCACCGGACAAGATTTTCTCTGCCTTAGTACAGCAACTCCTCAAAATCCCTTTTCAACATGTTTGGTGGGAATTCCTATAGACACAGTAAAGTGGTTCGCCTTTTGTAATGCGACGGCTGTAAGGCCAGCATGTCCAAACGTCTGGAACAAGTCCGTAGACGGGTGGTTGGCGCACGCCTTCCCCCCATCACCCCTTCAACCCCAGGAAGTGCGATTGTTGGGTTCTGTGCAGGCTGCTGTCTGCGTGTTTTTTAATTATACCGGGAAAAACAGAAATCTATCCTGGTCTGTAAATAGCACCTTATCACCATATACAAATAGTAGCATATGGTGCAATTACACCATTCCCAAAATTTCTGTAGGCAGTAATACACCTATGAAGCTCCCTTCGGGTCTTTTTTTCATCTGTGGGAATCGAGCATGGGCTGGTATTCCGGCCCCTATACGGGGTGGTCCTTGTACAATCGGGCGTCTCACATTACTAACACCAAATATTACTATGATACATCAGCATTCGCACCTTCTACGGCATCGAAAGAGACGATCGCACCATGTTTTTGATCCCATGTGTGATTCACAGGCCACATTTTGGAACCAGGCAGAAATAATAACAGCTTCTCTTTTTACACCTGGTGTAGCTGCCGCCAAAGCCCTGGCAACACTAAATAGATTAGGATGTTGGTTAGCAAAGCAGAGTAACGCTGCTTCACGAGCTTTGAGTGGATTGTTATTGGACACTGATTCTATTAGACATGCCACGCTTCAAAATAGAGCAGCTATAGATTTTTTATTGCTAGCACAGGGTCATGGATGTGAAGACTTTGAAGGAATGTGCTGTATGAACCTGTCAGACCATTCTACATCGATCCATAAAAGCATTCAGGACTTGAAGGATGGAGTTAAACAGTTGCAGATAACGAGCACGGGCCTCGATGGGTGGTTTCAGCAGTGGGGTATAACAGGTTGGATTAAAGATATATGTAAACAAGGTATGCAAATATTAATTATGATTATGATAATATTGATTGGAGGATCATGCATAATAAATAAAACCATGGTAATCGTAAAGAAAAATATGGCAGGTATCTGGATAGCACAAAAACAAAAAGGGGGAATTGTAGGAGATTTTAAAGAGCAACAGGACTTGTTGCTGTCAGATTTGTAAACAAGGATGGACATGAACGGACGAGTGTCAGGCATGATGGACAAGGACTGAAGACAAGACAGAGTGACCGAAGACATCCCTTAAATCAATTAGCATATGTTGAAAGATTTTATGTATTCTTATTTGTATACTGTGTTTTATGTCACGTGTGCAGTAGCTAGTGGACAGATCACTCCAAGCAGTGTTGGTTCTAAACAAAGAAGGGGGAAATGTGGGAACAGCCGGCGATCGATCATGGACAGAAATTTAAGGATCACCAGAAATACAAAATATAATCGCTTTGCCGTGGGACCCGTGAGCAGCGGCAGAAGACATGGGAGAAAAAACATCATGCAAGAAGCCGTGGGATCAGTGAGCAGCTACAGAAGACACGGGAGAAAGGAAACAACGAGTTAAAAAATAGCAGGCAGAACAGCTGCAAAATAGCAGGCAAACGCTGGGAAGTACAGGGAGTAGAGGCTGAACTGATAAGATAAAGGGAAGGTGCTTTTTAGTGGAAAATCACTGCTTAAGAGTGAGAAGGTATATAAGGTTTGGAATAGCACTAATAAAGGGTCTGCGTTATCACTTTCATAAAGTGCGTGCAGTCCGTTATTTTCATTCTCCGACAGTCTGTCCTGGGTTCAGTTAGGATAGGGTTAATTTCCACAGCCAGGATAGCTGGACCGAACCTGCCAGTGGGATATTGGAAATCATACTGACGCCATGCCCAGTGTATATATTTATTTGGGGGAGGCTAGCTGGGAAAGCGTGCGCAGTTCCAAGCGGCAGCAAGGCGCAGCACGGCTTGGCTCGTTTTGGCTCTGTGTGGCATGGTGTGGTGCGGCATGGCCCTGTGTGGCAGTGGTGGAGAGCATTATGTTGTACACACCTCGCTTTGTTATCGTTATCACTATTGCTTCCTCTCTCTTTGTGTTGTTTCAGGTAAACTCTCCTCATCTTAACCCACTCGGCTTTCCTTTTCATTCTGCTTCCCCCCCACAGGGGACAGGAGGGAGCAGGCACTCAATGTGGGACACAGGGGCTGAGACCACGACAGACCTGACCCAAGTGTGTTAAAAAAATGTTGCTATATGCTCTTTGTGTATGAGTTAAATAGTCCGTGATGACCATGCGGGTCCATTTGCTCACACAGCAGTGTTATGTAGACCCCGACGTAAGCTCTGTATTCCCTGCGGTGATGTTTATCATCTCGGGAGACACATCAGGACTATCACGTTGTTATATTGGATACTGACGACTCATGACACGATTACACCACCGGTTATGAGGTTAATTTGGAATTGTATGCGGCATTGTCATCTCCTAGTACCCTCACCCGAGCTAGGGGCAAGACAGGGGAGGGGACTGTCTCAGCTTCTGAGAATTTTGAATACCCCTGGGATGCCCAGGCCAGGCTGCTCTTACTGTTACGTCTCCTGAATGCGTCTCAGGTCTTGTTTAGGGTTGCACAAAGGTTCTTCAGGAATAGCACCCCGAGATCTGCCCCGAGGCTGGAGAGTTATGAGTGGCAGGGTGTGTGGCAGAGCATGGGCAAGTGCCGAGGACAGCGGTCGCCTCCAGTGCTTTGGAATCTCACCCCTGAACACGTGCAAGACCCTGACAAACTAGTGAAATATTTGGAAAATGTGTGTTGTCAACTGGGCAACTCCAGAGACACAAATCACAGCAACGTGCTGGGGGCTGGCCCACGCCTACCAAGCCCCGTTCAACACTGTTCGGTGCCCTCGAGGGGCAGAGAAGGTCTCTGGACCCAAAATCAGAGCAGCAGGCTCTGCGGCTATTCAACCCTCACGACGAGCACTGTGGCCACTCAGACCCTGGCAAGAGGCGCTGCCACGGAACCGGAGAACCAGCCCGTGCTGGTAACGGTCGCCCCCACACAGAAAAAGAAATACACCAAACAACGGTCCCCTTAGCGAGGGATGGTGATGAACCAGGGCCATCCTGAGACCAGGAGGAAGAGGCAGAGCCAGAGGTGATCTCCCGATCGCTATCCCTGCGTGAGCTGCAAGATAAGCAGAAGGGTTTCAGCCGTCATCCAGGCGAGCACGTTGTTACCTGGCTGCTCCGACGCAGGTGCTTTATAACACCCTGAGCGATGCCAGCTGCCTGCTCACCACCCGTACAGACCAGGATCTCAGCTGTTGGGAGGGGGCGCCCCCCTGCTCCAGGGAGAGACCATGGGAGGTGCACACCACAGGCACCCTCTGGTTCTACCAGCGTGACAACGGAGAGGACCTGAGGGAGTGGGATGGAAAAACTGCTTCGATCCTGGAGGCCCAAGTGCCCGAGCGGCAGGGGACAACAAACGCACAGGGGGATTCTCCCAAGAAAAACGCTGCCCCGGTTTCCCGTGGCACATAGCCCAGGCAGGGCAGGAGGGCTGAGCTCACCACGGATCCTCCTGAAGGCACTCCTGAGCCATTTTTACAAGCAGTGAGTGACTCCGGTCGGGATTCGAGGGGCCCAGCCTCCAGCCAGGTGGAGGAAAGGGCCCACCGGCTGTACTGGGCTGCGTGGGTGCCTGGCCTGGCACAGCAGACCCGCGGGAGCAGCAGGCGCCAGTAGATACTGGCCCACCGTGTACTTCAAAGGCATTCAGTTATAAAGGGGCAGGACCCGTCTGTATCTCTGGGGTGACGGGGGATCCCAACAGCTCACCGTACGGGGAGCTGGGGTGAGCCTCACCGGGAATGAGCGGCATAACCACCCCACGGTGACTGGCCCAAGGCCCCACACACCTTCGGCACAGACTGCCTCAAGAGAGGGTACTTCAAGGGTCCAGGAGGGTACCGACGGGCTTTTGCTAGAGCTGCTTTGGAGACAGAGGAAACCGAACAGGTGTCCACCTTGCCCGGTCTCTCGGAGGGTGGAAACCCAGTTCCACGATTTACCACGGACTGACTCAGCCCGCACTGGACAAGGGTCGGGCTCCTGAACACTTGCAACCAGCTGGTGCCATCCCTGTGGGGGGAATAGAGCAGCAGAAGTTTTTGAGAAAGGGGAGAACACAGTTCACATCCCGCTGAAGGCCGGTTTTGCCGTAAAACCAAGTCAAGGGACCTGCACAGGAGGTCAAATTTTTAGGACTAAAATGGCAAGACGGGCGTCGCCAGATGCTGATGGATGTGATCAACACGACAGCGGCCGTGTCTCCAGCGCCTAACGAAAAGGAAACGCGGGCTTTCTGAGGCGTTGTGGGTTGCTGGAGGATGCACATCGCAGACTACGGTCCGACTGTAAGCCCTCTCCGTCAAGTGAGCCGGAAGAAAAACGATTTTAAATGGGACCCTGGGCAGTGACAAGCCTTTGAACAAATCAAGCAAGAGACAGTCCAGGCAGGACAAGATGTTACAAACGTGCTCTACACGGCAGCCGGCGAGAACGGCCGTACCTGGAGCCTCTGGCAGCAAGCCCCCAGGAGACCTGAGGCCGACCCTCGGGGTTTTGGAGACAGAGACACAAAGCACTCGAGGCCGGCGACGCTCCAACTGGGAAAGAGATAGGGGCAGCATATGAAGGAGTTCGAGCTGCCTCGGAGGTGGTCGGTGCTGAAGCTCGGCTCCTCTCAGCACCCCGGCGGCCGGTGCTGGGCTGGGTGTTCAAAGGGAGGGTCTCTTCACGTCATGCAGCCGATGCCACGTGGAGCACGTGGGTTGCACTGGCCACGCAGTGGGCTCAGACAGGGAGCCCTGGCCACCCAGGAGTCTTGGGAGTGATCACAAACTGGCCAGAGGGCAGAGGTTTTGGAATGTGCCGGAAGAGGGGGTGACACGTGCTGAAGAGGCCCCACCATGTAACAATCTACCAGATTACAAGAAGCAGGATGCCCTGTTCGCTGAAGGGTCCAGTGGCGTTGTGGGAAAACATTGACCGTGGAAGGCTGCTGTCTGGAGTCCCACGGGACGAGTTGCCAAAGCTGCTGAAGGAAAAGGTGGAGGGAGTCACTTTGCAGAGGTGAAAGCCGTCCAACTGGCTTCAGCTATCGCTGAGCGAGAAGGGCGGCCAGTGCTGTGTCTCCACACCAACTCAGGGATGGTGGCAGTGCCCTGTGGCGGTGGTTACAGCAATGGAAGCAGAGCAATGAGCAGCTCAGAAGTAAAGCCTTGGGGGCTGCTCACTTATGGCAAGATCCTGCTGCTTGGCTAGAGAACCTGGTTGTGAAAGTACGTCAGGTGGATGCCCATGTTCCCAAGAGTCGGGCCACTGAGGAACATCAAACCAACCACCAGGTGGACCAGAGTGCTGAGGTTAAAGTGTCTCAAGGAGATCTGGATTGACACCACAGGGGTGAATTATTGTCAGCTCAGCGAGCATACGATACCTCAGACCATCAAGGCAGAGATGCAACATACAGATGGGCTTGTGACCGAGGGCTGGACTTGGCCATGGACACTATTGCACAAGTCATCCATGAATGTGGACCATGTGCTGCAATTAAACAGGCCAAGTGGTTAAAACCTGTGTGGTACGGAGGGCGTTGGGTCAAATATAGACATGGGGAGGCCTGGGAAATGGACTGTATCACACTTCCACGAACGTGCCGGGGTAAATGCCATGTGCTTACTATGGTGGAAGCCACTACTGGATGGCTGGAAACATATCCAGTGCCCCATGCCACTGCCCGTAACACTATTCAGGGGCTCAGAAAACAATTCTTGTAGTGACACGGGACCCCAGAAACAATTGAGTTGGACACTGGGGCCAAAAAGCATGGCATGGAGTGGGTGTATCATATAAACTACCATGCACCGTCCTCCAGGAAAATGGAGCGGTACAATGGACTGCTAAAGACTACCCTGAGATCAATAGGGGATGGGACCTTCAAACAGTGGGATGCACACTTATCAAAAGCCACCTGGTTAGTTAACGCTAGAGGATCTGCCAAGCGAGCTGGCCCTGCCCAATCAAAACCCCCATGGCCTGTAGAAGGGGAGTTCTGCACGTATTCAGAGTCTGAAGCCTTGAAACTCATGAGCTTTTATAGAACTATAAACAACTAGAAAATTTGGGCATCTTCAATGTTAAAACAGAATTTTGAGGGTAACATTGTCAATTAAGCACGAATAGGCGCAAGAAACACTGAACTTTTCTGAAAGTGTCTTATCTATTCAGTTAATTCTGGTAGAGCACGGTTTCTTTCTGCAGAACTCTGCCCTTAACTCTCTCACCTAATAAAATGTGTTGTTACGTGACCTAACCATGGCCCCACCCTCTGGCTTCTTGGGAATGGTCAGGTGGGAATTAGGACTGACTTCCAAAAAAAGGCGATGGGATCAATAGCCCAATCAAAGTGCATCTACACCAACGCACATAGCATGGGCAACAAACAGGAGGAGCTGGAAGCCACTGGGCAGCAGGAAAACTATGATGTAGTTGTCATTACGTAGACATGGGGGGATGATGCACACAACTGGAGTGCTGCATTGGAAGGCCATAAATTCTTCAGGAGGGATAGGCCAGGAAGGTGAGGCGGGGGAGTGGCCCTGTATGTTAGGGAGTGTTTTGACTGTCTAGAGCTGGACAATGGTGATGATATGGTTGAGTGTTTATGGGTAAAAAGGGGGATGGCCAACAAGGCAGATATCGTGGTGGGAGTCTATTTTACACCACCCAACCAGAATGAAGAAGTAGATAAAATATTCTTTAAGCATCTGGGAGAAGTCTCACGATCACTGCAACTTGTTCTCGCGGGGGACTTCAACTTACCAGATGTCTGCTGGAAATTCAATACAGCAAAGAGAAAACAGTCCAGGAGGGTCCTGGAGGGTGTGGAAGACAACTTCCTGACACAGCTGGTGAGGGAACCAACCATGGAAGGCTCCCTGCTGGACCTGTGGTTCACTAACAGAGAAGGACTTGTGGATGATTGCAAAAGTTGGAGGCCGTCTTGGCCATAGTGATCTTGAGATGGTAGAGTTTTCAATTCTTGAAGAAGTAGAGAGGGGGGTCAGCAGAACTGCCACCTTGGACTTCCAGAGGGCAGACTTTGGCCTGTTTAGGTGACTGGTTGACAAAGTCCCCCTGACAGAGTCAGTCCTGAAGGGCAAAGGAGTCCAGGAAAGCTGGACATCCTTCAAGAGGTGCAGGAGCAAGCCATCCTGGGGTGCTGTGAGATGCGCCGGCAGGGTAGAACACTGGCCTGGATAAACAGGGAGCTTTGGCTGGAGCTCAGGAAGAAAAGGCAAGTCTATGGCCTGTGGAAGAAGGGGCAGAACACTCAGGCAGACTGCAAGGATTTTGCGAGGCTGTGCAGGGAGAAAATTAGAAAGGCCAAAGACCAGCTAGAACTTAATCTGGCTGCTGCCATAAAAGACAATAAAAAATGTTTCTGTAAATACATCAACAGCAAAAGGAAGGCTAAGGAAAATCTCTGTCCTTTATTGGATGCCGGGTGGAAACATTGTGACCCAGGAGGAGGAAAAGGCTGAGGTCCTGAAGGCCTTCTTTGCCTCAGTCTTTAACAGTGAGACCAGTTGTTCTCTGAGTGCCCAGCTCCTTGAGCTGGAAGAGAGGTACGGGGAGTGAAGCCCCCATAATCCAAGAGTTAATGGTCAGAGGCCTGTTGCCGTGCTTAGATGTGCACGAGTCTATGGGGCCAGACAGGATCCACCCAAGGGCACTGAGGGAGCTGGCAGAAGTGCTCGCCAAGACACTCCATCATTTCCCAGCCGTCCTGGCTCATGCGGGAGGTCCCAGTCAACTCAAGTTTAGCCAATGTGACGCCCATCTACAAGAAGGGCCAGAAGGAGGATCCAGGGAACCACAGGCCTGTCAGTCTGACCTGGGTGCTGAGGAGCAGATCATCTTGAGTACCATCACGTGGCACTCAACCAGGTGATCAGGGCCGGTCAGCAGGAGTTTATGAAGTCCTGCTTGACCAATTGGATCTCCTTCTATGACAAGGTGACCCACTTAGTGGATGAGGGAAGAGCTGTGCATGTTGGCTACCTAGACTTTAGTAAAGCTTTTGACACTGTTTCCCCATCATTCTCCTGGAGAAACTGGCTGCTCATCGCTTGGAGGAGTGACTGGGTGCTCGTGGCATGATCCTCTTTGCTGGATAAAAAGCTGGCTGGCTGGCCGGGCCCAGAGAGTGGAGGGGAATGGAGTCAAATCCAGCTGGCGGCCGGTCACCAGTGGTGTCCCCCAGGGCTCAGTGTTGGGGCCTGTCCTCTTCAACATCTTTATCAAGGGTCTGGATGGGGGATCGAGTGCCCCCTCAGGTTTGCAGATGACACAAGCTGGGTGGGAGGGTTGATCTGGTTGAAGGTCTAAGCGGCTGAACTCATGTCCTCTCGCTCGCTCTCCATAAAGACGCTGTCTGGGTGGCAGATGCAGGCAGCCGTGATGATGACGAGCGATGCGCAATACTGCCCTCAGAAATCTCTTCACGGACGCTGGACCGAAGCTCGCAGCTGGGGCTCTTGCCATGAAGAGCGCGCTCCCCCGAGCTGCCGTCCGAGTGAACCGTGCTGCTGTGCTCCCGTTTGAAGGGCTGGTTCTGTGCGTGTCCAGCAACGGCAGCAGCCGGGCACACCGCGTGCCCGCGGCAGCTCTGGCGCGCCCGCAGCCAGCCTCGGCCCCAGCCGAGCGCGGCCCCGCCCCGCAGCCGGGGCAGCTGAGCTCGCCCCCGCCCCAGGGCTCGGGGGGAAGGCGGGGCAGTCGCGCGCGCAGGCACCGCCCCCCGGCGCCCCGCCCCGGCGCGCTCCGGCCTCTCGCGTCACTCGGCGGAGCCGCCGTGGATCGCGTGCGCGCCAGGGCCGCCGCGGCGCCGTTGAGGAGCGCCTGTGCATAAAAAATTAACTACTAGTGCTCGTAGGACGGTGTGGCGGGGGAGGAGCGGCTGTTCCTCTCAGCGGGCCGAGGCGGTGCTCACCGGGCGCCTTCAACGCTCGGCCTCCGCAGAGAGCCCCCTCTGCTGCCTTTTCCGCTGCCACTAGTCAGGCAGCGATGCGGTCACCCGCCAGGAGGCCACGGCGAGCCGGGTCCTTGCCGCGGCGGTGGCGCGGCATGTGACGGAGCTCCGGTTGCGCCCCTGCGCCGCGGTTGGGGCTGGGCGGAGGGACGCGTGTGCCTGCGCCGGGCGCCGCCGGTCAATGGGGCCGGCGTAGGGCGCGGTGGTCACGATGATGCCTGGAGAGACACCGCCGCCGCCGGCCGGGACTGCGGCCGCCGTCGTGGCCTGCGCGAACTGCGGTGTTCTCCAGCAGGTAGCAATGGGCCGCCGTCCCTGCGGCGCTGGAGCGCCCGGGGCGGGGTTTTTGTTTAAGGACGCGACAGCGGGGCTGCGCTGGGCCGCTGGCGGGTGGGGAGCGCTGAGCCACGGGCACCGCGCACGGTGCAGCGGCAGCTCGGTAGTGAACGTCGTGAACGACCGCTGTCGAAGGAGTAGCGGTGGCGAGCTCTAGCCGGGCGAAATGCCTGAAAGCAGCTCGTGTCTCCGCGGCGTGTCTGGCGAGGTCGGCTAGTGAATGTCTGGGCGTATCCTTTGGAGTTCGCTTCGGTGCGGCGCCACGAGTGTCACCCGCGCCCGTGCGGTTCTGGGGGGCAGCGCTTCGGGAGACCTTTGTTTCCCCTTCAGACGAGGGCAGGGCCCTGCTGGGAGGTCGGAGCGCCGAGGAGGTCTTCGGGCACACCGAGAACGGGTGTGAGCTGAGAGTCAGGGAAACGTGGGGGCTCGAGTGACCTCGATGCCGTTTATTGCTAATATTCTGCCACAGTTTAATTTGCTTTTGAGAGGAGAAGTTACGGGCATTTTAGTATAGAACCTACTGTGAAAACCAAGTTTGAAGAGCTTTTGTAGTAAAGCCTGGTCTAAGGATGCGTCCTTCCTTGTGGAGCCCGCGCCCTCCGTCTGCGTTTGGGTGAATCTAATTCTGGTGAATTAGGAGCTTCCTCACGGAGAGGCCCAGAAGAGAGGACAGATTATTGTACTGTGTGAAACATTAGCGACAGTTCAGTGCTTGTTTACGGTGAAACTTATTTCTGGTGAAACTTCTTTACCAACTCGAGACTCTTCCTTACAGAATATAAATGAATATGTAGCCGCATTAATTGCACTGAAGCAAAAAATGATTGATGGAGAGTAAGTACAATTGCACAAGTGTGTGGGGGTTTTTTTGTTTGGTTTTTATTGCTCTTAAGTTCTTAAAACAGTGCAGAAAATAAGTTTTGTGGACTGTAAATATTCATTAATGCACAAAACTAAATCCTTCTCAAAATGAAAGTAATTTTGTCATGAACAGGTCCTAAATCTAGACCGTAAGACTTCTTTAATTATGCCCTAAAACATCTGTGTAATGATAGTAAAACAGGGTGACTTTTTGTAGCTATAATAGCTTGTTATGAATACTAGCAGAAGCAGTTCTTTGAAGAGACTTATTTAATTGTATTTATTGTGAAGAATGTATTACGAGAATATTATGAGTTATGGTGTATGCCAACATCTTCAACGGTATTTAGTCCAAGCATTGAAGTGTGAAATGCTGTTGGGATTAAATATCAGAATATAAAAAATTAGGCCAAACATCTGTCAGAACAGTAGGGTTCTAAAATGCTTCTCATAGTTTGCTTTCTCTTTGATTGCTTCCACTTCTCAATAAACATCAACATCTGATTGTATGGAATAATGCACTGAGACCCGTTCTGTATAGCTTCGTACTACGGCCTAAGAGCCTTGCTGTGTCTCCTGACTGTAATGGGGTATTTCTCATGTACCCTTTCCCAGATACGTGGCAACCTGGCTTTAGCAAATGTAAATTCCAGTCCTGCCGTTTGATTTCCTTCGAGTGTTTAAGAGAGCACTCACTGTCTTAGCTGGGACCCTTTTCTCCAAAGCTCCTTTACTCTGTGTCCATAGATTCCGTTTCCTACCTCCAGATTTTGTATCCCTCTTCTCTCTCCCTGTGCACACATTTTTTTTTTATGGGAATTGCCTCTCCTTTAAATACTTGCAGCTCAGCCCCTTCCTTTTTTACCTTACTTGATTACTTTTAACTGTTGCAGAAAATGCAAACCAGTCTTACATTTTCTCTATTTATCTGTAAAGCGAAAGGAAAGGTATCCTAAGGCATGATTGTCAAAATCGGGTGAGAAAATAAATAATGTCTTTTTTTTCTTGCAGTCGTTTGCTGACAGAGTATCAACAGAAATGCACTGATATCCTTTACTGTTCTACGTATTACAGAAAGATTTTTTTTTTATATATATATTAGAGAATGTATCGACTTTTTTAAGAGGACTTGAAGCTTTTTATTTAAAGTTTAAGTTAAGAGACGATGCCTCTAAAGAACAGACTGGATAGCCTTTGTAAAGAAAATAGGGCTTTGGAATTAACACTAAACACTTAACATCTCGCTCTGTCTAATACATGGCTTAAAATGGCCTGTTTGAAATCTGCCTTGCTGGGAATGATGCAAGTTTTCTCATGTAGCAGAAGAAGCCTTGCTTATTTACTTCAAACATATTGAAATATTTCAATTAAACACTTAGTTCTGCAAGTCCTATGTTTTTTGGCGTGGAAGTCTTTTTTTGCATGTTTCTTTGCAAATGGGTGTTTGATAAACTGTTTTTAACTTCTAACTTAACAAGAGTTTACAGCTTCAATTTGCTGAACGGTAAGTTTGATTTGAAGTGTTTACTAAAGTTGCTGTGTTCTCTGTGTCTTGGACGGTTTTAGGAGTCGGACGTTGTAACAGCAGCAGCCCTGAGTCTAGGCTGAGCTTTTAATATGGTCCTTCCTTTTACCGTGCTTCCTAAGGCGTCATTAGCAAAGGTACCCTTGGTGAGGAGAGAAATTTGTGCTTCCACAATATCTGTATGAAATTCCTTCCTGGCCCTGTGTTACATAGGAGTCCAAAGGGACCAGATGGAGAGACAGAGCTCATCTTCTGTTGGGAGTTAAATGTAAGCGTATTTGGAGCGGCCATATTTGTGTAAAGCATTTTGTCTTAGAGCTGTGGCTCTGTGTCCTGCGTACTCGATTGGATTACAGAGCAAGAGGCAGCATACAGTCTTTACGGACTCCATCCTGCCTGCTGAAAAATCCTGCAGTTGGACTCTGCTCTCATTTCACAGGGCTGCCTAGGTAGAGGCACTTCCTCTTGGCGCTTCAGTGTAGGCAGCTGGGTAGTATTCCTGTATGGCACATGCCATCTGCTTGCATCTGGCGTTAGGCTCAGTTTAATGTTTTTAAATCAGATCTGGAATTTTCTTTGATTGTAAAATGTTGGATGGAAAAATGAGAACACTTCAGAACTCTTAAAAGCCTTTGTGTGTCTCTCATGGCTTTTTTCCATAGGAGAAAGCAAAATACTCAGACACTTGCCTCAAGAATCAGAACATTGCATTTGAAAGCACCCACGGTTTTTGGCAATTTTTTTTTAATTACACTTTCTGTTCCAGAGAGATCTCTGCTCTTCGTTGCCAAGTGGAGCAGATGCTACAGAAAATCCTGCCTCTGGAAAAGTGCCAGGAAGAGTTGGGTTCCTTGAAAGCAGAGTTGGAAGAGAAAAAGGTGTGCTTGTAAGGTTTAAATAACTTGCACTTTTTCTGTTAAAGGAAGTGTATATGTTTAAAGCTGATCTTAATGAAGGAGGCTTTAATGAGCCCGGTTGTTATTTTCAGATTGTTGGAACAGGGAGCTCTGGTTTTAGGTGAAGTCAATTAAATGGCAGCGGATTTCAGATAGACAAAAAAATTCAGGCTTTTGTTGTTCCTGTAATTGTTGATGAGGTTATTTGGGTTTTATTTCTTTATTTAGTAAGGAAGGAGATAAATTCAAATTCCTTTGGTTTTCTGTTCTGATCTTAGTAGATTACTACTGAACTCTTTGTACCTTCTACTACTAAAAAGGTGCAAAGAGGGTCTGTGCAGAGTACGGTTTTGCTTCTGTTGCTGTTTTGAACATATGCTTTTACATGCTTTATGTAAAAGTTTATTCCTTTTTTTCTCTCCCATCCCTTAGCTGAGATTTAGCATTCAGAAGAAAAGGTTTTGACTGTTCAAATCACCTAAATATATGTATTTTCTAGACATTAACTATTATTTCTGCAAAAAGTACCTCACGCTCTTTCTTGTAGTTTTTGGTTATTAACATCTATTTTGTCACCGTACATAATTTTTCTTACATGTTAGAACTGGTTTTTAAATCCTTTTTCCTCAGGAGGCATTAGTAGCTGATGTCCTGATGGCACTTATTCAGAAAGGTAGAATATATGCATGGTGTATAATAGTAGTGCTCTTGACTTCAGCTTTGAGTTCCTGTCCAGGTAGGTGTTGGAGGCAGGTACTCAAAAGGTAGAGATTCATTTGTTTGTTTGTTACAACTTTTGCCTTTAAAGAGGAAGAATAACCCAACTTCTCAACTTGCTTGTTTTCTCATGGAATATACTTTTTTGGTTATGCACTGTTTTCTTTAGAATAGGCGAAGTGTCTGCCGTCTGGTTTTTGTATCCTCAGTAAGGACATACTTTAACTGTGCTTTCCCTCTCCACAGAGTTCTCTCAAGATTTATCGGGACAGTCAACTGGAATATGTTAAAATTAAAGAAGAAATAGTAAACGGTGATGCTGTGTGAGTGATCCTTCCTTTTTGCACAATCTTTCTTTCCCCCTCTTGCCTCTTCCAGAACTTGGTCTTGTACCTTACCTAGTTATGCTTTCCATTTTGCTAAAATTCTTATGCTTATGGGTTCTTAGAACCGCGAGTTGATGGAAGAATGGTCTTAAGATTTGTAGCAGACATTCTGGAATGTAGTATTAGTTTAATTATTACCCTGTCTTGAATCAGCTTTTGATGATTGTTTAGCAAAGGTTTTTAAGAACAGGGTGAGATTGGAGAAGAAGCTGTAGTTTCTCCAGTATTAATGGTTCTTAGTCTTGGCTTTCTGTTACTGCCATCCATTTCCATTGTGCTGGTAAGTCTCTGAGGCCAACATGTAAATTATATTGCCAGAGTGGCTTGCACTTAAAATCAGTCCTTAAAATAATTGTTTTTAAAGAAACAGCTCATCAAGCCCTGAACTGTCCACCATGTTTGGAAACGGGTAGAAGAGATTTTATGCCAAAAATGCAGAAGCCATTTTTGCTGCCATAGGACATAATATTGTGAATCTGTGCCTTGATAATTCCAAAGGTTGTTCCTCTGGTAACCAGCCATGCAAAGGCTTCCTTGCCTGGAGTGTATGTGTGTGTTGTCATGTCTTACAGCTCTTGATGGACTCTCTCAGGAATTTAATTGATAAATCTAATTGCTTTTTAATCCCCTTATACTCCAAGCCTCTAAATCACCTGTATCAGGGAACTGTGACTTTTCAGCATTGTATGGAGAGGTTCTTAAGCTCTCAATAGAGAACCAGCTAATGTACATCTAGGTGTTGTGAGTTTGTGGTTGTTTTTCTTCATGTGCATCACTTTGCATTTATCAACACCAATGATTGCTCTCTATTTGCTTGGAATTCTAAGACCCTTCTGCTGTTTTTTGTAGTCAGCTTTTATTTCTGATGTGTTCCAGTACACATCCCAATTGGACTCCCACTGGTGACTCCTTCCTTCCTCGTAAACCAGCTATCATTTTTAACTTGGTGTTCCTAAGCTATTTTGGTGTTACCAACAGGTCAAGAGAGGTGATCATTCCCCTCTACTCAGCACTGGCGAGGCCACATCTGGAGTACCGTGTCCAGTTCTGGGCTCCTCTGTTCAAGAGAGATGTGGGTGTACTGGAGAGAGTCCAATGAAGAGCCACGGAGATGATCAAGGGACTGAAGCATCTCTCAAATGAGATACCCTAGTATCTTTACATAGCTTGTGAAACATACAGTACTCAGAAGCACAACAGCAAGCCACTATCATCCGAAGATTGTACGAGCAGACTAGCATTGTTGACTCTTGCCATTGTCGGTTCTTCTGCCAGACTGCGTTTCATGTATAGGAACTTGTCTTATGAGCTTAAAGGAATCTGTAGCACATCATTCTATCTAAGAGCAGCAGGGAGCAACAACCCCATTGCTAACTGCACTTTAAGAGGGAACTAATGAGCTGGTAATATACAGTGTCAATACAGATATATCACCTTTATTCTATCTTTCACTCCTGTCTTGAAGGAGAAGTCAGGGCTGGTCAGCCTTGCTTTGATCTCTGGGAAGGTGATGGAGTAGCTCATCCTGGAACCCATTTCCAGGCACATGAAGGTCAAGAAACTCCTCAGGAGGAGTCCGCATAGCTTCACCGAGGGGAAGTCATGCTTGATGGACTTTATAAACTTCTACAATGAACTGACATGCCTGGTCGATGAGGGGAGAGCAGTGGCTACTGTCTGCCAGGCCTTCAGTAAGATCTCTGATAATGTCTCCCATAAGAGCCTTGTAGCCCCTCAAGCTGTTGCAGTAGGGGCTGGATGAGCAGACAGTGCGGTGGAATGAAAACGGGCTGAATGGCCAGGCCCTCAAGGCGGTGATGAATGGTGCAAAGTCTAGACGGAAGACAGTAACTAGCAGCCTACCCTGGAGGGAGAGGAACGGCACTGCATACTCAGTCCAGTCCTGTTTAACATCTTCGTTAGTGATCTGCAGGATGGGGAAGAGCATACCCTCAGTGAGTTTGCCGATGAGGCAGAGTTGTGAGGAGCGGCTGATAGGCCAGAGGGTGTGCTGCCATCCGGCACAAGCTCATCAGTGCGCTTCTCTAGCCTGTCACCCCTCAGCCTTCTCTAAGCTGAGCCAAACAAGTGACCTCAGCCAATCCTCATAAGCCTTGCCCTCAAGACCTTTCACCATCTCGGTTGCCCTCCTCTGGACACACTCTTATAGTTCGATGTCCTTGTTACATCGAGACGCCCAAACCTGCACGCAGTACTCGAGGTAGGGCCGTACCAGTGCCGTGCAGAGTGGGACAGTCACCTCCGTTGACAGCTGTGCTGTGCTTGATGCACCCCGGCACACGGTTGGCCCTTCTGACTGTCAGGTAACTTTCCATCTGGGATTTAACAGAGGGAAATAATAGAAGTGTTTACTATTCTATTTTGTTTCCCCAGTTCTGTGTATGTTTCATGTATAAGGTAAGAAATGCTGAAGTCAGAATTGTTCAGGATGCATAATTTTTTGGTTTGGTTTTAGCAAATACCTGGATATTCTGAAGAAAAGCTAAGGGGCATAAGTGATCCTGAAGGCTATTCCTGACTATCTTATTGCTTAGGTCTTATTGATTGTAAGCAAAGCTGAATTGCTTTAAGGAGTAAAACTAACCTGTCTGCATTACATCGTAGGAATACAAAAACCAGAAGCCAGTCTTCGGGGATTGTGTTTGTAACTCCAAGTTGTAGCTGAATGTAGCTATATTTATTTACCTGGATTAGCGGACTGACTCTTAAGAGCAAACTCTACCTCTGTAATAGATAGAACTGTTTGTGTGAGAATGTCAGAACCATGCCACTGATAAAAGGGACACGTTGGTCTCACAGGACCTGGGTCTGGAAGAGTGTTTTCTCTGAAATGGCTAGATTTTTTTTTTTTCCCCCCTGGCTTTTCATACAAAACCCATGTATTAATATCTTCTTTTTAACAGGAGAAAGAAACTGGAAACAAAAGTGAAGAAACTTGAAGGTAACTTTCTACATTGTGTTGTTGGGCTGTTGTGCTGTTGTGCTGTTGTCCTGTTCTGTCTCTGGATTCCATTTTCATCCAAAGAAGTAGTTGTGAGTTTCTCTGACTCCCCAAGGAGCACGGCTGGGCAGCATTGTGTGTGTGCTTAATCTCTGAATTACATCAGCCCTCCTGCAAAACGTTTTCTCTTGAGCGTCTTAGGCATATAGTGTAAATAAAGTTGGAAGGGAGCTTCTGGTCATGAAAACCTCTGGAGTCTGCCCAGCCTGACAAGGCAACCTGATTCACTTTGTGACTGTCTTCATGACGAAAAAGCTTTTCCTTATAGCCAGTTGGAAGCTCTCTTGTTTCAACTTATGCCTAATGTTTGTTGTCCTTCCACCATCCACCTCTGAATGGTCTCGTTCCATCTTCTTGATACCTCCTTATAGGTACAGGAATGCTGCTCTTGGATACATACCTTCTAAGTTGTTTGGGGTTTTTTTTTTGGGGGGGGGGGTTTCCTTCTCAAGCTAATTAGGTCTAGTTCAATAAGCCTGTTTTCTTAGGGCATGTGCTCCAGTGTTCTACTAATCTTGGCACGATTCTTCTAGTCATGCTTTTAACTGTATTTAAATACGTAGTGATCCTGACACATTTCCTGATTTCTAAATATTCTGGCAATTAGTTTCCTGTTTGTTTTCATTTTGTTTTTAAGGAGAGATAAAGCACTTTGTGGCACTTGGTTATTTCTTGTCCTGCTAGCAGAAGGTGGTTATGCATAAAGCACTCTGATACTTTACTTGCTGTATTGTTAGTTGGCAAGGTAAATATTTTCATCCATGACACACTTACAGCTGTGCTTATCATGGTTTAAAGTATAACGAACTGCGTGACTTGTATCTCAGTGTTAGAAACCCCCGAAATCCTACTGTAAAGTACAGGTACAGGGTGTGTATTTTGATGAGCATTCAGGAGTTCCGTTATGTGACAGCAAGGTTTTTTTCCGTCTTGCCCCCCAAAACTCCAATTCTGTCAGAGCTAGAATGAAATACTGTGAAATAGTTTGCATTAGGTCCAATCTGAGTGACTAGTTTATTTGTTTTGTTCTTTTCTGTGTTCATTAAATATATCAGGGCCCATATTTATCTTGGTATCTTGTTGATGTGACGTTTTCCTGTGATTGTTTTGTCAGCCTACCTTGAGGTAGGATTTTTAATGCTCTTTGTTTTGGTACGTTCTCTTCTGTGACCTGATCTGATCAGCAGGCAAGTTCCATCTGTCTTTTTGCTGCTGTCCACGTATAAGTCACCAAGCTGTTCTCTCAGTTCTCTCAAGTATCTCCCTCGCTTGAGAAGTTTGCTAGGAGCCTCACATTCAATTCTCACTTACCTGCCCTGTTCTCTTTATTCCCACCCATCTGCGATCTTCACAGCTGTCTGTTAGACATGAAGAGCTAAGGGACTCTTCTCTGTTTATTAGTCTTGTGTGCTAGCTTCATCTTTTTAATGCGGTTGTCTAGAGTGTTTTTATCTTTGAACCAGAGCCCTCTTTTAAATAAGAGAATAAAACACATGAAAAAACATTGCACCTCATTCTTAATTTTATTCCCTCTTTTCACTTGGTGTATATTATTGTGCAGTATCAGTACAACATGACCCACTCTTCGTTCTTGCACGTAAGTGAGAAAAGTAATATATTTCAGTAGTTTAGAACAATAAGATGACTTTTTTTTTCTGGTAATTTGATTTGTAATCTGGTGACTAATACTACTTAAATTAGTTCTCTTATTGTATTTTCTAACTTGAGTTTTGATTCTCTTTCTTGAAGAGGCTGCAACAAAGCATACACAGGACGTCAGACAACTGAAAACTGAAAAGAAAAGGCTTGAAAAGGAGCTAAAGAAGGCACAAGTAAGACTTTCCTGGTCTTGTGGATGAAGCTTCTTTTTGTATTTCTAGGGGGGAAAAAAGGAAGCTCCTAGTAACAGAGATACTGAAATAGTAAAATTACATTTGTTGGGGATATTGAGTAACTAAACATAGCAATTTACCTTAAGAGAGAGAAATTTTCCAACTGAAGCGTGACCTTTGAAATGATTTACATTTCAGGCTTGTTAAGAGCAGATGCTCTACAAACTATGTATGGAGTGTAAAATTAATATTATTTCATTTAAACAGGGAAAACTTGATGGTGTACTTAAAGAGAAGTGCAGAAAAGGTAAGTGTTCACTTTTGCCCTCAGATTTATGTGTGGTGTTGTTCCATTTGAACATTTTCACCCTCTTCTCTTTCTAATAGTTAAGCATGCGGAGACCCAGAGTTCAGGTGAAGATCTTAAAACAGATATAGACAAAGGTAAGATTTTTTTGCAAGACTGTTCTCTGCGTGGAACCAACCATTATGAATTTATTGAAATTCTTCTGGAGTTGCATATCTGGAAACAGGATACTGACAGAAATGCTGTAAGAGCAAACGTGGCTGATACAAATATGTTACACTGATGAAGGATTAATATAATAGATCACTATTTTCAGTTTTACAGTAAGGAAAATACTTGATTCAATAAAACGTCTAGTCTACCCTATGCATGTGAGAGGTCAATGCGCAATTCTAAACCAAAATGCAAACACTGAGAAAAATATAAGCAATCCCTTTGAAGCTCACTGAAATCGCAAAGGAAGCATGCAAAGCAGAATACACAAGATAGAAGTATAATCTGCTGCAATTTCTATGTGAGGCTCTGTCCATCTAGTGGAAATCTAGGATGTATAGTTGTTTCTTATCCTATTGACTTTTTTTTCCTAATGAGCTAAAATATTTGCTGCAAGTTGTCATCTGAATCTAACTGTGCAATGGAGCAAACTCCTTTAAACTTTCTGTAAAATACTGAGGCCAAATTTTAAGAAACTTTTTTTTTTTTCATTTTTGCAGTCTTTTACAATACTGGTCTTGCTTTTGAATTGTTTAGAAATTCTGAAGGCAATTTTCAGGCAAAAGAAGAACTTCCCTGTCCTGTTCCTTGCTTCACAATATTTGTATGTGAAGCTTGTTGTCAAAATGAAACTTTTCTGAGAAAGATAGATCTTGTCAATTCTTCTGTGTTTTGGCATGTCTTTACTGCCTCTTGTATTTTACTGATTTCATCCTTTAATTTTTAATTAATGGGAAAATTAAGATCTGAGCCCTAATCTGAGCTTCAAATAGCAGCAAGGCTTTATGACTCATGAGAAATTGTTAGCAGCTGTCATTCAAAATTTGGCAGGTTTTCCTCTTCTGTGCTGAGTTTTTTAATATGTCTCTTCATAAAGTAGTAGCAGTTTGCTGTGGTCTTCGACTTACAGAATTGGCACAAAACCAATAGTCTCGGTTCCTGATTGTTGGATGTGATGGTAGTTTTGGCGTCAGTAGGTGAGGTGTTTGTTTATTTTGTTGCATTTTTGACCTGTTTCTCCCTCTCCATCTGCCCTTCTGGTTCTGGAACTAGGTTGTTTGGCATCACCTAGCAGTGGTGCTTTAGGACTCCAGATAATGTCTACTGATGAAGTGGCCTGATAATTAATTCGAATATATTTACTGTGCTGTTACTCCATGATAAGACTAAGATGAGTTACTACTGAGTGGACCTAAAGAAAGTGATATAAATACCTTCTTCCTAAAAGATTTCCTTCCCCGTTTATGTTCATGTCATCTAAATTGTTTTAGAAAGCTGTTTCATTTCAGTGCTGCTACATTCAAAACTGCTTTTACATTTTACTCTGGGTGCTGCTACAACTTTTTGCCGCCCTCACTATAGAAAGGAAGAGCTCTAAACCATTCTGCAACTGTTCCTTCAGCCTGCTGGGTGGCTGTGGCCCATGCAGGATCCAGTCTCTCAATGGCATCTAGCATTTCTCTTTCTCTGAAGCTAAAATGTCTTGTCTTAATTTTTTGTGGGTATTTTATTTTTTTGTTGTAGACATGTCTGTGATCTGAGTGAAATAAAGAAACATACATTCTTATCTCTCTGACCAATTCCGGTGTTCCTCAATTTATAAAAGTATTTATTTTAACAGAAAAAATAAAGCTCTTACTAGAAGAACTCTGGATGTGCATTGACAGTGCAACGGGAAAAAGAGAGAATCAGGAAAATCATCCTATCTTGGGTGAGATGGCATGCAAACTCCCAAAATTTTCTTGAAGCTGTCTCTTTTTCTGACCAAAAATAAATATTGGTACATTTTTTCAGCTTCTATTCAGGATAAGGCATGGCCTGAAAAAAGAAGACTGACTGTTACAGAAGGTAGGTTCCAGTACATGTGAGTTTATTAATATGCAAGTGCGTTAATGTAGTCTTCCTGGGATATCATCAGGTTGGGTACTGTTTGTGTAACACTTTTTTGACAGACTTAAATATTTCCTTGGTGATTGCCTCGTCAAGTACATGTGTGATTAGAATATTTAGAAATAATTGCACATATTAATTTGAACAGCCAAGTAAGTTGAAATGCTCTTCTAAATAAAAGCTGCTGTAATCTGCTATTGCACTTGAGAAATTCTTTTACTATCAGCTGCTTTGACTATTTCTAAGTAGTAAAAACTCAAATCTCATATTTTTACCTTAATTATTATATCATTATAAACTCTGCAGTATATAATGTGAATTGCAAGATGCAAGAGCCCTTTGAGTCTGAAACACAAGGTAACACAGTCGGACTGCAAGATTTAAGAAGAATTTCTTCATTCGTACCCACCTGAATAATCATAGATAATGGTGTATTAATTTTCATATTTGTGATAGAGCAAAACAAAACATAATTTGGTGATAGCTTTAATTTTGTAATGTGATATTCAGTATAATAATAAAAAATAATCTGAGTAGTTATCCACAGGTACGTTCACAGCAAACTTGAGCTGCTTTAACTTTACATAACAGATGTCATTTTCCTTCTGCCCTCAAGACTAACAGGTCCCTTTTCTGGATTTGTCTCTCAAGTGTGCTGACTAATCTTTCATTTTTCTTCTTTTTCTCTACTACTTTGGTTTTCTGTAACTCAGGCTGTAGAGATACTGTCTGGGATAACATGAACTGTTAGTCTGTCTCCCCACCCTGTTAAGTCTGAAAATTTGCTAGCAGTGTAGATCCCAATGAATCTCGTTTCAGGTTGTGTTCCGGTGAAATCCACTTAAGAGGTGCCAAAATATAAGGACCGGCTCATAAGCCAGTTTGTCAACCTCCCTCCCACCAGTATATCTGTGGCAGCTGAGCTAGACAGTTGTCCCCTGAGAGTCTGAATTTGATTTCTTGATCGAGGGTCAATCAAATGACAAGAACAAGCACAAGAAACTGAAGAGTATGGGTTATTTCAGGGGTATTGAGTTCTAGTGTCACGTCCTTCCCACCTTTAGGTTCCATCTTTCCTAATGGAATCTTCTTAAGGAAACGACAGTACTTTCACAAAAGGAAGCAATTGTCCATAACAGCCCCTTCCAGTTAGTCCCCCTTTTGCTTTGTTGGAGCGATTAGATATCATAGAAATATATCTTACTTTCTGTTGCTTCGGGTTGGGACTTTTCGCCTTTAAGCCTAGGACAGCCATCATTCATGAAAGTGGCCATTACCTTGGATTCATAATAGCAGAATGCTTATGATTATAAATGCAACCTTTTAGCAAAAAAAAAAAAAAAATCTTAATGATTTTTCCCTGATTTCTTGTCCCATATTATAATGGCTTCATCTTAGAGAGCAAATCAACTTGATGGTAGTATTGCTGAAGCATCTTTTCCAGAGAATTTCAGTTCATTTGCCTGCCTGGATCTAGCCTTCCAGGCTAATACCTTTTTGGCTGATTTCTTAGTCCACTGTGCTGTAAAGTATGCAAAGCTTTGCATTACAATCAATACCCTCTCTGTTCCAGCAAGGTCGATTCTATGTTGAGCAGCTTTCTTGAAGAACATGTTCACGTATGAGAAGTGGAAGACTCATCAGGCTTTTCATTCATGCTTTTTCCAAGAAATGTGCTGTTGGGAAAGCCTCATAGGACAATGAGGTTTTGCTGAACTTAACTTAAAAGCACTTTTGCTTGGTCTTGGTAGTGTTGCTACAAATCTGCCAGTAATAAAGTTGCTTGTTCCTGCAGTTGACCATTAGACAAATAACCTTAGACCGTAATCTAAGGTTAATAAGACATTGCTGTTGTTTTAGACTTTGGAAAACTGTTTCCCATGTAGTGTGAGCATAAGGTCACCTACATTGTGAATGAGCATGTGAAGAAGCATTTGAAGAATCTTGCAACCCAGCGCTGAAGGTTTTGGCAATTTGAATTCTTCAGCATGCACTGTTTGTATGCAGGCATATAGTGAGAGGAGATGATGGAACAGGGGAAAAACATGTCTGGTTGGAGCTGAGCCTCTTCAGGTAGTATATGTAACGGGTTTCTGAGCTAAATCTGGCCTAGTACAGAGCTATACCCATCTTATCTGATCTTTTTTGTTTGGGGATCCAGGATAGGGGAGAAGCTGCATGAAGATGTTAAGAGCAGGGGTGGAAAGGAGCACACTGGAGGTACCTTAGTATCTGCTTTAAGACCAGATAAAAGGAGATTCCTGGTAGTGGCATTACATGTAAATTACAAAGATAAGACTGAACCCCTCAGAACCATAAAATATACACAGGTCCTTGGACTGAAGTCTATAGGACGTGAATGATTTAAAAAGCAGACCTCTTTTCTGTCTTCAAGACCATGTGAAAAAGTCTCTAAAGATAACATCTTTTTAGGTAGTGTAGCATTGCACATTTAGTTTCAGCTATGAAATGTTCACTTTAATTATTTGTTTCATATGATGGGATGTGTTCATTTGCTGTCCCAAGAAACAGAATACTGTCTGAAGCTATGAAGAATAGCTAGTGTATAAAACATCCTGAACCTCACATAATCGGAAACAGGTTGAAAAATCGAGGCTTGCCAGCAGGGCATTAGAAACTTTCAGTGGAGGGATTTTTCCTCAGAGAAGTATTGCTGTTTGTCCTTGCAAAGCGTGCAGTTGCTACTGCCAGGCATTTGCAGTCATTGTGCTGATAGTGATAAGTTTTTGCTGTAAACCAGAAGAGATTCTGTTGCTCCTTTTGAGAGGGGAAAAAAACAAGACTAGTTTCAGAAAGTTGCGTTGTTGTTTAGGGTGGGGAGAAAAGAGGACATAGTTCTGCCATGGTGACTTGTCCTACAACGTGGACAATCAGGAGCAAAGATTTGAGTAGTTGTAAAATTCAACATGTAAAGTTGTAAACATGTTCAAGATGTAAAGTTCCCGATAACTTAGTACTATTTCATAGTTTGCTGTGCAAAGTAGATTTCCCAATTGTCTAATTTAAGTTCTTCTAGGGGCAAAATAGGAGCTGTGTGTCTTTGCCTGCTTCATTGTGGAGAAAGTTCTGAGGTTACCTCCTGAATTTTATTTCTTTTCTTTGTTCCTGCTTGTGAAGGCTTTTCTTTTCCCTTGGATGGTCTAATGGGACTGGAATTGTAAAAGGAATCTAGGTTTTTCATTACAAGATGTAGAACATGTCACTGCAGTTTTTAAACAGCTTTGTGAAACAGTGTGTGATCGTAAAACTTGTAAGATGCTGCTTTGACCAAAGGAGATATCAGAGCTTGCTTATCTTTGGGGAAAATGAGGTTGTAAGGCCCTATAGGCTGAACAGTTTCTTCTTCCTCCTACTGCCTGTTGCAGCAGTTTTGATTTTGACATGGAACTGCTATGTGAAGAGACTGAGGTGGATCTTGGAAATAAGAGTTTTGATCAGTTCTCCAGCTAAGTCCTACTCTGCCAACATATCGGAATGTGCTTAAAGGTTATTGGGAGACAGATATTTGGGAGGTTATTTTCGAATTAAATTAGTATTTTCTAATCTGATTGATGCTGCTTCAGGAGTATCTGTGCAAGTTCTAGTAAGGGACCAACACTGACAACAGTAATGAAGCACACTGTTCCTTTCTGTTTTTCCAACAGAATGCAAGTTGTGCCAATCACATCCATACATCTTCTGTTCAAAACCATTTTGTGCGTGTGCTCTTAATACTGTGGGATGGTACTCGGATGTACACAAAATAGGCTTGATCTCTTGCTTGAATACTGCTGATTCTGTGTCCCATAGTGTTTAAACAGGATCACACATATCCTGAAAAGGTTGTCAACTGCTCAGTATCTTTCATTGTCTTAGTGGTTCAGGCTTCTTTGTGCATAGGTATCTTTTGGGGGAACCTCACTTCTAAGAGAGGTTTTTTTTTTTAAGGGTTCAGCTTTAACTAAGTCACATCATTAAAGACATTTGTACGATTAAACTCTATTTGAAGTTTAATGCACAAATGCTTTAGAAGTGTATGTGTATTAAATCGTAAAACCAGGAGTATAGCTAAGAACTCCCTTATGGTGTTTATGGCAGAGTGTAGTTCTACAGCCTGAGTGGGGAGTGTCACTACATGCTTATTGTGCTTTTCCTGAACATCAGTTACTGGGCTAAAACTGAAATAAATCATTGAGCTATATGGACCTTCAGTCCTACCCAGTATGGCCCTTCCTGATAAGAAAAATTGGGAAGAATACTCTAATGATCCAAGTCAGAAAGTGGTTTGGGCGGTAGCTCTTTGCACATACATATGCCTTTTGCATTAAAAAAAAACCTGTTTGTGAATAACAACATCTGATCTCTATAAGGAAAGGATTTCTGAAAGTGACTTTTAAGTGCTTCTTATTTCTAGTCTATGGGAACATCACTTGAAAAGATGATAATGCAGGAGAGGGGAAAAATTCTTAACAATATTTTTGTGTCTTAGAAACTGTACAAATCCACCAAAAGATCAGGAAGTGTGATGACGAAACGCTGCCTTGGTATTCTTCACTGGAAGGTGCTGGAAAGCAAAATTCTGAAACAGCCATGCAACTTCAAGTGAGTACTGAGCCTTTTGGAGGTGACCGCACTGAGAACAGGACTACTGAAGAGGGTCTGCGCAGTGGTGAGGATAAAACTGTAGATGTGATAATACAGACGGATGGGGCACACAGCGCTTCCTGCTTCTCTGATCCGGAACAGAAGGGCCCAGGTAGAAGTGTGATGGATATATTGAACTGGGCCAGGCCTCTCCCTGCTCTACTTTCTCCAGTACAGCGTTCACCACTAAGTAGACAGGTGAGTTTCAGGATGTGTCTGACTTGGCACTAACTTGTTAGTGTAATTACTGCAAAAATAATTAGATATTCCTGGGATTTTTTTTTTTTTTTTTGGAGTATCAGCATTGGTTACTCATGCACTGAAAGGGTCTCTGTGCAAGTGTTGAGATCTATATGGATACTTCTTTACATTCTAGCATTCTGCCTGTGGAAGGGGGCAAAACAATTTTCAGAAGTATATTTGAAACAGTCACCTTCGTCTCACCTCCTGTCATAATTTCTTTTCCCAGTGTTGCAGACTTAGTCCCAACTCCTGTTGGGTATAAGCAAAATTCTGTAGCTTGAAAGTCAAGGGGAACCTACTCAAATGTTGTTTTCCAGTAACCTTAGAATGCAAGTAGGTAGGTAAAGAAGTCTCTAACTTTTCATAGAGATACTTTACATTTGCTGAGAAGAACAATTATGGAGAAGGTTGTAATTCTGTTGATCAGCCTTAATCTCTCAAAACCGCTGCGTGTCAGGGCTACCAGTGTATTTGTTTAGACAAATAGATCTTAAAACCGGTATCAGGCTTTGGAATATTAACTTTGTATTTTTCATTAAAGAATATATTGTTTGGAGAAGTCACAAGTTCCAGCGACGAAGAAGTTGATTGCAGTGCTTCTGCAGTGGAGGATATTTTACAAGAAGACCAAGTTCAGCCTCAGAGTTTTAATGCGTTCAGCCTCGATGAGAAGTGTGTCAGACAAAGCAAATCATGTGAGCATGGTCTTGATGCAGAAATCTCACATAACATGGGTTGGAATGAAAAGGTGTCAAGCAAGGAGGAGAGAGATCCTGGAACAAAGCAAGGTGATGTTGCTACGTTAGTCACAGGCATGGAAACTAACAAAGTTTGTTTGGAGGAGAATTCTGAGAATATGGAAACTGAGAAGAGAGAACTAACTGAAGCAACAGCACGTGAATTGGAAGCCATCAAAGAACAGAAAGGAGATGGTGAGGACATGCACAGTGAAGAGAGAGGTTCTTCAGCTGATTTTATGTTACAGAGTTTCAAGCCTCAGAATCAGATGGAAAAACATAGTGAGATCGAGCAAACAGAGGAGAATGTAATCTTGATCAGAGCTGTTGATTGTGAGGGTACACATGAAAAACATGGTGAACTAATGAAAGCAGAAAGAGATGGATTATCAGGAGAGAGAGAAACTCCTAGGGCAGTGTCTGTTCCCCAAAATGTTGCTCATTTGCCACCCAAGCAGTGCATTGTGCTTCAAAATGAAGATTCTGAGGGGAAATCTGATGTGTTGATAGAAAATGAAATGGTTGAAAATGAATCAACAGATGTAATCAATATAACTATGAAGGCAAGAGATGTAGGGGAAAACAAACAAGTGATAATTGGAGAGAAAATAACAGCTGCAATACAGCTGAAAGGACTGTGTGTAGAGACAAATAATGAGAGAGAGGTCTCTGAAAATATATTGTCTGATTTCAGTAGTTCAAAATCCTTCTGTGAAGTGGAGTGTCCTAAAGACCTTATGATACAGCGTGATGGGGAGGAATTAATTATGGAGACTGAGGCAGACACTGGAGCTATTGAGGTCTGTGCACACTCTCAGTGCTCTGAAATAAAACATGATAGTGAAGAGATACTGGAGAAACAATGTGTGCAAACAATGAAAGACGAAGCAGACAGAGAATATAAATCAGAGACTGTTGAAGTGTCTAGACATTATGTACCTGTATCTGCTATGGAAGGAATCCAAAATTCCTTGTCTAGGGATGACGCAGGCAAAAATGTCAGTATGGAGAGGACTGCTTTGTCAACCTTTCCAAAAGATGAACAGCTCAATATGGAAAACATGAATATAACCAGACCTGCGACTATTGAACTAACCACGAAATTTGGCAGAGAAAGTGTCCAAGAAATAGCTGAATCATCAGAGCTACTCCACAGTGCAGAAAATGGAAAAGTAGTAGATATAAAAGAGAGGGGATATTTAAAAGGCAAACCACACCAGGAAGAAAATGGTACTAATTTATTGCAAGGGAAGACAGACTTAGAAAGTATACTTGCACTACCAAAGATGGCATGCGTTACTGACGCAGAAAGCAGTGTAGCTAAGTGTGAATCCTCTGTGTTAGATTTTGCAGAAATAAAAGATGAAATAAAACAACCTGAAAACCTTTGTAATACGTTAGAATGTGGGTTGTCTGAAACTCAAAACTTCACAGTGTTTGACTCTCAGGAGACTGAACTCAGAGTTAATCCGGAAGATTTCAAAGAGGAAAGCAGTGAGCTGTTAGAAAGACTGAATACCACCGACTCTGTCTTAGCAGAAAGTAATCTTGCTTCTCAGGCACAGTTTGCAAAACCTCTAAATCAGTTCTTGGTAACTGAAAATTTTAAATGTGATGAAGTAAAAGGGGAATTAAATAAGCAAAGGAAGGAATTGGTGACTGAGACTTGTTCCAGTTCATTTAACTGGGAAGAGTATGTTGTGAAGAAAAGTAATATTTCAGAGGTCATCTGCCAGCCTACTTCAGAAATGGATTTTAATAGTGGCTCAGCTTTTTCTACTCAAGGGGACTTGGAGAGGGTCTGTATAAATACTGAAGAAACAGATTCTCCTGTGCAAGTGGGAATTGGCTTGGAATCCACAATGCCTCCTGGTGTTAGTTTCAGTCTTCAGAAAGTTGTTAGTTTTGTTGAAACTAACTTCACAGAAAAGGGTGCTTTTTCTCATATATGGGAAAACAAAGGAGATAAAAATTCTGTTACGAGTAGTGCATTTAACTGTTCTTCAGAAAGCTTGGAAGAGGGTGCTGAGATCCTATCTGCTGAAAGAGACAATGTATACAAAGAACTGGAGTGCCCTGAGAAGGAATACATACACAAAAATGAAGTGAAAATTCCAGATGAGAATGAGCAGCCAGTAGATAAAGAACCTCAGGCATATGTTAAATCACAGATCCTGGATGTAAACTCTTACAAAAAGAATACTTTTCTCGAAAAGTGTGATTGTCAAGCATCAGGATGCAAGGCTTCTATGTGTGGTGTTAGAAGAGATCCTGTTAGAACTGGTTCACTAACAGCTGGGGGAGAAAGCAAAGAATTGAATATTTTTAAGGCATCTGGAGAAAATGACATAAAAAGATCTAAAAATGATTTTGACATGCCAGAGCAGAGCAATGAATCTGAAGAGAAAGACCATTCTGTACAAAAAGTTAGATATGCAAAATGTTCTGAATGTGCTGCTGCGTTCAGAAAGGAGCTGAGAGCTTCCAGGAGAATTGCAGTGGGTGCTCTGGAAGCTGGTGCTGATCACCGTGTATGTGAACTTCATTCAACAGTGCGCCCTGGAAATACTTCAACAGTTGGTTGTCTAAGAGCAGACACTGTAGTGGATATGGATACAAACTGTGAAACGAAAAGCTCTCCAGATACTGCAAATGAGTTGTCAAGTGTGGTTGGGGAGGGTTATCCTAAAGGCTTAGCCTCTTGGAGAAAAGACTGTGTATTAGTAACCTCTGAAAGTACTGAGGGTGCTAATGAATGTGTGGTAGATTCTAACGGGGCTGGGTGCATCAATGACAGCGAGGAAAGTCTGTTAAAAAGTGGGCCATCAGAAAAAAGCCCTCTGATGCCAAGTGCTTCAAACAATAGATTACCACTATGCCAGATGTTAACCAGGTACTCAGAAACTTGCAGACTGGCTGTAAAAACCAGTAAATTAAATACAAGAACATTAGCACTTGGCAATTTCTTAGAAGAAAATGATTCTGAAGAACTTCAGTCAAATGTGGAGCAAAGCCTGCTATGTGGTATTGATAGAGTTTCAGTGTTTGAAGAATATAATAGTAATCAAACTTGCACTGCTTGCAATGTAGGAGAAACCAGCACTGATGTTACCCTAGATGGTAACAGTGTAAAAACAAATTTTGTCAAGAATCTTCCAAATCCAGCCCTAGAGTGCAACTGCCAGAAAGTTAGGCAGCCTTCTGAGCCACAAAAACCGGTACTTGAGAAGCTACGTATGTTTGAGTCAGAGTCTTGTGTGGATGTTGCTCTCAAAAAGAGCAATAAACTGAAGTGCAAAGAGCAAGAACCATCTGAACTTGTGACTGTTTCAACCAAGGCAGTTGCCCAAGTGATGCATACCAAGCTATCAAAGAGGCTGTTGCCAGGTAAAAGAAAAACAAAGACTCACCAAGTTCAACAAAGTCAGCCAGTTCTTGCAATTGCTGATACTTCTTTGCCAATGAAATGCTCATCTGAGACTATAAATAAAATTAGGCAAGAGATGGGTCCTCCTCTGCCCCCCTTGCTACTGCCTTTGATTGCTACTCCTCCCAAAGCTGCACGTACCATGTCCCCAGTGATGTCTTCTACTGGCCGATCCTCTTTGCTTTCGCCACTCGATGACCTGATATCCCCCCTACGTGAAACTCCCGTTCCTCCTCTCATGTCTCCATTAACGGATACTCCAACAGTAAAGTCTGCTCTTTTGTTTTCTCCTCCCTCACCCTCAGAAATAGCAGTAGGGAGAAGGATTCGCTCGTCACCTTTGAAATTTTGTACTTCCATCCCAAAGCACGCACTTCCCGTCCCAGGAAGATTTCCTCTGCTTGCAGCTGATAGCGCTGCTCCAGGGGCTCCACCGGAGAACTCCGTGAAAATATTGGACACTATGTATCCAGAGCTGTCTGCAAGGGCCAGAACTCTGAACATTCTGAAAGGCAATATTCAGCTTAACCGATGTGCCTTTTCAGACAGCCAGAGTTTGCCAGGACCTGTGGCTCAAATAGGTGAGTTCAAAGTACTTGCGTCCACATCGACTGCTTTTGTTAAAACGGGGAGCAATTTGAAATCGAATAGTAGCAAAGATAAGGACGTGCAACATCAGCAATTGTTTTCAAGCTCATCAAATCGTCTTGAAAAGCGGATGCTGTTGCCAGTATCTATGCCACGAAGTGCAAAGAGACTGAGGTTGGACAGTGAACCACCAAAGCTGGAGCCCAATGCTGCTGCTGCTATCGGAAATACTGAAGACACAACCTCTGAAATGCAGGAGGCTTCCCATGACAAAAGCTGTGACATCAGTGGTTCAGCAAGCAGTTGCAGTTTAGAAGCATCACTACCAGTGAAGAAGGTTATTGATCCTGACTGTCAGAAAGTTTCTTTGGCATTGAAGAAAATTGCTGAATCGTGTTTTGACTTGTTACCAGTTATTAAAGGTCACGTATATGTCGGCAATATCTCCAAGATTCCCATAATGAGAGATGAAGAGAAAGAAGTTGTCTATGAGTTTGGTATAAAAAACAAGGTAAGTAGTATAACTTTTAATGTTGTGTTTTAATAATGACTTAAGGAGTTGCCCAATCTGGTAACTTTACAGGAGCAAGGCTGTGGCAGCTTTATGTTTCAAGGTCCAGCCAGTAGCGAGGCCAAGTACGTAATCCTGACAGGCGCACACGCACGCAGTGTGCACCTACTCTTGTTCCCTTCTCTGCCTGATCAGGGTGAAAGCCTGGTAGTGGAAAACACATTCCTATATACCTGGACAGTATGGATCTCTCCAGTAGCTAACATTGGACAGCAGATCCAGTAGGTGACTCCTGTTCTCCCCACTTGTCTCATGCACTGACAGATTTAGAGACACAGGAGTGCACACACATCCCTCCAGTAGCTGCTCCAGACCTATGGCCTTACCCGCATCCGATCCTCAAACTCCTGGTCTTTCTGGTAACTGGTTGGACCTTGTGGTTCGTCATGAACCAGTACAGAGACTTCCTGCAGGTATGGAGGCTAAGCCTGTGGCCTCTCCAGCCCCTGGCTCTTAAGCTCTCATTCCACTCTTTGCTTTTAGCCCTCACTCTAAACACACTATAGGAAGTCTTGCACAATCCCAGTATTCTCCTTCCGTGCATTTATTTAGTCCCACATTACTGCAGGCAGTAACACCCCTTCCCCACCTCCTGCAGTGTAGAGGGTGTTCTGGGGGACACTATGCTGGTGGCTAATCGAGTGAGTCTCACAGCTGGGCAACGGGCTGTTTGTCCTGCTGTGACACATCTGTGACAGAGTGGCCAAGTCAGGGTGCTCCGTATGCCCTGATTAGGTTATTTGGGTTCCTCTATCATTATTTTTCTCCTCATTTTTTGTTTAAGGAAGATAGTTTTTAATGATACTAACTAAAAAAAAATCTAATTTAAAGAATAGCAGTGCTATTCTGCACCTGTTTAAGGCATGTTTATTCTGGGAAGTTGCTCCTCACTTTTTTTTTTTCACTAGTTGCCTCTGATTTACTTTTCTCTACTTTTATCAGTATGCAAACAGTATTCTTGCAAATAAGATCACAGAATCATCTGGTTGGATGAGACCTTTAAGATCATCGAGCCCATCCGTTCCCCCTGCACTGCCAGGGTCCCTAAACCATGTCCCTCAGCACCACATCCACACGGCTGTTAAACCCCTCCAGGGACGGGGACTCCACCACCTCCCTGGGCAGCCTGTTCCAAGGCTGCACAACCCTCTCGGGAAAGAAGTTCTTCCTGGTATCTAACCTAGATCTCCCCTGGCGCAACTTAAGGCCATTTCCTCTCGTCTTGTCACTTGTCGCAGGGGAGAAGAGACCAACCCCCACCTCCCCACAACCTCCTTTCAGGCAGTTGGAGAGAGCGATAAGGTCTCCCCTCAGCCTCCTTCTCTCTAGGCTAAACAACTCCAGGTCCCTCAGCCGCTGCTCCTAAGACTTGCTCTCCAGACCCTTGTTGCCCTTCTCTGGACACACTCCAGCACCTCAACGTCCTTCTTGTAGTGAGGGGCCCAAAACTGGACACAGCACTCAAGGTGTGCCCTCACCAGCACCAAGTATAGGGGGACAATCCCTGCCCTGCTCCTGCTGGCCACACTAGTGCTGGTACAAGCCAGGATGCTGTTGGCCTTCTTGGCCACCTGGGCACACTGCTGGCTCATGTTCAATCAGCTGTCGACCAGCACCCCCAGGTCCTTTTCTGCTGGGCAGTTTCCAGCCACTCCTCCCCAAGCCTGTAATGCTGCAGGGGGTTGGTGTGACCCAAGTGCAGGACCCGGCACTTGGTCTTATTTAACTTCATACTGCTGGCCTCGGCCCATCGTCCAGCCTGTCCAGATCTCTCTGTAGAGCCTCCCAACTGCCATTTTCTTCGTGCTATAATGTTATCAAATATTCTTAAGTATATAACAGCCTAACAATATTTTTTGTGCCTTATAGCATTTAGCAGAGTCCTTGCTCCATGTTATTCTCAAGAAACTCAAGTCTCAGAAGAATGCCACAAATTACAATTTCAGTCAGGCTCTGTGTCGAGTCTATACAGGAATTTGTCGACAGCTGGGAGATTTGGAAAGAGCCCGCCTTTTCTGCTATAGCCTACTTAAAGAAGGTATGGTATGGCTTAGTGGTCTTGTATCTTAAATATGCTGTGTGCCTTTGCTGTAGTGTTCCAGTGTGATTATGTTCGTAGAAACAAACAAACAATAATCCTGTGGAAGGGGCATTTTCCTTAGAATTTTTTTGTATAGTGTAGAAGTATAGACTGTTCTAGAAGAAATTTGTCTCTCACAGTTCCTTCACGTCTGTGTCTCAGTTTGGTGAGGACCTGGGCTCTTAGTACTATACTGGAAATATTTTATTTAGGATCCTCTGAGCTTTCATTTTTGCCCCACCATCTGCAAAATGATATTGCGATTCCAGGGACTTCTGTACTTTTTGCTTACTACTATTTTCTTATATTAACTAAGCACTGATTCATAAAGCAAGCATGATCTAAAAACATGTATTGGCTTAAAACGCGTCAGGAGTTGGACAATACCTTGGGCAGAATGAGTGCATTTGTATCACATGCTCTCCTTAAAGTTTTAGTACTTCCTATTATCCAAAGCTTGGTCAAGAGGATTTTTCATTTTGGTTCCTTTACTTTGCCCCCCTTCCTTTTGTTCCTGGTAACAAAGGTAATACAAAAATACTACCACTGTACCAAATTAAGAGCCTGTTGTAGTTCCGGAAGGACTTCACGTGGTTTGAAAATACTGAACCATCCAAGACTCAGAACAGTATACTGGTATCTGTGTGTCAAATTAAAATAGAATTTGAGAGCACTGTCACGCAGTCCTGTCTTTCATGCAGTCCATCATAACTCTCCGTTTCCTTTTTTCATGTTAATAGTGTACTGGATGGAACTCTGTAAATTCTTTACACTCAGTAAATCCATTAAAACTTCTTGATTTGATCTGTCTTCATAGACTGTAGTTCTTAAGATCTTCCTAAACATGTAGAAGTTTTGCTGAAGTGAAGAGGGAGGACACATTTAGGGAAGACACATTTAGCTTTTCCATTTTCTTTTTTTTTTTGTAGCTTTTCACAGTGACGGTACTGTTTCAGGCATATGTATTGCAGTATTGCATTTCATGCAGTAAAGTCATACCTACTTCTTGCTTATGCCAATGTACTTGTTACTGTTCGCAGTCTACGCACTCATCTTTTCTCTTAACACTGTGCCTTGAATACTTCTCCTTTGGTGTTCAGAAGGGTCTATTAGCTTCCCTTTGATGGCCTGCAACACTGTCCTCTCTTCTGGATATACAGTTGTCAGATACTTGCTCTGCATTAAATTAATGAGCGAGGTTTCTTCAATTATATCAGTAGCACGATTTTTATGTATGGAAATACAAATTTTGACGTACATCATTCATATATGCCTACTTACAACTTGTATAATTTCCCTGACAGAGTCTGGGAAAACTGTTGAGCAATATCAGATTTCACATTTGAATTGTATGGAAGTTCTTGGCAAAGGTTTTGGGTTTTTAATTATGGATTTCCTAGGTGTGTGGGTGCAAGGTATAAGCAAGTACTGTGCATTTGAACTGAAGATCTGATTTGCATAGTATTACGCATCTCAGGATTTGGTTTTTTTCCTTCTGGGCTAGCTCTAGTTTGGTCCAGGGATCAGTGCTCATTTGTGACTGGAGTGTATTAGGTGGCTCTTCCAGTTTAATGTCATCCTAAAAGAATCCAGTTTCAGTGCTCTAAGACCACTCTCCTCAGCGAACTAAAGTGCAGTAAGAAAGAGGAAGGGAAACTAAGCTCAAAATGCAAAAGGCAAGGTCCTTATGCACTGTCATTACACAGCGAAGTCCAGGGAAGCCTTTATTCCCCACCCCCCCGCCTTAAAACAAGAGTGGAATAACAGTGGGGGAAGTGGCTAAAGGGGGGATGCTTTTTTTTCCTTCCGTCTTTTTTTGTTGTTTAATCTTGGGACTCAGCTATGCTAGTATGACTGCCCTTCCCTGTACTGTGGTTGTTAACGTGACTTTTGTGCTGCCTTTCCTAGTTACCTTGAGGAAAACTGTATTAGCTTTTAATGCCCGAGTATGTGGTTTTTGTTGTTTTTAAGTGTTAAAAACTTACTTTGTTCTCTCTTTTCTTTCCTTAGACTTTCCAAACTCAGAAAAATTGATTTTATTTATCACAAATATATGGTCTGACATATTTGTCTTCCAAGGTGCAGTTAACCAAGCTATGCAATTAGTTGTCAGGCAGAGTGCAAGCAGTGAGATGCTGGCCTGTCTGAGCGCTTATCTCAACTGGGAACAGGTAACGTCTGCTTTCATTGTCAGTATCAGCTTCTGTTGCGTTGGTCACTTTGGCTGAATCCAATCGAGCAGCTTCCTCCTGGTGAAGGCTGGGAATCTCCTGTGGAGTCTGTACAACTGCACAACTAATGCTGCTTCAGCTGGTTTTCCTGTGGTCATCCAGACCCTACTAGAGCACAACACTGTTCTTGTTTTCCCTATTAAATACTAATTCTTCTATTAAACATTAAAACACTGTTTTTAAACTTTGACTGGAGTGTTCTTAGACTAGGGAATTCTGTCCCTCTGTGGAACTGTGACTGATCTCCTTTGCGGTGGTTTTCTGTTTGTTTTGTTGGGGTTTTTAAACACGTATAGGGCTTGTCTGTCTGCTTTAGTTCTCTGGGCAAGAGGTAATTATTTATCACAGTCAAGGTCAAGATGATTCTGTCTCTTTTTACTTGTGATCCCTCTGCGAGGTCGACTGTAAAGACCCATTTATCACACAGAAAAAAATCAGCCAATTAATTTCCTAAGCAGCTGGCACGATCAGTACAGAACTGCAGTGATGATAGCAGGATGACCAATGTTAAGGACCTAAGGACTTTTGAGATTTGACTTCAAGTCTTTGATTACTTGGGCACATCATTTAATTTCTGTCAGTTTTCAGCAGGCACACATTATCATCCTGAAAGGGATGTTATAAAGAAGAGTTAAAATCGGGGCACGCTTGATATCAGGAGGAGCAAATTTCTATCGTGCAGCTGGAAAGGCAGAGGTACTTTGCCTCTGGAGAAGGAGTTTGTATTACAGGCTTGTGTGTTTGCTTGAAGGCTAGGGCCCCAGGGGTTTTGAAAGACCCCTATCAATGCCAGGCTTGCTTGGTGGAAGTGCCTTAGTTCTGTAAATACCAACTGAGTAAAGTCACCTTGATTCATAGCTCACCTATTCCCTATCCTAACATGCAGCTCCACAACTGCCTTGGGGACTTCAGCTAGGTTTACTGCTGTCAGCATAGCCTTTAGGTGTTGTACTCACTGGAAAAAGCATGATTTTTTTTTTTTAGATCTGAAACCAGCCCTGAATTTAATATGATAGCACTGGAATTACAGTCCCCTATAAATCCCCTGATTTAGTGCAGGTTTACAGTGGAGTGAGTTAAGAAGGAATGGATTTGTATATGGTTTTTTGATTAAATCACAGTTGTGATGTAGCATTAAGGTCTGGTATTCAGACTTATGCTGTACTGCAATCCATGTTTGGCAAAGAATTTGTATTCTCCATGCTGTTGGGGTACAGCTTTCGGTTTCATGCCAGTAGAGGTCCCATAAGTACGTCTCAGTAAGTGTTCCTGGTAATATTAATTTTGTGCAGTCATACTACATGATTTCTTTATGGATATCTATGAAATAGGAGAGCTGCTGCAGCCAGGGAGAAGGACCTCAGGAATTTCTGTATTGATGATAGCAGATGACATCATCCTGTCTGTAATGTGTATTTTTACTCAGGTGCAAATAGAGGGGCATATTCAAGTGGGTTGTGGTCGACAGTCTTATACATAGAATTTTATGGGACTCTATTCTATTTATCAGAGTAAAGCTCATGTAGAATGGCTTATTTAATTCTGCCTCAAAGTATGCCACGTTAGTGACTTGCACCATTGCAGAACTTGCCATTTATATGAGCTTTTGTACCGAGAAGATATGCTAAGCACCCACTGTGTTTATGTGGTAAGCCTAGACTTTTTTCTTAATACTTCAGATATTCAGAGATGCTTGGTTGTAAATTTTCTTGCTTGCCCTAGCTATTTAATTAGCAGAATTTTTTCATATGACATTTTCAGTTATTAATACTAGTCAAAGTACTTGCTTGGAGATTAGACCCTGATGAAGACTGAACAGTAACAAATTTCAGCATCAGAAAATCATTTTAAAAACCAAACAAACGTAGAAAGTGAGCAATATTAGTGTAATCTTCTTGCATTGGAAACGTTCTTCTGACAAAAATCCCCAAACTGGAGAAGAGACTGGGTGTAGGGTTTGTGGGTTTTGTTGGTTGGGGTTTTTTTTCCCCAAACTCTCCTTCTAGTAAAAGCATCAAGAGAAATATTGAGAACTTGAAGATTTTAGTTTATGTACTCTTGTGTTAAGTCAAACTCCAATTTGAATTTATGGTGTAGGATGCTGTGGATAGTCAGAATCGAATATATTAAAGAGTTTGGTTCCGAGTTGGTAACTTTTCCTGCATTAAGATAATCACTTTCTAAAATTCCAGAGTTCCTCTTTAGATGCTGGTGTTATGGTCTCAAACCTGCTTTTAGAAATGCAGTCATGTCCAAAAGTAGGATTTCAACCAAGTGAGCAATACGGAGAAGATCTGAGTGAAGATGCTTGGCAGTACGTGTTTGCTGTTGATCTACTCTGTTCTCACCTGAAGTGGGATTGGACACACGACAATGTTATAAGGTATTGTGGCAGGCAGTTCTTTCAAATATTCTCCTGTGGGGTTTTTTCATGGTTTTGGTATTTGGGGTTTGGTTTGGTTTTTGAGACATTGTGACTTAGCTTTTAACATAAGCAAACATTGCGTAGTTACTTAGAAATGAGGGTGTTCTACGCCAACGACATCTAGACTTTTGTGCCTTATTTTAAGATAGAATGAGCAATCACCGAGGAAATGTAAGATTTTATGGTACGAGTCCAAGAAATGAACCCTGTTGAACTGTTCTAATAAAGAATTGCTTTTAGAATAGCTATATGTGGACATGTGTGAAAGATTCTGAGACGGATTGTTTGCCAACAAAGCAAAATGATTGATTGTCTTCCTCTGAACCCAATTGTTGAATTCCCCTCCTCCTATCGTTAGAAAATGAGGGTGGAACTTTTGATGTGTAAATAGCGTTCCTTCAGTGCTGAAAGTGAAACGTAGCCGTACTCATTAGTGTACTACCCTGATTTCAGTCTGATTTTAATTCTAAACTCATTATAATACTTAGATTCAGGCTCTTAAATGTTCTTTGAACCCTATAATCCAGCACATAGACTGCTACCATACTTAACTTGGTTTGAAACACTTCATTTTGATACCTACACTGATCTGACAGCCTCTTATTTCTTATGTAGAGGTTACATAACCTAGTAGAATCTCCAAAAATAATATGCATTTAACTATGACAGTCACTGATTATAAAGTAAATGCAAATAACTTAGAATCATCAAGTCTTTTATACAAATTCCAAGCTTTCAAATAGTAAAGTTCTTTTTAGTGCAATACTTAGAAAATGAATACAAATTAGTTTCAGTGAAAGGTAAGTCATTTTAACTAAAGCCTCACAGAGCTGGTTGTGTGGAATTGTGCTGCTAATAGGTAACTAGGTCTGTTACCATCATTTTAAGGATGAAGAAAGTCTTATCTCGGGTCCTTTCAGGTTTAAAAACAAGCATCAGATCCTACTTGTAATACCCAAACTGTGACTTTGCAGTCGTATGAGAAGCTTGTATAATATCTCAGCATGACATTTGAAAGTAACACCATTTCGTATACATCCGCGAAGTCAGTAGAGTAAGTTCTTGACTTTAGGTAGAGATCCAGAATGTTGCAGGGAGATGAATGGAAGATTTCCCAACAGGAATACTCTTCTGAACAGGAATGATTCCTCCAGAAAGCCAGCTGTGCTTGTTAGGGTTTAAAACCTTCTCTGCATTACTCAGGTTTGTGGATGCTTGGACTATTGTACGTTTGCCTAGAAGGTGAGTTCAGGATGCACGTGGAGCTGTGGTAATCCCTGGTAAACAGAAGAACCATTTGTGTTCATTATTGTTTAAATATTATAGCAGTATCAGATTCTCACACTCATTGGTCTTCCGCAGCAAAGTGCTTTGGCCTTCTATGGATAAATGGGTAAAGCAGAGAAAGGGGCATGAAGCTGCTCAGTCCGTTCCCGACAGCGTTACAGCATTGACACTCCGGCTCATCGGTAAGTAATCGAGTTAAACTGCTGCTTTGCGTATGTACGTCCTTTGGGAAGTGTCAGCCTGCCTGGAAAGCGAAGTGAAGTACTGCTGGAAATTTTTGTATCTTGTTGCTTTTGGGGGGTTTTTTACTTGAGAATTTTTCACCTTGAAAGCCAACTTTTACAATCCTGTGCGGGTATTTTCTGTTTGTCAGCCTGTGGAAAGCACCTACTTAAGTTTTGTGAGATGTTACTGTGATTTCACGGTAACAAATGCCAACATGTTTTAGGTGTTAAAAATGAAAACATCTGAACCCACATATGCTTTATAGCAAAGAGTATGAAATAAGGTTTTATATGCAACATAATACATCTTCCTGCAACTCTAAGATGGATTCATTTGTTTGGGATCCAGATGGCATTCAAGGTAAATAGATAAAATTTGGGTTTCAATAGATATTTTCAGTACGTAGGCTACATAATATTGTTTGTTAAACAGAAATTCCTTCTTTGAGAGATTTACACTTACAAATTGGAAACCTGTGGGAGATTGGATCAATCTGATGAAAAATGCCTTGGAGTCTTTAGTCACGAGAGGACAACGTGGTAACAGGGAAGACTAATTATTGTAAGGGAAATTTGCATTTTTCTTGATACTTAGACAGTCAGTCTAAAAACTAGGAAGCTGACTGTCTCACTGTCAGATCCACAGTCACCTTTTTTCCTTGCAGGTCGATTGGGCCAGATAGGTTTGAAGGAAGGATATCTTGCTGCAGTGAAGAATATTAGTTCTGTAATTGGACTGTTTGTACAACATGCAAAAGAAGAAGGTACTGTTTATTTCGAGGAACTTTAACGTAGCGTTTGCCATGTGAAGTTTTGCTAATGTAAACGGAACGTGCACAAATTGAGACAGACGTGCCAAACCAGCCTGCTCGTGCAGTTTTATGTTAGCGCATAACAGTGCAGTTCTCAGTTTGCGTCCCTTTCTCTACTGAAGTTCATGAACCGTGTGTGTTACCTTACGTTTGAGACAGAGAACAATGCTGAGATTGTTTCAGCCACCTTGGGGTTACGCCGCTTCATGTAACGACATACCAGTAGCCTCAGAGAACTCGGGAGGTGATCTTAACTTGAGCAGTAATAGCTGATTGGTTACCTGAGCAGCTCATGCTGCAGCTTGCTACTAGCAAGACTGTTTTATTGAGCGAGGGTTGCAAGACAGAGCAAATTCCTGACTGAGACAAAGCAAGGCAATTGGGGCGGCAGAGGTCTGTATTGCTAATTGGTTCATTTTTAGGGAGCTGGTTTGAACCGCTTGTATAGCTGCTTTTCTTTGCAATCTCAAATTCTGCCAAGTAAGTGTTACGTGTCTGTGTCTGTTTCAGACTCTGGAAACCTGACTGTTTCCATAGAAGTCTGATCACCCTTAACTAAAGTAAAATCACTGGATGCTCAAATCTTTTATGCCTTTTGAATACTGAAGAGGCTGAGTTCAGAAAACTGGAAAATGCTGGTATAAAATTAGATGTTATGGGAATTAAGTGTGAAGGTTGTCAGCTTGCTACTTTCTGGTTTTAGGCATCCCAGTTGTTGATGTGTTTTAATGCCAGTTCTTGAACTAACAGTTTCTTTAGATTCAGGTTTCCCCAAAACATTATTACATATCGAAGTTTACGTAAGCTGATTTGCGTTAATTTTTGCAGGCGTTCCCTGGGGTGTGCAGCTGGCAGCCATATATTCACTGTGTGACTTAGGTTCAAGCAATCCAGAAGGTATTGTTGAAGCCATTCACGCTTGGAGAGCAACAGTGCTTAAGAACATCCCTTTTGCTGTCACAAGTGGCATCGCTGAAATCGCTTCTCTGTGTAAAATGGAGCTAAACTTAAATCTAGGGAAGCGGACTGATCTAAAGGAAGAAGTGCCTTATTTTACTAAGCAGTAGTTGGTTCCAGGTAAAAACCATACAAAGTGGTGTGTCCTCTGCTTTTTTTTTTTTTAACAGAATGTCTGATCACTCAAAGAAAGCTCAACTATTTTATTTGCCTTTTCTGTTTGAGGGAAGGTTTTTAAAAAAAGAAAAAGGCTTGCTCTTCCTAATAACTGATCCGTGATCTGAAAACCAGTGCATCTTTGACTTATGAGGTGTCTCTGGTTTTTATTGACATCAAACCAGTAATAGTTTCCATTATTTTACTTCCATCAATTTGGAACATGGGCTATTTCACACATCAGAAGATTGCGCCTGACTGAAAACCTGGCTCTGTTGTTCTGTATTATATTTATAAAGTGACCATCCAGATACCAGAACTTTGCCCAGATTCTGTTTGATTTTGCTTCAGTAGTCTCATAAGCTTGATTTAAAGTACTTGTGTAAGACAGGTAGCAATTGACTTGTTCTGTAACAATCATGTATGGAGTAACAGAGATAGTAAATCTCTGAACTTGTATATTCTGATAATGTGTCTCACATTTCGTATTGTTCCACTTGGGGAATTTTGTGTATGTAAATAGAAAGTTGGTTAAAAAAAAAAGTTCATATTTCTAATGAAAGCCTCACTACACTGTGGTTTTTGTATCTTTCATAATAAAAGAAGCGAACGACGTTGGTTCTTATTGGTCTTTTTCAAAAACTCAGAATGAACTGTTGTTCCTAGTTTGTGTAAATACTGCTTTGGGGGGCAGGAAGAAATTACCTGTGAGGTCCTTTCACTGAGTGAACTGCCCATAACACTGCAGTTCTGGCTGCTGGGAAGAGGGGATATTGCATCTGCAGCGTTTTCTGGGATGCCTTGGGGGCTGAGGAGGTGGTGTTAAAATCCATTGAAGACTTCTGTTTTGACCCCCTGATTATAACCGTAGGAAGGGGTGAGCTTTGCTAATGCAGATTCTCATTGCAGTGGAACCAGCACTCTGCCAGAGCTTTGGTGTGCTGTCAGTATTTTTTCCTTTTTCTTTTGGTCATAAAGAGGTGAAAAGGCTTTTAGTCTGCTGAAGCCAGCTGTGAACTTGGATGATGAAATCTTTAACTCAAAGTGAATCGGTCAACATACAATTTACACCTAATTCTTTCTCCTACATGTTTTTTACTTGCACCTCCATGCTTCCAGGCTTGTCTTCAGTCACAAAATGAAGTGTATGAAATTTGCAGGGGAAATATCAGAGCTTTCCAAGACCAAAAATCTACAGCTGTACTAATTTGGCAACAAAAAACAAACAAACCAACCCACAAAGCCATTTACATGAAATATCTTCTGTTCTGCTACTATGACTGTAAGAATAGTTTTTTCATGTGCTAGAATGTGAACCTGATTTTAATTCTGTTGTTACTCTCTACTGTCCAATCAAATTGCATTTGAATAAGCAAAATCAGAATCATTAATACCTGAAGGTGTTTGCTTCTGTTACAACACTAAACACTTGTATAAAAATAACACCTGTTCTGCCCACACAGTGTCAAACTTACAGTATTTAGACCTGTAAAGTGTTGATGGCCGTAGACAGGTGAAGAAAGCACAGTGATTTTCACCACATGCAAAAACTTTCTCTGTATAATTCTCATCACTCAGCAATTGCATAAGTAAATTTCTCATCCAGAAACATGTTCCAAATACTAAAATCCTATTTTATGAAAAATACTTAGTCCATTTTCAGGAATCTTCAGGTTTCTGCTATCATTTGCAGGTTTGTTCTTTCTTGTGTTCTCACACGAGCCATGGGGCCTGTCCCAAACCACGTGGTGCTAGAGAATGTTCAGGTATTCCATGCCTTCTCCTAGTCCTAAACATAAGGTAGGAGAAGCCACCTCAACCGCTGAGAAATGATGTCAGCAATCTATGGCCCCTTGAGACAAAATGCTAGCCATCTCAGGTTAAAATAGTCACGTCTGGCACTTCCCCCTGCAGGTGAACAAGTTCAGTTGTTTATTTATTAGGACAATTCTGTACTACAGGCTTCTGGCTTCATAGCTGTATTACCAGGCATTTGAAAAATCCTTAACACATGGGTATTTAATCCAGAAAAAGAAACCTGTCGTAAGTACTAGGGAGCAGTTTATCATAGAATCACAGAATTGTTTTGATTGGAAGAGACCTTTAAGACCATCAAGTCCAACTGTTAACCCAGCACTGCCAGGTCACCACTAAATCACGTCCCTCAGCACCACATCCACATGGCTTTTAAATACGTCAGGGATGGGGACTCCACCGCTTCCCTGGGCAGCCTGTTCCAAGGCTGCACAACCCTTTCAGTAAAGAAATTTTTTCTAATACCCAAAATAAATCTCCCCTGGCACAACTTGAGGCCGTTTCCTCTCATCACTTGTTATTTGGGAGAAGAGACCAACCCCCACCTCGCTACAACCTCCTTTCAGGTAGTTGTAGCCTCCTTCTCTCCAGGCTAAACAACCCCAGTTCCCCCAGCTGCTCCTCACAGGACTTGTGCTCTAGACCCTTCACCAGCTTCACTGCCCTTCTCTGGACACACTCCAGCACCTCAACGTCCTTCTTGAAGTGAGGGGCCCAAAGCTGGACGCAGGACTCAAGGTGTGGCCTCACCAGTTGTGCCAGACGGCCCCTTCCAACCGTTTGGTCCGAGATGGAACACAGAGCTTTGCAAGAAACCACAGGGCAGTGGGAGTTCTGGAAGCTCTGCAAGAAACTATAGACAGCGAGCTTTCTCAGGAGAAGTGATGGTGTGGGGACGGTGGACTAATTGCAACAAAGCGGATTCTCCCACGGTGAGCTCACAACCACCGGCCTTGTGATCAGATGCCAGAGCATGGGAAAAGGAGGGGAGTTGCCACAATGGTGAGTTTTCCCATGTTCACAAAACTCTTATCCAGGAAGAAGAGTAAAGATGACGTCAAACGACCACTGAACAGCGACCCCAGCAGTGAAATTGGGCGTGCGTGAAGTTACAGAGTATGTCATTGACAGGTGGAGTTTGGGACGGTCCCCACGTACGGACTGGCCACACGTTGTGTGAGGGGCGGCTTTAACCTCTGCTATCAAGGCAGTGCTGTTTGGGCACAGGGGCGAGGGAGCTACATGGCACGATGAGGACCATGTTACCTCCATGGGGATGCCCACGAGGGTCTGTTAACTACTCTAAAACAATCCATGCTGGGGACGCTGTGGATTTGGACATCACTCGCTAGCCCAGGGTCAGTATGTACGTGCACTAAGGTAACTTTTCCTCCCCGCCCACCCCCCCAATTCATCGTGATGAATTGTACTCGGACAGAAGGGGACGCTTACACTGCCCTCGAAGGTCCACAGGGTGCGTTGCTCGTTGTCGTAATCACATTAGCAGTGATGTTAGCTGTAATACTTTGGAAGCCTGAATTCCAACAGTCTCTGTGTTACGTAACTCCACGTTTAGTTCGGTTTTAGACAAAATAAATCCTGTTACGTTTGTGAGCATGTCTGTGAGTTAGTTACTCTGGGATGCTCTGAACCTTTACTGGAACACCTTGTTATATTGAGGTGCCCAAAACGACACAGCACTCAAAGTGTGCCCTCACCAGTGCTGACAGGTACAGGGGGACAATCCCTGCCCTGCTCCTGCTGGCCACACTAGTGCTGGTACAAGCCAGGATGCTGTTGGCCTTCTTGGCCACCTGGGCACACTGCTGGCTCCTGTTCAATCGGCTGTCGACCAGCACCCCCAGGTCCTTTTCCGCTGGGCAGTTTCCAGACATTCTTTCCCAAGCCTTCAGTGTTGCCCAGGGTTGTTGTGGACCAATACCTGCCCTTAGCGAACCTCATACAACTGGCCTTGGCCCATCGGTCCAGCCTGTCCAGATCCCTCTGTGGAGCCTCCTGACCTTTGAAGCAGATCGACAAACCCACCCAACTTGGTGTTGCCTGTGAACTTACTGAGGGAGCATTCAACCCCCTCATCCAGATCATTGATAAAGATGTTGAAGAGGACAGGCCCCAGCACTGAGCCCTGGGGGACACCACTGGTGACCGGCCACCAGCTGCATTTGGTTCCATTCCCCACCACTCCCTGGGCCTGGCCAGCCAGCCAGTTTTTTGTCCAGTGAAGCATACCCTCCTCCAAGCCATGAGCAGCCAGTTTCTCCAGGAGAATGATGGGGAAACAGTGTCAAAAGCTTTACTAAAGGCTTTATGCAAATGGACTGGGTTTTGAGTATTTTGAATTTTAGTCTTAGCTGGCTCCAATTCCTTGAGCTGCCACATCGCCCTGGAGATGTCTAAATGTTTGCTGCTGAAAATGGCCTGGGCTTTCTAAATAAACCCTGCATCTTGTTGGCATGCTTTGGCGGCAATTGAATTCTGATATGGTTTAAGCATCAAGTAGGAGACAGCTCAGGACTTGGTGCAACTGTCATCTTGGGCTTCACACGCAGCCACGATCCTGGCTCTGGAGAGCTGTTGCTGATGGTACGTTCGCTATTGATGGCACAGGCAATAACATGTTTGGGTTGGGTTGGCTTCTTTGTTTTTTTAAATCTCAGCATGCTCGGGACAAATGTACAGTGTTCATTTAGGGCTCTTCTGAGGTTTTGTAACTGCTCAGCGCTTCAAAGGTAGCGTGGTATCAGTAGGCAGCTTCATAACGCTGCTGGGATATTGGCCCAACAGCAGATCTCTGCCCGAAGACAAGATCCCTACGTGTGTAAGTTCGGAGGCTCTTTGGACTCCACATACCCCTTCTTTCTAACAACCACGAGCACAAGTCAGGGGACAGATGCCTCTTAGGCTATCAGCCTGTCCGTAGATCCGGCATATTATTTCTGATTTGGTAGGTTTTCTCGGCAAGCTGGGAGGATTTCCCACCAAAGGTTTTATGTCATTCACTTGGTACTTGTCCCAGGTTAGAAAAAACAGTTTTTCCTGTTCGGATGGTTTGTTTTAAAATGACCAACCGTGATGTATTCCGTCCATTTACGTTCGCACATCTCATTGGTTGTGAAAACTCTGGTGGCCGTTCTCCATCCCTTTAACAGCCACGCGGGTACTGGGCTTGCCCGGGCTTGCGGCTTGCACCTCCGGGGGGACTTGGGGGCTCCGTTTCTCCCCATTGGCTTCAGACCTGCCTCACCTCTTCGCTGACCGGCAACTCCAGCCCTGCCTGCCTGTGGCTACCGTCCTCCTGCTCCGCACGGGACTGCCTTTGCTGCTACTGCCCCTCGCCGTGTGGGACAGACTCTTCTGCCGCCGCCGTTCCCACCGCCGGCGCGCACCGGAGCTGTTTTCCTGTGCTGCCTGGACCCTCGTCGCAGCTTGGCTCTACCCGCTGTGTTTGCTTGCCGCTGCTACCCCCTTCCACCTGCCCACGGCCCGATTGTCCCAGCTCAAGCTTTGCCGCGGCTTTTGCTCCGCTCCCGCGAACCCGCCGAGCACGTGGCCGCTGCCATTTCGACAGCTGCTCGGCACTGGTTTATTTTTCCTTTCGCTTTTGTTTCTTTAACCGTGTTTAACCCTCGCTATACCACCCCATATAAACCTGTTAATATTTCATTTGGGTTTTTCTGTATATAATATTTTTTCTAGTGTTTTTAAACTTGTTTTACTTTCCCAAACTTAAGAGGTCTCACAATCTTTTCTTCTTCTCTCTGCTTTTAACCCTTTTCTCCCAGAAGGGGAGAAAGTTTAATTCAGAGAAAGGAAGAAATTCGTCCCGTGACTGGCGTACCTCGGCCAACTGGTGACATACTAAAGCCCAAATGTAAAACAGCATGTAGGCAGCATGTAGTCAGGGTCCACGAATCGAAAATTAATGGGAATGACTTAGCCATGAAAGTACAAAGAGGAGCAAGCACGGCCTCCCTGAGGACCCTGAAGCTAATGCTGTTTTAATAACAGCTTGGTTTAGGTGAAATAATTTCACTTAACTCAAAACAGTTTCTTGTGATTGTCCATGCATTCGGTTTTGTGTAACAGATGAGCGAAAATAGAGCTTGAAGTTCTTTATCGACAAAAAACTGCAGGTTGTATTTTATTATTCATTCCTTTCTCACTTTCCAGTTTTTCCATATTTAAATTGCTATCCTTTTTTTATTTGTGATGCATTAACCATAAAATAAAAAATGTGTTAAAGTCTATAGTTGGAATCTGAGTATTGGTTTGTGGCCTGTGTAGGCTTATGTTGTACTTACTAGTTGCTTGATCAAAGCACCACTTAACATAGGAGTTTTCACTTAGAACTTTGAAACAAAGTACATGAGAAGGGTTTGTTTCGTTCAGTGTCCCATTTCAGACTGGAAACACTGGTTAGCCTTAACTCCTAGATAAAAACAGAGGTCAGGTTCAACTCATCTGTGTAAAAAATACTGAAGTTTTCCATAACAGCCAAAAAAAGCTTAAAGCCATCTCACCACCTCCTCGGTCCGGTGACATAGACCCGCTCAGAGCTGAGCTTCAGCAGGCTGCGATCAGACCTCACGGACTCCTCAAGCCACACAATTCCCTGTTTATGGGAGCTGCAGGGGAAACGCCTCGTAAATTAAAGCTCTCCGTTCTCCTTTCTGTTACACTTAAACTCTCGGTGAGACAAAGGGCACGTACATGCAACTACCTGTATGGGCACGTATATGGAACTGAGAATGCCCTGTTAATTTGGTCTAGTCACCGTATTAGGTCGGTCACGGTAACAGCCACTCATAATCCAAATTAACGTAGGAAGGCCTCGACAGCGCGGTTAAAATTGTTACACGGAGAAAGAGCCCTTTCTGGAATCTATCCCTTTTCTGTGGTGTGGCGCTCACCCTTCCAGGACCCTCTGGCTCTCAGGGCTGACATTCGCAGATTTGTCTTTCACTTTATCTCTCCATCAAGCAACCTAAGTCAGATCCGCACAGGTAAGCAGTGTGAACGCCTTCTTCCCTGAATGGATATACATTAAATTATTTAATGCAGAAAAACATAGAACTCGTGATTTCAGGTACATGTATTTCACATTTAGTACATAAATAAATAATAGAAAAATTGGAAAAAATACATTAACCAAGCCAACGCTGCAGGAGAAATTGTTTTGGATCATGACTGTGTGGCAAGATCCACTAGGCCTAAAAGTTGGCCAAGGACGCAGCAGTGTCACAAGCGAGGGAGGGACAGGCTGAGCAGATGCCCGGATGGTGCTGTAGGTTCTGAGCTGCCAGGAGCAGAGGGGTACACGTGCTGTCTGTACACCCGCAGAGGTGCTGTGCTGCCCTATCAGCTTCCTTCACAAAGGTGTTTGTATTTGCTGTCAGAATGTGCCCTAGTGCTTTTGCTTAAGGCACTGCGGATGGAGAGCTGAACTTCGGCCACTGCCTCCTCTCCTACGCTACAGCAATAAACTGCTCCTGCCTGGCCTCAATCCCTGAAGCAGAGCTTGCGTTTATCCTTCAACCCCTGTTAGTTTTGATGTGCACACAGAGCAAAGCAAACTGTGGAAATTGTCCGTATAGTTAAAAAGTTTGTCCTCTCATTGTGCCTTAACCTTCAGAGATAGTAAAGCGTTGTTAACAAACAGACCATGTCTGGAAAACAAGCTAGAGGACAAATTTGTGCTCAGTTTTCTCCAGAGACCATAGACTAAATAGTCAAAGGCCAAAAAGGAAAGCAGAGTGGATCTGTTACGCCTTTTGCGATCCATGTGTACCAGGATGTCACAACTTTAAAGGGATGAGATCAACCTTCCTTTCACAAACCCTACTTAGCCCTCGTACAGCAAGCGTTTCACTAAGAGCAGTCTGCAGGTACGCGGGCGAAAGATGGAGGGTGAGTTGAACTGCCAAGTGTGACGCAATTGTGAAAGATGCGGTGAATCTACCTGGAGGTGTGGGATTTCAGACCATCAGGGCTGTTACCTTCTGCTGGTTTTTGTTTTACAAAAACAAAAGGCTAACAGAGCAGTGTTTAATGAAAAAACAGAGGTCTATCTTTCAAAGAACCACTAATACAGATTTTATTCTACTTACATTCAGTATTTTTGCCACATCTAATAAATTTGAAAAAATTCTCAAGCATTTTGTGTTGTAGATACAAATAGGGCATTGGCAGTGTAGGTGCTGCCATCAGAGATGTACCACTAGAGCTGCAGGAAAAAATGTAAATTTCTAAGAGTATTATCCCATATTTGTAATCACACTGACCAAGCCCTCTAATGTTCATCCTATCTACCCTTGGCTTTTATGCCCATTTCTTTCATTACAAAGCCAACCACAACAAGGTTGTTGACTTGTCTGTGGTGGGCTCAATAACTTGAGTGCCAGGTGAGTGTCACGAGTATCATCGTAGAATGATAGAGGATCTGAACATCTAACAAAAATCAGGCAATCTATGTCTACATTTTTCATATCCTGAAGGGTAACCAAAGTAATACAAATTGAAGAGCCTGTGATTTTAAAAAACCTTTGAACATCTGTAAAGAGTTTAATTTCTTTAGGTCTTACGACAGATAATTTCTCTATCAATCAGACTTCGTAGCAGCTACAAGGAGTTAAGCCCAGTTAGCATAGCTGTTAGCATAAGCCTATGAAATTTAATGACATTTTGTGTTAGAAGTAGATGAAGTGTAACTAATCTCTTGTCCCAAGCAACAAGAAATGTGTTCAAGAAAACACAGCTGAACTATGCAAACAACCAGTTAGTTGCCAAGAGGTGTGAACACGTCCAGAAGTATTTCGAACAAGCAGATTGTGAGTGCCAAAAATGCCACAGGAAACACTAGCACACTTTGAGCACAATAGATTCTCTAATGAGCCCTAAAACTAAGGACCCTTAGGGCACATTGCCTGTAATGGAGTATATATGAAACATTCATTCAGGGAGAAACTGCACTACTATGCATCAGGACCCAAGAGCACCTCTGCAACCCACATGGAGAGAGTTGGCGGAGTATTTTGTGAGATGAACTTAAATCCCTGCCAGAAAACCAAATGCTTCTATTTTCTTTAGACTTAGAAAGAAACTCTGGTTCACCAATTCTCTTCAAACACTTAATAAACTTTGCAGATAAATTCTAAGTATTTTAGTATTCAACAGAATATTAAGTCTTTCCTATGTCATCTTGAACTCTGTGGCAGAGGAGCATGCTCCTCTGATACGGCCCTTTGGCACAGTCCTCCAGTACTCTCCTGGTGCCCCACATCAGACTTCCTCAGTCAAAGAACTTGGTGCCCCTCTTAGAACTTCAGCCTTCCTGGACAGGCACATAGCAACCAGCTACATCACAAGTGCTCTCCAGCAGCTTAGAGCTGGGGTAGCGAGATGTCAGAGGAAGCCAGCCATCTGAATAGGTTTGCAGAAAGGTGGGAGTCCCGGCAGCACAGCTCCTGGCAGCGAGCCCTAGTGGTGGCCTTCTGCACTCTTTGCCAACCACGCCTTTTTTTTCCATCAGGAGGAAGTGGTCTTCCAAATCTTCTCCATGGTGAGGGGTGTGTGAAGGCCAAGGATCACGATCTCAGCCCTAACTGCTTCCATCAGGCGGGGGTGAGAACTCCAGACCTTGAGGATCATTTCCTCTCTGCCTAAGCTGCTGAGTCCTCAATCAGGTACCTGCCCCATTCACTGTGGAGCTCTCAGGAAGCACAGCTCTGCTGGCCCTAGGAAGAAAGCAGCCCCCACTTAGGCCTTAGGTAGCTCCAACGGCAGCTAGGGCATCATCAAAACCAGTAAAAGCAGGAGCAGCAGGAGCAGCAAGGTAAGCTTCTTGTTAGCACCACCAGCAGACACCAATGCTGTGACACCAAAGCCTCAGAAGAGGCTGCCCACCCGAGAGTATAGGGCACGGAGTGGTCAAGAGAAGAGCAGAGTGCCTACATGGTGCTAGTGAGGTACCGCAGTCCATAAGGTGCAAATGCGTTACAGGCGAGATGGAGTAAATGGCAACTTCTTATGGATCAGGATATTGGTGTTAATTTAAAAAAACCATCAGACCTCTTACTATACTTGAATGCTTCACACGCTCCCTCTTATGTCTTTCTCCCCTTTCCCCCTCAACTTATATTCACCAGGTCCCGACTTCCCTTCGTAGTAGGAAGACTGCTGCTAGTCTAGGCAAGTCAGGCAGAGGGCTATTCTGGTTTCATGCTGTGCAACTTCTTGCAATCGCTGGTATTACCAGCCGAGGACCCTGGGCATCTTTCAGAATTTGTCTACGTGAATCTCCCCCATTTCCCACAAGTTCCCCTCATTTCCACGATTCTCCTCTCTCTTCCAGGATCTTTCCTTCAGCCAGGATCTTCGGCTTCCTCTTTGCAAGTCTCCAGCTCCTGGTTTCCCAGTTTAAATCTATGTGCAGAAACACAATCTGTGATTAGTTTCCTAATAGGAGGTTCTGCCTCTTGTTTCTTTATTAGTAGAACCACACAGAAGAACTAAACAGAGTTGTCAAGGTTGGTGGCAGCTTGTGCTGCAGTGATTATGCCCTGGTGGAATTCACAGTCTTCAGGGATGTGGGCCAGGCGATGAGTAGAGTCAGACCCCTGAATTTTAGGAGAGCAAACTTTCAGTTGTTTAAGGAATTAGTGGATGGGACCCCCTGGGAAACTGCCTTCAGGGACAAAGGAGCTGAAGAGAGCTGGCACTTTAAAAGGACATTTTTCTTAAAACACAAGAGCTCTTGATTGTCCCAGGTAAAGAAATCCGGCAAGGAAGGCAGGAGATCAACACGGCTGAGTAAGGACCCCCTGGCCAAACAAAAGTGTACGGAGGAAATACACAGGCAGTGGAGCCAGGGACATGTATCCCAGGGAGACTACAGAGATGCTGCTTGGATGTGTAGGGATGAGATCGGGAAAGCTAAGACACAGTTGGAGCTGAATTTGGCAAGGGATACGAAGAATAACAAGGGCCAACAGGTTAAAGAAACAGATTAAAGAAAATGTACCCACATTGGTAAATAAGACAGAAGAACTGGTAACAACCAACATGGAGAAGGCTGCGGTACTCAACAATTTTTTTGCCTCAGTTTTTAGTGGTGATTCCTGTTCCTACATCTCTCAAGCCCCTGAACTTCAAGGTAAGAACTGGGGGAATTAAGTCCTTCCCGTCACAGGAGAAGATCAGATTCAAGACAACCTGAGGAACCTGGGCATACACAAGTCCATGGAACCTGATGAGATACATCCCATAGTCCTGAGACCATCAGCTGATGTAGTTGCCAAGCCAATATCCATCATATTTGAAAAATTATGGCAGTCAGGTGAAGTCCCCAGTGACTGGAAACAGGGAAACATCACACCCATTATGAAAAAAGGGTGAAAAGGAGGACTCTGGGAACTATGGACCAGTCATCCTCACTTCTGTGCCTGGTAAGATCCTGTCCTGGAAGACATGTTGAAACATATGGAAGATATCTTGACTTCTGTAAAACCTTTGATAAGGCTTCGCACAACATTCTTGCTGTAAGGAGGCAAATGGATTTGATGATGTTAGATGAATAAGGAACTGGCTGGATAACCACGTCCAAAGAGTTGCTCAACGTCCAAGTAGCAACCTGCAATGAGTGGTGCCCCACAAAGGGGTCTGTACTGGGACCAATATATTTCACACCTTCATCAATGATGTAGGCAGTGGGATAGAGTGCACACTCGGCAAGTTTGCAGACAACACTAATCTAAGTGGTATAATCAATTCACTCGAGGGAAGGGATGCCATCCAGAGAGGCCTTGATAGGCTTGAGAAGTAGGTCTGTGTGAACATCATGAAGTTCAACAAGGCCAAGTGCAAGGTCCTGCACCTGGGTCAGGTCAATTCCCAAAATCAATACAGACTGTGGGATGAATGGATTGAGAGTAGACCTGTGGAGAACAACTCTGGGATACTGGTGGGTGACAAATTGGATATGACCTGGCAATGTGCGCTCACAGTCCTGAAAACCAACCGTATCTTGGGCTGCATCAAAAGAATTGTGGCCAGCAGGTCAAGGAAGGTGATTCTCCCGTTTTACTCGGCTCTCATGAGACCCCCACCTAGAGTTCTGCATCCATCTCTGAGATCCCCAGTACAAGAAAGACATGGACCTGTTGGAGCAGGTCTGGAGGAGGGCCATGACTATGATCAGAGGGCTGGACCACCTCTCCTATGAAGAAAGGCTGAGAGAGATGGGCTTGTTCAGCCTGGAGACGAGAAGGCTCCAGGGAGACCTTATTGCTGCCTTTCATTATATAAAGGGGGTTTATAGGGCAGACAAAGAGAGACTTTTTGGTAGAGCCTGTAGTGACAGGTCAAAGGGCAATGGTTTTAAACTAAAAGAGGGTAGATTTAGATTAGATATAAGGAAGAATTTTTTTATGGTGAGGGTGGTGGGACACTGGTAGCCCAGAGAAGTTATGGATGCCTCACCATTGGAAGTTTTCTGGTTTAGGTTGGACGAGGCTTTGAGCAACCTGACCTAGCGAAAATGTCAGGGGGTTTGGACTTGATCTTTAAAGGTCCCTTCCAACCCAAATCATTCTATGATTCTATGATTATCTTCTACGGTTTGAGTTTGGGTTAAAATGTTTAGGGTTAGAAGGGTTGGGGCTTGGCTGAAGGATAGGGGTTAGGGTTAGTGTTAGTGCTAAGATTAGGGGAATACATAAAATCATTGCTTTTGAAACACAGAAACACAGGGTGTAGTTATGTGACCTCACTGGGAATTTCCCCATTGGAGGGGGGTGGGGGGGGTGGGAGGGGAGAGAAAAAGATTGATTCAGAGAGAAAATTACTGATGAGAATTTGTTATATCAGTCTAGAAAGGAGCTATATAAGTACCAGCAAATATATAAAACTCTAAGTAATGAGAGGTCTGAGAAGAGGAGCTAACCTAGAATATTCAAATGAAAATGAAACATTTGAAAATTCAGTGGAAAAGCCACATCACTGAAGTACTTTCTATTTATTCTCTTATCTGGTTTTAATGTTACCGCAAGTTCATAATGTGTAGCTTGACTTACTTCTTATTTTGTAACTGTCTACATATAAATATGGAATATGAAGTATGAACAGAGTGTAGATATTACCTGAACATTCACGTTCTTTTGCCTGCTTCCAATACATCGCCCAAGTAAATTTACTGTATCTCTTCCCTGATTACCCCATCCTTTTTAATTAGGTTTGTATAGTATGTGTGCTTTACCACAGTGCTTAAGCATCAAATAGCTGTTTCTAAAAGGATGACAAATATAGCTGATTCACCAGATTAATTTCTAACTAACTAGGCAAATTAAAGCAAAGTTTTACAGTGTTAACTTCTATCCCTCTGTCTGGGAACAGGGTTGTAAGCACATCTCATTCTGTTCTCCTTTTTGTGAAGCCATCAGTACTTTAGGTTTGACTGCTTTAAAAATATATCTAAGCTTGATGGCTAAGTATAGATGGTAGAGTTAGGCAAACAGCCTACATCTTCTTCCCACCCTATATACTCCAGAAAAGTAATGTTCATCATCCCAAAAGAAGTGCTCTGTTGATACCCAACTGGTAGAACACAGAGGAGGCAGATGGGATTGACAAATAGGCAAGCTTAAACCATGAATGTTTTGTGGGTATTTGTGACACATTTCTGTTAAAAATTAATTTCTCTAAAAAGGTGGGGAAAAAACACATGTACTTGTAGTAGTGTAGAAAAGTCTAGGCTTTAATTCCAACTCAGCGTGCCCTGTTGAGAAGTCACCCTGATCTCAAGCCACAGTTTTGAGCACTGGAGTGCCATGACTGGGTTCTGAAAATAAAAAGGAGAAAGTTTTGTAGGGTGTTTATAAAAAAAGGAAGAAGTAGTATCTGCAGAGATCTTGGAAACTATTGAGTTCCCAAAGTTATGTGTGCTCTTATAAGAGCTGACATGACAAAGAAATATCTGCCAAAGGTCATGGAGTTGCTTTCCCTGGCTGTCAGATGGTGGAGACTGCTCTGTGAAATGCTGGGATACTACACTAGCAGAAATGATAGTGGAGCGTAGAATAGAATTGTCAAGCAAGGAAAGGAGAGAAAGGAACAGTTAGATTTGAATACCTCAACTTGGTTTAAACTGGAACTTGAGAACCTGAAAGAAATCATAATGTTAAATGAGAATGAAGGTTAATGCAGGAAGACTATAAAATTGTTGCTGTTACAGTTCTTCCGAGGTATTCTTGCAATTTGGGCAAGTAAAATTCCAGTGAACTGACTATCCAGTTCACCCTTTTTCACCTCTGAATTACCAAGAATTTCTGAATCATCCCTCAAGGAATACTTTTTTTCCACCTTTGCAGTTGTCATTTTCCCACTTTACCTCTCCTTTTCCTTCTACAGCTACCAGTAATCCTCCATTCTCCAGCGTAGCCATACCCTCACCCAGGGGTCTACCGATTAAAGTAGAGCCTGGAATAATAAAAAATCATTTCTGTGGTCCTGGGGCCCAACGGGCCCCATAACACCTCTCAGACCAATTCGACCACAGCAGCCAACAGAAATCGGAACTCACAACAGACGAGAGTGTAATATACTCACAGACCCTGTGTAAGAGATTGACTGTGAACTATCATCTTGTTAGGATGACTTTTATCAGGGAGATACTACTGTGAAAAATACAGTGTATATCAAACCACAGTGAAGAGTTTATTGTTTGAAGATTGGAATCGGGATTGAATCTGATGAACCCTGCTGCACGGGAGAGTGGCTTCTCTGGGGAAATCTTCAGCTGATTTCTGCAAAGTGCACAGGGACTGAGAGCAACACACCCAGAGAATAACCTCTCCAGAAACTACTGCTCTTTCTGACAGTATGTAGACCCAAGGTTGTTTCTTTTCTTTCATTTTCTTCATAAAGACTCTCTCAAAAGACAGCATCAAGGCACTGTGAGCAGCATCCCAAGAGTATTTCCCAAGAGTAATTTAGCTGACCTGGGGAACTTGAAGTGTGTCAAAAGCACATCAAACAACCCTGAGGAACCTAAGAGGACACCCTATAAAACTGTCTCTGCAAATGCTGCACTTTTCAAGGACTGCAAGGAACCAAGAACACTGTAGAGGCAAAAGACCAAGTCTCTGTAGGAACAGGCATGCTGTACATGGACAGGGAGAAGTAAAGCAAGGTTTTCCCTCACTTTATACTTCCTTGAACTATTGCAGTCTCCGCATAAACCCCTGCACACCACACACTAAGCTGAAATAGCCCTGGGCACAAGGAAACAGTCTGCACGAGGTCCACGGTCTGACAGAGAGCTCCTTTCTCAAAACACTTGTGGTTCCCCAGCCCTTTCTGGGCAGCCTGGCTGGTGATGGGAAAGAGGAAAGGCCTGCTAGGGAGCTCTGTTGTCTCTACTTTCTTACATGACTGTTGCCTTCCTCCCTTGCCATTGCTTCATGCTGGGCATAGCGCTCCGCTTAGGGGCAGAGTCTGGACCTGACCTGTCCTGGTACAGGCCCCCTGGGCCTCACTGCGATGTCAGGTTGTGTTTTCATTTTGGCTATAAATGCAGAGAGTTTAAACATTTGTTACTCTCTTCTCCTGGGTACCATACAGTCAGTTGGGACAATTAGGTGCTCCCTAACTGTACCTGAAACTCCTGTTGCATGGGAAACTCCTGTTGCATGGGAAACTCCTGCTGCCTGGATCGTAGCCCGCTCTGGAAGGGACCAAATCAGTGTAGTTTACTTTCGAAAACATGGAATAAGTCCAAGTTCCAAGTTCTCAGGAGAATGGGTCTGTGATAATTGGTATAAATGGGAAATGGTAAAGAAGCAGTTAAATCATGCAAGGGGTTTGGATCAAGGATGGAAAGGGAAAAGGAGTTATTTTAAAGACATGAGGCACCTGCCTAGAAGCTGCCTGTCAGGATAGGAAAAACCAAATCAGAGAGAAACAAGATCTGAGAGAGGAAGTAGAAGGCAGAAAGGCAGCTAAGCTATTACTGTCCTTGCAAATTGAACAGCTACAGAAGCAGTGATAGGAAGAAAAGGAGAAAACACAAAAGTTGGAAGAAAAGGTTAAAATTATGATTATGTGGGCTCTTCATCCCTCTGACAGTATCCAGATTAGGAAATTAATTGTATAACCTGAAGATTGAGATGCAAATATATGGAGTGACACCAACTGTAACAAACTTGGGGAAGATGATTCCTTGTTCCCTTGAAATTCTCTGAATATGAGGATAGACCCACCATTAAAGCAGAATATATTCTGATTCCAGTTGGTCCTCACTGACAACTAATTAAATTCCCAAACAGATACAGGAGCACAGATTTCAATACTAACACAACAGGCTCCTGAGAAGCTGGGCATTCTACTCACTTTGCAGTTAAGATCATAATGAAATATTTTGGATTTTGATGCTTTGAATGGCCAGATGTGGTGCCTGCCAGAGGACAGCGTGTGGTCCTCTGTTTGGTTCAAAAGTCGGCCCTAACCCTGATAGAAATTGCGAGGCTCCAGTACTCCGCGCAGCTCCTGCGCTCCCTGGTTCCAAGATTACTAATGTACCACAATACCTAATTTCTCCTGCGGCATGGTGTCATTTCTGAGGCAATAGCAGATTCGGAAAAATGACAAATTACCTCCAGAACCTCCTCCCCATACAATTCACCAGACTGGCCAGTCCGAAGACCAGATGGGAGATGGCATCTAACAATTAATCATCAGTGCCTGAATGCTAATAGAGCCCCACTAACAGCTCCCGCACTGAACTCCGCGTACTTACCAGCTGCTCCGCAAGCGGCTGGACACCCACAGATGGCAGCACTAGATGGGAGAGGTCTGTTCCTTACAGTTCTCTTACAAGAAAAGGATCAAGAAAAATTAGCTTTTACTTGGAAAGGTGTACCATACACTTTTAACAGACTTGCATACTGATACGAGTTTTCACCCACAATTACTCATGCTAAGCTTGCGAAATTTCTACAAACAGTCTCACTCCTTCAAGATGTGAAACTGTACCTACACAGAGATGATATTCTGACCAGAGGAACTTCCCCTGAGAGGGCGGGGACAGGGACAGCAGCCCTGTGGCAAACTCTGCATGACGCAGAAGTTGAGACCCTACCCGAGAGCTGTCGAGGACTGAGTACAGACGGGCTGGTGGTTCCTGCTGCGAGGGGGCCCCTCCAATCTGAACAAGAGAATGTGTCGAAACACCTGGGAGGGGACCCACAGAGACGTCTGGATTTACACACACATCCTGGGGGGGCTCAGAGCTTTGGCTCTGATAAGAGCCTTTAGACTCCCTGGCTCCAGCGACTAGCGGTGCCGCGCAGGGAACGCCGCCAGTCCCCGACGGTGCCAGGCGGCAGGGCCCGCCTCCGCCGCCGGGCCCGCCTCCGCCGCCGGGCCCGCCTCCGCCGCCGGGCCCGCCTCCGCCGCCGGGCCCGCCTCCGCCGCCGGGCCCGCCTCCGCCGCCGGGCCCGCCTCCGCCGCCGGGCCCGCCTCCGCCGCCGGGCCCGCCTCCGCCGCCGGGCCCGCCTCCGCCGCCGGGCCCGCCTCCGCCGCCGGGCCCGCCTCCGCCGCCGGGCCCGCCTCCGCCGCCGGGCCCGCCTCCGCCGCCGGGCCCGCCTCCGCCGCCGGGCCCGCCTCCGCGCAGCAGAAGAGCGGCTGCCATGGCTGCTGCCGGTGTGGAGCTGTTTGGTCAGAGGCCTCTCCTTCCCTGAGTCCTGCCCGGACCCGCCGTCGCCCACACCGCTAGCGGCGGGCGGCGCTGCGGTAGCGGGCGGGGCTGGCGGTACGCCGCCATGCGGTTTCGGGCTAAGATCGTGGATCTCGCCTGCCTCAACCACTTCAGCCGTGAGTCTGCCGGGGCGGAGCGGGGGCGGGCGGGCCGGAGGACGTCCGTGCCTAAGCGAGCGGCCGGGACCGCCTTTCTCGGGTGCAGGAAGAGGAAGGGGTGTTTGCGCTGGCGGCCCCTGGCCCGTGGCGAGCGCCGCGGGGCCCAGGCGGCGGGCCCGGAGGTTTTTCTCGGGGGAGGCAGCGTGAGGCACTTCCCTTCCTTCCCCCTGAGGCGTTTGGGAGTGTCTGCAGCAGCACGAGCTGCATTTTTGGAGACTGAACGTTTCTCCGCAGTCTCCCTGGGGTGAGGTTTGTGAAGCAGTTACCTCTGTAACGTCCCTCTCCCTCTGCCAGGTGTAATTAACACAATCGCCAAGTTAGCCAAGACTTGCACCTTACGCCTTACTGTCAGCAAGCTGTATTTCATCCTCAACGATAAAGTAGCAAATGGAGGTGTCAGTATGTGGTGTGATCTGTGCCAGGTAAGCCCCGGAAAGTTCAATAACCGCATGTTATTGAAAACCAGAGCGAGCAGTTGGGTCTGGGGTACAAGGTGTTTCTAGTACGTGTAGCCCTCCCCTGAGATGTGCCAGGTCTCTCAAGGCCTGTCTGGTCGCTGAAGGCACTCTGTTTTGCAAGACTGCCCCAGTTGCACAGGCCTGGTGTTTCTGGCTAGACATTCCCTTTTCCTTGGGTGACACTTCAGTGTAAAGCTTCGGGGTGTGCTGGCCCACAAGGGCCTGCCCAAAACTGGAAACAGAAGAGCGTTACTCATCCATCATACTCCTTGTTTTGAGGACTCATAGGTGTTAGGGGATGGCCTGAAATTAATAGGGCCTTTACGCTCTTGCAGCCTGTCTTGATTCCCTGGTGACAGGCAGAGGAAAGCTTCCCATTGTAAACACACAGTTCTGAGCTTAAGGTCTGATAGGTAAAACTTGCCCCTCCGTGTTCTTTTTTTAAATAATTATTATTTTTAAATTTGTTTTATTTCCAAACTTTCGAAAACTGTAGGGAAATTTCTTCGATGAATTTCAGATGGAAGGAGTGGCTGCAGAGCACAATGAAATCTATTTAGAGTTGGTGCCTGAGAACCTGTCGAGAGCATTAAAAACTGCCCAGAATGCTAAGACAGTGAAGATCAAGTTGACTAACAAACACTGTCCCTGTCTCAGAGTTGCTGTGGAGCTAGTAAGTGCAACTATGCTTTTATCTTCATTATTAAGAAAAAGCTCTTCAAAATTAAGTGCTTTTCCTAAGATCAAGTAGAAGTTTTGGTAGACTTTGGTGTAAATCTAGAAAACTAAATAAAGAAAAATCATGCCATTTTCCATTTCACTAGACTTTCCTTCCATCATGGTTGGTAGCACACAGAACCAGTTTTGCGTTTTCCAGAAGGCAAGGAAGAGGTGGAGGAAGAATGAAAGCTATGTGATTGAAGCACCTTTTCCTAATGTCTACTTTTCTCCATTCCTTCGTTCTGTAAATCTGCTGTGGATTATTGCCTTCTCATTGAAGCCATTAGGCGAAGGAGGTTTCAGTGTAGTATTTGGCTCTTCGTTGCTTTTGATTGTCCTGCCATTCCATTTCTAACTGCTGTCTTCCAAATTGTTTTTTGTTGTTTACACCCCTTTGGTGATTCGCCTCTTCTGTTCTAAGGATAGCTTATAGGTACTAATGACTGATACCTCACAACCTCTTCCATGTTCAAAAGAGAAGTCTGCTTAATAGCAGACTGATAGGAACCTATCGAAAACTGGAACTGAGTGTCTGGGGCACTCAGACACAGTATTTCTTAGAATGGGTCTGAAAAATTTGAATTCAGAATTCAAGTCCTGTTTCTAACTGCAAGAGCATCCTCTCTCTCCCTCAAGCCATCTTTATCAAGCAACAGTAGGATTGTGACACATGACATTCCTGTGGGGGTTATTCCCAGAAGATTATGGAATGACTTCAGAGAGCCCAGTGTGCCAGACTTTGATGTAAGCCTGTTTTTATATTCTTCTTGCTGTGAGAACTACTGGTGGGTTTTGGAGAGAAAGTGAAAGGAAAGAGGGGAAGGCTGGAGGCTAGAGGTTTAGAGAGGGATGGGATATGGCTCTCATCTTGACAAGAGAGTCCAGAACTTGTAAAAACAGAGCAGTTTGCTACCAGTCGTTGCTGTGATATTCAGGGGAGAGGAAGGGAGGAGCAAAGGACTTGCATGGCTTTAGGCAGGAACACCTCCAAACCACAGGTCCTCCAAACACAGATTTAGACTGTTTCAGCTGTTCAGGTACCAACTGGCCCAAATAATCTGTTCTTTCTGAAATTCATGGCCTATCTAGCAGGGTTAGATATATATGGGTTTACTCACGAGATTTATATATCCTCCCTATATCCTTTTTGACTTTTAGCAGAGTTGTAAGGAAAGGTCTTTGTGCAAATGTGCTCCTATTTCAGGCTATGGATGTCTATTATATCTGTAGTTAAGAGTATTTAAATTCTGAAGATATACAACTTGGTAGAAACTTGATGTATTTTGTTCATTTATTTCGGATTTACACTGATGCAACTCCAGACATTATTACAGTACCATAGGAATCATGTTATTTCCTTTTGGCTGTAGTAACTATTAACTGCTCAGTAACACAGATGTGGGTTCAGAGGAGAATCCAATCTGCAAAAACCTGTCTCCGCTTTATTTTGAACACTTGGCATGGTATGTCTGAAGCAATTGCTAGAGCGATGGCCTGTTGGTATAATGGGAAAGAGTTCCTCTGTTCCTGAGTCATTTGATGATTTGAATTAAATGTTGTGCTCCTTGCACTCAGGAGATAACTGAGTCCAAAATAAGATAGAATTGAAGGGAGAAATAAATGCATCACATCCCAGTCACACATGAAATATTTGTGCAAATGCAGTTCTTATGTCTTTCTAGGTCAGTATTTATCTACCAGTGCTGAAAACAATGAAGAGTGTTGTGGAGAGAATGAAGAATCTCAGCAATTCCATTGTAAGTTAAGGCACTTGAGGCATGTGTCCTACAGACCTTATTTTATCTTGGAGATAGCTTGTTTCCCTGTTGCCCAAACTGGTGTCTTTATGTTCTATCTAATTTTGGGATGAGTCAGACATTGAACTAAAGGGGCCTGAAGACTGTGTAAGGGCTGAAGTGAATGATGGGATTTATATTAGGGTTAACATTGAAGAGCTCACCTTGGACTTCCTAGAAAGTGGTGCTTTTTGTACTGAATCCTTGGAAGAGCATTGTGTTGCTTACAAGCAGCTCTTTATAGCTGTTAAGAAATTGTGGTCCTTTAGGAAGCTAGCTGGAGACTTTCCAGGTGATTTTATTAAATAAATGCCTATTAAGTGAGTCTTGTGTTAGGTGTCTTTGGTAACGAACTTTAGGTAAGCTTGAGGTAGGATTTAAAGGAAATCCTAATAGCTCCTGGATGTTAGCCTGTGCTTTAGACTCTGACATGGTGCGTCTCCTGTCCACTCTGGATTTCTGCAGTGCTGGTGGGCCTTCCATTAAATGAAGCCCTCTGCAGCTGGCCAGAAAAGGGGTTTGTTTGTTTGGTTTTTTTTAAATTGTTGCTCATCAGAACTGACTGACGTAAAAGTTAGTAAGTAAGCATTGAACTTTGGAATAGTTTGATTTTGGGGCTGTTCATACCAATTTTGATAAATGGGAAATTTTCTGTAAACTGAGAATCCTGAAATGGGGATAGTCTTAGTCTTCCAAGTCTTGAAAGAGTTGAGAGATTGCCCTGAGTTCATGGCAATTTTGCAGATGGCAGTCATCCTGCAAATACAAGAGGAAGTAATTAAGACTCTTCTTCTTTGTCAGTCTTTTGGGGTTTTTACTTTTTCTCTCTCATTCCTTCCCTTTTCCCCTCAGTGATTCCAGAGTTGAGGAGCTCTTCTCACACAGGATAGCTGTATGATGGGATTAGACTTTGGTGTTCAGCAACACTCAAAAGAGGTAGCATATCAACACTTGACATACCCACCTTCCTAAGTTACTGACCTCCTGCTCCAAAGCAGGAAAATAAGTATCTGTGAAGCTTTGATAGCTCTAAGGGAGGAGGCAGACTACACACATACTCTACATGGTGTTATTAAAGAACAAAAACATCGTCAGAATTAAGTATTTGTGCTAGATGAATCCTTGTAGTAAAACTGGTCAAGGTCAGTGCTGCAAAAAGGGCTTAGAAGCTCTTTCAAATAGTACTCGGCCATCGTTTGGAAGCATTCATCTGTGGACATCTCACATTCTATAGAAGATTCTGGTTGTGATATGAGCTTTTAAAATCATTGAGAATTCTTCAAATCACAGGAATGAAGTGCTTCCATGTGCTTTAGGAATCTTCCGATCTCCTTGGGATTTTTATAAGATCACATATAGTCTCCTTCTGATTGAACACTTTGTCAGGAAAGAATTTTAAAGCTTTCAGCACTTTTGCAGGATTTCTAGCAGTTCAAAGTCCTGCTTGAGTTACTGCTCTGGTGCATCTGTTGTCTGTTTTAAGCAAGCAACTGCAGGGTCACCTCTTGCTGCATCCTATTTTCTGTGTATGTCATATGGACTCTATAGGTGCCTTTCTGATTGTTGAAAAGCTGGATAGAAATGCAGGAAACCTTCCATTTCTCCAGCTTGAGTCTCATATTTCTGAAGCCTTTTCCTTAGCACATGAACTTCTCAAAGCCAGTACTTGTTCTAGAAGTACTTGAGAGCCATTGTATTTCTGCCTTTTCATAGTTTCAGGGAGGTTGGTCTAGGATAATTCACACAGGAATGATGAGAAAGGCATTTTGTAGCTCAACGTTTCAAGAGTTCAAACCATACTCAGAAAACAGTTGAGCTGTGAAGGTACTGCAGTGCTTCTGGAAGCTTGTATTTGAACAAAGCTGCAATTTATTCTTTTGTAATTCTGCAGTGTGAAAGTGGCTTGCCTGAGATTGATTGTATTGCAGGTGATAGAAGCAAACTTGAGTGGAGAAATGAACTTGAAAATAGAAACTGACTTAGTATCTGTAACAACACATTTTAAAGACTTGGGAAATCCTCCCTGGGGTAAGTTTCCCTGTTTATTGCCTCTTATGTGTGCCTGATCTCATTACTTAAGTACTCACCTTCTGTTAGTCCTTACAAAATAGCATCAAGTACGTTGAAGTCTTCAAATGAAACCTTAAAAGTGCCCAATGACTTTTATGTATGTGGGGGGAATCTCTTCCGATATCCTTGACAACTTTGTAGGAAAACTGGGCTCTCTCTTCCTTGCACTGCTGTTTCTGAAAAATGTTTGAGTACCAGCTGTTCAGTGATTATCAGGTGTGTCCTTACAGATGTTGAAACTTCTGATGTTTTGACTAAGTGTTGTGTTCTTATGTTTTTAGCATCCGAGGGTGGATGTCAGAGCTCTGTTCAAGGCAGAGATCTGGAAAGCATGGCCGAGGCACGCATAGATATCAAGAAGCTGCAGCATCTGCTTGCAGGACAGCAGGTCAATCCCACAAAAGCATTGTGCAGTAAGTTCAGCAGCTCTGCTCACAAACTGCAGATAAGGAGGGGTGTTTGCTATACTTGTAGTCTCAGCAGAACAGCATATCTTCTATTTTTCTGTTTGAAACTTGACTTTTTACTGTACCTGAAGTCTTCTAATATTTCTGTTTTTAGGCAGGAAGCTTCAGGCTTTAGGCATTTGGGGAAGAAAAAAAACCCAAAATTAAACCAGGTCCTTTGCTAAGTATCAAGTTGAATACTCTGACTAATCATGAATGTCATCTTGTTTTCTTTGTTTTGAAGTTATTATTTTTCACTATTATTTTGAGGTATTATTTTTTTAAAGTATTAAAACAAAGCCCCTAGTTTCTAGCAGGGAAACTGGAATTTACTGACATGTTTGCTTCAGTTTTTTTTCAGATGCTTTCTTACATTCAGCATCAAATTAATTCTAATACCAAAATGCTTTTTATGCAGCTGGTGTTTCTTACTATAGAAATGATATAAATGATAGCGGAAGCTTTTCTGCTTTAAACTGAATTCTGTTTTTTTTTTCTTTTTTTTCCTCTTTACAGATATTGTTAGTAAAAGAATTGTCCACTTCATCTTGCTCCATGAGGATGTTTCACTTCAGTATTTTATTCCAGCACTTGCCTGAATGTTTTGGAATCTCCATCATTTTCCAACTTGAGGCCTTTACCACAATATCTGAAAACTTTCATGAGTTGGAGTGCTCTCATTTGAGATGCTATTAGATATGGCTGTCACATGGACTTTATTTCCATATTTATGAAATTATTCAAAATATCTCCTCATCCAGAAGACCATTTTTGTGAAGAGTTACATGCTGTGAAAGACAACACTGGGGAGCTTGCATATCTGAGTGTTACGGGGCGCAGAACTGAAATTTGTATGTGCTTCTGGGATGCTTTATGCTGTGGGGAAGGCAACATACTTTTTCTCGGCAATAAATGTAAGGGTAGAATTGGCTTCTGGAGCTGCTGCTGGGTGTATTCAGTATTGGACACTGCAGCTCCAAGTTGAGGAATCTGCGAGGAAGCTGTTGAACCTACGTGGAGCAGGAGAGCCCTCTGGAGGGTTGACAGATTGGTATTTGCCTGGGCAGGTAAGCACAGCCCTCCTGAAGTGGTACTACATTGACTTCTGTTCCAGCAGTGATGTATATAGACTTGATGCTGCTGTGTGTTGTGCAGCAGAAATGTATCTGAGGCAGAGGAGCTTCCTGTGGCTGCCAGCATGTAACAGCATGTAACACATGCTGAGGAGCACCAACCACGCAGCCATGTCTGTTTGTGCCTGGTTGTATCTTTTGATCTGACTTGCTCCAACATATTGTGGTAGTTCTGTTAGTGCTTGAAATCATGTGTTTGGGTCTTGGTCTGAGAGTATGAGACAAACAGACTGAATTACCTTATTAATGTGGATGGTGGAGGTCTGTGTACAGAATGAATGTCATATGAGGACATGTGTGAACAGAGCAATTGGTGTAAAATAAAGGGCAAGTTATCTGTGGATCACATTTTTCCCCTTTCTAGATGGACAACATTATACAACCTGTCTTATGGCATCAGACATGATGAGATTGCATCTAGGCTCTGATGCCAAGCATCCAAGAGCATCAGTCTCACTGACAGGAGTACTGCCTCTACTTCTACTTCCTGATTATCTTCTGAGGTCTCTTCCTCCTTGTTCCTTGTGTGATTTGTATTTGTTATCCAGCAGTGTTCTGTATAGCCTTTGGTGTTGTTTTGAATATCTTGTGAAACTTCTTCTTTTAGAAATAGTGAGTCTTTGCTGCCGAATGGGACTGGAAGTTTCTGCTAGACAGTAATTCTTGTTGTGGTCAGAAGTGTTTGGTTTTTGGGTTTTGTTTCTTTTTTTCAAGGGGCATTGAGGTTAAGGGAGCAGTTAATGTTTATGTTCTTGCAGATGGAAGTGGTCAAGAGAAGGCTGAAGGAGAGGCAGCGGCTTGGAAATGTTATGCCTCTTTGCCTTCTTCTACCGTTTCTATCTGACTAACAGAAAGCATCTTCCAAATCCTGTAATTGCAATTACCATGTAAGGTGAAAATAGCTGTACACCAGGTTATGGCAATTGCATGGCAAGAGGTATGTGGTAAATATTCCTGGGTTTTCTCCTGAGAAGCGGGGGGAAGACTGTCAAGAGTGTGATATAGAGTATGCACTATGAAAGTAGGCTTTGAAATAGTTGGATTTTCTCCTTTGAAAAGTATGTTCTATATAACCTGATGGAAAGGGCTTTTTCTGGTACAGCATAAAAGCTAGTAATAATGGCCTCTTAGCTGTGGGGGCTCTATGAGTGCTATTTTTTAAAAGAGAGCAGAAGTAAATAATTGCAAGAAAATGTCTTGGTTGTTTTTTTGGTTTTTTTAATAAGAAATAAAAAGTGGAAATGATGCTGGTACCGGTGAGGAGTGTGCAGCAAGATGCCAGCTTCATATTCTGGAGGGGAGGATGCTAGACTGACCAACAGAGGTGAAGTCTCTCCAGCCCCAGTGCTTTCTTAACGCTTCACACCTAAAAAGATACAGCTGAAAAGATACGGCTTCCCAGCTAAAAAGATACAGCTCAGCCCTGCCATCCAGTTGACGTATGCATGCTGATCAGAGGGAAAATAATACTTATTCAGGTTTAAACCTGCTGTCATCTGTGAATATAGTTGTCAGAGCCCGGATGGCAGTGTTGGGCCCTAATAGCCCTTGGCAGCGTCTCCAGGGACCCCTAGATGCTGGAAAGAGAGAAATTGATTTTTCAGATTAAGATTTATGGGGTGAATTAGAGGGGCACAAATCCACCAAACTAATAGTATTAATTACAGTAGTGCAGTTACAGAAACCTGTAGGTCCGTCTGTCTTTACACTGTTGATAAAAGAAGCCCCTGCCACACTCAAACCTTTTCTCCCTCTGTCCCCCCAAAAAAACCCTCCCACAGAAGAGGATAACCCTTTCTTTCCTCAGGATAACCAATCACAGGTTAACAATCACTATTAACAAAATTCTTAATCGATACTGGAGCACAAATTTCAGTAATCACACAGCAGGATGCTGACAAGTTAGACTTATGACCTAGATGGCAAACGGTTAAAATTACTGGAATTACAGGAGCTTGTGCTGTGTGCCAAACTGCCAAAGTAAATCATTGTGAAAGGCATGTAACATCTTTTCGCTTTGCAGCTAAAAATCACCATGAAATTACCCTGGGTTTCAATGCGTTAAATAGTCAAACCTGCCATCCGCTTCTGTCTCATCATGTCTACTGCTGTATGCACACAGGCATATACATGCTCTTCAAAAACCTTGCTTTATTTCACTCCAACAGTAGATAATTTGTGCTTAATTATCATCTGCTGTCTACAGAGTAGACTGGATGAAGGACTTACATGGATAAAGAAGGGGATAAGACTAAATTCAGTAATGTGTTTGGCCTAATTCTGCTTAAAATTTTGTCCAGAGCAATCAACTTCTTTCTTTATAAGTCAAGACGATACCAGCTCCCAAAACTGAGCAGGCAGAGATCTATGTAAAGGCTACTGAGGAGTATTTGAAGCCATGACGTCATCTGTTACTTGCTAGACACAAAAATCAAAACCAGGGAAAAGAGGGGATTCTTCCTCTCCATTTTTAAGAGAGCTCTTTCTTTTGTGCAAGACTGTGCTGTACATCCACTGTGGTAATGGATAGTGAGGTGATGAGTGGTAAGTATTATTGAGTTTTATTTCAGGATCACATTGTTGGATCTAACAATACGTGTTAGTGTGTGTCCCAGTCTATACTGCATATATAAGTGATCCAGGTTGACTACTTGCCTTTCTCACAATGTCGTCCTTAATAAGGGTTCTTCACCTGGTGTGTGAGATGCTAATGAACACACTGAGTTGAGATATTTGTCTTTATTTCACTTCTGCAGAATTGGGTGTCAGGCATTTAATGCAGCCAGCACACCTCTCAAGAGACATGTTGAGCTTTATATACAAAATATTAACAAAGAGGAAGCTGCCCAAAAGTATGTGGCTGGTTACCTATGCTTACACAACAAAAGTTTGTTTGTGCATGTTCTGACTTCCATCGAACTCGTTACACTAAGGTGGTGCTATCTTTCCATATAAAAATCTCCTCCTAGAGGTACTGGTTTTAGTATTATAATTAGCTAAGATAACTATAGGTTCTATGGCTATTCTATCAGCCACCACCAAGATTTTGGTGAACTTCATGTCTGGCTATAGAACCTGTTTGAATCTGTTTCAAACAATAGCTGGACCACACAAGGGATACTACAACATTCTGTACTTAGGGACTGAGCTACATTCCTGTTACCATGGTTTCAAAACAGACCTGTCATGGTTGCCTAATTTTTGGTAAATTTTTAACTCCCCTTTACATCAAAAATACCTGTTAATTTTGGAGAATGTTTCTTGGAAACATTTCTTTATAAATTCAGCATATCTATTATAGATTGAAAATTTAACAACTGTGTAAACAGTTCAGTGCAAATACATTTACATCCCTGGAAGTGTTTAAAAGACGTGTAGATACGGCGCTGAGGGGCATGGTTTAGGGGCCCTGGCAGTGCAGGGTGAATGTTTGGACTCGATGATCTTAAAGGTTTCTTCCACCCAAATGATTCTGTGGTTCTGTGATTGATGTAGACCATATACTTTTCAAGCTGTAGTCCCATTTCTGCCTTGTTATTAAATGAGACCAAAAAAAAAAATTATTTAGAATTCTGAGCCACATTGATTCCACTTCTGTTCCAGGCACGCCTGTTGCAGTCACTAGAGGTCAAAACTGTTTAAAAATTTGCTGAAAATGATACTGAATTTATGCAGAACTAACTTTTTGTGAGGTATAAATTCCTTGCTATGAGTTAGGACTGTTAGAGTTCAGATTTCATAGTTGAAGCAGAAAAATCATGTCTGAACCCCTTTCTAGACCCTAGTAGGGATCTGGATCGCTAGCAGATATAGCTGTGCACTTAATGTACACCTGATTTAAAAGAAAAAAGATAGAGGGGACAGCTTTCGCAGGGTGGTGATTGTGTCACATGCAGGAAATCGAAGCGAGTAACCATCAGTCCTTGATTTGTAGACTGTTTCTGCTGTAGGGTAGTTGCAACCCTTTTTGCTTCTGAATGAAACGTTAGCATGAAGGTGAATACAGGAGGAAACTTCAGTATTTAAGCCATGCTCTTGTAGTATATTTGAGCATCTGAAAATGTCAGATTCTTTGCCAGATGAATTGGTGTGACCATAATCTTTGTGTATAAATTGAAGTGGCAGGCTGCATTGCCTTCATCAGTTGAGCTCTCTAAAAATATCAAGATGGATGATGTAAAATTAGCAAGCTAGCTGTAGGGGAGAGATTCCAGCCAGCATTGTTTTAAGCTCATTAACGTTAGTGCTTTTTAAAGTTACTGATAAGGATCACCACCTTCCACTTCCAGGAGCATGAGAAAATTTTGTATGGAAACGCTATCACAGGTGAGAATTCCTGTTTGTGTCTTACAGGTCAGTGTACGCTGTGGTGCACCAAGTGCTGTTATAATGGAGGGGGATTTGTGTCGGGGTTCAGAGGTTTGCCCATGCTGTGTCTGAAGTGGACTCTAATACCATCCCAAGATTTTCTTGGTGGAGTCAGTAGGATTGCAGTGTTTTAGCTTATTAAATTGGATTTGGATGAAGTGTTGATGGCTGGTGAGAGCTTTTAGGAAAGCACTTAATGTGTAAGAATTGTCCTTGCAGGATCATTAAGGTCTTTATAAACTGGCCCGAGGTATTTCAGAGTTTCCACAGTCTTCTGTGTTTGTTTTTTGCTAAATTGCAGTTGATATGACTCCCCACTGCCACCACCTTTCTTTTTTTCCTTCTTTCTAAGAAAAGGTGTATTGTTCTGTCTTATACTTGGTGTGTTGGGTATCTAGCATCGTGCTTTCATTGCTTGTCTTCCCTCATTTTCCCTTTCTGCATCTTGGCTGATTCAAGAAATGCATCTTCATGAGTGTTGTTCTTCAAGGCTTATGTGTATTTGGGTTTTGTTGTTGGGATTTTTGGGGTTTTTTTAACACAGGTTGTATCTATATATGATTTAAGCCAGGGAGAGAGAGTGGGAATACTCAAGGCCCTTTGTCTTGTGTAAATCTTTCTTCTTCCTCTTCAGTGCACTCACATCTCGATTCTCTCTGCACAGTGTTGTTCTTTTCCCAGTCTGCAGCCTTCCTTTTTCCAAGGTGTAGGAGCTGAGCATAATCAGTGTTTTAAGGAGCTTTGAAGCCTATTACTGCAGGCTCAGTTGAAGAACACTGTAGGGTCTGCATCCTGTTTGTGGCACAGGAAAACCTGAGACCTCAGGTTAGAAAGGATATTTCAGTTTCGGAGTAGTGTACAAACTTTGTACATAAGGATTACTTGAACAGCAGAAAAGTGAACTCTCTTAAAGATGGCCAAAGAAAACCTGTAAAGTTTTACCTGTATAGTGGTGTTAAGGATATAGTCCCTTGTATTATTCGCAAAGCTGGTGTTTGTGCAGTAGGACTACCATGAAACTTCCCTTGTTTGCTGGGTTGTTAATGTTGACCAAAGCTTACTTCAGCTGCAAGTGCAGAAGGGAGAGTTTGCTTGAATAGATCTGTCAGCAAACCTTCTCTAGTCTAGACCCAGCTCTCTTTATCAGACAGCACTCAGATGTGTGGGGTTTTTTGTATTAACTGTTGCATTGCTGTGGCAAGATCTCTGAAAAAAGTTTCAGGAACTGTTTGCTCAAGGAAGACAAGGATAAAGCTGAAATCAAGAAGGAAAGGAAGAATGTTAAAGGACTAATAAAAGAACAGGCAAAGAGAAGTGAAAAACCAGCACACTCAAACTTGCTTGGTGCCTTGAATGCAGGGTTGAAAGACAGGATGGTGTTGAACGCTGTCATACTGCTGCATCACACTGTATATATCAGCTGAAAACTGCCGGGGTAATTCTTTTTGTGTGTGTGTAAATATAACTGGTCCTGAAGATATAATGAAGTCTGGGTTCTGTGGTCCAGAGCTAGAGAGCAGATGTTGCAACTGAGGCAGGTGGTCCTGTCCGTGAAGCTGGTCACCAGCAAGTTTGACGTGCTTGTGTGAGAAAGCATGGTTCAGTGCAAGACTCTGCAGAGTCCTGCCAACAGCACTTTGAATAGAGATCTCACTGATGTAGAGGTTACGAGTTAATGTTGAGGTTTTAATTCACCTGTAGCAATTCATGGTTCTTGGGAGGGCACCTTGGTCTTGGCAGTTGCAAACAACTTGGTCACTGAGAACAACAGACTTCTAAACCCTTTTTTCCTGCTCTTTGTAAGTTTATCAATCGGGACATTGGGTAAAGAGGGGGTGGTGTAACTACTGTGGACCAGATTTGACCTTCCTGAACTGTTTGCCTAAGGAGAGGTTTTCTGTACATGAATCACAAAAATAATTTTGACAACTACACTTCCACTTGAAATAGAATTTCATATTTTCACTGGGTGTTCGTGTAGAATAACTGTGCTGAGTAACAAAGCCTTGTTTTACCCCCTCCTCTCTCTATGCATAGTTCATGACATACTGTAGATCCTGAAGGAATATCTTTATTTTCCGCTGCTCAAAGGTCAAAACCAAATAATAGGATTTATCAGGTCGCTGCCTATACTGTCTTTGAAATTATGAAAGCTTTCATATAAGCCTTGGCCGGCAGGCTCCAGTACAGGACAGGACAGGGTAATCATAAAGCTGTATTCTTGTCTCCAGAAGCATGGCAAGAAGTCATCGTGTTTTAACTGTTTTGAGTATTTCACTGAATGGGCTCTAGGGTACAGTCACAGAATGGTTTGGGCTGGAAGAGACATTTAAAGATCATCCAGTCCAACCTTTCTGCCTTGGGCAGTGACACCTTGCACTAGATCAGGTTGCTCAAAGCCCTGTCTGACCTGACCTTGGACCCTTCCAGGAGTGAGGCATCCTCAGCTTCTCTGGGCAACCTAGTCCAGTGTCTTGCTACCATCACTGTAAAAAAAATTCTTATTATATCCAGTCTAAGTCTACCCTTTTTGAATTTAAAACCATTGACCCTTGTCCTGTCACTACAGTCCCTGGTAAAAAGGCTTTCTCCGTATTTCTTATAAGCCTCCTTTTTATATATTGAAAGGCTGCAGTAAGAGTAAGTTGGTTCTGACTTTTTACAACTCTGTTATTTGTGGGTTAATTTTTAAAATTACCTCCTTTGTAATTTTTGGGTGTGTTCTTAATTCTGTTGCTGCAGTGGGTGAGATGTGTTAAAATTGCAAAATATTTGTAAAGACTTGTGTAAAAATGGTTCTTCTCTGCTTGATGTTCTCAGGATTCCTTTCCAGGTGACTGCTTTCCTATTCTGTCGTGTCTTGAGGCTGATGAATTTCTAACCATCTTTTCGCCACCTCCCAATCTTTGTGCGCTTAAGCACGCATGGGCGTAGTGCATTTTCTTAGTTTCTTATTCCTTCATTCATAATTCACGTAATCTGTATTTTGTGCACTCCATTAGCTGTTCTTTCTTCCCACCATTATTGGCTGCGTGTTCTCTTGCTGGTAAGGTGAGATTGAGGGAAGTGGTTTTTCATTTACTTAGCAAAGAAATTAACGTAAGCATGTGCTTACCAGATAGAAAAATTCTCTGCTCCAAAATACCTTGGACTTTGAAGTTACCTGTAATAGAATCTCAAGTCTGGAAGAGTCATTGATTATTGAAGAAAAATAGTTATTTTTAGTATCTTCTGGTTATTTTGAATATTCATCAGAATGCTTGTTAAACAGTGAGTTCCCAGAGAACCCCAGGTTGTTTGGAAATACTGGAGTGTTGCAGTTGTATGGGGAGGGAACACTTCTTAGGATAGTGTCTGCTGCTTGGAAAGATTTTTCCTGTTAGTTTTCCTATTAGCATTAGGGCTTTGTTGTCAGCAGCACTGGCCTAAGTACCTACAGGCTTTGGAGAGGTCTGGGCACTAACAGTCACCTTTCATAGTGGATTGCAGAACTGCAAAATTATGTTCCTTGGTTCTGGTATTTCAGACCTCATCATGGATTTTGCATTTGTGTGAACAAAAACATTTCAATGAAATCATTAATCTTGTATCTTTTGCTCTAATGTGAATGAATTTGGACTGTTGTATAACATGCGTGTTTTCTTTTCCTTTTGCAGATTACCTTCCTGGGAAACATCACTCTTTGCATGTAAAGACTATCTCACTGAATTGCCGTAACTGAGTTTAGAATCACAGAACCATGTTACTTGACTTGTGATTCTGATGGAGGAATAACCAGATCTCAGGCTGCTGCACTGGAAGACGTTACAGGAAATACAAAATGTCATCGAATCGGAGTCAGAACCCACATGGACTTAAACAGATCGGTCTCGACCAGGTATGGGATGACTTGAGAGCTGGAATTCAACAGGTTTACACCAGACAAAGCATGGCAAAATCCAGATACATGGAACTCTACACGTATCCTAATGCCGAAGGCAGCTAGTACTTTCACTGTTTGTAGATTAGAGATAGCTTTTTACATTCTGAAGTCAAAATTGCTTCATAACTATTTGACTTAGTGGCTTTTACGAGAATATTTTTATTTGGAAGATTAGTCTTTTCTATTGAATGCTACTGGCAAATACGCAGGAGCATTCTGTTGTCTGGAAAACTCTTCATAATTACAGCTACCTCTGAATTTCAGCTTGGATTCCTGTTACCTTTGACAAAGCAGATGTTTAAAGTGGTTTTATTAATAGGTCTAATTCTGAGTCCACAATAGATCAGAATAAATTCTTTCTCCTTTATATGTTAGTCTCTGGCATTATGCTGCGGGTTTTATTGGTGTTAATGTCCAGTTACCTGGAAAATTTTTCTCTTGTCAGCCTTGAAGTAGTACTTTACTCTTCAGTTGGTTTTGTGAATGTCCAGCTGGAGTGAGAATGCGCTCAGTGGATTTCTTTTGAATTCCTGGTTTGTAGCAGAGAGCTATTGAAATTTTCCAGCATCTTTCCATCCAGGGAGTTGTTATGGGATGGTAGAAGAGGGTTGTGAAGTACCGTTTGGGGGATTGTTGGAAACTTATTTCTGTCAGGTTGTGCTGGGTTGAGAGAAATACAGTTTGGTTTGTTCTGACTGACACAGAAGCAAGCCAATTAAAGTATTATTCTCCCCGCCCCCCCCATGTATATACTTATTTATGTATTTATTGACATCCTCTCTCTCTCTCTCTCTCTCTCTCTCTTTCTATCTTTTGTCATTGGTCCCGTTTAAATGATTGATTTAGGGTTTTAATTGTGTTGCGCATTAAACCAATTTTGTTCCACCCCTTTAATTTAAAACCGGTGTTTCACTGTTTTTCCTAAAAGCCCAGACAAGTCCAGACAACCCCAACCAAATTACTTTAAAACTCTTTTGTGTAGCTCAGGTGGATTTACATTCTCCCCGAGCTACAGAAGTTGCAAACCTTTTGGGAATTCCAGCCTTTCTAATTTTAAACTGCAACACAGGTAGTGCATAGTGATCTTTAATGACTAATTTGAAGGAAAGATGTGCCTCTTGCTGTATTATAGCTTCAGTGTTTGACTTCAGACTATGTCTGGGAAGTGAGAAATCATTTTTTTATGTTCCACCTATGAAGTGGCATGTAAATGGATTTGGTGAGGAACCACCTCTGTTTTGCATCTGTTTTCTGTGTTCACTCTTGTAGCCTTAAATTGCTTAGCAGAGTAAGCACTGCTTTGAGAAGGTGGTGGTACAGCAAAGTGTGCGGACATATGATAGAAGAAATGATGACTGAATAAATTTCCTATCTTTAAGTAATTCTACTATTTTTTCTTTATCAATTTTTAGAGATTTTTTAATAAAGGTTGTTCTGATACATAAATTAACATATAAAGCTGTTGTTGGCACTGATTTGGAATTGTATATCAAATTCTAGTTTGTGTTAATGTTTTTGAAAGGACAGAGCTTTTATAAAAGAAGAGGAGCTTGAAGATTATAAAGCAATTAACTCTGTAGTTCTCTGGTCTTTCTAAGGAGATAGAAAACTTTGTTTTCTGTACATGTAGTCTCAGACTTGATGTGTAATCTTACCTGTGTCCGCAGAATCCATGCTGCTGCGGTGGGGGGAGGACACTGAGCAGGTGTTTCTAGGATACTTCTCTAATAGTGATGGGAAGATGAAGTCACATTTGCTTTTAGGATCAGAACTTTTCTGAAGACTTAAAATGACTAATTTCTTGCAGCGCTAGGTTCAGCATTGTTCTTGATTGAATGAAACAAATCTGCAAAAGTTGCTCATCTGATAGAAATCTGACGTGCAGTAGAACCTCTGAGAGTTTTTTCTTCTGAGTGCTTTTAGTATATTCCTGTTTGTGAGGTCTGTCAAGTAGGGCAGCTAAATTTTAAGTACTCACTATAATGATACTTATTATAAAGTTACTTATAAAGTACTTATTATAAAGTTAAAACAGTTGCTTCTTTTTTACTCTGTTGATGATGTTGGCAAATATTCTTGGAATGAAGCTGTAAAAGGGATATGTTGTCTATTGACTACTCATTCCTTCTTGCTCCTTCAAGGAGTTGTTGGGTCTGAAACTAAGGATGATTTTTGTTACTTCCATAAGTGAATTAATTTAGTGGATCATTTTAGTGGTTGACTTTCATTTGTGAGTTAATTTAACAGTCTGATAACACAGAATATTTGACACTGGTTAGGCGAAGAGGAGGAGCGTGGTTCTCCAGTGGAACAGGAATTTAAGGTCTTAATGGGCAGTTTTTGCAGTGGAACAGAGTGCAGGAATTAATGTATTGCAGGGCATTTGCTGTGTGCTAGAAGAAGAGAAATGATATCAAGAATTTCCCTTTAAAATATGTACGTTTGTGACAGTCCTAGGTTTGCGTTATTCAGGTGAATTCCTGCCTCTCTGCTTTGTATTTAATTTTGGGGAATGGCGTGGTCATTCAGCAGCCCAGCAGTGGAGCAGGAGCAGGCTCAGAGAAGTAGCCTGTGTACTCTGCTAGCACTGTATCTGCTCTGAGAATTTCTTCCTCTGCGAGTCTATGACTGAATGTTGAAACAAGATGCACAGTTTACTTCACCCACTCTTACTTGTGCCAAAACTCCATGTTGTTCAACAGGTGCTATCCGTGTGCCTGTAGGGGGAAAATCTGTTGGAGGGGAGAGTGGATTCTGTGTTTATAAAACTGTACATTCCCCAAAGAATATTAAAATAATCAGTCTTTTATGACCTCTTTTTAGCTGCTTCACCTGTTAGAACTATGCAGAAAAAAATGTAGCCTCGCGTACTGGTTGGGGAACCGAAGTATCCCAGTTGCGTGTCTAAAAGGTTCGTTCTTGATTCCACAGGAATCGATGGCAAAACTGCCACCAGCAGTGGGAGAGCAAGACTGGTCTGGAGACTGGGGCCCTCACTGTTAGAGAAATATCGTGAGCAATATTTCACACCCTCATTCACAACGCACGCAAACCACCAGGTAATGAGCCATGGAGCTCCAAAGAGCCAAAACAGTGGAAAACTAATTTCGATGTCAGCCCTGTCTCAGGGGAAATCCGCAATCCGATCTGGCAGGTTTGAATGAAGTCTTTCACACACTGCTTATGCCATGTTTACTGATAGAAAATGCAGATTGTCTTAAACATTACCTATACCTTTTATATCTCTTCTAGCAGTAACCACTTCAAAGGTATGGCAGCATTTTAATATCATGCTCTGGGTAGCATGATGTATGTAAAGGGATGGTTCATAAATATTTTAGTAAGACTGCCAGAGCAGTGGTGTATATGTACAAGTTTCTTGTATTGGTAAGAATTCAGTTTGAGTCTAGTAAATAATTCCATTTCAGTTAAAACAGTGTCCTTTAATGGCATATGCATCTTATTTCCAGGGTATCTCTTGAAATATGAAGCTATCTCCGTTTGACAAGCAATAGCTTTTAATACGGTTTCTCCCTTGAATGATTTTACATTCCGGCAAGCACGGTGATCCTGAACAGGTGTCATTGTTGAAAAGCAGAACCTAAATTCTGTTAATCAGATCTTACTATTCTTCCTAGAGAAATCAAACAGAAACCTTGCCTTCTAAGAGCAACAGCATGTAAACTAGAATGAAAGGACAGTGTGTATGTACGCCTAATATCCTCTGTGAATGTCTTCCTGTTTAACAAAGTTCTATTAGGAACCAGATTGGTAAATAAAAAAAAAAAAAAAAAATTCAAACCCGTTTGAATTACCGTAACAGCTGTTTCCTTGTGCTTTGTATGTTCTGATCATTGTCTATCCTTTTTCCTTCTCTAGTACCAGGAAATCAGTTTGGAAATGACAGAAGTTGGAAAGAGGCCCACAGTGCATGAAAAGAGGGACTTCAGAATGTAGTTACACACGAAGAGAGGGTGCTAAAACCAGGGAGGATTTACTCAAGTGCAGGGCTGTTCCTCCTGCCCCAGGCAGCCCTGGTTACCCGTTACGGAGAAGACTCTCCGGCAGTGCCATTCTGTCCTTGTGCAGGTGGGCTGAGGGTCTGAGAGCACAGCTTTGTTACAGATTAAATGCCCGCCTTTCTGAGGTTTTTCTGATCGCTTTGCAGCCAGTCTGCCCTCAGTTCTGCTCACGTCTGTTGTTGCAGGCTCTGTGGCATTGCCAGCGTCACGAGAGCTGCACACTACAAACGCCTGAGGGGGGGGGTTTGCCTTCCTTTCCTACCGTAGCTCCGTCCCTTCCTTCCTGAATGTGAGCCTTTTATTGAAGTCATTAAGAAAAATGTATGCCCAGCTTAACAGACTTGTCTGTTCCTTTTAATAAACTACCTTGTCAGGCTTTAGAAAGGCGTTATGGTGCGGAACATTCTATAAGAGAACTACGTTAAGTGCACCTGAATGGGAGTGGGTGAAACGTAGGCGAAGGAGCAGCAGTGCAACAGCAACCCCAGTCAGCGGGACGGGTTTGTCCCAAACTCGTTCTGTCTGCGGTGTGAATTGCCTTAACCACCGACCCAAAGCCCTGGCCCCATCCAAGACCTTCACTAACTTTGTGGAATACAATAGTGGCAAAGTTGCTGTGATGCCTCGTGACTGTGTTTTGACTGTACTGGCTCTTGTAACCCGTAGAAGGAGACTCACGCTTTCTACGGGAGTATTTTTCATTTATATAGGGAAGCTCTAGAACAAAGAGATGGGAATGAAGGTTCAAGTTTCAAGCCCTTCTGATACTTGTGCGCTGTGACAAGGAGAAGAGACTTTGCTTCTTGTTGTCACCACGTGTGTCTCACTGCAGCCGGAAGTGTGTGGCTGTGCCCATGCACCTCTGAAGGCCAAGCCTATTCAGGATGGGATGTCTGCAGCTCTTGGGTAATTACTGCCGTAACGTGGGTGGATAAGAAGATACCAAACTTGCTTCAAATGCACGAGTCTGCAGTGCTAGCGAAGTCACTCGCTCTTGAAATTAAGTCCAATTCTGTAAACTCAGGCTTTGCCCTGCAGAGGTGGGCACGTATGGTGCCTCAAATGAGAGCAGACTTGGACCTGGGTACCAAAGAGCACTTAACAACCTGTAACACAGTTCTTCTAATGCCCTGTTTAACTCTGACTTTCACACAGAAGCAGACTTCTTGAAGCAGTATGCTCAAAACCCTGATTACGCCAACAACGTAAGAACCAGGAAGAAAAGTGGCCGATTTGTGGCTTCTTTACAAAAGGAAGTTTTTTAAGAGGTAATGTAAAAAAGGAAGTTTGGTATCAATGGGTTCTTTCACCGAAAAATGTTTCGTTTGACTAGTTTTCTGTTGGCAAAACATCGTATTAGAAAAGTTAAGTAACTTACTCCGTGTGATATAAAGCACAACCAGAGCCCCTTCTGTGAAAGGGGGGTAAGGTACACTCTGCAAACATATGTAGAATCGAGTAACAGATTTAGTGCATCCCACTCCTTCTGTGATCCTGCCACTTTTTCCTTAATGGAAAAAACATCTGGTTTAAACAACAAACAGAATAGCGAAGTGCCTCCCCTTTGTTCTACCATGGATTAATGTTGGTGCTCGGTGTGTAATAGGCTAATAGGGAATAGCAAATGGTGGTTTCCTCAGATCTCACAGCATTCATTCCCCTGTCTCCAAGGGTCAGAGGTGTACCATCACCATACTAATGACTAGAATGGAGAGGTACTTGTACTGATAGTATTAAACAGCTGGCATTCTGGGCTCCTGTAAAGGGCTGCTCTAAGAAAGTCTTATTTGTTGAAAACCCGTGTCAAGGCGGGTAGTGTAGAGAGGACAGTCCCAGCACAAAGTCCAAGTCACATCAGACGTACACCATGTGGCTGGATGCCTGCGAGCTCTTTGCCGATAAAATTCATCACTGGGCGAGGTGACAATCACAACTACAACTCTCGCTAGATCTGTATCTGGTGTTAGGTGTTATCTGAATGTCCTGGAGGAGTGTGAAGCTGGGCAGAGGTCCGGTGGTCTCATTCTTCCATTTTTCCGCCCTGGACAAAACAAGCGGTTCCCTCCACCCATGCAGGTGTAAATTGACGGACTTTGCACAATTAGCATAAGCGATGAGCATGTTTACAGTCATCCCTACACCCATGTCTACACGAACGATGTAATCTAAAAACTACGTATAAATATGGCCCAAATATCGACCCCAAATTGGGACAGGAGAAGACTCGCAACCATACCGACAGACGGATTGACGAATTCGCTCCCGCTCTCCACCCGCCCCAGGACACCCTGTGGGTAAGAATCTCTGCCTCAGCCTACGCTGAGTGACACTGTTCTCCCCGGGTGTGTTTTGTATGGTAGCAATCACCATTTTACTTACTCCCAATGCCCTGTTTGTGCATTAGCGGGCTGATTGTACCATGTAGCCGGGCTACAACAGACAGGTTGTGAGCTTTCGGTATCAGACCTATGCGGTCTCTCTGGTAAATAAGCCATAACTAACTCTGCGATGTGTTTATCAACGGCAATACCAAAAGAACTTGTAACTGTTGCTCTGCAAATAAACCATCATTATTTGTGCCCCCTGATTTTGCTTGTCTCACGTGTTCGGTGTTGGCCTTAAAACTGGTTTTATTTCCCCCTTTTCGCAACAGGTAGATGACGTTTTCTGACAAGTAAGAAAAGTAAATTACTGGAATTACACTAGAGCAGAAACCATTTGAGGGAACGTTTAGAGTCCTGAACAATAAACTCCACCAGAAAGAGCTTCTTCTTGCCTTCCAGTTAGGGGTGTGGGGTAGGTTCAGGGCTGTGGCTGGTCATATATCACCATGTGTGCATTGCCCTTTTGGTCAAAATATTTGAGCTTCTCCCGTCTTTCACGTGCTTTAAAACAGGCTATTGCAAGACTGCAGCTGAAGACGTGAAACTTAAGCAAGCTGCTCTGGGCTGCTGGTGAGAGCATGGATTCACTAGTTCCAAGCTCTTCTACCTGCTGCCCTGTCCTTGCTTAGAAGACAATTCTCAGATTTGTTGTCACCTGTCCCTGTCTGTTGTCCCCTTCCCCACATCTTACAGAACCACAGAGCAGCCCAGGTCGGAAGGGACCTCCAAAAACCTTCTGGTCCAGCCTTCCATGGGAAGGGGAGCCGAGGTGAGATTATCTAGCATTGCGTCTAGTCACGCTTTTCTCCCCACTGACTCCTTTTCAGGGCGATAGGCTATCAGCAGGCTCCTGTTTAAGACAGACTGAAAGAGTCACCAGAGCAAGTCAACAACCTGTTGAATCAGCGGGAAAGCAATAAATTTAGATGACTCGTGTCAGGTGGAAGCGGGCTGCTTCTGGAAAATTTCCAGCCTTAACAGCTCTCCTACATTTAGTCAGGGCTTTGGTTAGCAGTGGAGCAAACAGCCAAGTCTGTGTATTATTTTTTAAACCCACATTGAGGTACGTAAGATAAATAAACTTGGCTGAATAAAGACAAGGTAGCCCTCCCCTGTATGCTGATGTTTATTCTCTAAACCGCGCATCCTCGTGCTTACGGTTCGCGTGTCAGTGAAGGCGTCTGACCTTGGCACAGTCAATAAGTCATTCATAATCTGGCCCAACAGCCCTGTACTGCTTTGTCTTAAAAATCTCCATTGGGTAAGGGTTTAAAAATATATCTGTGGTGGCCGTCATAAAGCACTGGACACCCTACCAGCAGCTAGTTGTAATTTATGTCTGTTATAAAAAAAGGTCTGTCTGCAGAGATTTCCTGTGTGACTTGCACTAATGAGACCTTTATCCCTGAAACAAACTACTGCGACAGGGTGAGGCAGCAAATAGAAGTTCCCTTTGCTGCACACCCTGAATCACAACGTAAAGTCCTTTTTGTTCCACGGTTCCTGGTACAGGAGCAGGATCTCTGCGCACACGTAACATCTCTTTTCCAAAGCCCCTACCCACCGCCCCAGCATGGAAAGCAATCGGCTGGCAGTGCTGGGTTTTTTCTCCTATTTCTTCCTCGACTTTAGAAACATTCCCCCTTGCTGATAAACCCATCACCTTTCACTGTCATCTTTAAACTCCTTCCCAGCAAGGCTTTCTACCTTGACCGAGGTGACGCTTCTCACCTTCCTACAACGTGACTATTGTAGTGGCAGAGTTGAATGCTACTAATTCCTCTCATCTGTTCTATTTGCAGCTGGTTTTTATCTGTTTAGAGTACTCGGTGACTGAAAGTCAAAGTTGGGTTTCTGCCACCTGCAGCATGGCTCTATAACCTGGTTGTCGTTGCTCCAAACCCTCAGCACCGGCTTGCAAAGAGCCTGACCGTGAGGCGGCTGCGCCTCATGCCTTTAAGCGTAGTGACCTGCTTCTGCTTGGCTCAAGTACTGCCAAGAGATATCGGTACTAAAATAAATGTCTAGCAAAAGCCAGCTTCTACTTTCCTGCGGGCCACCGACGTCAGAATTAACCCTCGGCCATCCCTTTCGCTTGTGCTTTTGTGGCATGTGTACAAGGCCACCAGTAGCCTCCAAAGGAGGACACAGAAATAGGGACATTATAAAAGCCCCTCTAGTGGTTTTAGTCTCCTGGAGTTTTAAAGGTCCATCTCAACAGGGGCAACAAGTCAGCCCTCCTACAGATGTCAGTTATTAGCACATCCAAGAAAATTCTCAACATTAGTTATTAAAGAGTTATATTTTCGTTGGACCAGCATCTCAGAGAGGGAAAAAAAAATGCTGCTGTATTTGGAGTACCTGAGATATACTCACCCTGTTGCAACTCCTGCGTTGTGTGTGATATTTTGAAGCTCCAATGACATTAGCTATGGGATCGCTTGATTTCCATTAACTCTTTGACGCCCAGGGAACTGCCTGGAGACAAATCTGTTCTGCGTGGTCGATCTCACTCATACCCTGGTAAGGAGGATCTTTTCTTTGGCTCCACTCTTCAGTGGATCGAGACCCGTCAGTGGGCCAGGTAGGTGTCACAAGAAATACCATCAGTCCTAGTGAACCGAACCATGTGTTGAGCAGCCTGAGTGCAGGGAGTTCCTCTTACACACAGCAGGATTTGGCACAGTATTCCTGAAAGGCTTCAGCTCCTCAACAACCCCGCTACCCCATTTACTAGTGCTAATTAACAGAAGCCTGCTGGAAATGATCTCTGCTGACTTAACCCTACACGGGGCTGCCAACCCTAACTAGCGGTCAGTACCTGGGAGAGGACCAGGGCCGTTAGCTATGTGAAAGCCAAACCAGCCTCCCGCCCCTGCCCTCCAAACCAGGTTGAACGCCAGTCCCAGCACCACGTGCCTACACAGCTGGCCGGTGAACCAAGACCTTGCCTGTTGGCAGTTATTCTAGTCCACAGGTTTCTTTCCTGAGCACAATTTTCCCGTGGGAAGCATAACCAGGATATGGCGGTTATCCTATTTAAACAAAAATGTGTATATTAAAAAAAATTCCTAATCTGAAAGTATAGTGTCTCTGAGATTCCTCTGTTATAGACGGTCAGTCTGAGATTCATGGCTACGTTCGCTATGTTGTGCTTGAATAAACATCTCAGTCATTGAGATACCCAAGGCTGGTAAGAGTAACACGCGCTCTTTAAGGAGAATAAACTTGGTGAATTCGTGAAGCGTATAATCTGTTAGGCTTTATTTGGGGTACGTACTGTGGTTTGGTGGAAGTGCAGCATGAGAAGAGCCTTGCCAGATGAGGACTGGTTTGTGTGCGTGCACGTACGGTTGCTTTTGAATGTTTGAAAGTTTCATTTCACCACCACAAGAAGCAGCAGCAGCTCTACAGGCTGCGTGTCTGAGAGCCTGAGGTGACGTGCAGGATGCTCGTCAGATTTCTGCGCTCAGGGGCTGCAGAGAGGGGGCAGGTGACCCTGTTCTTCTGCACAAGACGAGTTCAGTTTTGTTTGGCAACAAGAATGGCTGGTAGCGCCACCGACTGCCTGGAGATTTCTAGAAGAGGCTTTGATGAAATTTATTAATGGTAAGAATTCAGACTACTGCTGCCACTGCCCATCCAACAGGGTTTATTTAACGGGGGAAGGACCTAGGGAAGCTTTAGGCCCCTTCAGAGCAGGAGCTGGGGTGTCGCAGGCTGCAGTCCTGCCGCTCTTTCCCCATGCACCCCTTACACGTCTGTCTGTCTGTCCGGATGGAGTGTATCCGTCCCTGCCCCAGGCAGACCACGTGCACCTGAGCAATGACCCGTACTGCTCATGAGGGTCCTCGTAGGGGAACGGACATCCCCGAGGCTGCTCCTCCTGCAGCCATCCTCCTGCCGGCCCCCGAGCAGACCACAAACATGGACAGTGGTAGATGAGGAGGTCACGGACAAAACATAGCTTTTGAGGACACACACAACATGGCATCAAGCTACAAATCTTGTTAGGCAATGGTGGGAAGCATTGGTCAGGAGTCAACTCACACAGGGCTGCAGAGTTCTTTGGGTATCGGGTCTATGTAGTTTGTCCTCAGCGTATCTCCCCTGGCTGGAGTTAGAACAGAACTCATCCTGTTCAGAGATTTTACTTCTCATCTCAGTTCCTTTTACCTAACTGCACTTTCTGCAGGACCCGGCACTTGGCCTTGTTGAATTTCATACAACTGGCCTCGGCCCATTGGTCCAGCCTGTCCAGATCCCTCTGCGGAGCCTCCCTGCCCTCAAGCAGATCAACCCTCCCACCCAACTTGGTGTCATCTGCAAACTTCCTGAGGGTGCACTCGATCCCCTCATCCAGACCCTTGATAAAGATGTTGTAGAGGACAGGCCCCAACACTGAGCCCTGGGGGACACCACTGGTGACCGGCCGCCAGCTGGATTTAACTCCATTCCCCACCACTCTCTGGGTCTGGCCAGCCAGCTTTTTATCCAGTGAAGTGTACACCCATCCCAGCCTTGAGCAGCCAGTTTCTGCAGAAGAATGTGATGAGAAACGGTGTCAAAAGCCTTACTAAAGTCCAGGTAGACAACATCCACAGCTCTTCCCTCATCCACTAAACGGGTCACCATGTCATAGAAGGGGATCAGGTTGGTCAAAGATGACCTGCCTTTCATAAACCCATGCTGACTGGGCCTGATTACCTGGCTGTCCTGTACATGTCACATGATGGCACTCAGGATGATCTGCTCCATGACTTTCCCCGGCACCAAGGTCAGATTGACAGGCCTGTAGTTCCCTGGGTCCTCCTTCCAGCCTTTCTCGTAGATCGGCGTCACATTTGCCAACCTCCAGTCAGCTGGTACCTCTCCTGTTAGCCAGGACTGTTGGTAAATGATGGAAAGTGGCTTAGCAAGCACTTCTGCCAACTCCCTCAGAACTCTGGGGTGGATCTCATCTGGCCCCACAGACTTCTGCACATTTAAGCTGTGCAGCAATTCACTTACCGTTTCCTCTTGGATGGAACCTTGATGCTGCTCTCCATCCCCACCATCTGGTTCTAGAGGCCAAGCACCCAGTGAGTTGGTCTGACCATTAAAGACTGAGGCACAGAAGGCATTGAGCACCTCAGCCTTTTCCTCATCTTTGGTCACTATTTCTCCCATTGCATTTAGCAAGGGATGGAGAGTCTCCTTAATCCTCCTTTTGCTGTTAAGATATTTATAGAAACTTTTTTTATTGTCTTTTATGTTAGCGGCTCGATTAAGCTCTAGCTGGGCTTTCGCCTTTCTAATCTTCTCCCTGCATGGTCTCACAGAATCGTTGTAGTTTTCGTGAATGACTTGCCCCTTCTTCAATAGGTCATAGACTTTCTTTTTCTTCTTGAGCTCTACCCGGAGCTCTCTGTTCAGCCAAGCTGGTCTTCTGCCCTTCCTGCTCGTCTTGCAGCACACTGGGACAGTTTGCACCTGGGCTTTGAAGATTCCCTTCTTAAGAATTGTCCAGCCTTCCTGGAGCCCTTTGCTCTTCAAGACTGCCTCCCAAGGGACCCTGCCAACCAGTTTCCTTCTCCGGAAATCCAAGGCAGCAGTTCTGCTGACCCCCCTCCCTACTGCTCCTAGAACTGAAAACTCTATGATCTCATGGTCACTATGTCCAAGACAGCCTCCAACTTCACATCACCCACAAGTCCTTCTCTGTTGGTGAACAACAGGTGCAGCAGGGAGTCTTCCCTGGTTGGTTCCCTCATCAGCTGTGTCAGGAAGTTGCCTTCCACACACTCTAGGACCCTCCTGGGCAGTTTTCTCTCTGCTGTATTGAATTTCCAGCAGATACCTGGTAGATTGAAGTCCCCCGCGAGAACAAGTGGCTGTGATCTTGAGACTTCTCCTAATTGTAGAATATTTCATCTACTTTTTCCTGGGTGGGTGGTCTATAGCAGACTCCCACTGTGACGTCTGCCTTGTTCATCTTCCCCCTAATTTTGATCCATAAGCGCTCTACCCTTTCATCACCGTTGTTGATCTCCAGACAATCAAAACCCTCCCTAACACACAGAGCCACTGCCCCTCCTCTCCTGCCTGGCCTCTCTCTCCTGAAGAGCTTGGAGCCATCCAGTGCAGCACTCCAGTTGTATGTATCATCCCCCCATGTCTCCGTGATGTCACTATATCATAGTTTTCCTGCTGCCCAGTGGCTTCCAGCTCCTCCTGTTTGATGCCCATGCTGCGGGCATTGGTGTAGAAGCACTTCAACTGGGCTAGTGATCGCTTCGCCTTTTCCTTGCAGGGAGAAGGCCTGAATCCCACCTGAACTTTCCCTGTCGCTGCATTGACTCCTGGCACACCAGTGACCATTGTGGCTGTCCTATCACCAAACACATTGCCCTCAATCCCCGCTGGTGCAACATAATTAAGTAGCTCACTGGAACGCTGGCCGATTAGCACTGGCGTGCAGCTCTTAGGCTCAGTCCCAGCAAGCCAGACTCTATCCCTTCCCCCCTCAAATCTAGTTTAAAGCCCTGTCAATGAGCCCTGACAACTCCTGTGCAAGGATCCTCCTCCCCTTCTGAGACAGGTGCACCCCATCAGATGCCAGCAACCCTGGTGTGGAATAAATCAGCCCATGATCAAAGAACCCAAAGTCCTGCTGGTGACACCAGGCTTGGAGCCAGCTATTGACCTGGGGGGTCTTTCTGTTTCTTCCCTCCTCAGTTCCTGCCACTACGGGGATTGAGGAGAACACCACTTGCGCTCCTGATCCCTTGGCCAGTTGCCCAAGGGCCCTGAAATCTTTTTTGATTCTTCTCAGGCTTCTTGCGTGGAGAATTTCATCACTGCCGAGCTGAAATGTTAAAAGCAGATAACAATCTGTGGCTTGTCACCACATCTCTAACTCGGACCCCAGGCAGGCAGCAGAATTCCCTGTGCAGTGGGTCAGGTTCTGCATATCGGGCCTTCAGTTCCCTTCAGAAGAGAGTCACCTGTGACAACGACCCGTCTCTTTTTCTTCGTGGAAGAGGTTTTCAAGTTGGGCTCGTTTTGACTAATCCTCATCAATGCTTCCACTCTTGATGAGTCTTCTTGTGATTAGTTGGCTCAACTTGCAGGGCCTCAAATCTACTACTTAAGGGCATCTGAGAAGGTGGGGCCCTTGTTGAGACAGCGCGCCCGCTACATCGGGCAGGAGCTTGTTGCCAGTGCCCCCCGTCATTCTGGTCGTGATGGTCACTCTGGTGAAGGTGGGACAGGGAGCCTTCAGTGTCTTGTGAGTCAGTGGTTAGCTGGGTCTGTCCCAGGGAAGGCGGGACGCTATCCCAGGAATCGATCTCCCTCTCGCACTCCCTGGTGCTCCTCAGTCTGCCCACCTCCTCTCGAAGCTCTGTCACTAGGCAGAGGAGTTCATCTACCTGAGCGCACCTCCCGCAGGAATGCCCACCACTGCCGTCCTGTACCGGTGTCACCGCAGGGCACCCCCTGCAGCCTGACGCCTGGGTGGCTGCGTGTCTCCACTGGAGCTGTCTGTGCAGCTGCATCAGTCCATCAGGTGGATGCAGCTCTTGGAGAGGCCGCGGGTCTCTGCCGGGTGGACACCATTCCTCACTGGTCTGAGCAGCAGTACTTGAGCGCTTCAGCGCCCTTCCGACGCGCCCTTCTGTGCGAACTGCCGCGCCACGCTCTGGCTGTCGCGCCACGCTCTGTTTGCCCACTCTGGTCGCAGCACTCCCCAGGGGTTTCTTTTATGGTTCTGGCGGCGGTTGCCGTTACTGTGGCAAAGCGCTCGCTTCGTCCCCTCCTCTCGCGAGCGCTGCCGGCTCCGGGCGGTCTCTCTGCACCCACGTGGCTCCCCCTGCAAAGGGGAGTCGCCGAGTTCCTGCTGCCTTACCGAGATCCGTCGCTCTCTTCTCAAGCCGTGCAGATCCGGGCAGCTCCTCTCGGCGAATGAGAAGTCTTCCTTCTGGTTTGGCCTGCTCTGCGGCTCACGTGCTGGTACCCTTGAGTCAGCAGTAGGCTGTTGGTTCCATCTTCTGCCTTCACGATCTCTGCAGCAGCACCGATGGTCACATCGTGACATGCCCTGTTTCTCTCGGATTCGTCGTGGGGGAGGACATTTCCTCTTGACGGCCGAGACTTGGGTGCCTCCAGAAGAGCTGGATTTTTGCTCTAATCTGTTTAGTGATTCCATTATTTTCTCGGACATTCTTTCCCTCACTGCAATAATTCTGTCTCCACTGGGAGAATGAGGAGCAACACTGTCCTCACGCTGGCACACCCTGCTGGACACTTCGTCTGTCGTAGGTGTCTGCTCATCACCTGCTCTTTCCCGGATCATCGTGGACAATGTACGGGTATACACTGTTGGTGCACTCTGCGCGAACTTGCGCAGTATAGGCTTGCTGCAGGGCACCTCATCAGGGTTAACCTTAACTTCCCAGTCACCACAGATGACTTCTCGCATGGTCCGCTCTCTCAGGTAATTAATACCCTTTCCCAGGACAGTCCAGTTGCTAGGGCAGCGTTCGACGTCTTCTCTGTAGGGATATCTGTCCTTCACCGCTGACAGAAGTCGCCTCCAGAGACTGAGCCTGTTTGTCTTTTTGGCAATTCCCTTACCAATGCCCCCTTCTCGGGCCAGGTTCCCTAGCTGTCTGCCTTCTCTACCTGTCAAATCGATGGTCTCAGCTCCATTGTCCCAGCAACGAAGCATCCAATTGATGTGTCTCCCCATCTTGCCTGCCAAATTCCTTCCTGATACTCCTTAATTCCTTCCTAGGTTGGGGTTGAACAATTACCTCCTGGCCTGATTCCTCCCCTTGTGATGTAACTTCTTGGGGAGGATTCGCTGCTGGAACCACTGAGGGAGGAGCCCTTCCTGGATCCTCCTGAGAAGCACTTGGTCTTGCGTCCTCATCTGAACTGTCAGCTGGGTGGTTTGTCTTCTTCTGGCATTTGGTATGAGTACCATTTTGCTTCTTCACAGGAGCGACCTGTGCTGATGTGGATGGAGAGGTGGCGGTGGCTGGTGGATCAGGTGAAGCGTTACTGGCAATGGCTGGTTGAGTGTCCATAGTGCCTGTCATATTGTATCCGTACTTGATGTGAAGCCACCACTGGACCATGTTAGAGACAGCCAGTAACAGAATTATCGCACACCAGCAGAAATAACCATTTCCAGAGCCCCCAGACTCAGACCCGGTTGGTCCGGTATCAGAGAAGTGTGAATTCCCATGATCCAGTCGATAGCGTAGCTGGTGATGGTCCTGTCAGGTAACGCCCAAGGTGTACTGGCCAGGTTTGGATCCAGCCCGATGCAGAGCAAAGGGATGGCGTTAGCCGTGCCAGGAATATCACGGTACTCGCCAGAGGCCCCAGACCAACAACCCAGAAACCAGTGCCAACCGTAAACAAACAACAGGAGATCACGCGTGATGTGTCAGGCACCAGACCACAGGGCAGACTTGACCCATCCTGCGTGACAGCAGCAAACGGGACCTCGCCCACAACTGTCGTGAAAGCCTCCGTGGTTTACCTTCCAGACTTCAGAAAAGTGGATATGAAATTATTTGAGGCTCTGCCCGCCCCGTGAACACCAATTAATTGTCACCAGTTGGCACTGAGGCGGGACCAACCACGGGACAGTTCCTCTCTCCAGCCACCCCTTCCCCGTGCCAGGAGAAGAGGGTCAAGGGGAGAAAAGAAGAAGTTGTGGGTGAGGCCTCGGTTACGTTTAGGAAACCAGAACGGTTTTAGCAGCAAGAGAACAGTATTACGTACCAAACCGAACACGGTACCAACACGTGTCTCTGTAAGGGTCGGGGCTCTGGTGCAGCGGGGCTTGAACCGCGGGTCATGAGAACAAACGTGGCTGATAAAAACCACCGCCCTCGGCCACGGCCGGCGGCGCACGGCGCAGATGGGCCCAGAGCGTGCCGGGCCGCCACACAGTGGCGGCGGCTGGGAAAGGGCGGCGAGCGGCGGCGTGGTGTCCCCCCGGGGCAGGAGCGGCCATCCGGCAGCGGGCAGTGGCAGCGCCAACAAGGGCAGCGTGATGGGCGAGTTCCTGGGGGCCAGAGGAGGAGCGGGGCAGCGGCTCGTCCTCGTGGGCAGGCAGAAGGGGTGCTGCCGCGGTGCCCTTCCTGCCCCCGGCTCTCGCAGAAACAGCGTCCCGCCAAAGGTTCCTCACCAGTCAGATGAGTGCCGTGCCGGGGAGGAACGCTGTAATTGGCTTGATTCCGTGTCAGTCGGAACAATCCCGGCCGCATTTCCTCCAACCCAGGACACCCGTGCAAGCCCTCAGCTGCTCCTCATGGCAGGCAGCTCCTCCTCCCTCACCGCACTACGTGAGCCCTTCACCGCAGCTCAGCACGAGAAAAAAAGGTGTGCTGGGGGTCTGCGGCGGGAGGGCCTCTCGTCTCTGCCCCCCTCCGGTTTGTTAATCGACTCTCCGGAGCTGCCTCCAGCCTCCGCGGGATGTAGGTCACATCAAAGGTGCGTGCTTTGTCGTACCCGAAAGCAGAAGCCTGCGGACAACGATGACGAGGGCGGTGCACAGGGCGATGTCACTGTGACACATCCTCAGAAGAGCCCCTCGTCTACCAGCTACGGACAGGCCAACGACTTCCTAGGGCAGAGCTGGTTTTATACCTGTAGTCACCTGTCTCACCCCGACTCGCCATGAGCTCGTGCAGAGCAAGCAGGACTCCCGTCCTTCTCAAACGGAAAACTGCTGTGCAATTCATGTAAATAGAACAGCTGGCAGCTGAGCGAGAGGGGGCCTTTGTTCTTCAGCTCCGCTTGCTGATGAAACAGCCTCAACGTGTCTTAAAGCAGAGACGCAAAAGAAACGTCTCAAATCTAATTGATGCTTTGCACGGTTCCCGTTACATCTCTGCACGTGCCCACAAAGGTCACCGCGTTTTATCGGGATACTGATACTTATCGGGATAGGGTCAGAGCTGGGCCAGCTACGAGACAAAGGAGGGACGCTCTCTATTACCCCCTCCTCCCTTCCTCCCCTTTCCCAAAGAGGGGAAAGAGAAAAGGAGTAAAGGAGAGAGGCTTATGGATTGGAAAGGAAAACTAACACTGCTTTAATGAGAATAATAATTATAATAATAAAATGAAATACACACAATACCAATACCAAACCCAACCCCCCGATGGCAGCCAGGTCACCGTCACCGCTGGTGCTGTGGGCAGACCCTGGGGAAGTCCCAGGCTGGGCTCAGCAGCAGATGGGAACCAGATGCAGGAGCCGAATTCCAGAACTGGATTCAGGAATGCCCAGCCTGGGATTGAAGGCAGAACGGACAGAGTCCTCCTTAGACGTCAGCCTTTGAAGAGGAGAGCAAGAAAGAGTGAGACCCTCAGCTTTATATATGACGTCTCTGGGATGGAACCCCTTGTTGGTCAGTGCAGGGTCTCCTGTCCTGTCCGCTCCTCCCCGCAGGCGCAGCCTCTCACTCACTGCACCCCACCGTGGCACACAGGATTGAGCAGTGACCTGGGTCTGCACAGCAGCAAGTGTCAGCCAGAGCCTTTCTGCACACCAGTCCCTGGTGGTGACGGTAAACATCAAGTGTTGTCACTGCCTGAAGCAGACACTGTCTGCAAAAATACGCCGTTACCTTCAGCAAGTGCAGTTAGTTAGAAGGGACTGAGATGAGAAGTAAAATCTCTGAACAGAATGAGTTCTGTTCTAACTCCAGCCAGGGGAGATACGCTGAGGACAAACTACATAGACCCGATACCCAAAGAACTCTGCAGCCCTGTGTGAGTTGACTCCTGACCAATGCTTCCCACCATTGCCTAACAAGATTTGTAGCTTGATGCCATGTTGTGTGTGTCCTCAAAAGCTATGTTTTGTCCGTGACCTCCTCATCTACCACTGTCCATGGATAGTCATGTCTCCTGCAGGAGGCAGGGGGCTGCTTCGCTGTGGGAGCTGCCTGCTGTTACCCCCTGCGCAGAGGCAGCCCCCCAGCAGCACGGCTGGGGTCACCTTACCCTTCCAGCTGCCAGCTGAAGAGCCGCAGCTTCTGGGGGAGTGGGGCAGCCCACCCCCTACCCCAGCAGCTCTGCAGGAGGAGCTGCCCCTGGGGACCTGCTGGGGCGCTGAGCGGGTGCAAGGTGAGGAATGGCAGCACAGGGAGGGGCCGGGGGGCCTCCTGGAGTAAGAGCACGACAACGGGCTTCAGGAATGGCAGAAAGGAAGAGTTGTCCTACGGCCCTGAAAGAGGCTTTGTGAAGTTTGCTGCAACCCAGGAGGGCTGGAAAGTTGTCGAACTGAGGGCGAGGATGAAGGAAAGGGGCTGGCGTGGGAAGGCAGTGCAGGTGGTGTTTCTGTTCTGAATCGTCCCCCGAAACTGAGAGGATGTTTTGTTCTGCTTTGCTCTGTTTTTAGAAGTTCCCTCGTGCCAGTTTGGTTGTAAATGAATCCTCACGGTGTGGTTGAACAGCACGCTCCTTCCGCTGAGGAAGAACTATAGACAGTGCCACCTCTAAGTGCTGGCTGACTGCGGGTCCCGATCACACGTAAAGCAGAAACAGCCAGAGGTGCCCAGCTGCTCCAGCCCTCCCTGTTCCTGCTCACCTTGCGTTACCTCTGTGGTGCTTCATGACAGGGTAAAGGATGATAGGATAAAGGATTAAAGGACAGGGATTCAAACTCTAAGGCTTCTTTATTAAGTTAGATTTTATTTTTGGAAGCGAGAGAGAGCCGTGTGTTGGATGGTTGAGGGAGGAAGGAGCAGGAGAGAACATGGTTTCTGGAAGCCTGCTCACATGCCCTAGTCTGGCTGCCAGCTGCCTTCCCTAGGCAAGCATTTCTTAGGTTAAGGCACACTCCTGGTTTGCTGCCGATTACGCTGGTGGTCCACCAAGACCAGCTCTAAGAAACTTGCTGCAGGTGCTTGCAGCACCATGGTCGGCCATCCACACCGTCCTGACCACCGATCTTCACACCAACCAACGTGTTGTGTGAGAGCGGCTCTGTCGGGGTCCCCTGTGCGCAGGGAGATGGGACGAAGGTGAACCTGTGTGTCGTGATGTAGAACCATTGACGTGAGGAGGAAGGTGCCCTGGGAGTTACCATCAGGCACCAACTCACAGTTCCCACCACGGCAAGAGCACCATGAACCTCCAGATGGGACTGTCCCTGCAGGTAGGCGACCAAAGGGAAGCAAAGAGGGCAAAAACCTTGCTGCCACCTGCTGCCACCCAGAAGGAGGGTTTGCAGGCGTGCGGTGATGATGGTGATGAGCAAAAGGAGCATGAGGAGGTGCACGGGGGACCTGCAAGGCACGCCCAGCCTGCCCATACCCTCCCTCATGCAGCCGATGCTGATTTTACCTCTGCCCTGGTGAGGCTGCCAGCTCTCCAGGACTGCTTTTGTGCACAGCAGGAAGCCCCGGAGAACGGGACTGAGGTTTTAGCTGCTGGCTCCCCACAACCCATTTGGCAGCGGATGAACGACAGTGGCTGCAGACGCACCCCTCCGTGCCATCAGGTGCCCTCCCAGGGCAGCCAGGGCTCGAGCTGGTTCAGCGCTGGTTAACCAGGCACTTTCGTTTGACGGGTATGAGGGCTTCCAGACCTAACGAGGGGGTTTGTTACAGCCCAGAACAATTTTCTAGACTGCTCTCCTTGCACCTATCCAGTTTTCTCCCATTGGCAAACTCCGCAAGGACTCTTTCACACTGGCAGAAAGAAGAATTACTCTGATGCATTGCAGTAAGTTGCAATAAATTGCATTAACTTTTTTTTCCTCATTTTTTCCCCTTTCTGCCTCTCATACCATTTATTTCAGGAGCAAGCATGCCATCACAATTCACTCACCGTGTCACAGCAAGGACTGAATTACCTAAGGGAAAAGGGTTGGGTAAAAAATTATTAATTATTTGATTGTGCACAGGAGCACCCACCACTTTCCTGCCAGCAGGGCTGCACGAGGCAAGACCGAGTCTGGCCGGGGAACCATCAATGAGGTGACACCATTTGGCTCTGGTCACAGGGGCGTTCCAGCCCCAGCTTCTTTCACTCTTCCAGTCTCCTCTTTTGCAATTATTAGATGCTTACCTTAAATGTATGGTTTTGTCCCTCACCCTCAGAGAGGATTCTGGGAAGATCCGTTACAGCATCCTTCTTCCTACAGACCTGAACTGCTTTTAGGGCCACTTAATCCAGGGAGCGCCAAGGTGACACAGGAAGGGATTTGAGCTAAAAGAATGGGGAAAAGCCTCGTGACGTTATCGTGGCCTGTCTCAAGTGCGATTAGCGATGACGGGCAGACAGAGGTGGGGGGAGAAGGGAAGCGATGCAGAGGGCAGAGGAGTAGCAGCATGGCCAGCCGCTCGTGGCCAGAGGTGAGACAGGGATGGAGGGCCAGGCGAGCCCATGTACCTCTGCAGATGTGAACGTCATTTCCCTTTTGAGGGCAGCAAGGATGGGAGAAGGCAATGGCAACCATTTTCCTGTGTGAAGAGGTCACCGTGGATGGCAGCGTAAGGTTTCAGGAGGAGCACTCAGCGTGATACAACGAGCAACAAGAAAGGCTGAAAAAGGACAGGGAGGATAAAAGAGAAATGCAAAAATTTCTGGAGTCAGTTTAGGAGCATTTGGGTGCCGCTGGACACCACATAACCTGAAAACAAAGGTTTTTTTTAAAAAAAAATCTGAATTGAAAATAAACTTTAAAAGCTTCCAGTAACCAAAGAGCCGTCAGGAATGAATATGCTAACAGCCACAGACCATGCGGACTTGTGCACTGACTGACTGTGATCTGGGGCAAAGTCCTCGTCCCTCCCACCTCCTGCAAGAGCTGGTAGGAAGAAGAGGGAAATCCGAAGTATAAAACATACTGGCCAACTTCTGCTTTCAGTTGTTGTACCTCTGTAAATGCACACCGCGGAATTAAGAGCAGTGGATTCGAACTGCCAGCAGAGCCTCAGATCATACCCTTTGCTTCTAAACACGCACCAGGAATCATTTTCCTCCAGCATATTTCCTGCTACGCACCGGAGCGCCCAACTGTAAGGGTTCGTGACCATGAAATCCCCCGTGCAGGTGTGGGTGGGACCAGCTCAGGGTTAGTTTTTCTATGATCCCACATGACAGACTTTGCCTCCCCAGCAAAGGTGTGGCTGGCATCCTGGTGTCACCGACACCATCGGATGGGCATAATGGATTTGCGGTAGTGTCAGGTTATGGGATTAACAAGCGGTTGGTTTTTCCTAACCCTGGCACACAAACATTCGATCACCGTATTACCGCAGTTCCTAGAGGAGTTCCACATGGTCAGCTACAGAAGAAAACGAACCGGGCTTGCCGTCTGCTCCGGGGATTTGCTAGCGGCTGTCACAGCACATCAGCTAAACATCGCAGCGTGGCAAGGACTGCAGCAGAGGCGGAAGGCAGGAGGTCCCGCAGATGGAGACGACAGCCCTTCCTGCTTGCTGGGAAACCAGAAAAGCTCCTTGAAAGTGCATTTCACAAATGAATAAAACCAAACCAAACGCCCAACCACCGCACACCCCAACAAAGCCAGGCAGAAGCAGCACGTGGTTTACTTTCCCAGCCCTGGCGTGAATTCTAACAAAGGCAGAGCCCCTGTGTGAGTGCTGAGAGCAAGGACTGAAGTCGGGCGTTTCCCTGGACCTGAGCAAAACAAGGGACACCAGCAGAGCCTCCCTGGAGCCAGAGAGGGAGGATAAAAAGGGAGACGGGAAAGCAGAGACCAAGCAGAAGGACGGGATTGGGGCAGACAGTCCTTGTGTGAGTTTGTGCTGCCCCACTTTAAAAAAGGATACGAGAAAATTTATCATCCCAACCCATTATATGGTGTATCTATATATACACACACCATATATGTGTGTGCGTGTATATAGAGATACGGTGCGTGTGTGTATATATATACACACACCATATACGTGTGTGTGTGTATATAGAGATACGGTGTGCGTGTGTGTGTATATATATACACACCATATATGTGTGTGTGTGTATATAGAGATACAGTGTGCGTGTGTGTATATATATACACACACCATATATATGTGTGTGTGTATATAGAGATACAGTGTGCGTGTGTGTATATATATACACACACCATATACGTGTGTGTGTGTGTATATAGAGATACGGTGTGCGTGTGTGTATATATATACACACACCATATATGTGTGTGTGTGTATATAGAGATACGGTGCGTGTGTGTGTATATATATACACACACCATATACGTGTGTGTGTGTGTATATAGAGATACGGTGTGCGTGTGTGTATATATATACTGTTCATTAAAGGTGACACTCTGAAGAAAGAGAGGCTAGCACAGACAATCTTACATCCCCTCAGGTGCCGGGAACGCTGCGTTGTGCAGCTTCACACAGCTCTCTGGTCCGTGCGCAGCAGGCTGTGCGGATCCCTTCTGTGCAAGGGCCACCCCATTTCGGGATTCTTTGTAAGATTTTTTTCCTACTTTTCGTGCGGGACTCACGCCTCTGTCTGCGTGGAGAGTAGGACCTGTTAGACCTTGGCCCAAGGCAGGCAGGCTGGCAGCACCCAGCCATGGCAGGGCACCCCATCCATCCTCCGTCACACCTGCTTCCCACCCAGTGGAAGGAGCAGTCTGGTTGGGTTTGCTGCTGAGGTTCACCCTGGGCTACACCATGTTCTCCAGGGATGGGTTCAAAAGAGCTAGTACTCCTTCCCCGTCCGCTTTCATTTGGATTCAACGGGTGTCCTGGCAGCTGTGTGTCTCACAAAATGAGTCACGGGAATAGGGAAGGACTCGTCCCAGCACAACGAGGTGGTGGTAAACATTTCTTTTTCCTGCTAAAGAGTCCTTCCTCATTTATTGCAACCAAAAAGCTTGAAAATCTAGCACAGACGCAGTTAACATTCAAACAGAGGAAGAAATAGGAAAAATGCTGAAGTTATACTCAACTTATACTGCTGATGTGCTAGTTTTGCTGCTGCTTTTTTCTTCTCTAGACTGAGTTGACTGTAATTCTTTGGATTCATTTCAGAGTAGCGTGATTGCCATTGAAATGGAAATTGCCATTTAAATCACAGTATCGTCCAGAAACATTAATCAAAACAGTCGTTCTTCGCGCACTGCAAATTGGAAATTATTTATGAAGCACAGAAATAGGTTTTTCCCCGGTTTATAGCAACTGGTAATATTGATCTATTTGTTAATATTTTGAAAATTAGAGGAAATCCCTCACTGGTTACACACTACTGTACTCCTGATTCTTGTTTTTATGCTGCTTTAGAAAAAGACTTTGGATATACAATTTTTTCCTTTTTTATTAAATGCCACAGCAATTCAAAAATAGTGAAATGTCTGTTAGAGAAAGAACACAACAGAGGGTGCTAAAGAGCTGTGCGAAAATGCATTAGTCTCGCTCTCTTCTAAGGAAAAGCCAGGCATGAGCAGCAGACCCCAGTTAACCCTTGTGAGACAGTGATTCTTTTCATAGTCTGTCATAAATGACGTTTCTCACGCGGCCAGGTTGCCAGTGGCTAAATGTAAGACTGGAGCTGTTTAAACTTTGTAAGCTGGGGAAGAAATATTGTTTCTAGAGCGAGCATCGTGAGTGACCTGAGTCCTTCAGCACAGACCCGGAGAGATGCTGAACGCCACTGAGATTAGTGGCTCAATAGCTTATGGGGTCTGGATTTAAGCCCCTCTGTGCTTCAGTGCGTCATCCGTACAGCAGGAATCTTGCTGGGTGCAATATGTGGCGAATAACTGCGTGATGGGTTTTGGTGCCTTTGGCTTTTCTGACAGAGGCCTCAATCTCCATTCTAGCCTTCAGCTCGTCGGTATTCACTCAGGGACATCTTTATGCATGAGCATGTCCCTGTGAATGCTTAGTAAGGAAACGAATCGTGTGAACGAATGCGGGTCGGTGCCATGAATGTTCAGCTCTCCTTCCCTCAGGTGGGAGGACCCGTGTTCAATTCATAGTTAATTAGTAATTAATTAATCTAATATCTCACTTTATGATGTCCTATTGATGACAATGTGCAGTACAATTTATTGTAGTTCGTTAAAGGAATGTTGGACTTGCCCACGTTTTGCACCAAGTCATTGGCTAATGAGTTGATTTTTCTTACACTTAACAGATATAGGGATTGTATTCCATGAGCTTGTACGGCTTGCTCTCGTGTCATGTAACTACGGAAGACGCCGTCTGAAGCTCCAAGTAATTTATTCCGGTACACAAGAATGAGCTAGACCTCTAGCACTGGAAACGGTGGGATACTAAATGTAATCAGTCAAATGCCAGGAGTCTTTCCCAAAACTGAAAACAGACAGGAAAAAGTTGTCCTATGTTTTACAAGCAAAAGTACCCTCAGATCTTAAAGCACTTTAAGTGATGTCCGGTCAACTGTTGGCACTTGCATAATTTGCAGCAAAACCTGGGAATAAATTCAGCCTTTGTTTCACTCAAACTAACTGGCAATGTTAGTAATTGCTAGAAGAATTTTACTTACACGGTCACGTCGGTGAGTTTAGCACTCCTCCAATAACACAGAAGCAGACCAACAACTCAAGAAATCATATCTAATTTTGTGAAATAGTGTGGAATAATTAGGATACGGTCTTACACTTCTGAGCAGCTTATAAATACCTGTTAACTTATAGTGGCCAGCACTCACCTGGCATAAATTAGTTTAGCTCATTTGAAATCAGTAGTTCGGTCAGTTTACGCCAGCTGACAGACACAGCTCCGCGAAGCTTTCCGGAACTCAGACAAAGGAGCTGGTCTGGCCAGTGGCATGGGAACCCTCTTCAGAGGTCTCATTTGTGACATTTCTTTGGGAAGCTGAAAATAGATCCCTAATTCCAGCCATGACATTTGGATTCCCGGCAGGTGCTGACATTTCTGATGAAGACACAAACATCAGGAAGCCATTGGCATGGGGTTTTGTTGTGAGTTGGCTTGGCTTCTACCCCACCGATGGTGGTCCTTGGTTTGTGGTGTCTGAGAGCTCGCGTGGCTTCAGCACAAGACCAAACGTTAACAGACTGGAGGGCACTTGTTCTTCCAGAGCAGAAGTAATCCTCGTGACAGTTTTTGCCGACACAAAAGTCACCGAGTACCTTCCTCGGGCCTGGGGCAGTGCGCGGAACACGGCCAAGCACTCAGGGTTACCAAAGGTTTCTGCGCTGCTCGAGGCAGCGCTCCCTCTCAGGGGCTGGCACTCGGCGAAGTGCTTGTTCTTCAGGAGGTGGTACCGACCCCTGCAGAGCTCGACCCCCCCGAGGTCGCTCAGATCGACAGTCGGAGATTGAACAGGGCGGTTTTGATGGGAGGAAGTAGGATGGGGTGCAGGAGTGGGAGACACGGAACACGAGCGACACATCCTTTGCTTTATCCTAGTCTGCTGAAGTTTCTTTTTTGGGAGGCAACCCGTGTTTGGGAAGTTCAGATGTTCATCTTTAAAGCAGCAGAAATAAGGAAGACCGTTCTGCGTCGTGAAGTCTCCACCATGGGGCTGGCTCCAAGTCTTTCCAGAAATAATTCTCAGCAGTGTATCTTTCTGGCCTGCGTCACGTAACGCGGGCGTCCGGGCTCCAGCCCTGCCGGCAGGGGTGCTGCTGTTGTCCCAGGATTCGGCTGCTGGAGCCAGCCAGCGGATGGCACAGCCAAGCGCCCCGCGTCGGTACCCGCCGCTGTCAGAGGCCGTTTCTGTACCGGTTTTGGATTCTCAGCAAACGAGGCGTTACCGGAGCCTCTCACCTCCCACCCCATCCCCCGGAGCTCGGCGGGGGTTTTGAACTCACCCTGCGTGTGTCACACCAGAGCACCCCCAGGACAGTCCCTGTGAGGGAACTCCCCCTTGTCTGCAAGTTCAGGACCTGCCTTCTCAACTCTGAACTCTTAGTGGGTGAAAATCTCTACGTTTCCATGAAAGACAGAGCGGTTTGCAGCAGACGGGCCCTTACATACCACGACAAGGCGGAGGGTGGTGAAGGCAGGTGGAAGACAGACCCTTAGAGGGGCAGTGAGGGATGAAATCCTTCAGGTGTGGCATCTGTTGTTACGGCCGCCAATATTTTAACAAGAGACCACCCCCCAAACGCCCTCCGTTTTGCAGCCGCCCGGGAGTCACTGGGGATGAGTGTCTGCGCGGACAGGAGAGAGGAGGCTGCACAGACCCCACCGGTTTGAGTTTGCTTTCACACAAAACCGCTTCCTCACAACCAGAGGAGGTTAGACGACACATGGGCTTGTATTTGGCCTGTTTGCACGGGTGCTATGGAGATCTCGTCGTCTGCAGCCAGGGCGCTCCGCCTGGTCACCACCACAGCAGTGCCGAAGTAGAGAGGCGTGATCCCTGCCGACAGATTCGCTACGTACTCGGAGTCGAACCACCCGCACAGCGCGTAAGGGGGCGAGTTGGACCTGTAGGGTGCGGCTTCTTCAAAGGACTTCAAGACACTCCATTTTCTAGCCCGGGTCAAGCACGTGCTCAGGAAGTCCACTGACTTTAATGAGAGTTAAGGAACACTTCGAGTTCAGAATGAATTTATGGCCAGCCTGAATGTTTTGCCAAATAAGGTCCTAAAATACTTCAGCATGGAAGTTCAGCATCACCTCTGACACCACTTCCCTCATTTTTGAAGGGTAAACCACACATTCAGGCTTGTTTGAAGGAATATGACCAGCTGGCGATGTCATCTTTGTAAAGAGCTTTCACAAGGATAACAAAATAATGGAAAGAGTTTTATTGCCTTTACTAAGGTACAGGGGGGTTGTCGCTATAATGCCAAGGGAGAAAAATCTCATACGTGTGGAAAGAAATCTGTTCTGCTGGTGTCCTTCTCCAGCGTTAGCCAACATGTTCATACCTTGAGATCCAGCACCATCACCATAACGCCGCCAAAGCCCCCTGCAACTTCCGTAGCTCTGGGAAGTTCCGCGCACTTGGTTTGTGCTATACTATAGCAATCCTGTCAGCAAAATGGTGGGGAGGATCAGTCACCATGTTAAATTAAATCGGAGAACGCTGTCATGCAACGAGTTAGAACGAGGGAGTGAATTTCATCTGCCTGCTGTGGTGGTTGTTACATGTGCGATACAAAAATGGCAAGAACCCTTCCATGGAAGGTTTGGAGGGACCGGACTTCGACAACGTCACTGAAATCTTGAATCGAGTAAATCTTTTCTTACGTCTTCATCTCACAGCCCCTGACCCTGGCTTGTGGCAACCCAGGGATGTCTTCAGAGTGGGCGGCACCGAGGCATTTATTGCGGTGGTGACAAAGGTGGTCCTCAATAACCTGGTGGGATTGGAGCGTGCATTTGCCTCTCCTAGATCAGGAGTCAATGACATTGCCGGGGAAGAAGCTTACCCAGCTGCTAGAGGAAGAGGTCAGAGGTCTTTTGAGGGACATGACAATTACTATATTTCTGCAGATAAGGGACCAAGCGTGGAAGATTTCCACATCTTCTGAGAGGAATGACGAATAGGAAAGCTGCAGCAGAACTGCCTCTCTCTTTCTCTCCTTGGCTCATTGATAACTGAAGTAACAAATGGACAAACTTACTCAGAGCAACAGGAGTTTTTCCTTTTCGTCCTCTAGTTAGCTCATTAAAACCTAACACCTACACTCCTGCCTGCCTTGGCAGAACACTGGCTGCCAGGTTGGTTTTGCCTGGCATGTTCCCTGTCGTATCATGAACGTTTTTCAAAACTAAGGCGGCAACAATGAGACTCGATAGAGCTCGTAACTGGATTAACACAGCCAAACGCCTCTTCCATTATTCCTCCCACGCGGGCGTGAGAGGTGCACTCTGGTCCTCCTCAAACAGCTGCCTCACCTAATAGAACGTTTACAGCGACCTTTCTCCATAATTAACAACTATTACTCCTGCGACCAACAGCTCAGAGCTGCAAGCTGCTCCCAGACTTGTAACACGCAGACAAGCGTTGCTCTCTGCAGTACTTGGCAGAAGCAGGAAACACGCTCAGCCTCATTACCGAGCAAGGGCAGTGGTCAGAAATTACAGGGGGAACGCAGAATCGGGTCACCTTAGCGGGTATTATGGGAGGCAGTATTTACAGCAACTGTTTATCTTTCAAACTGAAGAAGAAATTCAGAATTCCAAACTGAAAAAAAAAAATTTCTGAAAAAGTTAAAGAAAAAGGGACCTTTAATTTTATGCTGTCAGGTAAAATAGTTGATTATACTTTTGTCTTCACTCTCTGGCTTTCTTTGCCCTTGCTTCTTTTCTGTGCTTGCTTTTTCTCTTCTGAAAATATTTTCACAATTTATTTAAATACATTCATTTATTTAAAAAAAAAATCACATTTCATTTCAACAGACATAAGTGCTCTTACATTTTCATTAAGCCCTGTGAATCTACTTGACATGTGCAGACGGAAGGAGATCAGATCTCAAGAGAACTCAGGAGCTGAGAAGGGGAAATTCCGATGTGGAGATTCTCAGGGAAGTGCCGCATCCACCAGCCCACTCCCTCTCGAGAAAATGATGGGTCAAAGCCGAGCTCCAGAGGCCCTTCGACTACGTGTGCCAAGATCCAGAGCGACTTTAAAGGGCGGTTCAATCTCCAACACTTTTTTTAACAATCCCTGTTGGGAATCTGACGGTCATGAGAAGTGTTTTCTCTCAGGCAGTTAACGGCAGTAGAAGCTTTTGGGAAGTAAATGTCTTCAGCAGTTGAAGTGACGCGGTGCTTTGTCATCCTGAGTACCTGACTGGGGGTTCGTCCGACAACTGTGGGGAACTGTCGGATCAAGAACGTGCATTTGCAAGTATTCCATCCGCGGCAGCAGCTGCTAGAGGTAACTGGATGTCCCTCTCACCACAACTTCCCGTTGCCTCTCTTCAACTTTTGCCCGGCACTTGCAATCCCCGGTCGTTCTCTTTGCTCTGTCTTTGAAGCTGAGTTCAATCTTCACTGCCTCCTGTTCAGTCAGATCAGGCTAGTCCTATCCCTCAGCCTGCCTCACGACACTGTTGCCTGCTCAGACTGCTTAAAGCAGCAACTGCGACCCTTCACAGAGAGGGAAGTAGTTCCTACATTCTGCCGCGGAAACCTGGAGAACAACGCAGTCAGTGGGATTCTTTGTAGGCTGTACAAATTGCAGGGGCTTTAGGCACCGTGAGACTGTTACAGTCAGACCCACGGTTTAACAAGGGCTCTAGAGGACCATCGAGTGATTTTCATGCCAGCCTACAATAGATGTCCAAGCTCTGCAAACCTCTTGGAAAGAGTCAGCCTTCAGCATTTAGACCAAAGGAAGGTGGAAGGTGTTCAGACTCACTGCTTATAAAACACCACCGTACGATAAACAGAAATTTTCTAGATTCACCGAAGACACAGAAGGGAGGGAGGGTTTGGTTCATGTTCATATAGGTCCGGTTCCATTCGAGCCTATGGGAAATACCCAAATAGACCCAAACCCTGAGGATATGACCTTATACGGTACAGTGATTAAGGACCTGTAGATGACGGGTCCAAGTCTTCTACTCAATATCTGGCTAACTGCATCGCCGCTTTTATACTACAGAAGTTAAATTGATTATACTTCTCGTTTACCTTTTAAGTAGATCCTGTTTCTAAAGGGAAATTCAATATATCTTAATTCGTTTATTTTCATGACAGAAATGTAATGCAAGCCACGTATAAATGCTAAATCAGTGACAGGGGTGGAAAGGGGAGGCTAGGGGGGGCTGGCTGGGATTTTATAAACACAGTTATCACAGAGAAGCAGTGATATCCAGCTCGATGGACACAATGGAGACTGAATCCCAGTTCCTGTAAATTTGTTCTTTCCTTAGAATCGCATTGTATTTTGCATCAGAACAACCATCTGCTTCAAAAACAGTATGACCACTTCAACCTGTTGATTGTTTCCACATTTTCACAAATCCATTCTACAGGTATCAATAAAAAACTAATGTTTATTTGATTAATAGTGAATATTTCAGGATGTCATGAAACCCAATTTATACATAAAGCCGAATAGCATGCAAATTTATTAAAAGTGGGAAATGTTACCCGTAAGTGGCAAAGCACCCCACGCTGTTCCCCTGTAACCTCTTCAATGAAAGACGAATCAGGTTAGAGTTATTACATAGCCCTGAAGGAAATGAGACTAGCCCATCACAAGATTTTAAAGATTAACTTATTTCATCTCAGGTTTTAGGGTATTTTTGTTGCGGAATCAGCAGCTACTGGTTCTTAGTTACACTAAGGTCTTCCCAGGCAGATACAGCAGTGTGTCAGTGCCTGAAAATCACAGTCAGCAGCTTCCTTGTGCAGAAATGGAGCAAAAGTCTGTGTCATTCATGTCCCCCGCCTTCAAGAAATCAAAGAGATGTCATAGAATAGAAGAGAATCACAGAATTGTTTTGGTTGGAAGAGACCTTTAAGACCATCAAGTCCAACCGTTAAAATAAATTTGCTGAGTGTGCACTTGACCCAACTGTCTATGTCAATTGATGAAGATGTTAAACTGGTCCCAGTACAGACCTCAGAGGGACACCACTTGCCACTGATATCCATCTGGACATCAAACCACTACCCTCTGGATGAGACCATCCAATCCATTCCTAACCCACCATATCTCTCTGATTTAGAGAGAAGGAACTTGTGGGAAACCATGTCAAAGGCTTTACAGATATCCAAACAGATGTCATCCATAGCTCTTCCTTTGTCCACTGATGTAGTCACTCCATCACAGAAGGCCACTAGGTTGGTCAGGCAGGACTTGCCCCTGGAGAAGCCATGCCTGCCATCTCAAATCACCTCCCTGTCCTCCAGGTGCCTTAGCAGAGTTTCTCGGGTGATCTGTTCCATGATCTTCCCAGGCACAGAGGTGAGGCTGACAGGTCGGTAGTTCCCAGGGTCCTCCTTTCTACCCTTTTTAAACATGGGTGCCATGTTTCCCTTTTTCCAGTCACCAGGGACTTCATCTGACTGCTGTGACTTTTCAAATGTCATGGAGCGTGGCTTGGCAACGACATCAGCCAAATTCCCTCAGGACTCTGGGATGCATCTCATCAGGTCCCATAGACTCAGGCATGTTCAAGTTTCTCAGGTGGTCACAAACCTGATCTTCTCTTACAGTGGGAGGGACTTTGCTCCCCTGGTCCCTATCCTGAGGTCTATCCACTTTTGAGGGGTGGGAAGAGCGGTTGCTAGTGAATGAAGACGGGAAAAACAGTTATTGAGTACAACAAGTATTGAGCAATTTGGTTCAGCATCCACCTGCCAAGAATGAATAATTATAAATAAAACCTGGAGAGTTTAATAAAATGTCTTGAAAGACTCTAAAAGACAGCAGCTTGTGAGCTGTATGCCTGTAGCGATTAACGCTTTACCGTGACTTTTTTTTTCTTAGTCTTTCCCACAGCCATTGCCTACCCACCACTGATAAATCATTTTTGGGCTGATTTGAGAGTCCTTTCTGTCTTCATCAAAGACATTTGTCTCTTAAATAAATTATGATTCTTCCTAAGGCCACAGGTCCTTGGCCACGGGGAATTAAAGACTATTAATGGAAGAGCTCTGCTCCGCTGTACCGTTCACTGGTATAACGGCATTTCCCTGTTGTCACTGGCTTCTGATGCTCTGGTTAAAGTGCTGCAGATCTCACACGTTTACTGAAAACTGACTGTAGCTTCCCGTTCACACGGCAGCTCAGGGATTTCATTCTGATGGGGTGGTTAGATGTGGTCAAACACTTCTTCGAAGAGCAGTTCCCCCAAAAGTCCAGTCTATCAAAATTAAAACTTCTTTTTATGTCTTGTTTTTGATAGAAGTTTATATATGTATATTTCAAGGGGGAATCTTGACCTTGTCCAAAGGGCTTCAAGTATTAGTAACCATTTTTGGTTACCATTCCTAACCAAGCCAAATGCCCTTTGTATCTACTACATGCTGTTGCCAGGATGGTTCATCTTGTGTTCAAAGACCCAAAGCCTTAGAAAGGTCTAGAAAGCCAGTTTCAGTTCATTCCCGATTCAATTCTTTCATTCAAAAGACACTAAGTATGCAACAGCTGCTGGAGTGTTTCAGGAAAAGAGCTATTTTTACCGTGTTGTCTGATGTCTGATGCCTCCACGCAGCCACCCAAGAATGATTGCATTAGCAGGACTAACAGTAATAAAGAGCTATGATCTGCATTTGGATGGCAATTACATCATTTCTAAACAATCCAAGAAATTCCTTTTAATGTAATTTCAGCAGCATAAATTGGGAGCAGACACACAGGACTGGATCCTGCATCTGGTTTCTGTTACCCAGAAGCTGGAAGACATCAATTGCTCAGACCGTATGCAGAGAAAAAGGTTGAGGGTTTTTTTTCCTTTTAAGATAGTCTGCTTTTTTGTTCCAGCATCTCAGGCTAGAAGTAACAGAAGGCACATGTTACTTAAAGATGAGTGTTGGAATGTTCCTGTTAGAATTGTTCTGTGTGGCACTTAGCCTATACTTGATGTGTGACAGGTACACTCCTGAGAAACCGAATGTCTCATTTCAAATACTTGGTGTGCGTTCAGGGGCTGATACAAAGCCTGCTGTAAGTGGTGTGTGTCTGACTTTACAAGTATGTTTTGGTTCCTCAGTCCTTTTTGAGGTTAGCTAATAGACCCAGATTCTGTGAAAATATTACTAATTTATCTGCCTTTTCACTGACAACATCCTAACTGGATTCCAACGGTTAAGAAAGACTGCAGAACTCTTTTAAACTATGCTAAATAAGAAACAAGGGGAGCATCTTATGTTACTTGCCACCATGGCAATCTTTACCAACTGCTTCTTCTCTGAAGTCCAAATGATGTTGATGAAGGTGCCCCAAAGCTTTGTTGACCTTCAGGAGTGACCCAGAGAACAAAGCCATTGCCGCACACCAGCTCTTGCTGGAGAATGAGACCTCCAGATGCCAACGTTGACTGAATCTTCCAAAGCGGTATGTGTCCTGGAGCTGATGCTTGGGTCTGGAGTACAAAAAGAGATTAAAAGATTATTGGCTCTTCCTGCAAGGGGCTGTGAAACAAGCTAACAGACCCCAAAGCCAAAGAACCAAATCTCCATGCTGGGTAATAAGCTCCACGAATGAATGGATCCTGTTAGATTTGGGGCCAAATTCAGTCTGTGGCCAGTCAAATAGATATGCTAAAAAATTATAAATATTCTAGTAACACATTTATGAAACATAAAACCCCTCCCTGCTTCAGCTGTTTTTCAGGGTCTGAAATAGAATAAGTACCAGATTTAATTTTGCCCGTGTGGTGGGTATGTGCCTGGTGGGATTTTGGCAGCAGGGGAGGGGGTTACTGGCATGGCTTCTCTAAGAAGCGTGGAGTAGCTCCTCTGGCTCCAAGCTGGACCCGCCTCTGGCCAAGGCTAAGCCAGTCGGTGCCTCTGCGATAACATATTTATAAAAGGGGAAAACCTGTCGGGTGAGTTCCGTTGTTTTGGGAGCTCTTTTGTGTGGGAGAGGAGTGGGATGTGGGGCTGACACCCACGCGGATACCCAAGTCAGTGAGGAAGGAGCACGGGAGGCACACTGGAGCTACCATTCCCCTTCGGCAGGTGATGAGATGACGGGCTGAGCCCTTGCAGCCCTTAGAGGTCAATGGTGGAGAAGAATCCCACGTGCAGCTTGTGGAAGAGCCCACCCAGTAGCAGGGGACTGCTGCTGAAGAGGGCTGTGACTCCGAGGGAAGCCCATGCTGGAGCACTCCGTGCTGAGAGTTTTGCAGCCTGTGGAAGAGACCCACACTGCTGGGAGAAGTTCGTGGAGGACTGTGTCCCATGGGAGGGACACCAGGGGAGGATGTTTCTCCCCGGGAGGAGTTTTCCCCGAGGATGAAGGAGCAGCAGAAACAACATGGAACGGACTGGGAGTGACCGCAGCCCTCGTTCCTTGACCCGCTGCACCCCTGGACCTGGGAACAAAGGAGGGGTGGGGAGAATGTGTGGTTCAGATCTGGTTGTCTTTACCACCGTGCTACTCCGATTCAATTGGTAAATCGGTAGTGGTTTTGTTTAAATTAAATTGGTTTTGTTTCCTCAGGTAAAGTCTGTCTTTTGCTTGTGACCGTAATTGGTGAGCGTGCCCTCCCTGCCCTTTGTCTGGACCCTCGAGCCTTTTGGTGCGTTTTCTCCTCCCCAGCCCACTGGAGGGGGTAGGAGTGAGGGGGCAGCTGCATGGTGCTTTGTTGCCAGCCGAGTGACAGCCAGTTGAGTATAAAGATATTTTTTTCCCCTTTTATTAAGAAGTCTTTCAGGAATACCTACTTTCTGGTTTTTTCAGTGTAATAATATTCCCCCTCACAGATGTAAAGGCATGAGCTTTACTACACCCTTGCACGCTTTGAGACACTCCGCATTTACCAATAGCTTTGTGTGACAGAGCTCCTCTGGGGGGTGCTCCTTGAAGCTGTATGCCAGTGCCCACCTACACCCACCTACAGCTGTGCTGTCCCTTCGACCACCACACTTCAATGCTTCGTACAGCCTGCTCCTTGGTGTTTGACTTGCGATAGGAGGCTGACATCGCTAGTTACGGAGGCTGAAAGTCTGCTTCTTCCTGGAAATAATGAGAGGAGGCAGCCAAGGTTTCCTCCTGCAGAACAAGTGGTGGGAAAGGCGAACCTTGGCCGCTCCATCAGTCCTGTATGACCCTCCCCGTCCAGGTGGGCTAACTAGTAAATGGCATGAGCCTCAACCCTGTCCCGAGAGGCAACCACGGGATGTTTATTACTGACGGGGATGGTAAGTTTTGCTTCACCGCGCTCGTGAAGCACGTAGCGATACGTTTGAATGTTAGAAGCCCTCCTTCAAAGCAGCTGAGCTATTTACAGCGAAGAAGAGCTAAGAAATAAAAACAGGAGGGTAGACAGAACAAACGCAATCCAGAGATGCAGAAAGGTTTTTGTGGCTCTCAACGTCGGTTCAGTAGTGTGGAGACAAGTAGAACAGGTTTAAAATAGATTAGAAAGAAGTATTTTAGATATTTTGGCTGCAGCACCTGCTCCCATTTTGTCTCACAGGAAAAACGGCGCCTGTACACACATGACGGTAGCTAAAGCACTCGAGGCAGAACTAACTACTGCCACACACCGTGCCTGAAGCACACCGCGTCCCGCTGCAGACAGAAAGCGAAACTGTTTTGCAGCTGCTCTTCAGACAAGTTTCTGACTTTACACGTTTGTCCCTTCTAAATCAGAAGTAAAACTTGGATTTTGATCTGAAGAGGTGATGAGGGAGCCCATTACCTCGTTTGGACTTGACTTTTTGGCCTCCACGTTTTCCAGCACCCCACCAGGGGCTTTGCACCTAGCCTAGAATTTTATCCACAGCCTGCAGAACTAGAGGCTTCGCACTTGAGCACGTGTGCATACAAATCAGTTTCATAAAAACCGGTCTTTGTGCTGTAGAACAGCAGCCCGCAATGCACTGCTCTGTTGTAACCAAACGGGACCGGATGATCGCTCATTTGCTTTACTAAATAAACAAAAGATAGATCTATGTCTCATGTCTATTTTGGTGGTACAGAAAAAATGCTTCCATGGCATTTATAAAATAAACTCCTATAAAAATGCAGTGATGTTTAGGAAGGACCATTATTACATTTTTAGCTAATAGTGGCTGGGAAATAATTTTTGTCTTAAAACAAAGCCCTTTCCAGCAGTATGACTACTACAATTATGACACCTGACCTTCCAAAATGCTGAGGGAATGCTGCGATGCTCTGAACATCTGCAATTACACAGAAAAACTAGTCTGCTTGTTTGGATCAGGAAGTTGCTCTTGATGTGAATGTCCTGGCAGGCTGCTTTTACAGCACCTCAGTTCGCATTGTGAGCGGCCTTGGAGCACATCAACTCAATTCCTTCTGCATGAAGCTACCTAACAAAACACGTCCTTCAGCTACACGTGGGCATTTGGTCTTTGGGACCCCTCTGAAGCTAGCCCAAGAGCGGGGCATGCCCCGTCCCCAAACACGACCTACTGAAAGCTGCACAGTGAGGGTGCCGGGTTCTCCCCACGAGCTGTTCCGCTGCTCCGAGCTGCAGAGCTGCTCCTGCGGGTCTGCTCCGTTTGCTAAGGCAGCGGCAGGCCAAGGGCGGTAGTTGAGAGCGTGGGCTTTCTGCGGGCTCTCTGTGCTGTGAGCCGTTCACCCAGGCAGCATCTTGGAAGGAAATTGCTTCCACGCTCAGATCTGTGGGCATCTACAGGATGATGTGACTACCTGACTGTAGTATTTAAAGCCACCTCTCAAAATTTGTTGTTATAGACACTTCCTATTTATTTATTCAGAAGACAAGATGAGGTGAGAACATTCATGCGTTATTGGCTGTTGATCGTACACGTTGCTGCAGGTCTTAATGAACTTTACTGACTTTTACAAAGTTCTTTCTGGTTTGACTCTCTCCTTTGGACCACACTGAGAAATATTTGGGGCTCTACCCTTCTGTGAATCCTCAGGCTTGCATCTTGATGCGAAGCTCTCCAATGTTTGGCAAGGCTAACATCAGCACTACTTTTAATAACTATAAACCTGTTATTAAATTATTATTTTTATTACATATTATGATATTATCTTTCGGAAAACTCCATAAAAGAGTCTGGTGCAATAAACACCTGAAGAAAAGGACAAAGATCAGTGTCTACAGAGCCGTGGTACTGCCTACTCTTCTGTACGGGTCTGAATCATGGGTCATCTACCGCCACCATCTGCGACTCCTCGAACGCTTCCATCAGCGCTGCCTCCGCACAATCCTAAACATCCACTGGACTGACTACGTGACTAACGTTGCTGTCCTTGAACAGGCAGACGTCACCAGTATTGAGGCCATGTTGCTGAAAACGCAGCTGCGTTGGGCAGGGCACGTCTCCAGGATGGCGGATCACCGCCTCCCTAAGATCGTGTTCTGTGGTGAACTTGCCACCGGCTGCCGCAAGAGAAGAGCTCCAAAGAGGAGATATAAGGACTCCCTGAAACAACACCTCAGCCTAGGCCATATTGACCACCATCAGTGGTCCACCCTGGCCTCCAGTCGGGAGATTTGGAGACACACCATACATAACGCTGCTGTCTCCTTTGAGAGCACGCGTAGAATCAGTCTCGAGGAGAAAAGACAGCGCAGAAAGAACCGTGCCTCGACTATACCACCCAAGGAGACCCTCCGGTGTGCTCTTTGCAACCGGTCTTGCCTATCCCGCATTGGCCTTTTCAGCCATCAGCGCACTTGCAATAAGCGTGGGCAAAGCCCTTCCCAAATCTTCGTCCGCGAAGCCAAGCCATGAGATATTATCAAAAGCACTTGAGAGATTGAGCGTCTACTTATCAACTGTCTCCTCTGAGGGTTTTCATGTATATAAAAAAGGCAAACGTACCTGCATTGAATCTGCAACTTCAGTTGTGCTTTCTGGAGAGCTTTGTGGGGATCCTGAAAGCATTCAAAGTCCAGACTAATTGTGACTGTCAGTTATATTTACAGATTTTGAAAGTTCAGTGCTTGCTTCATTAAAATACAACTACTACAGAAAAAATGTTCACTACATTTTGAATAAGCTCTCAAACCATTGGTGCTTGTCACTAAAGAATTAAGTTGCTCCTGCTTTATTTCTGAACAAGAAATGTAACACGGTTGAGGAACGCTTTGAATTTCTTTTGCTTTCACTCAGCCATAACTTGGCCAAACCAGATGTGAGTCAATTCCATAGAAAGTTCTGGCAGATAACACCATCTTCTTTGTTCAGGAGAAAGTGTGTTGTTACTAATTCCAGGAGGGTATTGCCAGTGCATCGCTATGGCTTAACATGCTATCAATATTTCGCATACCCCGACAACTTACCTTCCCCCTCCCCAGCAACTCAAAGGAAGTTGGAAAGTGGGAGGGAATAGTATGTTTTCAAAAGAAATTGTGCCTGTAGTTGTTTTTTTTTTTTTAAAACAGAGGTCAGAGGCTTGGGAAAAAACCCCCAAACGTGAGCAATGACTTTGCCTTGTACCACAGCTTTGACATTAGGTATTTGTCCAACTGTTGCAGTGACTGTTGCAGAACAAGGCACTGCCGTTAATACAACGTCCATCCAAAGGAACATTTGAAGTTTATTTTTCCAAAGGCAGTTTCGTCTTACAAATCTCTGACAGAGCATAGGAATTCCCTTCTGCTTTGCAGAACTTGTCCTGTGATCCACAGAGTTTAAGTCAAAAACCAAATGGCTTGGAATTGTCCTCTACCTGGCTGAGGAAACCATAGAAATGAGTGATGCCTTTTTGAACACCCCCTTCTCTTCCTTGCCCGCACAAGAACATCAAAGCCGGGGAACCCCAGACTTTACCAGTGAAATAAATGGGATTAATAGTGTTCTGAGAGAGGACTTTTCAACACGGTAATGCAGAGGAAAACCAACTCATCCCCACCCTGACAAGGCTTTTTATCTTTCTTTTTAAATCTATTTTCCCTGGTTTATTTCTTCCTTCTTTCATTTCCTCTTCTTCTTTTCATTCTTCCTTTCCTTTGCGCATGCAAAAATACACGCACAAAATCAGGTTACAACAGCATTCCCAAGGTTACAAAGTCCAGCCCACCTACATGAGGCAATGTCAGACTTAGGGGTACTACACAAAACTTACTGGAGTGTGTGTGTACGTGCACTGCGACACCATCAATAAATACATCACGGGGTTCCGCTGGATACCTGCCCGTGCATGGACAGAAGTTGCTCACTCACGGAGTAGTAAGACACTTTTCTGGCAAGCTTCATGAAGCGGGGCCAAAATCCCTGCCTTATTTACTTCAGGGGTTGATTTATTTCACCATCTCAGTTCCCTTTTTAAAAGCAGCCATCAGTACAGTTTGTAAAACATTATTATTATTGATAGTTACAGCATTTTTGGTGGATATAAAGGCAAAATGGGAGATTCATGTTACAGCTTTTCATCTGGGACCCCCAGTTAGGAACACTGAAGACCTGATTTTTCAAGAGTGTCTAATTGCCATTCCTATGTTCAAAGCGCAGCTTCCTGAGGGTTTAATGGAAGTTGGAAAATTTTCCCACATCTTAAACTCCGAAACGTCTTCTGTTAGGTACTCAGCCAGTAAAGATCACAAGTAGTGACCACGGGAGGTGAGTTCGATTTACACAACTTTGACTCCTCGCAGACCTAAAGGTCAAAGCAGAATAGAATTTTTCAAAGAATCTATAAAATTATATGATGTTTCTCTCTTCATGCACTCCTCTACATCATTATTTTCATAACTTTGCGATCCTTATGGTCAATTCTTCTTTTCTGTAAAACTCTGACTTGTGTCCAGCGTTGTTCCAGCCCTCGATGGACAAAATAAATCCCTGCTTATCCTCAGACTTACGATCAATAGATGGGGTAATTCTTGGCAATATGACAAACTGACAATTGGCAAGCTTATTTTTGTTTTTCCTGTAAGGATTATAAAAGGCACATAGAAGACATTTTTTGTTTCCTTGCCTGAAACAGAGCTACTCACAGCTCCTTAGAGAAGGTAGTTTTTAACAATGGAATAATGTGCTTTTCCCCCTCTAATTCTCCAAAACCGCAGAAAATTTCTGGGAGACTTTAGTCTGAGGAGATATACAATTTAAAAATGATAATCCCCAAATGTAAACCTTGGTAAAAATTAAAGGTAACTTGCAAATTGCAATTTGTAGCCATGGTGTTGAAGCACATCAGCCTACTGCATGTATTAATCATTTACAAGGGAGATGGTGGTAGCTGTATGTTGACTAACACGGGATGAAAGAACTCTTTACTGTTCAGACATAACTATCTAAGTGCATTAACAAGTGCTTGGTTTGTTTTATGAAAAGAATTGAACTGTGTTCAAGATAAACCAGAGAAGTCTGAGAAGTAGGATTTAGCAATTGTACAACAGAAAAACACGTTGAAAAAAGTTGACAAAGACTAAACCAACAAAGTTCCCGAAATCTTTCAGTTGTCAGGCTAACTGCTGTGTTTTCATGTATATAACCAGTACGTTAAAACCACACCCTTTTTTCATCAATGGTAGGCAAGATTTCAATATGCGTGATATATGTAAGGGGGGCTGTACTCGGGACCCTGTCTGACACAGGGGCACTCCTGTATCTCCTGGTCTTTGATCCCCTGTAAATCCACCATTTGTCCTCTCTTCCGCTCTCCTTGGCCTCCAGCTCAGCAGTCCTCTGGGACTGCTGGGGAGGCATCTCCATCCACAGCCGCCTCCTCCAGAACAGGCTTACAGCTGCAGCGGGTTCTACGTACCCGTGACTAGCGGCCTGCAGGAAACGGTACTGTGAAGGGCTGCACGTTATCCCTGTAGTACACCGTGTGTGACAAAGTCGAATACTAGCTGAAACAATAAACTGCCCTCTGCAGTCTTTCGACCCAGCAGCAACAGCTGGTTTCTGACAGAGGAGAAAAGATTATCCACGCGGCCGTTGGGCAAGTTACTCTTTAGGACTGTGTAAGTGTGAGGAGAACAAAACCTGCAAATATAGTCACAGCAGAAGTAAATATTACAGAGGTTCTTTGTGCAAATTAGAGCAAGCAGTTATCGATTTGTGTAAGGGAGGGACCTTCTGTAACTGTTTTTTCAATAGATGCATATCAAATCCATATCTGCCAGGGACTATCCTACGGCCATCATCTCTCTGTACGTGATACGCAATATGGACAAAGAATATTTCCGTGCCAGTGACAAGCAAAGATTTTTAAAAAATTAAACAGCACTACACCCCAATAGCACGTCTGTGCTTCAAATGACTGTAGTAATTAACGTTAAATTTGAAACTCAGTTACTGCCAATACAAGCTCTGTAATCATGATCCAGGAAGAAAATGAACCATGAGACAAATCAGAGAGGCCTTTAACGGTTGTTTTTCACTTAGCCTGGCCCAATTCCTGCTCTTCATGCACGTGGATGTGTCAGCACTAGTTGCCTACAGTCCAAGAGCCTCTTTCCTGAAAACAAAACGAGAGAAGAGTTCCCCACTGGGTAACTCAGCACATCATCCTGTGCTCCTCTTGGAGTGGAGTAGTCAGATAATAAAATGGGGACAATCAAAAGGAATGGATTTTTAAAGAAAGTTACAGCCTTTAAATCATTAATTTAATTATTTATCGCTTAATCTGACATAGGAAGCTCCTTGCAACACATGAATTAAAATATGTTGTATCAGACAGTAGTTTTTCCCTTTTCAAAACATTCGCATTAATGTGTTCACAGAAGGAGCCTGGGCAGAGATATTTTCACACCTTGAGTAGCTGCATCCATTCATCTGGACTGTTTTCCTGCCACACGCTCAAACTGCGGTGAGTGCAAACCCAATCCAGCCCCTCTTCTGGCTTGATTTCATACTGCCGGCTGTCCGTGTCCTTTTGTTCTTTCAGCAGCAGGACAGAGGCTCATAGCAACGTCTCAGCTTCTCCGATGGCAACAATCGTCTTCCACTGCTGTCTGGTTTCCACATCTGGTGAACAAACCCTAAGGGCATCGTAGTCTTGGCAGTGCTATGATTTTACATAACCTTTCAGCCATGATGGCGTAATTACTTAAGCTATTACTTGCTTTTTATAATCCTGAAGGTTGATGCCTGTGTTCCTGCCTTGATAACTAAGTCCACCTTTTCCGTGTTGCAAGGAAAACTGTCATTTAAACGGCGATGCTAGATTTGCCTGGTATTTGGGAATGTCCGGTGTGCGCTGGGGCGGGAGCGTATAAGGGAGACGTTTGGAGATGCTGATGCATCTCCCAGAGTGCCCAGAGGTGTCTGGGAAGAATTTGTCTCAAAACACATGTATTTACAGAGGTGGTTCAGAAACCTGTCAGGTAACAATACTCCAAAACCTTGTTTCCTCATGAAGCATCCACCTGTGAAAGCACTGACAGCTTTTACTGCCTCAAGAACGGTTGGAAAGTATGGCTGTACTAAAGTAATCCGTTATTGTCCCTGGAGATGGTTCTTACAATGTGATGTACTTACAAGAGACAGTGGTAAAATCACATATTTCTTCAGTGTTTGTTTGGTAACCATAACCATACAGGACAGAGAAAAAGTATTTTCCACGTAGAAATTTCCCATTTGTGTATTTCTTGGTATAACACTTGCAAGTCCCAGTTGTGATATTGGAAAACACGCTTGGTAGCTGCGGGGGTGACAAAGCATTGAGATAGACTACCCAGAGCAGATGTTAACCGCCCGTCGATTGAGGATTTCAGAGACTGCTTGGGTAATCGCCTCTCCAAAATGACATCAGAGCAGTGATGTGTCACCAGGTTGGGAGACAGACCGGGCCAACACCTCAGGTCCCTGCTGGCCCTATTTTGATTTTTCAAGTTGGTGTGCAGGACTAGCTGGGAAAACAAAGGGACGTTGAAGTACAATAAAACCCGGCCATCGGAAGACAAAAGGCTTTGTTCTGCTGGAGTCAGTGATGTTGTCAAGTTTGGCAAAGCGTGCGGGTGATTTTTTTAAAAATAAGGTTTTATTACATCGTTTCATTTGCGCTCAGGTATTCTTGGTTTTAACCCAGAGTCCCTGACGGTAAGAGCGTGGACTTGAGGTGGTGAAAAGTCACGGTTTCAGGAATACTGATTCCTGAGTAATGTTTCCCAACGATACACCTTATACTTCCTTATTTCGTTATAACGCCCAAGGAGCATCTGCACATGCTTGCCCTTGAGCAAGTGCCTAATTGCACGTGCTGTAGGAGAGCCATGATCGCCCTGGCAAGAGCTGTCATGGTTCTCGGAGCTCTTGTCAGGGAATTGGAAGTATTTCCCTTGAGCCTGGTGTGTAGACAACAACCACGGTATGACCTGGCAAAAAGAATGAGTCCCCTTCTGGAAGACTTTCTCATCCCCTCACAGTTCCATGAGCAACGGAAAAGATGAGAAACAGTTGAGTTTGGCGAGAGAAAAGCACAAAGCAACCCAGGCTTCAGAGCCTAAGACTGCACTGGTCAGGAGAATATTTCAGCCAGTATCTTCTCCTGCGAGCAATGAGCCAGATGGCTGGGGAGAAGTCAGGTGGAATGCTTCCCATCCCTATTATCTCGGAAATGCTGGAGCAGGTGGGAAGAGCCACAGCACAGTAATTCAGCAAAGAGAAGCAACAGCTTCCGGCTGCACCTTGCACATGATATTGTTTGAAATGACACAACTGGAGTATTTTGCAGGTTACACCCTGGTTAGAATACAAGCCAGCATTCAAAAGGTGAAAGGCTGTGTAAAAAAAAACATTTCCAAATTCCCCGGAGTATAGAAGAGAGATACTAAAGCTGGTAAACTACCATAAAATAATATTAATATTACATATTAGTAATAATGAACAATAATACTGGTTTTAGAGATGCATTAGTTTCAGTATTCTTTATACTCCAGGGTGAAGCAGATAGTTTTTCAAGACAAGCAATGATGGAAAATCATACCAAAGAGAGAGTAAGGAAAAACTATCACAGGATCCGTAACCGGCAGGAAATCGTGGAACTCTTTCATTCCACATTCTTGTCTTTATTCAGAGATATCAGGAGAGAATACCTCTCCTCTAGCCGCCACACCATTTGGTCCTGGGCTTTCTTTCCAACCCCGGGTGGAGGTGAACCTGCTCTAGCAGGTTCATCGGTAAGTTCAGCGCGCACCGAGGCTTTCCCAGGAGTACCTGCCATCAGCTCTTCCTCTCGCCCTAAAGCTGCCGGCAATGTTGAACCCACGGCTTTTCCTGAAGTGCAAACACAACCTCTCCTTCCCAGTGGAAGTTGCCGAAGCTGGCAAATGCAGGTAATAATCAGGCCTCTGTAGATCTCCAGGCTAGATTACAACAGTTTATCGTCACACAAATGTTTATATTTAAAAAGAAAGTACTAGTGCTAGTCATGGATGGTTTCTCACATAATTTTCCCTAACGCAGCTGGCACATGAGTCTTAAGCTGATAAGATTGCCTCTGCCACAAGAGCTGGATTCCACTCCATCCCAGAATTTCCCAGGCAGCTGGAAAGCATCCAGTCAACTCAGACCGAATGTTCTTAGGATGAATGTTCTGGGAATAGCTGCCTCCTTCTGCTGCTCTGATTCTCAGGAAACAGAAGTTCTTACCAATTTGTGATGTAAAGGTAACTGTGAATCTCACATCCCCAAAATTAAATGTAATAGTCACGATATCATTCCTGTTTTCCCATAGGAGGGAAATAAAGTCAAAGAATGAGAGAGAGACAGGGGGAAGGAATGGAAAAGGGAGACAGGGGAGGGGAAAAAAAGTGAAGTGAATCAATCGTCAAAATAAATACCTATTTGATTTTTTGCTTGCCATTGGGGGGAAGCAGCATGGAAATCTGAAGCTGTTGGCGAAGTGTTTTCAAATCTTTAAGAAGCACTGCACCTGTCCGGTGACCACAAAACACAGAGCAAATCGGAGGTACCTCCCCACCTTGCTCAGAGCTGATGTATTTTGCACTCTCAGTAAATCACTTTCTTTGCTGTCGCCATGCAGAACAACAGACTGCTGAGGAAAGGAGGCTTCTGCCAGTTCCTGGTGATCACTCTATGCTTCAAAGCGCAGAAGCTGACCTCGCTCATAATTGTTTTCACTTTGAACTCTAACTAATTTAAGTGATAACACTGCTTTCATTCCTTCTTGATCAGCCATTTGCTTCCCAGCGCTGTTTGCACTCTTCACCTTCCCACGTTGCCTTTCTTACCTCGGAGCAAACAGGTCTGAGATCAGCAGGGCGGTTTGGATAGAAAATCAAAGCAGGGGGTCTTCAGGTTTGCCCACTCGGGTACCAGCATTCCTATTACTGTGCTGCGATGCCCCCGTTTGACATCAGCCGACATCACCGCCGTGCAGTGGGAGAGGTGTGGGAGGGGGCAGGCTTGGAGGGCAGCGTCAAGGACTGCGCACCCCAGGCTGAACCAGAGAACGTGGTTTCCTGCGCATGCTCGTGGAGGTAAAATGAAGAGGCAGACTGAGTACGTAACAGAACCTTTCCCCCTGAGAGGCGTCAGGGTTAATACGAGCACTGCTGGGTTGGCAGCGGCTTGCCCCAGCTGTCCCTGGAATAACATCCTTCCCTTTTCACTGAGTGTTTGCTCTAAAAAGCCAACCCTTGCTGTTTGCTCTGTGCCTCCAGAAAGGCTTTGCAAATTGCAGCGTCCAGTGGAAGTGACAAAGCAGGATGTTTTCTTTGTGAGAAGGTACCCTGAGTACACAGCCCGTCATCAGTATTCAACTTTCAAAACAGGGGTGACATGGTGGGAAAGTGCCAGGGAAAGGTCTGGATGTTGTCATCATCATCTGTCCTGGCTCAGCAGTGGCAGCAGAAGAGCCAGACAGACGTGACCCTGGGCAGATACCCGGGGTGACGGGGTGGGGGGCAGAGTCACGGCAGGGCGCTCCAGGGCTCGGAGGAGGCTCTTAAGGCAAGTGCAAAGAGCAAGTCGATTCCTACTTAGAAACTCTTCCTCCCTTTAAAATAAAACATTCTGCAACATACAGTAACTTGGGTTTATTTTATTGTGTCTTGCGCTTTTCTGCATTACAGCTTCGTCCCCGTCAATGTTACTGACATTGCTGAATCAGCTCCAGGTCAGGAAGTGAAACCAGGTATGACTCTGGACCCACCCCTCTAAAAAAGCAGGCTCTGCCTTGAATCAGCTCTCCTGAGGAATCCTGTTTTCTTACGCTGCCAGCTACCTTGGCATATCCGCAGTCAGCAGCAAACCCACGTTACCTGTGCTTTTACTGCTCAGGAGCACAGAACCACAGTGGTTGTGGCAGCGTTTGCTGGAGCCTCTTCCACGGCACTCACCAATGATGCAGCTATTGCATTTTATTCACAAGGTCAAAGCCTTACCTCATTAGAGATGCAAGGCATTTTATGGAGAAACTCAAATGTAGAGAAGGGAAATGCTGATCCTGCAAAATGTTTATTCCAGAAGTGTTCAAGGCCTTATGGAAGGGGGACAACAGGGCCAGCAAGTTAAACCAGGTCCTTCTTTTGGGGTTTGAGTACGTGTGCTGAGCAACCAGGAGACAAAAAGAGCGTTGAATGCCAAGGCGCGGTTAGAGCAAAGCTAGGCTCAGCAATCGCCTTGAGACAAGGGAGTGCACACAACAGGAGGGCGTTCCACCTGCTCCTTTGAAGCGCCACAACGTCACGGTGAAGTGCAACGTAATGGTTGGGTTCTATGAGACAGATGCAGAATGCAGATTGACTGCTCCTTTCTTCACCTCTATCACTGTGTGAATTTATCTGTTGTATCCATCCACAGCAGGCAGTGGAATTCATGCCTGGGTGGTGCGAATGGTAAATTATTGAACCACCTTCCTTTCCACATCCTTGATCATTTCATAGGACCCTTGAGACAACGGCACTTGAAAGGGCTAGGCCTTGAGTTAATAGATATTATTGCTTGGTTTAATCCTTTCCACTAAGAGATGGAAATGAACATTAACAGAACACGGCGGCTTGTCCAAAGAACGTCGGACCAGAGTCATCCACACAACCTGCAGTACCTGGAGTCTGGAATCAGGTGATCCCAGTAGGTGCATATTGATGCATTTAGCGGTTTGGCAGACCACGCGGGGGAAAAGAGACAGAAACTATAGCTATTAAATAGCTAAAAATAGCTATTTATCTTCCTGTTGAGAATGCTACAGACACGAATCTGCAAAACAAAGGCTCGGATGTGAATTCCAGGTCACATACTAACTGCTATAGAATAGCGAAATGAGTGCCCTCTCCAGCACTCATCGAAGAGGCATGCCAGAAAACATAAGTTATTGAGGAATCCGAATATAGTTTAAGGACTCGATGTCAAAAATATAAATGTCAGTCCTCTCTCTTAAGGAGGAGGATGATTATAAAGATACCCTTAAATGTGTGTCTTGCATTTGCAGTGGAAAAAATAAGAAGCGCTGTGATTAACCTCTTAAAGCCTTCACATTCCGAACCTTCAAAAATGCCCCAAAAGCTCCCCTGTCTCCACAGGGGTTTGCTGCTTGCTTGGTTTTTTTTCCCCCCTCCTAAAATGCTTTTTCCCATAGAGATGGACCAAGGACGCAGCAAACAAAATCTATCTCCCCCCCTCACACCACCTTGCGCACGGGGCAGAGGATTTTCTGGAGACAAAGGAACCTGAGGAGCTGTCCGGGCTGCTGGCAGAAGACGGCAGCAGGAGGTGGAGAAGGCTCCACTCCCGAGCTCTGCCCAAGGGCTTGCTGACGGGCTCAGCTCCTGCGCGGGCTGCTGCTGGGAGCCGCCGCCACAAGCTGCGTACGTTCACTCTGCCGGCATTTCGCAGGGAATCAGTAAACTTGCGAACAACATGACCAGCTCAGCGCAGCATGCGAGTTTATTGGCCTGGCTTCTGTCACACTGCACAGAGAACAGGGGTGGACACACTCTTAACGGCAAGATGCTTTGCTGAACTTAACACCTCTGATGGACGGAAGGCGAGGAGGGAGTCCGGCAGGTTCATTTATTTCAACACAGGGTCCTTCTCAGTCCAGAGTTTCCAGCAGTTGTAAGCGGGGGCGGGGGCGGGGTGCGGAGCAGATGACCCAAAAGCGAAAAAGTTAAAATTTTGAAATCTCAGATCTGAAACTTTGCTTTTGCTCTTTTTACGAGCTACACGTTTAACCAGCTATAATTATCATTAAAATAAAACTAGTACAAATGCAACGGGAATGCGTACGGGAACGTAAAACCATGTTACGAAGGTGACGTAAGAGTCCAGTTACGGACTGGGACCCACCGAAACACAGGCGTAGCCGCCGTCGTTTCCCTCCAGTCAATAACCCAGCTGAGGATCCTATCTTGTTCTGTGGAAGACCTGCTGTGAGAGTCGTTTCTCAAGTGCAACGAAGACGACATTTAATGTACGGGTGAGTCTTTGCTTCTGGGTGAGGACGCTGTGCTGCAGGTTACCCAAGAAAAAGAGGACAGAACCAGTCCTGTAACGACTCAGACACAACGGCTACGTTGTTTTCCTCTTCACGACAAGTCTTTTTTCACCTTAGTTGAATCAACCTGTTCAAAAAACCACAAAATTTGCTTACAACAATCTGCATCTCATTCTAAGCATGAGCGATTCCTGCAAACCAGTCTGGGTTATATCAAGCGCAATGATTTTTCTACCTGTAAACTCTTTGCCTGTTGTTTTTAAGGAGTATTTAATATTTTTATGCTGTAATTGCCCTCTTCCAAATATATAAAGAGCAATTACCACAAACTATGTGCTGGGAAGATGCACAGTGATCCAACAGGACTCCCAACCCGAAATCAAGTACGTGTGTGTGTCACAGGTCGAGCACATCCCACCAATTTCTTTTTTTTTTTTTTTTTGCAATACGACAGGACACCTGAAATAACCCATTTTATTTTGCAGCAGCTTTTCTTTGAAACATGTTTGACACCAGCAAGCAAAGGGAAGGGGGAAATAGCAGGACAGAGCCGGGGTCATTACTCCTCTGAGAGTCAGCATGGATCAGTGGCTCCCTGAAGAGAGGACTGGCGCTGATGTGTTTGTACAGCCCCTTAGACAAAGGAGTTCGGCGCTCTGGCAGAGGCCCCAAAGAGTGCCGTCAATACAACCAGTAGTAAGTTACCATGGTGTGGTATTAGACTACACCGTGGTATTTTCCATTCCAAAGATAAGGAATGTTTCAAACGCTGTGGAGGTTAATTGGAAGGAGCAGTGCCCCACAGCTGGCCTCCTGGAGGAGGGAGCGTTGGCATAAATGGGGTGGGAACGCAGGTTTTAGAGGCAAGTTGCTTTTGGGTGCTGTGTGGAGCAGCACAGTGCTGGGGTCAGATACCCAGACACATCCGTGTAACTGGCTGATTTCCAAATAGCCCTTCAGTGAAGAATCGTACTGCAGACATGTACTTATTTTCAGATGTTCGTATTTCTCTACTTTCTTCTACCGTTTTCTCTCCACAGTTTTCCTTGGCTTCTCAGGTTCTTTAATTACTTTCAGGTCGCACCGTCACAGTAATACCATGCAGAAATTCCTGTTACACCCTCTGCACATTGCATTGCATTTCAGGTAACGCTTTCTCTCGACACCACGTCAAAACGACCTTTACTTCTTCACCATCGGGACCGAAGCGAAGTGGAGGTTTGTTTTAAAGCTATACATCGAGATTATCTGGTCACGACGTTTGTGGCGCTTTCCTCTGCGTTACTGGACTCCTTCCACCACCCCAAGCCTGATCTACGCTACAAAATCTGCAGCTGGGGAGTGTCCGTACATGGCAACGTGAACTAGCCAGAGGGATGCTCCTGCCTTTGAAGTAACGCCCCCTGATCGCCCAGGAGGCGGTTGCTCCGGGTGTGCAATGCTAACGGACGGTCCGGGGTCCGTGCCCGCCGCAGCACGCCTTTTTTAGCAGTCCTGAGCCCCACCTCACAACACTGACCGCTCTTCAAACAGTTCGGAACTTCGTGGCGCTGTGACCACATGCATGGCTTTTCCCCTCCCTTTAAAACCTCTCTTTACCTTCTCATGGTGTTTGTGAACAAAAAGGTCTGGTTGCACGTTAAAGACAATCACTTCAGAGTCTGCCCCTGCCTGACCTGCCCATAGAGATGCTCCTGCCCGTCTGGGTAGCTGCGGGAAGGGACAGGGGTCTGACAGCCCAGTGATGAGGCTGGCAGAGGAACAGGGAAGCGGAACAGCTTCGAGAGCAGCCGTCGCCACAACACGGGGTCTGCAGCAGGCTGACTGTGGGGCGAGCTCCTAAAGCAGGAGACGGGAAGCTGTCCCAAGAGCTATTCCCCTTACGACAGGCGGCAGAGCAGATGGGACGTGCAGGTTTTTCTTGCTCTTCTCCATGGACATCTCGTGAGCACGCAGTTAAATGCTGTCTCTGTGTGAGGTGTGACGCCAGGGAAATGCCATCAGTATTTCAAAGAGCAAGCTGGACTCACAGAAACCAAGATGAAAAAAGTGGGGAAGGGGATGGAGGGGAAACGCAGTTAATTCCAACCACCAGGAAACCCCGATGCATGTGGTTTTAATTCCTGTCAGCACCCCAAGCTGTCCCCATTTATTTGAAAGCGCTGCCTTTGCATGTAGTCACAGAGCGAAAGAATAGGGCATTCTAAAGTAGGGATTTTACCTTCCAAAAATATATGAGCAATGGAATGAAGTAATATTAGGGCTACGTGGTAGAACCGGAGCTGCTACAAAACAGCAGCACCCCCGAAATCTGTCCCGCAGCTCAGACAGAGCAAGGGAAGTATCGTTACACTGTACTGTGCCTCTTCCAGGAGCAGAACTCGGGCAGGGACGGGAATTCTCATGCCCAATAGCCATTCCCTGGCTTCCTTTCATTTTTGGCTTTGTAAGGAGAACAACGAACACGTGTTAAGGACCATGCCCCTTGACAAATGACTCCTCCTAACACCGGGCTGCTCCTTGTGCTAGCCCTGGGCCAAGCCCACCCGGGCCCATTTCGCCAGTGAAGACAAAGCTCTTATCGCCCACAGATGTCGAGCAATATTTGAGTGTTTGGCTTCAGGAATGCAACCAGCAAAATATTTTCTTAAATCACAGCAAATTATTTTTGTTCCTACTCAAGCATTGGTACAGTGCTAAAATATATTTTCTGTAGTGGTTTGTTTTTTTTAAATTCTGGCTCAGTAGCAACATTTTGACAATACGCCTTTTCACAGATTCAGCAGACTTACCGTATTCACACTGACCCACGGCGGATGGCTGTATATGGCTCCTTATTTTAATTCCATCATTTTGTGAGTTGAAACATTAGCGCAAAATCCAGCTTGTCAAGCTCTTTCCTGGGCAGAAATGCCGGTGGTTGAAATGCAATAACTCATCATAGTATAATGACTGTAGATAAAATATTATGGTTCTAACCTAGCAGGAGTTATGTAACTGCCCACTCTACAGGGAGCCGTTTCAGTGACGGGGCATTTCAAGGAGGTTTTCAGGCAGCCCAAAGCATCCCGCATCTTTTTAAATGGCAGCTGTATCTCTTCTAACAGCTGCCTCAGGTAGTTTTTGTGAGCCCGGGCAGGAATGTGTAGGCAGGGGCCCCAGAACCGTCGAGGCCATCTCCTCACCGCACTGAGGACCTCTGCAGGCAGCCTTTCCAGAAACTTCGTGTTCAACGGAAGAGATGTATGTTTTTGCTCTTGCCAACCAATGCTCCTGACCTCTGAAGCTCCCCGCAATTCCTCAACAGCTGCATACCGCAGCACAGTCATCTTTTCTGTTCATGCATTAGAGGAGTCCGAAAGGGGATACTTCAAATTCCTCTCTCATTTCCAGTGCCCTGACCGGGTCACCGCCCAGCTCGACATGATCTTGCTCAATGGGCTGTGTTCACCTTCGTACCCGTTGCCTTACTGTGGCATCACACAGTTCTGCATGTCCCGTGTTCTTGGGGCTCCCGGCTTCCAGAGGACGGCTGGAAACCCGCTTCTCCATATCAAAGCAAAGCTTGCTGGTGGCTTTGGATTGAAGGGCTGGAGTTAGTACCTTGCAGTTGGTGTCCTTCTACCTCCTGTGCCCTTCTCAGGCTCCCTGCAGAGTTCCTGGCTGTGGCACACACCAGCAAACCTCTAGGGGAGTTTGGGATGTTTAAGAGTTCGCTGTCTTGCTCCTTCAAGTGTCCAGCGCCCGCGCCCACTGGAGCCTGTGGGTCCTTGCTTCGACAGGTCCTAGTCAGGGGTGTGCTCCTTGCAGTACATGGCCGTGGTGAGGCCATGTGAATGGTTCCTCTACTGAACGTAGAAACACCCCTCAAAATGAATCACTGTTCTGCGTCGTCTCCACTACACCGGTGCTTGTTGTGGTAATAGTCGACATTTTAATTCCGTGAGCGAGCAGAAATCCACCACTTACCTGCAAAGCAAAACAGGCAGGAAGAAGTGAGGCAGTCCGAGTCAAGAAACGATGGCACAGCTTGCCAATTCCTTCTGTAGGCGCAGGCCTAGAGTCCTTGGAAGCGATGTCTTTAAATTCTCATTGTGCTTCAACATTAAAACCCCCCTGAGAGGAGCAGGATAATTCATCAAAAGCCTAGATGAACGAACAAAGAACGTCTTCCAGATCTAACTGTGCCACCGAAGGTTGTTACACCCAAGAGCAACCTGTCATTACTTTCTGCCAGAGCTACTGGCAAAACTGTTGGAGTGAGAGCACCAACGCCTACCTACCCCCCAAGTCTATACCTGCCAAGATTTACGATTTCAGCTGTCCCAGCTAAAGCAGGCTTTTGGTTAGTTTTTTGGTTTGTTTGTTGTACTTTTTTAAAGAACTAGCCGTTCAAAGGGGCGCTATCCTGTGGGAGAGATGTCGTTGTGACGCTGAGCAGGGAGCCATAGCTTCCTCCACCGGTAAGAGCAGTGTGCAGGGATTGTGCTTGTTGACAGCCCCAGTCAACGGCTGGTGCACAGAGAAGCAAAGAGGATTTGGATAAAGAAGTGTCCTCCACAGCTGAAGTGGAGGCTTGGAGAAGAGCAGCTACCGAACTCCTGCTGCGCTTGTGCTACAGCCTGGGAGCATCAAGAGCATCCAGGAGCACCGCGACCCCACCGCAGCAGCGAGGGCAAGCCGCTGCACACATGCTGTCCTAAATGAGCAGCTGTCGGGCTTCTTGCCTTCAGAGAAAGCAGGCATGGGAAAGAAGAACAATGTCTGCTTCTCTGTTCACCTGTAATTAAGGTTAAACTAAAGAATTTCTTACTGTAGTTTTTTAATTAAAATTTCCTTTTTAGCTCAGTACTTTTAACAGGCAATGGCAAAAACAGTGTCAGAAATATTCAACCAGTACCAAGACTATTTTTGATCCTTAATGTATTTTAGTGGGCAAAGCCTGCATAAATTCTATCATGAAATCAGACAAGGTCATAACAGTACAGCTAGACATATCCTTAAGCACTTTCATGATGATAGCCTAACAATCCCAATCAGACTATTGTATATATGCATATACCCAATCACAATATTTTAACTGAAAGGATCTAACCGAAAATCTGGCTTCTTTCCTGGAGGGGTTGGGGAGAAGTATACCAGCCTCTGTTAGGTTTAGTGTCGGGCTTGGTCGTGTTAGGTTAACAGCTGGAATCGACGATCTTGGTTCTAGGATTCTATGCAATTTAAATAAGAATAACAGAAACGATACAGCATCTCTCTGCTGGTGCATACAGATAGCTGAAACAACCTAGGTTTCGGTGAGAAAAAAAATTTCAAAATAAGCAAGTCTGGAAAGGTAGAAAATTGCTAGGACATTGTTGAAAGTCTGCAGCAAGGATCTTGGTCTATTCTCTAGATGTAAAGAGCGGGGGTTTTTCCCACAGGGAGCAGCACAGACTCGTGCAAATGCAAAACTTTTCCATGTCCCCACTTCACAAAAAATCAGCGAATGGTTTGTGTAAAGGAATGTGTTGCACATCCGATGCAAAGAATATAGATACTGAATAACTAATTATATAATATATAAGCAGTTTGGTAACAATGAAAATAAAATGATGACATAAAATTAAAGGTTTAGTTGCACTTTGAAGACAAATCTAGAAAACAGGAATCCACACACATCAGAGGTACTCGAAATTCACAGGTATTATGGGTCTTCAAAAGCTGACTGCCGGGTTTGGCTGTGTTCCCTTCTAACGTGTGAGGCTGAAGAGAAACCATCGACTGCAAGAGGTTCTCGTTTTAGAGTGTAAGGGTTTGATTCTGAACTTGTTTCAAACGTAAGGGGTTACTAGGCACTCAAACTGGCACAGAAAAATGAGGTAAAAAATACCTCTGTGCTTTACGGACTCACCAAGCGATAGCCTTTCTGTTCTGACTGCTTTCTGTGTTCCTTTCACAGCTTGTGGTCTGTCTTGTGATTCCTTGTCTGGCTGAGAATGAATTAAGGCTGTCAATATCCTCTGACCTCTTCTTAATCAAGAGGTTCACCTTCTGCAGCTATGTTTTTGACCCGCTGCCTCTCCTGCTTCTCTTCAGACTCAAACGGGAACATCTCTCGGGGTGTCTGAGGGTCGCCGAGAGGGGAGCAGCTCCATAACTCGCTCCTCTTCCCAAGGCAGCTTTCCCGGAGCCAGCAGAAAATGACCATTTCTACCAAGCAAAGCATGGCTGTTGGGTTATTTTTCTCCCCTCCACATATGCAACCGCTTCCTTTCCCGCCTGAGTAGGAAAAAAGTCCCTTTTAACCCCCTCTTTTGTTTTGCCTTGCAGAAACACAGGTAAGTGCCCGAGCAGTGCCCTCCAAGAAGATTCCAATGACGTACCAGCATCACCTCACACCGGTCCTCTTCTCGGCTGTTCAAAGGCTGCTGCTGGCTGCTGGCGGTAAATACTAGCTAGTGACATGTAACAAGCTTCGTTTGTGATGAACAGGAGCACAGCTGAACTCAGGTATCCAGTCCTTATTCCTAGCCTATATTTTATACCATTTTAAGTAAGGTTCTGATTTTCACAGAATCACAGCGTTGCTTTGGTTGGAAGAAACCTTTAAGATCATCAAGTCTGACCATTCACCCAGCACTGCCAGGTTACCACTAAACCACGTCCCTCAGCACCACATCTATAGGTCATTTAAATACCTCCAGGGATGGGGAATCCACCACCTCCCTGGGCAGCCTGTTCCAAGGCTTTACCACCCTTTCCGTAAAGAAATTTTTTCTAATATTCAAACTAAACTTCCCTTGGTGCAACTTGAGACCATTTCCTCTCATCCTATCCCTTGTTACTTGGGAGAAGAGACCGACCCCCACCTCACTACAACCTCCTGTCAGGGTTTTTTTTATTTTATGCCAAAGTTTAGACTGACACCACAGTAACGGTGAGCTGATGCACCGATCCTGCATGCTCCAGCAAGAAGCCTCCCTTCCTTGCAGTAACACCAAGTAATGAAATTTTGCTGAGGAAGAATACAAAAAGACCTCCTGTGTAAGATGAGGGAATCTGAGAATGGGAAACACAGTCAAGATTATGATGTACAAGAAGCTGCCAAACTCGACCAAAATAAAATGCTGGATAGGGTAGTATGTCATAAATGATCCCCCTTCCTGGTACACGTGTATTAGAGAGAGCTTCAAGGAGGTGTATGTGTCTGACCTACTCTCTGGAGTACCTTCCTCTAGGGTTAGATGCTTTTAGCACCTATTTCTCACTTGGTGCTGTTGGGGGGAAGGTGATTTTGCATCACGTGTCTGCAAGCGGGCCCTAATTACTCAGCCCCTCCTCTAGAAGCCATTTCAACGTCCAAAGGGTACTATTAATTGCTTCTTGGAACAGCCTACTGGTTATTGCATATAATTATAAGGGAAAGACCTGCATTTCAGCCTTACCTAGCTCTTTATTAGCATAAAAATCGCAACAGACAAAGAAGCAGGGACTGGATCCCGGCCCCATCTGACCTCAAGGTAGAGGCAACGTAGAGTTTTTGATCGACTGTTCTTTAAAAACTTACAGTTGCCTTTCACTGAAATCTATCAGGGTTTTAACTCAGTTTCAATAAAAAGTCTGTGCGATGCCCAAAGTCCCATCCAAAAATTAAATCTGGATCTGGTCCAGTAAAATGTTATATATTGTTGCTTAATATTTATTTACTGCCGGGTACATTTACCTACTAACTCACTCAAGTGTCGAGAGATTCTTCCAACAACTATTACCACAAACCTCTATAAGTGACTATTGCAGAGATTTTTTTTTTTTTTAAATCGAGTATCAAAATTATAAAAAAGATCTGGAAAGAGGAAAAAGATGGTAACTTTTTTGCTTTGTTTATTTTATTTTTAAGGCAGAATATAATGGAATGTGCACTGCTTGGCAATGTTAACAATAGGAGACAAATAACATCTATATCAATAAAAATCTGTTATGAACTTATGCGTCTGTGACAGGAGGTGTTTCAGCTACTAGAAAATGTGAATTAAATGTACTGCACATTCACATTCTGTGTGTGTGAATTTCCAAACTGCATTCAGGACAGTAGCACATAGCATAAACCCCATGAAATGGTGTCAGTGCTTAAGATGCCTTTGGACAACGCTCTTAATAACTTGCTTTAACTTGTAGTCAGTCCTGGAGCAGTCGGTCAGTTGGATTAGATGGTCATTGTAGGTCCCTTCCAACTATTCTATTCTATTCTATTCTATTCTATTCTATTCTATTCTATTCTATTCTATTCTATTCTATTCTATTCTATTCCATTCCATTCCATTCCATTCCATTCCATTCCATTCCATTCCATTCTAAATTCCATTCCATTCCTATTCCCTCCATTCATGAGGAGCTGAATAATGAGACCATTATTTGCCTGAAATTTCAGGGTTTTTTCAGCTCCAAAACCACTTTCAAGGATCAGAAAGGTTACAAGTGGTAAAAGGGTTTTATTTTATTTTTTTGACTCTATTTCAGAGCCAATGCCCGCAAGGACTAACACAATGCACACAGGTAGCCAGGAGCAGGCTGCTGCATTCTTCAGTTTAGCTTGAAAAAACCATCCCTTGCGGTCAGGCAAAGGAGAGCCACAGAAAGCAGCAGCAGGGATACAGGCCAAGAAGTCCCTGTTTCCTGAAGCATGAGAATTTGAAGAAGGAAGATAGATACCGATCACGTACAAAACAGGAAGGGAGAAGGAGGAGGAGAGGAAGAAGAAGAGGAGGAAGAAGAAGTGGAGGTCCATGGTACCATGTGGTATTCTCAAAAGTATGACACGTATCGATGACACACATACTTTTTGTCTTCTGTGCCCCTTGGCCAGTGATGCATGAAAAGCTCTCCCACACCTGCACTGTGCTTGTATCGCCGGCAGGAAGAGCTCAAAAGTGGCAGCTGCTGATGGGGCAGCAAGCCCGGAGCCCTTCCAAGTACAGGAGCTTTTGCACAAGCAAGAACCCCTGGGGAAATGGAGCCAAGGAAAGAGCAGAGCTCACTCCCGCTACAAACATGGAACCAGCAAGAGAGACGGAGAAAGCCAGCGCATGAGTGGTGCCTTGGAGGTGCAAGAGCAGCAGGCAGGAACCTAGCCTGAAGGGCCCTGGTACGGGTCTGTCTCAGTGCTACAGAGGAAGATAAGAAACCCCTGAGGGACTGTTGCCAGCCTACCCCGGGAACGAAGAATGTTTTCTTTCCTGCAATGTGGGGCTGGAGGGCCATCTTCATGGAGCATGAAGCAAGCACCTAGCCAAAATGGTCTAAAGGGGCTCTGGCAAAAGGCTGTGCTCCATGCAGTAGAGGAAAGCAAACAACCCCTGTGGACCAGTGCCAGCCCAGCCTCAGACAAAAAAGTGTTCCTTCCCCCGGCTACAGCACACAAGAGGCCCCTTGGCGGTGCATGAACAGCAGGCAGTAACCTGGCCAGAATGGATCGCAGGAGCCTGGACAAGTGGTCATGCTCAATGCTGCAGAGGAAGGCAAAAGGCCCCAGGAGACCAGTGCCAATCTGCCCCACGGGGGAAAACTCCTTCCTGACCCCAGCACTGGCGATCGGCCGTTCCCTGAGCATGTGGGCAAGACCTGCCTCCTCATCCCAGACTGGTCATGCCTCCCAGGATGTGCCCAAGTCCTATTTTCCCTCAACCTTAGAGCCAGCTCAAAGGCTTCTGAGAGCAGCAAAAGGCCCCTGACCTGATCAACCTTCAGGACAAGAATCCTTCCCATGCTTGGCAGGACACCGGTGGGTGGTCCAAAGCACTGGGACCTATTGCAACATCTGTGCTTCTCATTTCTTACGGCTGCTGCCACTGGCTCCACACGGGATGAGGACAGCGAGCTCCTCAGTGCTCCTCAAGAAGGCATTAGAAACACAGAATCATGGAATCATGGAATAGATGAAAGGGCCAAATGCTGATGGGTAAGAATCAGGTGAAAGCCCAATAAGGCAGATATCGTGGTGGGAGTCTGTTATAGACCACCCAACCAGGATGAAGAGACAGATAAAATATTCCATAAGCAGCTGAGAGAAGTCTCAGGACTGCTAGCCCTTGTTCTCACGGGTATTTCAACTTAGCAGACGTTTGCTGGAAATATAGTGCAGTGGAATGGAAATAGTCTAGGAGATTCCCGGATTGTGTGGAAGTCAACTTCCTGGCACAGGTAGGGAAGGTGCCGCACTGGTTCTCTTGTTTCAAAGACAGAATGATCTAGCACCACAGAATCAAAGAATGTCTGGGTTGGGAGGGACCCTTAAAGGTCACATAGTCAAACTCCCCCGCAGAGAGCAGAGACATTCGTCACCAGACCAGGTTGCTCAGAGCCCTGCCCAGCCTGACCTGGAATGTTTCCAGGACAGGGCTTCTACCACCTCTCTGGGCAACCGGTGCCAGTGCTTCACCACCCTCGTGGTGAAAAACTTTCTTCCTTATCTCGAGTCTAAATCTCCCCCATTTAGTTTAAAACCATTACCCCTTGCCCTGTCCCAACAGGACTTGCTAAAAAGACTGGCCCTCCCTTTCTCCTGGGAATTTGGCCTTCTGCCCCCCAAAGGCGATGGGATCAATCAACAGCCCAATGGAAGTGCACCTACACCAACGCACACACGGGAGGAGCTGGAAGCCGCTGTGCAGCAGGAGCAGTATGATGTAGTTGCCTTCACGGAAACATGGAGGGATGGTTCACACCACTGAAGTGCGGCGTTGGATGACGATAACGTCTTCAGGAGGGACAGGCCAGGAAAGAGAGGTTGGGGAGCGGCCCTGTGTGTTAGGGAGTGTTCTGGCTGTTTTGGGTAAAACGATGGTGACGATAGGATGTTGATGGGTAAGAAGGGGGAAGGCCAACAAGGCAGATATCATGGTGGGTTCTGTTAGAGACCACCCAACCAGAATGAAGAGGCAGATTCTACAGGCATCCGGGAGAAGACCCACGATCGCTACCACTTGTTCTCGTGGGGGACTTCAACTTAGCAGATGTCTGCTGCAAGTCCAATACAGCAGAGAGAAACGAGTGCAGGAGGTTCCTGGCGGGTGTGGAAGACAACTTCCTGATACAGCTGGTGAGGGGGCTAACCAGGGAAGGCTCCCTGCTAGACCTGCAGTTCGAGAACAGAGGACGCGTGATGCGAAGGTTGGAGGCCATCTTGGCCACAGTGGTCATGAAACGGTAGAGTTTGACTTTTTGGGGAATTGAGGCGGGGAGGGGGTGATGAGTAGAGCTGCCACCTTGGACTTCCAGAGGGCAGATTTTGACCTATTTAGGAGACTCTCTGACAGAGTCCCTTGGGAGTCAGTCCTGAAGGGCAAAGGAGTCCAGGAAGGTTGAACATCCTTCAAGAAGGAGCTCCTAAAGGTGCAGGAGCAGGCCATCCCACGGTGCTGTAAGACGAGCCGGCAGGGCCGAAGTCCAGCCTGACTAAACAGAGCTTTGGCTGGAACTCAGGAGGAAAAGGCAAGTCTACGGCCTCTGGAAGAAGGGGCAGACCACTCAGGCAGACTGCAAAGGTCTCATGAGGCTGTGCAGGGAGAAACTCAGAAAGGCCAAAGCCCAACTAGAACTTAATCTGGCCGCTGCCCTAAAAGACAAAACCCATGTTTTGTAAATCCATTAACAGCAAAAGGAAGGCAAAGGAGAATCTCCATCCTTTGCTGGGTGTGAGGGGGAAAGTAGTGACCCAGGATGAGGAACAGCTGAGGTCCTGAATGACGCCTTTGCCTCAGTCGTTAAGAGTAAGACCAGGGGCTCTCTGAGTGCCCAGCTCCTTGAGCTGGAAGACAGAGACATGGAGCAGTCTGAAGGCTCTGTAATCCAAGTGGTCAGTGACCTGTTGCACCACTTAGATGTGCACGAGTCTGTGCGGCCAGACAGGATCCTCCCAAGGGTACTGAGGGAGCTGGCAGAAGTGCTCGCCAAGACACTTTCCATCATTTCCCAGCCGTCCTGGCTCATGGTGGGGGGTCCCAGTCAACTCAAGTTTAGCCAATGTGACGGCCATCTACAAGAAGGGCCAGAAGGAGGATCCAGGGAACTACAGGCCTGTCAGTCTGACCTGGGTGCTGAGGAATGTTACGGAGCAGATCGTCTTGAGTGCCATCACGTGGCACATACAGGACAACCAGGTGATCAGGGCCGGTCAGCATGAGTTTATGAAGTCCTGCTTGACCAATTGGATCTCCTTCTATGACAAGGTGACCCACTTAGTGGATGAGGGAAGAGCTGTGCATGTTGGCTACCTAGACTTTAGTAAAGCTTTTGACACTGTTTCCCCATCATTCTCCTGAAGAAACTGGCTGCTCATGGCTTGGATGGGCGTACAATTCATTGGACAAAACACTGGCTGGATGACCAGGCCCAGAGAGTGGTGGCGAATGGAGCCAAATCCAGCTGGTGACCAGTCACCAGTGGTGTCCCCCAGGGCTCAGTGTTGGGGTCTGTCCTCTTCAACATCTTTATCAATGGTCTGGATGAGAGAATCGAGTGCACCCTCAGGAAGTTTGCAGATGACACCAAATTATTTGGGAGAGTTGATCTGCTTGAAAGTCGGGAGCTCTACAGAGGGATCTGGACAGGCTGGATCGATGGGCTGAGGCCAATGAGGTTCAACAATGCCAAATGCCAGGTCCTGGACCTGGGTCACAACAACCCCCTGCAGCGTTACAGGCTTGGGGAGGAGTGGCTGGAAACTGCCCAGCGGAAAAGGACCTGGGGGTGCTGGTCGACAGCCGATTGAACAGGAGCCAGCAGTGTGCCCAGGTGGCCAAGAAGGCCAACAGCATCCTGGCTTGTACCAGCACTAGTGTGGCCAGCAGGAGCAGGGCAGGGATTGTCCCCCTGTACCTGTCAGCACTGGTGAGGCCACACCTCGAATCCTGTGTCCAGTTTCGGGTCCCTCCCTACAGAAAGAGCATTGAGGTGCTGGAGTGTGTCCAGAGAAGGGCAGTGAAGCTGGGGAAGGGTCTAGAGCACAAGTCCCGTAAGGAATGTCTGAGGGAACTGGGGTTGTTTAGCCTGGAGAGAAGGAGGCTGAGGGGAGACCTTATCGCTCTCTCCAACTGCCTGAAAGGAGGTTGTGGTGAGGTGGGGGTCGGTCTCTTCTCCCAAGTAACAAGTGATGAGATGAGAGGAAATGGTCTCAAGTTGCACCAGGGGAGGTTTAGTTTGGATATAAGGAAAAATTTGTTTACGGAAAGGCTGCCCAGGGAGGTGGTGGAGTCCCCATCCCTGGAGGTATTTAAATGACCTACAGATGTGGCACTGAGAGACATGGTTTAGTGGTCACCTGGCAGTGCTGGGTGAATGGTTGGACCTGATGATCTTAAAGGTTTCTTCCAACCAAAAATTCTGTGTTTCTGTGGTTCTTATAGCGCCCCTTCATGTACTGAAAGGCTGCCATAAGGTCTTCCCAGAGCCTTCTCTTCTCCTGGCAGAACACCCCAACTCTCTCAGCCTGTCTTCATAGGAGAGTTTTTCCACCCCTCTGACCAGTTTTGTGGCTCTCCTCTGGACCCTCTCCAACAGCTTCATGTGCTTCTCGTGCTGAGGACTCCAGAGCTGGACATTGTACTCCAGGTGAGGTCTCACCGGAGCGGAGTGGAGTGGCAGGGTCGCCTCTCTTGACCTGCCACACTTCTTTGGGTGCAGAGATGGGTATTCACTATTCTGTGTCTCATTCACCAAATGAACAGTCCTGCCAAGGCTAGTTTGTCATGCGAGGTTTGAGGCCAGCTTTTTCTTTATATATTATGTGAATGACATCATTTGTAATAATAAAAGCAGCATAAAAAATGGCCCATGGCATTGAAAATACCAAAGAATGATTTGTAGCAGAGAGGATCGGAAAAAAAATAACAATTAGTTGTTGTTGCTGTAGAGGACTGCACATCTGCTGTCGTTATTTTACAGAGTGACAGTGGCTTTCCTGAAGACGTTATGTTTTATAACACAACCACACTAACCCTCTTGCACGCTAGTGTGCAAACATGTTCTCGGATGCTACATTATTTCATCTGATAAAAGTTAAATTATCTTCCTGCCTTTCCGAGTGCTACTTCATTAATGGAACCTCGAAACGGGTAGGAGAAACTGGTACAATGAAAGATGCTTTCGGGGGCTTGGTGTCAAGTCCAAAAATGCAGATTCCAAGGCATGTGGGTTTGACTCCTCGGAGAAGCTGCGGCATTTCTCAGGACCCTTCCCTGGATGTCTGGCTGCCCCCACCTGAAGGCTGGCACAGCACTATGGCCACATTCTGTGATGAAATATCTATTTGGAAGTGTCACCTCCTGACTTTCTAGGTGAAGACTCTTCATGCTAACAGCAACAATCTGTGGTAACTTCTTGACTCCTTTAGTACTACTTGAGTTGGGTACTTACGAAAGCAGGAGCTGGAGTCCCCCATATCCTTCGATATCTTTACTACGATTGCTGTGGCTAGTGACGTGTAAATCCAGTGGCAGCAACTGAACTGCAGTCTTGCTTTAATGGGACGTATTCTGAGAAATAAAAGTCTTTACTCACGAGAGTACGATGCATGAGAATGAATGAACGCAACTTCGGCTCTTGGCTTCAGGCTGAATTTACAAGGCTTAGCACTGGGGAAGACAGTTTTTCAGTTACGAGCTGTGCCCACGGATGATAAAATCACTGTTCCGGTCACAAACATGAAATCCTCCCGCATTTTTATTTACTTTTCAAAGTTCTGTACTTTTAAGGAGTCTCAAATTGCAGCATGCACCATACTGTCTCTGATTTGGCCTCCTGAGGCCTCCGTGCCCTTCCATTTCAGAAAACCGGCGCTTTGCACTGGTGCGGCCATTATCACCTGGGCGGTTTCTTTATCCACCGTGTCAGCTTCCACTTAATTTTAGGACAAAGCAGGTTTTCTTAAAAATCATAACTTACACGTAATAATGTACACGTACCTACACTTAATGTGCTACTATAAATGCATATATTGGATCTGGCGCGCAGATCTCTGGTACCTACGTAGCTGCTTTCTGTTGGGTTTTGTACTACGGCTGATGCATCATCTGAAATCCAACAAGCTTGTTACGAACCGGGCTAACGGAGGTAACTCTCACCTTGCCGCGATGCCTTACTAAAGCTATGAAGAGAGGTCAGCAGGAGGCAGGACGTATCTCAAACAAGCCATGCATAAAGCCATACATCGGTAAGCCTTTAGAAGTGCTGTTCTTTGAGAGAGATCTGAAATACACCGGGTCCCTGTCACCACTGTGGGGTCATCTAGCCATTGATGGCATCCCCAGGGATGCATACATCCCATGTGGAACAGCGGGGGAGATGTACAGGCACTACAGCAATACCTATGAACATGCACCAAGCCAGCTACATCGGTCATGCCAGCTGCAGTACCTTTAACGACAAAGCGAAAAAGAAATCAGACATAATCCTGGCCAAGCTCCGCCGTGGAGAAGTTGTCTTCACAGTTGCCTGCTGAAGTCAGAGTGGGCTCCCCTGCATGGAGCAAGAAGGTGAGGCTGTGATTCAGCTGGATTGTAGAACCTCAGGGAGGGACAGAGGCTCCATCACCTCCAAACGCAGTCCAGTGAGGACAGGTGCTGTCTATCCGGTGTGATCGACACCCATGCCCGCCACAGAAGAATCTGGGCCCCACTGACCAAAGGGTCTCACAGCACCACGGTGTGTGGTGACGAATGACTTCAGGGAAGAAGGCGGCAGAAAAAGAGAAGGGCTTTCTGTCTAAGTCCTAACAATCCTAATGACATCTCTATCACTTACCAAAGAGGCAGCCTCAAAAGAAGTGATTTTTTTTTTTAGATCTTAGCTTGTGGGGCAAGCAACGAAAACTAAAATCTTGAGAAAAACTCTTTGCTTTAATTTCCATTACAAACAAGTATTTGAACAATTGCTGTATACGTATGATTATTTTTTTCTGAATCCAGGGAATTTGACTAATTTTTGTGAGGAAACTTCATTTGTACAAATAAACGTACAAATTTAAGCATTCACTATTCTTTTTAAAATGCTTCAGTCTTGTGAGAAACATTTAGTGATCAAAACAAACTGGAAATAACTAAACCAAATAAGTGAAGACCAGTGTAACTTCTAAATCAATGAAACGCATCAGGCGGCCAAACTCTGCCTCCAGCTCGAGTGGGCGTCCAAAGCCAAGGATTTGACAAGGGGGGTTTCCTGCAGGACGGTTATATAGTTGAAACACTACTGTCCATAGCGAAACCATTCTGCTACCGGTACCATGCTATGTGGCTATACTATATGGTGTGGCTACCTTAAAAATTTGTGGTATGAGTATCTCAGAAGACTACTCATCGCATTGTAACCGTCCGTGTGACTGCGTTTACCTGCAGGCGACTGCAGAGCAACTTGCCCCTCAAGGAAAGTAAGCCAAGCTGCAGTGTGTCTACACCGAGTTAGGGCTCCCAAGGGCTATCGTTAGCATTTGGTACTTTTATACCGCTGCTTAATTCTCAACCTTTTGCACGTACTGTAGCCAGAATCAGGTAGATGTTTGAAGGCTTGAAGCGATTTTATCCTGGGAGGGACGAGGTTTTGCGGAGGCTAACCAAAACACAATCTAACCAAAGCGAAGTAAAAATAAGGTAGAACTTGGAACTGCAGCATCAGGGTACAAACTCTTCAGGCATACCATTCTTCTAGAAAATCTGACTTCCCAGTCTGTTATACGAGGTGTATGCAGGTGTAGAAGCATCATTTTTCTGAAAGCTTTACACTAGCAAGATCCAACTACATCTGTTACAGGAAGTCTTGGAGCTTGCAGTACCACCCCACCGGCAGAAGTGTTATCTGTAAAGGTGTTACAGAGCTGAAAGTGGTAAACGCGGCACGAACTGCCAAGCTGTGCTTGAAACCCAGATCATTAACGCCCAGAAAGAAAAGAACATCGAGGGTACACCCTGTGATTTTTTAAGCACTGTTTTTTTCTAGTCCTTGGTAACTAGAGTCTGATTGTCCCCCAAGGGAAAGGGAAAAATGTGAGCTAGAAATGACGATGCCATCTGTAATTGCCAGAGGAAACCACCATCCTGCAGCTCAATCGGCTCATCTCAAAAACCAGCTCCACAATGCGCGGCACAGAAATGCTTCGGTCCAGGCACTGAGGAAGGACGAGACAGCCAACACTTGTACTAAGATACTTACCTCTTGCTCTAGATTTTGGCTTCAGGAAAACTCATTTGGAGCAAAATAACAACATTTTACTTCTGCTTTCTGAAGTGAGAACTAAAACTAATCTTCCAGTGATTAAAAAAAATCACTTAGGTTCCTTAAATGTAGTGACAAGCTCATCTCTTCTATTTAGCAAAACTATTAGATTATTCAAGTATTAGAAGGATGTGAAGACTATGATTATATATAAAGTATTCGGACGTAGCCTTGGCTGCCAACCCTTCTCTCAGCCAGCACTTTAGTGAGACATGGCACCACATCCAAGTGAAGCCAGGGCTGTCTCTGTGAATCCAGCCTAATGATGTGAGTGGTTGTCAGGACAGGACGAACAACTGTAAGAAATAGCAATAGAAAATGGAGCTCAAGCACAACTGGGCACTTAATGTATTCATACAGGAAAAAGGACTATGCATGATATAACGACTGGCTGTAGAGTATTTTCTGAAATGGAACCTTAGCCTTGGAGTGCAACGTAAAGGTCAGACGCAGCCACACTATCACCACCAGGTAGGGAAAATTACAGAAGTAATCTTTCCTGCCTTCCTATCTTCCATGCCAGAGTACATTTGTCCTTGGGTCAAACCCTGAGCTTAGCCTTTCAAAATCAATCAGAATTTTGCAGTTAACTGCAGGAGCCAGACTTTCACCCTGGTCACAGTCCACGCAACCAAGCGAACACAGCTCTAGAGGTAGCCTTCACCGTCCAGTCAAATCACGGAATTATTTGAATGCAGATAGATTTCTTTCATTATACTAGACAACAAGAACACAAAAATAAACACCAACAACTATTCCAGTTCAGAATTTCTTGGGCTAATTAGTAACTTTTATCATCAGCGGGATGCCTGGTCTACCCAGACTTTTGTAAAGCCTTTGGCTGCTCACGGCTTGGATGGGTGTACACTTCATTGGATAAAAAACTGGCTGGACGGCTGGGCCCAGAGAGTGGAGGGGAATGGAGTTAAATCCAGTTGGTGACCAGTCACCAGTGGTGTCCCCCAGGGCTCAGTGCTGGGGCCTGTCCTCTTTAACATCTTTATCAATGGTCTGGATGAGAGAATCGAGTGCACCCTCAGGAAGTTTGCAGATGACACCAAATTATTTGGGAGAGTCGATCTGCTTGAAAGTCGGGAGCTCTACAGAGGGATCTGGACAGGCTGGATCAATGGGCTAAGGCCAGTTGCATGAGGTTCAACAAGGTCAAGTGCCGGGTCCTGCACGCAAGTCACAACAAAACCCCTGCAACGTTACAGGCTTGGGCAAGAGTGTCTAGAAAGCTGCCCAGCAGAAGAGATGGACAGCCGATTGAACATGAGCCAGCAGTGTGCCCAGGTGGCCAAGAAAGCCAACAGCATCCTGGCTTGTACCAGCACTAGTGTGGCCAACAGGAGCAGGGAAGTGATTGCCCCCCGTCTAGAGCACAAGTCCTGTGAGGAGCAGCTGGGGGAACTGGGGTTGTTTAGCCTGGAGAGAAGGAGGCTGAGGGGAGACCTTCTCGCTCTCTCCAGCTGCCTGAAAGGAGGTTGTGGGGAGGTGGGGGCCAGTCTCTTCTCCCAAGTAACAAGTGATGAGATGAGAGGAAATGGTCTCAAGTTGCACCAGGGGAGGTTTAGTTTGGATATTAGGAAAAATTTCTTTACAGAGAGGGTTGTGAAGCATTGGAACAGGCTGCCCAGGGAAGACGTGAAGTCACCACTTCCAAAAACGTGTGGATGTGGTGCTGATGGATATGATTTAGTGGTGACCTGGCAGTGCTGGGTTAACAGTTGGACTTGATGATCTTAACGTCTCTTCCAATCAAAACAATTCTGTGATTGTGTAGCAAACCTAAGATCAACTTTTAAATTATGATTATGGTCACCACTAAAAGTGTCTATTTTTGACACACTTTCCACATTCAATCTCCTTGTTCCTGCAGCCTCAATTTTTATCTTTCGGGTTTCCTTGGAAAATTTTTCTCCTTCTGGACTGTTCCTCACAGTGTTTTTATAGTTTAGGTTCTTGCTTCTGTCACTGTGATTCCCTGAAAGTGCTGTTGGGTTTTTCATGAATAGGCCAATGTGTCTAAAGTAGATACATAGATGGTTTTCCCCTCGCTGATACGATGGTCTCGCATTCAGAATATGAATCTTTTTCCGGATTTTCACTTTGGGCAGTGTGTCCCACTTGGATGCTTTCCATTGGTGCAACATAAAGGTGTCACTGGAGATGCTCAGGACACCTCATTTGAATGTGCTTTGCATTTTCTTTACCTTGTGTCTTGTATTTGTTGTGTGGGTTTGAGACAACACCCGCTTGGTTTTGCGGCCTGAGGAGGGACTGGCACTCGGGCAGGCGTTGGTCTCAGGTGAGTGGATGCCTGTGGGCTCGTAAGCAGAGCTCATCCTAGTAGCACAAGTGCTATGGGACTTCGTGCTCAAAAACCTTCAAGCCCCATCAGCTGACCTGCCCTACCTGTAGCGAAGTACTCAAGGCTCCTACTAGCGCTGCCGTTTCCCGAGTCTTCTGGTTTCTGCTTAGGATGCAAAGATTGCAGAAATGAAATTCCTGGACGGGGCTCAGCATTACCAAGAAAAGGGGCTGCCTCCCGCAATTCCTCACCCGCCCTGGCAGCCCCGCTCTGTTCCCTACGCCTCTGATGTTACCCACAACTTCCTCTCTCTGTTTCTTTCCAAAATTACCGGCATCACACTCTTTTTTTTTTTCCTTTTTTTGTTTCCCAGGAGTTTTATATTATACTCCGGCTGCAGCGTGTAATGGTAAATGAGCGGGATTACTGTCTGGAATCTCAGTTCCGTACTGCTAGGGCTCCACTCATACTCTACAGTTAAGACATCATTGATTTTAATATTTTGCCATATGTTTAACAAATCATGGTTATGAGGCTGATGTCCGTTAAAACCTTCCATAAATTCTTTAACTGATCAATATTTTCCAACCGTATTACAATTGCAGTACAGCCAAACCCCTTGGTTTTCAGGCACAGCAGTCACACAGTTTTCTGTGATTTTATTTCTTTTTCACTCTGTGATTGGAATTTTATTGAATCCAGCACATCAAAACCAAAATATAAATTAAGCCTGGTAATTTTCATTACATTCCTTCTCCAGATGGATTCTGAGAGCTTTTGGAAGACCTTAATCCTGAATATATGAACAAAACTACAGAATGTAACAGTGATAGAGCCAGTAGAATTGTATAAACCGAAGGATAAAGACTGTGTCTTTTGTGTTGGGACTTCTTGAGGCAGCCTATTGAATTTGAGAACAGGGATAAAATTTTTTATTAAATTCTACACAGGCTAAATAAAAATCTATAAAAAGGTATCACTTTATTAAATTCTAGCGGTTTTACAGGAAGGAAAATGAGGAACCATTTATCACAGGATTTATAACAAAAGTAAAGGGAAAAAAATGCAGCAAAATTTTTGAGAAGTGTTTTTGTACATGGCTAAAAAATACTTTTATGCTGAGTTAATGGCAAAATAACCTTTTTGTTGCTTGTGGAATGTGGCTGCTTGATTGAACACAATGCTGACACCATTTCTTTTCAGTGTGACTGGTAGAAAATGTCTGCAGCACAGCAGAAATCAACATCTGCCGTCCATCCTATCCCATACCTGCTCGTTCAAGAACCTGCTTGTTCGCGTCACTCCCTATGTTGGCTTTCTAAAACTCTCCTTAGACCGTACATTGCAAAGAGCAAGGTCTGGTTTTCAGTCAGTAACTCAATGGTTCCCCGGCAAATTTAAGATGCTATTGCAATAATCAGTGACAGTAACAATGTCTCAAAATTAATTTTTTTTCTAAATGCTTTTACATCTTTTCTTCTAAAGCTGTATCTGGTGTGTTTAATCCTTTCTAAGTTCCATGTTGCACCCGGTGTGCAAAGATACGATATGGCAGGCATTAGCACCTTGGGCCCCGCATGACGAGATACAAGCGTACCTAGAGATCTCTCCGTGTACCTTCTTAGGAGTTGGAATAGCGGCAGTTCTAACTGCTTTTCTATTTCCTTTATAAATGTGTGTGTTTTATTTTGTTTTCTTCCCTGGCCTTGACAAGCAGCATCCGGCTAATTTCTATTCCATGTGTTGAAATACGCTTGGTATCTTGTTAGGGTTTCCACCGTGCCTGGGAACACGCGGGAAGTGAAAGGAACAGCTCGATACCGTTCCCAAGCTTATGTTCAGAAAGGCTGGGGCTAAATCAAGATGCACACGCCAATTACCGCTCTAAGTGCAGGCTGGGATGGAAAGATGCCGTGGCAGGAGGAATGGCAGGGAAGAGGATAATTCAGTACCGCGGGGGAGATCTGTCAAAGTACCAGCTCCCACCACAGAAGGGGCTGCAACCCAGCCCACTGGGCAACGGGACACGCGGCACCTTGCCATCCCCTCAGTTTGGCTTCCTCCGTGGCTTTAAATGGAGATAGCAGAGCGGTAAAGTAAACACCTTGCATGGAAAATTTTGGCTGCCTCGGGGTATGAGAAGGAGGCTCTCAATGAGTCTCCACCTCTCCCTGCCATGTATCTACTGGATGAAGCACAGAGAGGGGAGTTCCCTACCAGAGACACCAGCCGTGTGCATTTGAGTATCTGTGTCTTCCTTGGGGATTTCTGTGTAAGAACGACTGTTTGTTTATCCCGCTGTCTCCTCGGCAGTTTTTCCACGGCAAAGTTTAACCATGTTCACGGTGATGGCAGGCCAAAAGGAAAGCAATTGCTTGGTAAACTGCTAGGAAACAGTTCTAGAAATGCTGTTCTTCATTAAGAAAGCAAGTCATAATTATGGAGAATTTGTTTCCGTGTCCCCTGAGAAATCAATTTCCAAAGCCAAATGGCGTTTGCAATGAGCTGAAATTCAAATCTTCTGTTTCTCACGGTCATCTTAGAGGTGGGCCTGAGGTACAATGTGACGCTGAAGTACCCATTTCATAGTTTTCTAAATGTAGCTCTGGATGCAAATGTCAAAGTATTCCCTCTTCTCACCTCCCTCCACAGCCCAGACTTATTAGTCCATGTCCTTTCTCTCCCAGAGAACATCTGTAGTACGGAGGATACTCTCTGGTCAGGTGACTGATATGAAATTCAGTGAATAGAAAAGAAAATGCGGTAATAAATTGACTGGTCTGAAAATAAATCAAGAAAACCAGAGCCGTACAAGCTGTTGATAGTTGTCTCAAATGCTGGTCCTGTCTAGAAAGATGTAGTAATTCTCACCGATTCCATACTTAGTTCAATATAACGAGCTTGAAATAGATTTTAAAGCAAAAAGCAGAGGATTCTTTTCCAAAGTCAGCTATGCCTCATTATTTCTTACGCCTTGCACTGGCCCGGTATAAATGATCACTGGAGATCCTGTAAAATACCACATCAGTCCTATTACGCCCTGTAGTAATTATAACTATTAGCAAATGCTACAACATGAACGAAGCAACTTGCCTCAGGAAAGACAGGACGAATGCAACAGGTTTGATGCTTGACTTTTGGTATGTGTGTACATTCCTAACACTTCTGTCGTGGTTTGAACCCAGCTGGCAACTGAGCACATTGCAGCCGCTCGCCCACCCTTCCTGCCCCTGCGGGTGGAGGGCAGGAGAAAAAAAAGAAAAAGTAAAGCCATGTGGGTTAAGATGAGTTTACATGAACAACAGAGAGAGAGAGAGGAAACAATAGTAATAACAATAATAAAGTGAGTAATAAGCAACACTCTGCTTAGTGCCGCCACATCGTGTCATGCCGGGCTTAGCTGAGCCACGTCACTCTGCGCCATGACGAGCCACGCCGCTGTTTGAAAGCTGCACCCTCTGCAGCTCCCCACCCCCCTGCCCCTTATATATACTGGGCATGACATCAGTATGGTATGGAATATCCCACAGGTGGGTTTGGTCTGGGATCCTGGCTGTGGAAATTAAGCCCATCCTACATTTAGTCTCATACAATAGTCTGACCCAAGATGGGGCCATGAAGACCGGTGGGCAGTGGAGGCGTTCCCTCCACGCGGCCAGGCTGGTGTGGCTCAGGCTGCAGGTGGCAGACTCAGACGCGTTGTTTTCAAGCAGTGCTTTCTTCCAGCGTTATCTTTGAAAATGATAGTCAGCAAAACGCCGCGAGAGGTGTCCACATGACAGCCATGCATGCCACCGGCGCTGTGCCTGCCTCTGTCACCGTGGTTCACAGTACAGAGAGAGGGCAACATGCTGGAGGTCCCTCTGGGCGCTCTGCATGGCGTACACATCTCCACGCCATTACGGTTCTTGGGGTGTGCCGAGAAATTGGTGGATGTTGGGGGATCTTACCTGGTATGGAAGGTAAGGCTTCGTCAGGTCATAGTGGAGAACTGATCATTGCTTTCACAGAACGAAGCAAATCAAGCATTAATCAGCTCCAAGGGTAGATCAGCTTTTTTTTTCCTTTTTTTTCCCCTTAATTAAGTTAGCAATTAGAGTTTAGACCGTAGTTCCTATCTATGTCTCCCATCTGATCTAGTCATGCTAGGGGACTAAGTTTTCCTCTCTCAAATTTAACAGTCCTTGAGCCAGCCTTTGCCCAGGAATTAAAAAACAGTGTTTGTGTTATAATTCAGGGTTTTGATTTCAGAGCAGGATGATTAAAGTGAGATTGGACTGGAAAGAGGAGTCAGTAAAGCAGAAATATTTCTTGTCATTTGAAAGACCATTCAGAAAATAATTCCTTGTGTGCTTCTTCCACAATAGGGCTCTTTCTTTCCGAATTTAGCGATGTGTTAAAACCTCTAAAGGTAAGGGGAGAACAGAGGAAGAAATGTATGACGTGTATTTCCAGCACTTCGACAGCACCTCGTGCATGACACGCCGTGCAGAGGCACGCTCTCACCCCCACATTCCACCAGGTTGATCACTTTTTTAGCACCTTCCTTCTTAGCACAGACAAGTATTGAAATCCTTGCTGTCGGCTTTAGCTTGCGTGGCAACATACCCCCAGGAGAAGATAACAGCAAGAGGCTTTTTATACCCTGTAGGAGAGCACGTGCGTGTTTGCATGACCAAACGTCGTGTGGAAGAGTTCCTTTGCCAAGGGGGCCCTAGAAGAGGCCACTCTAGATGGCAACAGAATGAGGACACTCCAGTGCACAACCACGCCTGAGCGATAAACGTGGCGTTTGGGGGAATGTCAACGTTTCAGCTGCCTGGAAGAGGTGTACTTTGTGCAACCGAGTTCCCCAGAGGTCACACGTAGTGGCCCAAAGATGTAAATTAGGAGCCTCAGCTAATAAGGAGGCTGATTAGTTAGGGCAAAGGTCCGGTCTTCCCGTTTCATTTACCATAAAAGGAGTTTGTGGAGGACAGAGAAGGGCAGTTGATGCTGGATAATGATACAGATACACGCAGGAGAAGGCAAAAAATGTTTACATTGTGAAAGGAGAATGGATTAAGAGAACAAACTGGTTTTCTTCTGCCTGTTCCAATACCAGAGGAAGATACAGGGTTTATTACACTAAGGAGAACTGATCTAATCTTCCCTGCTTAGAAATCGAGGTCAAGAAAATATTGCTGAATATTGCACGGAGCACGAATAGGGGAAAAAGGCGAGGAGGACTTGCTGGTGTTCCGCCAGGTTAGTCTCCGGTGGGAATTTTGCCGTAGGAGTCTCTGTGGCTGCAATGTCTCATGGAACTGCCCCCTTTCCCCTCCCCCCCAAGCTGTGCAATGTCACTCGTAACATTTCTGGTATCAGTGATTTGCTGACTGGGTGCTTTTACTGGCTACCATCACATAAAAGAAATATAGAGGTTAAACGGAATGTTTATCTATAAAAAACTCCTCCCTCAATCGCTATATACAACACCTGGAAGGAGAAAAGAGAGAACTCTGTGCTCAGTGACCTCCTTTTCAGGGCTTCTTTCACATGGAGCCCAAGCAACTGCCGTGCAGCCTGGGCAGGATTCCACGGCAGGACGGCTGGGCTGCTGGGAGGGTTACTCAGGGACGAGGCACTGCAAAGCTATTGAAATGCTTCTCATGGGTCTCCTTCCATGGAGATCAGTCAGCGCAGGCAGAAGTTGAAAAAAACCAAACAAAAAATTAACCCCAAAACCAACTCCCCCCCCCCCCAAAAAAAAACCCCAACCCAACCCAAAAAACCAACAGAGGAGAGATGTCAACAGGAGGTAGCATGACGATAAACCGGTGACTTTGAAGTAAGCAAATATCCTCTCTAAAGCCTTGCAGGCCTGTACTCGTGAGCTTGAGGCTCCTCTAAACACGCAATTCTACGAGGAAGGGATACACGGACACGGACTTAGTACAGATGCTGCGAGTGCAGCGAAGGAGGGAAGATTCAGTCTGCATTAGGAGACTCCTTAAAAAATACAATTCCAGAAGGGATAATAAGGGTAACAGAAATTAAATCCTAATGCATTAGAGGAAGGAAAACGCATTTTAAGATATTTTATTTCTAAGCTTAATAAGCGGAATGTGATTTTTGCTTTGTTGCATCACGCGAGCAGAAGCTTTCCAGCAGACGGGACACTGCCTTTCCGAGGGTCGAGATCCGTTGTAGCATCATCGTTCTCGGCTGCTTTGAAGCAGGACCCCCTTCCTTACACACGCACACCCACACCGGTACACCTGCTGCCTTCCGAGGGAACACCGCTTCAGCCAGCATAAGGCATTCCGTACGGATATCTGGAAAGAAATCGGAAAATCCGCTTGCTTTTCTGTCCTTAGCAGGTTCAGCGCGGATGCGGGCAGCAGGCTCTGCCGATCTGTGCTGGGTTTTCCCAAAGACCTCTTTCCGAGTGCGTCTGACGAGTCCCTTCGGGCACGGAGCAGTGCTAAGGCGACGGGATGAAATTCAGTGACATCTCAGTTTAAGGAACTCTGCCTGGAGCAAGCGCAGGCTCAGTTGTCTTAAGGGTCTGTACGAGCTCCCTTCAAGGCAGGACCGCCGCGTCCTGAACCGCGTCTGACCGCAGGAAGAAGGCGGCGCACAGCTGCTATCCGCGGGGCTCTCAGCTTTCTCAGCGTTCTTCCATGACTTAAACCTCTATGGAGACAGGCTCTTGTCCGGGCCCTACGTGAATGCCTGGCTGCAAGGAGACGCAGATTTTCCCGGCATTCACAATGGTGGTCTCTATGTCGGGAAATATTTTTAAGGTCTGTTGTTTTAAGACTTTCATTTCTGTGACACCTTGGAACTGCTGGGCAGCACGGCTAGAGAAAACACCGCGGCTTTCAGCCGGAGGGGATGAAAGAGAGGCAACGTGCCTGTACCGGGAAAGCTCCCAGCCCCGAGCAAATGGATCATTTCTGTCTATACTGTGGGTCACCGAGAGAGAAAATTGACCAAGTGAGTATTCACAAAGCACGCAAAGGTCTGGAAACTAAAGTGAAAATAAAGCGTTTTACAAACCAAAATAATAGGGTTACCTTTAAACAGTCGTTGCAGAGTTAAGAAGAAATAGTGATTAAGGGATTCACGAGTCCCGGCCATCCCGATTAGCGCAGCTAGTTCGTGTTTCAAGCCCTGCCACAGTCCAGCACGTTCGATTCATCTTGCTGCTTCCTAGTTACTCCACTCTACCTCACAGAACAGGATAAGCCCCACCACAACTGGCTGCTGCAGCGCCTTGCCCTGAGTGATGCCCTGCAGAGTTCTACCGCCAGTAATCGGCAAAACACTTGAGATCTTCCTTGGGAGAAAAGGGAAGGGATGCATTGGAGTCTCGACCTGCAACCGAAGGGCACCAGGGCGCTATTCTGCTCTGCCTGACAGGGCCCTGAAGCATTTTTCCGGAGAGCCTGACACTCAGGGTGGAGAGGAGGCTTTTGGAGATACTTCCCCACCACCACCCTTTTTTTTTTTTTTTAACAGATCCTCTTTGCTCAGTAATACCAAGTTTAAGACAATACACATATTGAAATATGTTCCATCAAAGAAAAATGAGTTTCTTACCTTTTCTAGAATACCTGGAATTGTGATTACCTTATTAGCAGCTTCTGTAATGACAGCAAAAGAGGTCTTCCCTGCTCTTCCCTGCTATAAACAGGGAATAATTATCACAACTTGACGATCCAACCAGTGAAATAGATAAGGGGTTGGGCAGGTGGTACATTCACAGGCAGGGGGACACCGGAGATGTTGATTGTGACCCGGCCAGCCCTGCCAAGCTCTGGCTGAGCAGGGAAGCCCCTCTTCCAGTGCTGGACACGGTATGACACTGCTCCTGAAGCTCCAGGGACAGCACGGTCATGCCTGTGTATCCCAAGTGAGGGGTCTGCTCAGCTGTTGCTTGTTCATAGCTGACTTTTTTGTATGTCACCTTAAATCATTGCTTGTTTCTGATCTGGTTAAACACCACTTTCCTTCTACAAAGTGGTGTAAAAATGACACGAATATAATACTGCATGTAACAAACTCACTTTTTTTCCACCTAGCATTCGTAGAATCAGAACCACAGAATCAAAGAATGTCTGGGTTGGGAGGGACCCTTAAAGGTCACACAGTCAAACTCCCCCGCAGAGAGCAGAGACATTCGTCACCAGACCAGGTTGCTCAGAGCCCTGCCCAGCCTGACCTGGAATGTTTCCAGGACAGGGCTTCTACCACCTCTCTGGGCAACCGGTGCCAGTGCTTCACCACCCTCGTGGTGAAAAACTTTCTTCCTTATCTCGAGTCTAAATCTCCCCCATTTAGTTTAAAACCATTACCCCTTGCCCTGTCCCAACAGGACTTGCTAAAAAGACTGCCCCTCCCTTTCTCCTGGGAATTTGGCCTTCTGCCCCCCAAAGGCGATGGGATCAATCAACAGCCCAATGGAAGTGCACCTACACCAACGCACACACGGGAGGAGCTGGAAGCCGCTGTGCAGCAGGAGCAGTATGATGTAGTTGCCTTCACGGAAACATGGAGGGATGGTTCACACCACTGAAGTGCGGCGTTGGATGGCGATAACGTCTTCAGGAGGGACAGGCCAGGAAAGAGAGGTTGGGGAGCGGCCCTGTGTGTTAGGGAGTGTTCTGGCTGTTTTGGGTAAAACGATGGTGACGATAGGATGTTGATGGGTAAGAAGGGGGAAGGCCAACAAGGCAGATATCATGGTGGGTTCTGTTAGAGACCACCCAACCAGAATGAAGAGGCAGATTCTTCAGGCATCCGGGAGAAGACCCACGATCGCTACCACTTGTTCTCGTGGGGGACATCAACTTAGCAGATGTCTGCTGCAAGTCCAATACAGCAGAGAGAAAAGAGTGCAGGAGGTTCCTGGCGGGTGTGGAAGACAACTTCCTGACACAGCTGGTGAGGGGGCTAACCAGGGAAGGCTCCCTGCTAGACCTGCAGTTCGAGAACAGAGGACGCGTGATGCGAAGGTTGGAGGCCATCTTGGCCACAGTGGTCATGAAACGGTAGAGTTTGACTTTTTGGGGAATTGAGGCGGGGAGGGGGTGATGAGTAGAGCTGCCACCTTGGACTTCCAGAGGGCAGATTTTGACCTATTTAGGAGACTCTCTGACAGAGTCCCTTGGGAGTCAGTCCTGAAGGGCAAAGGAGTCCAGGAAGGTTGAACATCCTTCAAGAAGGAGCTCCTAAAGGTGCAGGAGCAGGCCATCCCACCGTGCTGTAAGACGAGCCGGCAGGGCCGAAGTCCAGCCTGACTAAACAGAGCTTTGGCTGGAACTCAGGAGGAAAAGGCAAGTCTACGGCCTCTGGAAGAAGGGGCAGACCACTCAGGCAGACTGCAAAGGTCTCATGAGGCTGTGCAGGGAGAAACTCAGAAAGGCCAAAGCCCAACTAGAACTTAATCTGGCCGCTGCCCTAAAAGACAAAACCCATGTTTTGTAAATCCATTAACAGCAAAAGGAAGGCAAAGGAGAATCTCCATCCTTTGCTGGGTGTGAGGGGGAAAGTAGTGACCCAGGATGAGGAACCAGCTGAGGTCCTGAATGACGCCTTTGCCTCAGTCGTTAAGAGTAAGACCAGGGGCTCTCTGAGTGCCCAGCTCCTTGAGCTGGAAGACAGAGACATGGAGCAGTCTGAAGGCTCTGTAATCCAAGAGTTAATGGTCAGTGACCTGTTGCACCACTTAGATGTGCACGAGTCTATGGGGCCAGACAGGATCCACCCAAGGGCACTGAGGGAGCTGGCAGAAGTGCTCGCCAAGACACTTTCCATCATTTCCCAGCCGTCCTGGCTCATGGGGGAGGTCCCAGTCAACTCAAGTTTAGCCAATGTGACGGCCATCTACAAGAAGGGCCAGAAGGAGGATCCAGGGAACTACAGGCCTGTCAGTTTGACCTGGGTGCTGAGGAGCAGATCATCTTGAGTACCATCACGTGGCACTCATCCAGGTGATCAGGGCCGGTCAGCACGAGTTTATGAAGTCCTGCTTGACCAATTCGGTCTCCTTCTATGACAAGGTGACCCACTTAGTGGATGAGGGAAGAGCTGTGCATGTTGGCTACCCAGACTTTAGTAAAGCTTTTGACACTGTTTCCCCATCATTCTCCTGGAGAAACTGGCTGCTCATGGCTTGGATGGGCGTACAATTCATTGGATAAAAAACTGGCTGGCTGGCCGGGCCCAGGGAGTGGTGGGGAATGGAGCCAAATCCAGTTGGTGACCAGTCACCAGTGGTGTCCCCCAGGGCTCAGTGTTGGGGCCTGTTCTACTCAACATCTTTATAAACGACCTGGATGGGAGATCGAGTGCACCCTCAGGAAGTTTGCAGATGACACCAAGTTAGGTGGGAGGGTTGATCTGCTTGAAGTTCAGGAGACTCTACAGAGGGATCTGGACAGGCTGGACCGATGGGCCGAGGCCAATTGTATGAGGTTCAACAAGACCAAGTGCCAGGTCCTGGACCTGGGTCACAACAACCCCCTGCAGCGTTACAGGCTTGGGGAGAAGTGGCTGGAAACTGCCCAGCGGAAAAGGACCTGGGGGTGCTGGTCGACAGCCAATTGAAGATGAGCCAGCAGTGTGCCCAGGTGGCCAAGAAGGCCAACAGCATCCTGGCTTGTACCAGCACTAGTGTGGCCAGCAGGAGCAGGGCAGGGATTGTCCCCCTGTACCTGTCAGCACTGGTGAGGCTGCACCTCGAATACTGTGTCCAGGTTTGGGCCCCTCAGTACAGAAGGACATTGAGGTGCTGGAGTGTGTCCAGAGAAGGGCAGTGAAGCTGGTGAAGGGTCTAGAGCACAAGTCCTGTGAGGAGCAGCTGGGGGAACTCGGGTTGTTTAGCCTGGAGAGAAGGAGGCTGAGGGGAGACCTTATCGCTCTCTCCAACTGCCTGAAAGGAGGTTGTGGGGAGGTGGGGGCCGGTCTTTTCTCCCAAGTAACAAGTGATGAGATGAGAGGAAATGGTCTCAAGTTGCACCAGGGGAGGTTTAGTTCGGATATTAGGGAAAATTTCTTTATGGAAAGGGTTGTCAAGCATTGGAACAGGGAGGTGGTGGGCTCCCCATCACTGGAGGTATTTAGAAGACATTTAGATGTGGTGACGTGGCAGTGCTGGGTGAATGGTTGGACTCCATAATTTTAAATGGCTCTTCCAACCAAAACAGCTCTGTGATTCTGTGATTCTGTTCTCATCCACGCTGGGCTTCAGATCCTCTTCTCTGAAATGGGAATAAGGACCCCTCTTCTCTGCATCCTTTCCTGTATTTAATGTATTTTCCAATCCATGCATGTAATTTACTTCATGCACCCCCACATCCACGAACAATTCACCTTCACAATCCTACTTGCTTCATTCCTTCTCTAATTTAAAGAGGAGAGAAACTATGGCAATTTCTGTCTATTTACAGAGTCACAGACATGACTAAAGACTTCCTATCTTTATTTTTTTTCCTTAACAGATCCTTGTTGATAAACCATGCATGAGGATATCTGGTTGTATCCCATTTATATTTCACTCCCTTTGTGTTTGGTTTAGTGCATACACGTCAGAACGTCTTAATGAGAGGTTTTACTTATTATTTAATGTGATAACTATTCCCATAGCTATGTCCTTTGCCAGGGCTGGAGATTGTACTTGGCAGCCTTACAGAGAGTCGGGAGAAAAGTAAGGGGCGACCTCTTTTCTGTGCTCTTGGAGAACCTTTCTGAGGGGGGTTAGTGAGAACAGCCATGATTCCTACTTGCTGACAAGGAGGAGTAGGGGGCCTTTCAGCATTGGAAACTTGCCTCACCTCTTACCCAGGTCATCCCCTTCATATGTTTGGCATTAAAATTTGGCATTAAAATAATTTTCACTCCGCAGATGAGCTGGCAGGTCATTTCAAATGCTATTTAGTCGCAACTGTAGGCAGGGTCTTTAAACGAGTCTCTTTTAAACAAAGGCTTTCCCAGCACGGGGACTCCCAAGCAGCGCAAGTGCCCCTCCTGACGTACGAGGTTTTCTGAAACACAGCCAGCACCTCCAGCCAACAGATAAGAGAGCGTATTTGCTGACCGGCTGTGCCACCCAGATGGTGAGCTGCCCAAACCAAAAGCTTCCCTTAGGCAAGAGTCCGCATCAGCAGGAGCAGCAGAGTGCCCATGTGAGCTTTCCAGCCAAGTCATCACATCTCCTCAAATCAGAGAAGCACCGCGTTTGATGACAACGATGGTTACAGGTCCAGCCGCAGCCACACGTGCTGTGCTTAATGCATAACTTTAAGATTTTGCTTTGAAGCCATAACACACTTGACTTTTCATTTCATCTACATTAAGGTAACTAGGAAGTACATTTGGGTTTTGTGGATCGGTATTTTGACTTTTCCTGGTCTGTCCTCCCAAGGCATTTACATCTTTTGGGCAGATCGTTACAAGTCTAGTCGCTCAGAAGAGCGGCTTATCTGTGAAGACAGAGGTGAGGACAGAGAGAAAGGGGGCAGAGGTTTTTGAGAAGGAAGCAGTAGGGGGATATATTGGAGGTGTTTAAAAACAAAAGAAAAAAACCCCTAAAGCCTGCCTCTGTTCAATATCCCTTAAGCCTAAAGAAAAGCTGATAAAAAGGTAAAATTTCACTTGAATAAAATGCCAATTCAATCAGTTTTGTGCCATTCAGTGGCACAACTGACTGTTTCAATTTTCCTGTTATAATGCTTCAACTTCAATGAGTTTTTGCTACATATTCTTTTCTGGAATAACTAAATAATAATAACTCTCCTTACGCGTTAGTAATATTTGGATTCAACTTGTGACAGGTTGAAGGAAAAAAAAACCTGCTTGAAGGCTTACTAATTGAATTATTCCCTTCCATGTTACGGTTTGCCCATCTTATGGGATGAGAAAGTTTTCTCGAGAGGGCACTGCCCCTTTAAGAAGTTGCGGGCTCAGGCGGCTCGGGGACGGCCGGGGGCTACTCAGGACTTCCTGGCTGCCTTCCGGAGGGCTTCGGGGCCATTCGGCTACTCGGGGACTTCCGGAGCGGTCGGGACTTGCGGGGCTGCTTCCCGGACGGCTTCGGGGGCTTTTCTCGGGTTGTTCGCAGCTCGTTCGCTGCCTTCCTCGGCTGTTCTCCGGACACTCTCGGCTCCGCAGAGCACTGCAGGACCTCAGCTTCGCTCCGGGGAAGAGGCTTGTTCTCCAAAATCCTGTGGCTTCGCTCCGGGGACCTTGCAGGCTGCCGGAGTGGACCGTGCACCGGGGAAGCTCCCGCCACACCGCCTGGGACAGACTGTTCGCCTGGAGGTTTTTCTGCTGCTTTGATTTCTTCTCTGCTTCAACGAATTCGGTAGGGACAGTGCTTTTCCACATATTACAGCCCGGCGTTCATAACAGCCGCGGTTTCTTTGTTCGCTCCACGAAAGCGCACACGTGGCCGGTGCCATTTTTCTGGACTGCACGTGGCGCCGTCCCCCTTTGTCTTTGTTCTTGTGTTTAAAACCCTCACCTTTCCATCCTGCACAGATTCTCAGATTTTGCATTGGTTTTTCCCTGCATGTTATATATATTATTCTAGTTTTAATAAAGTTTTGTTTCAGTTTTCCAAACGTTCAGAGGTCTCACAAAATCTTTTATTTTTTTTTTCCTTCTCGTATCTCTGCTTTTGAACCCTTTTCTCTCCCGGAGGAGAGGGGTTCAGGGATAGGGAAGGACTCGTCCCCGTGCATCGGCTTGCCTCAGCCGACCGGCGACATAATTGGCGTCCCTGGGTGGGCACTTCTGAATAATTTAATAATTCATATTTTTATTAAAGTTTGGAAACTGAAACAAACGAGGTTTTTCCAGGATGGTGCTAAGCGAGCTTTTGTTTGAAGCTCTTAAGCAGTACGGTTTAAAAATGCTCTATGATCTGGTGCCTGGCACACCAACTGTGATGTCAAATTACCTGTTTCTAATTGGTACTGGTTTATGGTTTGCTGGTCTGGGGCACTTAGCAAAGAAGGTGTTCACCCTGGCGTGTGTAATTTCGGTGTTTTGGTCTGTACTCAGTCAGTTTATAATGCTCCCAGTGTATTTTGCACAGTACATGATAGTGGCTGCTTATGATTCGTCTAGCAAATGGATGATGGGAAATAACACTTCTCCATTTGGTACTGGATCAATGGCAATTGAAACTGGATATTCGGCAAATGGTATTATTTTCCTGTATTTGATAACTTTGTTATCAGTTATCTGTAACATGGTCCAGGGGTGGATAATTATCAAGAATAAGTATCACATGGGCACTACACCCACCAAATCTGCTGCTGCCTCTCCACCCAAACAAGCACAGGTTGCCCCTGTGAAAAAGAAAAATAAGCCCTCTGGTGCTAAACACCAGAAAAAGACTAATTATGCAACAGATAGCTCTGATGACGATGCAGGACCAAGCACCTCTCAAAAGCGTCCAGGAAAGCCTTCAGGGAATACTGCCTCAGCGACTCCACCAGCACAGCCCTCCCAAGGATCCTCCTCACGGGATGAGTCATCAGATCAAGAGGTAAACACCCAGCCTCAGTCCAGGAAGGACCTGAGAAGCATTAGAAAGGAATTTAGCAGGCATGATGGTGAGTCACTAATGAATTGGTTGCTTCGCTGCTGGGACAATGGGGCTGATAACATTGATTTAACTAGCAAAGAAGCCAGGCAGTTAGGAAATGTGGCCCGGGAAGGTGCTATTGATAGGGCAATTGGCAAAAAGGCAAAACAGTGCAGTCTCTGGAAACGGCTTCTGACTGCTGTGAAGAGCAGATACCCTTTCAGAGATGACATTGAATGCCGCCCTACTAAATGGACTGTCCTGAGCAAAGGTACTAACTACCTGAGAGAGCTGGCTATGAAAGAGGTCATCTATGGTGACTGGAATGTTAATGTCAACCCGGACCAGGTGCACAGTAACGAGCCCTTGCTGCGCAAATTTGTGCAGAGTGCACCCCAGTCATATGCCCGTACATTGGCCACAATGCTGTGGGAAAGAGAGGGTGAAAATCGGCCACTCACCATAGAACAGGTGTCTAACAGGATTCGCCAGTATGAGGACAGTCTTTCTCATACCTCTGCCTTCATTGCAGCAGTGGAGAAAGTGACAGACAAAATGACAGAGAAAATATTGGACTCTATTAATAGGTTAGAACAAAGAACCGTTTCCTCTCCTGTGTATACCCACGTGTCAGCTGTTAGGAGAAATCGTCCTCCCAGAGCAAGGCGCAACAGACAGGACAGGCCACGATGTGACCGCCAGTGCTGCTCGAGAGGTCGTGAAGACACGAGGAGATGGGAACAACGACCTGCCGCTAACCACGGGGTACCAGCACATGAGCTGCAGAGCAGACCACACCAACATGACGACTGCAATCGAAGAGTTGTCGCTCCAGTCTTTGGTGAACAGTGCTGCAGCCCAAGGAGCAACTCCTATGATGAAGGTACCACAAGCCGGATAGACCCTTCCACTGACTGTGGACCACACCCTAGGCATTAGAGGGGCCCTGCCTCTAGCCAGGTGGAGGAAAGGGATAACAGAGTATACTGGACTGTGTGGATTCGATGGCCTGGCACATTAGAACCACAGAGGTACAAGGCCCTGGTAGATACAGGCGCCCAGTGTACCTTGCTACCATCGGATCATCAAGGAACTGAGACTATCATGATCTCGGGTGTGACAGGAGGATCACAAGAGCTTACCTTGGTAGAAGCTGAGGTCAGCCTCACTGGGCATAACTGGGAAATTCACCGAATTGTGACTGGCCCAGATGCTCCATGCATTTTAGGCATAGACTTCCTCCGGAAAGGGTATTTTAAGGACCCGAAAGGTTATAAATGGGCCTTTGGGATAGCAACCGTGGGAGCCGATGGCATTATCCGGTTGTCCACATCGGTCGAACTTTCGGATGACCCTTTTGTCGTTAGCAGAATGAAGGTGGAAGATCAAAAATTGCCTACTGCATCCTCTACAGTTCACCGCCGGCAATACCGCACCAACCGAGACTCTCTGCGCCCCTTAGAGAAAATGATTCGAGAGTTGGAGAGACGAGATGTCATCAGCAGAGCTCGCTCACCTTTCAACAGTCCTATATGGCCTGTGCAAAAGACCAACGGGGAATGGAGATTGACAGTGGACTATCGTGGGCTGAATGAAGTGACACCACCGATGAGTGCTGCTGTTCCTGATATCTTGGAGCTTCAGTACGAACTGGAGTCCAAGGCAGCAAAGTGGTATGCCACGATAGACATTGCTAATGCTTTCTTTTCCATTCCCATAGCACCAGAGTGTAGGCCACAGTTTGCCTTCACCTGGAGGGGTATCCAGTATACCTGGAATCGATTGCCCCAGGGGTGGAAGCACAGCCCGACCATCTGCCATGGACTGATCCAGGCTACCCTGGAGAAAGGTGGTGCTCCTGAACATCTTCAGTACATTGATGACATCATTGTATGGGGTGATACCGCAGAAGAAGTCTATGAGAAAGGTAGGAAGATAATCCGCATTTTGGTGGATGCTGGTTTCTCCATTAAGAGAAGTAAGGTCAAAGGACCTTCCCGAGAGATTCAGTTCCTGGGGGTTAAGTGGCAGGATGGACGCCGCCACATCCCCACAGATGTGATCAACAAGATCACAGCTATGTCTCCGCCTACCAACAAGAAAGAGACCCAGTCTTTCTTGGGAGTCATAGGCTTCTGGAGAATGCATATTCCCGGGTATAGTCAGATTGTTAAACCTCTCTATACTGTTACCCGGAAGAAAAATGATTTCACATGGGGCTCTGACCAACAACATGCCTTTGACTTAATCAAAAGGGAAATAGCACATGCTATGGCCCTGGGACCTGTGCGAACAGGACCAGAGATTAAAAACATCCTGTACACTTCAGCTGGGGACTGTGGTCCTACCTGGAGCCTTTGGCAGAAGGCACCAGGAGAAACCCGTGGTCGTCCCCTAGGATTTTGGAGTCGTGGATATAGAGGCTCAGAGGCCAATTATACTCCCACTGAGCAGGAGATATTGGCTGCCTATGAGGGAGTCCGAGCTGCCTCAGAAGTAATTGGCACTGAAGCACAGCTCCTCCTAGTCCCCCGACTGCCAGTCCTAGGCTGGATGTTCAAAGGGAAGATAGCATCTACCCACCATGTCACAGATGCTACCTGGAGTAAGTGGACTGCCCTGATTGTACAGAGAGCTAGGATAGGTAACTCTGGTCGCCCAGGAATTGTGGAAGCTATTACAGACTGGCCTGCAGGAGAAGATTTTGGGATGCCACCGAACGAGATAGTCACTCGTACTGATGAAGCACCCCCATATAAAGACCTCTCAGACCAGGAGAAGAAATATGCTCTCTTCACCGATGGATCCTGCCGCCTCATAGGAAACCAACGGAAGTGGAAAGCTGCCGTATGGAGTCCTATGCGCCAAGTTGCAGAAGCAGCGGAAGGAGAAGGTGAATCGAGTCAATTTGCAGAGGTCAAAGCCATCCAGCTGGCCATGGACATTGCTGAAAGGGAGAACTGGCCACGGCTGTATCTGTATACAGACTCCTGGATGGTGGCAAATGCCTTGTGGGGTTGGCTGGAGAGGTGGCAGAAAGACAATTGGCAGCGTAAAGGTAAGCCTATTTGGGCTGCCACTCTGTGGCAAGATATTGCTGCCCGCCTGAAAAGGTTAGCTGTAAAGGTAAGGCATGTAGATGCCCATGTCCCAAAAAGCAGAGCCACTGAGGAGCATAGAAATAACCACCAAGTTGACAAAGCAGCCAGAGTGTTCCAGATAGATCTGGACTGGGAACACAAAGGTGAACTATTCCTTGCTCGGTGGGCCCATGACTCTTCCGGTCACCAGGGAAGAGATGCAACCTACCGATGGGCTCGTGACCGAGGGGTGGATTTAACCATGGATGCAATTACCCAGGTTATCCATGACTGTAAGATTTGTGCTGCAATTAAACAGGCCAAAAGGTTAAAACCCTTATGGTACAGTGGACGGTGGTCGAAGTACAAGTACGGAGAGGCCTGGCAGATTGATTACATCACTCTCCCTCGAACTCGCCAGGGTAAGTGCTATGTTCTGACAATGGTGGAAGCAAGCACCGGATGGCTTGAAACCTATTCCGTGCCTCATGCCACTGCCCGTAATACTATTCTGGGCCTTGAAAGGCAGATTTTGTGGCGGCATGGCACTCCAGGAAGAATTGAGTCTGATAATGGGACTCATTTCAAAAACAATCTGGTGGCCAATTGGGCCAAAGAACATGGTATCGAATGGATTTATCACATTCCATACCATGCACCAGCCTCCGGTAAAATAGAACGCTATAATGGCTTGCTGAAAACCACCCTGAAAGCATTGGGTGGTGGAACTTTCAGAAACTGGGATAAACATCTGGCAGAAGCCACCTGGCAAGTGAACACGAGGGGATCAATCAATCGAGCCGGCCCTGCCCAATCAGACCTTTTACATACCATAGAGGGGGATAGAGTTCCTGTGGTATGTGAAAGTAATCTGCTGGGAAAAGCTGTCTGGGTTTCCCCTGCTGCAACTCCAGACAGACCCATCCGTGGTGTTGTCTCAGCCCAAGGCCCTGGACACACCTGGTGGGTAATGCAGGAGGATGGTGAAGTCCACTGTGTACCACAGGGGAAGTTAACCCTGGCTGAAACACCCTGAACCAGAGTCTCATGCTGTTAATTTCTGTATAATACAATGTAAATGAGATGCGCATAACGTACATGGTATGGAATAAAGGGGTGGAATGTGACAGGTTGAAGGAAAAAAAAACCTGCTTGAAGGCTTACTAATTGAATTATTCCCTTCCATGTTACGGTTTGCCCATCTTATGGGATGAGAAAGTTTTCTCGAGAGGGCACTGCCCCTTTAAGAAGTTGCGGGCTCAGGCGGCTCGGGGACGGCCGGGGGCTACTCAGGACTTCCTGGCTGCCTTCCGGAGGGCTTCGGGGCCATTCGGCTACTCGGGGACTTCCGGAGCGGTCGGGACTTGCGGGGCTGCTTCCCGGACGGCTTCGGGGGCTTTTCTCGGGTTGTTCGCAGCTCGTTCGCTGCCTTCCTCGGCTGTTCTCCGGACACTCTCGGCTCCGCAGAGCACTGCAGGACCTCAGCTTCGCTCCGGGGAAGAGGCTTGTTCTCCAAAATCCTGTGGCTTCGCTCCGGGGACCTTGCAGGCTGCCGGAGTGGACCGTGCACCGGGGAAGCTCCCGCCACACCGCCTGGGACAGACTGTTCGCCTGGAGGTTTTTCTGCTGCTTTGATTTCTTCTCTGCTTCAACGAATTCGGTAGGGACAGTGCTTTTCCACATATTACAGCCCGGCGTTCATAACAGCCGCGGTTTCTTTGTTCGCTCCACGAAAGCGCACACGTGGCCGGTGCCATTTTTCTGGACTGCACGTGGCGCCGTCCCCCTTTGTCTTTGTTCTTGTGTTTAAAACCCTCACCTTTCCATCCTGCACAGATTCTCAGATTTTGCATTGGTTTTTCCCTGCATGTTATATATATTATTCTAGTTTTAATAAAGTTTTGTTTCAGTTTTCCAAACGTTCAGAGGTCTCACAAAATCTTTTATTTTTTTTTTCCTTCTCGTATCTCTGCTTTTGAACCCTTTTCTCTCCCGGAGGAGAGGGGTTCAGGGATAGGGAAGGACTCATCCCCGTGCATCGGCTTGCCTCAGCCGACCGGCGACAAACTAGAATGGAATTTTCACAGCTTTGAAAAACAGGGGAAATATTGGTTTGTTTTCATAAGCAAGGAGTACAATAGCATACAGAAAACAACAGCTCTCCTGAAGAGAGCTGTCACATCTCCTGGGATGCGTTAACTGCACACGGTACGGGATAAGGTGGTGCGCCTTGCCCCGCTTTATGAAACATTTCTCTAAAGGCAAATTCCTTTTGTCCTTCTTAGTCATGAGATACACAGAAAAGGCCAAGGGATTAACCTGAACCTTGCTCTTTTACGTCTTAGGCTGTTCTACTGAGCATTCAGCCCTCTCTTCAGTTGACAAGTCTGCCTGTCTCCAGTGGAATTTACCCACAGTAACATTCACCTAAAGAGTTATTCTTCCAGCTCGTTTCTATCTCAGTGGACAGACATAGACTCCAACAACAGCACCTTGTATGGCATTCAACCCCCTCTCCAAATGAATATTTATCACTGATGACTAATGAGAAATGGCATCTCATAGCCTGGAACAGCCACTATATATGAAGAGAACAACCATTATATACTAAAAGGATGATCTTACTGAACGACCCACCAGGAACTTGCATAATGCAACTAGACAGAACATACGTTAATTGTGCAAGGATGCCAAATGGTGAGAACGGGCTGCTCAACAACTACAGCAAGCTGAGAAACCTTCGGAAAACGTTGCAGGTAGTAATTTTTTTGCAAGCAATTTGCTGAAATCTGTGCATCTCTAAAGCATACCAAAGGCTTTCCTTAGATGTCTAGTCTTGAGCCTGCTGAACGGCTAAAATATATGTGGAAGCTGCTAAAGTTCGTTTAAAGGTTTTAGCACTACTTCTGCTTTACTGCCTGCCTTTGGTGTTTTAGAGATTGTTCCTCTTTCTTGATTGCTCTGCCTCTATGTTTGCTAAATGCAAAGTAATGCAGCTTAGAACATAGAGAAATCACGCACTGATGGTGCTGGGGGGGTTATTTCACACCATTTCTCCACTTCCACCCCCAGAGGGTTCAATCTCTTTGCTGCGAGTCGCACACGTTCTCCTTTGGCTGGGAAGTGGAAAGTGAACGGTTCAGCAGTTATAGTCAATAAAGGTATTTTTGAGACTAGAGTATTTAAGACACATGAAAGCCATCCTGCCTCAGCACCACTGAGTCGTGCTGGGGAAGCAGGGCTGCTTGCTGGTTTGGCAAGATCATGCGTGTCGTATCACAGCGTGTCTTTCTGCAGAGGGTCACAGTCTCAACCAGATCTGAAGGAGCTTGTGAAGTCCCAGCTGTGACACTCCCTGTGCTCCTGCTGTGGCTGGCTGTAGCCAGGATAACCACCCAGAGGCTCCTTTTTTTCCTGACTCCCTGTACTCATTTTCCTTCTGAGCAGTAACTTGGAAAGAAAGTAGATTGGTTTTAATTGGCATTGCAATAAAAAGCGGATTAAATGCTTGAAGCAAACCGGCCCATTTACAAAATGCAATGCTTTCGACTCTTTCTAACTTTAGACACATATTCTTAAAAAACGATAGCTTATTTTTGAACAGATGAGTGGTCAAATGCGTTCTTTGATGGCATAACTCGGCTGTTGTGGAAATCAGTAGTAAAAACTCCTATTGACTTCTTCTGGACCAGAAGGTAGAGTAGTACTAAACGCTTGTGGAAAATTGTCTTGAAATTATTGTTAATGACAAATAGATGAAAGCAGAGGAGGTTTTGTTATAAGAAGTTTATTAACTTTGCATCAACTAGAGAAAACAGGGAAAAAATAGTTCACTGGTTTAAAGAGATAACATATTTGTGATCTTGACTTTGCAGTTGGTTTTATGCATATAGTATGCATTTCCAACCCCAAAATCTCAGTGCAGAATTTTGGACAGGACTGACATGTTGGATATGAGCTTTGGTCTTAGAAAAATACAAGCCGTTAAACTTGCTGGATGGGAGTGAACCTACTGCTGAGTTCTTGCAGCTCATAGGAGATTCTCACTGGACACCAGTTCCCAGGACAAGAAAGGACTGAAGCACTGGGCAGCTGAAGCAGTTTCTGTGTGCCAACACATCACCACAAAGCAATGCAGTTTAACACTGGAATAGTGTGAAATAAAACAGTTGCTAAGCAGAAATACTTCACTTAAGAACAAATCAGTCTAAAGCAAAATTCTTCATTCCAAGCTACTGGAATTCTTTATTTCATAGCACTGGATAAAATCAGCAAAGCTAAAATACACTTTTTCTATCCGGAAATAATCTGGTAGAAAATTTCTGACCTGCCCCCTCTCTTGTATCAGTGTTCTTACCCTACAGAAAACCTGTTCTTAATATGCATTAATAATTTGCAACCACTTGGGAGGGGCCTTTGAAATGTTCTAAAACTCATCCCTCTGCTTTGAAGAAGTTAAAGAAATTCTGCTTCCGCCAGCCCCCGCGTCCAGCAGGAGTTGTGTTAGAGCAAGGCACTTCCCCCAGCAGTGCTTTCCCAGCCATGCACGAAGGGACTGACGATCCTCAAGGCGGGCAAGGACACATGGCCACTGAGCACATTTTCTTCCAGTATGAGACAGACGGAGCCACTCCTGGGTCTACCCTGTTCTTCTGCAGGCCATTGTTTGTAAGTAAACTGGGAAACGGGACGTGAAAGCTCAGCTTCAGCTGACTCCACGCAGGTTGGCTGAGTCTCAACCTCTATGTGACGTGTTCTTACAAGTCTCTGGAAAACTTCCTAGTTTACAGAGTGAGAAAAATAAAAATAAGGTAAATGTCACGAAATATGTAACAGGAAGTAGACTTTGTTTCTAATTAACACGCAAGGATGGGAAGCAGAAGATTAGGAGTACTACTTCTAATCAGATTTCTGCTCTATCACTGGCATTAGTAGAACTAATCCAGGGGGAAAACTGTGCACGATTTGGAGGATGATCCTGTTTTCAGTGCAGTCACTGGTGCTTTTATCACCCGTTTCTTTGGATAAGACTCCTGGCTCTTAGCCCTTTCAGATCGGTTGTATAGAAGGTTAGACCTGCTTTTAATCATTTCATTATCCTTTCCTGAATTAGCTCTTTAATGTTCTTCCTATTTATTTGTACTAAAGAAACTACAACTATTCTTTCAAGTGCTTAACTGCTTTCTGGATGGGTGGTCTTATTTTTCTTAAAAGACAAAAGTGCTGAAACAAATAAAGTCCTGACATTAATTAGCTGTGCCAGATTGTCATTTAGGGTCGCTTCTATAGCTTAAAAAGCTTTAGTTTGTGTTATAAAGTAGACTCTGATTATATGGGACTTACCTTATTCTTCCTGAAATTACTTCTTTCTGTAGACAACTGGATGAAAGACTTTTAGCTGTAATTTCTAGGCATTTTTCTCAGTATTTTTCCATTTGTTTAAGTAAAGAAGCCAAACAATCCTAGGCAGAATCCCAAGTTACTGAAAAGATCATGGCTTACTGCATAGACCTTCAGTGAGACAAAAGGCTATAATTTCAAAAGGCTATAATTAGTAACTAATTAGATAAATAAAAAAAATTTAGCATAAATAAAGACTTCTGATGAAATATATATTGAATTGTTCAGAATACTGAACACGAAAATGTAAGGGCGAGATTCTGCTGCCATCAGTGGCAATCCAGCATGCACTAAAACGAGTGGAAATAGTTCAGCTTCACACTTGCACAAAGGCAGTAACATGCCCAAAGACCTCACTGCAAATACTCAAACTGGGCTCGTCTATAACGGTACCTATTGACTTTTTTTTTCTTAGACCTTAGAAGGACTTCAACATTCCAGTGGAAGATCACTGTACTATGCAATTTATTTACACCCGGGAAACGACGGTCCTTTCCCAGAAGCATTAGACTCTAAATACACAGAGACACACAACTACTTAAAATCTTTTAAACGAGTTTTTAATTTGGTACTTAAATTAAGCAGGTGCCTTTGTTAAGTAAATCAGAATGTGGAAAAGCTTCAGAACAGTGCCCCGTAACCTGCAGGAACTGCCTGCTTTGTGCAACGACACGTGGAGAACAGGGCTGCAGTCCAGCTCCCCCGTGGGGCACAAGGGCTGTCCTGGGACCGTGAGAGCTTCTGAGGAACCCGTTAACCTGCTGAAACACAAGTGCCTAAACCAGACAGCTAACGTGAAAATGAGAGGCGCATGCGCCCCTTCCCCTCCTTCGCGGGTGCAGAGGAAGGGTAGCTCACACCTCCCAGGTGGGGAGGAGCAGGTTAGCTCCTGCCGTGGAGCAAACTAATTCCAGGAGGCGCAGAATTAGTGGCTGATTGGAGACTCCAGTGCAGACCGATTTTGTGCTGCTCTTCCAGGGATCTTTGCAGGCATTCTTTGTAGAATCCTTAATGCTGGCACCAAGCATAACCCAAGGTCCTATTTACATCCTTCTTATAGAAGTATTTGTATATATTTCCTGTTACAGACATATCTCGATTGATTTGGTTCATCTTGTAATGGCCCCTGCCCAGTTATGTTAGTCACGGGTGAAAATAAAACTGGATCTTATGATCTTTTGGTTCCATGGCTGGCTCCCAGGCTTGGAGCTGGTTCTGATTTCAATCTAAGCTGCATTGCCTGGCAGCTGTCATTGTCCAGGTCAAGCCCATATGGCCTTCTACACATTCACACAGGACTGAGGCGTAACGGTTGGACTCGATGACCTTAAAGGTCTCTTCCAACCAAAACGATCCTGTGATTCTCTAAGACATACGATTGCAATACAGGGGTTGAAGCAACGTATCGCCTTTGGGCTGAACTGGGATAACTGACTTTGCATGCTTTCTGATGAGTGACAAGTGCAAAGCAAACACATGGACGTCTCCGTGTCCAGGGATCTGAACGCTCCGACACAGGCGCAGACTTCTAGCAGTAGTAAATTATTAAGCTGGGATAGAATATTGATAAAGATTAAAAACCCAAAGCGCTTAATGAAAGCAAGAAATGGGGGCTGATTTCAGAAAAGTAAATGAAGGTAAAAAAACACCTCTATTTTTCAGATGTGATTTTGCTGGGTAGAAAGCTGGCTGGCTGGCTCAGCTCAGAGTGGTGGTGACCGGAGCCCAAGGCAGTTGGCAGCTGGTCACCAGTGGGTTCCCCAGGGCTCAGTGCTGGGGCCTGTCCTCTTTAACGTCAGTTCTATGGATGAGGGATCGAGGGCACCCTCAGTGTTTGCAGATGACACCAAGTTGGGCAGGAGTGTCGATCTGCTTGAGGGATCCGTCTTCAGAGGGGTCTGGACGCTCTGGATCAATGGGCCGAGGCCAATTGTATGTACCTCGTAGTTTCCTCGACAAAGAGGACTCAATGAGAACCTCTCTGGAAATGCAGGTTGTCTTAACCCCCACCAAAAATAAGTAAAAGAGCACCTACACAAAACTTCTAGATGTACAAAAGGATGGTTTTTCAGCATGACAGGGATGGGTTTGTTGTGACAAATTTTGATATGGTCCTTCATTTTAAATGTTCCTCAAATAACATTTTGCAACAATTTTGGATGTATTTATTCAAGCATAAAAAACAAATATTCATTGAGAAACGCAGTAGTTAATCAAGTTAGGTGTCACAGGGGGAAAATGCATAGTTTCTTATGCAGTCATTTTGATTGAATTTTAATATACTAACTAAATCCATCTTAAATAATCACTAAATAAAATAAGAGTTTGCTGCCATAATCATGCTTTTTTAACCCATCCTTTACTCCGTCCCTCTTTTCTTGGTCATTTGTATTGTAAGCTTTTGAGGACTAGCTCCTTTGCAGGGTTTGTCCAGTGCCTAGCATTTTAAGCCTTCATTCTGACTTGCTGCTTTGACATAATTTTAAGGCACAGGATAAATAATTTACATTTGTTGTCGTTCTGTTTAGGTACATATATACGCCCCGCATTATCCATAATTTAACACTAATAAAGGGATGAATTCCACCTTCATGTTCCTCAATAATATTATCGTGATAACATGATTTTTTCAGGCATGAGAGCAGGATCATACATAGCAAGCAGCTGCGCCATAGATAACTTCTTTTCCATCCATAACAACATCTGTGCTAGCAAAAGCATGGCAGGTACTATCAGTTTCTGGTATTTCTTGCGGAAAAATTGTGAAAGCATAAATTCCAATTTCATCTTCAGGGGAAAAATGTGCATTACAAAAATGAAAATAAGTCGCCTGTGGTTGATGCTAAACGCAGCTTTGCATAGCTGGTATGTTAAATGACTGCCCAGGGAGACGTTCGGGGTATTGCCTTTCATAAGACATATCACCCGTGGGAAATCTGCTGCTTCTCCCCTTGCCGTAGAGCAGAAAGCCTCTCATAGCTATTTCCTACGACCACAGCCCCTCCGCTTCCCTTCAAGCCACAGGATGCTATATTTTTCTGTCTTTAATCTGTGTATGATAAAGTAGGGGAATTTCATCTTTCCCCCGCCCTATTTTCTTCTGCCTGTCATCTTCCAGACCTAATCTCAGCTTGGACTGCAGGGGATGCCAGAAGGACGTTCAGATCCACCATTCAGGGGCAAAATGGCAGAACTTGTTCACGCTGCCAGAGAACCCCACGGAGTTTTCTCTTGGGATAGGACAGGTTGATGGTTTCACTTAGGAAAAAACAATACTTACACGTAAGGAGAAAGGCAAGAGCAGAGATTGCTCTGAGTACTCAAACCCTCACTACTTCTTGTTTTGCTTAGGAGATTAAAAACTGTTTACAGTGTCTTGCAAATTAAGAACAGCTGCTTATAGGCATAAGGGCTGTCCCAGTCTTAACTGCCCCCTCGACGAGTTATTTAGAAGGCAACAATGAATTTTCGCATAGTTTGGTGACCATTGTTCTTACACGTTGTGTTGATATTATAGTACATACTCATGACTTGCTTTGAGATTTGACCTTGCAAAGCATTTATACAGACGAACACAAGTATGACATTTATTATTAAAACTTTCCACGGTTTGGGATATCGGTGCTTTTGTGTGCTAAAAAGGCAAAGCAACAGCTTTAGTTTTGCCTGAGGAATCCAACAAAATAACACTCGTTCTTTCACTGACCTCCAAGATACTCTTGCAAAAGTGCATAATCCTTTGGGGAATTGTTATGATCTCAGGTATTTTTGCCTCCCTGATATCATTGCCATGTTTCACCACATGAATCTTTTACAACTTTTTTTGCTCATTCTGGTTCTGGGAGCATGGAGGGAAATCTTTCTAGTGGTACCGCATGTGTGTGGTCTGGAGCACCGAGCTGTGCATCTCAGCTCTTTGTAAAGAACTAAAAATCTGCAAGTACTCTTTTTCGATTACAGCATTTCAACACAGAGACAATATGCCCTGCATCTGTAAAATGAGATTCTTCCTGTGACCTGCTGGAAATGGTGTTCCAACAAGCCCAGATGACGTGGTCATTTTTATAAGCCGGAAGGTCTCATGTCTTGGGTGGACGTGTCCTGAGTGTTGGCAGATGGGTCCTTCAAGGCTCTGTTGTCTGCTTTTCACCTTTTGCACCGGAACGAATTGAACCTCAGCTGAAGACACGGCAGCGGAGGGCTCATTGTTATGTGTTTTACAGTACCGCCAACAGCCGAAGTTGCTATCAGCTAGCGTCCAATAAAACCTTCATTATCACACAGATGTGGCGGGGGCTTTCCACAGATGGCGAGATGCCCCCCCCTCGCTTCTCCAGCACACACTACACATATCTAAGAAGAAAGTGGAAAGGAAGGGAAGAGAATACCACACAGGTTTTATTCTCTTCCTTTGGGTTGTTCTCTTCCTGAACCCTTTGGTTGCATTTAACACCCTTCCCCTGGGTGCTGTATCATCCTTTACGTAGTGGCCCCGAATGACTCCGGTACTGTTCAATCCTACTATATTTACATACCTTCTGTACTGATATGTGCCAAAAATCCCTTAAAGCCACCAAGAAAGAAGAGCACAGTGAATGTTAAAGGCTATTTAGAGTAGCTTGTAAGACAGGTACTGAGATGAAAAAAAAAAAAAAAATCAGTAATATATTACCTTTCCAGTGGTGAAAAATGCAGGTGTTGGCATGCTCTGACAGGGCTATCTTTTGTCTACAAGACACTCACCTGCTTTTTGGTTCAGTGGTTTGGGGTGGGGGTTAAGCGGAACACTCAGCCAAAGTACACCAGAAACCGTCTCTACACAGTGAACGATGCCCAATCTATCTTACGATGAGTTAACTAATGTTCATAGCATAACTGCATGCCTCATGCCTACGTTTTATGGAGAACAAAACTCTGCCCTTTTATGGCCATGTAGGAGAACTGGATTATGCTATCCTTACAGAGACAAGGATAATTCTATGGGGAGGGACTATGCCGTATACCCCATCTTTCTAGTACTCTCTTAAAGAGCAGTTTGTACAACCTGCAATAGAAAATAATGTGTCAGAGCTGGAGCTCCCCTCCGTGCCTCCAAGCAGGAATATCTGTGTCCTGCTGCTGCCAGGTTTTCATCTCATGTGTTTCTAAAGACATCCTTTCCCTGATAATCTAGTCCAGTCCAGGGTACCCTTATCAGTAGAAAACTTGTCCTAACGACTGACATCAGTTTATAGTGCTCCTGCTTAAACTCATTTATTCCTTGTTGTCATCCTAGGGACATGAAAAATGCGTTGTCTTCCCACTTTGTCAGCATCTGTGTATGTGTTTAAAACTCATGTGCCCCCTCCAAACGACAAGCTGCGTACATAGAAAATAGCAGAAGCTACGTCTTTTCATCCACTGACACGTGAACTAGATTCCTCTTTACACCACGAAACAGTAGGCTAGCTAGGATCCTCTCCTGTTTGATGTGTTCACAGAAGCTTTAGTTTATAAGTACATACCCTCACATGTACACACACTATGGGTAGGATGACTGAGGTCTTAAGGAATAAGAAACTAGGGAAACCCTTTGAACCTCCTTTCCCTCATTCCCTCATCACCTCACTCGGGCCAGATTGAAAAACTACTTACAGAGCCATAAGGATGCACCTTAACGGATGTGCAAGAATAACTGATTTTTATTTTTATAAAGTATTTTTTTCATTTGGAATTTTCAGTGTGGCGGAAACACTGATTAAATCAACTTAACTGTATTTACTCTGTGAAAGATACTGCAGTGTTATGCCAATTCCACAAAACAGGAAATGAGACTAGACAGGTCCAACGCAAAACTGGGGACGATTAACACTAGACATCTTAACAAGTGGTCCAATTTTCAGGTCTAAGCTCTCCTTAGTGGTACGGGTTTTACTAGTATCTACTTATGGCCACTAATAAAACCGAATTGACCAACTATTGAAAAGGAAACAGAATACTTAAATACTTTTTCTCTCATCTTTCACAGTTAATCTTTTTGTTTACTATAATTGTTTTACTACTTTCCAAACACATTATCAGAAGATACTGTAAGAAGAGATGCAGCAAGGCTGTTTTCTGCAGACTTAGTGGCTTTATTACTTTCTTTAATTCTTTTTACGTCGTTTAAATATAGGCATGCAGGAAAAACATAGTCTCTACTAACCATTGGAATGAACAGAGGTCTTAGGTGGTTGACCCCAATCTATCTTTGATGACAACTGAACAAAGAAATACAAACTCAATGCTATATGTTGCTTACTATTTGCTGTCACCCAGATATCTAGACATTCTGAGAATCTGGTCACTCAGCATTGCAGGGAAATTTCAAAGAGCTTTTGGGGGAACAAGAGATGCGGGATGTGACCCCATAATGTGGCACTTGAGAGACTAAAATTAGATGCATTAAGGAATTTGTCTGGACACTTACAACTAACTCTATTTCTTCTCAGATTGCAGTGCCATTCAACAAAATTAATACCTATGTTTTAGATCAGCTGGGCAAAAGCCTTAAAAACATTCAAAATCTTGTTTATTTGTTTTAGATCTATACATAGTCTGGCTGCAAAAACTTACTTTCCCTATAATCAATGATTTTCAACCAGCCTTTTTACCCACAAAATTTTAAGACAATAAAATATTCTGCACAAAGTTAGAAGGTAAAACTTTAACAAAGTCCTACTGTGTGAGGACACATGGTTACATTTTAAATTAAATGCCTAATAAAAATAGGTAATTTTCTTTGGAATTTTTATTTAGGAACTACAGTCCTGACTCTGGACATTTTAGTTCAGCATTTTGACTTCTTATTTTTGGATACACTTTTCACTTTCATTGATTTTGAATCAAACCACTGGGGATTAAGACAGTGTTTGTTTCTGCCAAAAAAGATGTCTACATAAAAATGTGGCTTTCTTTTTTCATTGAGATTTTTGAACATGGAAGGGTTGGGATTTTCTTTTAATTCAGGCAAATTTAGAAATTATGCATAGCCCTCATGAGACAGAAAACTCATTCTTCACGTAGCCTGATTGCGTACTCATACATACCTCTAGCTTGTGCAAAAAGCCTAAACACTTTTTGTTTGACAGTGTCCTAGAAATTGCAATGAAATAGTTGGGAATAAAGTAACTGAAAAATTGTTAGCATTGCTACTCTAGTAGTGGCAAGTAAATGCCCCAGGCTGCAGTTACAGAATCAGATCAGTTCTGAGATTTTTGCAGTACCAGGATTATGGGAGGCTGGAGGAGGGGTGTCTATGGAGTTTTGTATGACTTTGAAACACGTCCCCATTTGTTCTCATTTTTTGCAGAACTTGTTTTCTAACATATTAGCTGTACTAGGAACTTATTAAAGTTGAAGCAGCTAAAAGACCTTGACTGCTTTCAGCTTGGCGTATCCATCTTTAACCTAGCCTGCCCTTCGGCCAACTGACTTGGAGTTTTTGTGTCTGCAGTGAAATCTTTTTGACCTTGCATATGGCAGGCAAAAGAGCTGGGAGAATTCAGGAGCACGTGAACTACAGGAACACACAATACAACCACATTTGTTTCACGAGTGGAAGGGACTTAGGTGCAAAACTACAAAGGTGGGAAAAGACAAGGAGAAAAAACTGGAGAGGGCAGAAGTTTTATCCCTTGAGCCACCACACGTGCATTCACAAAAAAACCAGCTTGCCCACATAAAGCGTTGGGTGGCTTAAGGCTCCAGACCCAGTCGACCCAGGGGTGTGTGTGTGCACCCTTTGATCCACCATGGATCAGGCTCTCTTTCATCCATCTCTCTTTCTGGGGAAGTGAAAGAGAGAGCTGAAGACTTGGCATCAGGCTGGGATTCACCTGAAGATGGCAAAGTGTGGAGAGGCCAAGGGCCCTCACACCCTCGTAGACGTCACTCTTGAGTGGGCACTGGTGGCAAGCAGGAGTAACGCAGACAAACTCGCTGCTCTACGCCAGGGCGACTGAAAGGAGAGGAATGGTGACTTCAAAGGTTAAGGCTGCAGCCTTCACAGCTAATCAGACCCCATTTTTTGTGGCTTTTCTGCTGTCCACATCAAGGAGCCTGCCTGACATCTTTGCAAAAGAGACTCATGAATACACACGCCAATTAAATTACCAGGATTTCCCATTCTGGAACCTCCTTCGAGAGCAGCATTATGCACACGTGTAAGCCCTTGCCGTTGGGGGCCTGCAGTATAACGCATATACATTGTCCATTAAAAGTTACTGGGGTTTTCCTTTGAAATCTCACTTTTCCCTCCTTCCTGCTCTGGTGTATTTATTCTCATACATTTGCAAGACTTAATTAGTGGGGCTGCTCTGGACCCACATATGTTATCACTCGTTCAACAACCCATGGGAGACCATAAAAACTAAATACCTTTGAGCAGAACCAAATATTTTTGCTTTCAAAATAGCACAGTAATCCTTTTTCCTTTGGTGTAAGCAAGCAAATGTCTTTGGAAAGGGTGTTTTTGACCATACACTTAGGAAAAAGGGTGTTTTTGATGATATGTTTAAGAGTGGGGAAACTGCCTTGCCACGGAAAAGTTTTACTGGCTATTTGAAGAGAGCAGCTTGTATAACGTCCCCAGCTCTGCAGAGCTGCTCTTCGCACGCATTGGTTTACTGTGGTCTTTTGCTGCAGGCAGACTGCAGAGCCCAGTTCAGCTGAGTAACAACAGCCTGGCAGAGAGCGAGCCCAGATCACCTGCCTGCTCCTGGAACGCCAAAAGCACCACAAGTCTGGGGCAGAGGGGCTGGGGACCGGTTCAAAGGCTCAGGCACCGGCCAAATGAAACCAGTGCCACAGCTGAGGACCGTTTTGTGGTATTTCACTGCTGGTTTTCAGCAAGTAGGGATGGGAGGGGAAGGGTCTGGAAAATATTAAATCGGCCCCAGAGGGCATTTAAAAAAAAAAAAAAAAAGGAATTCTGCAAACATGAGCTGTCTGTTGCAGGGATGTGTGTTTTTCTTGGAAATCCAGCACAGTTATGTAACGTGTTTGGGCTTTCTAAACTTTCCTGTCTTTCCAAGCAAACCAGAGCTTTTGGCTAACATTTTCATCATTAAACAATGTACGTTCTAAGTATGCGTTCTTACTGTTCGTGAATAGTCGAACTGATTTAAGAACACGCACAAGAGCTGAAAATTCCGGTCCGCCTTTAGGCAGAGGTCTGCCTTTCTCCTTCTGGTGGGCGACTCCCACTGTGGGGCGGCTTTTGTCCGCAGACGATACTCTTAGCTTCTTTACTTTCAGGTTGGGGCTTTATTTGGGGGGATAGTCAAGGAAATAACCATAGTGGGAGCAGGTTAAGTGGTTCAGCATAACCCCCTTTCTTTCTGATCTTTCCAGGCACATGTACTGGGATTATAAACACATGTCTTTTCATTATGTTTCCCAGACATAGTGAAGTTTCTAAGTCTGCCACATCTGTCTGTCCTTTCTCGACCTCCCACATTTTTGGCTTGGGGTGAAACAGCAGTGTTTACCCTATAATCAGATGGCAGAACAGGAAAGGAGGTGTTCCTGCAGCTGAATAGCAGAGCATAATAAATGACATCTTTTCTGAAGCCTTTTAACACTGGCCCCTTCGGAGGGAAAATTCTTTTGGTTAGGTTTTTGGGGTATGAAAAGGAGAGATTAATGGAGGTGGGGGATAGACATAAGGGAATGGCCAGAGTGTTTCTTTTGAAAATGTGAAGTTTGTTCAGTTCTTCCTCCAAAACAACCCACAGGAATTAATTTGCATATGCTGGACTCAAGTTGTGACCCAGGATAGTTACAGGTCTCAGATAAGTGGGTCATGGAGGTTGAGTTCTTAGTTCTTGACGGGAATTAATTCACAGTTTTTTCTAAACAAAAAGCTCAGGACAGTTTTAAAAGCTATCTCAATAACAATGTTACTTATTAGAGGAACGGAGGAATTAGAGGAATTTTGGCAATGTAAAGAGGCTATGCTGTCTTGGGGAACTTTCCATTTCTGGCTCTAATATACAGTTCACCCATAAGTGTGTCAAGACGAGATTCATGCTTATTTTATTCCACCTCCCTCATACTCATGCTGTGTTCAGAGCTGAAGCTTGATTAGGGTAGCTCGGGTATCGGCCCCACCGTGGCACAGCTCTTTACTGCTATCGGCATAAAATGTTGCTGGTACCGGAGCCAGACAGTACAACGTACAGGAACTTTTCTTGAGAGAAACCCATGCGCCCAGATGGGAAGCACCCATGAGTGCTGAGGGAGCTGGCAGATGTCATCGCAAGGCCACTCTCAATAATCTTTGCTCAATCCTTGTGGCTGGGAGAAGTGCCCAAAGACTGGAGGAGAGAAAATGTCACTCCTATCTTCAAGATAGGTGAGAAGGAGGAGCCAGGGAACTGCAAGCTGGTCAGCCGCACCTCACACCCTGGGAAGGCGATGGACCAGCTCATCCTGGAAACCATTTCCAGGCACACGAAGGGCAACTCCTCAGGAGGAGTCAGCATGGCTTCGCCAAGGGAAAGTCATGCTTCAACAACCTGATAACCTTCTACAATGAACTGAGGTGCCTGGTAGACGAAGGGAAAGCAGTGCCTAGCGTCTCCTGGGCTTCAGTAAGGCCTCTGACACAGTCTCCTGTAACAGCTTCATAGCTTGTTAAGCTGATGCTGTAGGGGTTGAATGAGCAGACAGTGAGGTGGATCGAAAACTGCCTGAATGGTGGGCCCTGAGGGTGGTGATGAACGGTGCAAAGTCTAGTTGGAGGCTGGTAACTAACAGCGTACCTCCAGCGTCAATACTGCATCCAGTCCTGTTTAACATCTTTGTCAGTGACCTGCACAAGACGGCAAGGCGTACCATCAGTGAGTTTGTCGATGACACAAAGTTGTGAGGAGCAGCTGACAGGCCAAAGGGGTGTGCTGCCATCCAGCACAACCTCAACAGGCTGGAGAAATGGCCTGACAGACACCTCAGGAAGTTCAACAAGGAGAAGTGCGAAGTGCTGCATCTGGTAAGGAACAACGCCACAGACCAGCTGGGGACCACCCAGTTGGAAAACAGCTAGGCAGAAAAAGATCTGGGTGTCCTGGTGGACACCAAACTGAACACCCTAGCAATCTGCATTTGCAGCAGGCTAGCGGTATCCTGGACTGCATTAGGCAAAGTATTGCCAGCAGGCCGAGGGAAGCGATCCTTTCCTTCTACCCAGCACTGGAGTATTGTGTCCAGTTCTGGGCTCCCCCGTACAAGAGAGACATGGACATCCTGGACAGAGACCAGTGAAGAGTCACGAAGATGATTAAGGGACTGGAGCATCTCTCCACTGAGGAAAGACAGAGTGAGCTGGGACTGTTCAGCCTGGAGAAGAGAAGGGTCAGGGAGACCAATGTCTATAAATACCTGAAGGGAGGGTGCAAATAGTATGAAGCCAGGTTGTTTTCAGTGGTGCCCAGTGACAGGACCAGAGGCAATGGGCACACGCTGAAACACAGGAGATTCCCTCTGAACATCAGGAAACACTTTTTTACTCTGAGGGTGACTGAGCACTGGGACAGGTTGTCTAGGGAGATGGTGTGGTCTTCATCCTTGGAGATATTCAAAAGCTGTGTGGATGTGGTCCTGGGCAACTGGTGCTAGATGGCCCTGGTGAATCAAGGAGGTTGGAGCAGATGACCTCCAGAGGTTCTTTCCAATCTCAACCATTTTGTAATTCCATGGCAAGTTAGTATTTAATGAGTCTGGAATCCACCCTGGAAATATTAAACCTGATAAACCAAATTTTCCTCAGCTCTGCATGCTCACACTCCTTCTTGGGAAAAAGCAGTACTTTGGAAAAATTATTAACAGCAGTGCTGTTCTTGCACAGTTACCAGACTTGGGGCTTATGACTGACACCAGTCCATCACTCTGTCGCATCCAGTGTCAGAGGGTGTAGGTACTGTTTGGCATCGCTGAGGTACCACTTCACCTCCTCCAGAAGAGAGTATTTAGTTTCTTCAGTCTTTAGAATTGGATGCTACCTCTAAACTCCTCCTTGAAAATCAGTACTGTTTGTGCAGACTTTGAAAAATGTTAAGTGTTACAGAAGAGCGCATTCCTTCCTACTTTTGCTTGGCTCTTAGACTGTGCCATTCAAAGCACTACGTATTGAATGCAATGTATTATTGCTCTCACAAAACACTTTTGACTGAGCTCTGTCCAAAACTGGCATGGATTGATCTATCCTATTTTATACTTATTTTTTGTCAGCCCAAGCATAATGAGCTGGCTGCCATTTTTCCTCTAAAAACATAATTTTTGTTATTTCCAGATAATCTGAATAATAAGAAACAGCCTGTTAACACATACTGCTAAGGCTAATGGGTGTCCTTTGGCAGTCATACACTGGAATAACAAAACCATTCAGTACAGAGGCAAGCTAAGTATTTGAAGAACAGAGGGCTGTGAGGATTGCACAACCCTGACAATATGTGCAAAATTGAGGAGCTGCTCCTGTTCCCACTGCAACAACACTAAAAATGCCCTAAGCTTTTGAAAGAATTTCAAATAACTTCTGCGCAATCCATTCTTTCTCTGTAGATGTTCCAACACAGAAGCAGGGTCATGAAATGAATTAATTTTTGTGCTGCTCAGTAAAAACAACGGCACCATAAGGAAAATATTCCTCTTGGCTGACTAATCCCTCTCCCACTAAATGACTGGCTATAATTTCATTAATGACCTCAGACGGGTGCATTTCCTGTAGAGTTAATGGCAGACTTGATGCTAATATAGCTCTGCCCTGGGCTGTAGTCATTATTCTCTAGGAAGTCACCTATGTCTTAGCCACAGTTAATTTGAAATCACTACACACCTGTGCATTTTTTCTTACTACCCCACACTCCTTGTTCCTCCCCAACCTCCCTCTGGTTTAGCCAGCGTCAGGGCTGAAACCCATCTTTTCTAACTGCTAACAATGGTGGAGGAAGTAGGAGCGAGGCTGAATAGTTCAGGAAATTCTTTCTTCCGTTCTTATTCACTTACATAATGATGGGTCATTAATGCTTGCCTGTCCCTCCATATAAATAAACACATATTTACTACCTCCTCTAAAAAGACACCCTTTTCATTGCAGGTACTGCACTGCAGTGCAGGTTTGCAGTAATGAGTTCTCTGAATTACCAATTAATGAACTGAGAGCATTTGACATGTCAAGGACAGGTTCACCGTCTTGTGGAACCCACAGATAGAATTCCCTTACAGTTGTGAACAAACAACCAGAACCAACACCAGAGCCATATGCAACATTGGCTTAATTCGTCAAGATTTGCAAAACCTTACACACACAGCAAGTCATAATAATTAAATAATTAATAATTAAAAGTAGAGTCCAAGCACTAAAGCAATGAAAGTGATCATTCCAGTATGGTAGAACAGTGAAAGGTTGTTCAGACCGGGTTGACGTTCCCAAAGTTATGCTAATTCATTCCTGCAGCGGGAATTCAAACCTGTCAGTAGTCATTCCTGCCTTAAGTTCTCTCCTCTTCCTGCCTTTTATTTGTGGATCAGTTAACAAGGACCAGATGAACTCCCCTGGGAGTGGATGAGCCAGTACAGCTGCCAGCTGGACATTTTGCTTTTGACTAGCTCATAAAAGTCACCTTCACATACAGATTCCCGTATCATGACTCCGCTCAGCTCGGGAGGTTCCCAATAGAGCTCATTAGCCTTGACTTGTGACTTCTCAAGGCAAAGCCTACATGAAAGTTATCTGAGAACAAGTCCTACTGCATAATGACCCTTTCTCCCTTAATCTATTCCTCAACCTGCGGAAAAAACCCATTAGTGCATTCAGACCCTTTGAACACAGAGTTCAGGCAACGGAGGGTGCGGAGAGAAACACGGTTAGATTTATACAGTGGGAATATGCTGACACTGCAGAAACAACCCCATGTAGGCTACTCAGCGCATACCTGAACTCCTTTACACACCAGATCAACTCATTTTATGAAGTAAAATGACTTAAGTCACTTGAAGTCAAGTGCCAGTCACAATGGGAGCCAAGTACTCAATTAGAACATCCAAACGGTACACATAAATAACAATAATATTAAAAACCATTTAATTAATTTTCCTTTTTAGCCGTATAAAAGACATATTGGTTTTGATCTAAACCATAACACGCCAGATATTACCACAACACAAATGATTTCTCATTTCTTCTGTTCCTGGAGGAAAACCAAAACTGATCAACACATTTCTTTCAGATCTATTGTAAGATGCCTCTGCTAAAACACTGAAGTTCAGCTGTTTGGAAATAGGGAATGAGCAGGAGCCGCCGTTCGGTTACAGATCTTTGACAGCATGTAAACGTGTCTTGAACTTCCCAGGACAAATTAGAGTCAGGGAAGGACTGATTTATAACCTCTCCTTCTTTTGCAGAGGAGGAAACTTGGAGACCCCAAGAGAAGACAGCGGAAAGTTCTTGCCCACGATCCCTAGTTCTAGTGGCGAGTTATCCAGCGTTCTGCCCTTGGGTGCTGGTAGGAGCTACAGATTCTCAGCACTGCGGGTAAAGCAGCTGTGCCGCTCCTACCGCTGGAGATCGAAGAGTTAAAACATGCAAAATTACAGCACTTTTCTGCAAACTTAAATTGCACGGGAAAGCAAACGTCTTTGGCAAGAAGGAAAGAGCGTCTCTGGCCGGAGGCACTCCCGGTTATCCCTCCTGCGCCGGGCATCCTTGTGCGGGGCAACGAGGTCTGTGAAACACGGAAGGGAATTCATCCCTGGACACAGGCAGGCAGATCGCACACATAAGCGGGAAGTTTTTGCAGGTTCTCCCCTTCTGAAACTGTTTTCAAAGTCATTCTTGGTGTCAACTTTAAATACCCACTTTTCTCTCTCAAGTTCCTCGGGTACTACCAGCTTGCTTCAGGCACAACTGCTGCAAAACTCGCCTTTCCTCGGCACAAAAGCAGCGCACCCTCCGCAGCAGGCCGTTTTGCGAGTCCCTGGTTTCATTGTTATCGTAGCCATACCGCTCAGCGATCCAAAAACCCTCCCACCAGTGCAGGGAAGGCGAGCCCCCCCCGCCACAGACAGCGCGCTCGGCCCCGGCCCTCTGATTTGCCGTGCCGGCCCTGGCGGGGGCACGGTGCGGTCAGCCCGGAGCCCGCGAACAAAAGGGGAGAGGAGGGGAGAGGGAAGGAGCTCGGGGAGCGGCCGGGCGGGTGACAGCCGAGGGAGCTCAGACCGGCCGGGGAAGCCCAGCGCGGCCGAGCAGGTGTCCCGGGCCGCGCTGGAGGCGACGAGCGGCCGGCAGTGCCCCATGGGCGCCCGGGCCAGCCTGGCGTGCCGCGGCAGCGAGCCGCGTCCGCCGCCCCACCAGCGCCCGGCGCCAGCAGAGGCCGAGGCGGTCATTCAGGTACGCGAAGATGCGCTCTGCGGCGCGGAGGGGGCGGCGCGGCGGGTTTCGGCGCGGCCGGGGCCGCGGCCACCCGCCCCGAGACTCGGCGCCGCCGCCGGCGAAGGGCGGGCCGTGGGGGTGCGCCGGACGGCGGCGCCGGGAGGGTGGCCCCGGGAGGGCGGCCCCGCCGGGCCGGCCGCGGGGCGCCGGCGGCAGATCCGCTCCGGGAGCCGGGTCGAGGCGGGGTGCGCGTGGCAGGAGCAGCGCCCGCCTCTCTCCGCAGCGGCGAGGAAAGCGAAGGCGCGGGTGTGCGAGGCAGCGTCTCGGCGCCCTCGGTAGCGGCTGCCGAGACCCCCCCGGCCGTCGGGCCGAGCCGGGCGCACCCGGCGCTCCGCGCGGCCCGGCCGGGGGCGCTGAGCCCGCCGGGCGAGAGCTCCCCGGGGCCGCCGGTCTCAGCTGGCACAGGCCAGAGCACGCGTTGGGGAAACAGCCCCTGTTACCCTTGAATATGCACTTGCATAACCTTTGGGGTTCGGTTACAGAAAACGCCCCAGATGGGAAGGGTTGGTAACACTGAATGCACATACCAACTTCTCCCGAGGATGAAGGTTTGATCAACTTCAGAGAATCCTGGTTTAAACCCACGCCATCTCAATGGCGAGCTCCCTTTGGCTTTTTGACTGTAGGCAGAACCAGAGACCCTGCGACAGCAGCCACCTCTGGGCCCGCCGCCGCTGGGCGGGCCCGGGAAGCTCCGCGGGCGCTGCCCGGGGGCGCCGGTGCCACACGGCTCGCTCCAGGGGCTCGGCCGAGCAGTTCTGCGCCTGGTTAGCTAAGCAAACTCTGCACCTTTGAAGGTTCATGCAGTTCCTTCTGGCTTACCTCTGAATGCTTGATTCAACACGGATTTAGAGTAATTTTAAGCATATGTTGAACTCTTTCGGCTGACGGGTTCAGCGTGCTATAGCAATCCCCCTCTCCTGCATGCTCAAGTGAGCAATCTCTTTCACTTCGAATCCCTTCTGAAAACATTCCATTTCTGTTGAAGGATTGTGTTTAGGATTAGTTTCCCAGAAATTCATGAATAATATACCACACAAGGGGTAACCTGTGGATGTATGCACTAAATCATCTTCCCTGGTTGCGAGCTCCCTTTGACCATCTGATGGGCACTCTCTCTGTGGAGCCATGTCCATCACTCGTGTCTAACGTTTCAAACCAAGCAGCTTCAATAGCCAGTTCATTAGAAAAAGCTGCCAAGGAAATATGCAAGTGTCTTTTTTTCCTGCCAGAACTGCTTTTCTCGGGGATGTAAGATGGCCAGTGGTCAGCTGTAGACAAGTGACTCATTTAAAGGGCTGATTTTTTTGCCTTCTGTCAGCATTGGAAGAAGGAGCTTTATCCTGTCTGAAAGCATATACAATGATACCCAGTGATCTCTTGCCAAAGAAACATTGGCCTATGACCTTAGCACAGTGTTGAACCTGAAAATCATAATGTTACAATGGAAAGAGAAATTATTGTAACAAACTTTCTCTCTCTCTCTCTGTGTTTAATAATATAAATTTTCTGGTAACTCTTAGCTCCAGTACCACAAGTCCCATTTTCAATCTTAATGCAGCACGCTTTGCTAGAGGGAAGATTACTAATCGGTCATTGTGGAGGTCTCAGTTAGCACCAGGACCCCAATTTTGGTGGATGCTTTTGAAACACATTAAGAGAATGTTCCACACTGTATAATTTTGGGAGCAAAAGCCATGCCTTGTTCTCTTTTTCATATCAGCACTTACATTACTGGACTTAGGGATGGGTACAGTGTCACACCGCTGTGGTACCTGTTAACCATGATAGTTTTGCCCCACCACGCTTTGGTTCCTGCTTTTCTTTGTGGCTGCCTGGGGCTGCTAATTGAGAGCCTGCTGCTCAGAGGGATCTCCAGCTAATTAATGTTATTAATAATGCTTAGGAGTAGCTCCTTTTAAGCTAGGTTTTACTTCCAAGTTTGTTCTTTATTCTTCCTTTCCTTGTTAAGATACCCTGAAGAGTCAAGTGAACCCAGGAGCAAGAGAATAAGGTAAATGATGTCAAATGCATCGTTCTGTGACACTTTAAAAGACAGGGAGATGGTAACACCAAGCAACAAGATGAAGAAATCTTTTAGATTCCTTAGCACCAGTCTGTAGGGACATAGCAGGGACTGCTAGGGCTGAGCAGAGCTTCTCCACCCTCATACCAAGTTCAGTGAAATGGATGGCCTCCATTCTTCCCTTCTTATGTATTAGTATCATTCGAGTTTCTTCTCTGAAACCAATTGCATTTCATCAGTTTTAGATTAGTATGAGTGATAGGAGAAGCTGGGCCAGTAATTCTCAAAGTATTGGTTATAAAATGAAGTAGTCTACAAAGCTGGCATAGGCTCCGATTTATGCTGCTATTATGGAACGGAAAACATGTGGGCAGGATGTATGAACATCAGTGGCTTTATTTTAAATCTGGAACATGAAAAAGGAGGCAACGAGGAACAGCGTAACATATGACCTTTCTATGTTGTTGAATTTCTATTGATCTTTCTCTTCCAGCAGGAAGTGATATAAGTATACAAAAGGCTGTCTAAATTTCTACCACTGCAGGGTTGAAGTAATTGTAATATTAGACATTCTGCCTCAGAATATGCCAAAAGGTCTCAACACAAAGTTGAGGGGGAAAAAGCTTAAATTTGACTCTAGGGAAGTGTTTTAAAGAGTGAGGGTGTTTGTTTTGTATTGTCAAGGGGAGGGGTGGATTTTTCTAGTATGATGACACAAAGCAAGCACTTTTCTCCTGGAATAAATGGAATTAAGCTATCTTAAAACTGGCACTAATGCCCCAGGTTTGCAGCTATGTTTTCTGGTTAGGCCTCGCCCTCGGGTGGTTTGTCAGCTTTCTGTGAGGGTATCCGGTGGCCGTGACTATTGAATTCCCGTTCATTCCGGACTGGCGTCAGGGCTGAATGCAAGCATCAGCCCCGGCTCAGTGTCTGCAGGCAATCCTTCCTGAGCAGATCCTAAAGTTATCGAAAAACTCAGTGTCTTCATCTTTGCTTTGTAACCATGTGTTTAAATTTCTTTTTCTTTGTGTATAATGTTGTAAGGGATGTCAGACTCCCTCAACAATCTTTAGTGAGGTCAGACTTCTCAGAGGAGCAATTCTTGGAATGTTTTTTTTTTCTTGGAAGTTGCGTGTGAGACATAGGAACTTGTTTGCGTATAGTTTCCAATAATTTCAGTTCAAGGACTGGTGTTTCTACAGCTCATGACATTTTATGATAAAAAACACCTGTGTTTTGCATTGCTGATATTCCCTTGAAAAAGAGGTATATGAGTCCCGCTCTCTTATATATCGGCAAGCAAAAAAACAATAGTGAAAACCTAAGTGCAAAGTACAGTAAATAAAGTAACTTTTTCAGAGTTGCTCAGGAAATACACACAAGACTTCAGGTTCCTGATTCTCAGTGTAAAGCTTTTCTACTGAAGCATATTACTTTTTAAGTCGTGAGTTTTCATTTGTGCAAAGCATGGAGAAAGGGACAGTCCAAATGAACCTCCACACGGTCTTCTTTGTCCAGTGGGCTTCTACATGATGTCTTAGCGTCTCTGACTCTGGGTGAAAATGTGCACACGTGAGGATGCTACTCTACATCAGAGAGTAGCCACGAGTACCACAGAGTCCATAACCTCCCTGCAGGAATATTCTGGTTTCTGCTACTGATGTCTTATTTGTACCGATGGAAAGAATGGGAAGAAAGTAGTTCTTCCAGAAGAAAGATTTTAAAGGTTTTTTGGATTGAGTACTAAGCAAACAGCAGCACTGGCCCCAAGTGCCCATAAGCTCAGAAGTCTTTAGCATCATTCCTTGTATTGTGTTTTGCGACAGAGAAGTCAGACTAAACCAACAAGAATCCTTAAGACTTTGTGTGTGTGTGTGAGTGCTAGGTCCTCTCTGCAGACTGCAGGCCAGCATGACGACAGCTGTAGAAGACCCAGCCACTGGGGGCATTATTAGTCAAATCCTGTGCTGGAAGCTGATGAATCCTGTGAGCCAATCACTTTTTTGTTAATAAATGTGTTCTTCATGTAATGAATACATTCTGGAGGAAAGTGGCATAATTTTTATTATTGTATGTACGTGGGAAATCCCTTATGCTATGTATCTTGTTCCCACTCATTGTTATTATTTAACCAGCCAGGTTAATTCCTGCAATGATGTCCCTGTTGCTGATGTTATTTAGTACAGGAGAATCTTGGGGAAGGTGGAAGCTAGCCTAATGCAGACAGCATACAACTGGAGCTCTTTTCAAGGTCTTCAGCACAATGTCTGGTTCCTTGAACACAAGTTGTCTGTTGTGTTTTTAATGACCAAGGAAAGGAAAAAGCTTTTGAAAAAGCTCAAGCAATTCTAGCTGCTGTATCAGTTAGGTTTCCAAGTGGTCTCAGGCAGGGGAAGTACTCTGAAACATAATGGCTGTTACCAGAAAAGCTACATCTTCACTTCGGTATGCTGCCTTCTGTCTGACAGCTGTGGTATGTTTCATGGAAAATGGGCTGGATAGTTTTCAGTCATTTTAGTCCTGTTTTATAGGAGTTTTCAGCAAGAGGGAAGTAAAGATTTTTTTATTTAGAAAAATAAAGGCAGCTTCAAAACAACGAAAATATTGTCTTAGAAGATAAATAGCTGCAGTGGCTGAATTGGGCTCTGAGTCTATAGCTCATACAGCAACAAAACACTCAGTGCCCAGCCCAGCTCTTTGTGGATCTCTTACAGCATTACTGGTGCAACACAAAATACATACATAAGGCCTAAGAATCCTGATTCAGTCTCAGACAAAGCTGGGAATGACTGTTCAAAAACTCCAGGCAAGTGAAGATACCTCTTACCCAGGAAATAACTTTTACAGGATATAGTGCCCTGGCAGTTAAAATAGAAATACCCTGCAGAAAATTAATCTTAGATTTCAGGGAGCTTTTTCATCTTTAGTTGGGGGTTAGTTAACAGTATTTTTCATGTTAACCTTCTTAGGTATGGGTTGGGTTGGGGAGGCATATGTGTGAGGGACCGAGGGAGGAAAAGGAGATTTAAGATAGAAGCCAGCTAACAACTCGCAAGAAACTCTGTAAACTCATATGCTATACTCCTGCTGTATTTATGTGTATTCCCACTATCTAGGTGTGACCATTACAAAAGAGGCTATGGTACCTAGTACACGACAAGGCTGAGTCCCGGTGACTGGATGCTCCAGCTATCTTCATGTTGTGAATTAATTTTACGTGACTTTCTATGTGCCACTTTCTACTTTTTACCTGCCACTTTTTATAATTAATCATTTCTGGGAAAAACCCCAAATGTGAAGTGACCTTCTCTTAAAAACAGGTGACGAGAAGACAGCAGTGCACTAACTTTTTGTTTCTTTTCTTCTTTCAGCCTGCTCTGTTCTTAATACATGACGAGCCAAAATAAGCGAGATTACATTTTCCAGCTAGATATGATTTTGCCGCACTAACTCAAGTGAACGCAGTGGGAATGTAAAAAGTAAGCATGGGACACCTGAGTGTATGCTAGGTGATTCTCAGTGTATGGGAGCAGTTGAGATTATTTTTGTCTTAGTTTGTGCCCTCTGTAGTTCCTTGCAAGATGGTGGGAAGAGGAGTTTGACTCTGCTTTATAACACCTGAAGGCATTAAAGATACTGTTTGGCAGCTCACCTATTTAGGACTTGAATAATATTTTTTCCTTAGAAAAAAAGCATTAAAATAGTCCAGGATCTTAATTAAATATCCAGAACTTTAATTAAAGTTCTATTTAAAATCTGTTCAGATGATCACTGAGAATACCTCTACTTTCAAATCACACAATCATTCGGTTGGAAGAGACCTTTAAGATCATCAAGTCCAACTGCACACCTTGAACTGCCAGGGTCCCTAAACCATGTCACGCAGCACCACATCTACACATCTATTAAACACTTCCAGGGATGGGGACCCCCACCACCTCCCTGGGCAGCCTGTTTCACCTGCTTGACAACCTTCCTGTAAAGAAATCTTTCCTAATACCCAAACTAAACCTCCCCTGGTGCAACTTGAGGCTATTTCCTCTAGTGCTGTCACTTGTTACTTGGGGGAAGAGACCAACCCCCACGTCGCTACAACCTCCTTTCAGGTAGTTGCAGAGAGTGATAAGGTCTCCCCTCAGCCTCCTTTTCTCCAGGCTAAACAACCCCAGTTCCCTCAGCCGCTCCTCATAAAACTTGCTCTCCAGACCCTTGTTGCCCTTCTCTGAACACACTCCAGCACCTCAATGTCTTTCCTGTAGTGAGGGGCCCAAAACTGGACACAGTATTTGAGGTGCAGCCTCACCAGTGCTGACAGGTACAGGGGGACAATCACTGCCCTGCTCCTGCTGGCCACACTAGTGCTGGTACAAGCCAGGATGCTGTTGGCCTTCTTGGCCACCTGGGCACACTGCTGGCTCCTGTTCAATCGGCTGTCGACCAGCACCCCCAGGTCCTTTTCTGCTGGGCAGTTTCCAGCCACTCCTCCCCAAGCCTGTAACACTGCAGGGGGTTGTTGTGACCCAGGTCCAGGACCTGGCACTTGGCTTTGTTGAACCTCATACAAGTGGCCTTAGCCCATTGATCCAGCCTGTCCAGATCCCTCTGTGGAGCCTCCCTGCCCTCAAGCAGATCAACCCTCCACCTAACTTGGTGTCATCTGCAAACTTCCTGAGGGTGCACTCGATCCCCTCATCCAGATCCTTGATAAAGATGTTGAAGAGGACAGGCCCCAACACTGAGCCCTGGGGGACACCACTGGTGACCGGCCACCAGCTGGATTTAACTCCATTCTCCACCACTCCCTGGGCCGGTCATCCAGCCAGTTTTTTTGTCCAGTGAAGCATACCCTCCTCCAAGCCATGAGCAGCCAGTTTCTCCAGGAGAATGAAGGTGGAAACAGTGTCAAAAGCTTTACTAAAGTCTAGGTAGCCAACATGCACAGCTCTTCCCTCATCCACTAAGTGGGTCACCTTGTCATAGAAGGAGATGCAATTGGTCAAGCAGGACTTCATAAACTCATGCTGACCGGCCCTGATCACCTGTTTGAGTGCCACGTGATGGTACTCAAGATGATCTGCTCCTCAGCACCCAGGTCAGACTGACAGGCCTGTAGTTCCCTGGATCCTCCTTCTGGCCCTTCTTGTAGATGGCCGTCACATTGGCTAAACTTGAGTTGACTGGGACCTCCCCCATGAGCCAGGACGGCTGGGAAATGATGGAAAGTGTCTTGGCGAGCACTTCTGCCAGCTCCCTCAGTACCCTTGATCGCATCCCATCTGGCCCCGTAGCAGCTCCTTTCAGTGACTGACATATCCAAAATAAGGCTTCTGTCTAAAGTCCTAGAGGTTTTTTCAAATGAAGCAAATGACAACCTCAGATGTCACTTGAAAGAAGTACAGGAATTTTTAAATCATGATTTTGATTCTAGTTTTGCAGGTTTTCCATTGTCTCTGTCACAACACATCTTGGCTTTAAGGATATAAATGGAATGATGAAAAGACGCTTAAGTAGGTAGCACAGCCGGTAACTGCTTACTTCAGTTTGGACTTTAACCATCAGTCAGTACTGCTTTCTGCAACAATGGATTCCGAGCTATTCGTTTTATTCTTGTAAGGGCTTTGCAATTAAAGCCAAGTACCACTGCCTTGAGGATCAAGGGCATAAAGAGCTGTTTAAGCTATCACAAAGAACATAGATGTGAAATGTTTTAGAAAGTCAACTGCCACTATTTTGTTTATCAGATCTCGTCCAGATCTGGGGAGAAAAAAATTAATGAAGCCAGAGCTAACTGAAGTTAACTAGATGCTCTCATTCATTCTTGGCCTGTTTCATTTTACAACACACGCATAAAACTAAAAGAAGAAGTCTTTAGGGTGATAGCATAAAGTCAAGTTTATCTCAAACTCTTTGAGATTCCTACTTATTATCAGCCACCTAGTGCATGTTCTTCTGAGGACTCCTATCAAACCTCAAGTGCTTGCTATGGCAAGGATGATCTCTTCAAATCTTGATGGTTAGGAGGTGGTTCAGTCTGGTATTTCTGAATTGGTTTTTGAAAACAGAGCTCATTCCCAAATCCCATGTGATCACCAGCTTTGATCACACGCCTTGCTCCCTGACAATGCTGCCGTAATCCACAGATTTGTCATGCTGCTAAACTTGGTTTGTAGATCTTCCCGCTGGCCCTGGTCCAGCTGGTCATGGAGGTTACTCTGTGTCTAGGGAAGGGCCAGTCTCTATTCCATCCCAGTCTTTTCTGGCTTCCAACCTCCGCCAGCTGGTAATATAAGGAGAGCTGATAATGTAAGAGGGACCTTAAGGTGACTTGCTGTCTTCTAAAACCCTTTTGGACCCTGTGGGCATTCAAAGAAGTTATTTATGTCACAGATCCCCTTTGAAGTCACCAAATCTAGGAGTTCTCTGTCACTTCTTGGACACTGAAGATGTAATGATAATCCTAATTGCACCTTTACTCCCTGGGTATGAATAGGAGCAGTTTCTGTAGCAAGAGTTGAGGTTTTAAAAAAATTAAGATATATTTATTTTTACAAAATGCAGCACGTACTCTGCATGTATACATGTGAGAGCACACGTGTGAGTGTATTCACATGCCCACACTGGTTGCTTTCGTATCTCAAGTTACTTGTGAGCTCCAGAATGTGTTTATTGGACCACATGGCTAAACTGGTGTTGTATTAACTTCGAGTCATGCAACATAAAGCAGTAAGCCATGATCATGATGGATCTCGGGCACACCACAGAGCCATTCCTTTCCTTAGGTCGTGATTTTTAACTGTTGAATTATGCCTTTACATATGCTGCCTTACACAGTGAGAAGTCAGCCATTTTTTCAGGAGGAGAAGTAGAGTAAGCTAGATCTTTCTGGTTCCCATATAGATATTTCAGGATGAAGGGACCAGGTTGGCTTTTTTTTGGCTATGGAACTTGCAAGAGCTCTATAAACTGTTGCTTCTGTTCTCACAACTAACTGTCCTTGCCCTTTCATACCTTCTGCCCTGAGAAGACCATCATCCACAAACCTTCCCAGCTCTGAGCTACCCAAATGCATCTAACCCTGTGGAGACATTAGCCCTCATTACGTGTCTGGCAGGAGTGTGGAGCGCTGCTGATGGAAAATGGGGCTGTTGCTTTTGGATCTTGGCTGTTACCAGAACTTGCCATACTGTTCGGCTGTGCGACCAGGGCACCAGGGAGATGGTGGTAAGCGATGTTGAGGGAGAAAACACATGGAGAGAATTTGGGCAATATGTGGAAATACTACATATTCTTTCCTTTCTGTTAATTGATGGCGAGCTGCCAGAGCTTGATGTCATAAGCCGCTCTTTATTTATCAAAAACAGTTGTAAGGGGCACAGAGAGTGAATGTACTGTTCAGCATCTTGTTTCTCTGTCATCCAGCTACGGAACACTAACGTAGAGCCTACTCCTAAGGCTTTTTTTTGTCAGTTATCCAAGCAACCAGAGCCAACAAATGTTTTTTAAAGTAATAGACTCTCGGAAACTAATGCAAATTCGGGACTTGAAAGAGCAAAAGGTTTTCATTATGTTTTTAAAGCAAATGTCAAACATAAACCTCTTTTTCATGTCCATATAAGCCCAACAGGCATAGAATGTCTGCTTCCTGCCAAATCTGGTATTAAACTACGGCCGTCACTTAGAGGGGAAATTAAAACCATTTGGGTCTTTGTCCTTGAAGGCGCTCCATATGATTTAGGAAGGCTCTCTGTAGACCTATTGCAGTGTCGTTTCATGGGTTTCCGGTGCGTGTATTCAGTATGGTGCTTCAGTGACAGGCTCAACATGTTGTGGTCTTGAATGCAGTGGTCCAGGGGCTTCAGTTAAGCATTTGCCCAGTGGCGCCAGGACCTAGACGTTGGTGGGTGCATGCATGCGTGTGTGAGAGAGAAAGAAAGATGATACAGAAGATGAGTGAGTTCTGCCTGGGGATTTTGACCTGGATTTCATGAAGGTGTAATTTTGGTGGGTGGTTAAACAAAGGGTTGTATTTTCAACCTGTGTTTACAATATTTGGAAGAGTTTTTCTTGCCTTTGTGCTTGAGCAGGAGGAAGTGTTACTTTATGCATGACTGTTTTGATGAGCACTGTAAGAACAATATTCACGTGAAAACGATTGTGAGTATAGCACTTCACTCAGGCTTTTCCAGCACCATGGCACCAGCGGCAGTGCTAACTTGAGGAGGGCTGAAGCCATGCAGAGGGAAGTCTGGTGGCCTATTTGTTGAGGTCCTGAGGTCCTGTGGATGTGACTTGTCTAAGTGGCAGGAAGCTGAGGTTTGCAGTTACTCAGAAGCATGTCTTCTGTTAACTGCCTGTGAGACATTTGACCCATAACATTTCCCTGAGTCAGTCCTAACTTATTTCCCACTGACTTCTGGGCAGTTTTAGCTGCATCAAGTGCATCCCCACCTGGGAAAAGAAGAGAATCTGTTGGCCCAAACTGAACAAAACTTGCAGGATTTTAGGATTTGTGGGTTATAGTGTTTTGAAATGACTGATCTGAAAGCAAAACCAAAAGCTGTAGTGTTCTTCACTGTGAAATCACGCCAGAACAGTTTGCCTTTTCTTTCCTCAGCCTTCATTTGGAAAGAATTCCTATTTAGGAATGCATTTACACATGAGGCATGAATACTTTCAATATGTGAGGGTCTAGAAAAGAGGAACGTTGACAGAACCCTCAAAAAGAGTCATGGGGTAGCCTCTGTGTCACCAAACCATGACGCTTTGCTGTTTTCCCCACAGAGAAAAGGAGCATGTTTTTAATGTTTCAGCTGTGATCACTGAATGCATTGAACATCCATAACAGGAAAAATGGAAGAGTACTGTTTTGAAGTTGAATAAGTTTTCCTTATTCATCTTATTTTTCCCTTGCAATCCATCTTGAAAGGCCATTGATGCTAAATATTCATTAAAGCGTAGAATGAATTTACCAGAACCAGGTGCTTGGCTTCATTGTGGCTGGAGCTCATCTTGAGAGGCAGAGGCTCTTCTACAAGGGCGGAAGCTGAACGTTAGGCAGCTCTGACTGAGATTCCAGCGATGCTTGCTGCTTCTTGGGTTTTGCAGATCCGTTGAAGTTGTCAGTGGAAGAGCTTTGGAATGTCATTCAAAAACTTAGCAGACCTAAACTGGTTTCAGCAATATCAGGGGACATTAGATGGAAAAATTAATTATGTGGAACTCACCAGAGAACAGTATTTTCAGTTTAAATTCTTTTAAACTTTCAATTCCAACTCTGATAAAGTTAGCTGCAAAGAACTAGCTCACAAGATTTAAAAACATGATCTTAACTTTTTTCTGAAACAGGGTGAGAATAAGAAATCAGGATGAGAATGATTAACCTTGCTACAGGATTGCACAAAATACTTTAAAGCGGTAGCTGTTATGAAATACACTGTAGATTTAATAATTTCCTTATAAATATTCATATTCTCTCTGTTGCTTCCACATACTGTAGAAATTATCATTAAGAAATTTATGCATGATACTTTGTCACAAAAAAAGAAAAGCAAGGAATAAATAAATAGCAAGAATCCTTGTTAATGTTACCATAGTTGCATTTCAATGCTATCTTCAGTGTTTTGTTCAGTTATCACCATAACTTTTTTAAGCTAAAATCTGCTTCACTGAATTATTGCCTCAACACTTTTCTATCTCGGATGTGACTGCAAACTAAAACCTGGCTCGTACCTGTCGAACACTAAGAGGGCAAATATGAAAGCGCATTTTCAGTCTACCTTTACTGAGAGAAGGATTTGAGTTGGGCGTTTGTGGTATGAAGCTGGGATCCTGCTTGAATAAGCATCAATTCACAGGGGTTTGACACAGACAAATGGACTGCAGGCTGATGGATTCTTGAAAATTCTTTGAACCTCTGTTTTTGGCTAATGGTGGGGGAAGCAGCACATTTTGCCCTTCCTGTAACAGGTCAGAAAAAACTTGCCACAAGGCATTACTGCTCTAAAATCCTGTTGGCAGTTCGGGCCGTTATACAGGATCTGGGAGCCAGGATTAGAGAGGAAATCTTGCCAAGAAATCCTAAAAATAGAAAGCTGAAAAATATTCCTCGTGTCACTGGAAGACCTGCGTTCTAATCACTTTCATATTGTGGCCTTAAATTCTATGGAAATCAGAGCGCATTGAAAGCATTCTTCTGAAAACACTTGCAGATTTTTAAAAACTTGCAAGCTGGACATTGAGCTGTGGATTGTATTCTCTTCGATGCTAAGAAATCGGACTGCCCTCAGTATAGAAGGTAAAATTTAGAAATCCTTACATAGGTGGTTTCCCACCCCGACTCTACCCCTTATACTGGCCTTTTAGCTGAGGGGGTACTTGGACTCTGGAACGCAGAGGAATTCGTAGTTAAAACTTACTTGATCCAAATGGTAATACTGTTTTCCGTATTTGAAGGGGTATAATTTTGCTGTAAGCTACATTTTAAAAAGAAAACACAAAAAATCATGCTGAAAAAAATATTTATTATATAAATAATTCTAATACTTTTTAAAGGCTGTGCATTTTGCCCTCCTTTTGCCTGCTCTGTGTAAGCAATTTTCATGTACGCTCTTTCTTGTGGACTACAGAGGGATACTGGACAGGCTGGATCCATGGGCTGAGGCCAATGGTATGAGGTTCAACAAGACCAAGTGTCGGGTCCTGCAGACAGGTCACAACAACCCCCTGCAGCGTTACAGGCTTGGGGAGGAGTGGCTGGAAACTGCCCAGCGGAAAAGGACCTGGGGTGCTGGTCGACAGCCGATTGAACAGGAGCCAGCAGTGTGCCCAGGTGGCCAAGAAGGCCAACAGCATCCTGGCTTGTACCAGCACTAGTGTGGCCAGCAGGAGCAGGGCAGGGATTGTCCCCCTGTACCTGTCAGCACTGGTGAGGCCACACCTCGAATCCTGTGTCCAGTTTTGGGCCCCTCACTACAAGAAGGACACTGAGGTGCTGGAGCGTTTCCAGAGAAGGGCAGTGAAGCTGGTGAAGGGTCTAGAGCACAAGTCCTGTGAGGAGCAGCTGGGGGAACTGGGGTTGTTTCAGTCTGGAGGAGGAAGGAGGCTGAGGGGAGACCTTCTCGCTCTCTCCAACTGCCTGAAAGGAGGTTGTGGTGAGGTGGGGGTTGGTCTCTGCTCCCAAGTAACAAGCGATGAGATGAGAGGAAACAGCCTCAAGTTGTGCTGGCGAGGTTTAGATTGGACATTAGAAAAAATTTTGTCACCAGACAGGTTGTCAAGCATTGGACTGTGCTGCTCAGCGTAGTGGTTGAGTCAACAACCTTGGAAGTATTTAAAAAACATGCAGATTTGGTGCTTAGTGACATGGTTTAATGGTGATTTGGCAGTTCAGGGTGTGCGGTTGGACTTGATGATCTTAAAGGTCTCTTCCAACCAAATGATTCTGTGATTCTGTGATTCTAAATATTGATCTAATAGAGTGTAAGAGCTTCAGAAATGTCCAGGGTGTTCTGCAATACACATAGTGACTATTTACTTCATCATACTTCCATTGCAGAGAAGTTTTTAATGGATATAAACCCAAATTACTTAGGAAAGGCTTAAAACCAGTAAAGTGTCACTACTTTGTTAATAAGATGGGTTATTGGCTTTTTTCTGAAGTGTTTTGGGTTTTGGTTTTTTTTCTTTCTTGGAACCTCTAAAGAGTTTCAGTATAGAGAAGAACAATTGAAGAATAATAGAGTCCTTATAGGGACCTGGTTTACCCTCATATTGTGTCCTTTCTCTGTGCCGTCTCAGTCCTTTACATGAAAAAAAGGCAGGGATTGACTGACTAATGCAGCAGTAGTGATTGTAGGTTTTGGTAGTGACAAAAAAGGTGCGTATCACTCAGTGGAGAAAGAAAATATTTGCATTAAGCTCATATCCTTCCTTACACGTGTCCTAGATTTAGCTTAGCTATTTGTTTTCTACAGTGTATCCCGAGGAGTGTGGTGTATAATGCCTATACCAAATATCAGACTTACAAGGCAGAAACCTCAGCAGCGATATCCAGCATCAATATGTTGGATTTTATATCTCATTCTGTAGTGAAACTACAGGAGAACCCTATTCTGACTCTCTCGGAGTGTATGTGTTGGTGTTGGGGATAGATCAGAAATCCAAGTTCCTTTTACATGGTGGGTTGTTGCTGCTGCTGTTGTTGATAATAACAGTAACAATAATTTTGAAACCCACCTATCCATCTTCTGGTCCCACCAGGCAAGAAAAACTTTCTGTACTTGTGTGTCATGCAGAGTAAAATGGTACTTGCAGCATCAGTTAATAGTTCATCTGTCCACCTCGCACGGTTTATAATCTACTCTTTTGGAGAGACTTTTCAATTAATTTTCAAACCTCAGGTATTACTTAACTTAAGGAGCTGCGATGCTGACATCCGAAACCATGTTCCCAAAAAGATCTTGCTAGAAGGCTGCCTTGCTGCTGGAGGGAGCTGGAGTCACTGAGTGCTCCCTTTACAGTTTTTGCGGTACGTCCAGTTTTAGCAGCGGCTAGATCAAATAGATCTGGTAATGTCTAAATCACCAGTGGAATGACTCTGGGGTACAGTCTTTGCTTACATGGGCTAGAAATTCTTACAGGACCTTTTTGCCGAGGAGGGACCTTTGTTCCTGTGGCTGAAGTAACGCGGTGTACTCCTCAGAGGCACACAGAGACTGAGGGGTTGAGGAAAAATGCTGCATCCAGTGTAACTGTGTGTGCTGGCCATGATATGATGGAAGGCACCGCAATGTACTGATTATAGCATAGTGCCGTGGGCTGATGGACTATGTCTATTTTGAGGCACACTTATCCTGACTTCCACTGACTGACCTCCTTTTATTGACTGGAAAGATGACATGCAAACGCTTACTCAAGAGAAGGAAATGTCATTAGGACAAGGCACAAATCTACGTATGGGATCATAACCTGTTTTGTTTCTCTTCTAAATTACATGTCAAAATGTTTAACTGGGACATAGCATCGTGAGCTGTGGAATACTTGCAAGCCTAGTTCTCACAGTTGAATACTGTGCAGAGTGTGAGGGAAAATGGAAACCTTGCTATAGAGGGAGGCTTCGTCTGAGCCAAATGGATGACATCTAAGAGCTAAGATTAAAGAGCAAGAGGAGGAAAGAGTTGATAATTACAGCATCAGATGCATAAAATTCCCAGGTTGTAGCGGAAATCACAGGTCGGAAACATTACTGGCAGAGTGCAACCAGACGTAAGTTCACCGGGACGTGTTTTCATTCTGTACAGACAGCGTGAAGCTAACCGGCTTTAGCTGAGTGCTAACCAGGACGAGAGTTCAGCCTGTTCAGATGATACGGTGCTGTCAATTGCAAAAAGTGCAAACGGATTGCTTTGTGACAGACTTCGGACAAATTTTGTGAAGCAGTTTGCTGTTTACTGCATTTATTGTTTATGGTCCTGAAACACTGTCCTTGGGAGCTGAATGATCAATGTCCGCAGAGAAGTACTGCCAGCTTTTGCCAGAAGCCAGCTTTTGCCCCCGGGCTTTTTCTGCCTCGGTGTAGGTGGCACATATTCTCCTAGGGTTATGACTATCTGAAAGGATCGGTATTTATAAAGGTGCAAAAATCATTTTCAAGGAGGTAAGAATTATTATTTTTTTTACAGAATCACAGAATGTGATGGTTTAGGGTTTGGCATGGGTTTTGGCAGTGGGGGAGGAGGCTGCTGCCTTTGGCACCGTTTCAGTAGTGGAGGATGGGGCTGCTAGCATGGTCCCTGTGAGAAGCTTCATGAAAAGAGCTACAGTTCAGCCCTTCCTCTGGCCAAGGTTGCACCAATCAGCGCCTATTTGAAAGGGGAAGTGCCTTTGGGAACACTTTTTGGGTCTGGAGCGCTCATTTGTTTTGGAGGAGGTAGGACAGAAGGAGAAGTGACTGTGGTTACCCAGGTTGCTGAGAAGAAGGCTGGGGAGACATGCTGGTAGAGACATTTCCCTTTGGCCCATGGCAAGCTGGCAGACTAAACCCTGTAAACCTCAGGGAGCCCTGGTGGGAAACCTGACGGGCTGCCAAGAGCCAGGGCGAGGCCTGGGATGCAGAGAGCCGTGCAGAGAGCCGTGGTGCAGAGAGCCGCACATCCTGTAAGAGGGCCTGTCTTTGAGGAGGATTGGTGCTGGATGGGTTTGGTGCTTGGAGAGCGGATCCCAGCAGCAGACCTCCATGTGAGCTGGAGAAGGTCATGGAGAACTGTCTTGGGGGGGTAGGGTGGGTGGTGGGGGTGGTACACCACATGGCCTGTTTCTTGTGAAGAGTTTCTCCAGAAGAATGCTGTGGGCAACAGTGTCAAAAGCTTTACTAAGGTCTAGGTAGACAATGACCACACCCTTCCCTCATCCACTACGTGGGTCACCTTGTCATAGAAGGAGATCCAATTGGTCAAGCAGGACTTCATAAACTCATGCTGACCGGCCCTGATCACCTGGTTGTCCTGTATGTGCCACGTGATGGCACTCAAGATGATCTGCTCCTCAGCACCGAGGTCAGACTGACAGGCCTGTGGTTCTTTGGGTCCTCCTTCTGGCCCTTCTTGTAGATGGGTGTCACATTTGTCTCCAGTTGACTGGGACTTCCCCAGTTAGCCTGCTGGTAAATGATGGAAAGTGTCTTGGCGAGCACTTCTGCCACCTCCCTCAGTACCCTTGATCGCATCCTATCTGGGCCCATAGACTTGTACACATCTAAGTGGTGCAACAGGTCACTGACTGTTCCCTCTTGGATTATGGGGGCTTCATTGCACTCCCTGTTTCTGTCTTCCAGCACAAGGGACTGGACAATGAAGGCATTCAGTATCTCAGCCTTTTCCTCATCCTGGGTCACAATGTTTCCCCTCCGCATTCAGCAAAGGATGGGGAGTCTCCTGAGCCTTCCCTTTGCTCTTGAGGTATTTCTAGAAACTTTTCTTATTATCTTTTATGGTGGTGGCCAGAACAAGTTCTAGCTGGGCTTTGGCCTTTCTAATTTTTTCCCTGCACAGCCTCGCAAAATCCTTGCAGTCTGCCTGAGTGTTCTGCCCCTTCTTCCACAGGCCATAGACTTGCCTTTTCTTCCTGAGCTCCAGCCAAAGCTCCCTGTTTATCCAGGCCAGTGTTCTACCCTGCCAGCTTGTTTTAAGGCACACCGGGACAGCCTGCTCCTGAGCCTTAAAGAGTTCCCTCTTAATGATTGTCCAGCCTTCCTGGACTCCTTTGCCCTTCAGGACTGACTCTGTCTGGGGGACTCTGTCAACCAGTCTCCTAAATAGGTCAAAATCTGCCCTCTGGAAGTCCAAGGTGGCAGTTCTACGGACCCCGCTCCCTACTTCCTCAAGAACTGAAAACTGAACCATCTCAAGATCACTATGGCCAGGATGGCCTCCAACCTTCACGTCACCCACAAGTCCTTCTCTGTTGGTGAAAAGGTCCAGCAGGGAGCCTTACCTGGTTGTTTCCCTCACCAGCTGTGTCAGGAAGTTGTCTTCCACACCCTCCAGGACCCTCCTGGACTGTTTTCTCTTTGCTATATTGAATTTCCAGCAGACATCTGGTAAGTTGAAGTCCCCCATGAGAACAAGTTGCAGTGATCGTGAGACTTCTCCCAGATGCTTATAGAATATTTTATCTACTTCTTCATTCTGGTTGGGTGGTCTCTAACAGACTGCCACTGTGATGTCTGCCCTGTTGGCCTTCCCCCTGATTTTTACCCATAAACACTCTACTCTTTCATCACCATTGTCGAGCTCTAGACGTTCACAATACTCCCTACCGTACAGGGCCACTCCCCCACCTCTCCCTCCCAGCCTACCCCTCCTGAAGAGTTTGTAGCCACTCATCGCAGCACTCCAGTTGTGCGAATCATCCCCCCATGTCTCCGTGATGTCACTATATCATAGTTTTCCTGCTGCCCAGTGGCTTCCAGCTCCTCCTCTTTGTTGCCCATGCTGCAGGCATTGGTGTAGATGCACTTTCATTGGGCTATTGATCCCCTTGCCCTTTTGGGTGGAGAATATCTAATTCCTGTCTGACCATTCCCGCTCCCAGTGCCTGACCATTTCTTACCTGTGTGAAAACTATCTGGAAGTCAAGCACCAAGATCAAGGGAGGGAAATCCTGACTCTTCTGGAGTAGCAGATCTCTGCTTGGGTTACTAAAGCCGGAACATCAATCCCAGACCTTTCATTAGGAAAGGCCTCTCTGTAACCGGTCCTTGCTGTTCTGATTGTTACCACTGTTACTGCGCTGGGTATTCCTGAATAGCTGCGGTATCTATTTGCAACATGTATTGCTGGCGGTGAAAGTTTTCCAGTGCTGGGAAGGAAGTGTGGGTTGAGAACGTTGTGCAAGAACGTAGGGGAGATACAGTAATAGCGGCAACTGGTGATTATGACCAGCATGGGTTCAGCATTAGGACGGAGTGGGAAGCCCCGCAACCACACATGGCTACCTGGGGCCATTTGGAATTACCATGCATACTTGCACCTAGGACACTCTTGAATATGCTTATAAATGCATGTATAGTCATGCTGTGTGACACAGAAATTGTATTTTTATTTGCTTGCTCCCTGCCTGCCGTCAGACTCCAGATAGACATAGCATGGGGGGGTGGTGCGTTGAGCCAGTTCCATGGCCATCTGTTTAGCTGTTCTGGAAAGTGCCAGGTGAAAACAGAGCAAATGAAGGCTGAGAAAGACTGGCTTGTGAAGGAGGGGATGAAGGCAAATGAATCCTAAAAGTGTTCCACAATATGTTTTCCAAGACTTCAGCTCATGATTAATTTATCATAATCAAGGCTGATTACGAAGAGAAGAAAAGGGAACATCAGAGTTAGACTAATACAGGGCTGCTGAAGACTGTAGTAGTTCCCCAGTGTTTGTATGCAATGAGGACTGCTCTAATCAAATCCCATGGCAGTGGAAGGTGAAGAGAAATAGCCATGGAAACAAATATGAAAGTCTTCTGTATGCTTTAATTAGGTCTAATACCTGGCCGTGACAGTTTGTCAGAGAAAAAACAAAGGAAAAGAAGTCCCCTTGCCACCTCCTTCCTCCTGTTCAGCCTTTCTCTCCCCACTTGCGATGCACACACAAGTTGCTATGGGATTGCTTGTTGTGACATACAAATGAGTTGCTATGGGAAGTTAGAAGAGATCCCTCTGAAACTCGTTCTGGAGATCCCAAGAAAAGTTTCACTGAAACTGTGGCTGTTTACCCAAAGGTTAGCTGTTTCTGTTTTAAGAGTTTAATTTGTATCGAGGAAAAAAAAAAAACCCCAAACTCACCAAACCCTGAACTACAATATATAAACCAGAAGTAAACAAATCCTGTTACATTTCTAACTAATTTTTATTATAACTTCATTTTTTTCTTTAAAATTACATCCCACTCCAGCAGACTTGAAATTTTAGTGAAAAAAAATTAATAATTTCCTTCCTTTTCAGCTGTTGTAACTGTAATCTCTGAATTACTACAGGAAGAGTATCTTATTCCTGAGTTCCTGATCTGCATGCAAGCTGATATCTGGTGCCCTCCTGCAATGCACAGTTTTGATTGGTGGTTCACCCACCCATGCCAGATTTATGTAGACAAGGTTTATACATCTAAAGGTGCCAGAGAAGCAGACGTTTTATGTTTGCTCAGGGTCTTGTGGCATCAGGAATTAGAGAACAAACTTAACACATCCAAAGCCATATGCCTTCTTTAATTGCATATATGTTAGATTTGGTGAAGGATCATAGTTTTGTCAAGCAAGAGATTTTACTGATTAAATTACTGATCAGTAGCTGTGCAAGCAGAATCAGTCCTGAGTCTCCTTTTGGCTCTCAGCAGAAGGAGACACTGATTTTTAATAGATACTACTCTTCCCTCTGCTTTCTTCCTGCCCCATCTGTTTAACAAAGGTGCTGCTTGATCACTCTCTTGACCTTAAATCTTTTGCCACCGGGAGAGAGGAATAGAGAGAGTAGAGCAGGAGGCGGGGAGTGAATGATTTGTATGTGGAGACTCAAAAAGGCAGGGAGAGCAAAGGAGATCTTGAACAGGAAGGACCAGAAGTTGGATCTGAAAGCAAGAGCTGCAAAGATAAGTGGATGAGAAGTGAAACATAAATACAGCTGAGGAAATTAGAGATGGGGTGAGGAAGAGACAGGGAGAGGGAGGAAAAGATGAAACACCAAGAAGGGAAAACTTAACACAAGCTGCACAAATTTCTGTAGTATGTCTGTATCGGCTTACATTAATATATATCTAAAAGTTATGCATATAGGCCATTAAGAATCTAGGCTTCCTATTTAGGTATCCCAGAAGATAATTTATTCAACCCATGTTAAGATGGGCTACTGTTGTTATCTGACCACAGAGGGAGCTCAGATAGTTTAAACTTGAAGGCCAGCTTTTAGCTGGCTTAAGTTTGATAAAATGATTTCTCCTTACTATAATAGAGTTGAATATTTTTGTTTTAAAAAACTGTAAAAGATGCAGCTTTCTTAGTGAGAAGAGATCTTGGTGTTCTTGTAGGATCAGGATGAAACTGCAGGTCAGCACTCTCACTGGTGGGAAGCACTACCATGACTCCTAGCTCATTGGTACACCTTGTGCCTATTCTATCACTTGACACACCTTCTTCTCTCTCCACTGGTGTGGCGGCTTCTTGAAGTTTGGTAGCACACCACACCACAAACGTTGATGTGCCGCTCTTGGGCTTAGCTCCAGCAAGCCTGATTTTATCCCCTTCCCCCTTCAAATCTGGTTTAAACCTCTTTCAATGAGTCCCGCCAACTCCTGTGCAAGGATCCTCTTTCCCCTTTGAGACAGGCGTGCCCTGACTGTTGCCAGCAGGCCTGGTGTTGTGTGGAACAACCCATGATCAAAAACCCCTCAAGTCTTGCTGGTGACACGAGGCTCAGAGCCAGGTGTTGACCCAGTGGGTCTTCTTGCATCTTCCCCCATCGTTCCCTGCAACTAGAGGGATAGAGGAGAACACCACTTGTGCTCCTAATCCCTTGACCAGTCGTCCTAGGGCCCTGAAGTCTCTCCTGATTGTCCTCAGGTTTCTTGTTGCAAGTTCATCACTGCCCACCTGCAAGGTCAATAATGGGTAATAATCTGAGGGCCGTACCAGGGCAGGAAGCTTTCCCACCTCATCCTTAACGCGAGCCCCAGGGAGGCAGCAGACTTCCCTGTGAAGTGGGTCGGGTCTGCGTATTGGCCCTTCTGTTCCCGTCAGAAGGGCATCACCTATGACGATGACCTGACGCTTTTTCTTTGTAGAAGGGGTTTCGATGCGGGGCTTGGGCTGACTTAACCCCAGCGACACTTCTGAGCTGGATGAACCATCGTTCTCATCATCGATTGGTTCCACTTGCAGGGGCTCATACCTGTTACTCAAGGGCACCTGGGAAGGTGGGGGTGTTGCTGGGGCAACACGCCAGCAGTCTTGTGCAGGAACTCGTAGCCATTGCCCCCTGTCCTTCTGGTCATTGTGTGTGATCCGATGGAGAGGGACCAGGGAGTCCTCTGTATTACGCACCTCGTGTGCCTGCTGGGCCTGTCCCAGGGAAGGCAGGATGTTGTTCTGTTGATGAATCTCTCTCTCGCACTCCCTGGTGCTCCTCAGCCTGCTCACCTCCTCCCGGAGCTCTGACACCAGGCAGAGGAGTTCCTCTCCCTGGGCGCACCTCCCGCAGGGATGCTCCCGGCTGCCATCCTGAACCGGGGTCACAGCAGCGCCCACCCTGCAGCCCGACGCCTGGGTGGCTGCAGGTCTTCCCTGGCGCTCGGGCTGGGCAGCTGCGTCCGTCATGCTGGGTGCAGCGCTTAGCGAGGCTGCGACCTTCTTCTGGGTGGAAGCCAGTGCTCCCCGGTTAGGGCAGGTGGAGCTGTCAGCACCCTTCCCTTCCCTTCCCTTCCCTTCCCTTCCCTTCCCTTCCCTTCCCTTCCCTTCCCTTCCCTTCCCTTCCCTTCCCTTCCCTTCCCTTCCCTTCCCTTCCCTTCCTTCCCTTCCCTTCCCTTCCCTTCCCTTCCTTCCCTTCCCTTCCCTTCCCTTCCCTTCCCTTCCCTTCCCTTCCCTTCCCTTCCCTTCCCTTCCCTTCCCTTCCCTTCCCTTCCCTTCCCTTCCCTTCCCTTCCCTTCCCTTCCCTTCCCTTCCCTTCCCTTCCCTTCCCTTCCCTTCCCTTCCCTTCCCTTCCCTTCCCTTCCCTTCCCTTCCCTTCCCTTCCCTTCCCTTCCCTTCCCTTCCCTTCCCCACTGCTGTGCCTCGCTCTGCTCGCAGCTCCCCAGGGGCTGCTGTTAGAGCTGCGGGTGCGCTGACCGCTGCCCTGGCAGTGCCCTCGCCTTGACAGCCCTTCCCGTGAGACCGGCCAGCTCCCGGGGGGTTTCCCCGCTTTCCTGCAGTTCCCCTGCCAAAGGCAAACCTCAGGAGACCCCCTGCACGCCCCGATCCATCGCTCCGCTCCGGGCCGGGCCGGCTCCGGGGCCGCTCCCCGCGGTGTCCGGTTCCTCCCTAGTCCTGCCGACGCCTCTGAAGACCGAACGGCGCCGGTGCAATCCGCACCGAACGGCCCCGCGGGCGTCCTGACGGCGGCCCGTCAGAAGCCGGTTCCGCGTCTCCTGACGGTCCCAGGCCTGCGTTTGGTGATTTTTATTCTGGGTCTGTGAACCGTGAGCTGTGGTCAGGGGTGCTGGATCCTCCCCGCCGGCACGCTCTGGGACCGTTCCTCTGCACACTGCAGCCTGCGCTCCTCGCCCTCACCCTGCCGGTCCCACCGGCCCCGCCGGCCGCCTCCTGCTGACGAGCGGGGGTGCTCGTGGGGACCGGGACAGCGCGACCTCGAACGAGCGGCCGTGCGGGGTCAACGCCCCGAGCTGCGCCGGGAGGCGGTGACGATCCATCGATTATTCGCTGCTGTCAGGACCCCGACCAGCGGGCGCGCTTGGAAGAGAGCAGGTGGTTTTCGCAGGGTGCGCGCACCGGCTGCGGTGGCAGCGGTGGGAAGCGCAGGGCTCCGCGCAGCCCCTCTCCCGGCCGCGGGGGGGCGCTGCCACCCTCGGCGCCACAGGCAGTTCCCAGCATTGCCTCACTGCCGGGAAATGCTTCGAAGTTTCAGGGGCAAGCGTGTATTTTTTTTTAACACCCAGAAGCTAGTTCCTCTGCATCCGAGGACCGCTGAAGCCGGCTGTCTCTTTAGCTGGGCTCCGGGAATTCCCGTGTTTACGTGGTTTCGTGGTGGTTGCGACGAACAGCTTCTGACTCGACCTTGTTTCGCTATTACTCCATCTTCTTCACTCTCCCTAATTAACCATCACTGCCTCTTGCTTCCCGTATATGCTTTTGCATTCTCTTTAATCCTTATTTTCCAGGGTGACTGTGCATTGTTTTATTTACGGTAACCACAATAAAAGAACAAAACCATGGCACAATCCTGTACGGCAATATTAAGGATGGCCATGCAAAGAACCCAAAGGAAAGCAAATCCAGAACCCAAACTAACCAGCAAGAACAAATGCAAATAGTTCTTCCTTAGGCCTATAAACAACTCCTCTGTGACCTGTAGGTATCCTAAATAAATTTGTAACCTAAAAAGCATGTATTTATTTAACTGGATGATTCCTCTGCTGAAAATGGAACTGCTTAAAAGAGAAAGGCTGGGATCTATCAGACTGCAGCCTGAACAGAAATGTTATCAATGTTTCCAGAAACAGAAACATTTATGGTAATTATAGCTCTTGTAATATTCCCTGCTTTTGATTATACCAAGTTTTCTTTTCCTCACGTGGGATGAAAGCTGGCGGCACCGGAGGGAGAGGTCTCCCCGGGTCAGGTGCCACATGCTAAAGGGCCCAACTTTTATTTTTGTTGAACTCTTGAGCCATTTCAAGCTGCACTGTAGCACTGCTGAATGGCTTGCAAGCACAGAGATGTTCAGCATTACGTGCCTGCTTTAGCACTTCTTCCATCTTGCTTTCTTGCTGATTTTTAACTTGTAAGCAAGCTATCTCCGTAAAATAAACTGTGTCAGCTGTAAAGCTGACTTGTTATACAGTGAACATTTGCCAGCCTCTATCGTGTAGACTGAAGGAGATGTTGGCACTGCCATTAATACCAGGGCTCCTTCCATCCCCTCCCTTGGGGTACCATGGCCATCGCTTGACCCTAAACAAGTTAATCCTCGTCTGCTAGTTTCTGTACATCTCTTCTGTTGTTCATTTTGTAGCTCTCTGAGTTGGGCTTGTCCTTGACTCCCCTGGCACTAGAAGAGGAGCAGCAAAGCAATAGAGATGTTCATCACTGACAGAGAGAATCTTGTCCCAAATATCATAGTATTTTTGATATCCAGAGGAAAAGAATGAGAGATGGAAAAGTTTCTCTTCGCTTAGGTGTGCTTGTAATTTGTTGTGGGTCTTGGTCAACACGACACATGTAGACGGTGAAGATTTCCTTCAAAGGTTGCCGTTTAAAGCTGACTTCTGCTATTGAACATGAAGAAAAAGAGAATGGGAGAATTTTCCCTAGCACAGAGTTCAATCAGAGGAATTATCTATTTTAAAGATACTGTCCTGGGTTTTCACCCAGTTTACTGTCATGCCTCCAGGGGGAGAGGTAGTGAGAGAGAGCGAGCCCTTACTGACCGGGAATGGGGTGGTTAATGAAGCCTTGCCATCATACAGGGCAACTGGCAGGAGGGAGCACGGAGGCAAAGGACAAATTTTTGGCAGGTTTGTGAAAGACAGACCTGTTCTGTGGATGCGTGTCCCTCTTATCACCACAGACAATGTTAAGTTCGAATTCAGTTCTGGCAAACTCTTTTTTTCTCTTTGGTGCTCTAGATACTGAAGCTTGTATTTCTTTGCTGTGGTTTGGGCTGTGAAGAGGCAATTAAGAATGCCCTTTGGTTTGGGAAAGGAGGAAAGAGAAGTAGTAAGTACATTTAAAACAAAGATTTCTATAAGCATAGAGTTAAGGAAATTTGTTTTCCTGTGCTTTAGTATCTTGAGGTCAGTCTCCTGACTCTTTGGTGAGCAAGGATGTGCTGTCACGATCGTATACTTTTGATAGCGGCATTAGTATAGTTTGCATCCTTTAGGTAACTCCTGTTTTCAGGAAACCTGAGGGGACTGTCCAGGATTGAAGCTGAGTTTAAAAACTACTGGAGAAGACATTAAAGACAGATATCTAAAGCAAGGTGATTTTTGTACTCACAGTAATAGTTATGAAACCAAGCTAAAAATAAAAGAAAAAAAGGCAAATGCATTGTGCAAGGCCACCATGGCCTGCTTTCTTGCAGTTAGATGTTTAGGATCCGCTGCTACAGCTTGATGTGAATTTTCAGCTTGTCACAAGCAATAAACAAGCACATGTTTTTTAGTAAGCTGAAAGGCTGCTGCGAATAAATGCATACCAGCCAAAGCTGAGTCAGAAAAAATCTGTCAAACTTGCATGTGGATCCTCTGTCATAGGCATTTTTAAAACCGCAGGCACTTCCGATGCCACGGAAAGGTACTTTTTAAGAAGAGTGTCTATAAATTGCACACATGTACATCCTCTTTCATGACAAACCTTTATTCCTGTTAAGCATTTTTTATCAAGGCTTTGACACAGTACACTGTTGATTCATATTATGGCCACTGGTATATTGCCAGTGTTTCCCATGTAACCACCTAAGACGCAGCTAGTAAGGCTCACGGTGTGTTCCAGATGTCAGTGGCTAAATCCATGTCTCAGGTCTGGGGGTTTTTGTTACTAGTTGGTACTCCTTCATTTTGTTATTTATATCTCCAAGTTTTCTTGGTGAGAAAGATATTTTTGTGACTAGAATGAGAAAAGTGATTGATGTTTTGTCTTTCTATGTAATTTTAAAGTTTTTCCTTCCTCTCAGGCTTTATTCAGAGTGATTGTGGTGTCCTTTAGCACAGTGAAGCACTAGGCACCTTTGACTTGAATGTGTCTTTTCCTGGTGATTGAAATGAAAGGGATCACGTTGTATATGAAACTATAGCATGAGCTGAATGAAAGTAGGTGATTTAAGATATGCAGTGGTGTATACACGAGATACACAGGTCTATGCGACTGCATAAAATAGCTGCCCATGCAGCTGCAGAAGAAGGTGTCACAAACTACCTGCGCGACATCCGGACCGTGCTGGCAGTGTTGTAACTGTCTGCCTGCCACACTGTGGATGCTGAAGTCCAAAGAGAGGTGGCATAAATATTTTAAGACCAAAATATCATCAAAATGTATCCAAATTATTTAAACCATTGTAAAGACTTGTACTGAAGAAAGATGTTAGAGTTCAAGGAAGTTTCTAATCTGTTAGTTACTTTAGCTAGATTCTTTTCTACAAACAGTGGCAAAAAGTTTTTGTAAGGTATTCTTGATCTATAAAAAACCCCAGAAAACAGGAGTTAGCCATATTGCTAAAATCAAAATTAATTGATATTAAATATGAATTTACATAAATCAGAATTAAATATGAAATCTGATAATTTGGAGATAGTGCTAAAAACTGAATGAAGAGAAGAAAATCACAAACTTAGCAAAGGGAGGGATTTAAAATGACTGTACAGGTACAGGCATTTATGCAAATACAAAAGTTTGAGCTAAGTAAAAGGACAGATGTAAACCCAAAATAAATAGAAACTAACGTAATTCTGCTTTATGTGCTACCCAGAGTTTATGTGTAAGTATTCGACTGGCAGAAAGGTGCCCCAGGTTCTGAGGGCTACTGGCTTTAAGGAGCAAGAGGAAGCTAGGAGTGGATCCCTGTTAGGATGAACTGCTGTTCAGCTGAAGGATGGTCACATCCATAACTGGCAGAAAGGTGGACACCAGCAAAAGTAAAGCAGGCACCGTATACATCAGCTCTGATAGCAACTACATACATGGCGGTCAAAGCTGTAGATAGACAAATAATAAAACAGTGCCATAAGGAAAAGAAACATAGTAAATACAGAAGAAATAAGGACCCGTACTGATCCCAAAGAGTACTGATGGTGGAAAGGACAAAAAGGATAACCAGAAATTCCACTAGAAATGAAAGACTCACTGTTGCGTAAACCTTAGTTCAAACCATAGCACTCTTCAAAATTGATCAATTTGTCAGTTGCTCCAAAGTAGTTATTTACAGGATTCCCTGATTTCTCTATCCATATCAAGGATGTTCTGAAAAAGGGACAAAAATCCCTTTTTTCCAAATTTTGGGAACTATTTTAATCCTAAAATGAGTATGTAGAGAAGTTCCTCGTAGTCTTTGTATGGAGAAGGCAGTGACTGACAGAATAGGGCTTACGAGACCTGGGCATGGGTTAATACTATGCTAGGAAAAATTGTTGTGTGTAGTTGGACATCAGTCTACTTCACTGTGTGTCACTTTCAGTGATAACTCACTGAGAAATGGCAAGATGCTTTGGACGTAAGACTAACGAAATGGATTTAGTTCTAACTCAAATCACTGGTATTGTGATAAGCTGTTCCCCCCACGCCTGCAGCCAGGGATCGGCCATAAGCAAATGCTGTTACCTGAGCAGTACGGTTGTCGTCTACGCAAAATAAGCCATGACCTTCGTACAACTCTTACCGAACAGGTGTCTGCTTTGAGTGATTAATGAAAACCCGTTGAAATGGGGCTTATTTAGCATTTTTGGCATTTCAGCTATTTCATCAAAATACTGAAATTTCATCAAAATGGTCAAATGAGGTGGAATGGGCTGTCTCTGATGGTAGAAGTAACCTTTCTCTTTAGTCTCCTCTGCTGTTTGAAGTGCCCGGGCAGAAGGGCGGTGGGGTACTTGCAGTTGTGCTGATGATTAATCCTGCCCCTGGGATCTAAGTGAAGGAAAATAAATTAGCTTTCCTTTGGACAAGGGCATTTCCATTCTTCACCTGAGTTTAGTTTCAGATATGTCATTACCAAGCGTTGAACATGAGACCTCTCCTCCACTCCTCCACCTATAAATTACGGAGCAGCAGTTAGAAGTATTCCTCAGGGCACGAGAGTTAAAGGCTGCGTGATGTGCACCCTTGAGGTTTCTGTGGCCATATTTGCAAACACTGGATGGTGTGTTTTTATCTTGTTTCCCTTGGGGAATGTTTTTTTTTGTGTAATCTGGTTAAATGGTGCACGGATTATAAGTCTGTCTGTATAAATAAATACCCACAATTTGTCCCCAGGCCGAAATACGAATAAATCGGTACAGGTCAGGAGATGCCTCGTTGCTGAGCCAGCAGTAAGAGGCTCTCTTCTGATGAGCGAAGACTGAGGATTTCTTGGTTACGTTCACTCAGACAAGTGATCTGAATGTGACTGAAAAGCCCTCCTGGAGTTTGTTAAGGTGTTAACTGACATATCTTAAGACATGTTTGCTGCTCATATAGTAACTTTCTCCTAACATGTATCACGATGGCCTGATAACTTCAGATTGTTCTGTGAACTTAGAAACGCAACACTGTGATCTTGAAAGAGAGCCTTTGGTGTACTTCAAGTTGTTTGAGTTTCGTACCTTTTTATGGGGACTGTTTAAAACAGAAACTTAGAAGCCCACCAAGTTTCATTTTCTAGCGCCTCCCTCCTCCACTAAATGCATTAAACATTGCTGAGGTGAGTGTTAGGAGATCGGGGGAAAGCCTTGGAAAGAGCAGTCATGAAAAATCCGTCAGGCCGTTGGGCTACCCCTGTACATGTGTCTGCTATTGCAGTAGGCATAGGAACAATTCAAAATAGTCGTAAGCTTGACAGGTCTTGAAAAAGAAATTCCCTTATTGCACCAGAAATTTGAGTGTGAGCTATCGTCCCTTGTTTTAGACTTAATTCTGTTCCCCATACTGAAGAGAGAAAAACACTGTACCTAGCTCATTTCGGTGGTGCTGCTTTTGGAATAATGTCGGATCAGGAAGATCCAGCAGTCTGTAAATTTGACATACATCAGCTATTCTCTATGAATTTTGCTGACATAGGCAAACAATTAGATATGCCTTGCCCATAGCAGCTTTCTGTAGTTCTAGGCAACACCTTGTTTTGCCTGTAGCTTTGACAAAGTGGATGTGCTTAGCTGTACTGTTAATTTTATCATGAGTCTTGCAATAGATTGGTGTTCTTATAAAGTCCATGTTCTGCAGGTAAGTAAATAATACACTAACCTCAGTTTTCTTTATTATGAGGAAAATTCCTGGTTCTGGATAAAAGCCTGAAAATGTGAAACTCTCCAAGGCTTACAAAACAGATGGCAAAGAAAAGGAATTAAAACGAAGGTTATTATGGATGAAGGGAGAGTTAGTCTAAGAATTTTGTCTTGCTTTACATTGTGACATTGTAAAGTTGGACTGGCACAGCCATGTCATCTGGGAGTCCTTTTAGGGAAACTCCTCTTTCCTAAATTGATGGAATACTGCTGACAACGCCTCAGTGGAGATGGAGACCTCCAGGCAGAAGAGTAATTCTCTGTGTGTGGCTCCTGTTGGGATAGGTGAGATGACTGTAATGGCAGAAGAGACCCTTTAGGCTAACACAAATTTAAGTCTGTACTAGGAAGCTGTGTAAGCCTAAGTGGGCCAAAAGTGTAGAGCAGCACCAGTTCCTGGTTGCCAAGCTCTACCCAAGAAGTTAAGGGCTGTCCCAAGGTGGCCTGAATGGACCTCAGAACAGCTCCTGGCAGTGCTTCCCGTCACTTACTGTAAATAACATCTTTGTCTCTACTTGTGCAAGAGTGGCATGATCTAACAGGTAGGCAGAAAGCAACTTTTCAGAAACTTCTACTGAGAATGCTGAATTGTAAGGAGGTGGTTTTTGTCTTTGTTGAGTACAATGAGACAATATGAATATCAAAGATATAGTGAAATTGTTAAAATGAATGTTGATCCCTACAACAGGTTTGAATCTGATAATTTTTTGGTTTCTATCCTGAATTTTTCTTGGCTGGCACTATGCTGAGATCTGGTATTGCACGAGTAGCTAATGTGATCCCCTGTGCTTTATAATTGCTGCTGTGCTAGAACTTTTCCTCCTCATTCAACTCTTAGTTTTTGTTTGTCTTGCAGAGTTGAATGAAACTGGGAAGATGTAACAGGCTTATTTGTGTCTCTTGTTCACGCAGAGTAATGCTGTTCCTCTGATCTGGTTTGTTATACCTAATTGGAGATGTTGCCCTAATTCATTGTGACTACATTTATGTTACTGTAACTCTCCTAAATCATTGGACAACATAAGCCCGTGCCAGACTTTAAACTGGTGTCTTCCCTTCTCCCCATACGATTCAAAGTGGTAAGGAAAGGACTATTTTGGTTTATAGAGTGTGGAGGGGAAAGGATACAGGAGTTTGAAACGTGATTTGGTGCCTGGACCCTGGAGGCAGGTATCTGTCAACTCACAGGAAGATACTTTATAAAAAATTTGGTCTGGCTGCATGTCACTTTCATAATGTCCATTTATAGGTTAGGTTCCACTCTTTTGGGACCTCTGCTTTGAATCCGGTGATTGTGAATTAGAAAGAAGACATCATATTCCCTGAGGAGAGTAACTATCAGCCCTATAATGTAATTGAATGATAGATGAGCCATTCAAATCCTTAATGCTTTTGTACAGCTGGCATTGCTATGCAAGCTGAGGAAAATTCCTTAAACTGGAGACAGTATGTAGGCCTGTAAAAAGGAGGTAGACAATAGTGGAGTCACTGGAGAAAGATTTAGGCTCCTTGGGGCACAGCCATTCGTTTGCCATATTACAGAGACATAGCACACTATGCTTAGAGAAAGGAATAAATAAATTAAATAAATTTCCTGGCTATAGTATTTAAAGAATGTGGCTCTATCTACTAGTATCTAAATAATCTTATTTTCAAATTAATGCCTGAAAAATCACTTCTGTGGTTCTGTATTCTAGAAAACAGTGGTGGCTGTCCTTCAGTCCATGAAGGGTCTAAATGGACATGTAAACTTCTGGCTACTTATCTAAAGGTATTGTATGGCTTCACTGACAATCGGTAACTGAAACTACTGGGCCATAAGGTTGAGGTAGGATGCTATGTGCAGGCTTGGAGAAAGCTTGCTTTCTTGTTCGGTTTGAGGAAATCAACCCGTCTCCACCAATTAGCGTATACATAGTAGTGTTCATAGGCACACAACATGGACAGCAGTTTCTGTCTCAGAGCTGTTATCTCAAAAATAAAACGTCCTCTATAGATTGTTCTAAGCTGGGTCCTGTTTCACTGTGTGAAGAAGGGAGGTAGAGGAGGATGAATATATAATTTTGGAAGATATGTCCACCACTTAGATGTGCACAAGTTTATGGCGCTGGATGGGATCCACCCAAGGGTATTGAGGGATCTCACAGAAGTGCTCACCAAGGCAATTTATAAGGAGTCCTGGCTAAATGGAGAGGTACCAATCGACTGGAGGTTAGCAGATTTGATGCCCATCTACAAGAAGGGCCGGAAGGAGGATCCAGGGAACTACAGGCCTGTCAGTCTGACCTGGGTGCTGAGGAACGTTATGGAGCAGATCATCTTGAGTGCCATCACGTGGCATATACAGGACAACCAGGTGATCAGGCCCAGTCAGCATGATTTTATGAAGGACAGGTCCTGCTTGACTGATTTGATCTCCTTCAATGAAAAGGTGCTTAGCAGATGGGCGAAGGGCTGTGGTTGTTGTCTACCTAGTAGTAAAGCTTTAGTAAAGCTTTTGACACTATTTCCCCCAGCATTCTCCTGGAGAAACTGGCTGCTCATGGCTTGGAGGAGGGTATGCGTCACTGGACAAAAAACTGGCTGGCTGGCCAGGCCCAGAGAGTGGTGGGGAATGGAACCAAATCCAGTTGGTAGCCAGTCACCAGTGGTGTCCCCCAGGGCTCAGTGTTGGGGCCTGTTCTCTCTAACATCTTTATCAAGGATCTGGATGAGGGATCGAGTGCACCCTCAGCAAGTTTGCAGATGACACCAAGTTAGGTGGGAGGGTTGATCTGCTTGAGGGCAGGGAGGCTCCACAGAGGGATCTGGACAGGCTGGATCGATGGGCTGAGGCCACTTGTATGAGGTTCAACAAGACCAAGTGCCGGGTCCTGGACCTGGGTCACAACAACCCCCTGCAGCGTAACAGGCTTGGGGAGGAGTGGCTGGAAACTGCCCAGCGGAAAAGGACCTGGGGGTGCTGGTCGACAGCCGATTGAAGACGAGCCAGCAGTGTGCCCAGGTGGCCAAGAAGGCCAACAGCATCCTGGCTTGTACCAGCACTGGTGTGGCCAGCAGGAGCAGGGCAGTGATTGTCCCCCTGTACCTGTCAGCACTGGTGAGGCTGCACCTCAAATACTGTGTCCAGTTTTGGGCCCCTCAGTACAGGAAAGACATTGAGGTGCTGGAGTGTGTCCAGAGAAGGGCAGTGAAGCTGGTGAAGGGTCTAGAGCACAAGTCCTGTAAGGAGCAGCTGGGGGAACTGGGGTTGTTTAGCCTGGAGAGAAGGAGGCTGAGGGGAGACCTTATCACTCCCTCCAACTGCCTGAAAGGTTGTGGTGAGCTGGGAGTCAGTCTCTTCTTCCAAGTAACAAGTGATAGGACAAAAGGAAACGGCCTCTTGTTGTGTTGGGGAGGTTTAGCTTGGATTATTAGGAAGAATTTATTCACAGTAAGGGTTGTAAAACATTGGAATATTTTTTCCAGGCAAGCAGCGAAGTCAGCATCCCTGGAGGTATTTAAAAGACATGTAGATGTGGTGCTGAGGGACATGGCTTAGTGGTGACCTGGCAGTGCTGGGTTAACAGTTGGACTTCATGGTCTTAAAGGTTCTTCCAACCAAAACAACCCTGTGATTCTGAAGCTCCCTCACCACCAAAGTAAAAAAAAAAAAAAAAAAAAAAAAGGCAGTTGCCCGTGCTTAGAGGACACAAGGAATGGTGCACTGAGCTTTGATAAGGCATGTTGCAACATCGTGCTCTTGGTTCTCTGTTTTCTTGAACTTTGTGTAGGCAGTTGCAGCAATTTTTGTATTCTCTGCACTAAATTTCCAGTCACGTTGCACGAAGCATACATGGCATTTGATTTACTGTTGCCTCCTATCACAAGTGTTGAAGAATTGTGCAACTGATCCCTTTGTGTGGAACTTCTGTCTGAGTCCTATGAGAGGAACTGATTGAGTTCTGAGAAGAGTAAAAAGCAGCAACTGTTTTACTTCTCATTTCGTTCTCTTTCCTACCAGTTTTCTCTGTATCAAGTAACACTTGACTGCCCTCACTCAGTACCATCAGACTTGTGTTGAAAGCATCTTCTGGAGTTTTTTCTGGACTAAAGTGGTGCTAGTGTATGTTACACAAAGCATCAGTTATACATTGCATTAGAGGCTTTTCTGCAGCCTTCACAATTTTGCTTTTAAACTTGCCAATTGCAGTGTTCCTCACTAGTTTCTTCTTAACGGGTTTTTTGTCCTTTCAAGAACAACAAAAAGGAGGAACAGTTCTAGGGAACCAGAGAATAGCAAAATGTTTATTGGATAATGTTAAGTATTGGGCAGTTTTTGTTACATCACTGGGCATTAAGTATTGGATAACATGAATAATTAAACATACAGTGCTCTTTGTATCCTCATATAAATGAGCCTACCTTAAAATTACTTTTTAAGGTTTTCAGCATGCCTATACTATCCTGTGGTGGGCAATGTAGATATGCCCTTACTTAGGCCTTGCAAGCTGATAAGCTGCAAAAATGCAATCATTTATTAGGAAAACTAGTACAAAGAGAAAATGTAAATACTGTGCAAGATTCTTGTCTGATTCTTCATAAAGAATCAGAGTACCAAATGAGAATCAGAGTAATGATAGATTTTTCTGCAGCATAGTGTATGTATGGACTGAAGTTATTAATACAGTTTCCCAAATCTGCGTCCGCGAAGCCAAGCCATGATTAATACAGTTTAGAGAGATTTTGATTTTCTCTTTTGGTTTTGTACCAATTGACTCTTTAAGAAGATTAATGCAGATTGATGTGTCATTGCTGCACCTGTAATGCCACCACTGGTGTGTCTGATCAGCCAGCAGATTTAAGGTGAGCTTTTTGACAACCACAGATATCATGTTCCATACTAGTAAGTCAACGACGGAAAATAGGTTGTGTAGTTTGATTCCTCGAACACAGAACATGGGGTTAAATATGGTCAGTTGATATGGTAGCTTGAAAATACAAGAAATTGTGGCTCACTGCCCAAAGTTGACATATGCAGGGGCAGTTCTGGAAACAGTAGATGAATGAGATGATTATTAGTGTTACAGCACAGTAGCTATAAGGATTTCTTTTACTGAAAATGAAAGAAAACAATAAAACCAAGTTAGTAGAAAACCCTGCTTTATTCTCATTGCAAATAAAAACATAAGCACTGTTAATTTGTAATTTTTTTTGCTCTGACTGCTTATGGAAAGAACTTTAAGGTCTGAAGTTCAGGCTAAATTTGAAGTTGTTTCTCGCGGCCTTCTGTTAAGATTAAGCTATCACGGGAGTAAGATAGTTTCCTAGCAATCTTCTCCAAAACAGAGCAGTGGGTTCTGGGAATTGCCTAACTTCCAGATGCATAGAAAAGCACCCCTGAAAGAAAACTTGGTAAACTGCTTATGTGGGAAACCAAAGCATATTTTAGCAGTAGTCTGAGGTACTGATTATAATTTATTTTTGTATCAGCAGAGTAATCCATGAACCATTCCCTCTTCTTCTGAGGGAACCAATTGTTTTGCTCTAGATCAGATGTAAGAAAATCAGGAAGATCAATTGCATATTCTCTTTTATTCCCATCTGGAGGGGTTTTTTATATTTTTTTTTCTATAAAGTACTTATTTTACAACTCTTCCCTTGTAAAATACTCTAGCAGAAAGGTGAACTTTACTGCCTGTCTGTCATCTTGGGAAGAGGTCTTCCCAATGAAAGGTAAAATTGTATTGCAGCAAAATAAGTGTTGTGTGAAGAATAGCACGCCTGCAGTACAGACTGGGCTTTAGTAGCTGTTTTTCATGCCAGAATACAGAGCTGCTGGGAAGACGTTTATGAAAGACTGTAAATTCTTATGCTACTGTTTATGTTACATGACTTTAAGGACCTCCAGAGACGCTAGTGTTTTTTTAACTCTGCTGCTGAAGTCAGATTACAGATTTGTAGTAAGTGGCCTGCTTTGAAAGAGCGTACCAAGTTTTAGGAGTCTTGCTCAAGGGAAACTTGATATCTGCCTTAACACTCCTGACACGAACTTGGTATGTATCTATATGCCTTATGAGGGGATGTAAACATGGCATATGTAATCACTGGATATATTTTATGCACATGAAAGAATACTGCTTTAGTTTGGATTGGTGTTATTTAAACAAAATAGCAACAGGTAGGTAGGACTGAAAACCTTTTTTCTGTGCCCTGATTCCTGCCTAACTCACTCTCCAGGTTCTTTGTTGCTGACAAGTGTGGATAGTTTCAGCTCAGTGCTGATCAAATAAGCAGTCTCTCTTCATCCCGATTTCAAAGCTTTTTTTGTTTAGCTGATACATCACTCAAATTTGGGTGCTTCTGTAGAAACCAGTAAGAATAAAGCATCATGCAAAATCAGGGGCAAGTGGCCCCCAGCCTGGAAAAGGTGTAAGTCACTACCAACGCCCCACTTACTCCATTCTTTGGAATTCTAGAAAAGTGTTTGTGCTGTCATTAAGGTAGAAAGCAAGACTATTTTGATTAGCAGATTAGCTTAGTGACTCCCTTCATACACAAGATTCCTTGATTCAGCAAGTGTGTATGTGAGATAAATGTTTAACTTGGTCATTGACTGCAGCTCTAGGCAGGTTGAAACACATTTAAAGCTCTTTAAAACACAGACATGGATTTCCTCTCTCCCTTTCTGTTCTTCCCCATTCCTAGGAAAAGTGAGGAGGGGAGGAATTCAGAATATAGAGGTGATAATTAGGGGTGTAAACATATAAGAAGATATTGTTTGTCAAAGCCTTATGCTATAAACCATAAAGGACATGCAGTAATGCTAAGCAAACACTGTGGCAGTAACCCCACATACTGAACTTCCTGACATTGAGTCTTCACATTGCATTGCAGGTGGTTTGCAAAATAAATATTTTTTTCCTTTGGCTAGTGTAATTTATTTGTAAAAATATGTGCTTCTGTGAGCTGGTATATGCATATATATGAAGAATTGCCAAAGTGCACGCATTTCAAATCATGTCTCAGAGTGCTAAATCACATGATAGTTTAAAATTTTTAAAATACAGTATTTTTGGCCTTTTTTCCTTGGGGTTCAAATTTTCAACATATTGCTTGAAAGCTAGAAGCTGATTGTAATTCTTTTTTTTTCTTTTGTTGGTGAAATTTTCAGGTAATCACATGATCCATGTGATGGGGCTTTAAGAAAAACACCAAATGTTGTGAGGCTTTGAAGGTGCTGACTGTGTGCACTTGTGCACTGCTGATGAAGAGCGTGATTCCGTTCCCAGACTCTCATGCCTTGATTTAGGGACATATTAGGCATTACTTAAATATTAAGCCATGCACTGAGGTTATGCAGTTGTCATTGATCCAGCAGGAAGTTTAGAGAAACTGTCGTGGAGAACATGTCTAAAAGGTTTGTAACGTGTTCTCTTTCTCCGCTTGGCACAAAGGGAGAGAAGAAATTTAAGGTGTGATCATGAATAAAGGACTTTGATTATGTCTGGCTTCTAAATATGCTGGAGCTTTCCTAGCAACACAATATAGTCTTGTCCAAGTGAGACAGTAAGCACGTCTGGGACCTAGTTCGTCTTCTGTTTGCTCAGTGTTCGTTCTATTGCCTTGTCTCAGTAGGGTATCTGTATTTAAATGGCACTGCCTTCCATATGGCCACCTGACTGCCTATTCCCATAATACGAAACATCGCAAAGAACGGACTTAGAGTTGGATTCTGAAGCCCAGCTCTGGCACCTCTAGAGATCGCTGTTTCTTGGTGGTCCTTCCTCCTCAGTGCAAAGGATTTGCAAATACTAACCACTGTATTGCCTAAATTAGCTGGGGGAGATGCTTAGTGCCAGGGTGGGCTGGCTGTAAATCTCGTCTCAGAGGAATAAAGTAAGGTATCTCTTACTGCTTAGGACTCACTTCTGTGAGCTTCTTGTGGCTCGAGCTCCAAAGAGGTCACGTTGGTATGAACACCCCATAGGGTCCCATTCCTAAGAGGGCTGTTCAAATCCTTTCCCTTGTCTCTAGTGGTCGGTGTCATCCTCTCAGGTGAGGCCCTAGCTGTCAGCTGATGGTGTTGGCCGGGTTACGCATCTCAATCCTGTTAATTAAATTCCATTTTGCTTCAGTGAATATCTGATTTTTTTTTTTTTTTAATGCAAGGAAGTTATGCTTGTTTCAGCTAACTTTTCAGGGTAACTTTGGGGATGAAACTCTTCACCACAGGAAGGACATGAACTCACATGTCTTCCATCTGGAGTGAGAGCTCTGCTTTCTGAAGGGCTGAGCAAAAGACCAGGAGACCTTGGATGTCCTCCCTGCGCGGCTCTTTGGTTGTTTTTTGCCACACGTAACCGACCCCATTCGGTACGTGGCAGCAGCTGTGATGCGGCAGGTCCAGAGGACAGGGCCTGGTTTGCGGATGCTGCAGAGCACCAGGTGCGGAGCCGCCCTGCCTTGAGCCGCCGCAAGGGAGAGGTCACTCTCGGTGGGTCAACAGCGTCAGTGTCAGTGGAGCACTGTACTGGCATGAACACGAGGCCGCGGGGGACCGGCGGCCTCAGGCAGGGGCTGCGCTGTGCTCTGGGGCTCTTCCTGGCGCCTCAGCTGCTGTGCTGAGAACCTCAGGCTGCTGCTGGCCCCTCAGCACCCCGCCGCTGCTGGCCCCGTTACCGCGGCCGCTCTGCACGTGCCTGAGGAGCTCTCTCTGCAGCAGCCGCCGTTCGCCGTCCCGGACGGAGGCAACAGCTCCAGCGCCAGGCGCTGCGGCTGCCCGCCTCGCACTTCAGCTCAGAGCTGCCGGGGCACAGGCTGGGGAAGCCCGGCCTGGCAGGGCCCTGCGGGCCGGTGGCGCTCCCCTCGGCCCCGGGACTCCCCGCCCCCAAGCGACGAGCCTCCCGGGCGGGCGGTGAGGCTTCTCCCGGGCCCGCGGGGGTACCGTGCCAGGTAGCAGGAGCGAGGCGGGGGCGGTGTCGCCGCCGCAGGGCAGGCGCAGCAGGGCAGGGTCCGGCTGGGCTGCTCCGCTCCGCTCCCCTCCCCTCCCCGCCTCCCCCAGCCGGGAGCGGTGCAACGCGGCTCTTCCCCGCCTCTCCGCAGCCTGGGTCGAGGCGCAGGAGGTTTCTCGCCGGCGGGAGTGACTGTGGGAGATAAACCAGCAAGTGTGTGCGGTGCTGGCCGAGGGGGATCGCGGCTCCCGCTCTGCGCCCGAGCCGCTCCGCCGGGAAGCGAGGTAAACTTGCTCGGCCGTCGGGAACCGCGGCTGTGGGAGCGCGCCCGGCCGGTGCGGCGGCGCGGGGCTTTGTTCCTGGTCGGGCGGAGGAGGTCCGGCGGCGGGGAGGGAGGCCCCTTGGCGGGCCGCGGCGCTTCCGCGGCGGGGGCTGCGGGGAGGCGCGGGCTGTGGGGCCAGGAGCTCCCGGGCGGGGAGCCGCGCTCTCGGCCCCGGGGCGCGTTACAGCGGGGAGGGGCGTTCTCGGCGGCGGGCCGGAGCGCCCCCGCCGGGGCCTGCTTGCCCGCCTGTCCCTGGCGGTGCGGTGCCGGTGGGGGCCGGGCCGGGCCGGCGAGAGGGATCGGCAGCGCCGTCCGCTGGGGGAGCGTTCCGGCGTTCGCGTGACGGGCAGGGCAAAGGTGGCGGCGCGCTGCCGCGGCAGGGACGGGGTGGCGGCGGCGGGCCGGGGCCCGCGCCGGCCGCAGGCAGGGTCCGGCCGAGGGCCGGCACGGCGCTGCCCTGTCTCTGTAGCCAGGCTGGCTCTCTCCGTGCGGGGCACCTGAGCGGCGAGGCACGCGTTTATTTCTTGGGAAGTTACTGAAACTTGCGGGCTGCGATAAGCGGTGGTGTTGGAGCCTGCCCGAGTCTTTCCCAGTGCCCGTCTGCTAACTGGGGACACTGGTTTGCCATCGCTGGCCAACACTGCCCGCTGTCTCGCGGGAAGGACACAACCCCGAGTTGTCTACTGGTCCCTTTCCTGGATGATGATCCCTGCGGCAGGTCGGGGCTCGGCATCTCCGTGTGTGTTCTGACAGCTGCCCAGGCCGTGCGCAGTTGGTGGTACCGGTGCTGACCAGCCGGGCAGGGCAGAGGGCTCCGGCTCCAGCTCCGGGGATGCTCTCCTGGGCGCTGAGGAGCTGCGCCTCAACCAAGCGTCCACTTCCAAGCCAAGGATTAGGTGTTAACTGCAGCATTTTGAGTCATTTGGAATGCTCTTTTCTTGGGGAAATGCTGTTTTCCTGTTAAATAGCCTACTGATTCTTGTTGTGCTGAGGAGTGCCTGGTGGTGGTCCCTGCGTTGGGGAGAGCAGTGGGGACATTGCCTAGGTAGGAGACGAAAGCGAGCCACAAGGGCTGGAGCTGGACGAACGAGACTTTGGGTCTGTTTTATGTCACGTTTGATAGGAAACTCCTGGATACTGCTCAACACTATGACTGATCACAGATGTCTTCAGCTAGCTAATTTTTGAAAGAAACCGACTGCTGCAGTTACGTTTATTTTATAGAAGGCCAAGTAGGGCTTTACTAAAACTAATGAGGTACTTGATGACTTTGAAGCTGTGAAATAGAAACTCTAAAGTGCTGGAAGTAGTGGGGTTTTCATCCTATATAGCCAAAAGGTGGGTTTTCTTTTTTTTTTTTTGCTGTTGTAATTAAATTGATTACTTCTAATAACTAGTGTTTATTGGAAGGCTTCATTAGTCATTTAATTTTTTGGAAGTACAGGTGCTCATGAATCAGTGGGGCATTGCCAGGAGTCTTCCATGAGTTAAATGAAAACAGTCCATTTAATTTCAGCATAGATGTGTATGTGCTACAGGGAACAATTATTCAGAGAAGGCAGTGGCCACAAGTAGTTCAATCAGTGTCCCTTAAGTCTCTGACTTAACTCAAAGTACCTTTCTGCAGTTCGTACTTCGTTTTACTGAACAACTGTAGTATTATCATTGCTGTTGGCATTACCTTCCTCGACCTGCTTCTGTCTCCTGGTCATGCAGAAAGTATTTGTAGCTGGAACTCAGAAAAAGATCACTGTTGTGGGTTCCTTCTCTGGCAGAGTGGCATGTGAGTCCATCCCTCAGGCTTATCTGTCTCTTTGACCACCAGTCCTATGGCTGGCAGAGATGTTGTATCACTGAGATAGTGATAGAGTAGTGCAGAAGATTGGAAGATTACCACAATTTCTTATGTGTCTGACAAAGCTGATGGAGAGTTTCTTCATCTCTTTTGACTTTCCTTCTTTGGAAATGACCAAAATGACAGAGAATAAGGTGATGATATTTTGGAGAGATTGGTGAGGCTTAATTGAGTAAAACATTATAATTAGCTATGTGTCTCCTAAACATCCTCTTTAACCAAAACAGAGATAGTAAACAAAATAGCAAGCAGGGCTAAAATTGCAGAACACGTTTAATGAAGCAAAACCAAATGTGGCCAAGCATTTGCAATACAAGGAAATTAATCTAGAACTCACTAAACGTACTGCAAGAATTGTAGTGGTTTCTTAGGCATTTAATTTTAGGGCTTAGAGTTCTGTTTTATTCCTAGAGAGAATTTCTAGTGGTGGTTTTCTGGCTGCCAGTTGAAGAATCAAATTGTTATTGCATGCTGGAAGAATCTCCTGATCCTTACTGAGTACTTGTTACTATGGTAGGAGTTGTACATTCTCAATAACTGCTGAATATGCTTTATCCATGAACGTCACAAAACTTGTCAGGAATTTACAGCTTTATTTTTTTGGGTGGAGGAAAAAAATTGCCGAAACAGCTTGCACATTACTTTTTGTCATTGTGGATATGAAAAATGCTATGTATTGCTCTAAGTACAGCTTTGCCATACTTTTGCCCTTTAAGTGCAACCTAAAATACTGCATGGGTAGTATGATTCCTAATTCTGACTCTGAGTCATTGAATAAAGTTGGGAAGATCACAGTGCAAGTGTTTATCTGGATGCTAAGGAAGGTACTTATTTACCTCATGTTGATGGTTTAAGAATTCAAATTAATTGCTTGAGTGAAATAGCACTGTGGAGCAATTCCTGTTGTTTACCACTCAGAAAAGTCTTTTTTTTTTCCTTAGCAGTACAGTGAATCAATAGGCTATGACTGATCAGCCACAAGGGAGTAAACCCTAGAAGAGAGGAACCTTTGCAGGTCCTGTGCCTTCCATACAGAGGGCTCAAATAAAGAACTGAGAGTAACCACGAGTTACCAGATTCTTATGAGAGTCTTTATGTGTCAACTACACACCTGAGCCATCGTGGAAGAACCTTCTCTTGGCGAATCCTTCTTGATGGAGACTCTCCAGCTATGAAGGAAGATGTGTGTCTTAGGAGAGGTGGGGGACCAGGAGAGAGTTAGTGGCTCGGGCTTTTTTGTTTGTTTGTTTGTTTTGTTTGTGGAGGTTTTTTTTTTTTGGTTGGTTGGTTTTGTTTGTTTTTGGGGTTTGTTTTTTTTTTTTTTGTGTTTCTCCTGGTCTTAGTACCTTTGTGGCTGGCAGGTGAGAAGCAAGCTAGGTGACTGTACAGCCTCTCTGAAAGTTGGTTCTGCTCCTGCTTGTTTCTGAGGGGCCAGGCCCCTAACAGGGATTTGCATGTAAGTATTTGCAGGTATTTAGCAGCAAATTATTTTAGTGAGGGGTAGAGGGTAAGGTGGGGGGAAGCAAGCGGTGGAGATTTCAAAGCTATGAAAGGTTTAGCAGGCCAATATCTCCAAAGTGAGGCCTGCCATTTGGTGATGAATGAAAACTGAGTTTCGGAAGAACAGCCTGGAATATAATATTTTGCACCTGCGGATAGAGTAGTCTGATAGCCTCCCCCTTGCAACACCCCTAGCACTCTGACAGGAGTGTACTTCATTGTATTCGTTTTGATTTTTTTAAATTAATTCTTTATTCTGCCATTCCAAGCACTGCACTAAGCATAATAAGCTACGTCTGATAAATGAGAGATAATGCCATAAACTATCTTTACGACAGTTTGGGAGAGTCTGCAGTGGTAATGGTAATATGCTTTGTGCATGTAAGTGTCCCCTCTCCCTTTTTTCCCCCACTTGATTTCGTAGTCTCCAATATTGATATATTTCACCATGTAACTGAGCTTTCAAAGTTGCCTTTTTTTTTTTTTTCATAGTTTAGGAATATAACTGGTCCTGCACACTCAGGACTTTTTAAGTTGAGGAAGGGGGTAGCTGTTGTGTGCTTGATGTATTAAGGCAGAATTTCCATAGCTTGTAGGGTCTGTTGTAGTGATCTGCCAGTGACAGGGAATTAACATTGCCTTATTTCTTAGGTACTAGGTGTTCACCTTTCTTTCTTGCTCCTTCTCATGCGCCCGCTCCCTCTCTCTTCACAGATTGATTTGCAGTAATGTAATGGACAGGCGTGTTGATGCAGCCTGCTTCCAGAGCACCTCCACTGGAAAAGATCTGAGGAAATTAAGTATCCTTGGGGACAGAGGAAGGGAAGATGCTGTTATGTGTTTGTAGTTCCTTAAGCGACGTAGCTGCTCTCTTAGCTTTGTGGATGGCAGAAGGTGGATATTACTCCATTTAGGAATGTATTTACTTGTAATTTAGGGAATGAGAAAGAGAATGGTGGTCTTTGAGAGCAATCTATTAGGTTTACGTATTCAGGAGGCACTTCTGAAGCTTAGCTTTTTTATTTAATGTACCAGTCTTGCATTGATTTATTGAAAGACAAAGGCAGTGGTGATATCTTTTAAGCCTTAACCACAGAAACGAAGAAAAAAATGTAGAGTTCAGGTCATCTTTTTTCCTCCAAGTTTGTTAAAAGCTGTCTTTCAGCATAAAAACATCTCAAAACTCCAGGTTGACAATTAAAAAGCCTTGCAACAAATTAGGACACTTTTGTGTCCTAATCACCCATATTCATCCTGATTAATATATTTTGAGGCTTTTGTCTGCCCTCAGGTTTTTGTATCTCTGCTTCAGTCATTCAGCAGCTGGCTGCCACGCAGAAACGGAGATTCTCTGACCGGACATAGCTCAAGCATTCTTGTCTGCTTGATACCAACCACAAGCTAATGAATTAACTCCATTAAAGCTTCCTTCTGGAGGTGGGGTGCTTTGTAACTCCAGCAGTGTTCAGCTCTGTACCACATTGTGAGCATCCTTGTTTTCTGCCCTTTCAGGGGCTAGTGAAGACACAGGCACAGTCCATGTTCCACAGCCTCATACTAGTTTTCCCCAAACTTGTGTGCATCCAAGATTTTGTTTTGTCTAGCTTTAATGAGTACTAGGTGATAGTGGCTTGGTACAAGATACTATCCTAGCAGCAGTGTCTGAAAACAGTAACTGAAAGCAAAGGATATCTTTGTGGCTGTTGTGTGCTTGTACTTCTGGAACACGTGATTTCCTGAACATATGTGTTGGGTTTTGTTTACCTGCTGCATCTGAGCCTTTCTATAGTGTTTGCAATCCAAATGTAATTTTTTAATGAATTGCTGACATTGTACTTTTGCCAGGTTATACGTAATTTGACTTTTAAAAAATTTTATGTATGTATATATGAAGAAACTTCAGCTGTCTGGATTTCAGTAACAAACTGTTCCCTTTGGGTTTGATGGAGAAGTTATTTGATGTTAGTTCATAAACACACAGTGCGTTGCTATGGTCAAGAAGTGAGGGCCTGGAACCTGACTAGATCTATGGTTCAATTCATTGCTATTGATTTTGGTATGTAAACAATTTAGTTTGTGTTTGAAAAACCTCTGAAAATACTTCCTTATGAACACAGAGTTACTCACTAATTAAAAGTAAGCTTTTCCTGAGGTGTGCTATCTTTTTTTGCATTCACTTATTCTTGCAGCTATTGGTAACTCTCAGCCTTCAGAATTATTTTTATTTTCAGTGGAGACGGGTTTGATTTGGAAGATGGAGAGTCAAGTACAATGTATGACCTATTACTGTAGCTTGTGGGAAATTCTGGCATTTCCATTGACAGTTTCAAGAGATGAGAATGTTTAAGATTAAACTCTGGGGGGAGGATGTATGTTTTTAGTAGTAGACTGGATTTTAAGTAGCAAATTTTTAGATCAGAAGATTTCAGTCAAAACACTGAGATTGTTATTAGTCTGTTTCTTAAAATTCTTCTCTGCTCTCTCCTGTCTAGTTCAAATAGTGAAGTTTTTTGAGCTGTAAGGTTATAAGCATCTAAAACCCTGCTATTCTACCTTAGCTGCTCTTGCTCTTTGATTGTGGTTTGTTGAAAGCAAAATTGTGTCTTTTTTCAAATATCAGCAGTATAACTGATTTAGAAGTGTGTCTTCAATCCATGAGTAAAATATGACAAATATTGACCAGTCTCATGCATTTTCTTTAAGTTATGGCTCTGGCAAGAAGGGACTGGCAATTTTATAGTATTTTTCAAAAAAGAGTTCCATGTTTTGTGCTTTTTCTAGGGGTGCAGGTGTTGCCTTTCAGCAGATACTCAGCAGTGGCCTTGCTGCAGCTTGAGTCCAGCTGTTTTGCATTATTTGGAGAACGTTTCATGTTCTGCTCTATTTTTATGGATGCCAATATTACTTCACTTGTCTTCTTTCTGTCTTACATGCTGTGGCTGCTTAAAATATTTTGGAGCTATCCTTTGTGTGCTGTACAAAAGCATACTTAAGCATGCAGGCTTGAATCTTAAGATTTGTCTGTCTGTGTTAAATCACATATGTGTTTCGAGATGCTTAATGAAGGGGCAGGGGAAGAAATAGGTTTAATTCTCGCTGAAAAGTTAGTTTTCTTCCATAGAGGTCTTGCCTTTTGAGGCTTAAAAATTTTGCATTTTCATTCTACTGTTTTGCTGTTAACTTCTGTGATGCTGCCTGGGATATGCTTCATTTTTGATTCCCCCCCACCTCCTTCTTAAGTGCTGGACTTTCCTGCAAATAGTGGCTTGCCTGAAGCACAGGGTTTTATGGTTGGAGTTGATGAAGTGCATCATGGAATTTGTAGTTTTCTCTAAAGAAGCTAATCTCTAGAGGGATTATGCCAGAAGCCAGCTAGAACTCCATGCCCCAGGAAGCACAGGAGTAGCATGCCAAAATCTTTTGGCTTTTGCTGTGAGGAGTACATTGTCTTTCTCTGCTTTCTCATTGACTTTCTCTGCTGTGCAAAGGTAACTTTTAAAAATGCAGTTTTTACTTTTTATTTCTATGTAACTGAAATGCTTTGACTGTTTCCTGTGTATATGAGTGCTGTTACTCTCCGTTTTATTTTGAAATGCAGATGCTCATTCTGTCCTAAAGAGATAATAGCTGTTCTTTTTGGATGTTGGGGGCATAAAGTGTGTCAGCAAGCTGACCTTAAGGTCATGAGGCATCCCTTTGTTTATCACTTGCATGAGATAGTGTGTTACTTGCCAAGAAGGAGAATTTGGGAGCTAATTGGGGAAGAGAGTCTGTGTTCAGCTGTGATGTCTGGAATCGGCAAGTATGAAACAGTACTTCTGGGAAAAACCAGCACTAAATGTTGATCTATAGTCCAGTTTAAGATAAGTAATCAGTAATCGTGTGATCGTGTGGTTAAGGAAATGTGTCACCAGAACTAACTCATAAATAATCAGAAGCATCTTCAAGAAATATATTTTTTAATGGCTTGTGCTCATTTGTGAAGGGGAAAGAACCTTTTCAGCCCTAGTTTAATGAATTAACACTTCATATGAACACCCAGTTGAGCTGGTTAGTGCCTTATACGTGTGCTGTTAAGTAAAACTGTGTTCCCTGCAGGTGTGATTTTATGAAAATGTTCTGTTTAGAAAACATGGTTAGGCTGAGCTGGTATAAAATGTGAGTAACGGCTTTTCTCCCTTTTAATAGAATTTTTTTTTGTTTGGTTTTTATTTTGTTTTTAAAGAATGTGGTGACAGATGCTTGGAGCGTGGGACTGAAATTCAAGCAAAACAAACTACTGTTACACATTCTCCATGTCACTTCCTCGTGCTGATACTGTCATCAGTAACATAGCTTCAAATGTAAAATGATGCACAGTGAGAGTTTGACACTTAGCCTCCTTGGGATCCATTTTCTATCTTTTTGGAGGTGACAATTGTTCCTGCCTCTTGCAAAGCAACTGCAGCTTTTTGGGTGTCGTCTGCATGGTGATGCCTCTTGTTGCTTAACCAGGTGTTATTGTGCATCCTGTGCTTGGAGCAACAACACCTCAGCCTAGGCCATATTGACCACCATCAGTGGTCCACCCTGGCCTCCAGTCGGGAGATTTGGAGACACACCATAATAACGCTGCTGTCTCCTTTGAGAGCACGCGTAGAATCAAGCCCAAGGAGAAAAGACAACGCAGAAAGAACCGTGCCTTGACTATGCCACCCAAGGAGACTCTCCGGTGTGCTCTTTGCAACCGGTCTTGCCTATCCCGCATTGGCCTTTTCAGCCATCAACGCACTTGCAATAAGCGTGGGCAAAGCCCTTCCCAAATCTTCGTCCGCGAAGCCAAGCCATGAATGAGTGAGCTTGGAGCAGGGCTGTGGGTGTTGCTGCTGTGGGAGAAGAGGAAGGGCAGAGCTCTGCCCGTGGGAGGACCGGTGAAGTGTGCTGCTTGGGTCGGTTGGACAGTTCCGCTAACGGGGTGGGCAGGCTCTTACTGCGCTGAAAGCCCTTGTGGCTCCTCACAAGCTTGGAGCTCAGGACGACCTGAGGGCCCTGTCACTCTTGAGAATCAGACCCTTGCCAGGGAGAAAACATGGTTTATCCTTCCTAATGGCATCTGAGCTTTGAGTCACGTTCCTCTGCTTTCACCTTCCGTGCTGAGTATCATGAATGGCATTCCTTTCCTGGGTGTCCTGCAACAATTTCTTTCTCCTTCAGGTCTCTGAAGGCAATAGATGCTTCTCTTACAGTTTGCCTGTATAGGGAGCATTGCCTCTGTTAAGAGTTTTGGGTTGTTCGGTTTACTTGCTTTGGCTTACCCATGTGGGTGCTGTTACAGTTCTTTGTAGTTGCTCCCTAGTAAGTGCTCTGGAGACCTGTAGAGCTGAGAAGGGAAAAATGTTTCAAAAGAGAGTCGGCAGAATTTTTACTTTGTACTTCCAGTGGTGAGGGAAATGAACCACGTGTGCAAAGCAAGTCAAAGTTTTCCTATAAGTCATTTACTGTTTTTTGACAGCTCGCAGAGTTATGGGCTTGCTCCATTTATTTCTTAATGACACCAACTTGGACACCAATTTTATTTGTTTACTATGGCCATGAAATCTGCTGCACATGCTAATAGATTTGGGAGTTTCAGTTCAAGTAACTCTGTCTTCCTGTATTCAGAACTGAAGTTCTCCTGCACCTTCTGAAAGAAAAGTGTTACGCTCACGTGAAGATTAAGTGCAACTTCAGTGTGACAGGGTTGATATAATGAAGTATTTCAGGTGTAGCTGGATCCATTACTGAATGAAGAAATGTATGACCGGTGAAAGCGTGTATTCACCTGACTGAGGTTACAGGAATACAAACCGAGGATTTCAGATTTAGGCATGTTCCTAAAGGATTAGGTATTGTAATTATTGCTGAGCAATATTAAGCAAGAAAAAAGGTGTTCAAGAGAGAGTGGACAGTGGGAAAGCAGAGGAAAAATGAAAATACTGCTGCTTAAAAGCAGTAGGACAAGGCCTAGAGAAAAAAAGGAAAGAGCATTTCTGGGGTGATATTTCAACCTGCATGGGTCTTTGCATGTAGAATTCCTGGGAAATGCAATGGTTGATGTCACTTTGGGGCCACGGAGTCTACGTATGCTGTTACAGGTTTGTGTTGATGGAGATAAAGAATTGGCAGAGCTGAGTTATGTGTCATTTAACCCAGACTCTTCAGCCCTTCAGGAGTAAAAAGAGCATTTCTTGATTGCGCTTTGGCTTTTTTAGTTATTTGTCTCTTGCTAAGAATCAAGATTTATTTTTTAGGGTGATGTATTTGTAATGAATAAATGAGGGGTGTGTGTGTGTGTTGGGGAAACTAGGGGGTGGGGAGAGCAGTGACAGATGAACTTTACACATACAGACCTCAGCAAGATACTCCGAAGAATAATACATTATTTGTCTATAAGGTCTGCCCAGGTGGTGAAATGCTTCAAGTTGCCTTTATATTTCTCTTTATTATTTGTAGTTGAATAATTTTTTTACGGTGTGGTGTATTCTATTAATTACCCATGTTGTAGCAGTAACATTATTGATTAATCATGAATTGTCAAATATAAATTCGTTTCCTAATCAAAGGACTGAAACTTTCTAAAGGGAAAGGGATACATACTACTGAACTGAAGAAACAACCAAACCTTTTCTTATATCAGTTCTGGTGTTCATATACACAGCAGTGCTTCCAAAAATGTGATACCATTTTAGAAACCAGCTTTCTGAGTACCTCCTCCTTTATAGCTAGCTTTCTTTTGTAAGGTAGTGGAACTGGATTACTGCTGACATCTCAAGTATGTTCATGCACACATATATTAAGTTTTCTTCCTGTCTGTGACATTTTATGTTTTTGTGGCATCTCAACAGTTTATGCTACTTCTCAAAGTTCCTTAGCTGCCTGTTATCCCGATCTTAAAAACCCCTCTAGTATTTCCATTTTAGAGATGGTGCACAGCTGCACGGAAGAGCCGAGCCATTTGTCCATGTTTCGCCAGAGGTCTGTGGGGAGGCAGGGAGCTCTTGACATTTCCAAGATCCAAACGGTGGGGCGGTAGCTGAGATGGTTTGTGTCTTAGCTCCCTTTTATTTCTTGTATTGCCTTTCTGCAAAGGAGGCAGTGGCAAACTTGAGCGGTGATGAAATGAGAGACCTTCAAAGCCCAAGGATGGATTTAACAGGTGGAATTTGTTCCCAGTCCATCACTCCCTTCCTGTTAACTCTGCCTGGCACAACTTGTGTTTCATGAGTTGTTGGAGCAACTGATGTTGCTTGTCAGTGACACACATCATTCTGGACGTGGCAATTTCCAAAATTACACACTCTTCAGTATAGCGGAGCTAATGGATGTAACTTGGGCGATAGCAGGATACATCTGGTTGTAAATTCTGAGTAGCATAGCCTCCTTAATCTGGTCAGTGTACTGATGTGGTGAGAATTTGCTGTATTAATGTTACTCTTGTAGGTCTTACCAACCCCAACAGCTACTGGGGTTCCTGTTTCTATCACTTTTTGCAAAAAAATGGGAGTTTTGATGCTTCTGTAGGAATGAAACTGGGCCGTTAGTATAAACACTGAGTTTCTTTAAGCTTTTTTGGGAAGAATGTAGCTTTTTATTTGTCCATAGTTTAGCAGGACAAGAATCTCTTTTTAGGCCCTCTCCAAATCATGGTAGTTTTCAGCTTGCCTAAGAGAAAGATGTAGAAGAGTTTGACATCGCAGATGCCCTTTTGACATCTAACTAATGCATTGTGTAAAATACAGTTGAGTAGTGGCCTCTCAAATGTGAGTAATGTCCTGGAAATACTAGAAGAGCTATCTGTCTAATCCATGTATTTGCTTTTCCTAGTATCTTTAGCTTCTCGCCTTTACTTTTTCCAGTTTCTAAAGCAAATGTGCTTCAAAGACTCTCTATTACAGATGATAAGTATTACTTTCGCTGTTTCAGCATTTAGAAAGGACAGTCTTGTCTCTGTGTGATGCACGTGCCATTTCCAACCTGAACCTGCAGTGACTCTTTTTTGATGAAGCATAGTATCGTGTTCGATACACAATTGGGGTAAAATTGTCTCTCAGCTATCTGCATGTGCACGTCTGGCGATGGAGGGGGAAGAACATAGTCTTTCAAAGGGAGAAGGAGGGTGTGTGTATTCTGAGGAGTATCACATTAATCTAGAAGAGGTAGATGCATTCTTTGAGCTTTAGTTTTTGCTCTAGGAGGGACTGGGGCGACGTAGTGTGTGTATGTGTGTGTGTGGAGGTGGTGAACATTCCTGGAGGGAATTAATTTTGAGGTGACTCAAACAGACACTTTGATCCTTTCCATCTGCAGGTTGGCTTGTTTTAGCTTGTTAATGTATGGATAGCAAATTCCCTCCTTCCTTTTATGTTTGGAAAATTGCTCATAGCCCACACATGGCTCTGTAATTGGGTAGAGATTGTTCATTCTTGCCTGCAGGAAGACATTTCTCTGTCTGCCGAGCTGGAGTTCCAGGCTAGATAAAGGGAATGCAAGAAAACAGTAGATGGGAAGCAGGGCTACAAAACTCTTATTTAAGCTATGATCTTTGCAGAAATGGCCACTAGTCCATCTGTGTTTGCATCCATAACGCCGTGTCTTCTGCAGGATGAGGGAAGTAAAATTGCTCAGTCATGCTGTCAACCTCTGGTGTGCCTCGGTGTGTGGTGGTTTGGTTGCCTGTAGGACATGGATACTGCATAGAAACCTCAGTTGGTTTAGGAAAGTTTTCTTCATTGATAATCTACAATAGCTGAACTCTTTCACAAACACCATCAGGTTTTCTTGTTTAGTTCAACCTCAGACATCTTAAAAGAGTAGGAATTATTATAGATATTTAAGCAACCTGAAAGTAGAGAAGGATTCTGTGATATCAAATATTACGCTGTTTTTCAATGAAACTTCTTAAAGATTGCTAAATTTGTGTTCTGTTGTATTGCCCTGCTGCCTCTCAAGTTACTATCTTCAGATTATACAACAGTCTCAGGATTTTCCTCACACCGAATTTGCTCAGAATTCTGCCTGGGTGCTTATCCTCTAGGTAAGATAGTACTGGTCAGGTTATAAAGAGGTTTGATCTCCACTCCAGAAGATGTTATGGAAAGGTTTGTGTGTCCGCGCATGTCATTTAGAACGTTTTGTCTCTGTGGGGGTATATCATGCCACAAGTGAAGATTTTATTTATTGTTCAAGATAGGAAATAGCAGCACATAACAACCAGAGTCCTGGTGTAAGCTTATAGTATTTATGTAGTGAATTTTGCCCCTTTGTTGCTTATACATCTACATTTAAAGATTTTAGGGGCTTGCTTTGGCTTGGAGTGTTGCAGTTCTCGCCTTGATTATTTCAAAGTGTCATAGAATTTTGTTCATAAATGTGATTGACCAAGGGATCTGGCTATGGTCCAGGATGAATAATTGCAGTGTGTCTTCAGTTTTGAGTAGGTGCAGCACTATTCCCTTATCTTCCTGCTTTTGTAGTTGGTGGCTCACTCTGGCTGCTTTGGGGTCCCCACCTCACAGAGACCTGTTTAAGAGGAACTCTGGAGGTGATTTAATCTCCCTGAGCTCAAGGTGACCTTTTGTCACCCATCGCTGGCTGGGCCTCTGCTAGTAAGAGTTTGTGTATTTGGTGTTAAATTTGAGTAAACCAAGCAGAGTGGTTTGTTGTGGGGTTTTTTTTGTTTGTTTTTTTAAATGTCTGACAGGTCTTGCATTTGACCTTCACAGGTGATATGATAGTGGTTTTAAAAAAAAAATTCAACAAATCCCACCATTTTACTGGACCATTAAATAGTTCCTAATAATTGAATTGCTTGCTTAACAAGTGTCACTTGAACAAAAGAAGCTGGTGACTAAAGCAAGCTGAGTGAATGAAAGAAAATTACCTAATAGCTGCAAAAATGAGGGTTTTTTATAACTATGGTAGATATTGGGACTTATTAATGACAATCTTTGGAGGTCCTTGGTGGTTGATTGCATGTTGTCTCTGGAAACATTTGCTTCTGGGTTTAGATCTATCAGTCAATGGTGAAGAGGAAGTTATAGCATAGGTCATGATGTAAGTAAGCACTGCTGTGGGTTATATGGTACACAAGCTCACGTTGGCTGTGATGCTTGGAAATCATGACTGCTGTAAATAAGGGTATGAGTTAGACAGCTCTGAGTGTAAGCCTAAATTCCAGGTAGTCTGGTTCAGCTAGGAATTCACTTAGATGACCTTGCAGGGTGACCTTTCCTGCCTAGGACTGGGGTCACTGGACCACTGAGTTGCATGAGGCAGTCTCAGTTCAGGGAGCCTTATATTTGGGGAATACCTCACAGAAACCAAGAAGTCTAGAAGCAGTCTGCTTTTTAGGGAGGACACTACTGTGACCACATTCAGTCACAGAGAGACCGTTAAACACCGCCATCCTCCAAAGAGGCAGAGTAACAAAAAGATCTTATATTTTCTGAAAAATGTCATTATGTCAAGACTTTTAATCTCAAGGCATCTGTCTGTACATGCAGCACATGCAAGAAGTAAGAACAAAAAGGTCATCTGTATGTTGTACAGGTATTATACAATTAATGTGTTGTGTATGTGTGCATGTTTTGCATGGAAAAGTTTAATCTGCTGTTCTTGAGTATATAAAGTACTGTAGTTCAGGTTACTAAATCCCAGGATTTGGTTTGGCTTAACTTTAAAGGATTTTATCACTTGTTCTAAGAAAAAAATACTAAACTCCACCCTTTATTTGCTTCCAAATGATATTTCTTTGTCTAAAATGATCTGCACTGGTATCGATGTCTTCCTACTTGTTCTGTCAGCAGTAAATCTTGATTTCCACAGTTCAAGTCGCTAATCATGCGTAATCACAACGTGCGATGGCTGCCTGGGGGGACTGTGTGGGGACGGGTTTGAGTCTCATGGGCCGGTGGTGAAGTGTGGCCTGTTAGGTTGTTCAAGATGATGAAAGAACAACTGAACAGTTTCAAGTAAGTAAAAAGGTGGAAGATCAATTGCAGCTATGGGAAGGTGACAACTACAGTCAGTATAGCAATAAGCTGTGAGTTGAACATAACTTGAACTGAAAAGGGATTTGAATAGTTGTTTGGCATTTTTCTTTCCTTTATGCAACACTCCTCCTCTACTCCCTTACCCGTTTAAACTCAGTGCAGAGCTAGACTGGAAGAGGTTCGGTCCTCGTAGGATCTGAAATGAATAGTTCTCTTGATCCTGTGTTAGTAATATTGGGAAGCTTTTTCAGATGGTTTGGGAAATGTTTTTATTGCTTACTTAAGTGTTGTTTGATGTACAGAGGAGAAATGGATATACTTAGAGCACACACATGTGGCCATGTAGGGGTTAAATGCTATTTAAAAATTGTTTTAATGGGGGGGAAAAAGGTTTCTCATTGTAGTGAAGTATTTTTGGAATTTGCCCTGTCAGTAATATTTCACTAATTGAAGTAACCCTTTGTTTAAACCAGGCTGACAACAGTTTGTCTGGAGAGTTGGCCGGTGGACAAACCAAGGTATGTTCATTCCTCAGCAATTCAAGCCATTTTATATTCTGATGTTTCTGAAGTAATGCTTTTAACTTGGAAGAAGGTAATCACATCTGTGAATTCCTTGTGGTTTCTCCGCCGCTGAGGGTTGCAGCCTATAAACAATTTTATTGCCTTAAAGCCTTGTGTGTAATGAAAATTAACAAATAAAACAAGCATACAGGCACTAGGTGCTTCGTGGCTGGAGGCATCAGGTTTGTTTGAGTGGCAAAATTAAGGGATTATAAATTTTTGCTGAAAGAATGTTAGCTAGAGGCAGTTCTCTCTCTTGTTCCCTTTGTCTTGTGTCTTGTCTACCCTGTTGCTGTGGAGAGGACAGTGCATGTTCTGACTGCGGTTTGGTCAATAAGGTTTTATGTATTTGTGGAAAAGTGGGTTCTCGTTTGGAAATTGTCCATTTGCTGTAAAGGAGAGGGAAAGGGCTACATTGATCTGCAGCATCAGGTTGAACAACAAAAACAGACCAAAAATTTTACAAGCTTCCCTGCCCTGAACTGCATTATATGAAGAAAGTCACATAGTACTAAAAAGCCGACATACAAATCTTGAATAACTAGCTGTACATTTGCAGGTTGTATTTGCCCAATGCTGCAGCATTTCTGACTGCTTTTAGTCGCTTGGCTTTGCCAAATGACTTGCTGCTTGTAAGGAAGCCTGCTTTGCCGGATCAAAGATCCTGAAAGAGTAAAACTTCTGACCGTTTTGGCATTTTGAGTGAAAACTGAGCGATGAATACCTGCTGACTAATACTTCTGGCTAGACTGAGACGTGGTAGCTTTCTTTGGAAAGATTACCTCATCTTCATTAATAGCTGTTCAAAGATAGACCTCAGGTAATGAAAAAGAGTATTTGTGTTTTCTCTTCACAACATTTAGAAAAATACCAGGCTGCAAATCTGCCTTGTCACAGATCTGCAAACAAACATGTCCAGGCAGTGAAGATACTTGAAGTTTTATTTTTTTTTAGTAGCAATATTGATATACTTCATTGTGCTCTGTGATGAAGAACGTACTGGAACAATTGGATGTCAGAACCAGGATAAGCCTTTGAAATGCACGTTCCCTAGTCTCACTTGTGTTTTGCTGTACGTTCCCACAAAATTATTTCAGGTTTTGGCAAGTGTACCATGGAACTGTGCCTCTTGTAAACTGCTGTGATTTAGAAATTTGCCGTATTTGAATAATCTGTTTTAGGAATTTTTTTTCTGCTGCGGGGCGGAGGGAGCCCCATTGTGATAATGAATTAAATCCTCTAAAGTGCAAGGAAAAAAAAATCTAAGCTACGATAGAGTAAAAATTGTGAATGCTTTAAAGGAAACTGTCATTGCTCTGAGAGAATGAGGACACCGAGTACTTTCCTAGTCTGCTAGTATGAAAATACTCTTGGTGCAACAGACAAAAGAGGGGAAACTGAAGAACCCTGATGAAGTGATACTGATGAGAGTGGAAAGTGTTTGACAAGAGTAAGGGTTTGTGGAGTTTTTCTTTTCTCGCTCTGCGAAGAGGTCCAGATTTTGGTGCCAGGGAAATAACTGGGATAATTGTTTGGAAATTTAAAGTGAGTAGTTATTTTGCGCTACAAGGCAGGAGCAGGTCAGTTAAGTAACAGCTGTGTTTTACGTAATTGGTTTTTCTCAGTGTAATAGTTTAACTATTTGTCCTTGGGTGAATAAGTTAATCAGCTACAGAGCAGGTACTGTATAATAACTTTATAAATGTCTGTTGTGTTTGATTTCCATTTCCACAAGAGCTTTAGATTTTGTAGCTGAATGTGATCCTTGTGCTTAAGGCGTTTTACATTATCCTGGTCCATTCGCATGGCAGAGGAGAGGAACTGAAGTTCCAAGCCTCAGGCTGGTAGAGGACAATCTTTTTCCTGGCTGGGTTGGAGTACACAGGGCTCCCAGTTAGTAGCAGGCTGCACTAGTCAGTGACTGAAGTTGATGTCATTTATCAAGATGGCTATTCTTTTGTGTTCCTACTGGAGGTTACTGTTTGAATGGGAATAGCTAATTAGAAAGGTGGAGACCACTCGGATAAGCAGGCAAGGGTGTTATTGTGTCTCCTGACTGTAGTTGAGATGCCTTTGAAAATGTTTACAATAATAAGGTAGAGGTAAGGGTAACTTCAGGTATTTTTAGGTATAAAAAAAATCTGTTGTTCAGCAGAAGTAGGTGTAATTATGATGATTAGCTTGCTATAGACGCATTCTTCTACCATAACATGGCATGCTTTGCTGTTGAATTTCTCTTACTCTGAGCTGCAGGCCAAACATCAGAATGTGTATGTGAACTGAACATTATATAACTGAATATGTTTACTGTGAGTTCCTCTCTCCAATAAAGGCAAAGCTTGAATCTGACATGGCAAGTGCTTTCTTTTTCTGTATGGCAAAGTGTGACCGCATCTTGTGTTAGGCATGTCTGCCAAAGCCTGTTTTCCGTAGTGCTGATTCAGGCACCAGACTGGAAACGATGGTTGGAGCAGTGTGAGGAGCGGAAGAGGAGCCTGATTGTGTTGTTTGCTTCAGTGAGTAATCTATCTGTTGCCATGAGGCTAATCTTGATTCTTCTTTAGCATTTTTTAAATAGTTATGCATCATTAAAGTGCTGTTGTAGTATGAGTGATAGTTTTAACCGTGAAGTTTTGATACTGTTGCTTGGGTTTGTTTTTTTGGTTGGTTTGGTTTTTTTTCTTTGTGTGTGTACCTTGTTCGTGTTCTTCAGTAAAAAACCAAACTTGCCTAGTAAAACCCAAACCTACCTTGTCCTAGCCTCTGCTCTTTCAGAGTTTCCTCTGCTTGCCAGTTAGGGCTTCGGTATGTGTGGACTCCGTAAAATATCATCTGTGGTTAGTAGCAATAAGAGGTTATGATCGAGACTTTCTGATTTAGTGTAGTTATTCCATGATAAACTCTTTGAGAGATGTGATCAGAGTGGTCAGTACCACTGATCTTGTAATACCAGAGGAAAGTAAATAGAAGGTGTGTAAAATCTACAAGTAGGGTGTTTTTCATTAACTTGTGTTCTCATAAACTCCTCTGACAAGATCACACAGGAGCATCAGGAAAAATACAAAATAAATGGCTAACTGGAAGTTGTCTGCTATCCGATGAAAGTTACAAAATTACATCCTGGAGCAGGATTGTTGAGTAAACATTTCTGATTTTTGGAGTAGCACTTACATTATCATATAAAAAAAAAATTGTTGAAGTGTGTGTAATATTAGTTTGGTTCTGTTTCCTGAAAATGGTTGATTATAACTTGATGGAAAAAAATGGCAAAGCTTCAGTAAAATAGCATAAAAAGAGTAAAACTAGGTGGTATGAAAGAAATGAAGTGCACTTGAAAGTGCATGATGAAGATTTTCCACATGCCACATTGGGTTCTTCCCTGCTTCTTAAATAACTGAATGCAAAATCTTCTAAGCCAAAAATTTTGGATCCTCAGGCTTAATGAAGTGCAGAAAATGTGCCTATTTTAAGTTGTTCAGGAAGGTACTGTTTTATAGATTACTGATTGGAACAGTCTTAACTGTCTTAAGATCACTTTGTAAAATGAGGAAGATGTTAAGGACATTGTTCCCGTCATTCAAACACACACCAATTGCTGTTTCCATACGAGTTACTGTCGTAAGCGCAAGTGGTAATCTGTATGGGATTGCATGTTTAGCTAGAGCTGATCACATACTGAACCGGGAGTGTTTGGTGTACCGTTGCTTCTGGCCTAGCAGAATAAGGTGAAGTACGTCCTTTGGGGTGGGGAGGATGGGTGTTGAGTGAGTGCAGGTGTTCCAGCCACAATTGCTGCTCTGCACTCCATTCCCTCCTTAGTGTAGCTGTAGCCTTTCAAAGTACGATGGCCAGGTAGACTTCCCACAGGCATTAATGCTGTCTGTGTCAGTAGGTCCCAAGAATCACACTGATAGCCTGGGTTGAAATAAAGTTGTTAAATAAGGATGTGTGTGGGGAGAGGAGCAAACTGAACTGATATTGACATTTTTCCATCTTAACCACCTTTAATGAGGTTTTTCCTGCAGAATTGGAGGGCATGTTATTTGCTGCTGCTTGAAGATATAACAGCAATCTTACAGAAAGCAAATCCTGACTGATGACTGGTACCTCCCTGACACATGCACTTTTAGTGTGCGTGATTCCTTAGGACGGTAGCTGCTAAATGCACACGTATATGTGAAGTGTGCAGCTGTAAATGGGAGAGATACAGATTTGCTGGGCATATTGTTCAGTGGATAACGAATTGGTTGGATGGTCACATCCAGAGGGTGGTGGTCAATGGCCAGATGGAGACTGGTGACAAGTGATGTCCCTCAGGGGTCTGTGCGGGCACCAGTGCTGTTCAATACCTTTGTCAGTGACATAGACTGTGGGATCGAGCGCACCCTCAGCAAGTTTGCAGATGACACCAAGCTGAGTGGTGCAGTTGACACACCTCAGGGATGGGATGTCATACAGAGGGACCTGGATGAAGGTCCAAGCTGGAGAAGTGGGCCTGTGTGAATCTCATGAGTGAGGTTCAACAAGGCCACGTGCAAGGCCCTGCACCTGGGTCAGGATGATCCTCGATATCAACACAGATGGGGGGATGATGGGATTGAGAGTAGCCGTGTGGAGAAGGACTTGGGGGTGCTGGTGGATGAAAGGCTGGATGTGAGCTGACAACGTGCACTTCCAGCCCAGAAGGCCAACCACATCCTGAGCTGCATCCAAAGAAGTGTGGCAGGTCGAGGGAGGTGATCCTGCCCCTCTAATGTGCTCCGGTGAGACCTCGCCTGGAGTAGTGTGTCCAGCTCTGGAGTCCTCAGCACGAGAAGGACATGAAGCTGTTGGAGAGGGTCCAGAGGAGAGCCACAAAACTGGTCAGGGGGATGGAACACCCCTCCTATGAAGACAGACTGAGAGATTTGGGGTGTTCAGCCAGGAGAAGAGAAGGCTCTGGGAAGACCTTATGGCAGCCTTTCAGTACTTAACGGGAGCTTTTAAGAAAGGTGGGGACAGTCTTTTAAGCAGGGCCTTGTGTGACAGGGCAAGGGGTAATGGTTTTGAACTAAATAGGGGAGATTTAGACTCCATATAAGGAAGAAATTTTTTACCATGAGGATCACACCAGAAATTGTTTACGGTGCGACGTGGCTCTTAGTGTCTCCTTGGTATTTGGCCTTGTAACTAACTGCATCATGTCATAGGAGCGTGAAGTTGTAGGTTGCTGCTGTCCTTTGTGCATTTGGTGCTTTTGTAAACAGGTTCATTAGGGACTATCGAGACAGAGGGAGGAAGTATCCATAGAAGCATGTACTTTGCTTGATGTTTTTGTGTATCTGCAAGAATTCATGTGCAGTGGGAAGAGATTTGATTAGAGATTCCAGGTGAAGATGATTTTTAAAAAATAAAACTTAACTGTCAGCACTTCAAGGGTAGACACCTGATGTCTCTGAATTTTTACTTTTGTTACAGCCTTAAACAAAAGTAACTGAACTGAAGATAAACCAGATATATTCAGAAACAGTGTTTTCCCCCTCTTATTTAAATATGTGGATTCTAGTCTGCAGATGTCTAGCTCTGAATATGTGGCGGTTCCAATCTTTGTGTAATAAAAGCAGTGTTGTAACCTCAGAGATGTCAAGGCCAGTTCATTTAACAAAAAATAAAAAAGCCATTGACAAACACGGAGCTTTCATGATGTACATGGTCCTTTGCTGCTTTCAGGCATTTCCTTTGTAGAGTATTTTCCCACAGAGAAGAAAGTGTTGGTTTGCCAATGAGATGAGGATGAGAAAGACAAGTTTTCTAGTGTCTGGAGTAATTATTGTCTTAATGGACTTTCCATCTGTGTCCTAATTGCTTTTCCACCAATTCAGATTCATGTGCAGTGGAGAAATGAAGGTGTTGAAACAAAAATTCAAAGAACTGATGAAATGGAAAAATATGGGAGCTGCTGGTATTTTACATTACGAGGAGGATTGACCACAGGTCCCGCTGTTTGTTCCTGCTGGGAGGAGAGGGGATGAACCACTGCTCTCCACATGTGACCGATTCCTAGACGTATGTGAATGGACAGCAGTGAAGATTTGTCCAGAGAAAGGCAGCTTTCTTGCCTTTCTCCAGCAAGGGTGCTACTCTGCCTACATCCTGCTGGAAGGAGTGTCGGGGGTGCTAATGGGCATACGTTCAGACCCCCTTGGGTGCTGTTTTATTTCTGCATGTGTCACCCACCTCTAGGCAGACCTGGACGTATTGTTTTCTGGGCTGAAATCTCAGCCTGATCATAAGGAGAAGGACTTGAAACTGTCTGGGAAAACAGCAGATATGAAAAGGTTCCTGTATGTTGTTTAAAGTTTGAGGTTGGCCAAATTTTAAAGTGGGGAGAGAGATTTGTCTGATGATCAGTCTTTTCCAAACACTTTACTCTATTACCTCTGCATCCTGTAGAAACCATCGGTTTGTCTCAATGATTTAAAACTTTGAGAAGAGCACATGCAATTGATGAAGGACCCCCTTCAAGGTGAACTGTCTACAAATGACAAATGTAAATGCATGTGACATGAAAGAATAATACCTGAGGCATAGGTCCTGTGAAGTTGCTGTGAAGTGCATGTTCAGTCACGGCTCTCTCTGGACAGGTCACTTGGTAGGGCAGCTGAGGCTGCAGACCCCCAGTCCAGAACCCTTTGGCAGACTAGGTTTATGCTGCTGCTTCTCACATCTTGGGTAGCCTTGTGTCCATCTGGATTTTAACTTCTTAGTTTAGAGCTGTAAGCTAAGGTGAAAAGCTTTGTGTGTGAGAGCCAGTACAATTTTCCTTTCAGTGTGTGACCTTTCAGCTGTTTTTTCTGATCCCTGGAATCGGAAGCAGCTAGAAATCTGTATCTAGAGGCCTAAGTGCTAGGCTGTGTGAGTGAACTAGGCTGTGGAGCAATCTATCCTTTTCTTTCAATTGTTAAATTGAAACTTGGAAACATTATGCTTGCACTGTTCTAAAGCGTGACGGCTGTCATGAGAACTCACTGTGAGTGAGTCCACTGAGGGAACTGGGGTTGTTTAGCCTGGAGAAAAGGAGGGGAGACCTTATCACTCTCTACAGTTAGCTGAAGGGAGGTTGTAGCGAGGTGGAGGTTAGTCTCTTCTCTCAAGACATGAGCGAGGGGTTGAGAGGAAATGGCCTCAAGTTGCACCAGCGGAGGCTTAGTTTGGATATTAGGAAAAATTTCTTTCCAGAGAGGGTTGTGAAGCATTGGAACAGGCTGCCCAGGGAAGCGGTGGAGTCCCCATCCCTGACGTATTTAAAAGCCATGTGGATGTGGTGCTGAGGGACATGATTTAGTGGTGGCATGGTAGTGCTGGGTTAACAGTTGGACTTGATGATCTTAAGGTCTCCTCCAACCAAAATGATTCTGTGATAAGACGTTAGGTCAGAAGGTTGTTGGTTCATATCATATAAATTATTCTGTATTTCCTCTTAAAAGGTAAGTGATAGAGTGAATTCTGAAGTTATGATATAAAATGTCTTGCAGTGTCTGTGTCCTGATATGCAAGAGGTTCTTCATACTCTGTTGCTTCCCACTCTTGAGAGTGAAAGCTCATGTTACTGAATGAGAGTGAGGATGAGAGAAGAGAGAGCGCTTTGATATACCGCTATTATACTACTGGCACACTACTGCTATATTTAATTTAAAATTACCTATATTTCAATTAAAAGTATGACTAAAAAGCTGAAGGAAGGTCTAATGTTATTCCCCTTGCTTCCAGCCTCAAGAAACAGCTGCAAGGTCTCACACCTTCAAAAACAAGTCTTTTAAGAAATCCAAAATCTGTGGAATCTGCAAACAAGTAATTGATAGGCAAGGAATTTCCTGCAGAGGTGAGTAATGTATGATGTATGGTTTACTTTCTTGCTGTGTAAAGGAAATTAATTTTATATTATTGTTAAAGTTTCTAGGAATCTCTGTTTCTGGAATTCCCCCTGGAATAAGTATAAATGTTACCTCGATTTATTTTCTTCCTTTGTATGATAATGTTCCCAGTTTTTGTTTGGGAGCAGGGTGGTGTAGTAGATAATTGGAGTTGTATAATGATGTATTTTTATTATTATGCTATTCAGGCAGGTTCCAGACTAAGGCATTGCCTGCAGAGGCTCTCTGCGGAGCATATGAATGATGTGTGCACAGTGGGTGACAGATGCCTGTGGAATTCAGTCTCTAAATAAGGAATTTCACTCACTGAGGCATGAAGGTTTTCTCTGCATTAATTTGCAAAAATTCACAAAACCAGCCATCTATTTATTTACTTTAATTTGTCCATTTGTGTTATGCTCTGTCTAATCTTTAGTCCTTCAGTCTAACGACTCACAGAAATAATAAGATCATCCTCCTGGGTGCACGGACTACAGAGACTCAGCTGCCTCTGGCATTTCTTACTGGTGTTTTCCCTTACTATTCTCCCTTGCTGTGTAGAATTGAGCATACTTACCTCTTCTCCATGGAATACCTGTGGCAGAATTAAATCTTGGGAAAGCTCAATAGGTCCTTTCTGCAAGTTGTCCAGTGATACGAGTTTTGATCCCCTGTACTCATGTTGCCTGGTTAATGTTAAACTCCTGTCATTACTTGTTAATAAAAATAGTCTTTTCACTGGCAGCATGTGTGGTTTACCTCCTAGTAAGAGAGTGCTGTTGTCTCCTCATCTGAAATGTAGTTGCTGTTTTTGTTTAGAGGTGTTAGTACCACTTTCCAGTTCCAGATGGACCTCTTTCTCCCACCTCCTCCCTCCCATATTCTTCAGACACCTTAGGATCCCTCTGAGACTTTGAGAGGGAGGTGGGAGACTTGGATATGGAAGGAATGTGGCCATTTCCTGAGCTAAGGGTGCAGACTTTGCGGATGAACTGCTAAATGTAAAATACCTCACTTGTTCAGCATTACAGTGGTAGGAGTGGTAGCTATGTATGTATTTCTTTAACATATTTCTTCCAGCTGTCCTTCCGGAGCTTGGTTCCAAAGTTCTTAGGATTTAGTTGATTTCAGTTGAGCAGAAATAGGGTTGTTGGAAGGAAGCCTGCTTAGTGAAGGAACTGCCTGTAGATCAGGTTCAGTGTGAAAAGCACTACCAGGAGAGAACCGGTACTTTGAAGGGAAAGGCCTTAGGGGTGGGAATAGAAAAAAGTGTTTGCCAGTTTGCTCTGGATTTGAATTCTGACAACCCAGAGCTGAAGCCTCAGATTTGCAAAAGCTGTGTCGGTGTACTTACCTACCAAAGATGCTTAGATCTTTACCATATGTCTTGTAAACAGGTCAGAGGTTAGGATGAGCCTGGGCAAGTTTTCCTTTTGCCCCATGTGTAATATTTTTGATTCAAATACAGAATCTAACAGTACGTGCCAGTAATTTAACACCTCTTTGGTTAGCATTTATACATGGTTCAAAATATAAGGAAGCAAAATTCACATGTATTCAAACCATCAAGGAAGAAAGCTTTCAGGGAAAGAAAAGGACTGCAGAACTGAAATTCTGCAAGCACTCCTACTGGGATCCCTCCAAGACACTCCCAAACCAATATACTTATGGCTATGATACATCCATGTCCATATCTAAGTCAGCCTGGGATAATTTTCTCTAGGTTTCAGTGTGCAATTTTCAGAATAGTATCACGTATCAACAGAAGTATCACCTATCAACAAAAGTGGCTATGAGCACCAGGCAGACTGACCAGCCTTCTTTGCCGCTGGTACATTTTGATTGTTGTTGCTTGGTACTTGGTGGGATGGGAACAACAGGAGGTTATAAGAACTCGTTTGTATTTTAACTTACAGCATGGGCTTTATAAAGCAGAGTTTTGGAAAAGAGAACTAAAAGTTGTCTGTTCCCTTGCCAGCACTGCAGTACTTGACATGTACCCTAATACTGTGAAACTATTAATACGAAGCTGTTTCAGAGCCAAATCCTGGTGCTGCAGCCTCTGGTAAAGTCGCCTTGGTATTGCTGAATGAAAGTGAGTAAGTTGGTATTGGGGAGAGGGGAGGGAGAAGAAAAGCCTTTAGTCAAGAAGAAATAAAGTTCCTTTGACTATTAATGAGAAAATCTTGCATTTTTAACAGTTTTTCCTCAGAAAATACTAGCTCTTTGTACAGACTGCAGATTCCTTCCAGACTATAATATCTTATCGGTTAAAGGAAAGTTACGTGTCAAGAGAAGGGAGGGGAAAGGCTCCAGACCGGTTACTACATACTATTTGTTGTTTATCTAGCAATGAATCATCTACTTGTAAGGGGAAAAAAACCCCCATAACTGGGTGTCGTGTTGGCGAGGTAAGTTGTTGTTAGTGTGTGGCAGCCGTTGTGGGGGTGGGTTGTTTAGCCCTGTCCCCTGCTATTAGCCGGGTTGGAGTGCCGCTCTTAAAAGCTGTCTTTGACAGATGAATGATTGACTGAAAGGTATGCTTGAAGGACGATGTCCCTTTGTCCTTGTATACCTCCGTCCCCCTCAGTACAGCATACTCAGCTACCCTGATTTTGTTTTGAACAAGGTCTGCAGGAACAGTGACAAAAAAGAAAGGCCTTTGAAGGCCTTGGATTTGAGGAGGGGAAAGCTGCTGGTTCTCTCCCTGCCTGGTAAGGGTGTTCGTAGCGGGGCTGTGTCTTTTCAGCTTCTCGTTGTGAAGAAAGGACAAACAGCTGTGGATTGGTTTGGGCAGCACCGGCGCATTCTGCAGGGAACCCAGGGCTCCCCAGGTCTTTTCAGCGCTACCTCAGACTCGAGTGTGTTTGAGCTCTGGTTTGATCTTCCCTGCAGTACAGCTCGATTTAATTCAGGGCTAAGAAAATATGCATCCTAATCATGCACACGTACCTAGTTAGTCAAAGGGCTGCAGTGTTGCAATAAGCCTTGTGATTTTTCTTTTTTTTAATTAAGCTACTTACCCTAGGTATTGAATATTCAGTATTTTATTTATAAACAAGCTGTCACAATGGTGTAATTTCTATGTATTTTCCATGTGAATTTCTATTATTTCTTTTCTATTTTATGTAAATAAAATACTTAATAGATTTTTAAAAAATTTCTGTTATACTTTATCTATCTTTGCTTTTTAAAATTATCATTTAACTTTGTGGTGTTGTGATAAAATGACTGTTGGTGTAGAAAAGAGAGCTTTTTAGGTGATCTGAATCTTCCCAATCTCCAGAAAGTACTTTTCTCACCATTTCAAAGCTGGAGACCAGATTTGGGAAATTAGACTAGTTTTAAATAACGCAATATTATTTCCCAGCTCTTAGAGCACTGATGGCTGAAATAAGTAGGAAGAATTAAAACAGTTCACACATGTCTATTGATGAAACTCCCCTCCCCTCCAGTTGATGATTAAGTTAACTTGTTCAGGTGCTGCTCGTGAGGCTTCACATGCGATACAAAGCATTCTATGAACTGGATTTCAACTGAAGTGTTTCATGGTAGTTTGAATGAGCTGAGTATCTTTTTGTTAATGAAACAGAGCTATGAATGTCGTGGCTTTGGGAATATGTGTTGGAGCGATCCCAGACGGAATGCTTGCAGAATTTTAGTTCCTCTTTTTTTTTTTTTTTTTTTTCTTCCCTGAAAGCTTTTTTCCTTGATGGTTTTGAATACAGGTGAATTTTGCTTTCTTCCTGATATTTTGAACCATGTATAAATGCTAGCCAAAGAGGTGTTAAATTACGAGGGCTGCTCCAAAAGTAATGCCTCCTGTTTTATTATGTTGGCCCGCTACGTCAGAGACAGATGTTGGTGGCATGGCAGTAGAGGTTGAACCATTCCACCAATATCCCGTTAAATTTTGTTGCCGTGCGGCAGACGGCAGCAGAGGGGCAGTCTGACAGCATGGGGTCTGACATGGCAGTGCATATGAAGCAAAGGTGTGTGATTGAATTCCTCCATGGGGAAAAAATTGCCCCCATTGACAGTCATCGACGCTGCTGAATGTTTAGGGAGACCAAACAGTGGGTGTCAGCACAGTGAGGGGTGGGTGGCGCCTTCCAGCAGTGGCGACAGTGACGGTGGGTCACCTCTGCTGGTGCAGAGTTTTATGAGCGCGGCACGCAGGCTCTAGTTCATCCCTGGTGAAAATGCACAACCCATGGTGGTGACTGCTGAAAAATAGTGTTATGTAGCTGAGGATTTGCTCTATGAAATAGTTCCTGTGCTCTTTGTATCTCTGTAGTTTCCATGGATATAAATAGGAGGCACAACTTTCAGAGTGACCTACGTACATTGGCACGTACTGTTAGCTATATGGTGAGTAGAGAAATGCTTACCATTGTATTGTGTGCAAGCTGAGTGTAATAAAGAATACAATTGACCTTCTTTACTTAAAATTAATCTGTAAATGAACTTGTCTTGTGAGTCATGTTAACATATGTTGCTTGGCTTACAGTGAGTCCCGAACTGTTTCCTTGAGCATGTAGCATGAAGCAATAGTAGAAAGTATGTTTTCCCATCAAATTACAATACCTGTGTTTAATCAAGAGCTTCTAGCTGCTTACAGATCATCGATCAGCATTTGAAAACAGTTGGAGCTGTTTTTCTTCTTGAAGAGGTTTGGTAGTTTCCTTTGAAATTCCCCTGGTTGATTGTGATTGTGCTCGTGGTCACAGCTAGTGATCCACTTAAAATCTCGTGTTGGGTTAGTTGGAGTTACTGATACAAAGAGTTCTCTGTATTTAATCAAATGTTCATTGTTTCTGGCAAGACAAAGTACATTTTTATACTGAGACTCATTTGGAGCTGACAGACTGTTCCTAAGGCTTGTTTGTGCATATGGTGTATGTAAACATATGCGTATTTAATCTTACATGCTAGCAGGTGGTTTTCTATACTCTCTCTTCCAGCAAATGCTAAGTTCAGTAGCAACGTGTTAGTATCTTAATAATGTGCAAAGCATGTCTGTGGTTACAGTCTGGGTGAACAAGCTAGAATGCTAGAAGTGCCAAAGGAATTTGTATCCTTCTTGGGCCAGTGGGATTACAGTTGACTCTAAATGGTGATGCATGTGGTGTGTATTTGTGAGGTAGGGGTGTTTGTCACCGTGGTTTCCATGATACTTGTGAAATAGATCCTGTATTACTTATGTGGGTTTATTATGAGAACTGTACATCTGTCAATCTTAAAATACATTATATATAAGATATATATTAACTGTAATTTCAACATAACTAGAACATAAACATCCTATGGTAAATCGTGGCAATAGGCATTGGTTAATTAACAATAAATTATGGCAACAGGCATACCTATGTAATTATGATAATATTATGCGGGAGATCAGGCATTCATCAAAAAGCTGTCATCAAATTAAAAGGGTTTTTCGTCATATCACTCTTGCTTTCTCTATGATGTTTGTGTGTACGCTTACACGTTCTCTTGAGCACTGATCCAGCAAATTGTATTGTCTTCTGTGGGACTGTTTTAAAGTGGTTTTAAGATAACAGCTTCAGTTAGTACTTTAAGATTTGTAATAATGGGTGTCTTGTATGTATGGCTCAGACTCATCAAGAAACAGCAGAAAATAAAACAGAAACCCTTACTTTTCCTAAGCAATTAACTGCTAATTAACTCCAATTTAAAAAAGATATATAGAGGTGGGAGAAAATGAGACCTAGAATTTCTTTTTTGGTTATGACCAACATGTGATGATAGGACAAATGGACAGCTGCCTGTAAGCCAGGATATGCGGGCTGTAGGACCAAGGACCACGGTCTGTTGTTGTCCCTAGAGCAGATTCATAGCTGCTGTGAATGCCAAGGAAGGGGGATTATGGAATGCTCAAGCAAGGCTGGGTTAGGCAGAGACCCAGGCTCTTGCTCTAAAACCTCATTTGACTGTTAGCCTTGTTTGTGAAAGGCATCTGAGAGGATGTCCAAGGGAAGACTGTATGAGTTGATCTAGTGGCAACAGAGAATTCTTTTTAGGAATCCCTGAGAAATGGGTGGATGCTGACCTGGACATGAGTGACACAGTGTACTGTTCTGGGGAGGAAAAGGTTGGACAGAGAAATGCGGACTAGAGCCCATCTGTGACACCAGAAGCCTGGGAAGGTCAGCCCCTCTTCTCCAGACAAAAGGGGCACATAGTAAATAGCAACTTCCACTGGATTAGTAAAATGAACTCTAATTATCACAGCTGTACAAGCTATGCATTCATATTTCAGCACGAAGCTTAGATAGCAAGTGTGGAAGCTATGTGCATAACAACACGTGAAAGGGAAGGATGAATAAAGACTTAATGGAGCATACAGAGATACAGAAGAAGCCACTGTAATTGGTAGGCATTGCACAAGTGGTGCATAAGCATCCTGACTGAGCAGAGCCCTCTCTGGAGCTGAGAGAAGCTGTAAAATTGACATCCTTTGATGGCATGTTGATACCCCAGGGGGAACTGGAGGAGGGGGGAGGAATTTTGGCAGAAATCTCCGAGGTAAGTTCCTAGTAATTTAAAAATAAAAAAACCACAAGGCAAAAAACCTCTAGTGGAATGTTTAACGTTCACAGCAGCCAAGCTGCCTCACAGAGATTAGATGATGTTTCAGAAAGTTGTCTGTAGTGAAAACACGAGTTCCCTGTTTGTTTACCTCATAAGTACTGACTTAATCACGCCAGAATTTGGTCTGTGGTTATGAAATCTATTTTAAAGTTAGAGTTCTAACCACTAAGTGGTAGCTTAAAAAGATGAGAAATAGTTGCTGTATGAGGACTTTATTTTTAAAAATGTAAATCATTTTCACTGCGCTACTGTTCTGCCTTTGTAACAGCAGGTATGGGAAATTAAAAACTAAAACCCAAACAAACAAACCCACCTAGCAGTTTTCAGGATGCAGCTAAAATAATAAAGTTAGGCTATAAATTCCGCTGAAAAAAAGAAACAAAACAACAAGCTCAAACAAACAAAAAAACTTGGTGGTCAAGATTCTTCCTACAAGACAGGAAGAAAGTGGAAGTAAAGGAGAAGAACAGACACACTGTTGCAGCAATAGTGACAAAATACTTTTCTCTTAATAAAGATTTTCCAGTACTATTGTCAGCAACAGCAAGGGGAATAGTTCATCTGCGGGAAAGCTCGTTCACAACACTCTTTACTGTATGGCCACCCCGAGTGAAAAATGCTGAAGCTTTGCAGCCATTTCCCATAACTGTGTTCTAGCCTTCATCTTCAAAAACAACGTTTGCAGACCCTGTCATGAAGTGCTGGGAGCAATATTCAGATGGAGAGACAATGGTTGGCTGAATATGAAAAAAGAACAAAAGAAAAACTAGGAAAATGTTTGAGGCACAGGAAATGCACTGGCAGATGTTGTTGCTGTACTGGGGTTGTTAGACTTGCGACATCTTTGACATGCGACTCTGATAATTTCTTAAAAATAGAAGTGTTTACTTTTGCATCTAAAGCGCAGTATTTCTAGCTAGAGGACTCTTGCCCCCACCCAAAGATATCTCTGTCCCACGGAAAACTGCATGCCGTCTTATTTTTAGTGCTGCAGTTAACAGTTTCCATGTGTCTGCTTTCATTTTGGATCTTGAGTTGAGTTGTTGCAGAACTGGTAGAAACTGGTCAGCAGAAAAGTGTGTGTGTGTTGGCAAGTACTGGTTTTTTTTTTCCTAATAATCTGATCACAGGGTTATTACACCCTTGCCAAAATATAAATGGCAGCAGTTGCACAGTTCTCTCCATTTGGGGCATTTTGGTCATGGATGACTTTGTGTACCAAGCCCTGTCTGGAGAAGACCCTGTCATGGTGGTCTTGTTACGCATTTGTTAAAGCAACTTGATTTAGTTTCTGAAAATGTCGTTTCTGAAGATGTCGTTTCTGTGATTTGAGTTTCTTTTTCTTTCTTCAGAGTGAGTGACAGAGCTGGGATTTTGTGCAGAATGTTCTCTGCAGGCAGGAGATGTTGCCCAGTAGTGGTGTCACCAGCCTCGTTACTCAAATGGCTGAGTTTTCCCACTCCTGCAGTACTGTGACACCTACCTTTCTGTGGGGTTAAAGAGAGAAGACTGGGATTGAGAACTGTAACAGCCAATTCTGCGTCTTACAGATCTTTTCATGTGCTTGGTTTAGAGTACGTTTTCTTGGGGATGATCCAGGACTCTTCCATTACTGTCAGAAAACAGCAGTAATACCATATGTCAGTTTTGGGGAAGTGGAGCTGGAGGTGCTGAGGGAAAGCAAGCATCTTTCAAGCAGCCAGGCCTGTGATTCGGAATCCTAATTTATTATTTGTCACCAGGAAGTTAAAAATCAGTATCAAGAGCTGCATGGTATATGCTTTCGAGGCAAGTGTTCTTTCTTAGGGATTAGGAAGGTATTAAACTGAGTGACATCTCTTAGGTTAGCTACTTTTTATGCAAGTTTCTGCCCCGAGAGGATTTCTGAACTATCTTGTTTGTACCCTTGCCATTGTTTAAAAACAAACACACAACCGCCCATCACGGAGCAACACTTGATAAAAGCTGTGGTTAACTGTGAGGTTGTCCTTAATAAACTAGTCATGTTTTAAAACTTGAGATCTTTGTTCTGGTAAACCATAAATCATTTTGTGCGGAATCATTTACGGAAATACTCTCTTACTTTGTAAATGCATTGCTGCTGGTTTTCAGAGTGTCTTACATGCATGAATGTAAGGAGAACTTTCCTAAAAGTGTTGGAGCTTAAGTCTGAAAATATGATTCACTATGCTTATCCTTCTGTCTGTACCCTAGCAGCAGTAGTGATAACCCACAGGATTTAGAACGTCTTCGTTTCTAATGCAGAGAAATGTCTGTGTTTTTTCTTTCCGCCCCCCCTCCTTTCTCCCCCTTTTACAGCAATGGATTCTCAGAGCTATTGTTTAGGAACTGTTTTGAAGTGTAGTAAATGCACTAAATATGGTTTGGCCTCCATTCCATTGCCAGCCAGCTTGGGACAATTGTTCTTGGAACTGGTGCCAGAATCCTTAAACACAGATTTGGAAAGTCTGCTATTTGAGGAGAGCTGATGTGTGGGACGCAGACATTCAGCTGGTCGGCTGAAGAACTGAAGCGGCATTGCTGAGTGTGACATCGGTTAAGTCTTCTGGACTATTTCAGGCATATTTTTAAATTCTAATACACTTAGGCTGTCGTCCTGAGAAGAGCTTGAGTGCTATTTCGCTTGAAGCATTGCCTGAAGAATGCCGACATTGGGTAGAAGCAGCTGGTTGAGATCTCTTAACTGTAAGTTGCACGTATTTCCCTCAGCAATTGGTGTGCGCTGTTGTTCGGGTGGTTTTGCATCGCTGCACTCAAAAGCATGGGCTGCACGATTGGGGTATAGCACGGCTTTTTTTGGCCTTAGAAATTTTATGAAAATGCATCTCTCGTATCTTTCTGCTGTTCCAGACTTTCCATAAAAATAGCTGGCACCCGCTTCAGTCTCTCTGGCAGTCTAACGCCTGAGGTGGTCTGTCTCTGGAAGTGCTGTAAGTGCTGGGGCTGAGACAAAACCCGCCGTGGACCGAGTGGTGCAACCACCTCGGCGGGGCAGTTCTGCGAGGTGGTGGAATTAGCTGGGCGGGACGAATTCTGAGTCACCAAGCGCCAAGCACTTCGATTTTCCCTTGTGGGTGAGCGGTTCGTTTGCTGGGCCTGTCGGAGGGATCTTTCACTGTCCGTCATGTCCGTAGCTGTAGCGGGGCGAACCGTAACGAGCGCACCGTGCAGCGGTGTGCTTGGCGGCTGCTCGCGGACAACTCGCCGCGGGCGGTTCTCCGTGGCACCGCTCCGTGCGGGCGGGCAGATGCCGCCGGCCCTCCCCGCGGTGCGGTGAGCTCCGCCAGGCCCCTGAACGCCGGCGGGGGCTCTGCGCGGCGCCGCGGGCAGCTCTGGCGGGAGGCGGCGGGAGCGCCCGCGGGCTCGTGCCCGCGGTGTCCCCCCCGTTACCGGGCGGGCGGGGCGGGGGCGGGCGCGCAGACGGGAGGGTCGTCCCGGGGAAGCCGGGGCGCAGGCCCCCGCCCCGCGCTCTCCCGCCCCGCGCTCTCCCGCCCCGCGCTCTCCCGCCCCGCGCTCTCCCGCCCCGCGCTCTCCCGCCCCGCGCTCTCCCGCCCCGCGCTCTCCCGCCCCGCGCTCTCCCGCCCCGCGCTCTCCCGCCCCGCGCTCTCCCGCCCCGCGCTCTCCCGCCCCGCGCTCAGCCCCCGCGGCCGCTCCGGTGCGGTGCTGCCGTGCGCCTCGTGCGGACGGCGGGGGGACCGCCGGCTCCCGGCGTTCGGGGTTGCCGGGGCTGAGGAGGTTGCTGGGGTGGTGGGGCGCCATGCCCGGTTGTCCCTCAATTTAAGAAACAACAGCCCCCCAAAAAAGGGGGGAAAAAGGGGGTGTCTGTGTGTGTGTGTGTGTGTGGCACGGCAGGAGGGAGCTCGCCGCCGGTCCCCCTGCAGCTCCCGTGAGGAGCCCCCGCAGAGCGGGCCCGGCCCGGCGCCTGGCAGGGCGGTGGTGCTCCGCTGCCCGGGCGCTGTGCGCGGACACTCGGAGAGCTGTAGCGCCTAGCACTGCCCCCGTGCTGGCCGCCCGATCCTCCGTGCTGGCACGCTGCCTTGTGCTCGCTCCGCGGTGTTCCCGTGGTACCTCCCGTGCTTGCCAGGGCGGGTGGCCCTTCCCCCTGCCCCGGGTGTACCTGTACCTATTGGTCTTTCTGTTTTTAACCCTCCCTTCGGGGGAAGGTGTGGAGGGTGTGGGAGCTAGAGGAGAAAATAGCAAAACATTATTTTAAAAGTACTTTGAATTAGCTCTGTCTGTGCTTTAACAACAACCTCAAAGTTTATTCTCATGACCGCCACCCTGGCAATAAAATTGGTAGGAATTACCATCCAGAGATCGATAACTGGCTGCAGGTTAGTGATCAAGGTCTGCTTTCTTCCAGTTAGTTGTTAATTCCTAAGCAGTGCTCTGTGCTAACAGCCTTTTACTCCCCTGCCTTTTCTTTTCTGTTGGCTTTAGCAAGCGGTTGTATGTTTACTGCAAACACACTTTTGTGGGTTTTGGAGTGTGTGTGTGTATGAGTTCATCCGGAGGTATACATTTGTGTATGTATGTGTATGTGTTTGTAAATGTTTATGCAAACACACGTACTGGGTAATCTTTTTATATATAGAAAGATCTAAACTTGCCAACAAATGAGAACTTGTGACGCTTGCTGTACCTCCGTGGGACATACGCAGACTGTGCAAAGTGCTTGGAACACTTGAGCACCTGGCAGGTGCCAAGAACAGTCTGCAGAAAGGGCTCAGACCTTTTAAATTCCGCTGCTCTGGGCGGAGTTTTGGTCTACTAGTGAAATTCAGACCCATCAAGAAAAGGGGATTGTGGTTGGATCTGTTATGCTGGGGTTCATTGCGGTAGTTGGGCTGTTGCTGCTGTGCCTGTGTGAGCGAGGTGTGCCATGAGCAGCTTGATGTTCGCCCAAGAGGGGAGGGAGGAGAATCGCCTTTCTGCTTCTGAGCATGAAGGAATGTTTGCTTTGCTCCCAGCATCTGGATGGCCAGGATCTCATTTCAGAGTGCTTGTTTTTTATCCAATTTTAGTATCGCAATCAGCTTGATTAGACAGTGAAGGAGAGAAGCTAGTGACATAACTCAGTCTAATCCGTGAAAGTGCTTGGTTTAGACACGACTAGGGTATGTCTGGATGCTGAAGAGGAGTGAAACTGCCCTTAGGAATGAATCGGATCTCTATTCTCCGATTTAAATACCTGGAAAATACACGGCTTGTTTCAGTCAGAGGGCTTTGCCTGATGTGTCTGTGGCTAATTACCTCTTGAGACTTTAGACTTTGTTTCCTTTGAATCTCATAAATACAGCGATGTTTTGTTTGTGAGCATGGAGTTTGTATGCCCGATTTCTGGGTTGCGTACGATTTTGAAAGGTCTTGCTGCCGCAAGATTCAGTCTTGATGCTATCCAAACTTTTCATATACATGGCAAAGGAGAAAACTCAATGGCTGCATTTATTGTTATCTACATCTCTTATTAAAGATTTTGTGTATTGTGGGTGACATTTGTGATTGTTTTGCATGAGGCAGTAGCCAAACTGAGGAAGTTGTCACAGAATGAAATCTGGTTTTGTTTTGTGTTTCATCTTGCCCCCTGGAAATCTAGGCTTAAGCATAAGTAAAGAAGGTGAGAACCTTGTCCATAATATAAGGGCTTCGTGACAATGGTACTGGTTTATTGTTAAGTTTTTGTGGTTGTCTTTTTCTCTTCGCTATTTTGCAGAGGAGCTCAAGGTAGGTGATAGAAGAAACAGACCATATGCATGCGTCATTTTAGAGCATCTCTTAGCCTTTTGCAAAGTCAAAGCTAATCGTGCTCATTTAAAATACAGATTCGATTAAATATGTAGTTTTGGTGCATGAAATCACTTTATGAACTTAGGCATCTCCCATGCTGTTGTGCAAGACACGTTCCTCATGGATTAAAAGCCATCTTCCATTTGCTTTAAGGGTGATGGCATTTGTAAGGGGTGTGTTTATCGATCACTATCAATGCTAATAGTTAGAGCAACGTGTTTGTGCGAACACTAGTACATTTTTAGAGTGAAGAACCTTGATCTTGTGAAGCGCTATGAACTCCTGTGAAGCACTAAGAGCTCATTCCTAACTTATACCTGGGGAAAATAAGTGAACGTATCGCCTACAAGATTACATAAGAAAATGGGTCAGTAAGCCTCACTTTTTTTTTTCCCCCCCCGCCCCTGACAAGTGTCTGGAGCATGAGGGTTTTTCCTTCAGCAGTGGATGCACTTGAATCTGAAATGGGCGTGGTGATGCATTTGCTGACTCACATCTTGGTAGTCTTATCTTTCCTGTTGGCTCAGGATTTATAGTATCCTTCTCTTGTAGAAGCACAGAGAAATGAGCATGGCTTTCAGCCTCAGTGGTCTGAGGTTAGGCCCCCGTTAATCCTCTGGCTCAACCTCTGTGGTATTCTGTGGCTTACTGATTTTGGATCTTGCATAAGTAATTTTTCTCCCAAATTTAAAATACAGCTTAGCTCACAGTAACCTAAAAGATTGACACTGCATGTAAATAAGGCAAATTTTAGAGTAAAGGAGGAAGCTGTTGTGCTAGCTATTATCCTGTTGCATGATAGTCACATTGCTGCTCATCTGGCTCCTTTTTAAGTTACGCTCATTTTCTGAGTCTAAATTTGCTGGTACGATTCATCCTTTCCTGCTTTTAGGTCAACAGGCATTCAGATGAAATCAAGTGCTGATGTGACTGAGATTCACAGGTTACGTTGGGTACAGTCTGACCTTATGCTCTCTGTGTTATTTAGATGGTAAAACTTCTGGTCCATGTGAAGCTGTAAAGATAGGAGTCAAGGTAATGAACCCGTGAAGTTTAACCAGACATACGTTATCATAATCTGATAACATTGCTGTAATTAACTAATCTTTCAGGAATGGGTCAAAACTACATGTGTTTCCTTTTAGGGGTTTTTCTTTTGAAGTGTGTAAATACTTTTATATATACAGACTTGAGTTTGGCCAGATCTCTAGTGGAAAACTGATCTAAAGAAATGGAGGGGAGAATCCACCCACTCTTTTACTCAAATATTTTATTTGCTTTTGTTTTAGTTTGCAAGTATGCCTGCCACAGGAAATGTGAAGAAAAGGTAAGCATATTTATTTGCCTCCCTTATTGCTGGTGATCCATATATATTTGAAGTTGAGACTACAAAATCGACTAATTAAGAATGATTGTTAAATCAGATGCCTAGGTGTCAAAAAAATTTTTTTTTTTCCCCTGGGGTATTGTTCTTGCCATTAATAAAAACCAGGGCCCTATGTAGTCAAAATATCGGCTCCAGTGGTTGAGTTTCACATTCTTCCCACAGGAGGACATGTTTCAAGTTGAAAACAGCAAATTAAGTGGGTGAAATACAAACCACACAGTTCTACCAGAAAATAAAAAATGTATTTGAGTGAATAATGTTTATAAAGGTATACACACTCACCTATATGTAATACACCTGTGTGTGTGTTTGGGTATATACGCACCCCCCTATATGTGTGTGTATATATATAATTTTTTTACAGCAACAGGTGTTTAAAGGCAAACTTTTGGCATTGGGCTATGAAAAGTGTAAGCATATTATTAATTTGTTTTCAGTGTCTACTGTAGATAGTTTCCACCCAGTTCAGTTTCATTACTAATCTCTGAGTCCCTTTCACACAAGGTGAGATCCATACTTCCATGGTCTCAGATGACTTAAAATTTCCCCATCCCTAGATTTATGTAAATCAAAGACATTTACAGAGTGTTGCAGCCTAAGTCTAGCAGTCTTGGAGGGCTTTGCTTTATTTTACCAGAACCACCCTCATGGGTTAATATTCCTTGCTTTTAACTAGAACTTTTGATTAGTACTTGCTATCTACGAAGACAGCATTTTTAACAGAACGCTGAGCTTCGGAGACCACGGCTCTAGTCCTACTACCTGCGTTGTTGACTTAATGTTTGGCGTTGTGCAAGGATTTGTTAGTTTCAGTGCTTCCACGAAATACAGCTAAATTCAAGAGAAGAACCTCTACTTAGTGAAGGACTCAGATTTGTCAGGCTGTTTGGGGAAAATCTAAAACCAAGTGTCAGTTGTCTGAGCATCTCCCGTTTTGAGTGAAAATGGTACTTGTGAATATGAAAATCACTGTGGTGTGGTATGCTGAATAAATGCAAAATTTTGGGGTTTTGTCATGAAATAAGATGATAAATTATACACAGAGGTAATTAAATTTGCAAGTAAGGTGTTACCTTTTGGAGGTTTTAATCAACTATGTACATTCAATAATGATTAGCAATAATACTGAGGAATGGTGGCCTAGAAGTAGAAGGGAAACAGCTTATTAGAAAGAAGTACTTTGTATTAGACCAGGTCGTGTAATTGATTCTTCTTTGCACAGTTGCTCTGGTTCTCCACATAGCACTTGCAGTATGGAATTCTGCTAGCTTCCATGGGAAGAATCTGGTTTGTTGATAAAGTTGGTTCCTTGCAGATTTGCTTGGGTAGGTGCTACATAGATCTGGAGTTTCCAGAAGTGATAGTATGTAAATGATGCTGGAGACTGTGGTAAGAAATTCTTTAAAACTTGTTTTGGAGACAATTTCATACATATGCCTTATGGTAAAGATGGGAAACTGTATTTCAAGTAGTATTTATGCTTTCAGCCATTTGGATATTGGGTGTTGAAAAGACTAATGTATTGAGTGCCAAAAGTATATAGTGGCATAAATATCATGGAGATACTGGTATATTGTATGTTTTTTAAATAATTGAAAAGAAATTACTAGCGTGTATTACAGAAGATAGGAAAATAAGGTATGGGAACAAGACCAATTTCAATAATCGATTATTTCTTACAAGAGACTTTTTTTTCTGATTTTCAGAGAAATAGAAAGCCAAGTAGCTTAAATTCAGAATTTTTCTGAGTCTTTTCTGACTACTTATATGAGGCTCACAGCAACACTGTCTGTAATCTTGTTCTGTCATTCATCCCGACTCAGATCTGCATTTTGCCTTTATTGCCTAGAAAGGCATCTGTATTTTCCTTTGATTATCAGATTAAGGCAGGAATGATTCTGGTGGTTTTTAAGCTTGACTGAGAATACCCTTAAATCCATCTAAGGACGTTACAAGCAACCTTAAGGATACCTGTAGCCATGATCATATGTACTGATTCGGATCCACGGGTGTGGAAAGAGTTTTGTGGACTCCAGCTGATCTGCCAGCATCTTTTCTCCCTAGAATGTGCTTTACCTCCAAGACAAGGATCATTCCCTGCATTTCTTTTTAAAACTACATGTCCACACCTTACGGGGGGGGGGGGGGTGGGGGGAGCTATTTTTGCGTTAGTTGAACATCCACCAAGACAAAGCGTGCAAGTAGTCAGCTGACGGGCATGTGGAAAGGGCGTGAATGAGAACAAAGAGCTAATGCTGCTCTTAGATCCTGTAGTCATTTTGGAAAAAAATAGTGCGTCAGCATGGGAGAGCATTACTCAAAAGACTGCTGGGGTCATGAGTGTGCATAAGAGCGTTACTATGTGCAAGTCTGGAAATAAGGCCCCCGTAACAAAACAGGTAACCTTATATATGTGTTCAGGTAAAAACAGCAGCTCAGGCCTTAGGCTGGCAACAGTATAATGCAGGTTTTCAGGCGTTGGTGAAGACAGAACCAGTATTATGCTTGCAAATGAAAAACCGCAATTTCTTCTATAATTAATCCATGAAAATGAAGTTTATGCAGACCTGAAAATAAAGTGAATTCTGAATTTGATCAGAAAGTACAAATGAAGGAAGAATCGTGCTTTGGAACTTGTCGGGATGTCAGCTGCTGCCTTGTAGGATGAACCCTGAATAGGTTCTGTGAGGGTGTTCCAGTTACCCCTGATGTAACAGTGAGCACGAAATAACAAACGTAGGCAAGCTTTGTAGTAATATTTCAAAATCTAGGGCACAAACGGAAGAAAATCTGAAGTTACAAAAGTAAAAGAACCAGGGATCAGTTTGCAACAATTTAGGCTGTTGCATTTGGTGCTATTATATCAGTTGCAGAAAGATTTACAACATTTGAAATTCTGTAACGTAAATCCACTAGATGGTGTGGATAGGTGCCAGCATAAAAATTGTATGACCTGTAAAAGAAAGTTACCCAAAAATCCATCAAAAATAAGCGTGAAAAGCCCGAACTGCACTGTCTTGGAATTGTCTGTGGAAAGGAAAACAAAATAGTGAACACAGTGGATGTGTGGATGTAACATGTTAACAGATATATCCATCTCTGTCAGGTTACCGTGTGCAATTCAGCCCTGGAGGGGAGGGCGGGTGCCTGGATACGGGATGAATTAATGGAGATGAAGGATTCACGAATTCAGAACAGATGTCAGGAAGCAGTATTTCATGCAGAGAGCAATGAATGTCTGAAGTCTCCCAGACAGGTTTGTTCAGATGAGGAGCAGTGAGGTTACGTAGGATGGAAGGGATCTAATAGTGTCCTGGGAGGTAGAGCTTCAAGTGGGCTGTGCTGTAAATACGGGGCCGGTTGATCAGTCCGTTCTTTACTAAAGATGTCCCTTAAGTGTTGTAGCCTGGGTGAACTCTCATGCCCTGTTTGTGAAACTGGCTGCTGCATGCCTGCCGGTGGAACGCCCGAGGGCTTGGTGTTCCCCCGGGTCTGCAGAGGCGTTTGATCTCACTGAAGCCTCTCGGGACAGCTCTTTGCCTGTGGACTGCTCGATGGGGCTCTTCTGCACCCCCAGCGTGGTGTGCATCGGCAGTGCTGAGCCGGGACAGCCCTGTTGTGCTGAGCATTAGAAACCTGGTACGTGTTGACCGAAGGACGCGTGGTTGTATCTGTAATGTGACTTTTCCAGTATTCTGGCTGGACGTCCTCATAGTGAGGTGTTTTCCTGCTGAGATGTATGCATGCTTACCAAGGAGGCCTTACGAACCGTACTGGTCTGCATGGTGATGGAAAAGAGAGAGTGAAAACGCTGCCCTTCTTGGACGGTACCAGGACGTTGTTAACTTGCTGGACTGTAGTGATGCCTCTTCTGGTCATGGGAAGCCCTCATGAACTTGTCGTTGACCTTGCATAGGTTAAGCTATTGTGATATATTTGATTTTGCAGCAGGCTGATTTAGAACTAAAGCCAACCTTTCAAATTATTGTTATACCAGCATACAATATTAAGTTAATCTGCTATAATTTTTTTTTTGTGCTTTATTCATCTGTGCTTTTTTTCTTTAAAGTAATAGGAGCAGAAGACCACTCTAGAGGAAAGTGTTTTGTGTTTCTATATGTATTGTATTTCAAAACTCTCTAAAAGGCAGCATTTTTGTTTTCACGCTGAAAAGCATCATACGAATGAATTCTGAAAGAATGTTTTGCTGTACCAATCCCAGTTCATTTAGGTAATTACTATTTTGTACAGCCTCGATCTGTGGGTGTTTAACTTGGAAATATTTCTCTATAGCTATTTATTCAGATAAACATATCTAATGAGTGTTCCCTGAGGTTTCTGGAGCCCCAGGGCTTTGCTCTGGATTTTGCTCTGCGAACTTGAGTCCGCTTTGTTTTGTAGCTTTGTCTTGGGGCATGTCTTTCTGCATATGATGTAGCAATACTTGTTTGTCCCACCAAAATGCTTTTGCTCAGCTCTCTCTCCTGGGATACCATTTTTTTCCATCTTGTACTCTATCAGGTATGTGGTGCAAAGTGGGGGAATTGAAGGGCATCGTGTCGTGACTCTAGCCAAACTTTGTTCTTTGATGTCTGGGAATTTGAAAACCAGTCACTGTGTCCTGTCCTGGGGAAGACTGAAAGTGAGAGGGAGAATGTCTTGACCTCTTGAGATTTTATTTTACTGATTTTATTACGTTTGTAAGCAAATGCTTAAATTCTCTTACAGTAAGCTTGAGTATTTGCTGAAGTCTTTTGCAGAATCAGGTGTGACCCAGCTTTATGCCTTTGCTTAGCAAACATTGCATGCATCCCTAATTCAACCTTTTTGCTGTGCTTAAGCCAAAAAGACATTTTCTTTAAATAACACAGTTTGATTCTTTGCTAGTCTGGAATGATGTTTCAGAGAAATCAATATCCTAGGCAGATGGTTCTATGATTCTTTACAGTTCCAGTAAGTTTAATTTATTTATATATGGGTTTGATTCAGCACACTTCCTCCTTCACCTTTCAAGTAGTTGTCTTAGATGTCTCAGTGGAGTGCAGATTTAATCAAAGCTTCAGAATTTTGTATTAATGGTCTAAAATCCTTGTTTAGATTATTTTCCTGAGTTGTTGCATGCCACCTGAATACTGGTAAAGCTAGACCAAACAGTTTATTACTTTCAAATACTGTAGTTTATTTTTTGTGGAGAAATAACAGATTTATAATACATTTTTAGCATTTTATCATTTATAAAGCCACCAAAACTGTTTTAATTGTAAAAGGTATAAACCCTGATGTGACACTTTGTCCTGCTACTTTTCTCAAAGACTGTAATTTTTCTACTTCTGTTTTTCTAGACATTTGTATCTGAGAAAATTTAATTCTTTGCTTGACCCCGTTCTTCCTTTTTCTTTAGATTGTTTAAGCTGTTACTGATTGAAGAGGATTGAAAGAAAGCTTCCCACTGCACTCAAATTCGTATCTTCCCATGATACCCTAATATTTTTTTCTTAGTCTCTTTAACAGTCAATGAAATATGAACATGAGTATAGAAATATGTGTAGAAGTAAACAAAAACTTAACTTGAAATACTGTAAAAAACATGACTAGCAGCACTACAGAAGGGAGAGTGACAGTAATTACAGCAATAAAAATTAGCAAGGAGTGATAATTGGGTTTGGTTCTGGTTCTGGCTTGTATGTTCAACTTGTGAAAATAAAGACCTTCCTGTCCACATATCTGTAAATATATACAGAGTATATTGGTGTGTATAGATATACTCTCTATATATACAGAGTAATATTGGCCAGATATTTTCACTTTGGAGGTTTAAAGCACAACCTCTACTGGCTCTTGAAAGGCTTTATTGACTTCTGTCACTTAGCTATTTTATGGACTAGTTTGTGAATAAACCTTGTGCTTACTTGGGGCAGCCTTGTTAGGGTTTTATGGCTGAGCCTTGGCTCTCGCGGTGGATGGACGTGACGGCGGATACTTCCAGCCTGTGAAGAGAATCAGTGGCCTTTGGCAGTCCAGGGGGGCAGATACTTACGAGAGAAACATGGTGCACTGCCGTGTGGCAGCCTCTCTCGTGTGCTTTTGGAGCAAGAAGGAAGGGTCCTCCTCCTTGTGTAAGGAGGTAAAGAGGTGTCACGTTTCTCTGTCAAAATTGCCAAGAGTTTCAAGGCAAATTATGAGGGCTGTTGCTTCATTTACTTTCCTGAAATGTAGTTTATATTCCTGAAATGACGTCTAACGTAATAGTTCCCAGAAAGTGGCCGAAAGTTATACATGCTCACGGTCCCTCTGTCTTACATGTTTTTAACACACACATGCAAACAAGGCAGCTATGTGAGGTGCTGCTTTTTTTTTTTTTTTTTTTATTTCCAGTCTGGTTTCTCTATAAACAGAGGTCTGATGTAATGCACTGTAATTCATTGTAACTGGACTGTCCCCTGAATATCATCAGAAAGTCACCGTTATCTGAATGTGACATTAGTGCACCCTGGTCCATCGTTTAAACAGCTCCGTTAACTGTTCAGAGTTGAGTTACGGACAACGCATTCTTATTAGTCATGTAATAACCAAAACTGTATTTATTTGTGATTGTGGAGTAGTTTCATGTTTTCCGGCTACTTGTGTAAATAATGCCTGAATGAAAAAAAAAAACAAAAACCAACCCAGAAAACCCCAACCATCCCCTCAACCCAAACATGTTACTCATAGTCCTCTTTTACCTTAAGATTAGACAATTTTACACATTTTCCTACCTGTATCAGGAGTTTAATTTAAATGCTAATCTCAAATGCACACACTTGGGTTTCTTTGATTTTTTCTTTTTTTTTTTTTTTAAGCAAAATTTGAAAGAAAGCTTTCTGTTTAAAAGTTCTTCACTTCTAGCTCCTCTATACTGCACTGAAGTTATGGGAGTGGAAGGGTGGTGACTTCTCCTGTGTGCAGTGCACGGTATGTCCTGAGTGCAGGACTCTACTTACTGTTCGTTGCTAAAGTGTAAAGTATGTACATAGGCATTGTCTCTAGACTTCCAGTAGCACTGCCAGAAAGAATTTTGACTTGTAGTCCCAGGCAAGGGGACTAAAAAAAAAAACACAACCCCTCTCCCCCCCAAAGAAAACCCCAGCTACTAAAAAACCACCCAAATTTCTGAATTTAACATAAGTGCAACCTGCTCCGTCTTGTTAGATTACTAGTTCCATTAGTAAAGTGAAACTAGGGAAGAGACTGGTAGCAGAAGTAAGCGGTACTGGACTGGACTCCTCGGAGCAGTGGTGAGTTTGGGTTTTTTTCTGGGTTTTTTTTTTTCATTGGAAGAGAAGATGGTCTCTGAGGTTTCCAAGGTTACTGTGTTCCTGCTAATGTCTGGTCTCTGCTGTTTCTTCAGTCCCTGCACTGAAACTGGTGTGCAGGTTGGTGCAGTATGTGCGCAGTGCTACCTGGCTAGGTTGGAAGGGGAGGCAGCTGCCTATCTGGGGCGTTACCATGTCTCCAACTATTGCCTCTGTTCGCTCTCTTTGAGGGTGACAGTTTTTTCTTCCTTTTCTGTTTTGCATGCTGCAGCAGCTTGCTATTGGGAGAATTCAGCACGTGTATTCAGAAGGGTGACAAGAATTCCTGCTTGAATGTTTAAAACAATACAGAATTAGAGCAGAAGACAGGTTTGCCATGGGTCAAAACGTGTATTACTTTTTAAAGAGATGGCCACTACTTGGCTGGTGAGAGTTTAAACGTAGTGTTTCTCTTGAACTTTCTAACCGTGTTTGATACTTGCACTCAGTTGCATTTCAAACACTACAGATGCTGTGTTAGACTTTCTCAGAAAAATAAACAAACAGAATAACACCAATTTTTCACCTGAATGCCCTGTGAATCATAACATCTTACTTTTAAGTGAGTTTGAAGTAAAGCTCTTTTAGCTTTAAAGATAATTGAGCAACCTGAAAACCACTTGCGTTGCTGAGATCAGCAAAATGCGGCCAACTTGTACACCGTAGTTAATGTGGCCCTGCTGAAAGTGTAGATTAAAACTGTCGTGACCAGCAGTGGACCACATGGTGGGGACTGCTTCTTACAGGGGTTCACGTGATTGGTTTTCTCTTTGGGGTTTCTTTGGATGGGAAGGGGGTGGAAGGTGTGTGGGGGGGTGTGTTTCAGAATGGTTCTGCGTACCCCTCTCAGATTTTGGGCAGAGGGAGTCAAAGACTTAGATGAAAACTTCGTGTCATGTTGTTTTCAGGAGACGGCTGCGTGAACGAACCTTTGTGGTTGACGCGTTTGTGGGAATCCATAAATCTGAACGCGCTCAGTAAGGCTGAAGTCTTCAAGGACTTTTTTCATCGGCATTCTTTAGCATATTATCTTACCATGCGCGCTGTCCTTTTAGTGCTGCCTGGCATTGGGCTAGAATAAAAATATTTGCAGTTAAATCCAAGGGACTGCTGTATGAACTTTGTAACTGACATTTGCAGCTCAAAGGGGTCTTCAGATTTTTCCCTGACTGTACCCAGAAGCGGTATTTTGCAGATCCTTCTGTCTGCAAAATATTTTGCCCTCTGTTAGATATAATACTGCTGCAATGAACTGTGTAACGAATAAACCTTCAGATTCAACCAGAACTGTAAGCTACTGGGGGACAGGAGACTTGAAATTGCTTTTTATGGGCATAAACCTTGCATTGTTTAAGCGGCAGAAGGGCTGTGCTGGAGTGTTGTATATCTGGCAGTTAGTTTGCTGGGGCTTCCAAAAAATGACGAAGTATTTTAAAGTATGCTGGTGGTTTTAGATAAGAGCTCTCATGGAGACTTACTGTTTCGGATAGCTGGCTGTGTTGTGCAAGACCCAGCTGGGACTTGTACAACTTCAAGGTTTGTTTGTTTCCTTGCTGATTTTCTTTTAAAAATAAATCTAGTGCTTGGTAAGGGGAAAAGAGGATAAGATGGTGGTGGTGAGGGAAGAAAACACAACGATTTCTGGTTTTTTTTAGTTCAGGACCAAAATACGGATGGGCTACATTTTCATTACAGATATGAACTTTCCCAAGGAAAATCTTGGGGTGTTTTAGAAGAGTTGGGGTTCTTTGTTTTTCCTCCTATGCCCTGTCCTGTTCTGCTTTTGGGAGGAACCTCTTTACTGGTTCAGTTATTTTCTGGCTTGCTCTGATCCTTTCTGTATAGCTACAGGAGATCTCTCACAGACTTGGCATGCATCTTTTTGGTTTTTTAAGAGAGACAGAAAGGCATTTATCAGCCTTCTAAAGTGGGATCAAAAAATCCGGGAGTAATGCATGTTACATTGCTGCTCCTTGGAATGGTCACTTCGGTCACATTGAATAGTTTATGCCACATTTGTCTCTGGGAAATGGGAGTCAAATAGCTTACAAGAATATACCACTCCTTTCTTCGTGAGTTACTGTTAGAAAAAGTTATTCTCGACCCTGCGGGCTACTTTGGCCTCCTGGCTTGCTGAGCAGTGCACTCCCATGGTTTTTCCAAAGGATTCTGTAAAGTTCCTGCTGGAGAGGTCACTGCCTCTTTGACGTGACTCTTGCAGACTTGCCAGCGCAGACTGAAACCAAGCCTGTGCTAAACTGCTGGGCTTCTCTTTGTATTGTCCGACTGAAAGAGCTCTCTTTCCTTCTTGTGATTTAATACATTTATATGTTAAACTGGCCTTAGTGAGATGGGGAGAGTCATCCTGCAGATGGATGGTTTTCAACTCTAGGGAAATAAAACAAACAGACAGAAAACCCCAAAACTTACTACTTTACCAGCGTCTGACATGTGATTTCTGCCTTTGTACGCTCTCCGTGATGTTGAGTGGAAAGGACTGGCATTGCTGCCTTCTGGAGCCCTCCTCTACCACATTCCCCTCTTCTCTGCAATATGTATTAAGAAAAAAAATCGCTCCCGACCCTGATTTTAACCTCAGTTTATTGTTTAAATATTGCTTTCATGTTATCTTTAATACTTTCATTTTATGGACGTCTATCTGTCCCAGATGTTAGAGGCGCTCTGGAAGCGAAGCAGTGAAACCTGCGGGCTGAGCAGTGACCTCTGCAGACAAAGCTCACGTCTCCTCCTCGTAAAACTTCTGGTCCTGTTCACTGTGTGGTGCCATCTGTGACCACAGGAACCGTGATGCCTGTAGCTTCTATCACCATTGCTCAGGTGCTGGAAGCAGACTGAAGCCCTGAGAAATCACAGCAACATACATATGTTTAAGGTCCAAAATTCTGAGGTACAACAGCTCTGGTGTACATCTGCCTTCCACTCGAGAAAATACTCTCCATGCTGGTAGTTTGTTCCTTTGGGAGAGGAAGATGCCCGTGGAACTGTATCCCTGTTGCGTGCTGGGGCCCTCTCCGTCTGGTCATGTTGCAAAATTTGACTTTACAAATGAAGCATGCTTTCTCATGGGGATTACACTAAAATAAATAGGCTTGGAGTTCTGAAAGGGTAACGTAGTCCCCTGAGGAATGTGTAACTAATTAAGCTTGGAGGGAACAGGTCTGATACAAAGGAAGCAGAAGTCAAGTCTCTCAAAGATGTATGAAATTTCCAAAATTAGGGATTTTTTTTTTAACTATACTCTAAAGCGGCAGCAAAATAAGACATTTTGAGCAAAGAGACTACGTTTTTGCACTCATTTAACATCAGACAATTTCAACCTACTTTATAAATCTGCGGTTAATCAGATTCACTCAGGAGAGACAGTAGCTAGCGCTCCATTTACAGTTCAGACTGGCCAGCCAAACCACAGTGCATAGGGTTAGTGCAAAGTCCAGTAAAAATCCAGGTGCACGATCTTGGCTCCTGCTGGCTCATTTAATCCCTGTTAGTTACACAAAAGTTCTGACTGAGTTTCTTGTCCTTTGCGTCTGAACCCTTTTGGAGCAAATTCAGTGATGTGATAAAGGAAGGAATTTCATCTCTGGTTACTGGTTTATATTTATCAGGAGAAAGTCATCCGTTTTTGATTCTAGGAGTCTTCTGTTTCATTGGAGTTTTGAAGAGGTTCTTCTATTTTATCCTTTTTTCCAAATAATCTGCATATGTCCTGTATGTGCTCTTTGGAGAGCCGGAGCACAGCTGTCATGATGTAGGTCAGGACTGTGACTTGGCGAGGTCAAATATGACAGCGTGCAGAAAGCTAGACTTGGAGGTGGCAAAGGTATGCGCACAATACGTTGCTGTATCTTGGGATAACGGCGTTCCGAGTTACTTGGGAAAGGTTTCTGCTCCTCCAGTGACTTTGTTTGAAACAGCTTTGTTGCTTTGTTTTGGGAAACAAGGATTTGTAGGTATATAAACATCCTAAATTTTGAAATCCCTTCCGAAGGTACGTAGCTTTCGTTGCAGGTGCTGGTGTCACGCTTTGTTTTGTAAGGCATCATTCCAAGTAGACAGAAGGGAGTTGTGTGTGGGTCAGGACTGTAGGAACATGGCGTAGATGTTGCAGAGCTCAGTTACTCATGGGTTTTTTTCCAAGAAACTCATTGAGAGCTTCTCAAGTTTCAGCTAATCCTCTTTACACCTTGATGAGGTGGGTGAATGTAGCGTTAGTGTTATTTCAGCAAATAAAAAATACCAAAGCTGAGAAATTAATAAAATGGTGCTAAAATAGGACTGAATTTGGCTTTGAATTCAGAGAGCTCCTGGCTGTATTTGTTCTGTCTTTCCCTGTAGCAACTTTATCACAGAAAGAGAGAAAAAAATGTAATGTTTTGGGGGCTTTTCTGATGTTACTTGGCTTCTGCTTGCTGTATAATAGCATAAGAGACATATAGATCATTGTATTTTATTTGTAATCATGAGCCAAGTCCTGTAACAGTTTCTCAACTGTAGTTATCTTTGCAATTTACAACGCAATTTTTTTGTTTGTGTCTTCCAAACTGAACTTCAACACTGCTTTATGCTAATCCCGTAGGAGGTTGTTTCCACAGGGTGTAAGAATTTGATATGCAGTGAAAGTGGTGTGTAGTGCTGATTTTACAGCCTTCTCTTTTTTCTTTTGGGGAATACAGTTATATCTCGTTTATTAAAATACTGTGGTGACTGCAGAGTGCTTGCTCAGTTTCGGCTGTGTTTGCTAAGTCTTCCTTTAAGGCTGCGGTTTTCAGTGTGTCCAAAAATGCTTAACTTTAAGAGGAAAATTCAGTGGTTTCGAGCACACTTTAGAGCTGCCCTGTGTGGCATGAAGTGCTGAGGATACTTGCTATCTCCAGCACAAAAGCCTGAATTAGATACTAATATCACACAACTATTTAAAAAAAAAATAGTGTATTACTATTGTAGCTTTTTAATCCCAAGTTAATATCCCAATAATGTCCTTTTTTATTCTCTAATGTGGATGTACATGTTTAATTTTCTCATGCTACAAGTTGTACCTGTGAGAGCACAGTTATTTAAAGGTGCTCTGCACTCAGTGTCCTTTAGGTTGTTTCGGTAGTGAGTAAGGGGATTTACGATTGGAGTGTTTTGGGGGGACGGGTCGGAGAAGGGGGATGTCAAAAGAGGAAGACTAAGCAGAGAGATTTCTTATGGTTTTTCAAGATTTAATGGCACACCTGTAGGTTTAAATAAACAGGTAAGTGTGTGTGTGTTTAAGGGGGGGGGAGTGTGTGTGGAGAGAGACACACGCATAGTAAATATGTCCGTGAGCTTTCCATTTGGACTTTTATTCAGTCATTTATGCTACAGTCACAAGGTTTCCTAAAATCACCATAACTTTATTTAGTGGATGTCCTCAGCTTCATTTTGCTGCTCTTTTCACCCTTTCTCATCAGTTTTGTAGCAGGATGAGTAGTGAACTAGACTGAATAGATTTTTTAGCAGGTCACACGCATTTGAGAGATTCCTTTCCCTGTCTGTCCTCTGTGTTTGTGGCAGACATACCAGCATGTCCTACTTGGTGAAACTGTGGCTTGGAAGAAGCAATTTGTTGCAGCCAAATGGTTGAATTACTTTTGCAAAAGCAGTATGATAGCGTTTGAGATTTGGACTTTGAAATGCACCTTTGGTTATAACTGGCATATTCTCTGAAGACGGTTCTTCCTCTGAAAGGTCACCTATTTCTTGCAAAAAGAAATTCAAAAGTAAGGAAGATAAAATGGAAGATGCATCTAGGAGTACAAGAGCATTGAAATCTAAACACCAGCTACGGCAGCAAATGGCCTGTTGTGCAGCAGTGGGGGCACTGCTGTGTCTCTGTCACCAGCCAGCTGGGACAGATTTTATTTCCTTCGTGCCAGATACCCGCCATTTGTTGACATTTTTATTTTGTTTGAGTTAACATTTATCTCGTACTGGTTGGTTACTCATTAACCCATGTGACGGGTGTTACAGTCATGTGAAGGAAAAGTACCAGCCGATTCCCTGAAGTCAGGGTTTTTCATCAAAGTAGTTGTTTTAAATCTTTTTCTGTTAATATGGGACTCATTCAAAGTAAGGCTCGATTCAGGAGGTATCACCTGATTTGTGTTTCTCTATTCACTGTGTTGTAAGACCAGGTCGTTTGTCTTTCAAATGTTTGCTTGGTTATTTGTGGGTCGACTAAAGTGTCGACATGTGGGTATGCATATGCGCTGGGATAACTGTTTTTGAAAATCAGGCAAGGCGTTTCCACGTGCTGGTACTGCTCGTTAATACATCAATGTACACGCGCAAAATCGTAAGTACGGGAAAGTGCAGAAGCTGACGACACCTCGGCCGTGTGGAGCCGTGAAATATTACACTAATGCATATCCAGTGTGTTTCTTACAGGAATGAAGATACCATTGAAAGCTGACAAACCAGGGGATTGCAGATACCTTTAAGATGAGCTGTAGCTTCTGCTGGGGGATCAGAAAAGTCTCTCTGAAGTTTATTGCTTTGTGCAGGTGGTACAGAGTGCGTGGCTTTTTAAACCAGTGGCTGAGCCATACTCCAGTTTCTGTCTCTGCACTGGTACTGGATTGAAGTCCTGCAGTCTTGCTGTCCAGTGCTGTACTTTTTCACTAAATGCTGGGTTTTTTTAACATATCTCAGTCCTTTGAAAACTAGGAAAAAGAGTTGGAGCCATAGCCTCCACTTCGGTTGTCTAGACCTCGTGATCGCCTCCCTCTTATCTGGGAACGTGTCAGCTCTTCTGCTTTTAACCTGTGTCTGTGGAAGGATTTGCTGCAGCTGCTCATGAGAACTGAAATTGGGATACATCGAGATCTTGGCTATTTTGCTTCATCTGGAAGAAATATGCTGTTTGTGTATGTGGAGTCAGAGGAATAAAAGTCAGTGCCCCTTGGGTGATTCGGTGTGTCTTGCATTGAGTTTTGTAGCTCTCAGACAGTAGCAGGGCATCCAAATCTGGCTGTGTGGTGCATTTTGAGTGCTCTGCAGTTCAGTGACAGTTCAACGTCAGTGGCCCCGTGCAAGGGTGAAAGGACTGCGATGTACACCGGAAAGGTTAGTGTGTGACTCTGTTAGTCCTGGTGCAGTACTAGCTAATGCAGGTGTGACACACCCCAGGAGAAGACGGAGTTTATCTGTAAAGGCGGGATGTGATACACAGCTCTTGCAGGCATAGTGAAGCTCAGAGAATTAAAAATCCAGCGTTACCCGTAACGTTAGCTCTCACCTTCTTACAGTCCCGAGTCTCTCTGAGTTGTCTGAATAAGATGCAACAGATCTGCCAAAAAAGATGTGTAATTCTCCGCTGAAGTTCTTTTCCAGTGGATGTCCTCAGTGCTCTTGTGTCAGAGTAAAGGGGATTTTTCTTTTTCTTCGACAGTGAGTCAGCTGTAATTATGAGGAGGTTAGCAGCAAGTTGTGTTTTGGTTAGCCAAGAGGAAAGAAGATGCTTGATTCCTCCAGGGTTATTAACAGTGGAGGGAAGGGAGAGAGTGGAGATGACATTTGTGTTCTCCAGTGATGACACATTTATTCTGCAGTGGTTCCAGTTATTAATTATGTGAACATGTAATATGAGTTAATCTCTGCTTTTCCGCACTGCTATCCTGCCAGCCTACAAACTTCTTCGGGATTTCCATTAATTCTCTCTTTACTTCCTAGTGTATAGGCAGTGAGAGAAAAGTAATTGTTGGAATTTCTGGTTTTATCTATTTTAACTGTAGGTTTTGCTCATGTGAACACCAGCAAAACCTGATTTTTTTAGTGGTTTTGATAAGTACTAGGTAATTGCATGGTCAGGACAACTGTGAACGGTCTTTTCTCCATAGATGCAGTGTTTGTTGCTCCCGGTGGTGGTGCAGGCTTTGATTCTTCCTGCTGTGGATTGCTTTACCTGGTGGTTTGCCACTTGGGCTTGAGAGGAGAGTTGGTGGTTGTAATTGAAGGTGGCGTATGAAGTTTTATGTGCTGTGTCAGTCAAGCGGTCACAGAGGCAGATGTTGTCTTTGCTTTCAGCAACAGGAATGCTATCATAACAGCTTAGTTACCATCTTCCATGTGTTCAGTATGGATGTTCAGTTCGGTAGACTAGTGAATCAGGAGTGGCAGTCGTGAAACCAGCTGCAGAAATGCAGCGTATTAACCTCAGACTTGCAAGCCCACTGAGGAGTCAGAGGGTGCAGCAGGCAAACCTCAAGGGTTCGTACCTGTTCGCTTTAAGGATAGCGGGGAGATAACGAGGAAGCTGGGAACTGAAGGAAGCTACCTTTTTTTTATTTCTTTTTATAAGCACTTTGTGATTTAGGAAGTTGTGAGAATCGGAGATCTGTCTTCCATGCGCGTGGTTAAAGGCGGTACCTGAGCGTTAGGAGCGGAGTGGGTTGTTCTGGTGTAGTCAGCTCGCTCTCTTTAATCTGTGCTGCCTGTGGGACTGATGTTTCTTTTTGTTCTTGCAGCTTGCTCTGTTGCGTGGACTGCGTTGTCTTTTTATTGTTTCGAGGGTTATAAATGATACGTCCAGCCCCTTCTGCTCTCTGTATGCAGTGACTTGAGTGCTGGTGGGACAGCTCACCAACAGTTCCTGAGAGAAAACTCAACCTTTGGTAGTCCAGGTGTTGCCACAGAGTTTCTGGCTCCTCTCTGCTGCCTGAGAGATGAGTCTGTCGTGGAGAGCCGTAACTGTGAAGGTGAACATGTTAAATGAAGCAGATTTCACTGGCGTTAGCCTCAAGGAGCTCGTTAAAGTGAGCATGCGTGATGACTATTACCGAAGCTCAGCAGTGGCATAAACTGATGAGCCATAGTCTTTTTGCTGTATGTGTGAAGTCTGAGGGTGCCGGCTGCATGAGACTGTAAAAAGAAGTTAACACTTGCTTTTTCAAAGATCCTAGTGTAATCCGAGTTAGTTATACTTTTTCTGGCTTTCTTTGCATTTTGGTTTTTGAATATCCAAACAAGGTGGTTGCAGGTTTTTTTGGGTGTGATGTGTACAGAACATGTTCTCCATAGGAAGTGTTTTAACTTGGAGCCAAGCTTCTGAGATGATGTCAGTACACAGAATATCTATTCTTCTTGCTCTGCTCAGTCCACACCCCATGAAAATTCCAGAACAAGGATAGGGTGTTGGGAACTGCTGAAGTTCTGTGTTACTTGAAAAGCAGAATACTTAATTATTGACTAAAACGGCGATGATATTAGAAGAATTCTGCGAAGGATGAAGGGGGGGAGAAAGCCTTCCATGTTTCCCTTCATATGTAACCTGAGGGAAGACGTTACTCTTCAACCTGTTTCACTGCTGACAGCATGTGAACAGGGCACTGAGTTAGCACTGAGCTAATGCGAACTCCTCAGGGAGCTGAGAGAGAGTACCGCAGCTGAGGAGACCCAGATTCCTCCCCTGGTCTGCTTGGTGCTCCTTTGACTCTGCCTGGATTTCACAGTATTGAAGGGAGCTCAATCAGTGGGACTGGGTCATCTTCAGAGGAAGTATCCTTCTTTCCTGATTTGATTATCGTGTTTTATTCCAGGTGGTGACACCCTGCTTTTATCCAAGCAACTACGAACTGGTAAGTGTTTTTGGCACTACTGACATCCATCAGGTTTTATTAGGTTATAGGTTAGGTTATTGCTGTAGCCCCCTACAGTCCCTAGTTATTTCAGTACTGTGCCATCACCCGTCCCCCTGTGAGGGCTTGGCAAACTGAGGCTCTGTTACGGACGCTTGTTACGGTGTCCTGTCCTATGCAGGAATCTGGTGGTTCTCTTGAGCGTTTTGCAGGACTAACAACTGCGTGAACTGTTTTCTGCTGCTTAGGATTCTTCTTAAGCTGGGCTGGGGACCTGTCTGTGATGCAGCAACCGTGTGCAGTTGTCCGTATTACATGATCTGCTTTTGTTTGGTGCTTTAAATAAAAACCAGACATTAGTAGTTTCCACACACTGATGTCTCACGTTAGTTTGAAAGTACGAATAGCAGACCCTTTGGTTGGTGCTTGTTGTTTTGTGTTGATGGTGGAAGAGAGGAACTTAACTCATGGTTGTCAGCATAGGGAAATGATAAGCATTTTCTGGCTTGCGTGACTGAATTCCGTTATTTTAGCTCCAGGGGTAACTTGAACGATGCCTGGAGGATGGGGTGTAACGGTTATTTGTTGAACCAGCACTGCCACCTGCTCGTGTCACTACTAGGAGTGATCAGCCAGCAGCTGATGCCCAAGCGTGTGTTATAGGTGTGTGATGCAGCCGCTGGTGATGAGCAATCCGACATCTCACTTCTGCCTTGCTGTGCGAATTGGCCAAGTCACTTTGCATATTTTTGTGTCTTGATTTCCCTGCTGGAATAATTCAGGAAATAATACCTACCTAATATGAACCACAGAAATAAAAAGGTCCTGTAGAAGTGTTGGTTCATGCTTTTCTTAATTATTATCCTTTAAAAGAAAGGCTAGAACAGTAATCAGTGATTCATGGTGATATGAGGAGTGAGAATATCAACTCAGGGGAGGTCTGTCCTAATTCTGACCCCGTAATTTTATGAATTAGTCCATGCCAGACTCTGAGGATCCTGTATGGCATTAATGCTGAAATTATAACTAGAGAAGAAGCCCTTTTGTGTGTCTGCAGCTCCTGGCCCTAGATGTATACTGGTAACCACAGCTGCTACTTCTTTCGTGTTTTGCACACAACCTGAATATCGATTCTGACATGGAAAGTTTGTCGTCGTGACTCAGCAGCAATTTTAAACACACAGCAACCGGCGGGATATGTTACCGTTCATTACCATTAACAATTCTGGTTGAACTTAGTTTAGCGAGCTGTGAACATGGGGCAGTGCTGGTGATCTGCGACCAAGTGACTGCAGCCTGCCGATTGCTGGACGGTACGGACGGCAAAAGTGACCTAACCCGTTCCAGTTTACTGTCAGGCACGGAGCCAGAGGTGCGTTCTGTCCCTGAAGAAAACGTTTACTGGCTTTAGGTAGGAGAAGGGGTGGAATTCTATTTAAATTTCTTTCCGGGAAAGCTATAGGTGAAATATTTTCACTGTGTAGTGTGCAATATGTTCTTATTACTGAGAGTGAGATTGAGCAACGTATTTTGCTTCTGATGTGAAATGTGAGTTTTCTAGATTAGGAGTCTGCCTTGTGCACAGATAAGTTTTACCTGTTTAGTGAAGGGTTCTGTTGTTCTGAAGGATAATCCATGACAATATTAGCTGTAAGCAATTTCTTTTACAACTATTTTGAGTGTGAAATCCTGAGAAGATCAAGAAGAAGTGGTTGAGATCTTTGGTAATAGGGAGGGCAGTACTGTATTCAAATGAACCAAAACTTCGTTGCATTGCAGTTTGCTGCCAAACCATGGATTTCTCCCCGTTCATTCCAGCCAAGGAGTCCCGACCTCGTAGTTCTCGTGTAAACAAGCAGTGCACCCGCCTGCTCTGCCGCCGTGCTGCGTGTATTTAGCCAGTGTAATGGTTGTCTGTATTGCTGTCCTGAATATGGCTTTTAGCAAGAGCTGTGCTTAAACTCTCCGTGACACGTTTGTGGGAAGACTGTTGTAGCCGATAAAACTCACAGATCCCTTTTTCTTCAGACTGGGGGTTTTATTGGTTTTCGGCTGGGCTATGTGTTTCCAAAGAGGCCCTTTCTTCCCAGTTCCCACGAACCGTGTGTCTTGAGGCTTTGTGATGACATCAGGACGCTGTAGATCGACCCAACGCAGCTGTTCGGAGTTTCAGGTGCTAAAATACAAACCAGCTGCTGTTCAGTGTTCTAATGCCACTTTATGTGGTCAGACACATTCCTCTGACTGGAGAAGGGGGGACAATGTTAGTCCGGTTCTCTTAATTCAAGTCAAGGGTTTAGCAAAGATGACCTATTCCGGTGCACTGCATTTTAGCTCATGAAGAGGTGGTGGGTTATTTGCGGCAGCTGACTTTCATTGCAGAGATGTATAGCATGACCCAAAGACTTTAAAAGGGAAACAAATAAAATGGAGGGCAGAAAAAGTGCTGTGGTCACTGCTTTTGAATCTGAGCTGACTTAGCCTGTGTAACAGTTCTTCTAAAATTTGATAAAAATCAAAGACGGCATGTCTGTTTAAACAACCTTTTCTGGAATTGTTGGATCTTATTTTGAAAGATTTTCAGTTAATCAGTTGATCTTATTTTGTAAAATCAGTATTTTTAATGAAAATAAGTTGCTAACAAGTACACACATTTTTCTTAAACAAGTCTTTTTCTCGAGTGCAGCAAAAAGAAGAGAAGGTTTAATCTGTAACCTTAAAGCTCCAAATACTTTTCATCTATTACTTCAAAAAGATAAAAATAAAAGGAAAGCCAATAGAAGGATATTATTTTTGAGGTGATTTTTAGATTCTAGGAGGTATTGTAGGACAGTTAAAGATGCTTCAAGAGGGCAGTAAGTTTGTCTCCTTCATTGAAATTTTTTTTCCCATCCTTCATGATAGTGTATCTTTGAAAAGAATAAAGGAAATTAAATCTCAGTCCCTCAGAGGCCCATCGCCTAACCCACGAAAAGTCCTGCAGTAATGAAATGAGGCATGAAGGCTTGAACCTCTTCTCATAGATGGATTCTTCTCTTAAAATTACTCTATTGGTTGAGTGGTCCTTATCACTGCGGAACTTGTCAGTTTTAAGGCACTGTTAAGTAGTGATCTTTACCAGAGAAATTTCTGATTTAACCTTTATAACCTTTCTTCTTCCCCTCTCTTTTTTTTCCCTCCACCTAGTTCCCAAGCAATTCTGCATATTTGTAGTGCTGCCATTTAAACATCACATTTCAAAACCAGCTGTTAGAATGTGGAAATATTAAATGGACACTTACCCAGCTACTTATGCTTTATTGTCACATCACTTCAAACTGAAGTTTGTTTAGCTGTTTCTAAGTCTTGGGCGGAAGCTTAATCACTGTGATAGGAATTGGGAAGTGGGAAGGGGTGGCGGGGGTTCTGCTTTTGTTGTTTTGCTTAACTCTGTTTTCCTGAGGTATGCAAGCCTCTCTTCTGCTTGCAGCAAGAAAAGTCAAAGACTTTCACATTCAGCACTGCCTAACAAACCAAAAATCTCATTTTGAACAGGGAGTCAAACTGCGCTGTTTCAAAGGAGGAGGGGACAGAATAAAACTAATTGTACGAGAAAATGGGGTGGAGGGCGGCGGGGTGGTTTGTAGGTGGGGTTTTAGCTTGTGTGTCTGTTTTTGCTTGGTTTTTTTTAAAGGAGTGGGAGAATACCTTGAAAAAAAATTGCTGAAAGAGCAAGAGGTGGAGTCACAAAGGCCTCATCCTAATTGCATATCTCATTTTCACTTGAAACCTGTGGTAGTTAACGCATACCTTCATGTGTCCAACCTAGTGCCAGCATTTTCTCAAAAGAAATCAAAAGTGAACTTTTGTGAAAATGTGTTATGATACAAAGGAAAACAAAAATGAAATCCCAAGTTTATGTGGGGAAAGAGAGGAATGGAACAGAAAACCTTAAGAAAACACAGTACTCTAAGTGTTTGAAAGAGAATGAATCCTTTTTTAGCAAACCCCCTCCCATTCCTGTATTCCGTGGTGCCTGGTGATTGCAGCCCTCCCCAGATGCGTTGACTGAGAAAGTTCAGTAGATATGACAACACGCATTTTTATTCTTACTGCATTCATTTACTTTTTAAACACATCTTCCCTGGGGGGAAAAAAAAAAAAATGAAGCGGTCTGTTGTTCCCATGAAGCACAGTCCATCTGGTTTTTAACGTGAGCCCGCAAGAGGTTTTTTTGAGAAATCTGAGGCTAATATACCGTTTGTGCTGTTGGGAAGGCCGGGGCGTGTAGATGAAGATTTGCATCCTCCAATTTCATTTTCAGTGGCGCTTCAGTGCTAGAAGACGTGAGATTGTTAACTTGGGTTGATCAGGTATGACCTCCAGATACCCTGGAGTACGGTGACAGTGAGTAAGCTGAATTAGGAACTGATACGTGCAGCAATTCCTCCCTGCCAGCTACGGCTGTTTCCGGCTCAAATCAGTAAAAACTTTGCTGGAAAATTGCATCAACTATGTTTAATTTGTAATAAATTTCTGTGAATTGTGGCTGCTTTGTTTCTGGGTTTTTCTTTTTCTTTCTTTCAAGCAATACCGTGGAAATGTTATGAAAAACTAGGAAAATACTCAACTCCATTCCTTACAGGGACATAACCTTTTTTGTTTGCTACACCCCAGCTTTAGCTCAAGGGACCTGCGAGAGCCATACAAAGCAAGTGTTCCATGCAGGTAGCAAGCATGGTCTGGTGGAGGTCAAGGGCGCACAGTCTGCCAGACCTCCCCACTGCTGTGATCTTCCCAGCCTCTTTTCCTCAGTCTCACGAGAGCGGTTCTGCCGGTGCGGCACGCTGCAGCTGCCGGGGTCAGGAACGTGCCTGCACGTCATGGGAAGGGAAAGGCAGCAGGTCTGTGCTGTTCTCTAGTTTGTTTCCAAAGGGTGGGAATATCCAGGGGAGGTTTAAATTTGCCTGTTCAGCTCCTGCTTTATCACCGTGCAGAACCCTGGTGCCTCGTGTCTCCATGTGAAGAAATCTGGGGGCTTTGGAGAAACCTTTGTGGAGAAGATGCTTCTCCACTTCTGGTTCATACAACTTTCCTGAACTGATGAGGAAGCAAAGGTGCCTTGAAACTTTTTATTTTTTTCAAACAGCTAGCTCTTTCTTGCTATTCAGTTTTGCTTATTAACTTTCAAACTATGCTTTTTTTTACTTCCTTTCCTTTTTTCCAGCTTCATCAACCAATAGTATTTCTACTTTTCATGATTTGTTAGTGCCACGTTCCCACAGGGCCATACATAGCAGAAGCACAGACTGATGAGACACCTTCTTGACAAAACCTGTGAGCTGCTGCCTGAACTGAAACACTTGACACCACTGTTTTTCAAACTTTTTTTGATTTACAGAGCCCCAGAAGGGGGTTGATGGGGACCTTTATGTAATGCATTGCGGTGAGGTTTGTCTTTTGGTTTTGTGTCCCAGCTGCTTGCCAGAGGAAGGCCACAGACCCCACGGGTCGGCAGAGTAGAGGTTCAAAAATGTTATTTTAAATTGCAGTCAGTGCCTTTTTCATAAATGTCTCTGGCTTAGCCGTAAAAGGGAACAGAGAGTCAAACTGCATGAGTGTGGACACACCACTTCCCCAGATTACAGAATCTCAGAATGGTGGGGGTTGGAAGGCGCCTCCGGGGATGATCTAGTCCAGCTCCCCCGCTAAAGCAGGTTCTCCTAGAGCAGGTTGCACAGGGTTGCATCCAGGCAGGTTTTGAAAGTCTCCAAAGACAACGACTCAGTCTCTCTGAGCAGCCTGTTCCAGTGCTCCATCACCCTCAAAGTAAAGAAGTTTTTCCATATGTTTGGGGGGACGTCCTGTGTTCTAGTTGTGCCTGTTGCCCCTTGTCCTGTAGCTGGGCACCACTGAGACTGTTGTTTAGGTATTTATAAACATGGATGAATTAGTGAGATGTAGTGATCCAGAACTGAGCTGTGCAGCGTATACTCAATTCAAAAGCCAGTCATTATATTGGCCAGGAGGGAGGGCTCACGCAGTTTCTAGGAATATTAGAGAATTACAAGATTTAATAGGCTTTTAAATTTGTATTCCGTCCCTTTTGTTCATCCAAAATGAAACGAAAATCAGGCTTTCTTTGAACACGAAATAGGAGATCAATGAGAGGGAGAGGTGTGGTAGTTTCCAGAGCCAGGTTTGCCTGCTTGCGTGTTTGTTTTCTCCAGGATGGCTCCTACCCTTCCTCTGAGTGTGGTACTGTTGCAGAGCAGAAGCATCTGCCCTTCGGAGATGATGTCACTATTTACTAGAGCAGATACATCCAGCAGCATGATGTTTCTGCAAGGTAGAGCGTGCTGCTTCCTGCCTTCCCAGCTTTCTTTTAGCTAAAGGGGAATTACCTGTGTTTCAGACTCCTCGGTACCATTAGTGCTCAGTTGGCATTGAAACTCTTGATGCATTTTTGACTTTAGTAAAGAGCAGATGACTTGCGTAGATTCTGCTTGACAGCTCACACTGGAGAAGGGAAATCCACACTTCTGCTTTTCTGCATAATTTTCTATTCTTTCATAGCATATCCGGAGAGCGATAGGTCTTAGGTACCTTGGGAACATGCTTTTAGTTAGTCTTCGAAAATGCTGTTGATAGTGGAATGTGTAAAAGGGAAGAACAGTACCAATCCTATCTCTATGAAGTGTCTGCCAGAAAAACATTAAGAAACCTAAAATTGCAGTAGCCCTAGGTATCACGGTGTCAGGGAGGACGGCCACCTGTCCTTCAAAAGGAATAGACAAGTTCTTCTGCGTTAATTTAAAAGCCTGCTTTTCTCATAGTCAGTAGTCATTGTAGGAAGCACAAATATCCCTGTGGACCGTTTGCTTCAAACAGAACTGTGAAGCAAATGTGATTCCTTAGGTTAAATTCTGATGTTTCGTCTCACTGTTATATTGTGGTGGATCGTGTCTGCTCATTGCTTACCTGATCTTCAGTCCCCAGCATCGCATTCGGTTTCGGTTCACTGTCATGTCAGGCGTCATGCTGGCTTGATTAGCTTTACATTCATATTTTTCACATTGACTCAAAAATTTAGTACTTGCGTATAAGTAACAAAGCGTGTGTGGCATAAGTGTGATGTATGAACTTGCATTGATTCTTCTCAATGTCATTAAATACTGGAGTGAGAGAGGTCGAAAGCTCACGTCTGTTTTTTTGAGAAATGTCCAGCACTACCTGGTAGATTTGTGGGAGGAAGGAAGGGAAGCCAGAGTTCGTTGGTTTTTGGGTGTCTTTGAAGTGGAATCCAGATGAGGAACTTCCGTGGCCAGCTAGCCCTACTGATGAGCGAAGCCTTAACGAAGGTAAGGTAACTGTCTGGAATGAACGGGGAGGTGTAGAGCACTTCCTGTGGGGGTCATTTAAGGGCTGATGTGTGCTCCGTGTTTGTAACTACGAAAAGGAATAGGACTTCCCTTTTTGTTTTTGATGTAGCAGTGTCATTTTATCTTTTGCTTGAATGGCTTTGTTTTTCCTTTAGAGAGGTTTTTTTTAGGGAGCCATTGGCAGGAATCTGTGATGGCAAGAGGGGAATGGGGGACAATTCATTTGGAACAATTTTTCCTTGTTCCATAGCAAAGTGGTTATTTCTAACCATGTGCATCTAATTTCCTTTGAACTGGCTTTATGGGCGAGTGCAGACAAGAATGCTCTGCTCTGTTGGTTATTCTTGAAATGCTGTTGTTGGTGAGGTGCACAAGTGATGCACGTTGGCTATAGTACGCTGACACCAGTCTTCAGTACGTTATGTTGGGTCAAAGTATAATGGTTGCACATAGGGCTTATGAGATGTGAGAGGCATCTAATCTCCTACCCTAATCCTCTGATTCCTAGTTTTACACTGGGAAAGTCCTTCTTGTAATATAGGTCATAACTTCCCCATGGAGAATAGTAGTACTTCTCTTCCTTTTACAGGTAGTATTAGAAAGAAACGCCCTGCAAATGAGATGTGATGAGATACCGTAACGTGCAGTGATGTTTTCCTGGTGAGATAGCTCTTCTGCCTGTGGCAGTGTGTTTTCCAACTGGGAGAGAGGAGTGGGCGAGAACTCAGGAACTGGAAACAGCAGGCATGAAGGGATTAGCATTGGTGTCCCTGTAGAAGGAAGGAAGGAGGGAGGGGAGGACTTCTGCAGTTATGTTGTGGAATTTGTAAGATCGGTAAATATGGCTGTTCTGGTTAGAATTTTTTGGTTTGCTTTATTTTTTTCACCTGGATGATGTAGACTTATGTCAGCCTGGCTTCTTTGACAGCTCTTTTCTCTTTTAGGACTCAGGAAGATTTATAACTGGCACAGCTATGTCTTAGACTGGTCACCCCATGCCAGTGTGGAAAGTAATGATGAAGTTTCAAGAAGAAATGTCAAGCTTACATTAAACCCTTTAGAAATTGAGATGTAGGTCTTCCATCTTAATGTGACTGATAGTCTTGGTGAAGATCTTTAGCTTGGGTGTTCGAATATATTTTTGAAGCCCCCCTTCATTTGTGTCCAGTCAGACTTGAAGCTGGATCTTTCACATCTCAGATGTGTACCACAGTAGTTAGCCACTGAAGAGTTTTATTTGTACTTTTAATCATTAGTTTATGAAAAGGCAACAGGAGTAGCAGTATTTGCCTTGGGGGCAACCATTTTAAAGCAATACGGGGGCGTATGGAGACTTGAGTGAACATCCTTAGGTGGACTTCTTTTGAAAGAAAGGGAATAGACGCTGAGCATCTGCTTACCATATATATGTGTGTGTTTATAGTCACATGTACAAACACAACTATTTGCCTGAGGTGGTTTTTTCACCACAACTCATTTTGGCACTTTTCCCCTTAAGTCAGAAGAAAAAGGGAACAGCGTGACCCTGCTGGTTGAGATAGTTATGTCAAGCCCTTTGCTTCTATCACTCTGTGTTCCCTTTCTGTAGTAAGGTGGAGAGTGCTGTCACTTCTAGCAGAGTGAGAGAGTACGAGGCATTTCAGTAGGGGCTCGACAAGCTGGAGAGCAAATTCAAAACATTAAAAAAGAAAGAGGAGAAGAGGATATTTTTGCTTCTTATTCCACATTCCATCTACTAGTTATCCTGGAAAACTTTCAGACTACACCAATCCAGTGCTAAACTGAGCAATACAAGGAAAAAGTCCCTTTGAACTGGCAACCATTAGGTATCAACCTCATTTATATCTCTACTTTATATACAATAACACAAATAGGCTGCTTAGTTGTCCTGGAAGAGTATGTGCTGAGTTCAGCTTGTGTATGAACTTTCTGGTGAAGAGTAAACGTGGCATGTTTTCCCAAGTGCTCTGCTTATGGAGCCCACGAAGACTGCCAAGGGAATCCAAAATCTGTATTTTGCCTTTTGCTGTGTGCGTCTTTTTCTTTCTGCTAAGTAGCAGTGAGTGTCCTAAGGCTGTAGATAGGAGTAACTAAGGTTATAGTGATACAGTCGTTTGTCCCATGTATCCCCTTTAATCTGCGAGGATGTTGACGTTTCAGTCACTGTAGGTCTCTGGGTTGAGTTAATAGCACTGGTCAGTCTGTGTGTTAGTTCTTCTGACTGACAGGTTTGTACGTTTAATATTTTGGAGGTTTTATTGCTGACTGAACTTGAGTGAACTCAAGTTTTTAAACAAAAAACCAACCTCAAAGGCTGTTCTTGAGGTTGATGGTGAGTCAATCTTGGATCATCATGGTTGTGGTTGGTGCAGGATGTGTGCCTTGGTACGTTGTGTGTGGGCTCTTTGAATTAAGCAGTGGTGCTACCATAATTTTCACTTGGAATATCTATAACTGTGTTTCCAGTTGAGGTTTGCAACTAGAGTGTACCTGAACTTCAGTGATCTATCAAAACCAGGACTTGGCAATTGTAAAGCTGCATCCCCAGTTCAAGGCGTCTTGCCCACCGCAGGCTTTGCAGTGAGATTTTCGGTTGTACCACTCCTGGTATTCGCATGGCGGAGTTTTGTGGCCACGCGGGTATGCTGGGCTGCCCGTAACCTGTCTTGGGCAGAGACTGCTACTCTCGGTGCAGGCAGACATTGTGTTCCGGGGTGTACGCGCTGTGGTAGCGTTTTTTAGCGCTTTCCAAGCTGTGAGTTCCTGCACCGTCCTGAAGTTGCAGGAGAGGCCGGCTCTGTTCAGCCGAGTGATTCGACAGGAAGAATGGTTTTCATTTTATGGTGCGTGGCATTTCAAGGTGGCCTGGTTGTTTGTCCAGGATCAGAAAGCAGGCTCCTGACGCTACTCCCCTCCTTTGGTGTGCTTTCTGGATGCGGAAGGTTCAGTACCGGTGCTCTCTTACCTGCCGCCTAGTCTGTATGCAGTAGTGTGCCAGTGAAAACTATGAAGCGGAAAAACACGCTTTATTGTGCATTTTTATGTGTTCCTTTTAGTTTATTCTTTAAATGTACAAGATAAATGATGCTTGTATTTCATAAGGTTTGCGCTTCTCAACCTAAACCCCTGCGAAGCGTTGCAGAGTGCTGCTTTAACGGCTCTCGTGGCTCGTCCCACAGACGTATACATCTCAGTGGTTCCTGTTCGGTATGAAACGAGCAGGCAAGATTTTCCGGCTGGTGGAATGACTTTGCATCCGTCAGGGTAAAGGTGCAGGTTGGGTGCTCGCTGTGATTACAGTGCTGCGGTCACAGCAGCGTAGCTTGTGAAAATTGAGCTTTAGTGCTTCTGAGCAAAAGCCGTGTTGGTTTTTGCCCGGCATTTGAAATTGTCTTGTGGAGCAATATTTTTATGCCGATGAACATGAGGTGTTGCTCTGCACCGTGGGCTCTCCACAGACTTGCGGAGCAGGGAGCAGTGGAGTTTGGTTGGGTCTTACTTAACCTATACAGCTGTCTTTGTTCTAGTGTTACTTAGTTTTCTCATTTTCAGTGTTTTTCAAGGTGAAATACTTCTGTTATTCTCCCTTTACAACTCCAAATGGTAAAATTGTTGATCTAGAGAATCTTCTCTTGTGAAATGCCAAATCTTGACCTTGAAGTCTGGAGCAAACATTGAGGGTTTTTTTTTTTAACCCAGTTTTACTTCTCATTATATTACTTTGATTTCATGGTTATTGTAGTCATACGTGAAAAAGTATGTACTGATGGAAGGTTGTGCTTCTGGTGATCTGTTAGATTTTCATAGTTATGAATTGGATCCTCCCTTTTACAAGGTTTATTTACCCAGGTACAACTTAGCATGTTTTAAAGTCTTGGATGGAGATTTTACACAGTGCTTAAAGAAAATCCTGGGCAGTTCACTTTATCAATACCCGTGCATGTGTCTGCTTCTGTGAAAAACCGTAACACGAGAGACTGAGGGAAAATGAAGGAGCTTAACCTGGTTAACAGCATACGTCTCCATGTATATTGTAACTTTGAGTAAACGCCCTCGGTAGCTTGAGTGCTGGCTTACAGGACCTGAATACGCAGGATAATACTGCAAAATCAAATTGGTTTCCATATCTGTTTGAAAGATAGTTTGGTTGTTGATACTGTAGAACATATGAGTACTTCTGAATGATTTATTTGTTGTGTGTATACATTAAGAGGGGATATTTTAGAACATAGTTAAACTATTTGGAAAATTAAAGTCAATTTTGTTAACTTTTCTCCCTTTCAGGGTAATAAGTCTGAGGCCATTAAAAATCATGTAACCAGAACTGTAAGTAATTCTGTTTAATTTATTTAATTTTCCTTTACTTGGTCTGATTTATTTTCCTGTTTGTGGCTGCTTATGTTTATTACATCTTCGCAAAACGTTCATTGCTAGTCCCTTTCAGTGCTTGCACTTTGGTTTCTGTACTGCATGGAATTAGCCTTTGATTTAGGATAATTAGTGGTTTTTTCTCCTCTGAGTTTATCCAGGAACAATGAAATGTTCCTTATTTCTAAGTCAAGCAGGGGAGAAATAAAAAGAAATGTTAAAATTGTCATAGACTTGATTGTATTCAGAGAATTTCAGAAATGCGAAAGATGGGGTTTTTTTTTCAGCAGGAGGAATATTTATTCTTGTATTGCGGTCAGCATGCAATTGATCTTTTAGGCTTCATTTGTTCAAGTTACTGTTCTATGTTATTTACAAAACAAATTAAATGCCCCTTTTCAGCCTATTATTACTATTGTCACTGTAGTCCTACTGGTACTTGTAGTATTAAATACATTTATTAAAGTGCAGTAGGAGCCAGTCTTCTAAGAAATTCCTGCAAATGGCAAGTGTTGCTCGTTTCAGTACCGATAGCACTTACGAGTATACTTTTAGCACAATTTCTGTGAAATAAACAAAGAAGACTTTCTGAAGTCCTTTGCAGTTGCCTTTTATCAGAAATGCAAATTCCTTTGATTGCTAAGTGAATCACGGGAGATGCCTTTAGTTAACTGCCTGTTACTGGGCAGCTGTGATGCAGGGATTGCTTCACCGCTGCAAAGCTGAAGTTAGTATGTACAAAGGGGCAGAGGGAAGGACTTGCACCAGCCATACGGTCTCCACTGATCTGCTGTTCAGTTCAAGAGCAGCTCTCTATTGCGGTGAAGGAGCATCTATTTCATAGTGTTAGTCTGTGTGGTGGTGCGTTTGTTTTATGCTGTTGCCCGTGGTTCAGTGCTGCAGGCTTCTGCTGTGCCGCGCTGTGCAGCGTGTGAAGAGTTCTGAGTCTTGACTACCCGCGCAGGCTGGAGACCCTCACAGAGGTTACGTTGGGATTAGCAGTGTGGTTTGTTTACCTGGGGTGGCAGTAGATGTTTTTGTACAGCTGAGGTAATCTCTGTGGTTGGATCCCTGCTGTTATCCACGCTGTCCTAGGAAAGTTACAATTATTTCGAAGTTACTAGAATATATTTGACATTGAAACAGCTAAAATGTCTAGTGATGAGGTTTTCTCCCGTCACTTCACTCTTCCTTAACTAGACATATTAAAAAAATCAGAATAAACTTCTTAGTTATTGCACGTGAATAACTGCTTTTGACAGGTGCTTCTAGTGTAACGAATGTGAAGCAGAATAGTGAGACACCTTGTGACTGAAATAATTGCAGGTCCTTTACTGTTGTTTGTTGGAAGTTTTCTTAGCTTCATTGTCTTACATCTGAATACTTCGGAGGGTTTTTTGTTTGTAGTGGCTGCTTATTACACACGCTGAGGTCATGTGTTTTGGGGTGTTTTCCTGTACATGTGGGAGCTCGGGCATCGCCGTCTCGAAGGCAGCCGTAATGGCAAGCAGTGCTTTTCCAGCCGTGCCTCTTGTCCTATGGTATTTTGCGTTGGTGGTTATTTGACCATTAGCAAGTTTCCTGAAATTTTTGGTGGTTACTTTCCATGGACAAGTACACCCCAGGAGCAAAGGGTGACGTGGCTGAGGGGCAGGGAATTACTGGGAAATAGGAGGAAGTTCCCATCTGAAACACAGTGGTATTCCTGTCTGGGAAAGAGAGGAGGTATGAAGCTGTAAGGCTGGGGGATCCTTATGAAAGTGCTCTCAGTGGGGCTGATGACAGTGGGGCTAGATGCAGGCATTGCCTGGGTGAGGCTTTCGCAGCTCTGGTTCTGTGACCCAGGACCGCAGCACACATCCCGTCTGCGGAGTGCTACTGGGAGGGTACGTTCCTTGTCTTCCTGCCTTCTCTTCCTTCTGAATTTATGCCACACTTGTTTTTTGTTTTGGTTTATTAAGTAAATTGGAAGAGACTGCTTTAACCTGCCTGACCCTTTTTTGGGGCTCTGGGATTTCTTCTGCCTTCCTCTCTCTCTTTTGCATCTTGTTTCATGGCATCTGGTCCAGGAAAGAAAAGCTGTCTTGCTTTTTCCTGGCAAGGAAATATTCGGTTAGTGACAGCTAATGGAATATTTCTAGCATCAGCCCTTAGTGTTTTATAGGAAAGCTGTGTAAGCATCAGCAAAGAGAGTTTGGTTTAAATTCTAGGTAGTGTCAGAACCAAAATTTTCTTAGCTTAATTCTAGTGTTTGGGATAGCTCTGAGGCATGGATATCACTTTCTTACTCAGGAAGTCAAAATGTGCATTTTCTTACATTTAGAGGGCTTCCTCATGCCCTCGTGGACTGGAATCTTATTTTTTTCTTAATATTAACACATTTAAAACAAATAAATAAGGCTTTTTGTTTCAATTCAAGGCTGGAAGAAGTGATTCCATCACTTCCTGTCTAAGAATTGCCTGCACATAATTTTCTGTTAGTTAATAGGATGCTAAGTTTGTGATGAAAGCCTGCTTCAGTTTTGATCTCTTGCATCTTAACTAGGTCAGACTGAAACTTGAGTGATCTTCTGAAGTCTTTCCCTCTGCCACCACACTTGTTCTTTCTGCTGTGGACATCCCTGTATCTTTTATCAGAGTTAGGAAGCGGAGCACATACATACAGGAACTTCGCGTTAGGGGCTACTGAATCATGCTGTGCAGGGTTTCTACAGACCCTCGTAGCGTGGTGGGTGTGAATTAGTGCAGAAGCCTTTACGCTATGCCGTGTCTGTTGTGCTTAATTACATTGCCCGTGGATAGTATTCACTCAGGAAGCCGTTTCAAAGCTCTGGAGATATTATGAAGCTGTTGGGGTAAACTCTTCACCCAACACTTAACGCGATAATAGTTTCCCCGTGGATTTGCAGTGGAGCACAGTCGTTCGCGTGTTGACACGACTCTACCTCACGCAGGGAGGTGCGTTCTGGTTCCGCGTGTGCAAGACAGCGCGCTGCTTAGGGCTAGGTGCTGGCCTCACAGAGCTCTGCGGGAGCTCCGCGTCTTGAGACATCGTACGACTAAGGCTTCAGAAATACTGTGGTTTTCCAAATGTGAATATGCGTACCTGTAAAATTGTGTGGGAAGTGAAACATCCGTTGTGCCTCATTGTCCGCTGAATGTGGGCTTTACTCGGATTCAGTGTTCTCTCCTAAAGAGCCATTAGTGGCAGAAATTTGCGGTGTGCCTTCTCTCTGTTACGTATTTCCATTTTTTAAGGGGAAAGGATGGATAGAAGACCCAGGAACGTTCAGGCTGTGAGCAGGGCTGCTTTTCTAATTGTGAGTTGAAAGGTGATATTCCTGCCCTGGTTAGGTCCTTGCTGCCCTGGCAGGTTGGTAGATGGAACTCCGTATCCAAGTGTCCCGCAAACGTGGTAAAGGTGAGCTCGATTACGAAGCCCGACAGTTAACTCGTTAGGGGCGCCTGGCGTGTCTTGGCTGCAGAGTTCCAGGGAAGAATTGTGGGAGCAGTTTTACCAGCAGCTAAGAATCGGGGTGGTTTTTGGCAGGGAGACAGCAAGCTGGGATTTACGACTTCTGCAGGTGCTGCTGCTTGCAAGGGACAGATGTGGCTGGACTCTTGCTGTTACACTACCCCGGGAAACAGATCATCATTTTTGTGGAACACAGTATACAGAAGAGAAATAAAATGTACAGTGAACAAATAGCTGTTTGCAGTAAAAGTTATGATGAATATCTTCTGCAGAGAGTCAACTAAAAAAAAATTATATATTTTAATATTTACTGCCGAGATAGATACAAAGTAACAGGGAGATGTTTGTATTCACAAGGCACGAATCTTTGTTTTCCACGTTAGGAATCATTCTAAAGCCAGAAGCCAAAAGATTATGCAAATTTTGGTTCTCATCCAAGACATCCAAACACACGTTTCACTGTCGCTTCTAAAAGCAGCTACTGTGTGGGTGGAATTACTGCGGTGCAGCCGTCCAGTGATCAGTGTAGCTCATTGTCCTGCCTTTCGTGCAGTACCCCAGAGTGTATAGAACCGTTACATGATGCCTTAGGGTAGGTTAGAGAGTGTCTTCTGATTCCTCTCCGTGGCTCGGGGAATGAACGTACTGTCACAAATCTGGTTAAAATGCATTCGGGTTTCCCACTGATCAGTCTCATCTTACTGGTGGCTGTTTGAATGGTGAACAGTCGTGCGGAGTAGGTTAATAAATTAAAAGCTGTGTGAAAGGCATTTAATTTTATGACAGATTAGCTAATCAGTTTTCTGATGCTTATATCAACACTAGAAATAGGCAGAAATAAAATACTTATAGCCCAAACAGTTCCACATTGTTATTTTAAAATATGTCCGGATAGCATTAAGTCCCAAATTACTCACTGATTCACATTCCAGGTAGTTGTAGTTCTACTCATTGATCCTTACACTTGTTAATGCTCCTATTCAAGGAGAGAAATAGATGACCTGTGTGAATGCGTATCGGATCCTGGAGCTGGGAGTTTTGTGTTCCTTGGAGGAGTGTATAGTTGATGTACAGCCGGTTAAAACAGCGCGGCCCTTGAAACCAGTAGTTCTTGTATTCTGCTGAGATTGCTTTTAAAGAGATATTGTATTATTATGTTATAGTTCAGTGTCAGTAGCGGGGCCTTGAGAAAGGCTACTGAATGATTTTTCATTTGGCTTCCTTAGCCTGTCTTTGATTCTAGTCTCAAAAAGGGTAAGTCATTATCCTGCCTGGTGTTTCTAAGCCCACGTGTCACCTACCTGTCTAGTTTTACTTTGCTGTTGGAAACTAGCAGTTTACGTGCTAGGTTTTTGTTTGGTGGTTTTTTTTTTTCTTTCCCCAGAACTGTTGTATGACAGATTGTCAGTACACTGATTTACTAAATGCAGGTTAATTTATCTGGGGCGAACCTGATCTCCGCTCCCTCTGTGTCCTTTCTGTGATCTTTCTGGTCTCTGATGCTCTACTACACAGGACTTTAGCCTAGGCAGTGTGTAAGCCTAGTAGCTGTAACCCAAGTTCCCTTATTCAGTTCTTGGAAAGGTTGAGGATGATCATAATTTTTACAGGTTTGTTTTTGTTTTGTTTTACAGGCATTATTTTTTACTTGATTGTCTCCTTTTCTTTGAGGCAGCCTTTCACCATAGGGCGAGGGGATGCAGGCGTACTGGAGAGGTTATTTCTTACGGCTTCTGTTTCTGGACTCGTGTAGAAGGTGTCTCAGTGCCACCTCAGTGCCGCGCGATTTGAGGTTGCCTGTTCTATACCTGTGTTGTGCTTTTGCTCTGGAGCTCTGGAGAGCCTGGAAGAGAGATGGTAAAGGTGCGAGATGCAGCCTGCTGCCTGGGGCAGCACAAACTTGCGATGTGAGGCAGCCCAGATCATCCATCCCTAAGCAGGTTCACGCTTTTTGGTGTCAGGGGAAGGTGAATAAACAGGACTGATCTCAAAAGACTGTTTTGTCCAAGCTGTGCTTTAATTGCTGTCTTGTCCGCTTTCTACACTTCCATTGGCAGCAGGCTGTGCTGGGAAACTTGCCTTCTAGTGACGAGGATTAAATACGGTCCTGCGTCTTAGCTTATGTATCACGCCTAGGCTGTACTGGCCTCTGCCGTGGTCTTGTCTGAGGACGGCGGTTTTGAGAAAGGCGGGATAGCAAGCTTTGCAATGTGCTCAGGACTGGACAGAGGGGCTGAAGATGGTAAAAGAAGCAGTAAGGAGGATGTCGAGGGAAAGTGTTGCAGGGCTTGCGTTTTGGCTGGAAAAGGGTAATGGTGCGGTCCCTTGGGTGCGGTGAATTTGTTAACGTTCTGTGGCTGGAGAGAAGACAGTTGTCTTTTGAGAAGCAGTTACTTCCCCCTGCTGGCTCCTGTGCAACTGCAGCTAAATTCGTCTGACCAAAAGGCTCTGCACTTGTCTACAGAGGGATAACGTTTACGTGGTTTTGTTTGGGGTATTAAAATTCCTTAAAACTGAATGAATAGGTGAATGTGAGGTGGTTTTATTTTTGTCAAAACTCTGTTTCTCCAGTGACTGCCGATACTCTCTCATAGCCAGCAGTCCCAGGGACGCAGGGGAGCAAGAGCTGTGGGGAGGAGCTCAAGGAAGAATAACCTCAGGGTGCTCTGACCTGCTGGCAACGAATCAAGCGCTAGTTCCACTGGATCTATCCTAGTTATAGCTGAATTTTTAGGCAGGTGTGGTTAAACACTCCATTTTGAGCCATTATTTTTCATTCCCCTTCTCTGCTGCGGTTGGTTGACAGGAAATGAAAACTGTTTCTAGTTTTGCAAGGTTTTCTGTGTGATTGTCCACCATGGGAGATGCCAGATGGCACTTGCTGTCTTGGAAGATTAGCCAAATGTTTTGCCGTTGTTCCTCTAGTGTGCAGCAAGGCAAAGGTAGGGTTGGTTTTTTTTAACTTGGGTGGAGATGGTTTACCCTTCTGGATAGTCTACCCGGTGCTGTTGATTGCTGTGCTTGGTGAAACTCGTATTCTCCTGGTTGGTGTGTATGACTTGGTCCGGAATGAAAAAGAATCCCTTCTTATCAGTGAAATGACCCTGAAACCACACAAACATTAGGGGGAAAAAAAGAGATGCAGTCACAGAAGGCCAAGATTGGTTTTGACTATTAAACCTGAATTCCGTCAGAAGCATGGCTCACATTTACAGATCGTCTGTTGTGAGGAATGCTCTAACAGCTTCTTTGTGCTTTGACATCACGCTGTATATGGTATGTGTTTCACCAAACCTTGCAAAAGCTTTTTCAGTAACCATGTTGTCTCTGTTGCAAATTATGTATTATACCTTTGTTGGATTTTGCTACGTATTTTAGCTGTGGGGGGAAAAGTTAGTGGTGTAGTCATTGATAATTAGTAAACAAGAGAAATAGTAAAAAGAAAAGCTGTTGAAAAAAGAATGCCTTGCTAGCTACAAGATAATTAAGCCATGGAAGAGAGCAGGAATATATATAATCTAGAGGACGTGTAGGAAAAACTGCGCTGTGTCCTTGACTGTTTGACCATTTGCCAACAAGACGTTGATCGGTGTCGATGTATAATGTACAAGGCGATACCGACCTTACGAAGAGTTCAGTAAAATCAGTAGTTTGGTGCACCATAGACAGGCAATGGGAAGTTTCATGGTCTGAATCAAAATAGCTTATGAAGATGATTTGGGGATTTTTTGTTGACTTTGGGAGCTGTCCAGAATTTCAGAATAAGCGTCCTTTTAAACAGATGTATTTATATTTTTATATGTGTAAACAATCAGCTAGCGTTTTAACCTGTATTGTAGGTACGTGAAGAAAAGTTCTTTTTGCACAGCACCAGTAATATAAGTTCCAAGCTGTGCCAGCTGTTGAACTGGGGAAGGTGTCAGGATTATCCTTTTTTGTACGTAGAGCAGGAAAGGGGATGTAGTACGGTGCGTTTCAGTAGGTGACACGACATGCGTACGGTAAGTGTGTATCTCACTAACGGGTCTTTTCTGCTCGGGGTTTTCATTGTTCTTATGCCTATATGCTGCACGCTCCCAGGTTACATGCTAGTTTACGTTCTGCCACAGTGTGCAGTAGAGAATGGTTTTATCGCTTATTTTCTCACCAGAGGAAGCCACTAAGTGACTGATTATTCAGGTTACATGGAGGTTTAGTCATAAAATTTATTAAAAAATGGTGGAGGTGCTCCTCAAGCAGTGGATGCATCTGTGAGATGACAGAGACCAGGGAAGTGGAGGGGGAGGCGTGTGCCGCAAGTTGCTTTCTAGTTATAAACCAAAACCACCTAAAAGCTTTGGATTGAATTGTAGTTATTAGTTATTTACTTGCTTTGGCACCCATGATGCCTTCAAAATTCTAAGAAAGGATTGAGTAAAAAGACGCTGAGAACAACATCAGGTTTCCTCGTTTTCTGTTGTCTGAAGACAGGAACTGGTGGAACTGGAACCAAGCACCTAGGTGAGGTGCACCTTAAGCCATTAGGTGGGCTTTAAAATTTGCCAGAACAGCTAATTTCCAGCAATTTTGAAAGGAAACATGTCACTAGCATGTTTGTATGTGGCCTGGCTGTCCCCGGATTTTGAAATACAGCGTTACCGTATGGAAAACTCGAAGGCCTCTTCCATTCAAACACCATTTATTTGGTTTAGGGATATTTGTCATGTGTGTGGCCATAATAGATAGGGTTTATCAGCTTTTCAGCTCTTACTTTTGATCTAAATAAGCTTTGCTATGCATTTTTCTGTATAGGAAGTATAAATTCAGGGCAGGAAGACAAGTGAATACTTGTTCTCTTACGGAGTTATTGATGCATGCTATTAACTGGAACTTCTGATTTTCTCTATAAAAAGATATATCAAAATGTAAAGTAAATATTTTTATTTATTAGTATAGTAATAGCTGGCTTTTTTCTAAACATCCATCCTGGCAGGAAGGAATACTGCCCCCTGTAGATGTCTCTGTTTCTCTCTGTTACGTAGAGAGCTCGGCTGACTATCACACTGCAGCTTAATTCTGAGACAGCTAAAATTAGGAGAGAAGAATTCTGTTGCTGAGGTTCATGGGCAGAACATTTTGACACTTTTTAATACATAGTTATGGAACAAATGGAACGACAAAAGACACACACTAAATTCTCTTAAAGCAAAACCATTGCAGCTCAGGCTTCTATTCGGGCTCCCAGGACTTTGATTCTGATAGCTTGAGTATATATTTCAATATTATCATAAGAGAGTCACTTGAGAGTAACTTATTTTTGCAGGTTTATACAGAAATTCAAGCTCCATCTTCTCAGAAGTCCATTGAATGTTTTCTCTAATCTTAATGCAGTTACCAAGAAGAGCACGAAAGGTGTCCAGTCCTTTGGCACTAGTGAGTGAGAAGAGGTGGCAGTGAGTCTGTATGAAGAGTTGGACATAACCTGGCCACAGTCACAGTGTTTGCAGTCAAATCATAAGGCGATGAGCTCTCTCATCCTATTGTTGGTATAGTTTTCCACAGTATGGGTGTAATAAATGAGGAAAAAAGCAGGAATATTGACGTCAGTTGCAGCAAGAAAGGTACCAGATTGACTGCTCTGCTTTCTTTGTTCCAGAATTCCAGCAGTGCTTTGAAGAATTCCTCTTTCAGTTGTGACAAAGTATCACGGCAAGTATTTCTTCCATATTTTGTGTAGTAGTATCACTTAACGTGATCGGTTTAGGGTTTGTTAATTGTGGTTACGATTTCTGGGAGTTCAGTCTTTTTCAAGACATGTCCTGCTGTGCAAGGACCGTTTCTACAATACCCGTCTGAGAAAACAGCTGGGCATGTTTGCTGAGCTTACTTTTAGCTTAATGACTGTAACCTTCTGATGGGAAGGACAAGGTAAGGTACCCGGTCGTGCCCTCAACTTGGAAAAGGAGGAGTAGACAGTATCTGTAGACCCATCTGTGGGATGAATTACAGTACACTGGTGTCTATTGCAATTTGCGGACTGGTTTTGCATTCACTTCAGTGTTACTCAAAGTAGATTTCAGGATATTATCTATCTGCAGTGTTTTACAGATCACTGGTGAATTTACTCATTTGTAAAGCATTTGCAGAATTCTACAGAAAAAGGTATTTGTGCAGACATAAGTACCTGTATGTTTTCTATTTAACTCCCAGATTTGTTGCACCGGTGTTTGTGAAAGTTGCTTGTAATCATTTTACTGCTTTTCTACATTACTGGTTGCAGAGATTTTTTCACTAAAGTTTTGATGTGAAGAATTCTGATGTTTGGCTAACTTCATGTGTGTATAGAACTGGATAATTTGAGCTCTGCATACATTTAATAAGTTGTAGCTGAAATGAACATATCGGAAACATCAGATGTTTGACTGTGTGAGTCCGAGTAGCAGTTTCTTCTCATTAATATCCTGTGCTTGTTCTCAGCTGCTTTGCTCTGAACTGCCACATCTGATTTCTTCACAGAAGTGCAGACTTTGATCACATTATGGAGGAAGGCTATGAACTTGACCTCACTTACATCACAGAGCGGATCATTGCTGTATCCTTCCCTGCCAGCTGTTCTGAGGAAACTTATTTCCACAATCTGCAAGATGTAACCCGAATGCTCAAATCCAAACATGGAGATAATTACTTGGTATGTGTAGGATCAGTCTTTTGTGATACATCATCCTCTGTCCTGCAGGAATACCACTTGTGAGTTCACGTATACCATAATAAACTAAAAGTCACTCATCTAAAGCACCTTTGGTCCACCTTAACAGCTTTGCAAGAGCAAGGTCTTCTGTAGTATTTTAAGCTGTTAGGCAAGGACGCATATTAAAACCACTTTTCTACTGGTGGCACTGCAGTCTCTCTTGTGAAAGCACATAGTCAAATGCTGTAGACTAGTTCCGCTGATTGTTTTCGTTGTCCAAAGCATGTTTTTAGAAAATATTCACCCTGCAATGTGGAGTGCATTTTTTTTTTCTAAGAGCCAGCTACATCTGGGTGTCAGCTGGGTATCTGATGGCCTCTCACCATCATATCTTGGCTGTCTTTACTATATATTGTGAAACAACTTATAAAAGTAGGGTTGCTGCTTGTGTGTTCTGTCCAGCTTTTTCTCATTAACTTCATTTAGATGCATTTTTTTCTGCTGTTTAGGAAATTAACTTGTAAGCAAATATTATGAGCTTTGTGTGCAGAATTTTTTTTTTTTTTAATGACGACTCAAGCTGTTAATCCCCTGTACTGTTTTCTGGCTAGTGCATCTAAACCCTATGGCCTGTGTTGTCTCAACTTGTTCTATGAAAGCAAATATTTTCTTTACTTTTTTCTTCTACTGTCTTTTTAGTTAGCATGTTTGAACTATTAGAATCAAATCCATGACTTCAGGAGCATGAACTTGACTAATGGTGGAAATTAGTTTCTGGAGAAATTCCGCCTAACGATTTAAATACATTACCTTTTGCTCACAAACCAAGGTGTCATAGATGCGTTATGAACCAGCTGTCATCCTCAAGCTACGCTTGTAATTCTTGTAATGTGGTCTGATGTCCTCAGCATGCCACCTTCTTGCCCTTGGCTTCCCTTCCGTCAGATGCTGGCAGCTTGTAAGGCACAAGATGATAATAGTTTGAAGGTGACCTGTGTGTAAAGCTTTACTGGTTCAAACTCTCCTATTCTTGGTGGCCTTTCCCGTGTCTAGCAGTGTTTTGTTATTTGTGAAATAAGCTTGCAGCCGCAGTCCAGTTGAATTTCACTAAATACCTGTTCGTAGTACGGAAATCTGGTACATGGTACGTCTTGTTTTGGGTGCCCTCTCTCAGTGGGATTGGAGTCAGTTTCTCTTGGAAAGTTTGGATCTGTGGGGTTTTTGGTTTTGTTTTAGTTTTGTTTATTTCTATTCTAATAACTGCTTTGGAAATCAGCTGACTTGGTGAAAAGAAAGTTTGATGTCTTCTGCTCCAACTATGTTTCTGCAAATTTACAAGAAAACCACAACCAGATTATAGATCCAGAGAGCTCATTTTTAAACTATGTTTTTTCTTGTGGTTCAAAGACCTTTTCAGTCTGTTCAAGAGGCATACGTATAGCAGAACCGCCCCCCAAAAATCCCCAACCCGCCAGAAAAAGGTGTGCGAGATAACAGTTCTGCTGAAGTTGATGAGGGAAGTTTTTTACTCTTTCATTGGGTCAGGGTCTCAGCTAGCAGAGCGTATACTACAGATCAGCATTTGTCGTTTCTTACCTAGCTGTTCTCCCCCCAGGTTCTTCTATAAGTTAAACTGTTGCCACTACAGTTGATAGTGAGGGCAGAGGAGGGCAATAATACACCCAACAGGCAATGTTGCCTGTTGGAGTCTCAGTTTCTTAGGAAGGTTGTGAAAAAAAATCACGTCTCATTTGCTCAAAAAATAAAGAATTATACTTTGACAGTCTAAGGCCAGAGTCCTTTACAGAGAGATAGAAGCCTGTCCATAGCGTACGGTAAATTTTTCTCTGCTTTGTTGTTCTAATGAAAAGGCTTCCCAGAAGGCTTTGGTTTCTAGAAAACATGTGACTCTTCTCCAACAGAGAAAAACTTCAAAACTGAATTTTTGTAGTATCTGTGTAGTACTGTCATCAGGTTATTCTGTTTGTATGTGTGTGGTCTTTTTCAGCAAGAAGGAAGTCACATTATGTGGAAAAATTCAAGATTATGTTACTCCAGAAGAGTACAGTGATGTGTCAAAGTAACGTAGGGTGGAAAACCCTGTAATGCTGATAGCCTGCAGAAATTGGCAGTTACAACGAGCAAAGTTTTATGTCAAAGATAGCAAAAGACTTTTTCAGTCATAGAATCATTTATGTTGGAAAATACCCTTAAGATCATAGAGTCCAACCATTAACCTAACAGTACCGTGTCCACCAGTAAGTCATGTCCCATGTCTACACACCTTTTAAACACCCCCAGGGATGGTGACTCAACCGCTTCCCTGCGTAGCCTGTTCCAACCCCTGACAGTCCTTTCAGTGGCAGAATTTTTCCTAATATCCAGCCTAAAAGGCCCCGGATGCAACTTGAGGCTGTTCCCTCTCATCCTTAAGTTGTTACTGTTTCGTATTAATCATTAATTAAAAATCTTTGGATTAGACAGAGAAAAGGATGAAATGAGAGAGATAAAATATTTCATAATACATTTGTTAAAAAACAGTTTTTAAAGTGGCCAAGAAACAGTAGGGCATTGATACGTTTGCTTTCATGCAGCCTGTTTTCTTTGACAGGTTCTTTCTGCAGCAAATGTTTACTTCAAAACCCAAACCTTTTGTAGTAAGGAGATTTAAAGGATAGAATGAAGCATCCTTTTATTCCTTAAAAAACCCTGTCTGTTGGTTACAAAGGAATGCATGCGTTACTGCCAGATTCAAAGACGTGATTCCAAGGGAATGCTGTTTTACACCAGTACTTTCAAAATTCACTCAGCGCAAGCATCTGTCAGAAGGCAGAAAAAGGTTTAAATTACACAATTGCTGTGTCAACTGAAGAATTCTGTTTGCAAAAATAAATTCCTCGTTATGTTACCGTTTGGATGAACTTCATCAGGAATGCATTTGTCATGCTGTTTTGACTAAAACTTCTAAGAGAGGAGTAATGCTCAATTGTTCAGATATTTTGAGATTTAAAAAAAACCCCCCAAAACCAAACCAAAACCAACATTGTAAGCTTGTCCGTGTACTCATTTGATTTTATGTTCATTTCCCAAAACTGAATGTTTTGGTGTCTAGAATAGATGAACATATTTTGGTGGTTTTTTTTTTCCAGTGTCTGTAACAGCTTTTACTGCAGGGTTTATTACTTGTCTCTGCCTGCCTGCTCTCCCAGTCTCTTCTCCTTAATGGAATGGGCTATAGGCTGGTGAATTGTTCCCCAGTCAGTACTTGGTGTCCAAAACGGCTTTCCAAAATTCCCAGCTGCACGGTGTTCGTTTTTGTTCTTTGGCATAGGACTTTGTATTTCTGGTTATCTCATTAAGGAGCATGCCAAATCTAAGACCTTTTAGTACCTTCCTAAAGGTGTCTCTTCCGCTAAATGGTCTCCATAGTTTGTTCTATGGTGTTGCATTCAGCAGAATGAGAGAATTAGTATTATCCTAATTGTACAAGTTACTTCCCAATTAAGAATTAAATCATATGCAAAGGGAGAGATGGAAGTTTCCTCTCGGAGGTGTATAAGAAGGAAGGGTTTCTTTTTCCCCCACTTAGTTTATTTTACTTCATCTTTATTCTTTACGTGAGGTCCTGAACTCTAGGGCAAAATCACCTAAGTTTCATAGCATTAAAGGCTTATGCTCCTCTTTCCAAAATACAAGTAGACTTAGGATATGCCAAAAAGGGGCTGAAAAGGATGCAGTTAATCTTCCATCTGACATCTATTTATAGCATATGCTTCTCTTCAGAGACTTCTGGTACCTCTTGTTTTGTCATTGTGTGTGAAATGTTGGTTCCTGCACTTTCTGGTACCTCTGTTCTGTGCTGGTAGGACTCCTGGAGTTTCTCAGCTCGGTCTCTTCTCCGTAGCTTGACAGCCATTTGGATACAACAGTGTCTTTGAGCTTGGTGTCCAGTCCAGCAGTGAAGAATACCCATCGTAAACAGGGCCATATCCTGACACACAGGAATTTCAAACCGATCTTAATATAAATACAACAAGAAAGATTAATTTTTAAAAGTTCTCAACAAATAAGACTTTTCCTCAGTGGAGAATTTTAGGTAATTCAACTCTTATCATAGCTAATTTTAAGAATTCAGTACTGAGAAATACAACTCTCCACTAAATCGTTTTGCAAGTGTTAAGACTGATGGAAAATTACAGAAACTTTTGTGAGTCATTTGTATAAGACACCTGTACTTTCATTCCTGTTAAATTACAGTTGGTATTTCTGGAAGGATAACTTAATTGTAAATGTCAATACATCTTCCTGATGCAAAATAATATGGACGGTGCACATACTTACTTTGACTGTTGTTTAGCTCTTCAGTAGTAATCTATAATATAATATAGCAAATAATACGTTGGAATAAGGACCATGTTCCTCATCACATAAAGATGTTTTATGCTTTCTTCGGGCGTTTGAGGTCAATGAAGGTGGTTTATAACCCTTATGGTCCATATAATGTGTGATTCCAGAACCTTACATGGCTTAAAATAGAAGCTGTTTTCTTGGGTACCCTGTTAATTTGAGGGTTTCTTCCAGATTAATTTCTTGTTCTAAAAGTGTACTTTTCCTAAAGATGATACATTATCGTCCTGCTTCCACTGTGTCCGTGATGGGGGGAATAGGATGACTCTGCATGGCCAACTTCCCATAGCCAACTCTCCACTGGACAACCTTAGATGGTGACAACTCTATGTTGGTCTCTTATGGGAGGCTTAGAGGGAACCACACACGAGTTCATTCCTGCTGGGCCTTGGGGTTTTTTTTCTTTTTTTTTTTTTTTTTTGGAGAGGTGGTGTTGTTTTTTAAATTGAGGGACTTAAGAGCATGTCAACCCAGCATCCTCCTCAGCTCTGGGCAACTGGGAGTGCGGGGAGCCAGCAGTCCCTGACTCTGTGGCGCTTCTTTGCCCATCTGCAGAACATGCATGGCAATACCAGCACTGGAGCGCCCGCGGGGGCTTGGTAGGCGGTGGGAGGCAAAAGGGCAGCTGCCTACTCCCTGGCTTCCTGAGCAAAACCCTCCTGTAGTTCTCCTACCTGCCTTGCATCCCGCCTGTGCATTAGTTGGCTGCACTTAGCCAAAAAAAATAAAAATTAATTTTTTAATTTCATTGTTGATTTAGATGCCTTTATCTCTTAGTTCCCACAGAGACTTGTCCCCATGTAGAGGTGGCCGCGAAGAGTTGTGCTAGACCTGCAGGCACTGGCTTCTAGTAGCGGAATGATGTAGTTCCTTTAGCCTGTTCAGTTCTTGTCATCTTTGAGACTGCTGGTTAATGCCGAACAGGATGACAAACTTTAGAAAAGTGTTCTTAAATTGTCCTTGGGCAGTAGTAAACTGTATAATGGACTTCTCGCTCATATTTACTATTTCTCATATTTATGGTCTGTTTATGCCAGTCTGGCAGTGTGATGAGACTCAGTAAATTATTGTGAATGTCATGTATACTTAACTCATTCTGATATGTAATAGCCACTCTATGAAAGACAGTCTGTCTCTGAAGTATTGTTTCCGTTGTTGAGTACTGACATTTCAGCTTTTTGTTACTGATTGATACTGATTTAAAGTACTTCCTAAGGAAAGAGTCAGATATACTTGTATACGCTGCTTTATTTTAATTTTTCTTTATGTTCATTGAGCAGTCTATCTCTTTAACTGTTCCTTACTAAGCAATAACATTGTGCTAACTTACTGTCTGATGGGTTAACAGAAGAGCTGGAAGATCTCATAGGCTAAGCTGAACTTAAATAGCTATGGCATAGCTTCCCTGTGAAGTTTTGACAGACAGGTATTTTCTTGCCAGACACTCAAAGACTGTACCACCTTCCCAGACTTTTCTTTGTTAACTCTGAGGCTGTGCGGATATTTTATGTGGTGCCCAGGTCTCTTAGTATAGATCTCTAACTAAAATAAAGCCGTGTGAAATAAATTAAACACAGCAGACTTTTAATTGTCCTTCTAAAAATTGTGCATTTATTTTCATCTTCAGTTTCATTGTGTAAGTACTGCATTCCTCAAATACGGTTGCTAGTGCTACCTGACTTCAAATGTTAATTTAGTTTAGTAAAACAGTAGGCAAACCTGAAGCCTTAGCACGGTAGTTTCTTGTCCTTATCTTGTGTTTCAAATACAGCTACTTACTACAAAAATTATGAAGTCTTGATGGTTGATGTTTTTTTCTTTCTTTCTGAACAGGTGTTAAACCTCTCTGAAAAGAGATATGACCTTGCCAAGCTTAACCCAAAGGTACTGGTTGTCTGTGATAACGTACCTCTCTTCCTGGTGTTAAATACAGAATTGTTTTGGTTGGAAGAGACCTTCAAGATCGCCAGGTCAAACCGTTAACCCAGCATGGCCACATCACCACTAAGCCATGTCCCTCTCTCAGCACCAAAGATGTGTGCCTTTTAAATACCTCCAGGGACAGTGACTCCACCAGGGCAGCCTGTCCAATGCTTCACAACCCTTTTGGTGAAAACATTTTTCCTAATATCCAATCTAAATCTCCCCTGGTACAACTTGAAGCTATTTTCTCTTGTCCTATTACTTGTTACTTGGAAGAAGACACTGACACCCACCTCACCACAACCTCCTTTCAGGCAGTTGGAGAGAGCGATAAGGTCTCCCCTCAGCCTCCTTCTCTCCAGGCTAAACAACCCCAGGTCCCTCATAGGACTTTTTCTCCAGACCCTTCACCAGCTTCATTGGCTTTCTTTAGACACACTCCAGCACCTCAGTGTCCTTCTTGTAGTGAGGGACCTAAAACTGGACACAGGATTCAAGGTGTGGCCTCACCAGTGCTGACAGGTACAGGGGGACAATCCCTGCCCTGCTCCTGCTGGCCACACTAGTGCTGATACGAGCCAGGATGCTGTTGGCCTTCTTGGCCACCTGGCCACACTGCTGGCTCATATTCATCAGTCCTTTTCTGCTGGGCAGTTTCCAGCCACTCCTCCCCAAGCCTGTAACGCTGCAGGGGGTTGTTGTGACCCAGGTCCAGGACTTGGCACTTGGCCTTGTTGAACCTCATACAAGTGGCCTCAGCCCATTGATCCAGCCTGTCCAGATCCCTCTGTGGAGCCTCCCTGCCCTCAAGCAGATCAACCCTCCCACCCAACTTGGTGTCATCTGCAAACTTCCTGAGGGTGCACTCGATCCCCTCATCCAGATCCTTGATAAAGATGTTAAAGTGGACAGACCCCAACACTGAGCCCTGGGGGACACCACTGGTGACCAGCTGCCAACTGCATTTCACTCCATTCACCACTCACTGACATACAGAGTAGGACAACTTCTGGAAGGTGATAAAAGCCCTCACATGTGTTCCTCTTTATTTTTTCCCAGTTTCTGTTTTGTGTCTGTCAGGTCTGTGCTTTACGTGGTCATCCCCGTTGTTTTCTTAGACTTTGCACACAGGACCTGAAGCCTCTTGTGACTACTGAAAAACTCCTATTGACACAAATTCCACTCCCAAGTATACTTTATACACCCTAGGGCACCAGGGGTTATGTGCTGTCCAGTCTAACAGCTGCAGCTAGTGAACTTGGTCGGAGGTAGGCTTCCCTGTGGTACTACCTTTTCGTAGTTACTGCTCTGCACAGCAGCGACGTGAGGAGGTGAGCTATTGATACCTGCCCGTGGTTCCTCCTCACCAATTTTATTTGTTTCGTGTGGAAGATGATATGCAGGTACTCTTCAGTGGCGATTATGAGGACAGAGTAGCACAGATGGGTATTTATAGCAGTAGGTACACAGGGGTGTATTCTACCCGAGGAAAATATTAAAAGAACTCTTTAACTTTGACTTCTTTAATGCTTGATAGATCGTGAAGGATTTAAGTTGTTCGTGGTTACTGGTATTGTTAGGGTTGACATATGCATATAATATTAATAATAGGTGGAGTAAACAGTATTATATATTGACTAAAGTTGAACAGAAAATACGAACAAAATTTTGAGATGTCAAATCTGTTGCACATGAAGGAAATAAATGGCAAATTAAATAAAACCAATGACAGAATACTGGACCAGGCCAAGGTAACATTCTTCATTCTAAGTTTGACCTTCTAATTATTTTACTGTCATAAAATACCTGAATTTCTTAATTGACTATTCTTTTAAGAAATCAAGATCTTCAGTAATATTGTTGCTTGTGAGTGGTTGGTAGGTTGTGGGGGGAGTTTTTTGTTTGTTTTTATAAAAGTACTAGTATCTTAAAAAAACACACTCAAGTCCCCTTTTTCCCCTCGAGAGACCTCTGAGCATGTTTTAGTTGCATCATGGTATTTAAATGACATGATTATCTGGGGTTGGAAAAAAATACGGAGACTCTTCACCATCACAATTATGTGAAGCCAGATTTTAATATGTAGTTTAGAGTTAAGGTGTTTCTTGTGAATATTTGTTCTTTGAATTGCAGATCATGGATGTGGGGTGGCCTGATCTCCATGCTCCACCTCTTGATAAGGTGTGCACCATCTGCAAGGCTATGGAGTCATGGCTGAACAACGATCCTCAACATGTCGTGGTGATCCATTGCAGAGTAAGTGAGCTTTGTGTATACGCGTCGCCCATCAGTTTGTACTCGTTATGGAAAATGGTGTCCTTTATTCTTACTCATTTTAAAAAATAAAAACAGTTTTATATGCTTTTGATGATGGAAACAGTGTGCCAAATCTTCAGCTGATTTAAGTAAGCTGAAGTCCACTGAGCTTGCGTGGTCGTTATATGTTGGTTTTATGATAAGTGAGGTTCTTGCCTCTGCTCTGGGTATAGCGTGCAGTGATGTTAGTTTGCTTTCTTCAAAGGTTAGTGCTTTAGAAGCTTGAGGTTTTTCCAGCTCAACAGCAAACTCTTTAGAAGCTCTTCATGTTCGCCACATTCATGGATTTTGTAGCGGGATTAGTATAGACAACATATCACAGATTATCCCTTTAGACTGTCCTATGGTTGTAGGAAATGATGCCATTAAGTATCTCCTGGGTACGTATGTGATGTCCTAACCGCTGGCATAGGTGCAAGTGTCTTACAGCTAAGCTACCAGTGTTCAGTGTTACTTCTTGCTTGCTCACAATGAAGAAAAATAAAGAGAAGCCTTAATTAAATACAGATAAAATGAATCCAGAACTGACTTGGTCGCTGCGCTGGTGATGCTCGAGGTAAAGCTGTCTTTCACTGGCAGATGTTAGTCTAAACAGAATGAGGGTGACAATAGGACCAAAACTTCTCTTAAAATTGTATAGTGCCCAGTCCTGAATTGCTTGCAGGCAGAATGCCGTGATTGTATTAGACATTATTGGATTGTTACTAGTTGCGGGACTGCAGCCAGGAGAACGGGCCGTACATGGGACAGAAGAAAAGGGGACAGAGTATTCATAGACATTTTATATGCAAATTGGTAATGCCTGTTGTTGATTAATGCCTTTTGGTAATGACTTTCAAGTTTCCAGCCACAAAGGTACATACAGCTACTTGGCTCAGCTGAGACACTGAAGTTGATTTGAAATCTTACTGCTTGGTAAATTGTACTGAATTGTACTGAATTTGTGTCATGTAAATTACTAGCATTTTGGAACATTTTTTAAATTATCCACAGAAAAATAAGTAGTAGTTTTTCTAAACCTTGTTGCTGGGGAGGTAAAGATGCCCAAATCTGTTGGAAACTGACATGCTTTGCAAAATAGGTATTTTATAGCATTTCATCCCAGAAACTACAACATCGTCTAGACCTGTCTTGAAAGATCTCTGGAAAAAGTAATGTATAATTAGAATAGTTGATACTACTGGTCAAGGTATTTTACTTTTTAAAATGATTTCCTCTCAGTCAGTAAGACTTGGCACACATACAAATCCTACTTAGTCATTTTGTATGTAACTTGTCAGACAGCTTGCATAGGCAGACCAGCTGCTGCCCATCATTAACACGTTTCCAACAACGCAGGAAATATTTGAGCAAAAGGATTCTCTGAGTCTCCTGTCTTAAAGTTTTGTCTCGTATGGGTCTTAAAATAATGCCAAATAATGTAATAAATAAGTTGTCATTCCCTTTTTCCTAATACAGGGAGGAAAAGGAAGGATAGGTGTGGTCATATCATCATATATGCACTTCACCAATGTTTCTGCAAGGTAAGTTGTGAATAATGTGTATTGTGTGCTTTGTACAACTATGGAAGCATCAGAAGATGATGTCTTTTAGTTGTAGTACTGTTTGTCAGCTTACCGTTTGTCAGTTAGTGTCTGTCAGGTTTTCTTCTCAGAGTCTTGGCAGGTCTTAAAACAGCCTGCTTTCAGGACAGACTTCTCTTGTGGTCCTGCTTTCAGCAGGAGGCTGACTATGTGACCTCCTAGGGTCCCTTCTAATCTGATACATTCATGATTCTGCAGGAAAATTCTCTAAAAGGGTCTTTCAGCATGAAGATTTGTCACATCCGTCCAGTTTCCTCCTTTGAATCAATGAGAAACTGTTCCTAAAGTACTGAAGGAAAACAATTATTAGAATCTGGGAATCAGTATTGAATAGGGAATTGCTAGACCTGGATCAAAGTGCCGGATGCAATTAGAGAAATAATCTAGACTTTATCTTGCAGTAGGTCAAACAATAGGTGTCTGATGACTTGGTTTTAATTGTTTCTTTTAAAGTGCTCAAATTGTGAAATGACCTTTTATGTCAACAAAGATAGCATTTGATAAATGGTCTCAAAAGGATGAAATGTGGGTTTTGGGGGGGGGGTTTGTTTGGTTTTTAATAAAAATGTTCTCCCTTGGTCTCTTAAATATATACATAAAAAAATGTATCAAAATAAAAATGCACTGTAAAGGCCATGGTTAAATCAAATTTATTTCTGAACTCACACCAGTCTGTCAGTAATAGATGTGATCTGGTACCTTAGTGGATATGAATCACTATAGGCTGATGGCAGATTACTCATGGATTTCTGTAGAACAACCATCTCAGAAAATAATTTGTGTTTACTCTGGTAAGCTTGATGAACAGGTGATTGTAGACTAAGAAATTAAGTGCATTATACACATCAATATGTGCTGAAAAAATAAATATGTATATTTTCAAATAGTAATTGGGACAGTGATTGCCACAATCTTATAATATTTTGTTGAGAAGTGTCACAAATGACAAAATCTTGCAAGTGAGGATAGTACAGCACTGTGTTGTGATCTCAGCGTTGCAATATTGTGGCATCCTTAAAGGGGGTACCTGGCTATAAATGTATTTCTAGTAATGCCATATCAAAACAACATCTGGATATGATTGTAAAGCCAAGTGATGAAGAGGAAGCCAGGATTCCTCCAGTGAGGAGTGAGTTTGGAAGCCCTCCTTTAAACTTCTGGTTAACCTGTCAGCTCCTATCCAAACCTAACTCTTCTGTGTAAGACTCAGGTTGTGGAAGTTTCCCAGCTGGGATTTGTATATCCCTAGCATTCTCAAGAGTCTTTCAAATGGTCCATGGCAACCTCGCAGGAGCAGAAGTTACTGCAGGCACAGTTGTTGAGGGTGCCAGCTGCTATGGCAGAAACAGTACTCAGAAGACTTTGAGGGTGTGCGCACTACGAGTTCCTGATAGTCTGCATGGGCATGCCAAAAAAGAGAGGCTTAGTGAAAAAGTCTAATGATGCAAACCCCTTTTGGTTGCATGTTATAAATATCTGATTTGCTCACTCAGGAAGGAATAATACGCCGTCAAATTTAGCAAGGGCAAACAGAACTTTTTGTAATAGTTGGTAAATCCTGTTTTAACAAGTAAAATACTAGTAGGCTTTGGCGGGTTGCAAGTGGGATGCTTTAGTTCTGGGTGGTAGTGTGGGTGGAGATGTATGAAGGGTTGGGTGAAGAAGAGAGGATATTCTGAGCACACAGTACGTAATCGTTAACATCCATGAAGAAAAGGCATTCCATTACCACCTGATCCAGCATCCTGGCAAGAAAATCGGTAACTTCTGATGAATTTTTCAAAAAGGCGTAAATCCCATTTTTAGCCTGGTATTTGTATATCTACCTTGCACAGTATTTTTCCTCAGAACTCATTTTGGTTGAACTAGATGTTGAATTGAAAATTTGAAATTCCAGAGCCTAATTATTTTGAAACAACTTCTTTTTTTAGCAGTCTGAGCTGCTTGGGTTTGCTAAAGTTTCTTGCATTATGTTTTTAACATATTAATGTTGGAAATATGCAATGTAGTTAATGGAATAAGAGAGTAGGTGCTTTGCCTCAGGAACTACCTTAAGGTTTGGAATGAGAAGGTATCAGTGGAAAAAACATTCTTGTCTGACCTGTAAGTGCCAGAGTTGCTAATTAGGGAACTTCTTTCTTTTTTTTTTTTTCTTCCTTTCCTTCTTTTTCCTTCCAAATATTTTGGCATATTTCAAGCAGTAACCTGCTGAATTTCCAGCATAACCCTAAACTGTAATAACGTGCTGTTTTTGTCTCTGTTTTGACAGTGCTGATCAGGCTCTAGACAGATTTGCTATGAAGAAATTCTTTGATGATAAAGTTTCAGCTTTAATGCAGCCATCCCAAAGAAGGTATTTAATTTGTTTCTAATTCATATCAATAAGAAGTGTCATTGTTATCTTCTGCCCCCATCCCGTACCCCCTCCCCTGCTATGTGAAGGCTATTTCCACAAGATCTTCCAGTGATTCCTTATCTTACAGTAAGATTCCTTGATTCATGAGATCCCTCCTTCAGCTCCTGCACATAGGCCAAGCTAGATAAGACCTTTTGTACCACACTGTTATCTACATGTGTTCTTAACTGTATTGTTTGTTAACAAAAAGAGTTGTCACAGTCTGTTTCTTGATAGCTCCAAGATAATAAACTCATTTTTCTGTGGCATAAATGGTGTATATGGAATGTGTGTTGATTAGTGTGCAATAAAGTTCTTCTTACCACTTGTTTGGAGGATCTGCAGATTATGCATCTACGCCATGTCCATGCTATTAAATGCATTATTCATTCTATCTCTCTGGATCTCTTTCCTTTTCAACCTGTCTGCATGAGTAAAACTGAGTTAGGACTCCAGGTAGGCAGTTTGGAAAGTTAATAGTCCTGGGGTTCACTGTTTACCTCATTTTGATGAGAGGTAATGAAGGATTCATTACCAAAAGAGACTGATACCCGTGAGACATTTACTTGTGATATAGGTGAATCTTCTTTTAGAAACGTAAAATATCAACTGGATTTGATTTAGTAATTAATTAATTTAGTAAGTAATTAAGCTGGTCTTAATCAGCATGTTACAGTAGGTTGTTTAGAAGTTGTTTAAAGGATAAGGCTTTGCTAGTAGTTAAACTAGAAAAATAGGTAGTAACAATAAGCATAAAATCATTTAGTTCTGTTAATCTCTAAATATGAAAAGCTTTTCCATTACTTCCTGAACCCATTGGGTGACCTGCACAGCTCCTTCTCACTTGTAAAATAGTAGCAGCATTCCATTAGACTTGAAACAAACTTTTTGTAACTCTCAGTTTACACGCCTCTTTTTTGGGTTTTGTTTGGTTTGTTTGTATGCCTGTGTATCTGTGCATATGTACAATAAGGATTTGAGAAGGTGCCTCCCGGATGGAGAAGTGTGAGCCCTGGGAGCAAAGGCAGATAGGTGTTCTTAATCTTCCCATCCTGAAGCCTTATGCAACAGGCGTATTCCGTGAGAGCCAGGGACCCTCCCAGCAGCCTCCGAGAATCATAAGGGCAGGTTTTACAGCCATGTTTATGAAAGCTTCAGTAGCTGCTAGCGTGTGGGATCTCTGCGCCGGCCCTAAAGCTGGAGATGAAGTGGGCATAACTGGTGATATCTAGCTTTCCTGCCCTCTTCAAGGACACGTGCTTAGTTCTCCGGGGAGGTGTGTGTATGCGAAATCGGAGGCGCTCCTGACTGATGGCGTTAGTATCTTTGCTCAGCAGTACTGGACTGGAGCTGCCCTCGCCATCCTCCAGCGGCGTGTACGTACGGGTACTGTAGAGCATCTCCCCATGTGAAAAGAGGAGGTTCTCCAAACTCTTTGTCAGAACAGTTGTCCTCCTGAGCCTGGCTCGTCCCACCTTGGTGACTGGCAGGGTCACTAACACTGCTGAAGAGAAAGGAAAAGCAGCTCTGTACTATTTGCGGGTAACGTGTGATAATAATCATAATCCATCGGTCCTGTTTTGATCAGTTAGTGACCTGAATCGCCTTTTTCTCTTAAACCATTCTTGGATAATTAATTAGCGATGTCCTCGTTAAAATCCAGTTGATATATAACCAGATATAATTATTTGTGTTTTGAAAGTTTCTCTCTTCCAAATTTGGTCCAGAACAAAATAAACCGTGGCCATGAAGCGCATCAGTCCTGAAAATGTCACGAACCTTTTCCCAGTGCCTGCTGGATGCTGTAACAGTGGCAAGAAAAGCAACTCTGGACTAGATCTCCTATTCTGAATCCGTTCTGACAGAACTTCACGTGGATCCTTAGCTGGGCAGTTGATGGTTTGCCTGTGGAAAAGTGCAGATAGAGACCCTTCGTGTTTAAAAAGTTCTCATAAACCTTCCAGAGAAATCTTGGAACATGCTTCTCAAAAATAAGCCAACTGCCTATAGGCTCTTAAATGCACTGCCTTGAGGAAGGTGTTAAAAAATGCAGCCAAATTTTTGGAATAATTAAAACCGGGTGGTGGTAGAGAGAAACTGTGCAGCCTGAGAGGTCACTAACGAAATATTTTATCGCACTGGTTTTTGGTCACATAGGTGTGACAATTTGTAAATTTGTGCTTTTGAGGGACCAAGTATTTTTAGAAAGACCGAAGGAGGAAACCAAGAAGAAAAGTTGTCTTTTCTTAACGCTTCAAAATCAAGTGAGCTTTGCTGGCTGGCTGTGAAAGGAAACCCGTTTGGACCACCTCAGCCAGCATTCTGTGCGAGTGAAGCCACTGCTGTTGGGCAGGGTGACTTTAGTTGTGTTACCAAGAGTGTGCAGTGATGTACCCGTTCATGAGATCTGTGTACAAACGGGGGAGAAGGGGAAAGAGGAGATTTTCTTTTTTTTTTTTTGTACATTTGTGAGAATGAAGTTAAATGCAGGCCATGTCCCAGGCGTGGAAGAAAAAGGGACTCAAAGCCAGTAGAAAAACTAAAGGAGACTAGTTTTCCGTGGTTGTTTAAGAAGGTAGGAGGAATTTGTTGAACACACGCTGTGGTGATGCGTGTCCTCGCTCGTGAGCTTGTGACCAACCCGGGTATTAACTAGCGGAATACGATGATTTTCATGATGCTCTGGTGGCTTTCCTCTGTTTGGTGCTGAATGACCTCACTTCTCGGTATGAAGGTGGTGTTTGCCTGCCCTGGCCTTCATGCTGAGGCTGCTGACCAGGGTGCTTCCTGCTCTTGTTCCAGAGAAGGGCACGTCACTGCCAGTGGGGTGGAACCCGTGTCGTGCGGCTCTTAAAGCCAGTCGAGATCTTCAGTAGCAACCAGACGTGTATGCCCGAATGATTGATTTTTCTGTCTCTGCTGGTTTCTTTCTTATTTAGTGATGTAAATAACAAAATTAAGACCTCCGCAATAGCAATGTTGAGCAATAATAAAGTGGCAAATGAAAGTGTCTTTTCATGCCGTTTTGTGAGGATTCTTTTGGAGTTATGTGTAATGTCACAATGCTATTCGCTACCCATGGCCTAGAAATATTAATATATAAAGAATGTATTTTCTTGATATGATCACATTACTGCTTTTGTTTAATTCAGATAAATTTTGTGTTTTTAGATACGTGCAATTTTTAAGTGGCCTTCTATCTGGATCTGTGAAAATGAATGCAAACCCTCTTTTCCTGCACTATGTTATCCTTCATGGCATCCCAAGCTTTGATGCTGGGGGAGGTAAATGACTTAACCTTTCCTATCCAAGTGTAGGCTCTAAGTCGTGTTCCAGTACAGAGCTTTCTAGAAAGCCTGCGTGAATCTCAGAGTAGAGTTGATGCTCCTTGATACCAGTCCAAATATTCCCAATAAAGAATCAGACGAGAAATATCTTGAGAGTGAAAATTAGAGCAGGTGAAGTAAAATTCTTCTCCTTTGTTAAACGGAGAGTTGATGCTATTCCTGTCTGCCTAGTTTGTGAACAGCTGTGATCGCAGTCCATGCAAGAGCTTAGAACCTGGACAGCTTTCTCAGTAATTTCCTCCTTGTTTAGGAAATAAGTACAATCTCTTTTCTGTTTTGAGACTGGAGTTTCTGTAGAAAAGTCGTTTGGATATAGCGTGCTTCCGAGGTGGCCTGCTCTAACAAATGGCTTTTAAATTAAAATGCTAGATCAGGATACTGGGCTAGAGCAGAGCGCAGGAGTATAACTTTGCATTTTTATTATGCGAGAGTTAATAGCATCTGTATTTAGAAATGCCATCAGCATAAATTTGCAAGGCTTCACTGTCATTGTTTAGTCTGGTTTTATTTCCGAAATAACTATTTCAGTAAAGACAAAGTATTGTTTGTTGTAGTAAGAAATTTAAGGGTCTTATTAGTTTTGAAATAAAACTGTGCTCAAATATTTTGTTCAATTTTGAAAATGCTTTTTATTTTGTTTTGGGGTTTGTTTTGTTTTGGGTTTTGTGGTGTCGTCCCCCCCACCATTTTTTTGGCCATTCTCTTTCTTCCCTTGATAATTTTGTTTTCCTGCAGAAAAAGTGGGAAGGAAGGAAGGAAGGCAGATGTTTAATAAGGAACAGAATGTTCCCTCTGTCTTTCCGCACTGGAATCCTTTAAAATCTCCTTTTCCCCAGTTTAGAACTAGTCTGAATATCAGTAAAAAGTCACTTTTTCCTAAAATATAATTGAATACATTTTGGGGTGAAAAATGAATCTGTCAAAGCCAATTTTGCTTTGAAAGATATTTTGACAGTCAACCTTGTGCCACTTGTGTGCCACTTTGCTTAGTCCGGAGGTCCATGAATCTTTCTACTTGTCACGTTCAGATAAAGGAAAATAGTAACAGAAGAGTCTTCTCTGTTGATTCTTTCCAGCTTGCCGGCCTTTTCTGAAGTTATACCAGGCTATGCAACCAGTTTTCACATCTGGAATATAGTAAGTTGTAAGCCTTTTCCTTTATGTTTAAATCCATGTTTTAATTGTCATAATTGCAGAATTACATAGCACTTTTTCTTTTTTTGGTGGTGGTGGTGTGGTTGTTTTTTGTTTATTTGGGTTTTTTTTTTAATTTCTTTAAACCATATTTTTCTTTTCTCTTCTGTTAAGTAGCATAGGGCCAGAAAATCAAAGCCGAATCTGCATCGCTATAGACCCTGCCCAGCTCTTGAAGGGAGATATTATGGTAAGTTAATTGTGTGGAATGAAAATCTATTATGGTGCCATTTAATTTACAATCTCAGACTTGTTTTGTGTTCTTGTAAATACATAACTTGAGCAAATGCTTGCAGACAAACTACAAAGGAAGTTAATTTAGTCATCATCCTTGAGTGCTATAGCAATCAAAATGGCTGTGAAGCTCAGACTAGAAGGTTTTTAGGAGCGGGAACAATTGCTCTCGACATTCCCGTTTCATAGCATCACCAAGTCCAGGGGGGCCAGTATCGCTGTCTTCTACATAAAAATGGCTTTGGGGACTATTTGCAGCTCAGCATTAAAATACCCGTGTCCTGTACCTTGGCAGACAACATGCACGATTGTAAAACTATATGCTGTAAAGAAAATACCTTTCTAATTGTAAATTGCTTTTGGACTCAGAGTTGTAAATTGTTATAAATTGGTATACTCTGGAGGTTCAGGACAGTTTCAAATTCAGGAAGGTTTGTAACTCATTGGGGGACTGTTGGTGCCTAAGGAAATGGAATGGATGACGAAGGAAATCAGTCTGAGCCAAATTCGGTATCTCTCAAATGTACGTTTAAAATGAACAATGAGGACAGAGCTTTTCATTAACACTTGCATCATTTTAAGAGATCCACTTCGTTAATCCCGTGCTATTATTGGAGGTAATTCTTCTGAGCGAACCAGCATCTTACTCAGCATGGTAGTATTTCCTAAACAAAGACTTCACCTCAGTTTTGAATTGTTTTTTACTATGCCTAAGCAAAACCATCAGTGGTTAAAGGGGGAAAAAAAAGATCTATAGGATGTTCTGCCTCCAACTCCAAAAGGTTTAACCACTTAAGTGCATGGGTTTAAAAAAAAAAGTCTTGCTCGTCTTAGGTTTAGAGAATTTGTTGACACAATATGAGTAGTATGTGGTGATACAGCACAACCACAGCTGTCGAAGAGCTGCACTGACATCTGTAAATGCATATAGGTATTTGCCAGCATATTAGAGGCTTGCATTAATTGTTGAATATGGCATCAGAAGGTAGTGGAGTCAGAATTCAAAGTTAAGACTTCGTTAGACTTCATTGAAAGCTTATTATGTGTACTGAGAACTAAAAGATGCTGTTGGTACCTTGGGTGTAGATGTACACCGTTACTATGAGAGAGGCCAGATTTTCATAAATAATTTCAGTTCCATGTAAGTTGTTTAGGATATGCTAAGTTAAAATTATTCAAGGCTGTTACTTTGATTTGGAAAGTGGAAAGGAGCAGGAACTATGTAGTTCTCTGACCTGACCCAGATTCAGCATTATTATTACACACAATTATGCAAAAGACAGTAAATTCTGAGTAAATCCAGCAACTGTGCGAAGCCAAAACTCGTGATGAGTTGGAAGATAAAATGTATTGTTGAGGTATTGAGTCTTCTGCGTCTTCAGAAACACTCGTGTATGATCCACATGAAAAAACACTATGATTGTTTGAACAGCTAAAGAGGTTAATGTTGTAAAGCAAAATTCTGGAGGAATGTATATAATCTTAAAGAAGCTCTTAAGTCTTTTCAAGCTTCCTCTTGCCTCCATAATGTAATTAATTAGAATTGTCACAGTTACTTTCAGGCTGGCTACACGTTTTGAAGCAGGTTAGTGCTAGTGTGTCTCATCAGGGGCTCTCTTAATCCCCTTTCTGTCTACTTTTCACTTCTAGAGAAACTTTCACTTTTCACCCTTTATGACGGTGTTTTGCCTTTTCGTGGAGTTGCGGGGCACAGTGGAGAGGAAGCATTCATTTGTTCTTGAATCGAGCAGTCTTAGCTGTTTCTCCTACCTTACATTTTGGTAATTTAAGGGTCTGACTTATGACCATGGTTTTAGCGAAATGATGGCAGTAGTTGTGTTGGACTGCAGGAGAATAGAGCCCTTCAGTAGTTAGGGGTTTTTACATGATCTTAATTTTAGTGGGTGTAAAGCACTCTTTAAAATAAGAAACAAATACTATTTTACCTGGTATTCCCGCTGTGCTGTAGGGGATTCTCTTTTCAAAACCAAAGCAACAAACAACCCTAAATCCTCACTTTCAGAGAATATGCTTATTTGCATAGACAATCTCCCAGCCTTTGTAAAGGATTAGGAATATGTGGTTTGCCTAGAGAATACCTGAGAAAACCACCAGTCTTTGGTATATGGCCTAAGATATTTCAGAAGCTGTCCTGTGTGCCGTGCATGCGGTCAGCGCTGATTAACTTCTGCAATGGAAGGCATCGTGGGGTTACTTAGAGTAGTGAATCGTAGAGAGGAGCAGTTTATGATAAATTTTCCAAATCCTGTAGTGAGAAGAATTTCGTAACTATGTTTTAATCCCAGCTTTCAGAAGCATCCCTCTTAAACCCCTACATCTTTCTTGTATTAGTTCAGTGTGAGTAACTGTTTGCTCTTCACTTATTCAGTATTTTCTGTCTAGAACACTTTTCTCAGTCCTCTGTGAAAAAAGATTATTTTTGTTGTCTCTTTTGTGTTACTGCATTTCAGTAACATCTGCTTTATCATAAAACCCTGACTCTCAGCAGGATGGTATCATAACATGTTCAGAACTGTGACTAAGCTTAGCAATATTTTTACGTATTTCTGTAAGCATGCTGAGTGGCTTTGCATTACGGTTGACTTAGAGGATTAGTGGAATTGCAGGAAGGTGGTGTTAAGAGAGTAGGTGTATCGTGTTCACTTTTAGCTGCTGAAATTTATAGTAGATGTTATTTGGAGAGTTTCGTGTTGTTCTAGCCAAGGTGTCAAAACTACTGCCAACTTCCCACAGTCATATAAAACAAGATCCTGTCTTCACTAGAGTAGTTTTTTAAAAAGTCCTGAAAGAGGTGTAACAACCTTGCAGGCTTGCTTCTAAAAACTGACTATTCTTCAGTTATTGTGAAAAGAGTGTGCTGTGATTTGGTACCGTGAAGAAGTATGGATGCAAGTCAGCATTCCAACGTTGTACTGACAAATGTCGTGCTTCTGAATCATCATCTACTGAGTGGTGGCTGATGGTGGTGAAAATACAATTATTATTTTTACACATCCAGAACTCTGGCCTTTGGCCTGTATGATTTTGAAGGGTTGAGTAACACGTACCCTGCCGCGTACCTCGTCAGAGGCGTCTGCAGTACGTTGCACTGTGGCTGCTTTGCTTGGCAACTCCTGCATACGCGTTTGTTCGGATTTGTAAGAAATTGCTTCCTGACGTGTTTCTTTCTCTCTCTAGCTGAAGTGTTATCACAAAAAGTACCGGTCAGCTACTCGTGATGTGGTTTTTCGCCTTCAGTTTCATACTGGAGCTGTTCAAGGACATGGCCTGGTGTTTGGCAAAGAGGATTTGGACAATGCCAGCAAAGGTTCTTGCCGTCTGTGGTTGGGTGGAGGCATTGTGTGTGGGGGGGTGCACGTGATGATCGTTTTCAGGGTCTGTTTTCAGAAGCATTCTTCGGGCTGTTTCCGTTTGTGTTGTGCTAATCTCTGTTTTTTCTGCATTATTAATTACGTTTTATTTTTATGTTTGAGTGCCGGAGTGTAACTCCCTCGCCCTATGTTACTAGAAAACTAAAATTAAAAAAAAGTTTTCCCGCACCATATGGCTACACAACAGTTTTGTGGTGAGGTATTGCAGTTTAAACAACATAGCAAATTTTAGGATGCCCTGGGTGCGTTTTCCTTTAAAAGCCAAAGCCAGCCCCGTCTGCCTAGAGAGAGTTTTGGGAACTGTACATCTCGTCTGCTTTTGACTGTTCTTCTCTGAACAAAACTCCAGCCGACACTTTAGGTGGTCTTTTCTGGAGAATGTGTGAGGTAATGAATGCGGCCCTTTTAGGAGCCAGTTTTTAAACTGCAAGTGATAAGGGAAGAGTCACGAGGGTGTATTTATAGAGAATCCTGATTTTTGAGTGCCTTGGAACTGCTTTCCTGGGAGGTAGCATGCTGAGATACTGTCCTTTGTTTTCAGATGACCGTTTCCCTGATTACGGCAAAGTGGAATTAGTGTTTTCAGGCACTCCAGAGAAAATTCAAGGTGAGTATACAGAAGAAGAAATATGCTTAGTTTGACAAACCACATTGAAATGTTTTTAAAAATTCTTTTTTCCTCTTTTATTCCACTTCTGTAATAGAAGATGTGAAATTCAGCTTCACTGTTAAAATATGTAATATAGTTACTGGTTTAAATTTATAAAATTTAATGAAGACTCTGCGTTTATATCAGCATAGGACTGATCAGATTTTGTTTTAAAACTCTGCTGGAACGGTTGTTGACGACTAGAAGACATTTGTATATCTGCGTAGAACATGCATGTTTATAGGTAGCTCAGCCCAGCATAAGTGACAGCAGTGGCCAGAACCTTTTTTGCGTGTTGTCATAACTGATGATGTTTGCAGTGAAGTTTAGGCTGTCTTCGTTTTAGCATAAAGAGATACAGCTCTAGTTTTGTTGGAAATGCTTCTGCTCTGAAGTCGGCTTGTAGGGTATAGCCTGATGCCTCCAGAATTCTACTGTAATGTGTCGAAGATCGTAGGTAGTTACTACCTGCAATAAGAACTTAAGATCATGCTTTATGCTGTATTTTAATTCTGTTAATAGATGTGTTCTTACTCATCTTATGGTGTCCCAAAAAGTATGGATTCTGCCTGAGACTGAATGAAGAGCAAATATTCTTAACTGTCTCATACATATGCCCATTCAGTGTCCTGTGAATTGCATGCTTTCCTTTTTTTTTTTGTTTTCTTTCTTTTCTTTTCTTTTGTTTTCCACCACTTTGATCACTTAGAAGCTTGTAGTAGCAGCCAGGAAGAAGTTAGATTCTGTCTAGCTGAACACAAAGATCTTTACTTAGCCTGTTGGGAAGTCGTATAAGAAAAACAGATTTATAAATCAATTTGTCTAGCTTGTTCTAAGCATTTCTGGATAGTAAATGCTTCAAGAGAAGGTAGCTGATGTGTCTGAAAAAGGATCACAATTTTTTCAAGCCTCCCTTCCTTAGATGGCAAATAGTAGGAGTATTTTTTAGGGGGCTCCAAGTTGTTGGAAAGTAAGGTTCAAAGTAACTGGAAATTTGTATTCAATTGCTCTGTAAGGGATTAACTGGCTAGGAGAAAGAGTTCATCTTGATCTATTTATTTACAATTTTGGCATAATTACTTTTCCACATCTGAAAATGTTATAGAATCATAGAATAATTCCGGGGTATCTCTAGTCCATCCTGCTGCTGAAAGCAGGGTCATCTGTGAGATCAGGGCAGGCTGTCCAGGGCTTTTTCCAGTCAAATCTTGAAAACCTCCAAGGATGGGGACCTCACGACCTCAATGGGCACACTGTTCCAATGCCCAACTGTCCTCACAACGCATTTTTTTTTTTCTTATTTTGACTCTAACCTTCCCTAGATTCAATTTATGCCTATTCCTTTTTGTCCTGCTGCCTTGCTCGCTGAGCTCTGTCTCCTCCATGGCCTTTGGGGGCCTGCTGTCATGTCCCCAAAGGCCATCTCGTCTCCAGACTGAAGAAGCCCTGGTCCCTCAGCCTTTCCTCCCAGGGCAAATCCTTCAGTCCTGACCACCCTGGTCACCCTCCCTGAACTTGCTTCACTCAATTCTTACCTTTCTGTGTTGTGTAGCTCGAAACTGGACACGGTAGCGTAGAGAAGAGCTGACTGTGATAGAGTTTTTAAGAAAGAATGCACTTGCCAAGAAGAGGAGATACCTGAATGTTTAGGTAACAAACTTCATGGATCTGTGTGACACACATCATCACAGGAGCTCTCCGCAGGTGGCTTTTTTGTGCCTGCATGTAGACGTTTGGGACCACAGCATTCCTGTCCTAATTGTAACACTCCTTGATTTGAGAGTCGCAGCAGGTGCATAACCCTCTGCTTTAGCACGATTTACAGTAGGACTTGCTGCTTCAGGCATGGCCGAAGCGTCGATGACAGCATTTCTTTGTTCCCTCATCTAGACAGAGCAGCAAAGGCAAAAAGCCACTTTCATTTGTAACGGTGTCAAAGCCAAGTCCAGTGTCATGAGTTCTTGATCTTGTGGTTTGCTTTTGAATCACTAGACCACACCTCAATTCCTCACTGTATACATTTAAAAGCTGAACGCTATCTTATGCCTCTTTACGGGCATAAAACCGTGGGTTACTGCTGAAAATTGCCAGCGTGTTTGGCAGGGTAGCACACGGAAAGCAAAGGCGCCCGATCTCCGGAGCTGCTGGCAGGCTGCAGCAAGGATGCAAAGGCATGTTGGCACCTTCAGGGCACTGAGGGGCACGTGGCGTGGCAGTTTTCAGCGCTCCCTATTCATCTTTAGTGACAAGTTGCTCTGGTATCAGAGCGACAATCTCTAACAAAGTCTTGTTTTATCATTCATTTAGTGCCATCTCTATAGATACTTGTGGTTTGGTTCTGAAAAGCGATCTGTTTTATCATGCCTGCCTGCAGGGCTGGGTGGACCGTCTGTGCTCGTTGTGTTTCGGGGCTGAGCCAAGTTGTCAGAGCTACTTCATGGTCAAAAAGCGCAAGGCAGAATTCTCTGCCTGTACCTTCTGTAATGAAACATAAATTAAGCCTTGCTTTTTTTAGCTGGTTTATGTAACCTTTCTTCCCCCGTTAATGCTTCTTACGTTTCAGAACACAGTACTGCGGTTTGGGGAGCAAACTTCGGTCAAAAGGGCACATACATGTGTGCGTGTATCTCATTACTAATGTGGCTGTGATAATTTCTGGACTCAAACGGGTGTTTATTTTGTAGGATGCGAACACCTTCAGAATGACCATGGAGTGATAATTGATTACAATACCTCAGATCCACTAATACGCTGGGATTCCTACGAAAACATGAGCGCTGATGGCGAAGGTGAGTAATGTGACCAAATGAGACCCAGGGAAAACCTTTTGCAGCTGCACGGGGATGTTTGAGAGGGGCGAAGGAGAACACGTTTGCTTGAACCTAATGCCGCTTCACCGATAACGTTTAAGTAACTGCCTACCCTTCCCTGTTTAGCTCGAGTGGCTCTAATGGGAAGAAAGCTGTTGTAGTTGTTTGAGAGATTCTTGTTCATGCACTGAATTGGACTTAGACACAACTGGTTGATATGAGTTACTTCAGTATTTGTAAATTTGCTATTTTTGGGGGGGTTTTTTGTTCTAAAGCTTCTAGTTGGAATCCTAATATAGAATTTTAAGAACAACAAAATGATGTGGTGAGTCGGTAGCCTTCAATACTTACTGTGTTGTCTGGATTGTTGTAGAAGGTGCTCTAGGCTATAAAGTTATGGATAGACAGACAGCAAAGAATATGCATATAAATTAATCTGCTTCCAAATTGCCCTTTTATTTCTAATTTTTTTTTTTTTTCCGTAATCTGCTGATACATGCAGAAAACGAAAGTTTCCAGTAGCTGCCATCACATTCTGACTCCAGTGTGCATGCTTTCCTGATGCTTTGCTGGAGTGAATGTTGTGCTTTCAATTGATACCGTTTCTCTGTAAGGACTCAGAATGTCACGCCTGTTTCTGCACATCTCAGTGCACATGCAAGCGTGACGTGGTGAGTAAAAACATGAGAGAAGGTATTGAATGGATGCCAAAGTTCTTGTTTTCACAAATCTTCTGTTATTAAATGAGAGAGAGGTAGAGCTAGGATACTTAATGAGCTGCTCTCCATGGATTTTTATAACCTGAATTCAGCATTGACCATGTAATGACACATGGGTGAGGGTTTTAGGGGCAGAGGCATACTGGGAGCTTGACTTCTATCCACTGCATCACTCCGGTGAAGGAGTATTTTCTAGTCCACAGCAGACTCCGGTTGGCAGAAAACTAGGGGAAAATAGAGGGTGGGAAGGGAGCAGTCACTTGGCAGTGTTACCTGTGGCAGGTAGAGCACTCTGTAGGGAGTCAACAGACGGTTTATAGTTGGATAAGACTGTGCAGTGGCTTTTAGAAGGAGTAACATCAGACAGATTGAATCTTGGCTGGAGAATATGTCTCCATTTCTACCCAGGATGTTTCCATATAATTTCCTTCGTTTTTTCTCCGCCAATCCTTTTCCCCCTGCTTTGTATATACATAGCCCTCAGCAAGCAATACGTTGATGCCAAATGTTTTTTTAATTGCTAAGATTGATTGGATAAATGGATTTGACCATTCCATCCTCATGCATTGCATCGTAGGTCCAGGAAGTTGAAAGCAGAGATAAATGTGTGGGCTGCACACTGTTGGAAGACACAGAACTGTGTGCTGCTCATGTCTTCTAGGAGACTTGATCACAGATCATTCACAAGTACAATTAGCTTGTTTCCCTGATGTTTAGAAGTCATACGTGCCACCGTACAGGCTTTTCTGGGTAGTTTGCGTGCATGATATGTTTTTAATTACCTAAGGTACAACATAAGTATGATGTGTTAGCATAGATATTGAGAAGCTCATTGTGCAACTACAGAGAAATCACTGGAGCTGAAGCTAGAGGATATACCAGAAGAACATCAGGTGCATCCAGGTACTCTCTTCTCAAGCAAACCTTTAGGAGGCAGGGTGTTATCCTGTGATCCTCAACAACTGTATTGCAGGAAGAACATTAGTCTCTGCATAGGCTGGGCAGAAAATCAGGAGAGGCTAAAGGTCTTACACAGGGGACAGCTATAGTTTTCTCTTAAGCGTGAGATCTGTACTCAGTGCGCAGGGAAGCTTAGTCGGCTGCTTGAGGTAAACATAGTTTGCTTAGGTCTTCTTTTACATAGGGTTTATAAACAACAGGACATACTTATCTTACGGTTTGCTACAGCAGTTCAATATAGTGCTTTTGCATTAAAAAGATGTATTGGGTCATAGTTTTCAGTGCAGGTGAGAGACCACTAAAAGGAGATGCTGGTTTCACATCCAGAAAGTGAGCATAGTCAAAAACCTCAGAGTCTGAAGCCTTTAGCTACAATCCTGACAAGGAGAATCTCTTCGGTACCTCAGAAAAGATGAAGGTACAAGATGTGGTGCATGTGAAAGTCTGCGTAACAGTGACGGTATGTTTAAGATGCAGGGAAGACTCATAGAGAGTGCCTGTTTCAGATCTACTCTGTGTTGAGCTGAACTGCTAGCCTTAGGTGGGAAGTGGTCTTCATGGTTTGACTTGTACCTGCTTTCCCCCAGAAGTTTCAGTAGGAGTGATGTGAGTGTGACACACGATTCCTGTACAGAGTTGTACACCTCTGTGTGCGTCTCACAAACATGTGCCTAGGAAATTCCAGATCAAGGTGCCCGGGAAGGCTGCGGCAGAGTTTTGTGACCTGTGCAGGATGAGCTGTGATATGCGTGTGGAACGGCTGTTTCTAAGCTGCTGTGTTAAAATAGAGTGTTAGGAGTAAACAATAAAGCATTACGTCTCTTTTGAAATCCTGCACCTACTTGGCCTTGTTACCAAAAGAACAAAAGGTGAAGGGACATGATAAAAGAGAAATGTACCCAAAGTATCTTGGTTTGTTGGCATGATGCAGTATTGAGGACAGAAGCAATCGCCTTTTTAAGTGATCTTTAACCCTTCGATGGTAATAAGGCTGTGTACATTTGTGGCGAATATACCCAGACTTCGGATAGTTTGCTCTCAGGATTTCGTTCCTTATCCGTCATTCTTAACAGTACAGGAATTTTGACAACTGGAAAGCAATAAGTGATTTTCATTTCTCTCATAAATACCGTTTCTCTACAGATCCCTTGGGAAATGTCTCTTGTATATCGCACTAACAGTCCTCCGTAATAGACTGAAGGTTTTATTGAGTTTCTAATTCTAAGTTTGTATCAAATTTCCTCCTCCTCAGGCAGTACATTAGCACAGAGACTTCTGTTACGCTGATTTAGAAGCGTGCAGTCAAGCATAGGATTTGGGACCACAGGCATCAGAAGGTCTTACTGCCATGTAGAAGACTGCGAGAGTTGCCATTGGTTTTCTTGCGGTTTTAAAGTCATGGTACTCATCAAGTCTTGTATGTGTTTCGTGGGTAGGGAGGAATAGAAATTGCTTTTGATCTTTTTTTTTTTCTGCTTTAAGGCATCACTTACCATGCAGTAGATGCGTGTGGATTTACAAAAGGTTGCTCATTTGTTGCAAAATAACAAGTTGACCACAAAGATATAGCACTTGTGGCCACAAATGACTAATATCTTCTGTTAAATCAGGAGGTTTAAATGTGTCCCAATTCCTCTGGATAATCATGTTTTTCGTTTTATAACTTGGATACTGTAGCTTGCATACTTCTGGTTGCACTTCACGATCTGTCTTCCTTTGGATTGCTGGGGGTCATACAGGGTCGTCTTTATATTTAGACTGATTTGGAGATTTGCATTGTTCATGATAATATTTTGAGAGTAGTTTGGAGTGAAATGATGGACTAAACTAATGTAGTTTTAGTAGCTATTAAAGCTAGCAAAATCAATTACTGCTTGTAATTACGGCATTTGGGGCAGGGAGAGGGGAGTAGAGATAAATGAGGATGAAGTATTTTCTATGGGAACGGAAAGGTGAAAGAGACCAGCAATCCCTTCCCATTTCCCACTCCCTGAAAACCTTTTCATGTGCTTTACACTTACTAAAATTTCTCTCTCTCTCTCACATATCAAATGTCAACTAGTTTTGAAAAAAGCTCCCCCCTGACCAGAGGGAAGAGGTAAATGGAAAAAGATTTGACTCTTGTTTTGTTGATGGTTTTTTTTGTTTGTTTTTTTTAGTTCTCAGTGATAATTTTCAGGATTAGTACTTGCCATAGTGAAACAGAGATACCATTGTTAAACACTTCCTGCCTGCTGAAAAAACAAGTTTCCTTCTGGATAGGAGCCATCAGTTTGTGTGGAACCCACCAGCAGATCCTGGTGCAAGCCTTGGCTCTGAGATGTTCTGAAAATAAAATCAGAGATAGTAAAATGAAAATCAAATGTCTTGCCAAAGAGTAGAAACTCGTTTTGATAGAGAAGGCGAATGATTGGAAGAAAAGATCACTGCTGCTGTTCCTTACGCACTATGACTACTTTATCTCAGGTTTATTCTAAGTTTCCTGATCACATGCTAAGATTACTCTCGAGAGAGAATGAATCTACCACGAACAGCTCTGTCGGAATACAGTGTCTGTGGGCTGTGTGTGACCGGGATGCTATACTGCAATTCGTGTGCACCGTTCAGTTAGTCAGGAATCGGGGTTTTTGGTTCTGTTTTTTAGTAAAGGAAACTGGTAAGCATTAAAGGTTATAGTTAGCCAAAACAGCATTTGTTTTAGTTTGGGTGAATTCATTGGGTTGGCAACAAAAATGCACCTGGTGGTTGTTCAGTGTTCCGTTTTAAGGCATTTCACTTACCTTAACCACTAGATCCTTCTGCACCCTTCCATCTGCCAGCTCTACAATCTCTGCAGAGAAAAGAAGATGCTCACGTCTTAAAAATTGCTCAAAGTGACAAGAGAAGGACTTTCAGCAAGTCTTTACAAGGCAGGAACTTAAGTTACCTTTCGCAACAGAATTCTGCTGTTTGTTTCTTAGCAAAATGTGTTTGCTTGCTTAACAGTGTTTGACAATTAGAAAAGCATCAAATCTGGAAACAAAAGGATGTTTTTAATTCAAGCCAAACAGAGTAGGGCTGAGTGAATCCAAATTCCTGTATCTCAAGACTGTTGCTTTACAAATTTTCTAGTCCTTTGTAACTGTAATCAACACCAATTGTCAAAAATTGCCAAATTGTATGAACTGGTTTGCTCCTGCTCTTTTCGTAGAGGAAAGTATCTGAGAAGCGTCTCCAGGAACGCAATAACCAACATTCTGGTATGCACTCGTGTTGTGTTTAGATGGGATGTTTTGACTTCTGTTGAAAATTTTTCTCTTCTTCAACCCAAAGTAAATAGCTCTTCGACAGGGAGGTGTCCTCTCATGGAGTTAAACACCCGTTTTTCCAGAGGGCCCCTTCAGTATTGCAAAACTCAAGGGCTGCTTGGCTTTGATACCGGAACAGGAATGCAGGAGCCTACCAGAGGGAACAGCGGGTTTGGTGCCATTTCTGGTGCGTGAAGTGGAAAGACAGACTGGTGGTGAATACATGGTAACTCCAGCTGTTGGTCAGCAGCTGGATGCGGTATGCTTTGAGATAAAAAGAGAGATTTGTTAGAAGGTAAGGATGAAAAGGTGTCCGCCAACAATTTCCCCTCTTTCTATTTGTCACTGAAAATAGAAACACCTATAGAAAATAGAAAAAATTACCCTATAAAATGCTGCCAGCTTGTCTTCTATTTCTTGACGTTTTGTATGTTCCTGTTTTTGCTTATAATTTAAAACTGGTTAGTCTTCTTAATCATGAGGCTGACAGTGAGTCAGAGATATTAATATCAAATGATTTCTTTCAATGTCAGTAATACTGAATGCAAACGTAGGACTGCACGGTTTCGTTTCTGCTTGTGCAGCAGTAGATGATTGTCTTTCTCCTTTAATACAGCATTGATGGTAACAGTGCGGTGGCTTAAATGTTTTTTTAGCTCAGTACGTTAGGGACTAAATACAAGTTCACAGAGGTGTTGTCGAGATTGTGCTTGGTTACCTAAGGTGGCTCTGGACTGTAGTGTCTTATTGTCCTGGTTTGGGGTTTTTGGGTTTTGGTGTTTATCTTTGTTTGGGGGTAGGTCAGTTAGGAGCCAACAGTTAAGTGCAGTCAGGAGCCAGACTTTCAAAGGGTTTATGGATTCAAAGTGGCTTTTTTTGGCTTATTTTTAAAGAGTATCTCTTAAGATATACTGAAGACCTTTTTGAAAGTCTTGAGTGTTTACTTAAGTGCTAAGCTGAGCTCCAGAACCTGGCCTGTCCAGTTCTACTGAAAAAAATTTTCTTCTCCTTTCACCCAAGCATGTGCGGGTATCGATAAGGCAGTGTCTGAAGTGAGGAATTACGTGCATTTCGGTTAACACACTGGAACACTGATTTTGCTAGGTACAATTTGTCTGTTCTGCTGAGTTTAAATTTATCTCAAATAAAACCAGATACCACCCCCTCCCCCCAAAAAAAAAAGGTTAGGTGCTGGAGAGGGATGTTTATGCCTAAGATAACTATTGGAAATCCGATGTCTGTAAACAAGAACAGGTGAGAAGTTGAGGTCCCTAGGCATTTGTCCGAGGCCCATGGTTTTTTCCATTAGCCTTCTGCCTCTGTCTGCCTGTACTTCCTTTTCTCTTTCCTGTGAATTCCTTTGCCCTTTATTTTTTGTCAGCTCCTACTTACAGATTCTCCTGCAGCTTCTGTGCCTTTCGCTCTGCGAGGGCTGTTTGGGCACACTTGTCTCCACACTTTCCCGTTATCAGGGTCTTTAACAGTGCACGGATTTATTTGAAACACAGGTTGCACATGTCAGATACTTTCAGAGGTTCCGGTACTGCAGAGTCATTATTTGCTTTCAGGAAAAAACCCAAACCAAACCCAAAAACATTTTAGTGCCCTCCAGTTATTTCTGTCCTGTAGGCACTGTTGTTATCCCAAGGATATATAGAGGTAGCTTTTTTTCCCCTTGCATGTGTTTCCAAAGTGGTGTTAATACTTGCACAACCGCTTCATGTAGGTTGTGGTGGGTTTTTTCTTGACTTTGGAAAAGAGCAGGATGAAAGACTAGCCCTCCCGAGTCCCACAGCTTGTGATTTCAACGTCTCGTTTTAAGATCTACCTGTTGTATTCAGAGGTCTGTACAGAATGAAGCATACCGCTCCGTAAGTGTCCTTTTAGCACTATAAACCACAGGCATTTCTGATAGTAAAATGTGGTTGAATAAATTCTTGAGATGATGTTTTTTTAAGTGACCGACAGCAGAATTTTAGCTGTACCAGTGACAGCGGCAGTCTCCAGTGCAGTCAGCTGTAGAGTTTCACTACTTTTTCAGTGGTACCTGGTAGTTGCAAGTGAAGCTTTGCTGAAGATAGTACACTTGTTATTCACGGAATGGTCCCAGAAGGCTGTCCTGGGAATCTCTGCCCCTGCTCCATCAGTTTCACTTGTTTGAGGGTTAAATGTTTATCTGTGGTCCCTTCCGTTTAAGGCTTTGCAAAGATTTGCAGGAACACCAGAGAGCCTTGGGGCAGACTGCTAGGCAATACAGGGAAATTGGGCGGTGGAGCAGACTTCACGTCTGCCTGCCCATTGGCGATACCACCTCCAGATTCTGCTTTCAAACATGGGCAACATGTGAAGGATGAGGAAGAGCAGCTGGGTCGCACTCCTTCCGGACTGAAGAGGAGGAGGCAACCTCCAGTAAACAGAGGGAAGTTTTTTGGTCAGAACCCAGGGCTGTTCCTTGGTGTGGACATCTCTCCTAATGTGAAAGCGCAAGTTGCATTACTTGAGCTCTTTTATGTTGTTCTCCCTATTCCTGGAATCTATCAATATACAAACATGTTGTCTGCTGAAAGGTGGGTCTTTTTCTTACTAGGAACAGGTGGAAGCACTGTGCCATAATCACAGAATTATTCTGGTTGGAAAAGCCTTCCTCTGTGCAGTTTGAGATGGCCTTGGGCGCTGAGTTGTCTCTCAAGTAGTACAGGCTAGACTGTCTCCAGGTTCTTTATGTTCTATATTGTTCTATTGTTCTTTATCTTATTCAGGACCTTGAAAAATGTTTCCTAATCTGTTGGCCATTTGAGAGACTTGCTAAACTTCTGAAGCTCATCTTATGTTTCTGGCATCAAGCTATTCCTTGTACTCCTTTTCGTAAATACACAAAAAATATTCTTCATAGAAAGAACTTTTGTCTAAGTCATTTAGGCACATCAGAAAATTTCCACCAAAACTACGTACTTTATTATATTTGTATCTGCTTGTATTGAGCATGTGTAGATCATCTTCAAATACTCTCTTTGAGAAAGGTAAATACTATAATTATTGTAAGTTACTGTATGTTACTTGTACTGTTGCTCTAATACATGAAAATAAGCCTCAAGTCTCTTGGGTCCCAGGGCAAAACTCTCTAAGTTTAACTACTAAGCTGGGAAGCCAAAGAGCTCTGCTAAATATATCTATCCCTTAGCTTCACTTTCCGATATGTGGACTTGTTTAGAAACACCTGAAGATCAGTTTAATGAAAGCACCATAGAGTGGTGGAGTTATTTCATTAATAATGGTAATACTGTGAAACTGCACATTCCGTACTCAACAGAAAGAATAAATTATGTTGACCTTTTAGACCTTTTAAGCCCTTTCTTTTTTTACTGTGGACCTGTATAATTTCCAGCAACCATGTAGAGCCATTCTGCTGCTTCGCAGTTAATGACCATAATTAGTTTTTGCCAGAAGCCTAACAGTATAGTAAGAGAAAAGCCATGACTCCAGATGACTGTGCTGTTCCAGTTGTAAGGAAGAGCAGTTGTAATTCTGAACCTCAACGTTTGGAGTAGGCAATTGCAAATTAAGGGATTGTTCCTGAGCGTGGGCCTTGTTTGTGGAATAAGTGAAAGGAAATATTTTCACGTTGTAATGCCCTTAAACTGTGCTTAGTGTTTTGTACTCGTGGCGACGTTTCTGTACCCTGACGTTTTGTTATTCTTTCTCTGGTTATCCAAGCACAAGCTACTTCGAGTTAAGTGTATGCTTAAATGACTGAGAAAAAATTGCAGAAGTAGGATCAAAATGACATAATAGATACTAGCTTCTGTATATCAGGTTGCAGTGATAAATGTATCAGTACATTCTTTGTACTTTAGGTTATGGCACAAGTATTATGTTCTTTCGATCTCAGGTGGGCAGAAGTGCGACAGTCCCTTACAGTAGTATCCTGAGGGTGAGTCTGTGCTGGCTGCTCGGCTTGTGTTCCGGGCTGGCTGGACAGCGGCCAGCCTCTGGTCTAGAGGCTGTGCTCTGAGAAGCAGTTTTTTCTTTCTCCGCTTGTAAAATCATTAAGGTACAAATGTGACCTTTGGCTGGGAAATATACATTTGCACACCTTAAAGATTCTGTAGGGTCTTGGTTGCCCTCTCCTTTGCTTCTCAAAAGATTTGAGCTTTAAGGAACTCACGTGAGCCCTGTTAGCGTTTTGACAGCAACCCCTTCAGTTGTTTTCCTTTCAGTGTGTTCACTTCTTGTTTTTGTGATACGTGTCTTGTTTTCTTCAGCCTTCTTTATTTTTCTGTTAGTCAGGGACTTGAGAAGCATAGCAAACCAAACAGCTTTCTGATGACTTAGCTGCTACTATTTCAGGTTGGAAAACCGGTTCTTTAAAATGAAATGCATATATGAACATCAGCTTGGATGTCCTGGATGGTAAAGAGAAGGAAAAACAGTGGTAGGAGTTGATGTTATACCTTTATCACAGAATCGTCTGGTTGGAAGAGACCTTTAAGATCATCGAGCCCATCCGTTCCCCCTGCACTGCCAGGGTCCCTGAACCATGTCCCTCAGCACCACATCCACACGTCTGTTAAACACCTCCAGGGACGGGGACTCCACCACCTCCCTGGGCAGCCTGTTCCAAGGCTTCACAACCCTCTCTGGAAAGAAGTTCTTCCTAATATCCAACCTAGATCTCCCCTGGTGCAACTTAAGGACCTTTCCTCTCATCCTGTCACTTGTCGCAGGGGAGGAGAGACCAAGTCCCACCTCCCCACAACCTCCTTTCAGGCAGTTGGAGAGAGCGATAAGGTCTCTCCTCAGCCTCCTTCTCTCCAGGCTAAACAACCCCAGTTCCCTCAGCTGCGGCTCCTAAGACAGTGCAGGGTGAATCTGGACAGTGCAGGGGGAACGGTTGGCCTCGATGATCTTAAAGGTCTCTTCCAACCAGATGATTCTGTGATTCTGTTGGTTGGCTCCACTTGCAGGGGCTCATACCTGTCACTCAAGGGCACCTGGGAAGGTGGGGCTGTTGCTGGGGCAAGGCGCCCCCTGTGTCAGCAGGAACTTGCTGCCATTGCCCTCTGTCCTGGTCTTTGCGTTCGCTCCGATGGAGGTGGACCTGGGGATCCTCCGTATTGTTCACTTTACTGGGCTGCTGGGCCTGTCCCAGGGAAGGCAGGATGTTGTTCTGTTGATGAATCTCTCTCTCGCACTCCCTGGTGCTCCTCAGCCTGCTCACCTCCTCCCGGAGCTCTGTCACCAGGCGGAGGAGTTCCTCTCCCTGGGCGCACCTCCCGCAGGGATGCTCCCGGCTGCCATCCTGAACCGGGGTCACAGCAGCGCCCACCCTGCAGCCCGACGCCTGGGTGGCTGCAGGTCTTCCCTGGCGCTCGGGCTGGGCAGCTGCGTCCGTCATGCTGGGTGCAGCGCTTAGCGAGGCTGCGACCTTCTGCCTGGTCTAACGGGCAAGCGTGTTCAGCGCTCCTCCTGCGCACCCTTCCCTCGCAAACTGTCGCGCCCCTCTCTGGCTGCCGCGCCACACTCCATTTGCCCGTTCTGGTTGCTGCACTCCCTAGGGCTTTCTTCTATAGCTCTGGGTGCAGCTGCCACTACCTTGGCAATGCCCTTGCCTTGTTGACTCCTCCTGCAAGAGCTGCCGGCTCCTGGTGGGTCTCTCCGCTCTCCTGAAGTTCCCCTGCCAAAGGGAAGCCTCTGAAAACTCCCTGTGCTCTGAGATCTCGTCCTGCTTCGGGCTGTGCCTGCTCTGGGGCAGCTCCTCTCGGCGACTGACCGTTTTGATTGTAGCTCGTTTAAATCCTTTCTTTCTAGTCCATTCTGTTATCCTCAAACTATAGTTCTCTAAAACCTCTCTAAAAATTTATTAAATGATTGCCACGTGAATGTTCATGATCCAGGATTAATCTTGCAGTTTTGGGGCCAGTTTAGCAAACCAGGACCTGCTTTTCATATCACAGTTTGAGAGCTACGCTAAATGCAGTCTTAGGTCTCCGAATTGTAGAAAGCACCATGATGGGTCAATGCAAAGGTCTGAGATGATACGGATTCACCATGCTGATCCATGTCTTTTTCCGAAACCTTTTGACCATTTCATTTGCATGACCCTTCTCTGCCAATTTGTGCCAGACCAGGTATCATCTGTACTTGCAACTGGCAGCATAAAAGCTTTGAAGAGGTCTATATTGTAGCCTAATTCACAGAACTTAAATGTTCCGTACATGAACTGGACCAGACTGGCGCATCCAGTAATCCCATAGTCCTCCGATATGGGAATGGGCACACAGCCAGACGTACCCAGTACTGCTAAGGCTTATGTGTCCTAGAAAGCCTGGGACTCATAAAAGAGGGAGCGTCATCCAAAGCAGTCGAGTGACACAGTTTTGAGAACACCTTTCCAACACATCCACGCCGGTTTAACCTGTAGTTACACAGGGCTTGCTTGAGCTCCTCAAGCACGCTTGCAGTGTTTGTGTGGAACACCACTGAGGCTATCTAGAAGAACGAAATCGCAGCAAAGTGGTACTCCGTCTGCATGACTCTGTGGCAGGTGAACTACCCATAGGATCGGTTAATTTGTGCAGAGCTACTATTGCTTTGTCCAGGTAGTTTCCGGCAGTCTGGCTGGGCGGGTGTCGGTGCTGTTCAAGCCGTTGTCAGTTCCGGCACGAACGGTGATCTTACCAGCACACGTGTGTCGCGCAGGCTCGTGGAGGAGCAGAAGGGGCCTGTCACTGAAGCAAGGAATACCTTTGGTTGGTTGGTTGGTTTTCTCAGAGAAGCACACCACAGTGAGACCAATCCTAAATTTGCATCTCGAGTGAGACTCCTCAGTTTGCACTGAGAGTTTTGAATATACTGCTTTGTTTCTTTTCGTATCTTTGAGGCAGAAGCTGGAAGTTTCCAGCTTACAAGGAATTCTGCGTTGTCCCAGAGGAGAGAGCCAGTTCTCTAGTTCTGGGGAAGGATTGCCAGCGTCGCTGGTGTCGTGGGCTTTGTGTCTGTGGCCGTAGTCCTGCCTGGGTTCACGTGCAGCCGTTTTCTGATTTGCAGGAGCAGCAACACTTGGACAGAAACGTGTGTGCTTTCTGAGTCAGGTTTGAACTAAACTTCTAACTCTTTCGTAAGCAATGAACAGGTAGGTGTATTCTGTGGATGCGAGAGCCGCTTTTATCCTTTGTTCAACTGAGAAGTCACTGAAGTGTTGCTAGCCCCTGCAGCAGAAGGTGAACGTTGTCTGGAGGCACGGCTGTCTGCTGGTGATGCGTCTGTCCATCTGGGGTAGTGGTTAGAGCAAAAGTTTGCGATCTGCCCTGTGGTGGGATACAGCTGTTGCTAAAGGAGGAACTAACAGGCTCCCTTACCCTGGTTTGAGCTGGTTCGTTCCAGAGACAGAGGAGGAGTCAAAGCCTCCCGGGCTCTGGGAGCTCGAGAGCAGCAGCTGCCTTATAAAACCAAGCGTTATCGCTGCAGGATTTCCAGAAAGCTTTTCTTGCCCGAGAACTCAAACACCACACAAATTCTTGAAGAAGTGGATGAAAGCGTCTGACCTGATTGTTCACTGTGAAGGAACAACATTTTCTAAAGGCTGTTTGTTTTAGGAAAAAGCCGTCAAACCCAAGCGATCGTACGGGCACGGCTGAATGATCAGGGAGCGGAAACCCACTCGCCTTCATTTTGATATTAATCCAGCTTGAGGAAAGAATGACTGTAAGGAAATAACTTGCAGACTGAATTACCTTTTCACCCAACACGTTTCCACTCCTCCTTGGGTCCAGGAGTTCAGGTTTCATTGAACCTGATTGTCCCCTCAGGCTCCTCCCTCATGTTTACATTTTCATTTGCTTTTTCTGGCTGGTACAAGTCTCATGCCTTTTTAGCAAGACCGCTTACCTCCAGGAGCAGGAACAGCAGCTGTAGCTCAAACAGCAGCAACAGAGGTATTTCTTGCCCTTTTTAAGCTGGGGTGATTGCCCTAACTCTGGCTTTCCTCTGTGCAGGGTTTTTCTTAGGAGAGTATTAGTTGATTTAAAGGAGCCAATGATTGACTATTGCAGAAAGTTCCTGGTCATGCCTAGTAAAGAGGTAAGCAGCTTTGCTGGGGTTCCAGAGCTGGAAGTACAAACTGTCTGTATTTCTGTATGGGTTTTATAGGAATTATGTGGAAGAGTTTGCAAGAATTGAGGGGCTGTGTTTTTTAGAGAGGGGTAAAGGAACAGACAAGCACACGTAAAAAGATGTAGCTTTGAAGGAATGCAGCTGTGGACTTGTCCAGGTTTGCCTGAGGGTAGAAATATTTGTTTGTAAGAGTGAAAAAAATAATCCATGTAATGTTTCCTGCTGCAGCACGAACAAGGGTACAGTGTGCAGAGATTGGTGTATTTGCACCTTCTTTGTGTTCAGGTGGACGTGGACAGAACGGCTCTTCCGGAATTGGAGGTGCGTGCGTTTACCGAGCTGGCTTGGGTTTCACAAGTGGTGAATGGACAGGGAGTAGCTGTGGGGACAAGTCAAAAGGCTGAAAGACTGAAACCTCATTTGACTCACCAGCCTGCCTGTGGGTGTTTGGATTTCAAGGAGGGAAGTGCCAGGAAACACAATCTTGGAAGGAAGCCACTGAATTTGGATGTGCTGGTATTTCAGCTCCTAATTTCTGTATAAGTTGCTCGTTGTGTTTTAGGTATGGGAATGGAAATACACACATACCTTTGCTCTGAGACTTTCATTTATAAGAGAGTCCCTGCTGCTGCTGTGTATGTAAAATTCAGATTCAGTGTGGGGGCTTTGTCAGGTTTCAGCCTGGGCAGTTCAGGGAGTTGGAGCGGGTCCTAGGAAGAGAGGTCAGATTGGAAGAAAGTGGGCCCCTTCGGGTTGGTTAACGAGATTGCAGCACTGCTCCAGTCTCCCCGTTTGTGAACTTCCCTTGTTTTTTGAGAGCTGTGTTATTCCTGCGTTTTAGAGTGTTGCTTCCTCAGAAGGAATGAGTGTGGGGATTGGGTTGTGCATTGCCAGGAGGCGTTGAATGCCTAAGGACTCTACAGTACCGTTACTGAGCAAAGTGCCCAGAGAGAATTTTGCATCAATAGAATATTTTCTCATTTTCTTCAGTCAAAAACATTCCCTGCCTATATGCATGGCTTCACTTTTGGAATTAAGTTGGTTATTACTTTTTGAGGGAAATGTAGGTGAAGACCAGAGTAAAGTGTGCGAAAGTCTTAGTGTGGAGGTGTTCCATAATTATGATTTGGAAAAAGGTAGAATGTGAAATGAAAGTGTTATATAAATGTCGCCGGTGTGGCTGAGGCAGGTCCAAACCACGGGACAAATTCGCTCTCCAGTCAGCCCCTTCTCCATCCCAGGAGGAAAGGGTTAAGGAGAGAGAAAAGGGAAAGATAAAGTAAGTGGGCGAGGCCTCGGTTGGGTTTTGGAAACTAAAACTGTTTTAATAACAACAAAGGGTTAACAAATACAGACAAGCTGTGGGGATCTGGTGTGACGAGGGTTAAACCGTGGGCAAACTGCCGGTCAGTGGCCACGGCAGGCAGCCCCCAGCAGGGACCAGGACCAGCCCCGTGCCGGGTTGGGTCCTGCCGGCCAGAGCAGCAGCAGGATGGCCCCCCAGAGCAGGGACAGCAGCAGGATGGCCCCCCCAGAGCAGGGACAACAGCAGGATGGCCCCCCCAGAGCAGAGACAGCAGCAGGATGGCCCCCCCAGAGCAGGGACAGCAGCAGGATGGCCCCCCAGAGCAGGGACAGCAGCAGGATGGCCCCCCAGAGCAGGGACAGCAGCAGGATGGCCCCCCAGAGCAGAGACAGCAGCAGGATGGCCCCCCCAGAGCAGGGACAGCAGCAGGATGACCCCCCAGAGCAGAGACAGCAGCAGGATGGCCCCCCAGAGCAGAGACAGCAGCAGGATGGCCCCCCAGAGCAGGGACAACAGCAGGATGGCCCCCCAGAGCAGAGACAGCAGCAGGATGGCCCCCCCAGAGCAGGGACAGCAGCAGGATGGCCCCCCAGAGCAGGGACAGCAGCAGGATGGCCCCCCAGAGCAGGGACAGCAGCAGGATGGCCCCCCCAGAGCAGGGACAGCAGCAGGATGGCCCCCCCAGAGCAGGGACAGCAGCAGGATGGCCCCCCCAGAGCAGGGACAGCAACAGGATGGCCCCCCAGAGCAGCAGCAGCAGCAGGATGGCCCCCCAGAGCAGAGACAGCAGCAGGATGACCCCCCAGAGCAGGGACAGCAGCAGGATGGCCCCCCCAGAGCAGGGACAGCAGCAGGATGACCCCCCAGAGCAGAGACAGCAGCAGGATGGCCCCCCCAGAGCAGCAGCAGCAGGATGGCCCCCCAGAGCAGAGACAGCAGCAGGATGGCCCCCCAGAGCAGGGACAGCAGCAGGATGGCCCCCCCAGAGCAGAGACAGCAGCAGGATGGCCCCCCAGAGCAGAGACAACAGCAGGATGGCCCCCCCAGAGCAGGGACAGCAGCAGGATGGCCCCCCCAGAGCAGGGACAGCAGCAGGATGACCCCCCAGAGCAGAGACAGCAGCAGGATGGCCCCCCAGAGCAGGGACAGCAGCAGGATGGCCCCCCAGAGCAGAGACAGCAGCAGGATGGCCCCCCAGAGCAGAGACAGCAGCAGGATGACCCCCCAGAGCAGAGACAGCAGCAGGATGGCCCCCCAGAGCAGTGACAGCAGCAGGATGGCCCCCCCAGAGCAGGGACAGCAGCAGCAGGATGGCCCCCCCAGAGCAGAGACAGCAGCAGGATGGCCCCCCAGAGCAGGGACAGCAGCAGCAGGATGGCCCCCCAGAGCAGCAGCAGCAGCAGGATGGCCTCCCAGAGCAGAGACAGCAGCAGGATGGCCCCCCCAGAGCAGGGACAGCAGCAGGATGGCCCCCCAGAGCAGCAGCAGCAGCAGGATGGCCCCCCAGAGCAGAGACAACAGCAGGATGGCCCCCCAGAGCAGCAGCAGCAGCAGGATGGCCCCCCAGAGCAGCAGCAGCAGCAGCAGCAGGATGGCCCCCCCAGAGCAGCAGCAGCAGCAGGATGGCCCCCCAGAGCAGGGACAGCAGCAGGATGGCCCCCCAGAGCAGGGACAGCAGCAGGATGGCCCCCCCAGAGCAGCAGCAGCAGCAGCAGCAGCAGCCCAGCCCTCCTGCGAGCAGCAGCCGCAGCCCTCCCGGCAGACGAGAGCTGGAAACCGCAGCAGCTGCTGCCGCTGTCGCAGCGTCTGCAGCAGGGGCCGGGCGGCACACGGCCGGGGCACGAGCTCTGTCGCTCGGTGCGCGGCTTCTTACGCAGACACCGTCCCGCCAGGGAGCTCCACAGCCACACCGGTGCGGTGACGTGATGGGGGAGCAACACCGTAACCGGATCGTTTCATGTGTCAGTCCAACTGGTTTTATACTACACCAGGACAGTAATGTGAGAACAACAAATTCAAAACTTTGTATGTTGAAGGTTTGTAGTATTGGAATAGTTCATTTGTCCTGGTTTCATGAACCAATCATATGTATATATAGTTTTTCTGTATATATCAATAGCTTATATATATATATAAATACTGTACATATATGTATTTTATATGTATGTACACACATGAAAATCTAAATCTTGTATTTGTCTGTCTATTTGCGTGTTCTCTACTATGTTATCATTGAACCTTTGAGACAGGTTTGTGGTGGTTGTTCCTATTTAAAATAAGTCGTATCGAAGTATTCCCTGGGTTACTCTGGTTTAGAAACATATCTCTGACTGCCCAGTATAACACTTGCGTAAAACCACTGACGTGTACGTGGGTTTTATAAATGCTGACTCCATCAACAGAGCGTGATACCATATATTTCATTCCCCCTTGGCAAAAATGCTATATTTTAAAATAAAGTTATGGTATATGCCCCATACAGCACTTAATATTCCTTTTAAATCAAGTTAGGAGGGAAAAAATTCTAGGTGGAGCTGTTTTTTTAGCCTCATCTAAGTTGTTTTCTTTCCACTGGACTTGCAGTGACAAATCTTACAAATCTGAGGTAAAATTAAATTCCTGATGCTGTTCAGCATCACACACCAGATTTTTTTTTTTTAATCGTTACTGGGTAATTACATATAAGTGCTTGTCAAAATTAAAGAACCCAAAATTAATCTAAGAATGCTTTCCTATAACTGCAAATTTCAAAATCACTTATATTTCTTCTGTGCACTTTCCTTTGTGTGTTTCGCGATCAGGACGTGCAAGTTTAGATGTCCAGACTCCTCAGGAGCAGCTGGATTTTTGCTTAGCTCTGAGTCCCGTTCTTCCTGATCTGTTTATAATGCAGGATGATGATTTTTGGTGGCTATTTGAGGTTTCTAGAAAGGCGTCTGCCTACTTGTGGACTAGTTGAAGTAATTGTTTCTTCCCACGGTTGCAGGGGTTTCCTTTTGCGATCTGTCGATATTGTGTTCGAGTTCACAGCCTGAAGTCAGCAGGTCCCAAACGGTTTTGTTTCCCACTTCACTCGTGTATCGCTGACATACTCTGGCTTCTCAAGCTCCAGCAGAAATATCCACAGCAGTGTCCGTTAAGCTCACCAACCTGCTTGCGAGCAGTGCAACCTCTGCTTAGGGAGCCGCTGCTTTGAGAAACGGCCTTACGCATTTCCGCCGCTTGGCAGTGGACCAGGCTTTCAGTTCTGGATAACTGCGTAGGGGATCTAGATCCCACGTTTTACTGACTACGTTGTTCTCGTGCAGCTTAAATGCCTTTTCCCTATAGCCAGGTGCTTACTGTAAGTGGTTTGTGCAGGGCTGGGAGTCCTGGTAAATCGGTTGGTCACGTAGTCGAGTTCTTGGTTCTCCTCTCATGTATATGCATTTCCTTCCAATTTAGATAATCGACGTTTATAAAGCAGGGCGAATAAGAGACTTCAAGCTGTTAGTTTCTTTCATTAGGAAGTTCTTAATAAGTGGTATACCTAGGCTGCTTGTGAGGGTTAGGAGCCCGGTAGGCTGATGCTGCATAAGTACTCGAGCCGTTCAGGCTTTTTGTTCTGCTGGCACTTCACCTACCAGCAGTCGAGGCAACAGGGTGAGCCACTGACTGCCACAAAACCCAGCTGCAGGTTCTGTGGTGCCACGTGCTGGTGAGCCGTGGTCTTCAGTTCTGACCCTGCTGTCTGGTTCGTTAGCACGTGTAGTCATTTGGAAGCGCAGACAGTTTACAGTCGTCGGTTGCTTGTACGAAATGGTACTAATCATCTTAGGAGAATCTCCAGTTCCAGAGATTTTATTTTTAACAGGGACCATACTGTAGCAAAATCACCGTTACTGCTTGTGAAGTTTCGGATCAGATTTACTGAGTTTCCCCATAAAAATAAGATGTTTCCATGTACAGACTCATGAGTATAGACACGTGTGTAAACTTTCCTCTCCTGGTCATGAATTGTTCAGTCTTTTAAGTTTGCTGCCTCTGTCCGAACCAATTTTGTGTTGGGCCATCCTGAGCCAGACCCTGTAAGAAGTTCAAGAAAGACTCTTCTTGGTCCCTGTAGTAGCTGTATATCAACCAGACTTGTAATGAGTATGGATCTATACTTTAAAGTATTTTTGAACAGGTTTTTTTGTGAAAAAGACAAACATTCATTCATCTACGTGACACGTTAGGGGAGGGAGAAACTCCTTTAGCAATTTTTTTTTTTTCCTTTAATCTGATTTATTTATCTAAAACATTCCTACACCCTCCCTTGAGGCTTACCAGTTATTGCTAACTATTCAGAAAAAAATGAAACCTCTTACAAACTCTTCTTGGTGTTTACTATGACTGTAGCTCAGGTTAAAAATGAGATTTGAGTAGTAATTAATTAAATGACTTAGCCAGCAATGAGATCATTAAACCTGTCCTGTAACCTCCAGTGTGTAAGTATTTTAATTGATGGAAACTTGGCAGTGTGTCCTATCATGAAGGCTTTTTCTAACCGGACCACTTTTCTTGCTGTTGGTTTCAGTCAATTCATTGCCAGCATGGGTACAATTTCTGAATAATGCATTTTCTAAAATGGTATTGCCTAGAAAAGCTTCCTAGATTGTAAGCTTCATGATCATAATGCCATTTTAAGTATGTTTTGAAAACGTGTGGTGGAGTCGATGTTGAAATTCATTGGACTCTCCATGGCTGTTTTCATTCTGGAACTGCCGCAGTTGTAGACTAAGTTGTTGGTTACCTCTGACAAAAATCTGCCTGTTCCTAAATTGTAATAGCCTAATTTTCTTATTATCAAACAATTCTCAAACTACAGGTAGGAAGTTATTCAGAAACTTCTGCTTAACATAAGGGTTTTGATAAATGGCCATTAAATTCTTGGAAAGTAGAACCACTCACCTTTCTTTCTTGCCTTGGCAGACAGTAGAAATATTTATTCCCAAAGCCTTTTATAAGAAACAGAATTAATAGTGTTCAGTTTCAGCACGGGGTAAGAGCCCAGTAGCCATTCGCTGCCTCAGGTTGGTCTAACCCGCGTGAGGGATGTGGCAGTTAGACAAGCGCAGTAAAGGATCATACACATGTGCCTCCCACCGCTTCACTTCTTCTCCTGGGTCTGTAATGTCAAGGCAAACTTTAAAAAGCCCTGTCAGGAAGATGTAGGAGGAAGTGGTTTGGATAAAATAAGCTGGATTCAAATAAACTCTTGAGCTTTTGAAATGTTCCAGAGGGAAATTGCTGTGTTCATTGTTCGGTGGTTTTATCCGTTGCCAGTGTTGGTAGTTCTGAAGTACTGTGAGAAGAGATTTTTCTCACAGTAGTACTTTTAACTCGAATGGATTTTTTACTTTCTGATTGTATACAAAAATCTGTTTAAATTTCTGGGGGTTTTTTGGTTTTTTCCTGGGAAGCAAAATGTTTGTGGCGTTTTTTTCACTCCCCAACAAATGTAATTACTCAGTTTCTGTGTATTTTGTATTTGTGATTGTTGAGTATATTTTTATGTGATACCTGTTAGCAGTAAAGCACAATATCTAAAATATGACATGTGTCATGAAACGTGTGGAGGTATGTACACAGGAGACAATAATAAGGTTGAGATTTTAGTCTCTAACTTGTGATTCTCTTGACTTTCTGCTGTGTGTTTTGCATTCATTTTTGGTTGATTATTGGAAGGAAATAATTAAGGTGGGCTGGTGGCTGCAGCATGAAAGAGAACGTCAGATTAAAAAAGACAGGCTGTGTGCCTTGAGACAGCGAGAAGCAGCAGGGTTAACGGGTGCTGCTGCCAGTTCTGGGATCAAAGAGCAGTGGACTTGTTTCAGGGGAGCCCTCCACTTGAGGTCATTCGCCCTGTCAGACGCTCAGACTTAACTCACGCAGTTCTGCGTGGAGCTGATGGCAGTGAGGCGTGTGCTAGGTTGTGCTCATGCAACTGCAAGGAGCAGTTTGTCTGTTCTCAGCACCTGGCCTTAGTAAACTTAGATGCTTTTTTCTGCCATATTGTTGTATTTGCTAAAGATGTTCTAAACAAATGGAAGTTCTAGCCCATATTTATTAGGAATAGTTATTCAGAAACTTTGGATGAACGAGTACCTCAGAGATGAGAAATACAAAGTTAGGTTCTTCCCGTCACGGATGAGGGAGGAGTTATATTTTGATTTTTAAGGGATTGTGGCCTTGCCTACTAAAACTGAAATGTGCAATGCCTACCAGATCTTCCACACGCGTACAAGCCTCATTGTCTAACATTTCCTTGTGCGTGCGTTTGTCAAGGGGCCTCACATACAGTGTGTGCTGAGGACTGCAGCTCTGACTGAAAGCCTGTTTTTTCCTTGCACCACCAAGAAAAGGAGTAAACGATTCTTCGTAGTGTAGTTAGACCATCAAGTAGAAATGGTTGAGCTGGTAGTTGCATGATATATGTTCAAGGGACGTATTGCTGTAGGTTCCTACCGTTCTTGCTCTGAAGGAATGCATGGTAGCTGCCTTTCGAGTATCTAGCACTGTAATAGTGTAATTCCTCAAAGTAGTATGTCGAGATGGTGGAGCCATAAACATGCGTTCAAAACAGCTTAAAAAGAGAAAACTGTATTTAATCTTGAGCTATGAATGGCGTGTTATATTTCCATCAAGAAAGCTTACAAACTGAGATGTAACATGGAAGAAGGTAATGCCATTGGTTGATGCTGTATATATGGAGCGAATTTAGTTTTGCAGAAACAATACCATTAGTATTAGCAATACTTCTGCTGTGTGGTATGGCACCAGTCAAAGCCCTTATGTAATGCCGTGTCCTTTTTTTCTCCCTTTCTTTGTGAATTCTCTCTCCACAGTGCTGCATACCCAAGGTCCCATTGATGGCAGTCTCTATGCAAAAGTGAGAAAGAAGAGCTCTTCCGACATCAGCATCCCTGGTATTGCTCACGTTGTTCCCATGACCGGCAGTCCTGATCACAGTGATCATACCTTGTCTGTCAGCAGTGATTCAGGACACTCAACAGCTTCCACCAGGACAGACAAGACTGAGGAGCGCCTTGTGCCAGGAGTCAAACGGGGTCTGAGCCCACAAGAGAAGGCAGAACTGGACCAGTTACTTAGTGGCTTTGGACTGGAGGTTTCTGTCAACACCAAGGATATGACTGACGCGCGAAGCAAGTACAGTGAGACTCGCCACATAGTGCCAGCTCAAGTTCACGTGAACGGAGACACCAAACTGAAGGACAGGGAGACTGATATTCTGGATGACGAAATGCCTAATCATGACCTTCACAGTGTGGACAGCATTGGGACTTTGTCTTCATCAGAAGGACAGCACTCCACCCACCTAGGGAACTTCAGTTGCCACAAGAGCAGTCAGAACTCACTTCTTTCAGATGGCTTTGGAAGTAACACTGGGGAAGAGCATCACAATGCTTTTGCCCCAGACCTGGGAATTGGTGTGGATCCTCTCTATGAGAGATCATTTGGAAGCACCGAGCCAAAGTCAACTCAGCAATTGCAACAGAATCCTTCCCTCTCACCCCAGCCGCAAGCCTATGACCCAAGTAACTACTCTACTCAGACCTGGGTACGCCAGCAACAGATGGTCACTGCTCACCAATATGGTTTTGCCACCGAGAATGAAATTAGGGTTGGCATTCATAACACGGTGGACAATTTGGGCAGTGTCCAGAGCCAGTCCCGGATCCCGGACACCCCAACACGTGGCTCCAGCAGCAGAGATGCTGTGCAGAGGGGGTTGGGCAGCATGCTAGGTGCTGCCGAAGCTGCAGAATGTGCCAGTGCCGAGAGTTTTAATTCACGCCCAGTGCATCAGAGGGACACGAATGGCCTGGATCTAGGGCAGAACACAGAGGACTTGCCAGCTTCTCCAACTTTAGATATTGATCAGTCCATTGAACAACTGAACAGGTTGATCTTGGAGTTAGACCCTACATTTGAACCTATCCCAACCCGAATTAACACTCTCGCCAGGGACAGAAATCAATTAAATGGCTTCACCAACCTTGATTCAGACGTGGAAGGGCTTGGTAGGAGTCCTGGCTTCCATGACGAATTTGAGGTCACGAAAAGGAATCCCTCCCCATATGGTAAGCTGTTGTAATACTTTCTGAACACAATATTTCCCTAGCACTTGACTGTTCTTAATATGGTACAGCAGGACCTCAGATCATGACTTAGCAACTTTCAGGATAATTACTAAGGGATTATTTCTGGTACCCTCTTTACATAACCATCCAAGAAATTATGGAATCTACCTGATGTAAGATAAGTGAGTTTTGCAGTTACTTGTTTTTTACTTGAAAAAAGTGCAATTGAGCAAATTTTTAACTGTGTTAGATCATCGGTTGGGATTCCTTGCTGCTGTAATTTTAAGTAATAAGGGAGCAGAATTCCTCCAATTCCTGCATTGAGGCATTTGTAGAAGGTATCTGTAGCAAAATGGTTTATGATTTATGATGATATGCTTTTTGTTATGATGATTTTTTTTATGATTTCCACCTAAAGTTGGAGAAAAAGCTCTGACCATTTTATGTTCAAGTTTAGTGTAAAGCTGCTGGCAGTAACTTTCTATGCAGTGTTTTCATAAGTAATGTAATCTTTGCCAGCAAAATATTTTAAAACATACTAGTTCTGAAACTCTTCTTTCTTTTTAAAAATTCGGAAGTCACAGTGCTTGCTTGTTATCTCTGGCTCTGATATGATTGCAGCTGGTGGAATTAAATATGCAACACTTGCTGACTGTATTGCCTAAGTAATGCTACTAGAAGCAGCAGCTTTGCAAAAGAATGAGTAATCTGTCTCTACTTAAGTCCACTGGAACCTTTTATTGATGCTGGAGCTAAAATTTGTGACAAAGAAGCTCTTGCTTTATTTTGCTGTCAAGTTTGAAAAATCTGTATGGTCTAATTCCTCTGGCAGAATGTACCCCCTTCCCTCCTTTCCCTTCTTTCCCTCCCTTCCCTCTTCCTCTGCTCCCACTTCCTACCTCCAGTCTTGGTGCAATGAAAGACTTGCTTGTGTTTCCAGGATTTGATTCAGCATCAGCCAACCAGCCAGCACACGTCTCCTTGGTCTCACTGGACACAAAGGAGCTGTTTCAGCCCAAGCCCAGCTGGATACGCCAAACCATTCCAGAGTGACTGTACGTCACTGACGTGGTTTCCATTAACGTGCTGGCCTGTGAGGAGGCTGGCGATGTCTGTAGAGGAGGTGAAATCACAATTTTGTGTTTAGGGTGTGTCAAGGGTTAGTTAGGGCTGGGCTGGTCACTAGATGAATGACAGATGCTCTCTATTAACCCCTCTCCCTTTCCAAAAGAGAAAGGGAAGAAGTGAGAGAGACTTACAGGTTGGAAAAGAAGATCAAAACTCCTTTAATGAAAATAACAATAATAAAATGAAATATATACAAAACAAATATCAAACCCAACCCCCTGATAGCAATTACTTCACTGTCCCCACTGATGCTTTGGGGCAGGCACCGGAAGCCCCAGGCTGGACTCGGAGGCAGATGGGTGCTGGACTCAGGAATGCATGGACTGAAATCAAAGGCAGAACAGACAGAATCCTCCCTGGACTGGCCGTTGAAGAAGAGAGCTTGACCCTCGGGATCCGTCAGCTTTATACCGAATACGACGTCTCCGGGACGGAACCCCTTGTTGGTCAGTGTGGGGTCTCCTGTCCTGTCCGCTCCTCCCCGCAGGTGCAGCCTCTCACTGCACCCCCAAGGTGGTGCACAGGATTTAGCAGTGACCTGGTTCTTCATAAGAGCAAGTACAAGGCACACCTTTCTGCATCCCAGTTCGTGGTAGTAACTGTACACATCAAGCGTTGTCACTGCTAGAGGCAGACACTGTCTGCAAAAATACGCCGTTACCTTCAGCAAGTGCCGACACTTAGCAGAGACTGAGCTGAAAAGTCAAATTACTAAACAGAATGAGTTCTGTTCCAACTCAAATGAGGAGAAGAGGGTAACTGAGGTCCAAAAAAAATCCATGATGCATATGTGTGAGCTGCTTTTAGTAATTGTGTGCCTTTTGTGGCTCTTACAGGGTTAAATTAACTGGTTTGTATTTCTCTTAAATTTTTCCAAATGATTAGCTAATGAACGAATTGAAAATGAGATTTTTCTAGCAGGAGAGATCTCTCTGGTATGCAGTAACGCTAGTGAAGGAGATAAAGGGGTCATTTAGAATAAGCCACCTTTTACAAGTCTGTGTTTAAAGATATGAATCTGAAAAGAGATTTTTGAATTTTTCTCACAGATTCTGGTCATCTCCCAAAGGACGTAGTAGTCACTGTGAGTTCCCTTCCATTTCTGAAGTCAGGTAAAGCAGGTAAACGTCCTGCCCTGATAAAGATCGGTGAAAATACAAGTCCTTGAAGTGTGTTCTGGAAGAGAGTTTGTTTTAAAGATAGTGATGAATTTGGAATTAATATGAATATACAGAGAGGACTTAGAATCCTGTGTAATTTTGGGAAGGCACCAAGGCACTGTATGAAAGACAAAAGAGTTTAGGAGTCGGGAAACTCCTTCACCTTCTGCCGTGTTCTTGCCTTTGGCAAAGCATTTCTTCTCCTTCATCAGTCCGAGCAGGGAAAAGGAGGGTTGCTGTTTTTTCCACTTGTTTTTAAAACCTCTCTTTCAGAAATACTGAACATCTTCACAGGATGTTTATATCACACTGAGCTTCGAACATAACCTTGAGCATACTGACTCCTAATCCACTTCCAGTTCAATAGGAAACCTCTTCAGTGGTTTAATTAGACACAGAGTATATGTCTCAAAGTGAGGTGGTGGGCACAGTTTGTATGCCAGAAGTGGTCCGTGAGTGCTAATTGTGATCAACAGGAACTCTGCTTCTGATGCTGAATTTTTCCCCCGTACCCTCTGCTCCAAAGCAACACTCACATTCCTGCTGAAATCACAGAATCACAGAGTGGTTGAGGTTGGAAAGGACCTCTGAAGATCATCTGGTCCATCTTCCCTGCTCAGACAGGGCCACCTAGCTCCAGTTGCCGAGGACCATGTCCAGATGCCTTTTGACCGTCTCCTGTCTACGACCACCTCTCTCAGCAACCTGTGCCAGTGCTCAGTCACCCTCGCAGCAGCAAAGTTGTTTCATGATGTTCAGAGAGCACCTCCTGTGTTTCGGTTTGTGCCCATTGCCTCTGGTCCTGTCACTGGGCACCATGGAAGAGAACCTGTCTCCCTCTTCTTTACTGATGAGGTCCCCAACACACTTTAATCAAGACCGTACAGGAGGAGTTCCAGCCGGTGTTTTGCAGAGTTCTGCACTCTACCAAATCATGACTGCTTCTGCATGATGTTTTATTTCAGCATATTTAGGCATACCTTGTTTGGCAAAAAAGCTAATTATTTAAGGGGCAGGGAAGGAGTGAATCAACCGTTATTCTGGTCTCTAAGTCTTTTCCTAAATTTTTGCTTGGAGGCGGTACTTACTCCATTCATGCTTCTGCTGTCCTGAAGTCAGATTCTGTTGAAGTTCTCACAAAGCCTTTAACTGACATTAGAGACTTCAGGAGGGAGGTGGTGAGTAAAGCGTTACCCTTGCGTTTTTAGGGCCCAAAGTAAATGAATGAACTGTATCGAGAGTTGAAGCACTGCCGGGAGCCTAACGAGTGGAATCCAGGGTACAGGCTGTTGGCCTCTAGTTTTGGCTGACAACATCGACCTCGTTCTACTCATAGTGACTTAGGATATTTGCGTGTAGGAAAATTTCCTTTGAAAGTTTAACCCCTAAAGTGCTTTCTCTTCATTTTACCTTCTACTTTTCAGGGCCTTATGCTGCATGTGCTGTTCAGGTGGGTCAGCATGTACTAGCCTTAGTAGTCTCTTTGAAACAGGGAGCTGTGCTGGATCCTCTCAGCTGAAACCTGCTTGCGGTCTCTGCTTGCAGAGATGTTCAGTTCATCAAAGGTAGCAAAACTGAAAGGGTGCTTTGCCTTTCTCCAGCTCCGTATCTGGTGGGGTGTGGGGAGGCATTATTGGTTACATTTCTGGGGGTCTAAGCTAAAGCACCGTCTTTTTCAAAAAATGGATGGCTGCTTCTGGTAGAAGAGACAGAGTAGAGATAGTAAGGATTTAGATATTTTAGTTTAGTCAGGGCCTGTAGGCAGCTGAGTGCATTTGAGTGCCCAAAGTTTAAAGACCTTTGCTTGTGGTTAAGGTAGGTGGCTCCTGGGGAGTTTTCCTGGTGCAGTGATCCCGTGCCTTGCTCTTGAGTGATGAGCAGCAGTTTTAGATGTGTGGGGAGTCCCTTGCCTGCCCTTTGAACCCTCTGAGTATATTCATTGTGATTAACAGTGGAATTTTACGTGATGTCTACTGTAATTGAAATGCAGCAGACTTCCCAGGAGAGGTGTCCTGCTGCTGCTTCCGTGATCCGTGAACATGCATTGCCTCATTCATCTGCACCAGAGCCGGCAACTCTGCAGCCGTGGGCTTTGTTGGACTAGTTTGTTAATTCAATGGTTTGAAGGTTTTCTTATGGGCTAGTTTTCTGTCACATCAGGGAGTTAAACTTGCCCTGTGGACAGGTAATCACTAAACACCATGGTGTGAAGAGAGTGGCAAGGGCGCATGGCTGAGGGCGGCGGGGGGCAAGCCCAATTTTAGCAGCCTTTAAACCAGATAGAAACAGGGTTGTCCTGAAACCACGTACCTGTATCTTTGTGATAGGACCTCACCTGTAGGAACTTTACTGTGAGGAGCACAGTTATTTCACTGTGTTAAACACCCTTAGACAATTATGATTAATACTAGGGCAGAGCTATGAGAAAGGTAAATTCAGTATTTTAGAGTATTAGCTCCCAGGCTAAGGTTGGAAATGTTAGGATTCACTGGTCATTTTCTGCGTGTGCTTCAGCACATGGTACTAGAGTAAGTAACAGAAGAATAGCATTTAATTAAGCAAAAGATTTTTTTTTTTTAAGAAGAAATATTCCTTTGTGTAGCTTTAGCACAATAATAATAATTTTTTAAGTTTACCTTTATGTCAAGTGCTAGAATGTTCTACTTCTGACTTCTGCGAGTATCATTCAGTTTCTACTAGTAAGAGTTTCTTTTTACAACTCCCTGTGGTTCCAAAGGTAAAGCAGGATGTGCCGTGCTGCCGTGGCTGCTTGAGCCTAGGGGGTCACCAGCACATACTGATTTTCCAAATGCGGTAGGATTTATTTATTTACGTATCTGGACTTGCCCCACTGCTGTGTACAGAATCATTTATGCATGGTGGTCACAAAACAAGGGGGAGAAGCAGTTTGACCGAATGAGTATTAAGAATGAGGAAGACCTGGAATGTTTTTCCCTTGATCTATCATCTGATGTAAAGGCAGCGTTCTAGCTGCAAGGAGAAACAGTGAATTGGGATGGTCAGATGGAAGCAACAGAAGTATGATTTCATGTCTGGTGTCAATCCAGATGATGGTCATAGCTCTGAGCATAAAACACGGATGTTCTGCTACATTCTTTCATCTCTGCATAGCACTGCGAAGGAGTAAACCCAGAAGCGTAGTCCAAACATCACTGTATCCTGCTAGGCAGATAAAGGAATACTGGAAAAATGACCTGCTGTTTGCAGAATCCCCTACCACCTCCCGAGCCTCAGATGTATGAGAAAATAGGTAGATAAATTGAAATGGTAAAATTAGTCTATGTTGGCTGTGAGTGGAAAAAAGAGCGGCAAGCCTGAAGTTTGAGAAGCAAGGCAATATTCTTTACTAACTCCTTTTTTCAGACATGCTTGGCAGTTCACTTGTCTTTGGGGACCATAGGTATGCGGTATCTCTGTGAGGAGTGACCAGAGCTGTGCAGTGTCTGTAGAGGAAGTGCCCTTAGGGTATGCAGCTCTGTCAGATGCTCCAGCATTTCAGTGTACAAAGCCAAGCTCTTAAAAAGTCTGTTGTCTTCGTGCTCCTACTGAGAACTAGTGCTGCTGTGCAAGGATTAGTAAAGAACAAGAAATATCCTCTGTAGTCACTGGACAAGTGGCATGTGTTAAGCGGTTTAAAAAAAACCCCACCACAACAAAAGAAAAAACAGATTAAAACGAGCTCATTGTGCTTGGTTAAAGTCAAAAGTCTATTCCTGCACGTGTGGGAACAAAGTCGTGTATAATGTCAAGGCAAGTTCCTCTTCAGCCTTTAGCTTTGCTTCCCCTCCGCAGTACGCAGCTGAAGCCCCGATTCAGTGGGGCTCCATTCCTCCGCATTCGCACACACGGGCAGTAAAGCCGGTGTACTCAGCATCCTTGTGGTGAAAAACTGTAAACATGGGCTCTGCTGGAGAGAAAAGAAACCCTTATAATATAAGCCAACTAATCCCGTAATAATATGTTGTTGTTCGTGCCAGTTTGTGGAATCAGAGCACAGGCCCGCTGGGTGTTGTACCTTCCCTTGGAGTGGACTCCTAGAGTTGGGATAAGCAGGAGGTTCCCCGAGGCAGTTAATGAGATGTTGAAGCTACCGCAGCACAGGAGGTTTAATTGATGGTACAAAGAAACGCTGGCTGCCATGACGATGGAGAAATAGCCACGGGTAAAGGGTAACCGGAACAGCTGTTCACCGATGAGTAGCGTTTGGTCTTACTCAGCTTTTGGAGGGAGCTCTACACCCTGTGACTTACAGTCCTTCGCCTAACCAGTGTATCAAGAGAATTAATTGCCCTGGGGTGGAGGGAGTTGGCAGATGCGGGCTGAATGGCTCTGAGCGAGGTTGAACAGGCAAATGAGGTGTTCTAAGAGAACCGTACCAAACGGCGCTGGAGATGGGTGGAATCGTCACGATGAGTTGCGTGCGTGTGGCTGACCTGCGGGTTGACTTACGAGAGGATGGCAGGGTTAGCTGCACGTGGGTGCAGAAAAGGTATGCCTTAAAAAGGCACGGGCATGTGTCCAGTGCCCTGCAAAGCTGGAAGAGCGAGATTGAGAGTGAAATGTGTGTGCCTCAGGTGGGACGTACGGAATGGTGCCTTCATACCTCGCTTCGCTTGCGTGTTTCTGCGCTGACCGACAGAAAGGCAGCTACCTCCCCACTCACACCTCTTCCTAGAGGTTTCTAGACACGGGTACTCTTGACATAGGTGAACGTGGCACAACCTACTGACTGCCCGTGTGGCGGAGTGCCGGGTTCTGTCTGAAATGATTGAGCACTCGGTTTTTGAGAATAGGAAGAAGCAGACAGTGATCCTTGAATTTCTTTTTGCTAGAGCGTGTCTTGAGGAACCATGCACAGCAGTGGCTGATGACCTCTCTTCTCCTCCAGTGCTATGCGCGTTGCTTATCAGAGGTGAATCCATGCTCTGCATATGAAGATTTTTCCAATTTTTTGCTTTTACATAAGCTGAGTTACATGGAAATGGGTTTCTGGTGGTAGATGAAGCTGCCATTTACTAGTAGCACAGTGCTGCGGTAGTTAATTTTAAATAACGGGAAAGTTCGTAGCCTGTGGAAGTTTTGATGCCTATGTAAAGCTTTTCTCTGAAGCCTTAAGTTCCTCCTTCACTTAACTCTATGTATATTCTTTCATGCCTAATAGCACATCACCCTAGTCTGGTGTTTAAAGATCGCTTGTAAGACTTACTTCCTCGAACCAGCCATCTTTATCACAAAGCTTATGCTTGTTGGGTAGAGAAGGAAAGCTAAAACAATGTTTTACTTCTACCTAGAAAATGGTAAAAGCAAGGATCTGTTAATAAAGAGAGAACATCAAGTTTTTTACACATTTTCAGTAAAACCTACCTCACCCATGTCTCATCCCCACCCCTCACTTCTTAAAATGTTACAGTTTGAGTCTAGAAAAATGTTAGAAGCAGTTGAAGGGTTATGTGATCAACCCAAGGCAAAGCACCGGAACACATGCATTCAGCGCCTGGGGACAGCCCCGTTCCAGTGCCAAGACCAAGAGCTGTGTGTCTGTCTAAATGGGCCAGCGTGAGGAGCAGAGCAACTGTATTTTCCATCCGGCTGAAATTACGTTGTTGCCTTCAGCTAATTCTAATTCTTCACCAGGAGTTACTGTGTTGGACATCCTTAGGTCACCTAATGTGGTGAGGACAGCACGGATACATGGCTCACACAGCTTCACGTTTTGTGGGGAGTTTATATAGTTCATCAGCTCCGTAAAGAACTGATCATTAAACAAAGCCATCTTCCCTCTCTCTGTCAAAGAAAATCCCAACATGGAAAATGAATAAAAATAAGGTGGCTAAACATCTGATTACAAGTGTCTGTAACATCTTCAGAGGTATTCCTCCATGGAAAATACGTCTTTGAAGATGGTCCAAATTACAGCGTCATAAATCACGCTACATTGTATCTGCAGATGGAGAGGGGAAGAAATCCTTTTTGCATATTTTATTAACTAATAATGTTTCAAAAGCATTGAACTGTTCCAGATGTTTCCGTTTGCTCTGTGATATTCTGGAGGAAAGCAAACCCAGTCCGTCCGAAATAAGTGGTGAAGTAATAGGAGAACAAAGCTTGGCCAATTCCTCACGTGCCTTGTTTGCCCGTACTAACAGTACACTGCGAGCCCTGCGTAGTTCTCACCACAGAGGAAGATTTTGGTACCTGACTTGGAGTTAATTTTACAGTGGTTAACGGTAAACTGAAATGGAGTTTTTTAGCTAAACTAAAGTTTAAAACTGATGTTTTAAGTTAAAAATGAAGTTTTAACTAAATTCAATATTTTAAACTAAATGGCGTTAAATTAATTTTTAAACTAAAGTTAAAAATGAAATTTAGCAGCATGGTAATTTTTAATTTAATCTATGTCATATACTTATTCTGCAAATTTCTATCAATCCCGTAGCTTTCAGGATGTGGGCCCAAGTGTAGCATCATTATGACGTCTCCGTACGGGTTTGGAGAGGCCAGTTTGGATTTTGCAAGAGGCTTGCTGCCCCTGCATGGCCCAGGGTAAGAGGGGCTCAGGAGCTCGAGTGGCCAGACCTGCAGAGCTGCTGTGTCCTGCACGGACGGGTTTAATAGCTTACGTGGGTTTGGGGTAAAGTTGAGACCTTTTTTGTTCGCTCGTTAGACTAACTGATTATAAGGAGTTTGGACTCCTAGTCTACTACCCATTCTAGACAGCAGAAAAAATTATAATTTGCTTGTGAATCATTGCTAAACATGGAGTATTTTTTAAGAGTAAGGAGATTTTTCTGGCTGCAGTAGCACTTCTTACTGCGTTTTGGAGAGATGCGGGTGCTGAAGGTACCACAGACACCGCAGTTGGCTTTTGTTCTGATGAATCCCTCTGAAACAGCGTTCCCGTAGAGCTGTGAATCTGAAAATCTGAGGAAGGTACTCTGATAGTCCTTGCAGCAGAAATGCATAATTTTGTTTCAGCGGGGTAGATAGTTGCTGGTCCTTTTTCCACCACAGCATTTAGCTCTCGTTTTCTCTTGCTGTCTCTGAAGATGTTGTTTTCCCTTTAAGTTTGTAACAGTAGTTGTAAAGCTGATCCTAACTTCTTAAAATAGATTTGCTTTGGTTTAAGCGTAAAGCTGGCTTTAAAGCCTGGTCATTAAATGCCTTCTGCAAAAATCTAGAACTTTGTAGAAGATAAGTGGTGCCAGAGAAGGAATGGTTTTTGATTTCTGTAGTGTTGTGCAACATTCTTTAGTACGTGGGTCACTCCCTGAAGGCTCCTCTGTTAGAAGTTAGCTTACGGACTTCTTTTTCGTGATGAATTGTTAAGCCTCCTGTTGTATTGAATCCCCACGTTTCACAGTAACGGGTAGTCGGGATTATGCAGGTCTTTTTCAAGTGCTCTATAGGCCGTGACATCTGGAATTTCTGCAATGCTGACATAATTCTCTCCAGAGTCTTATTTCAGCCTTCACGACTGTGCTGAGGTCTGTGAAGGGGGCGCTGCGAAACCAGCTTTGGGAGCGTTTTCACTCTGCCTTCCTCAAGAGAGCTCTTGAGTTCTGCGGGTCCGTGAGTTGACCTGCCAGAGCCTCTCCCGTTGTCATGCCGGCTTCCCACACACATGGAAGCTGTGGTGAGAAGCTCACTTGCAGGGCGTCTGCTCTGTGTGTTCCTCTCTGCGCTCCGCTGTGTGTGACGTGCTTGTGACAGCAACAATTTCCAAACCGTTTGTCTGCAGAGTCTGTTCTTCGCTGTGAGTATTATGTTCTTAATGACAGTACCTGTGAAGTTGTGTGGGTTGGTTGGTTGATTAAACGTGCATCCTCGTAAGTTTTCTTTTTGTTTCTTCAACCCACATGTGGATTCTTAAGCCACGTCCATGCGGCTTGTGTGCATGCTTGTCAGATTTTCTGCCATTTATAGATGTTACCTTTTGTCTCTTGTGAAAGGGATGATGTTAAAATGAATTCAGTATTCAAAAAATCCTGCTGGGGAGTAAATGAGGTTATCTGAGCGAGAAGCTATCTGTGAAATAATAGTTAACATTGTTTATCTAGAGAAGGTGATCTTAACTGTAACTCAAGGGTTGCTGATTTAAGTGGTTAAAATCAGTCTTACAAGTTCTGGCATTTATATTTTAATGCCATAACAATTCACCGTGTTTGCAACCTGTTGGATAATTTAAGCACGGAACTTTTAAGATTACTACCTTGTAAAAGCTCAATAATCAATTTCTTCCCTTTTGATGGCAGCAGTTCTTGCTTTCCGGTATGATGGAATTATTCAAACTTGTTAACGCCAGTGTGAGATTTCAGTTAATAATATTAGGTTCAAAGCTTGATACCAACGTTTGATTTAGAAAAACAAAATATCATCTATATGCAAGCTTTTATCACCCATTTAGTTATAAAATTACAAATAAAATCTAACAATCTAACACGTTTTCTTTAAGCATGAAGCTCACGTAAATCTTTGATAACTTTCAAAAGATACTCTAAATGAAAACGTTTGGTCTACATTTAAATTAGTGGCTCCAGTTTGAAGTTAATCCTGGGTGATTTGACATCATGTGCTCTGCAGTTGACTGAAGGCAGTAGGTATTCTCCAGTGAAACTGCTTTGTATGGTCGTTATCCCGCTGTATGTAGCATTGCTGTGGCCTCGCCTTGAGTGTTGTGTGCAGGTCTGGGAGCCGCAATTGAAAAAGAATGTTCAGGTCCTTGAATGTGTCCCGAGGAGGGCAGCAAAGCTGGTGAAGGGGCTGGCAGGCACGTCCTCTGAGGAGCGGTTGAGAGCTTTGTGTTTGTCTAGTTTGGAGAGAAGGAGGCTGAGGGACAGCCTCCTTGCTCTCCAGAGCTTCCTGAGGAAGGGAGATGGAGAGGGAGGTGCTGAGCTCTTCTCCCTGGTATCCAGTGCCAGGACACTTGGGAGTGGTTCAAAGCTGTGTCCCTCAGGGGAGGTTCAGACTTCGTCAGACTTCATGCTTCTTCAGGAAGCGTGTCTTACTGAGAGGGTGGGCAAACCATGGAACAGGCATCCTAGGGGGTGCTCAGTGCCCCGTGCCTGTTGGTGTTTAAGAGGCATTTAGGCAATGCCCTTGATAACGTGCTTTAGCTTTTGGTCAGTCCTGAAGTGGTCAGGCATTTGGACTAGGTGATCATTGTAGGTGACTGAAAATATGTAACTGAAATATTCTATCTGACTCTATTCCATTCCAATTCCTGAATAGTAAAGGAGAACAACTACTTACTACCTTGATAATGTGAAGTACATTATGGAGCCCGCAGGTTATTCGAAGGATAACTGCTAAATACGGGTTTTACTTATTTGTAGTGATAACCAGGATAATGTGAATCTAGAGACTCTAAGCATTTTTATCCTGTTGTGATTCAAGGTATCATATTCTTTTTCTCTCCTCAGACTGATTTGAATAATTTCATTTATAGGGTTTATAGGGTTTTCTGTAACACATAGCATTTGTTTAAAAAACAAACCGAAAAACCTCTATCAATGCAGAGGAATAGAAGGGCAGTTGAGTGGCCTGAAGAAGTAGTCAAATCTTTAAAGGTGACTGCACCTCTTCATGCATAAAGTCATAATGTGATGTAAAGCCCCTTATAGAAGGGTAAACAAGATGCTGAAACTTTCATAGTTCTTAGGAACTTTGTTTACAATTACCTGTTGTAAGGGCGTTCCAGTTTGACTGCAACGTACGCAGCTGGTTGTGACACAAACTAGGCAGAAGTTAAGGGAACATCTTTGATGAGCTCTGCTGGGTTTCGGGCAAGACTAGTAGTTCTAGTTTATGAATGATAAGGACTTCCATAATGGGCAGAAGGGCTATCGGTCCTGCTTCGGTTTCCACCTCCACAAGAAAAGTTCTTCACGTTCTTCTCCTACCACATACAGTGTGCGTTCCCCGCTCTCACGTAAAGCTGGTTTTGAGGCTAGCCTACAAGCCCGGGGAATCGAGTAAGCATCATCACGCTGGTTGTTGTGGTAACTGAAGGTAAATGAGGACCATTTTAATGGCGTGCCTCGTGCACTCAGTGAATACAAACCTGGATAGCACGTGAAAAGTTAACGTCGTAGTTCTCGAAATGTAGCTGGGACCACTGCTACTACTGGAGATCGAGTGCTGCTGTGGGCATGCTGCTGCAGACAAGGTTTCTAGCTTAGTGTTGTTTTCTTTTTTAATAATTATAAGTACATCTCAACAGTACTTCAGGAAAGCTGAGCAACTAAAACAAAACTAAAGAAACCAAAGATGGCCCTTTAACGACTGGCCGTGCTTCTGTCAGCGGTAACGTGGGCGTGCGGTGGCCATCTGACAAGATAAATGCCTGGTGCAGTTGAGATGCCAGTCTGTTGGATTGTTATTATTTGTTCTTCAGGAAAAACAAAATTAGTTTTGTAGTTCACAAGGGAATGAGAGTGTACAAAATGCTGTCGAAGAATGAAATATGTGCTCCTGGGGTGTTTACGAAGCTCTGCCAAAATTTTAAGCTAAACTGCAAGAAAATGAATGATGGGACTTAGAGAAAGTCTTGGCTCCTGACACTTTACTCTGTAAAAGAACCTTTTAAATGAATAACTCAAAGCATCTGTACACTGAGGCAGCTCTGAAGTACATTTGTGAAACTAATAACTAGTAAAAGTCATATTTTGCTGACTTCACTTAATTTTAATCTCTTAGATTCAAGTTACTTGCGCTAAGCTTTATTGGAACGTATCAGCTCAACTTCTCCCTCTGCTGTCCAACAGGCGCTGGGCGTTTGATACATGAGACCCTTCCAGTCTGTTGAAGGGAAATGTCCAGTTGCCCTGTTTGCAGCTTTCTGAGGGCTGTGTTAACTTCACAGAGATTACAGGCTTCAGGAGAGTGTGAATGTCGTGGATGATTAAGCCCGCTCTGTAGCATAAGTAAAATCTGTGCTAAATCTTCATGTCTGTTTTGACCCACCTAAAAGGCAGGCGTTCTCTCTCACAAAGCGTTCTATGTGCCTGTGTTAAGTAGGAGAAGGACATTCAGAAAGAAACTACCTGTGCTGTGATACCGTGTTTGCAAAAGGAGTGAGACTCTCCTGTACTGTTCTGGCTCCCGTTGCCTCCTGGGGAGGGCAGTGGTGGCTCCGGGAGCGCCGGGCTCAGACGGGCTCTTTGAAGGCTGAGATTCTGCGCAGTTATTCCCACTCATCTGCCTTTATAGAAATCACAAATAAAAGAAGAATTCCAGTGCAAAATGTTGGTGAATTCTGGAGTAGTACGAATTCTGTCTGCGTTCCTAAGTGTCTTCAATTCAAGTAGAAATCTCGTGACATTTTAGCATCACTTAAGAGTTGTGGAATATATTTGTGACTTCATGTCCTTTTCTGGCTTTGAAGACCTTGTTCGATGCTTCTAGTTTGCTCACAGTGTCTTCAGAAGATACTCTTTCCACCTGAAAGACCACACCTAAAGTTTCTAATCAGGGGGAAAAGGGTTAAATAAGTGTTTAAAAAGTGGGTGTTTAGAAAGTATTTTAGTTTTCCAAGCTGTACGACAAAAACAGAATCTCAGTTGTGTCTTTTCCAAGACCTGCTAAGTTTATTTATGTTGACTCAGTAAAATAAATAACTGGCTAAATTTGGACCCCGAAATTTAACCCTATTGGTGGAATTTTCAAAAGTTACTAGCAGGGTTTTATTCATTTATTGGCTTCGGCAGTAGTTACTGTCACACTGGCTCTGATGGTAGCAGAGCTGGATTTTTGGAAGTGTCTAATTCTGTAGTTTTACAAGAGATTTACTACTTCAGGTGAGTAGTGGATTATGCGTGGAAGGTGTACAATATTGTTTTTCTCTACCAAAGTGGCCGGTTCGGCCCGCCTGCTTTTTTAGATGAAGGGCACGCTTTGGGCTCCTGCTGTGACGGCTCCGTGGTCAGGGTGGGTAGGAAATGTCTTAATCAACATATACTTAGAGTTGGAAGTGATAGTAAGAGTTTAAATGACACAAAGCCATGAAAACAAGTTATTTTAGAAATCCTCAGCTCTTTTAAGAGAAATAGCTAATTCCTAAAGGTCTTTTTGCATACATAGACAATAAAAACTCTCAGAAGAGTATCTGAAAAGTTGCTATGCGTAGGGTTATTTTTGTCCTGTCCTGTGACTGTACAGCGAGGACTACTGTGTGGTCCTGATTGATGGCTTTTTCTTACAAAGACGGCTGGAAGAGTATTCTGAAAGTGCCTGTTGTTGGGAGTGGATGACTAAGTATAGAGTCCTGCCAGTCGTAAAGCTCTATCTAATGGCACTTTCTTAATAGTGGCTTTGGAAACAAAGCTGCTTTATGCCCTGGAACGTCCTGGACTGTCCTGTTGGCTCAGCTTACTCCTGCGCTCCGTTCCGCACGCTCCGAGAGGTTACAGCTCCCGTGTGTACCTGATAGCGAATTGTTGTGATGAGGTGTGATTGCGATGTGTACACCCAAGATGTACCGTGAGCTGGGTGGGTAAGGGCCAGGGTCTGCGTTAGCTAAAAAGAAGCTGTTTGGGAGCAAATGGAGTCCTGGAAGGCAGCAGTGGTGCTGCTGAGAGCTGCTGTGGGGTGGGGATGGAGGAAGAGGTTTCCCATCCGGCTGCCCGTCGCGGCCGCTGCTGGCAGCAGCATCTTCCACAGAGGAGCATCAGCAGAAATACACCGCTTCACTCTGCAACTAGGTGTCCTGCAGATACATTCCAGCTGTGCCAGCAAGGCTAACTACAGCTGATTTTTATTCCTCGCCCCCCTGCCCCGGGTGGTTTTGTAAAGAAGTTAGGAAACCAGTTATTTCATGAGCATTCTTGAACAGAATCACTGACGGCACAATAGTGAAGATTGTTTTAACAGCTGTAACTGAAAAAAAGATTAGTTTATTAATGAGTTTTCCTATTTGTTTTCAGCCACAGGTACGCAAGATGACAGTGCGACAGGGGGAAGGCTCAGAAAGTTAAGTGTTGGGCAGTATGACAACGACGTCCCTGGGCAGCTCTCGGGTAGCAGGTTTGGATGGATAAAGTCTCCCACTACTGACCAGGCTGTAAATCCAGGATCACTGATTCCTGCAGGGGAGACTAAGGAGGTAAACAATGAAGAATTTTCCAAGACATATTTATCGAAGGAAATGGCCAGTTAGGGAGTACCGTGTGCGTGTTCAGTGTCTAAAGTCAATGTGAAGCCATTGGACAGTTGCGTCACGGCAACAAGAACAAACGACTGCAGTTATCTCAGCAATGCAGTTCGGTGTGGAGGGGTGTCCTGCTCTTGTCCTCTCTGTGTGTTTGTGTGTTTTCAGTGATACAAGATCTCTTTGTGGGGTCAGATTATAGGAGACCTTCTAGAATCTGATGAAGAACGTCCCACTGTGTTGTAGAGTTAGGTGGGAATTTTCACACTGTAATTGTGCTTTTTTGTGCCCTTCCTAGATGGCTGTTGCACGCTACCAAGATGAAATAGATGGGAGAATCTTCTCCCCAACAAAAAATGGAAATGAAGCTGTTCCAGCCACGTCAGCTTTTTCCCTGTCACCAGAGACATCATACGGTAAGAAAATGTCTGTCCCTATTTATTCATTTCAATAGCACTATCAACCTTTCAGCTGTTACTGAAGAGGAATTGTACTCTTCCTTCCCTCCTAGTGAAAACACCTCCACTATACCATCCGCGGATTCCCTCCAGCCAGAAGGTTAGCAGCCCGTCTGAGCTGTACAGAACCAGTCCTGGTAAGGTACCCCTACTTCTTCAGTAATTTGAAGCTGAACAGTGCATGAAGGCGACTAGCACAGGAGTGGTTGCTCCGTTATGAATAGGACATATACCTGGTGAACTTAGACGTGTGCAAGTCGGAGAAATACCATTTAGGAGAACTAATTTAATCGTATAAAAAAGAAGTAAACAATAAAGAATTATCCAAGAAATTGCTTTTAATTGCCAACAGGGAGTCTCGTGTTCACGTTCAGGGTCCAAAATCAGCGTGGAGCAATTAGGCAGTTGCGTCCTGGCAATAAGAGGAAACGCAGTGTTTGAGGGTATCCTGCTCTTGTTCTCTGCATGTGTTTGTGTGGTTTCGATGGTCCATGATGTCACTGCTTATATTGGATGATATCAAAATAGTACTGTCAGGTGGCTTGGGTTCTTTGTGACTTTGAGTAGGTTTTGTCCCCATCGGTGCAAAGAGGGGTGATAGCCACGTCGCCGTCTTTTCAGGCAAGTGAAGCTGGCGATAGAGCTTGGCAGTAGCTATGCTCAAGTGAAGAAGTTCCTTTATTAAAGGAATGAATGTTCTGTTTCTTGCCACAATCCAGTTAGTAAATGTACAAGTATGGAAAAGTAGCTGGTGATAAATGATTACGGATTTAATTGGATTTTGCTATGACTTTCATTAGTAAAGGGCTCTTCTTTGAGACCTTAACTCTTCGCTGCTAAAAATAGCAGCAAAGCTCTTTTTAGGTGTCACCTTTTCTCTGCAAAATTATTTTAAAACAAGGAATTTAGAAGAAAAAGTATTTCACATGACTGCATCAGAAAGCACTGGACGTAGAAGGAAGCCAACACTATTTAAAACCTGAATATAAACCACTTAATATAATGAATAAACCCATTGAAATTGTATACATTAAAAGGTGTTCAGCTGATAATTCATGTGTACATAGTTTTATTGCTTAGGCTATGTCCGTCTTCTCAGGCAGGCTCTTGATAGTAGAGTTTCTGAGAGATATGGTGGATTTTGATGCAATAATAGTTACGGTTTTGTGTTTCTAACTTGGGAAAAAAACCCTTCCTGTTTAATTTGCCTAATTTAATAGTTATCAAAAGCAAATAACATCAACACAGAATAAAATTATCTTCAGTAAAGAAGCAATCTTCTACCCAGTTCAAGACATCTTTTATGGATCAGTTGCCACGGCTTTGCCCTTTAATCTCTTAAGTCTCTCAACGGTTGGTGGTAGATGTCCTGAGGGCAAATCAATTACAGGTCGCTTACGCTGAGTTAATCAACTGAATGCTTTCTTGTTAAATGGGTTCCATCACTGTTGCCAAGACGTAGCACTTGCCCTGGAAAATTTTGGGGCTTTCAGTGTATTTCTCTATTTTGTTGGTGATTCTTCTGCTTAGTTCCAAATCCTGTCCATCTCTCAAGTGCTACATTCAGCTACTCAGTTAATGGGACACTGAAAATAATTACTCTAGCTTAGACCAAAGCCACTAATTCTCCATTTGAGTGCCCCTTTAAAAATTATGCTCCAGGTGTACTGAACACTACAGGTTAAGTGCTCAGCTCCCTGTAGCTTTGCTCTTAGCCGCAAACATAATCCACTTTGACACTAAGGTTAAAGGCGTATGAGGTGGGTCAAGTGTATGGGTGTGACTTTCCCACCAGAGCACAGAAACGTCTATTACCGGAGGCAATATTAGAATCCTAGTTCAATTTTTTTTCTTTTTTTCCTCTCTTTTCCCTTCAGTATTCTGCTTTATATATTGCCTGTATATACATCAGTATCTATTTACTGTGTTTGCTTGCTTCTGTGTCCTCTAGCTTGGGCAAGAAATGAAGACGACGTCTTCTCATTACTTTTGCTACCAGTCCCTAATTCGCGGCCAGAGCAAGAGCGTTGTGTTTTGTGTGCTGAACGAGGCCAAGTGTTTGAAAGGAACAGAAGTAGCTGTTCCTGTGGTTGAGACTGCTCTAAAGCACATGCCACCAAGGTGACTCTAGCAAGGATTCTTACAGCCCCAATTTTTAGTACTTTCCTTTGCAGCCTTGCTCCTCTTTTAAATGCTTTCATAGTTTTTATTTTGCTAGAAGTTGAGAAACATACTGACTTCTCCACAGATTTTCAACGGATTAAAACAACCTTTGTGAGGGATGGACCATGGAGTCTTAATTTCTGCTATTAGGATACTTCTGTACCAGTTCAGATCACCCTTGAATTCAAAATTGTTTTGTTCTGCATCTCTCTTTGCTGCTTATCTGTGTTCCAGGTTCGTAGTGAGGATGCTGTAACATCTAGCTGCCAATCATCTAGGTATATTACTCTCTTATCTTCTCCCCCCTTCCTTGTGAGAATAGCTCAGTGTAGTTAGCTCTTATCATATCCAGGCAGAATTACTGTGGATTTAGAGAAGTGTGAAAGTATGCGTTTTAAAATAATGGTGCATTGTTTTGTGTATTCTATATTCACAAGTTACGAAGACATCCAGTCTTCAGGTATACAAAATGATAAAATTACCTGGGCTTTTTTCAGTTATTCTTGTTGTAAATTGCATTTTATCTTCACTGCATCTAATTGTGATTCTTACTGAAGTGAAGGGCACTGTCTTCACTGAAGCCTGTCAAAACTGTATATGAAATGGTGCTCTGTTAGCCCTAGGTATCTCAGTTTTCTTTCCAGGGAAAACCACTTTGTCAGGGGAAGATGAGCCCAGTTGTGTTGCGTATCCGTTTCCCTTTCGTTAGTTATGCCCTACCTCTTCTTTCCCCCGGTACGTTTCCTTAAGATGCCCTGCCTGCGTCAGCGCCAAAGAGCAGGATTCCTTCCCAGAGCCTTGTTCTTTCTCAGACGGGGGCACGTGTAAGCTCCCTCGGTCTGCGTTCAGGCATGCAGTCCTTTCGCGTCAGCGCTGCTGCTCCAGCGCTCGCTTGCCACCATGGTGTCATTGCCCTTTTCCTCACTTGACATAGCTTGCAAGCCACGCAGCACCCACAGTTAACTCTCTATTATCTTTTGAAAGATACCTTGCTTCTTAAGACAAACTTGAGCAGTCTGTAAATCGGCCGGTTTTATAAATATCCCGTGAAAAAGCGGGCTCCAGATAGGAGGCAGCTAACAGCTCTGAGTAACACAGCAGCCGTTGTATGTCCCACAGAGAATCCCACGCGTCGGCGGGGAACAGAAGCACTGTTTGTGGGCTGTCTGAAGCTTGTGAAGTCTCTCTTGTCTCGGACAGCACATGGCTAATTGCAGACCCTTTGTCCCCTGACGTAACACAGCAAGCTCTCTGCCAGAGGACTGAACTCTGGCTAACCACCCCTGCCGCTCCCCGCCTCGGCTGGGTGCGAGGAGCTGCCCCTTCCTCAGCCCTGGCCAGGGCACAGGCACAGCTCTGCGGAAGAGCTGCACTCACAAACAAGCACTGTCTTGCAGCAGAAGGCGGGGATCTGTGAAACAAGAGGAGATTGTCTATAACCCTTTGTCCGTGTTCTGAAAAAGGGAAAACAAGATTTTCCATCTTTTCTGAAGAGCCTGGAATGGTGAGGAGGGGGAAGGACAGCACTGCTGCTGGAGGGAGGACTCTCAGAGCCTTCGAGCAGAGCGTGTGGAAGGTCTGGTCCTTTCATACCTGCGTGGAGCTTATTCTTGGCACTGTACTCACAGCTTGGGTGACGCACACGAGCTGCGTCTTTCCTAAAAATTGTCAAAAGGTCATCTTTTCTCCTCATGCTTCACGGAACTCTTCCAAACCCGACACTGCCATATTTCCATGGTTTTCCTGGTACAGGCTCTGCTTTTATCCGGCAGAGACGTTGGAATCCTCAATTCCCCCGTTGACTAACATAGGCTTACTCTGTTACATCACCCAGAGAAGAGAGGGGTGTTTCCTAAATCTCTCAAAAGGCAAAACACATCCTAACAGATATCCTCATTACTCCGTGGTTCTGTTACTGATTACATTTTTACACTGTTGTAATTTCATACGGTAATTCCAGGATGGTAACTTCTTCTGGTCTCAGTGTTGGAAGGGAATTGAAACGTACTGCTGAGTCGTTCAGATAAAAAGAATCAACGTTCTGAACTGAAAACATTGTCTTTGTGTCAGGAGGGTTAGTAGCATAGCAAATAAAAGTGATACTAATTTGTGAGAGTGGAAAAATTCCCAGGTCAGGAAGTGCAAAAGCTTTGTCTGCAATATGAAAAGGTTTCATATAATATTTATTTATACCTGCCTTCCTCTCCTCCCCTTGACTGTTTACGTAAGCGTACATGTCCAAAGCAAGAGGTAGCTATGGAACTTTTCCAGGCATCTGGGTTTAGTTGCTTCGAAGATCACTGCATCCCCTGCAGTGAATGGTTATCATAAGCTCTGTCCTCCTGGAAACAAAGGGGCACTTTGGTTTTTGCTGTTGTTGTGATTTTGGGTTTGGATTTTCTTTTTTCTTTTGTTTTCTTTAGTTTTGTGGAGGGTTTTTTTGTGTTTGTTTTAAACATTGAGACTATTATGAATCAATAAAAAATACAAGACAAGAAATTTATGATGTTTACTACAAGGCAGATAGACAAGGTTTGTGTTATGTTTTTCATTGTCTTGCAATTGACCTTGACGTATTTATCTCATGGCTAAACACAATGCTCCACAGTATTTTTGTAACGAAACAGCTAATGTTTCGTAGTTACGATAAAATACATCATTTACTAGTGCATGTGAAGTCTTCCTAGGCTTCAGGAACAAGTAGGAAAGTTCTGTGTTCCCCTGTTCAGATTCTACCGACAGGAACTTAATCAGGTCTTCCAGCAGAGGCGTGTGGAATGCTGGAAAGCACGCTCAGAAGTGTGCAGGGACCCCTTGACCACTGCCAACCCTGAAGCCAGCGCAGTGTGCTAGGAGCTCTGTCACACATTTTTCCTCCCTGGATCATTTTTATTGACGCATGCAGCTCAGTAAAACTAACCTTTATACCAATTTTTTATTGCACAAAGTTTGGAGATTACTTTTTAAGTCTTCATTGTCCCAGACCTTTTTCCCTTTGTGCCACTTATTATCATACAGTTATTAACGTGCTTTTCAAGTACAAACAGGGAAATTTTGTATCTTGTCTGGCCTGCCCAAAGGAAGCAAGGCTTACTGTGAGTAATTTTAGTCTGGTAATCCAAATTCACACCAAAGGTGTAATGTTCCATCCGGTGTGCTTTCATTTAATTTGCATTAGTCTGAATGGTGGAAAATACGTTATAACAGAACAAGCTGAAAATAATGTGAAGTACTTGCAGTCTATGCCTGCTTTTACTGAACGATATTAACCAAAATACTTACAGTTTCAAGTGTCTGCAGCTGAGCTGTTTGGTAATCAGCTTTAATGGAGCTTTTTGTTCCCCCTGCTCAGTTTGGCTACTGAGATTTTCTTGGAAGGTCCTTTCCCAGCACACACTGATTGAGGGACGAGCTGTGGATGTTGGCTACCTGACTTTGGTAAGGCCTTTGACACTGTTTCCCACAGCATTCTCCTGCAGAAACTGGCTGCCTGTGGCCTGGATGAGTGTACTCTTTGCTGGATAAAAAACTGGCTGGCTGGCCGGGCCCAGGGAATGGTGGTGGATGGAGTCAAATCCAACTGGTGGCTGGTCACCAGTGGCGTCCCCCAGGGCTCAGTGTTGGGGCCTGTTCTCTTCAACATCTTTATCCATGATCTGGATGAGGGGATTGAGTGCACCCTCAGGAAGTTTGCAGATGAAACTAAGTTAGATGGGAGGGTTGATCTGCTTGAGGGCAGGGAGGCTCCACAGAGGGATCTGGACAGGCTGGATCGATGGGCTGAGGCCACTTGTATGAGGTTCAACAAAGCCAAGTGTCAGGTCCTGGACCTGGGTCACAACAACCCCCTGCAGCGTAACAGGCTTGGGGAGGAGTGACTGGAAACTGCCCAGCAGAAAAGGACCTGGGGGTGCTGGTCGACAGCCGATTGAACATGAGCCAGCAGTGTGCCCAGGTGGCCAAGAAGGCCAACAGCATCCTGGCTTGTACCAGCACTAGTGTGGCCAGCAGGAGCAGGGCAGTGATTGTCCCCCTGTACCTGTCAGCACTGGTGAGACCACACCTTGAGTGCTGTGTCCAGTTTTGGGCCCCTCACTTCAAGAAGGACATTGAGGTGCTGGAGTGTGTCCAGAGAAGGGCAACGAAGCTGGTGAAGGGTCTAGAGCACAAGTCCTGTGAGGAGCAGCTGGGGGAACTGGGGTTGTTTAGCCTGGAGAGAAGGAGGCTGAGGGGAGACCTTCTCGCTCTCTCCAACTGCCTGAAAGGAGGTTGTGGGGAGGTGGGGGTTGGTCTCTTCTCCCCTGCGACAAGTGACAGGACGTGAGGAAATGGCCTTAAGTTGTACCAGGGGAGATTTAGGTTGGATATTAGGAAGAACTTCTTTCCAGAGAGGGTTGTGCAGCCTTGGAACAGGCTGCCCAGGGAGGTGGTGCAGTCCCCGTCCCTGGAGGTGTTTAACAGACGTGTGGATGTGGTGCTGAGGGACATGGTTTAGGGACCCTGGCAGTGCAGGGGGAACGGATGGGCTCGATGATCTTAAAGGTCTCTTCCAACCAGAGGATTCTGTGATTCTGTAACTCACCAAAGCTTTATTCTCTGGCTTAGAGATAAGAATGAAATGATTTAGAGATTAATCCATTTAGGTAGCTAAATGTAGACTATTTTTGTTTATAGACATGTTATGTGTTTCCACACAAAAGTTTACAAAATCTGTACATATTTTACCCACTCATTAAAAATTCTAACATGTCATTGATTCAGAGGAGTAAGGAATACAAATAGAGATACCTGAATATAAAAGAGAGGAAATGCCAAGTCAGTGGAAAAGAGTATGTGATGAAGCAGCAGTCGGACAGTATATAATGTGTTTTCCTTGGCAGATACATTAAAGCTGACAAGAGATGCCATTCTTGTTACTGAATTTTCATAATAAAGCCCATTGTTTAAAGTATCTACTGTCTTGCATTGGTTTGGGATACTGTAGTTTGAAAAACTATTCTGGAACATGAATATATTTTGATTCGTAGCCAGTGTTGTATCTGACCACAGAATCAAAAAGCCTTTAAATCTGATGCTTATGTCAAGATGAAGTGTTTCACGGTATAATGTTCTTATGACCCCATGAGCTAAACTTCTGCAAGGGATGGGGTTTGGTGTGACCTACGGGTTGAACATCGTGTTGACCATGAGAGAAGTTCATGTGCTGCAGATGGTCAGGGAAAATATGTTGACTTTGAGTGCTATCAGAATGCATGATCTAGTGCACAAGATCTGTAATCTTGTGGAATTTAAAAAAAAAAAGGAGGATGCTTAGACACTTCAGCAGTTACACTGAACATTAAAGAGATGAAGGTAGTCGCTGTCTCCTCTTCCTCACTGTTGTAGCAGGATTTCCATCTGGCCAAAACCACTGTGATTGCAAGTCAGAACGGGCTTTAAGCTGTATCCTGCCCTATTAAATGGTGTTGGAGAAAGAGTCACAAACTGATTTGGAAAGACTTTCTGGTTCATACTGCGTGTCTCACCTTCTGTGAAAGTGTTCACATTGCTCTTTTTTCTTGTTTTTACTGGATGGCTTTTCATTCCCTGTGGAGAAAGAGCTGATTGATAAGCAAATACAGGAACTGAGACTGTCCCTCTAAAAAGGTAACGGCCCTTTCAGAGGCCAGCTGGTGCTCTCTGCATTTTATGCATTTGAATTAAGACACTGCTGAAAAGTTACGTAGAGCCTTCTGCCTAAAATAGCAAATGTGCATCAGTTTTTGTCACAGGGAAATGACTCTCCGAGAGGCAGGGGCCCTGAATGTAGGAACAAGCTCTGTACTTTCTTACCCACACATTTTGTCCTTGAGTCAAATGAGCTGTGTAAAGGAATGATAGATGTTGGGACAAAAACGCTGTCCTACAGGAATTCATACGTAATAAGGTTTTCCGCTCAGGACACCTTTAAAGCCTGACACGTTGTAAGTCTTCCACTGATGGTAGCTCGACAGGTCTGACGTCTTGATCCCACACTAGTACCATTAAAGCAAATCACTGCTGATAGGTGCTCCTTCAAGACCCACCCTGTAGACTTCATCCCTACTTTGGGGCGCCTCACTTCAGTCCAGTCTGTCTACTACTTATTTGATCTTGAGTCACTTTTTATAACACTGTGGATTTAAAGTGAAAGAATCGCCTTTTTCAAAAGGAATTGTTAACTGAGAAGAAACTGGAACCAGCAGCAAAACAGAGAGCATCACCTACACGCTTGGCAATACAGGGCAGTAGGAGCTCTCTTCAGCGAGTAGCTTGTCAGTTGACAACCCCACAAGGCTAAGGCTTTGATTCTGTCTTCAAAGCCTGCACTGCAGGGGTTCCCAAGGACTTCAAAGACTGCCTGGCCATCGGTGGCCTTGAGCGCCCACGTGGCTGGGCTGTACTTCGACACTGGAAGTGCCTGCCACCGGAGTAAGACACGGCAGTATTCAGGACAGGTGCTTTTCAGAGGTGGCCCACAAGCATAGGATTTACTCGCAGGGCATAACAGATGACCATAAACCTTGTGGCATTTTCAGCAAATTAAAAAGCATGCCTCTTCTGCCTGATCTTCCTGTGTAACAAAACCTTGCGGGGGGAAGACCTGAAGAATATACGGGAAATTGCAGGGGTGAGACCTGAGCTTTGTGCATTTTGCGTAAGGCATTTACGTGATGAAATGCTTCACTGCAAAATGCTTGACTGCAAAATAAAATGGGACACACCCATGAACCCTCATAAATTGAGTATGTGGGCAATGTGAGGGCTTTTCACCATTTTAAAGTGACACTCAAAAAGCTCCTGACTTTTATAAAAGGCTGTGTTGCGTTAATCTCGTTCGTTGTGCGCTGTCAGCACTACCAACTGGAGCACGAAAATACTCTATTAATAAATGTGCTAACTGCGAATTACAGTAACAACTTGGAAAAAATAAGTGGCCCACCATTTTTCTGACATTTCAGAAAGCAGATAAAACCCGTATGCTGGGACATGGATTCTTTCTAAGAAGTGGTTATGTTCATAAAGCAATAGGTGCTGAGCCCTTGGAGCATCACTTCGAGGGTATTCCTGTGCTCCGTAAACCTGAAGTTTTGTGTAAGGTATTTGCTATCGCGGTTAGTAAACCGCAGCAAGGTCACACGGCGAGCACTCATTTCTGGGCTTTCTCCCTTTCTCTCTCCCTCTGTTTACCATTTTGCAGAATGGTTGTGTGTTCTGGAAGATGCTCATTGATGTTTTCTTTGTAAACAGATGAAGTGGTGCTTCATTTTGTTATATTTATTTAACTACATAGGTATTTTATCCAACGGTCACAATTAAAGCTTCCTAATTTAAGTATTTGATTTCAGGTTAATCCTTATTGTCTGCTCATTGCTTACTTATTTTCAAAAAGTCTTGAAAAATGGCACAATTCACAATTCCTTTAATGGCCTTCGAAATTGTCCGTTTGCTTTCATTTGTTTTTACCTTCTTCCCTCTTCCACCACCCCCTGCTCTTGAAAACCTGATATATGTGAGAGAGGGAGAGAGACATACTCTGTTCCCAGGTGACTTTAGAATCCCTGAGGGGCCACAGGTACACTGGATTTTTTCCAGTCCGTTCCCAGCTTTGGCACCGACTTAGCACTTGCAGTGGGAAAGTGGGAGAAAATTCCTGGAGAGGAACAAAACCACACATGGGTGTGTTGGGTGAGAAACTGCGGGAAGGAGGCTGAGGAGTGGAGTCCCTGTAGCTGGGGCTGAGGGGTGGGATGAAGGTACGTTAAGAACTAGAGTCTTGGCTTTTTTCAGTCCTTCACCAAACTTTGTTAGAAGCGCAAACTCTAAATGGAGTGGAAGTAAAACTAAGCCTGAATACTACCGCGTCTGTAGCATTTCAAGACAAACAGTGTGAAGGCAATCTGAGTATTTAAATCACACTACTCGTTTGCGCCTGCCATTGTAATTTGATTTCCTGGATATTCTCAGTTTGTGTCAGTGCTCTCACAACGCTGTAAGAATTTGTCCAGAAAGCTTCAAGAATAAAGTAAATGAGAATTGAATTCTTTGCTGGGAAATTATAAAACAGCCGTGAAGGTAGCGCTGCAGGTGAGATGGTCTGGATCTGTGGGATAGTCATTGGGATCCTCGAGTAGATCTGTGTACCAGATAAATTCTAGGAAATAAAGATTATCGGAATAAGAATATATAGACTTCTTTATAAGAAGATGAAATTGCACCATTCGAGTTCTATTGCTTTCAAAAAGCCTGAAAAAAATTGTGATTTCTCATTGTTATCATTTATTATATTCAGATTTTTGTTTACACTTTTTTTCTTCAAAGATAAATGGAGAACAAGTTAATGAAATTTGTGAGAAGCTTAAGGGGATATTGATTCAGATGTCTCTGATTACTGGAGCCAAACTGAGCTTTCATTTGTGTACCCTTACCCGTGAATATCAGAAAGTTGAATCATATAGATGACAGTAAAGGTTATATTGTGCTTATTTTGTTAAAACTGTTTAATGCAAAAATTGGAGTAAAATATGTCAAGAAAAGTTTTGTTTTTCCTGAGCGCTCAAGAACCCCTCTGTATTGAGTTAGAGAATAGACGGCAACTCCCAGTTTTCTAAAATGGGATAAATTACATTATAAATCCATTCGACATTTGGTCACAGCAAAATATTATCCAAAGATGAGTAAAATTTTTTGTTGTTGCTCTAGAAAACAGTGGGAGTATGTTAAAAACAGCTTGAGATTGCACATGAGTCGTGGCTTTATTTTATCATTGGTGTTATTTTGATGCTTTCGTATCTGTGCAAAAGGAAGTTTATTATTAATACCTTCCATCCAGTGCTTTTGGAGGTTGTCTGTTGGTTGTAATGCTCTGCAAACTGATTTGATGTGCATTTGGGAGATGACACACTCTGAGTTGATCAAACCGTCTACTACTAAAGTGTGCGTAAACTGAATTTTAGTGCAAGCTGAGACCTGTGTGAGAGGGACCTCATACTGCACTCATCCCTTGCAGTTAAGAGACCCAGCTCAAACACTGTACGAAACAGTGAACTATAACGTTAATTAAAATGTTTCTGCTGTGCTTAGACTTTATTTCTTTTATGTTACCCTTTATTTCTCTGTCTTAGTGGCAGCCTCGCAATTTGAAAACTCTGCCTGCCTGTGTTCCATGGCCACAAATATTTTGGCAGTGAATTTATTATGAGGAATGTTTGAAAAAGAAGACAAAGTTTAAGAAAACATTAGAAAACAAAATAAAGAATGTCAAATATGTTCAAAATATGTCCTCTGTAGGCAATATTTGTTCTAGAAATTCTATTCAAATTTATATTTGCTCTGTCAAGGATCATACTGTATTTGTTTGGATCGTTGCTCAGCGTTGGAGTCAGCTTACCACGTAGTGCACTAAGAGACTCGTAAATACCTGTACGTGAAAGAACTGTTTGAAGACATCATTCAGGAAATCGATGCGTTTTGGAAACTTCAGGTTGAGTACTTGAGAGGAAAATGGGGTCAGGCAAGGCCCGTGAGCTGCCAGAAAAGAATCCCAAAGCACGGGGGTGTTAGCACCGACGATTGCAGCTCCGGCGTTTTACGCTCTGATGAATCCTCCTCCCGCTCTGGCGCCCAGGGCTGAGTTCAGTGGGCATCAGCATTGCAGCCGGCAGAGTGACCGTTGTGACTTCAGTGTGGCGACACTGTGTGATCCCTCGGGGCTTGACAGGTCTGTACAGTCGTGCGTGTTAAAGCCAGCGGCATTTGCAAGCGTGACTGTCTTCTCCATTTCCCGCCAGCTGAACCCAAATCTTAGACATTTTCTAAATCACACTTAGAAGGAGGGGGAGCTTTTTCCGTGCAAATCTAATAGCCAGTTAGAGTATTCATGTGTCACTGGAGAGGTCCAAGGTCATCTCTTCTTCTGCATGATTATCAGCAGGACTTGAGCCAGGCTTTCCTATGCAAGGCTGAAAACTATGATGCTTTTGACCCAGATTTCTTTTCTTAGTTCATATACACTACTATGTAATACAAGTTAGAGTAATAGTAGAGCAGGCTTCTCACATGCGCTGTCCCGTGAGATGGACTCCCACATCTCTGACAGCGGTGGGGGTAGCAGGGAAATGTATGCCATTCCTTCAGAACTGGGGGAGTTTTCTGTGTCTGAGAGCCATGGCATAGCCACCCTCCTGCTGGAGAAAGGTGCATGTTAAAATTCAAGCCCTGCATTTTAAGCTGCTTTGGATAGATCTTGCAGTGTGATGGTTCTGATGAAATTGGGAAACCTGTGCACTCCACCTAGGAGAACGGCGTGCAGGCCTTGTGTGAGTAAATACTGTACCGTCTGGCAGGGGATGGGGGACCTGATCCTTGTCCGTGTGCTGCACTTGGTACAGCCACGACACCGATTCTCCTCGCCAAGTAACAGACCTACTTTGGGGATGGCATTATCTCCCAAACTGCACTCGCCTAAACCCAACCTGAGACATCCAACACCTGCCCTCCCTTTCTAACTCTTCTGCGCTTTTGTATACAATAAAATTTCAGTCTAGCCCTTAATATCGACTGGCTTTAGAGTTTCAGATTTTTTTTTCTCTTCCCTGGAACTCACCTCAGCTGGTTGAAGCTTTAAACTTGTGACAAACAAACAGAAGGTGAGTTTCTGCATCAAGTGCCTTTTGTTTGTCATTTAGAAGTGTTGATGTCAACGAGGTTTCTCTAATGAGCAGCCCCTAAGTCTGATTCTGTTAGAAAGCTGCATACAAAAAAATCTTCATGAAGGGTGAATTTGATAAAACGTTGACAGAACACAACTATTAATTACCTGGTTTCTACTGACGTTACATTCATGCATCACTTTGGAAATGAACACTTTCTCACTTAACCCAGCCTTCATGTGGTATCTTAAACCACTGTTACTTTCTTGGTTAAATGTTACTATGCTGCTTATCTTCTGATTGAGCAAGTGTAAATAGCTGAACAAGTAAAGCTTCCGAGACTTCTAAATCGGAGAGGAAATGGGACATCCAAAGGTTTCCTGCGATGGCAGTGCTTTTCATGCAGAGCCAGGAGCGCTTTCTGTGGAGAGCAATTTCGTCTAATAATTATTGTTTATGGGAGTTTGTGTTCGACTGCATTTGTCCCTGTAGGAAGCATCCAAGGCAGAGTGTAGTTGTAGAATAAATTAATCCAAGTAACTGGATGCAGTTCTGGACTGCTGCGTTAATAACCTGTACTGCCCCTGGGGTAAGGCTTGTCCCTCGCTTGTTACCTGTGGGGTGTATTTCACAACTAATCCATGCTGCTTGGGTCTCCTCAGTGAAACCACTACGAATTTGTATACTAGGAGCAGCTGCTATGGGGAGAATCAGGGGTAGGAGCGAATATTCTTATAAAGGAATAGTTTGATTTAGTTTATCTTTTAGTCTGTGGAAGAAAGCAAAATGGGAATTATTTTACCACTGCTCATCTCTGTAATCAAGCCAGTTTGTATATTTTATAGCTATCAAAAGGTTCGAAACACATGGCTGTTAGAAATTTGAAAGCAATTGAGTAATTAATTACGGGAAAGCTTTAAATGGTCATATTTGTATCCGTACATAGCGCGTCATCTCCTATAGTCATCCTTTCAGAAAATCCGGTGCCCTGGGACACTGGAGAACAATCTGAAGGGGAAATGTGCTGCCGAGTGTGGTGCTGCAGCATTTCCATTCGTTTTCCTGACCCATAAATAAGACCCGCTCTGAACAATGCTGGGGTGATGCTGACTGCAGCCGGGGGGTTGCACGTGCTGTTTTGTGAGAGCAATCGTGGGAAGTGAGCCAGCTGTGCTCGCTGTGTCCCAGAGTGGTGAGCCGCTTTGGCGTTAGAGCAGCCGAGCTTTGGCCCGCGTTAAGCACTTACCTGTGGGCTCTCAGCTGTGTGTCCTGCAGCTCGGAAAAAAACCACCACCCGTCTGTGAGGTCGAAGGGGGTGGTGGGGAATTTGGCATCTGCTTAAAGACAAACAAGAGAGCAACCCGCCGCCCCGCCGCGGCCTGTGTGCTGCGAGCCCGGGCAGGGCGGGGAGCGTTTAATCCGCGCTGTCGCGCCGGGCCGAGCGGGGGATGCGCCGGGAGCGGCTCCGCGGCGGCGGGCGCGGGCCGGGCAGGAAGCGGCGCGGTTCGCACGAGGTGGAGTCAGCGGAGCGGGGCCGCGCCGAGGGGGCAGTCCGGCTGACGAGCGAGCGGCGAAGCTCGCCCAAGAGCGGCTGGGGGGATCGTTTTCTGCCGGGACGGGGCGAGCCCGGTCTGTCCCCGGCTGTGCTGACAGGGGGAGCCTGGCTTGCTCTCCCTGCGGATGGTGGAATCGTCCACGCCGAGGCGTTTTAACGCGCAGGGGAGAGCGGATGGGGTTAGAGCCGGCAGACGCGGGCAGCGGCTTTTGTGAAGCCTTCGCGTGGAGCAGCAGCTCGCCGGCCGCTGGCGCCCGGAGCCGCGGGCAGCATGCGGGCCGGCCGGCCCGCCGGCGGGGAACGAAGGGGTCGCGTAGCGCGTCCTGCCGGAGAGAGCGGCCCTCACCGCGGCTGCCGCAGGTGGGTTCGCGGCTCCTGCTCGCCGCTTCTCGTGTGCTTTCCTCTCTCCAAGAGCTCGTCTTGTGGGGCTGGCGTTCCACTGGCCGCGCTCCTGACGCCCCGCGCTGGCAGCGAGGTGGGACCTGCGCTCTGCGGGCCCGTCCGTCCGTGCGGGGTGCCCGAGGCTGCGGGCCCGTCCGTCCGTGCGGGGTGCCGGAGGCTGCGGGCCCGTCCGTCCGTGCGGGGTGCCGGAGGCTGCGGGCCCGGCAGGGGTTCGAGGCACCCCGGAGCGCCCCAGCAAGGCGCTGCCGGGGCCGCGGGGCGGCTGGGCCGGGCGGGCCGCGGGGCCAGCGGGCCGCTGCTGCGCTGCTGCAGACTGAGGGAAGGGAGAGGGGCGCGAATTGCGCCTGGTGTGCTGATGAGGCAGCGGTTGGGGGTCAGAGGGGAGCTGAAAGGCTTTGCGGACGAGCAGCTTTGTCAGGACGAGCTTTTTTTTTCTGTAGAAGAGTGGGGATTGCCTGGAACGTACGTAATTGCTGACTACGTACAAAAACCTTTCCCAGGCTGATTTGTTCTCCTCCCCCGAGGAGTTCATAGTGATGTTACAGCAGCGTTAAATTTTCTTTTGAAAGCATGAAAAGTGACCTGACTTTGTAAGCCTAAGTCTTTCTTCAGTGAGGAATATCACATAGTTATCCCGCTTTCTCGCTTAATGAGAAAGAGCAGCGCATTGCGCCACTCGCCCTGGCAGGGTAGTTCTGGTAGTTCAGGCAGTAGATGTGAAATATGCTCGCTTTCTTACTCCAGATGTGAATTTTCCATCAAAATATAATGCAGGCTTAGAGCAGCCAGTTATTGCAGGGTGCGGTGTGCAGGGTGCAGCGGGATGCTGCAGAGAGCCTGGTTCTTGCAGCCTGAATGCCAGCCATCCTTCCATGCGGTCAGTGGCAGCAAGGGCTTGTGTTAGGACTGCAACCCCAAATGGAGCGTTCCCGCGTCGCTTCTGAAGGGACAGATCAAGAAAACCCCTAACAGCTTCACTTCTCAGTCCTGTGGCATGATACTGGGCTGCACTAAAATTAACTGAACTGAGTTTATCTGTTACTAAAAAGCACTTCTGAAAAATCCGTTGTTTTTCTGGTTCTCAAATGAAAATGGTTTGGGTATCGTACTTCAAAACTAGACTGCCGCCCTCGCTTTTGGTGTTGAGCCTGCCGTGAGCTGGGTTCAGCCAGTGATTACAGGCAAGGGGCTCCAGACAAGTGGGCAGGTTTAAGAGGGTCGCGTTAGGCATTGTTCAGACCGTAGAAGAGCTGGGCCAAAGTGACACCTCCGGTAGACGGTCTGAACATCAGTTTGATTGCTTTCGTTCCTCCTGCTGGGTAAGTGCTCCTCACACATCGCAAGCTGAATGCTCCAACCTCGTGGTGCCTGCTGGCACCAGGGAACCAGACCGAGGCAGGAAAAGGGCAGTTCAAACTCCCTCCTTTCCTCTCTTTCGCCTTCGGAGGGGTAGATAGGATCATGCCATGACCCCGAGAATTTCACTGCTGAGTCGTAGTGCTTGCTTTACAGGAGCGACAGAAACCAGCCCCACGCTTAGGCCCTCGTCGTTCACTCAGTATTTGCTCCAGTTTGCCCCCCCTTACCCCTGCCCTCGGCCCCTTGGCGCTGGCTTTACCGCGGATCTGGCAGGAGACATGAGTTGCACTTTTTAGTTCAGCACAGACAACCCAGACCTCCAGCTCCCCCGTCTCAAGAACTTTTAATAGCTAACGAACTTCGGCGTATAGGGCGGACATCTTTCTCTCTCTCTTTCCTTGGCTTTTCATGGCATTCTACCTGAAAAAGTATTACTCTTCATTTTGAAGGTACCACTTTGTTCACTTCTGATTCCTAGTGGGTTTTTTTTCCTCTAAAACTATTGCGGTTTAATTTTACAATTTGATGAAAATTGTTGTATTGAGCAGTGCGAATATCTGAAATTCCGTTATGAGATAAACCACGATAAAAATGGAATTGGCTCTCCCTAAAGCCACTTAACTAATTTGCTGTGAAAACTTAGTGCAGGCATGTTAATAATTGTATTTTAGTAGTTTTGTTGGATTTGGTTTTGTTCATCACTCAATGATCTGCTCTACTCGCAGGCAGAATAGTAGTGCTCTCGTTTTCATGCATTATGGGCTGACAGTGGCTCTCTCCTGAAGAGTGTTTTAATAAATGTCATATTTTATGTTTGCGTGTGACCCGTATGGCTTGAGGACATGCCTCCGCAGCTGATTTGCATTCCTAAGACAGAAAAGCTATGCTTAAAGTCAATAGCAGAGCATCTGCGAGATCTAAAATACATGAGAAGACATGTGCAGCTTTGGTCCCTGGGGAAGTTTCTTCCTTTTTTTTTTTTTTCCCCCTGGTACTAGTTGGGAAAATAGAATTAGTATAAGAAAGTGCTTGAGAAAGGTGTGATAAGAATTTTACTGGTAAAATATTTGCATCACTGGTAAATCCTCCTTTTGATACTTATCCCTGTGCAGACAGGGGCAGGTGCATTTAATTCCCTGATCCTGGGGTTGCTCCGAGATGAGCTAACCCCTGGCATAGCTTCAGAGGCTGCGTTTGTTTGTGACTGGTCGGAGCCTCTGTGGGCCGTTATGGGAGCTAGAAGTTGATGGAACACAAGGATGTCCCAGTGTGCACCCACTCTTGTCGTGCATCTTGCCAGCAGGCCAGAATCTCCCGTGGAGGTGGCACAGTGCCAGCCTCGCTCACCCAGTGCCCGCGGGGGAGGACTGCTGTGCCCAGGATGTTTTCTCAAGGGGCAACGTGGCTGATTTACAGCCCCCTTTAGGTGTAAGGCAAAATGGATTTTTTTATTCTAAGTGCATTTTAAAGGTTCCCAAAACACAGTGAACGCTTTTAAAATGCACACCGTAAATGATCGCACGAAGTTAGAAGCCTTCAGTACTGCAGTGTAGCTTACCTTTGATTACTAGCAGTTTGGGTTCTATCTGTTGAGTGTGTTATTTTTTCCACCAAATAAATGCCTCTGAGGAAAACTTCACCGCCTCTTCGGATTTGCTGTGTTATTTCCCAGATCGTCAGCCACCACATTGTTGTGTTCTCTGGACGAGCCATATATGTAATACATATTCCACTGAGACCCTTCTCAGGATGTGTTCAAAAATTTCTTATTGATGGGGTATGCAACTGAAAAAGTTTGGAAATGACTGTGTTAGGCTCTTCTGAATGCTCTCTTTCTATTGCCACGGAAAGGTAGAAATGATGTTTGGGAAGCACCTCTTGAGGGTGTGACCCTTAGAACTGGACCATCACAAGTACTGGGTCCTGCTTTGAGTCAAGAAGACCCCTCCTGATGGAAGTGCCACCGCAACCTCTTCCACTGTTGCGCTGCCCATAGTGACAAAGCTCTTTCTCTTTTCCAGTGAGAATTTCCCAAGACTTTTGTCTGTCACTGCTGAGAAGAATTTGGCTCTGTTGTCCCTTCTGGTAGAGAAGGGACCCTCTTCTAGTAGTTTCAGGCTGCTTTTAGGTTCCCCACCTAGCTGCTTTTCTTCTCCAGACTAAACAATCTGAACTCCGTCATCATGGGTTGTGTGAGCAAGGCCCCTGCTCATCTTGGAAGCCTTCCAGTTTCTCATGTTCCTGAACTGGTGGCCTAAACCTGAGTTTAGTATTCCAGGTGAAGCTTTCTGAGCATCAAATACGGAGGCTATTAACCAATTCCTTTGATCTGCTGGCCATGTTCCTCTGGCTGTAGCTCGTATGCCTTATTTGGGATAAGAGCAAAGTGAGGACTCTCAGTCTGATACCCGCGGCAGCTCCTGATCCTTTTCAGCGGGGCTGCTAATTACCAGTTGGATCCCAGCCTGCATTGTTGCAAGGGCTCATTCTGCCTATACACTGGATTTTTGTGAAATGGGAAGCAGAATATAGCAAGTATAAAAGGTCAAAGTTTCGGTCAAGTCAATAGTTTACAGACCTACTGAAAGCAAGAGACGCTTTCAGCAGTACCTCAGTCTCGCTGCTTTTGGCACCTTGGCATTTGGAGAAGCCGGAGAGAGTGTAACAGGGACGATGGCTACCCCACGAGAACCGTACGGTGCTGATGGACTCGTAAAGGTATTCGCAAACTGTCTCAGGTGGGCCGTCTGGCTGTCTCCTGTCTCCATCTGCAGGGTTATTAATCCTGGCCTTCCCCGTGAGCTCTGTAGAGGTTGCTAAGGAGCAACTAACTTCATTGGTGCCAGTTCAGTCGTTAGCGCTCTTGTCAGCTGCTGGAAGGACTCTCTTTCCAGGAAGCCAAATCCTTTTGTCATTAGTTCACTGTTTCCAGGGTTTCCAGCCTTATGTAGTTACCATAAGCGTCTGCTACTCCATACTCAGATTGTGTAGTTGGAACTGTGGGCTTCTTTTTACCTCATTCCGTCCAATTAGCTGTCACAGGATGTTGTACACCAGTACCTCTCTTCCACTGAAGCTCTCTTCCTTGCTCCAGTTTGTAATTCGAAACTGTGATTTTCCAGCTAATCTTTCCATGAACATTTCCCTTGGCAAAATGTATTAGAAGAACTAAAATTGTGCCTGCTCGGTATCATTACCTCTGTACTTTGCTTTTGGTGGGTTTGCTTCCATTGATTGTTTCCCTGATAAAGCTTTTTCCATTCTTTGCTTTTTGTAGATTTTAAAGGTTTGGAAAGAAATGTGTCTAAACAAGCCTCTTTCATAAAATGTGCTTAAGACCTTCATCCGGTACTGTCTGTCTTACTGATACGCTTCAAGCCATGGAAGCCATGGAGTAGCCACTGTGTCTCTGGATTGGTCGTTCTGATGCTTAATATCAAAGACTAGGGTTTTCATCGATCCTTTCTTCACCTTTCCTTGTTTGTGTAATGTCTTGGCTCTGAGTTGAGCCTAAATCTTCTGCAAGACATTCAGGTGAGTGGTGGAATAACTTAATGAGTAATAAAATTTAATATCGGAGAACAGAAGCGGACATATTTTGACCCTTGGTCTCCTGGATAAAATAAAGTCGTATCAGCAGAGACTATTACTGTAGAAACTCCTGCAGTTGGGTGTGGGAAGGGGAGATGAACAGCTCGGCACTGGCGTGGTTTACATTGGTAGCGATGTAAACTCCAAATGGGAGTTGGAGCCAGCTGGGTGGCAAGCTGCAAAGTGCCGTGGAGTTTTTGGTGAATGGTGGGGAGTACTGTGTGATTTTTTTCAGACACGTTTCAAAGGGAAGAAGATCTTGAGAATGCTAGTCTGGTAGGACAAGTCCAAGGTGAGCCCTGGGAGACTGAGAAATATCAAGGCCTTAGTGGAATACAGCCATCCAAAACTAAAAAAGTACTTCTACTGTGTAGAGGAGATACCAAACACTCTTCCATTACATTCCTAGATGCCTTCAGTTCTGTCCCTGCAGATGAGTTTGTCAGGAAATGTGTCTGGAGGAACGGGCTCATCAACTGTTCATGTGAACAGCGGGAGGTGGAAGCGGAGGGACCTCTGAATGAGAGTGGTGTTGATATGAGGAGTGTTTCACAGCCACATCTGACGTGTCTTCTTGCAAGGCTTTGTTAGGCTTCATCATTGCTGAAGCCATCAAAGGATGGATCAAGAAACAGACTGTGAAATTAGAAGTATTCCACAAAGCTTCTTATCCTTCTGCTGCTGTTGAGGGCTGGCAGCGGCTCGGTTACTTTGGCTCGCTTTAAGGCAGTGTACCTGTCTGTGTCCATTCACCGGTTAGGCTGGCCTGAGATAGTTTGGGGGTGGTCAGCTCAGGGTTTGGGGAGCAGAACAGCAACCTAGAGCTCCCTTGCCCCAAAAGCTGTAACCGAGGATCTTGACTGGAGTGTTCAAGCTCTTGATAGCTAACCTGCATTGCACCTTATCACAAGAAGGACTGTGTGGCAACGTGTGAGAAGCTGCTAAAATACAAGGTGGGATAGTGGAATTGCGGCTCCTCTCACTTCCCTGACAGTGCTGGAGCACTGTCTCCAAAGCTGTGAGGTGATTTTGCCCTTCAGCTGCTATAAGAAAGGGGAAAAGGAGCATTTTTACATATCTTTTATCTGGGCCATGGATTGAGTTAAGCCACTCTGGGGGTTTTGGTGAGGGTTTTTTCAGGGTTTCTAGTTCTTTTTTGTTTTAAGAGGTTTAGTGGATTAAAATACGAGTTAATCTGTAACATCTCACTTTGTATAGCTGTGTCCTGGGTACATCCAGGAATTTCTGCTTACAACTGAAAGGAGCTTGCAACTTTTACAAGTATTTGCCCTGTGCTGCAAGGGACCTAGAAGAGTTGAGCTGGGTATTTAGCTACCGTTCACGTGGGCGCAGGAGTACTTGTTTTCTTCCTGAATGTCACTTTTCCGTAGTGTGTGACGCAGAATCCGGTTCCTCTCCCAGGTTCTGCCTGTAGAGTTGATGATCAGCGATAGAAGTGTAGCTATGCGGGTCTGACCCGGGTGCGGGAAGAGACACAATCATGAATGATCCTGGTTTTCTCAGGTCACTTCTTTAATTAGGGAGCTGCATTTTAATGTCGGTGTTCTCACAGATACAACGGCGTTCATTTAGTATGGGCCTACACCAAGAAGCACTGATGCTTTGCAGCAGACGTGCCCGCGGAGTTCGTACCGTGCATACCCAAAACCGCTGTGGTTGCTATGCGATCGCCCCGAGTTAACGATTCTATGAGCTCGAGGGCTGACAGCTGACCAGTAAGTGTGGACTCTGCATCGGACAATAGAGAGAACATAGCTGAAATATTCAGCAAGTTTGCTTTAATTGAAATATAAACAAAGCTGCTTTCATGGGAAGTGCCTTTCCGATATACTTGTTTCTGAGCCAGGGAAGAGCTGTACAGAGTTTGCAGACTTGCGTTCTTTCTGCAGATTTCATGCCTGGCTGCCAGTGGCTTTTTTTTTTTTTTAGTTTACTATTTTAAATCTGTGAAAATTTGGTATGAAAAGAAACGGTGCATCTGTCAGTGTAAGAGCGGTGCTTCCCTCACGCAGCATTCAGTGCTCTAAAGGTAGTATCCACAGTCCACAGCCTGAAATGGGAAAGAATCAAATCTTCATCCATTTCTTCAAGCAAGTGCTGTTATTTGTGGGCAAAGGTGAGGACTTAGCTGGGTGAATGCTTTCGATTAACTCTTAGTGCGTACCTGATATCACATTAGAGTGGAAAAAGTTTTTAAGTTACTTCAGAAGGAGCGCTGCTCCCCTTCCTGCCTCCAGGATCTTGGAACCGGGGTCTAGTGACTCCCCCGTATAGTCTGGTATCAGGGCAACTGAGGCAGGAAAACAAGAAAGCAAGGGGTTAAGCTTGCGATCATAATTCCCATGTCTGCAGGGAATGCATTAACCTCTCCCGTGCAATAGCAGAGCCATCTCAACCTGCAGTGTGATTTGGAAGCATCTGCAGGTCCATGGGCAGGAGGAGACGTCTGTTGCACTTACAATACTTTTATCTTACAAAAGTACAAAGATCAGTGTCTACAGAGCCATGGTACTGCCTACTCTTCTGTACGGGTCTGAATCATGGGTCATCTACCGCCACCATCTGCGACTCCTCGAACGCTTCCATCAGCGCTGCCTCCGCACAATCCTAAACATCCACTGGACTGACTACGTGACTAACGTTGCTGTCCTTGAACAGGCAGACGTCACCAGTATTGAGGCCATGTTGCTGAAAACGCAGCTGCGTTGGGCAGGGCACGTCTCCAGGATGGCGGATCACCGCCTCCCTAAGATCGTGTTCTATGGTGAACTTGCCACCGGCTGCCGCAAGAGAAGAGCTCCAAAGAGGAGATAGAAGGACTCCCTGAAACAACACCTCAGCCTAGGCCATATTGACCACCATCAGTGGTCCACCCTGGCCTCCAATCGGGAGATTTGGAGACACACCATACATAACGCTGCTGTCTCCTTTGAGAGCACGCGTAGAATCAGTCTCGAGGAGAAAAGACAGCGCAGAAAGAACCATGCCTCGACTATACCACCCAAGGAGACCCTCCGGTGTGCTCTTTGCAACCGGTCTTGCCTATCCCGCATTGGCCTTTTCAGCCATCAACGCGCTTGCAATAAGCGTGGGCAAAGCCCTTCCCAAATCTTCGTCCGCGAAGCCAAGCCATGATGATGATGATGACTTTATCTTACAGATTCTGCACTTGGGAGATTCACCTGCTTTTAGCCTGGTGAGAGCTGTGTTTCTGGAGAGGCTCTAGTAGTCTTCAGATAACAACATTCAGGCAAAACCCACCTTCAACTATTCGGCGATTTCTCAGATAATAGTTAAGACCAGTAATATAACTTCATTATACATTGGAATCATTGCTCAAGGCTTAATGTCAGTTTTTATAATACTTGATAAACGGTCAATCTTTGCAATACTTGTGTAAACGAGCACTGCTGATTTCAGTAGGAGTAGGAATATGGCTGAAATCATGGGTTTATGCAGCCAGCTTTTTCTGATTTTTTTCTGTTTTCACCAGTATGAGAATGACCGTAATATATCTGATCTATTAGATAGATACAGAGTCAGATTTCTTTAGCTTTTCCACACACATTTCTGCAGTATTTCCTTAAAGTTCACTTTTATGGCTGGTGGGGATATAGTTAAAGTAATGGCTATGGTTAAAAGTGTTTCGGTTTACTAAGTTTTCTCGTGTTTCGCTCATCCAATAAAATGTTTGCTCGGTACAGTATGTGTGCTATGTGAGGAATTCAAATGGTTTTCAGTCAGGGCACTGATTTACAGATTTTCTTATCTTAAGCCTTTCTTTTAAGTACCTTTAACCCTCCTCATTTAGATAATACTAGAGCCAGGCTCTGCTATGAATTGAAGGGAAAAGAGGATTTGTTGAGACTTATTTCAGTGGCACCCACAGAAATAGTGAGAACCTTCCTCCTTCTTACATTAGAAAGATTTCCTGATGGAAAAGATGTATTAATACGATCTTAACTCTTTGTAGGACTGGAATTGTTCTCTAACTCTCTTCTGTATTTTTTCTCCCTCAATCTTTTGAAGGGTACTTACTCAAGAGACAGTAATTACAGAATGTTTCATCTGTGATCCTCTTGTTGGCTTCCAGTTCTGCAAGTGTTGAGGTCAATGGAACTATTCAGGTGTACGAAGCTATTCGGATGTGTAGGCATTTGCTGTATCTTAGTGCATGGCCTTTTCTGTGGTAGAAACCTGGCTTTATGTGAATAGGAGTTGAATTGCTTTAGACTATACCAGAATAATTAAATGTAATCCTCATCAGAGCTTGCCTGGTTATTGAAGTGTTCCTGTAAAGAAGCTGTTCCTTTATAGCTGTTCCTGTGTAAAGCTCTTCAGTAACAGCATCTACATTATTCATCATACAAATGCATTTGTTTTACTTATATCCCATAGTGTTTGTGTCCAGTGTAATTAAGTTGAACACAGTTCACACTTGAATCAGTTTAGAAGCCAATTACTGCAATGCTATTTGCAAGCTATTAGAAGAGAAAAGTTTGCAGTTGCTTTGCTTTTTTGTCTGTGTGGTGTGAACAAAGTCCCACCTGAAATCTGTAGCTCCACTAGTAACTAAACCCTGTGCTGCTCTGTGCTGCTCAGCTGTCTTTCAGCCCCAGTTCTGTCCTTTCCTCCTCATGTGAGCAGAAGACTGAGAGAAGAAGACTGGCTCCCTCATCTTCATCCACAGAATTAGAGAATGGTAGGGGTTGGAAGGAACCTCTGGAGATCATCTAGTCCAACCCCACTGCTAGAGCAGGTTCACGTAGAGCAGGTTGCACACAAACACATCCAGATGGGTTTTGAATATCTCCAGAGAAGGAGACTCCACAACCTCTCTGGGCAGCCTGTTCCACTGCTCTGCCAGCCTCAAAGTAAAGAAGTTTCTCCTCACGTTTAGATGGAATTTCCTGTGTTCTGGTTTGCGCCCGTTGTGTCTTTTCTTGTTGCTGGGCGCCACTGAGGAAAGTCTGGCCCCATCCTCTTTGACACCTGCCCTTTAGATGTTTATAAGCATTGATAAGATCCTCTCTCAGTCTTCCCTTCTTCAGGCTAAACAGACCGAGGTCTCTCAGCCTTTCCTTGTAAGAAAGATGCTCCAGTCCCCTCATCATCTTTGTAGCCCTTTGTTGTACTCTCTCCAGTAGTTCCTTGTCTCTCTTGAACTGGGGAGCTGTCACCAGTTGGCCGAGGTACGCCAATCACGGGGACGTGTTCTTTCCTGTCTCTAGTCAACCTCTCTCCCACTCCAAGAGAGAAAGGGTTAAAAACAGAGATAAGAAAGAAAGACAAATTTGTGAGACCTCTGCAGTTTGGGAAACTAAAACAAGTTTAATAACATTAGAGAAAATATTATATACGGAAAAACCAATGAAATATTAACAGGTTTATATGGGATTGGAAAGTGAGGGTTAAATGTGGTTAAGGAAACGAAACCGAAAGGAAAAATAATACCGAGCAGTTTCCAAAACGGCAGCGGCCACGTGGTCGGCGGTTTCACGGAAGCGGAGCAAAAGCTGCGGCCGCTGAGACAAACACTGCACTGCCACATGGAAACCAGGGCCATGCCGCGCTGAGCCGAGCCGTTGAGCCGTGGGTGTTAGAGAAACAGCAGCGAAGGAGCAGCGGCTCCGGAGCGCGCCGGCAGCAGGAGGGTCCGTCCCACGCGGCGCCAAGCAGTAGCAGCAAGGGTCCATTTCTGTGCGTGTGGGAGTGCAGTAGCCTCAAGCAGGCAGGGCTGGAGCTGATCGGAGAAAAGGCAGAGACGGAGGCAGGACAGAGCCGGCACGCCAAGATAAAGCAAGCTGTAAGCCGGAGAGCAAAGCCGGCACTATCTCCCCACTGAACCAAGCCAAAAGTGCAAGTTCCTGGGAGTGCAAGACCCCCCAGAGGTTCAAGCCACCAGCTCCAGAAGTGCAAGACCCCCAGAGCCATCCCTGGTGCGCAGCTTTTAAAGGGAACAGGGAGCCCGCCAGAGTTTTCACAACCAGTGCAAACAAATGGGCAGAATACATCACGATTGGTCATTTTAAAACAAACCATCCAAACAGGAAAAACTGTGGTTTTTTCCTAAACTGGGACAGGAGCCCAGAACCGGACACAGTACTCCAGAGGTGGCCTCACTAGGGCAAAGTAGAAGGGGAGGAGAACCTCCCTTGACCTGCTGGTCACGCTTTTCTTAATGCACCCCAGGAGACCATTTGCCTTCTTGGCCACAAGGGCACACTGCTGGCTCATGGTCAACCTGTTGTCCACCAGGACTCCCAGCTCCTTCTCTGCAGAGCTGCTTTCTAGCAGGTCAACCCCTGACCCATACAGGGGTATGGGGTTATTCCTCCCCAGGTGCAGGACTCTACACTTGCCTTTGTTGAACTTCATTAGGTTCCTCTCCACCCAGCTCTTCAGCCTGTCCAGCTTTCGCTGAATGGCAGCACAGCCTTCTGGTGTGTCAGCCACCCCTCCCAGTTTTGAATCATCAGCAAACTCGCTGATGCTGCTGTCCCTTCATCCAGGTCATTGAGTAAGTTGAACAAGACTGGACCCAGTACTGACCCCTGGGAAACACCGCTAGCTACAGGCCTCCAGCTAGACTCTGCGTCACTGATCACAACCCTCTGAGATCTGCCATTCCGCTAGTTCTCAATGCCCCTCCCTGTCCAACCATCCAACCCATAATTCCTCAGCTTCCCTCTGAGGCTGTTATGGGAGACAGTGTGAAAAGCCTTGCTGAAGTAGACAACATCTACAGCCCTGCCCTCACCTCCCCAACCAGTCATGCCATCACAGAAGGCTAACAGATCGGTCAAGCATGATTTCCCCTAGATAACCTTCTCTTCCTCCACACGCTTAGAGGTAACCTCCAGAATGAGCTGATCCATCACCTTTCCAGGGATGGAGGCGAGGCTGACTGGCCTGTAGTTTCCTGCATCCTCCTCCTTGCTCTTTTTGAAGATGGGAGTGGCATTGGCTTTCCTCCAGTCCTCAGGCACCTCTCCTGTTCTCAGTGACCTTTCAAAGATGACGGAGAGCAGCTTAGCGACGACATCTGCCCTCCCATCAGGTTTTTATACACAGATAATATACCCCTGAGCTTTCTCTTCTCCAGCTCTCTTAGCCCCTGGTCCTGTGAAAGATGCTCTGGTCCCAATGATGCTGTAGGCGTCTTTGTGGCCTTGTGCTGGACTTGTCTGTGTCTCTCTTCTCTCCAATATTAAGCAGAGAGGAAGGAACCCTCCCTTAACCCTGCTGGCAGCACTCTTTCTGATGCAGCCCAGGATACTGTTGACTGCGTTTGCCATGAGGGTGCATTGCTGGCTCATGGTCACCTTGCTTGTCTACCAGAACCCCAGGTCCTTCTCTGCAGAGCTGTCTTCCAAGCCATTGGCCCCCAGCATATACTGGTGTCTGGGATTATTCCTTCCCAGATGCAGGAGTTTGCACTTTGTTGAAGTGCTGGCGGTTCCTCTTGGCCCATTTTGCCCAGTTCTAAATGGGAGCGTAACCATCCGGTTTATCAATCGCTCCTCACAGTTTTCTGTTGTCTGCAAACTTGCCAATGAAACTTTACCTCATCATCCAGGTTATAACTGAAGATGATGAACAATATTTGCCTCAGTATCAACCCCTGAGGGTTATGTTAGTGACTTGCCTCCTAGTTAGTTTAGTAAGTTGCCTCCTCGTGGACTTGGTGCAGCTGATCACAAGCCTCTGGGCCTGACCATTCAGCCAGTTTTCAGTCCACCTCACTGTCCTCTTACCTAACCCCTGCTTTGTCAGCTTGTGTGTGAGGATGTTATGGAGGACCCTGATAAAAGCCTTCCTTAAGTCAAGATAAGCAACATCCACTTCTCTTATCCACTAAGCTAGTCAGGTCACTGAAGACAACTATCAGAGTAGATAAGCGTGATTTCCCCTTTGTAAATCGATGCTGACACATCTTTGTTTCCTTCATGTGTTTGGAAATGGTTTCCAGGGTTAGTTGCTCCATGAGATTCCCAGAGGCTGAGGTTAGAGTGGCCAAGCCTGCAGTTCCCTGGATCTTCCTTCATGTCCTTCTTGAAAACAGGAGTGACGCTTGCTCTGCTCCAGTCTTCACGCATCTCTCTAATCGTTGAGAACTTTTAAAGATGGTCGAGAGTGGCCTTGCAGTGGTGTCAGCCAGCTCCCGCAGCTCTTGTCGGTGTAACCTGTCAGGCCTCAGGGACTTACATATGTCCAGGTTGTTGAAGTGCTCCTTTGCTTGGTCCTCCTCCACGAAGGGTAAGTCTTCCTCGATTTGTCCTGTGGTCTCAGAGGCTTGAGATTCCCAACGGCCCGTCTTACGGGGAAAGACCGAGGTGAAGAGAGGTTTGAGTGCCTCAGTGTTTTCTGGGTCATTTTCCACCAGGTTCCCTGCCCCATTCAGCAGTGGGCTGAAGTAATACTGCGGTTTTCTGTCAAGTGGTGGTGTTTAAGTGCACACTGATGGTGTGTGTAGTCGCATAGGACGCTTATCGAGACATACCTGACGAACAGCAGGCTGCGAATGCAAAATCTCGGAACAGACAGGTCTGTTCTCGTCTTCAGGGCTGGAGGGCGTACCCTGAAGACGGGACAAACGGTTTGAGTCGTGCAGTTCTGTAATCCTTACTCCCTTTGCCATTTCTCCTGTTCGATGTTTTCAGCAATCAGCATGATGTTGTGAAATAAAAGTTACTGCTCAAACACTCTTCTTTATATAGTCCTGTTAAAACAGATTGTATAAGCACTTCTTTCAGTACGAGGTCCATAAAAACGTGAGTTGTTTTTTAACTTGCCTTTTACTTTGTTTCCTTTGCTGCAGAATCTCAAAGTTACGTGGAACCCATTAACCACCCTATGGTGATGTCTGACAGCACTGTGGCTACTAACACGGCTTTGCTGAACACCAACATGCAGAAGGATCCCTCCCTTCAACACTGTTTTGCATCCTCGTGTACTGTTTCAAGTAACAGTCCTATCCCAGGGGGAGAAAGGTAGGAAGAGATTCTCCTCCCCTGTTGTTTAGTTCTCATCATTATAGTTTCAACCAAGATGTTACGCTTGCATCTTCATTGCAAAGCCTTTGTCCAAGGGCTTCAAGTTTGGTTGTGACGTGTAATGGTGGTGTTGTCCGCCAGCTGGAATCTACCACACACACAGCTGTTATTGATACCTCAGGGACACAATTAGCTTTGACGATGAATAGGAATGCAAAAATAAATAGGAATTTATAGCTCAATTACTTTATTATGTGCTAGCCCAAGCTCAGTCATATTTTCCTGCGTGCTGTTAGCTTCTCTAGTGCTTTACCAAAAAGCTTTTCAAGAAGTTTCACATTGAAGTAAGTTGTACATGAGAGAGAGGGAGCACTTTTTTCTCTGAAGTACACGTGGTTTTAGTCAGTAAAATATCAGATTTGGTTTTGGTCGTGAATAGCTAACTGCCTTTCAACTGCTCAGCAAGTTGAGAGGTTTTATTATTTCACGTTCGTATTGGGGTAGGCGTGTAGGGCTCTGCACCAGAGCTTGAATAGTAAAAAAATTTGCAAAATAGTCCTTGTCCAAAGGAGATAACAGCGTAAGATGAGAAATAGGAGGAAACACAGCAAACAAACAAACGAGGAGTCCCAGGTTACTGTCGGAAGGTTCAGAAGACCATGATGATGAGTGGTCAGTCATGAGCAGTGCCCTATATTCACTTAATAGATGAGGTGTTACGTTACAGCTGATGAGGTTTCCTTCCCTATCACTGCAGCTACATTTCTTTATGGCCAGTTATCGTATTCTTGTTCTTGGATAATTGGCTTCTTTTTCCCAGTAAGTATCGGAATGCTGTTGTTTCCTGCGTCAGACTCTCAGGGAGGACTTCAAGTATGTTGATACCAATTTATCTTTTATTTATGTTCCCATCTAATTGATTTCATTTTCACTCAGTACTTGGACTGTTGAAAGAATGTTTTCTTTTTATCATCATGAATCATAAGACTCAACAAAGTATGTTAGTATTTTCTGAGGAGGCAGCAATGTAACATTTCAATATAAGTGGATGTGAATCAAAAGCTTATCAGGTATTGCAGTCATTATCAAGTTTACATTCCTACTTCACACTTTATCTAGAAAATTTTGTTTCCTTCTTTCTGAATATTTTTTCTGCCATTTTCCATTTCATCTAGCAGAGAGCTACAGCTGTGAGATTAGGGGGTTTTTTTGCAATGATGTCATCTTGCACTTGTTTCCCTTCCATTTCTTTATGGCCCTTCTACTTTGATCCGTTCAAAATAACTGACACCCATTTCCACATTTCCCTGCTAATTAAAAATCCTTTCTGGTTTTTTATATATGTTATGTCAGCTCTTCTCGCATCTCACAGTGAGTTTGTTCTCTCTACATTTGATATTGCTGGTAAATGTTTTCAGCTACAGTCTAAGGGCAGTTCATTTTTAGAAGCAAGGAGACAATTTAAACTTCTATCAGATGGTTTCATCAGAAGTTGTCTTTCTGACAAGGATACTTATTATTCCTCACTCAAGCAGGTGGAATTGCTATCCAGTAGAAAAATATAATGTTTGCTGTTGAAATATTTAATTCTATCAATCAAAATTATTCCATCATCAAATCAATTAACCACTGCACCTGCCTCCCTTCCTTTTTTAATATAAATTGTACTAAAAAGGACCTAAGAGTTGGGTCTTGTGAACTGTGTTCTTATCATGGTCGTTCATTTAGTGTGTGATGGTGCACAGCTACCACCTTCGCCCATTCTTTTTCTTCCATGGTTTTTTTTTTAAATGAACGTAAGAGACTCTGCATGTAAGAACTGCTGTGGCAGGGCCAGTTTTCGTCCATAAACCTCTGCCTGTGATGGCAGCCTTGGCTGAAGAAATTCTTGCCTCCTCCTGCTCTTTTCCAGGTAGCACTTCAGCTCACCAGGTACAGATCTCCAGGACCACTGTACGTGAAGCAATGCTGGGAACACCCTCACTGAATTGATTCCTATTAAAAGTAACCCTCCAAACAGGGGGAAGGAGGAGTGTTTTTAACTGCGATTAATTCGATGGCCTGGTTTGCAGTGCAAAATTAGGAACTGTCCCATCAGCATGGCTAGGTGGAGGGTGAGGTGGAGCAGAAAGTAATGACCTGCACTGGAGAAATGCTTGGTCAGGGTGGGGCTGGAGTCAGCTGTATCACCAGGTCCAGCATGTTGTCAGAGACCCTTAGGTCCTCTTGGGTGCGGTGATTCGCTGCTTTCGGTGGTCACTGCAGTATGTGGGTTGTGCAGTGACATTGTAAGGGAGTGATTTGACTGTTGTTTTACTTTTGTGTTCAATTTTTGGCTTTTCTTTTTTTTTGTTTTTTGACAGCTCTTCTGCAACAGAACGTCGTTGGCTAGAAAGCAGCCCTAAAGCTTCCCCGTCGCCCCAGCTTTCAGTGGGAAACAGCAGGCTGCCAGGGGGTTACCTTGTGCCTTCTGAGTTTTCAAACGCCGTGCAAGATGTCTCTCTCTTGTCTCATTTCCAAACTCCAGGACTGCAAGTCATCACCCTGAGCAGCCTAGAGAATTCACCAGAGCCACAGCAAGAACCTGCTGTCAGCAGCACTGCCCATGCCTACCTGAGCTACAGCGGGGGCAGCAGGGGCAGCAGTGCCCCCCGAGAGGAGAAGCAAGCCGCTTTCTTAGCCAACACAAGCATCTCCCCTAAAACAATGAGCTCATCAGCGCCAAGTGCTGAGGACAATGGCTTTTTGACACAAAACTTTCTTACAGTGGCCTCTGGACACAATAGCCAGACCAGTGTGGTTCAACAGCACCACGGAGGGAACCCGCATGCTCAGCCACCTCTTCCAGAGAAAAAGAGGTCCTCTGAAGGAGACCGTTCCTTTGCCTCTGTGTCACCTTCTTCGAGTGGCTTTTCTAGCCCCCACAGTGGAAGCACAATCAGCATCCCCTTCCCGAGTGTCCTCCCAGATTTCTCAAAAATGTTAAGCCCTTCCCCAGTGCCAGGTAGGTTCTGCATCGGAGAAATGCAAAACGCATGAGATTTTCTATGAGTTTATAAAAAGCATTTAGAGTATTTCAAAAGTGGGGAAGGGGGGGCGGAAAAAAAGCAACAGAGTGAAAATGGCACAGAGGACTTGAATATTTACAGTACGTGGTACCAGTTCACTGGCTTTGCATGTGTCATTCAGAGGAGAAGGCTACAGAATTCGTCCTGTTGCCCTGGATGGCACCAGCGGCAGCCTACCTTTTGTTCTGCTAAACCGCGCGAGAGCGGGATGGAGTCCAACTGCTTGTGATAAGGCCTGGCTTCTCTCTGCGCCTTTCTAGACTTGTGTCGAGGGTAGTTGAAAGTGTTGTCGTGTGTTCACTGAAGCCCACTGAGAAGCTTTGTACTTAATACAGCTTTATCAGTGTAAGACGTTTTCATGTTTTATGGGTTTTGCAAAATGCAACTTCAAGAATGGTTTCAGAATCTTAAGGTATGGTATTATATTTGCTGGTTCTAAAGCAGTTCAGCGCTTCTTTAAATTGTCCTTCTAACGATAAGCTTTTTGAATAATTAAGGTAATTGGAAGTTGGATAGAAAAGTAAAAAATGCTTTTGTATTTAAAAAAAGTGCTTGACTTTTTTCCCTTTTATTTCACAGACAACACATCTGATAAACACGTGACTGTAAAATTTGTCCAAGACACATCCAAGTTCTGGTATAAGCCAGATATTTCGAGAGAACAAGGTATATCAACTGAGATGGTATATTCTGGCCTATCCATTCGCAGAAAAGCTCATTGATGATGACTTCTTGATGCATACCTGATATCTAAAAGAAATGCAGGAAGAAATATAAAACCTAGAAGGGCCTCAGACAACCTCACTTAATTTCTTTTGTCCAAAGGCTTAATTTCAGAGTGGAGGCCAATCAAGTAGTCCTTAAAGAAATATGCAGTGAATCAGACAAATTATTAGCCTAACCGAACTAACTGCAAAGTAATTTAAATGTGCCTATGGTGGCTGCTGCAAATGCACTTAACTGAAAAGCTCCAGGTTTTAGAATGGCAGGTGTGTGTGATACAATACCAAACTACTGTCTGCTCTCAGAAACCTTTTGAGTACAAGAGTTCTACTCTAGCATGATCTCAGCCGTGTGTGTTTCCCTGCACAGATAATAGGTTGAGAGATGGTAAATATCAGAGAATAATTCATTACCTAGAAGTCATCATAAAAGCATCCTCATCTACCAGTTGTTCTGTAGCCTGAATTTCATTGTCAGCTGCAGCTGACAATGCAAATATATTTATTTCTCAAAGGTCATGAAATAACACTCCCATGGAACACCACCTTTATGATGTACAGTACAGATACGGTACATCCATATGTAGATGTATTACGGAATGAGATGGAGAAAGCTTTTGTTACGTATGTGGAAATGTATACATACAAACTGACACCTTGTCCCTGCAACGATGTGTAAATAAAGTGTGCTGGGTGCTTTGCAGATACAATTAGTCTAATGGTCCTTGTGTCCATATTGTAATATTCAGCTATACTGATTTGTATTCAGTGAGTTATGGCAGGGTTTTAAACGGGGATTCTTAAAATGTGGTTGTCAAAAAGGAAAAATGACCGATGAGTTGTGCATTGGGAAGGAAGCTCACACGAAACCTAAATAGCCTTCGGCTATTGGCAAAAGACAAATTGCGGTGTCTCTCTACTTCATAGTTTCTCAGATAATGAGGATGCCTCTCATGGTATAGTGGTAAATAGGAGCCAAGGGGAGTAAAGATCACAGAAAACAGATCACTAATTCATCTTCGGATGACATTTTACTGGTGCTTTCATTCCAGCTCCCTTCCCCTTGTCTGCTCCACACCCATAATGAGAACTGAGTCTTTAAATGTGCAAAAAGAATTTCCTGACTTGATGTGGGTCCAGAGGGGGGAGTAGATCATAAAGGAAGTTTAAACCTAGCTGCTTGAACAGATGAAAAGAGAATATTCCAACCATTTAGTATGTCCCTTTTTACCCTACCAAGTAAAATTCCTTTTAAAAAGTGTTTTAAACACTTTTAAAAGTGTTTTACGATACTGTTGCTGAGGAGGAGAAGCACTTGCTCTTTTTTCCTGTGCTTTAATGGACTGCTGCTGTGACAAACGATTACTGTTTCCCTGCGGATTTAAAAGTGTTGCACGAGTACTGCTGAATTGCAGGGGTTTATATACTCATCTTCCTCCTCTCAACACGTAACAGATTATTGTGAAAATAGTTGTTTTCTTCTCCATCCGACAGATGTAGAGAACAGAACAGAATATATACGCATTTGCTTTACTCATTTAAACAGGAGAGAGAATTTTCCTACTTGTCCGTTACTACCATTTTATTTTCATGGAAAATGTTTTTATGATGTAATTTTTGCTCTGGCCTTGCAAAATACAGCTTACAATTTCCATGTTCTGTGTATACAGACAGTTAAGGACTCCAGGGTCAAATTTGGGCTTTTTCCAGGGTTTCTTTGAAGGCTTGCTGATCGTTAGAAATTCTGGAAGCAAACACAAGTATTTCCAAAAAGTTTAAGGGAAAAAAAAAAGCAAAGTACTAAGTTTTATTGAAGATCAACTTAAGATCAATCATTAGATGAGCCTTTTGTCTTTTTTCCAAGTGAGTTTAAGATTTTGAGCTCCTAGATTTCAAATTCTGCAGCAGACTCATGCAAACCAAGAGCAGTTTCCATGCAAGTGTTTCCTCTGGGGAGGACTTATATCAAACTTGCAGCAGAGATCACAGAATATAGATCTAAAATACTGAAATGCTCGGACAGTCAGAGAACAAGTCCTCACATCCCTTCCCTTGCTTTAATACTAGACTGCTTTGCAGGGACAGAAAGTTGGTGGCGCATAAAACCGAATGTGCTCCGCCTGTTGAAGCTGCGTGGGAAAGTCAAACAATGCTGTCTAGTCAGCCTGGGCATTAGAGCGCTGTGCTCTCTGTCGTGCTCCCAGCGAGCTGACAGAATGTAAGCAGGAAGCCACTTGCTTCTGCCCTGGTTGTAGGAGTGCCGGTGGGACCTGCCTGTCCTTCTCAATTTAAAAATCAGTAGGGGTCTGTACCTCAGGTGTTCTGTTGAAATGAGCGTCTGAGGTACTTGGTTGTATTCTGTTCTACAGCAGTGGGAACAGAGAAAAGAGCCTTATTCCTTTTAGTCTCCTATTAATATAGATTCGCACTTCTGTACGTTTTGGGTGTGTGCATTGCTCTGGAGCTGTTTTTTTCTCTCTCTTTCCTGGAATCCCTGCAGCCATTGCGGTTCTCAAGGACAAGGAGCCTGGCTCATTCATTGTGCGCGACAGTCATTCTTTCCGGGGAGCCTATGGGCTAGCAATGAAAGTTGCCACTCCGCCTCTTTCTGTGCTGCAGTTAAACAAGAAAGGTACTGTATGCCTTCTGTCTGTTAACAGCCATAGCGAGTAGCAAGTCCTTACTGCTCGGTAACAGTCTGGAGGAATCTCACCTCTTCCAGCAAGTGCAACTTGCAGTGCGGGCTCCGTTTGGTACCTTGTGAAATGAGAGTGGATGAGTCTGTGGTACTTCACGCTTTCACCACGGCACGTCAACGTACGTGCATTGTGGCTTTGCATGTGTTGCACCTTATCACCCTAACAGAAAACCAGTGTCACCTCAGTAGCGTGTCCTCCCTAGCAACCAGAAGCCTGCATTTGATCCCATAGCACCATCTATTTTCGCTTGGCTGGAAAGTTGAGTATTTTTGACCCCAAGGTTTTGTTTGAGACAGTTCTACATTAGATATAAATCCGAGGAGGTTCCCTGAGGAAAGATGATAATTGTTTAAATGAGGTGATGAAATATTACCTATTCTCCCAACTCTAGTGCTTCCATGTATCATTTGTGCCTAGTAGTTGTGAAAGGTAAAATGAGAAGAACGTACAGAAAGCATTAATCAGTGTATGGAAACTCAGCAGAGAGCATCTGTAGCATTCTGGGCTCCATCTGTGCTACTGCAAGAGCGGTGGGGTGGTTTTCATGGCTGCTGTTTTCTTTTAACAAAGCTTATTATGTTCCGTTAGTACAACTGCCTGGGGAGGTAAGCAGCTGAGATCCCAGGGAAGCAGCGTGTCTTAGTGCCATGGTTATGGAAGTGTGGTTTGGTCGGGTTTTGGTGGGTTGGCTCTGGGGTTTATTTTAAGATTTCATACATACTCTGGGGCAAGGTACAATAACTCTTCCAAATTCCTTGCACTTAAGCTGGTATCTTGAGACAATTTCTAATATTTATATATCTTATGATTTCTTTGCTGTGTAATCCTTCTTTTTGTTGCAAAGAAACAGCAGATGTCTTATTTAGTGAAAACAACAAGGTGGTGATAGCAACAACAAGGAGCCAAGGGCAGGGTGGCTATGGGTGGTTTTAGTAGTCTTTATATTTTATATATATTTTGAGAATGTAGCAGTCTTCCGTTTCTCAGTCTGTGACATTTAGCTTTTTGGGTTCCTACTGTTTCATCTCAGGAGGCGCAAATTTGGTCAGTCTCCTGCAGAGTTTCTCGTTCCAGGCTTCCCCTTCTCACATACTGTTGTAGTGATTTATTTTTAATATTGTGAGACCGTACCAGCAACCAGTAAGCTGTTCGAAAAAGCGATCTTTGCAGTATTTGCTTGCGTAGAAGTTTTTGCTGTCCAGATTAATGTGTTCAGCCTGAAAGTCAGCCCTCGATGTCATGTCTTTCCTGACCTGTGGCTGATAGATCAAAGGGAGCATTTGCGTCCGTGACTCTTTTGTTCAGGTTTGAGTGGTTGGGTGGCTTTGTCCTGTTGCTATGAAATAACGCTTTAATTACTTGGGGAGAGATTCAAGTTGTAGTAGGTGTAAAATACTGTGAACCAGTCTTTTTCAAGAAATAATGAAGTCATCTTAATTATATGTGTGCATATGTATGTATATGTTTAAAAGAATGCTAAATCTCGAGGAAATTTTTATAGGCCTGTTGGACTTTGAACATCCTCATTACATCCAGCTTAACACTTCTGATTTGTCCTAGATTCCTGAGAGAGAAAAACTGTCTTTAAAAATCCAATGAAACACGAGTGTTTCATCTAATTGTTTGTTTTCAGAAGCAAAGACCGAGCTAAGTAAAACTGCAAACATTTTAAAATTTCCAAATGCACTGAGAGACTGACCATTACCTTTGTGGCTAAATCTTACATTGTTTTCATCCAGAAAAGTTCTGTTAGCAGGACTGTCACTAGAAATATGAGTGTGTTACCAGACTGTTACTCCCTTGTCACAATGGAGACAAGTTCTTCTAATGGGCAAGTTTTTTAGACATTCGTTTTCCAAATTTCTGTTCCTGTCTATAGCTGGGACCTTGCTGGACATTTTGGACACCAGTGTGTATTTGGATGTCAGTCATGATCATAAAATCTTTTCCTCTGTTTGTCTAAAGTGAGGTGTTTGCTTGTTTGTTTTTTGCAAAATGGCCATTTTACGACCGCTTGTAACCTTGCAGCACGGCAGACCTAATGTGTTCTTTGCATGCTGTATATAAAACACTTGGTGGTCATGTGGAAAACTGCTGCATGAAGACCTGATGATTTGTGAGACTGTTGTCTGACCTCTGCTTCTCTTCATGAGCTTTCTTTTTCTTTTCCAATACAGTTGGAGATTTGTCAAATGAACTTGTAAGGCATTTTCTGATTGAATGCACTCAGAAGGGGGTGCGCTTGAAGGGATGCCCAAACGAGCCATATTTTGGTAAGTACTGTGCATGACAAGGACACAGAGAGTGGGAACAGGTTTGCATTTGCTGGAGCTGTTCTGTAGACTTGGATGGAGTGCAAGTGAGCGGATGCTTTGCTCAAGGCACGATGACTTCTGTCGGAAACCGTTCTGAGGTTATCGAAACCATGTGCCCGTTTACCTTAAGTGTATGTGCAGAGCGCTCTAGCACAGATGCACGTGACCAAGCTTCAGTCAGTCAGGCTTGTCTCCCGCTACCGATGCTGCTGCGGACAGCTGAGCTGGATGACCGTTACAGGCCTTATTGATTCGGGACCTCTGCCTTTTGTCCTCTGCTCCATTTGTACTATATACTAGCAGGCTAAAATGACGTCAGAGAGTGAGTGACATCCGCAGAGTACGCTGTGCTACGTCAGCCTGCCTAACGTGATGCGATGAAAGCACGTTACCTCTGCAGCAAACAAACACCTACCTAGCTGCCCACTCCTCTGCCCTCTGCAGTGGGGCAGGTGGGGAAAGTAGGATGAGAATGTTCATGGGTAGACATAAAGACAGGGAGGTTGCTACCCAGTTGCTCCTGTAGACAAAAGAGGCCCAGCTTGGGGAAAATCAATTTCATTTCTTGCCAATTAAGATCGATATTCAGGTTGTGAGAAACAAAGACAGATTTTAAAATAACACTCTGCCTTCCCTTTTTCCCAAGCTCAACTTCAGTGCTTTCTCCCAGGCTCCTCATGCCCGCCGCAGGCAGTGCAGGAGGTGGGGGGGGGCCATATGGTCATCACAGAAAAGTTCCTCTCTGCTGCTCAATCCCTCTCCCACTTTTTCCCTGCGGAGGTGTGGGCTTTCTCCATGAGCTAATATATGAGTTTGAGCATATCCTAATCTTTCAATACAGGCGCCCTCGAAACTCATTCACAAAGCGAGTGGGCAGGCACTATCACACGCTTACATGGATAAGACAGTGAAGGACTAATAGTATCAATTGGTCTTTGCGTTTCTGTAAGACCCTTGCAGAACTGAGTCATCTTTCCATTTCAAAGGAATTTTTGATGGGCTGTAAAAATGAGGTTGTGTTTGGTTGAACTGTAATTTTTCTCAAGCACATTATTATGATGTTCAAAGTTTGTTAATAAATGGGATCGAAGGATGGCTTTTTTTTACAGACTGATGAATATTATGTTGTCCTCTCAATCGTTATGTAAAAGATGACTAATGTTTAATTACTTTAATGAAGCCAAGTCCAAATGGCAGAATTGACTTTGAATAGAAAAGAAGAATAATACCACGTTCATCACTGCCACATTGAATGGAGGAAGTTTTAGCTAGATCATCTTTTATACTTTTAGAAGCACAAAATAAAGGGGCATGTAGACAAAGCTCTAGACACTGGAGACCAGGTGGCTAGGAGGCAGAACGCCTCTCTCTTTCTCTGCCTCATCACGCACCATTGACTTCTCGTGCTCTTACCGTCCTCACAAGATTTCACTACATTTAATGTAGCAGACGTTAAGAGTATTGAGAGGAATTTACTGACTTCCATACATTACTATTTTTGTAATTTTCATGCTTTCTCCATTTAAAGCAATTTAGGTTAGCATTTAAGCAGCGTGTTTAAGCGGGGAGAGTGTATGATTAACGTGTTCAAGTGCATCCAGCTGGGACAGTGCTGGGAAATATGAATGCACTGAAGTTGATCGGAGAAGATCTTGGCTTAAGTGTCAAGAGGATTTTTTTAAAGCATGGGGGCAAGGCCTCTTGGTCTATAAAATACTTAGAGAGCCAACGTAACTGCTGGGCATTCTTGTTGTCCACCAAGTTAACTGTGCATGTCTTGTTACTCTTCTGCCCACAGGGAGTTTGACAGCTCTGGTGTATCAGCATTCCATCACGCCCCTGGCACTGCCGTGCAAGCTGCTCATCCCAGACAGAGGTATGCTTGTTAAACTACACTGGAGATATACCCAGCCAAGCTGTGCTTCAGAGTGCCGGCGTCTGAAGGAAGGTGGACGTGGTGCAAATATAGACCTAAGCAGGAATGCCCAGGGAGGGAAGCCGTGTGTTAAAACAGGTTCTGCAGCACTGCTCACGGCTGTTATCCCAGCTGTGGGTGTGAGCAGACCAGTACCGCCACGTTCCAGTCATAAACATGCGTCAGGGAAATCTGCACAGCGGTCGAGCCTGTAGGAAGACAGATGTACTGCTTGGACACGAAATTATGTCCTTGTATGGTTAAATGTAACCACTCGTGCAGGTCTGGGTGGCACAATGGCTTTAGGGAGGGCGCATCAGTAAAGAACAGAAGCTGCCCTGAGTGTGACACTGGCAGGAAGGAAATAGCAGCTTACATAGGTCCCGATATTGTTTAAGTAAATGGTCAAGAAGACCGTGTTGCACTATGGGACCGAATTCTAATTTTGGTTGTGGTGATTTCATAATCCTCGCTTAAGACAACAGCAGAACTCTGCTGTGCCTGACCCGTAATTCGTCCGTGCTCTCCCACATGAACTTCACACCATATATATTACTGAAATGTTAAACATTCTTGTGGTTTTCTACTGAACTCTGAACTTCTGTTAAAGGCCGTATGTCAGTGCTCAAACATATCATTTGAATTATGCAAATACATTAATGAAACCATTTTAGCACGAAAACATGTTGTGGTAGATGTGACCAGAGATCGCTTTATATGGCAAAGCAGTCTGGTAGGTGGGCTTGTTCTCCTTATCCTCCTCACCCAAAATGGAAAGCTCCTTCTGTTCTGGCAGAGGTGCAGGACTGAAACATTTGCTTTGTCCCGAATAAACATACCGCAGTGCAATTTGATTTTAGCTTTATTTTTTAATCCGATAGGATCACACATTTTAAGAGGATATTCTGCAGTTAATTATTCTGGACACAGTGCATGGAGTATTTAAAGAATTTGGATCACTTTAAACATGTGAACAGTGTCACACGCTGTGTTACTGCTCTTTTTCTTATTTGAATGTATTCAAAGACAGCAAGCATCACGTTAAATACAGCAGGAAGTGAGATCTTTCTACACGCATTTATATGAATGAAATAACATACTGGTGGACAGTTTTCTCACGAATTTTAAGAGAATATTGGGAGGCTGGCTGCTCTGTTAATGCACCACTGTCTTAATAATTCAGATGTTTTCTACTTAAATATGAAGAAAGATAGATTATGTTGTCAGTTTCTGAATCAAAATACAATAAATTGATTTCATCGAAGAAACAAATGTTTTGTGCCTATATTAGTGTAAAACTAAATGAGATAATTAAATTGCACTATTTAAAAATGTTTGAGGTTTTAGTGAGGGAATATAGCTATTAGTATTGTTTTAATGTGACATGTGTGTCCCTGCAGCCTGTGCTATGTATTTTTTTAGTACTATGTCTTTTGCTGTCAGAAAATAAAGGTTGAGCATCCCTGCTGCAGTACTGGAGACGAAAAAACCTGATGCAGCACAAACCCAACATGAATTACTCTAGTTGCAAGTAGAAGAATGTTTCATGTTTCTGGCCAAGACTTGTCCGGTACAAGAGCTAAACGCATACTTGACCACGTGCATTGATTTGTCAGTTCAAGTCCAAACAAGACATGGACAGTGTTTTCTGTTTGCAGATCCCTTGGAAGAGGTAGCAGAAACGTCTCCACAAACTGCTGCAAACTCAGCAGCGGAGCTTCTCAAACAGGGTGCAGGTCTGTTAAACTTTTTCCTTGCATTTGACTGTCACCAAATTTTGTATCTTACAGGCTGGGAGACGATGAAGCTTAGACTGGACTGAAGGATGTTTAAAGGGAACAGTTAAGTTTAGAGTGCTGTCTAGAAGTTAAAGGGCACTGTGAGGATATGTACCAAGTTCTTTCTGTTTTCTGCAACCAGCTCCTAAGTTCTACAGTCCTGTGTTTGCTTTCCAGTCGTGTCTCCCATGAGAATATGAGGTACACATAGGTTGATTGAAGCACAGCAGTTTTTAAGCAGTGATATTGCCTTCATAACTGATGAACTTCGAGAAGATACTTTCAGCCTTGTGGTTGCAGAGGTTCATGAACTGTATCTGAGGTCTGCAAAAGGCAGCTAAGGAAAGTGTTCAGAAGGGTTACATCTGCAGCACAGGGGTTAACGATACCACTGGAAAATGCTTACTGTCCCACCATTCTGAAAAAAAAATTACTAAAAACATTGCCCATACTAAAAATTTAATGCTACAAGTTTTTTGGAAAGGTCCACTGTCTTTTCCATTGGTGCTGTTTTACGGATTCTCATGCATACTGCAGCTCCCGTTATGGCAACTTAAGTTGTCTTAGGGTGAGCATATGGCTGCGACAAAAGAACCCTGACAGAATTGCCTCCAAATGAGGTGATGCTACGCATTGGTACCATCTGAACAGCTCTCAAACAGAGGTGTTTGCAGCACCTGTGGTAGCCACATGCTCTACTTATCACCTTATCACTTGTGTGCAGCTGACCCACGAGAGCTAGGGGAATAGCCTGTCGGAAAAAGTGTGGTGGCGTCCTATCCCACCACTACTGGACGAGGTGCTCCGAGTACCCCTTCCAACGAGTCTTAGGGCTGTCCTTAGTAGACATGCAGCCACTGTGTTACTCCCCTTTACAACGGGCGTGCCCAGGGGATTCTGTCCACACCATTCCATGGTCTCTGGTTTTCAGGCTGCTGTGAATTCTCCCTGTGATCTATTTGTCCACCCTGTAAGTCCCACTGGAGCAGGAGAATACATCTGCCATTCTCCTTTGAGTTTAACTTACCACTGGAGCCACAAGCAGAAGTGTTGTGGCCAAACATGTCTTTATATGAACGCTGCCTCGTTGTCCTCACCCCTTTTAGAGCACTTCTGAAGGGGATGGTTGCCAAGGTGAGCAGCTCTGGAGAGAGGGAGAGTGTTGCTCCTTGCTTGTGCAGCAGTCTGCTTCGACTTAGAAATTTAAGTACCACTTTGAGTGCCAGAAATGCGTGGCCAGGAGTGAGCACGTGTTGGCCTTTCTGTCTGTCAGTGCTGGTCGTGTTTGTTGTGGCCGACCAGGGAAAAAAATAAAGAGAACGAATTGGTGTAGAACTTTCCCTCTTGAAAACCCAGCAAAAGGGGCATGTCTCGTCTCCTGAGAAATGTTGGTTTCTCCTTGCTTAGGCAATGCTTTTCAAAGGAAAAGGAAATTAGGGCAGTAGGGAGAGAACTCCTTCTGGGGGCTGTCACATCATTTGGAGAACTTAGTACCTTTGGTTTTTTCCCTGTTTTGTTGTTGTTTCTGTATTTGAACAAGGGTTTGGAACCTGGGTAAATTAGCTAGATTTTCTTCGAGGGGGTTTTGCCTCGATACATCATTTCCCACTGATTTTCCGTGTTTCAGAGGTCCTGCCGGTCACAGCAACATTCAGGTTGTGGAGTTCAACACTGAAGTGCAGACCTGAAACATGTGAATTGTTTCTTTTCCAACTACCTGAGCTTGTGTGAGCAGCTGCAGTTTAGTCAAAGCAGATGCACTTTTTCCCTGCCCTACGTTAACCCTCCCTTCTCCTACTCCACAAGGGAAAAAATGAAGATGTGTTTTCCTCCAATGATCATTTTTTATAGCTGTCTGAAAAAACAGCTGAGCATTTCCAGTCATTATCTAAATGCAGAAGCTGACCAGAAATCCTTTGCTTCCTAGAGAGCATCAGTTGAGGACTAGCAGCTATAAAGTGGCTTCTCCCTAGAACAGACCTTGCTTTATTAACCTTCCTGTTAAAAATTTTCTGCCCCAGATTAGTCCCAAATTAAAGTTTTTCATATCTTTTCCCACTAACAGAGGCAGGGGACTAAGCGTCTGAACAGAGCATATTCCCAGTCTGAAAGCAGCTGGGGTTACGCGGGATGGCCACGTTGTGCAGCTGTTGGTGGTAGCACGGATGCGCTGCAAAACGCCACCCGGGGAAAGCAAGAGCAGCAACCCAACGCGTCGTGGCAGCTGCCCTGCACGAAAGACGCGGATGTCTTCCGTTTGTTCTAGCCTTGAACGTGGTTCCTGTGGAATCGCTGTCATTTGATACCCCATCAGAGCCTGTATGATGTTCTTAAAAGAGAAATCTTCCCGCTTTTCCTCATTAACTTTCCTTTCTGTAATCTCACTTCTAAGCTGACATTTTTGCACTTTCCAGTACTTTTGAAAAAGGTTCCATTTATTATTTTCTGTGCCGCAGAAGTAAAGGAATCTGCTGTATTTGGTGACTGCTTTTGAACCCTCTCACGGAGGGCAGTCTAGACGAAATGCGTGGCTGTCCCATTTGGAAACAAAACCCAAACACGGTATGTTGATACCGATGCAATGTGTGGCAGAAGATGAGAAACCCTTCATCTGGATCTCAGACGTGGTGAAGAGTGTGATTAGAACAAGTCAAGCTGCATGTGGTGGAAAAGGCTTCTAGGATAGTGGAGAGCTTTAGAGCTGTATCAAACGTACACGGTAATAGCGCGGGAAGAGGAGAGGTTGTGGTTTGGAATGTTATTTACAGTTTTGGACAGAAAGCTGTTCAGCGAGGAAAGCTCACTGAACTTGCAGTTCATTGTCTTAAATCCTTCTGTGCATGAATTGTGTAGTAATTGATTCAAACCAAGGTGATTGGAACTACCGCACTAATGCACAAATACGTCTGGGAAATTTGACACTTACAAATCGATCAAATCAAGTCTCTGGATCCCTTCTTTCGCTGACAGACCCCAGAGCCTGAAATTATTGGGCTGATCATCATGCTGGAATCCAGCCTACGCTTCTGCAGTCTTGAACTGGACGATTGCTTCGTTGTCTTGAAAGTGCCGGTGTATTTGACGTAGATAGTCCTGGGAGAGAGCTTGAGTCAGGTGGCAGAACAGCCATACGAGAAGAGACACTCTGAGATTTAATCTAATCTCTGCTTTCATGATAAAGGTTGGCGAGTCAAGTTAAACTGCTAAACAAGTGAAATATTTGCGTGGTCATTTGCATGTGTCAGCTGTCAGAGTTGTAAATGCTGTCCTGGATACCTATACAATTTTTTTTACCAAAACACAAAGTCTGTCGGTACCAGTGTTTCGCTACGGATGTGTTTAATCATTCTTGCTTGTGCTCTAGAGGTGTGACTAAGAGGGCTTCTCAGTTTCAGAAAGGTTCTTCATCTGCTTGTAAATTTGACTTTATACCACAGTCCTAAAATATTTAAGCGTGTAAATAATTATATTAATACTATATAATAATAATAATAATTAATTCTGTATGATGTTATGTGGCACTGTTACCATGTGGTATTGTACAGTACTACTATATAGCGCTATATAATATTAGTACTTCTTTCCTAGTTTTTGCTGCAGAGTTGGTATGAGACCAAGTAAAAAAATTTACTGTTTGATAGCCTTAGACACCAATGACCATCTCTTTTATAGAGATACGTCAGAATTCACGAATATCTCTAGGGGAAGAATAGGGCTTTTAAAAGTGAGTGCACACTGCGGTAAAGAATAGACCCGAAAATAATAAGTCAGAAATTTTTCTCAATGTGGAAGTTGTTTTGTTTGACCTAAAATTGCTAAACATAGGAAACCCTGTGGAATTAATGAGAAGTGAGCTTCGCAGCAATCCTCAGTTCCTTGTGGGGTGAAAACATCCTTGTCTTGCCAAACAAGCGAATGGTTTCCTGTGAATATAGTTTAAATATCATTTGAAAGCGTAAAATGCATGAACATATGCTGCAAAAATGTGTGTTTTCTTATTGGCCGCTGCAACTGGACAGCAAAAATCCCCCCGTTCTTCCCGTTCACGAGTGCCTTTGCTGTAGCAGCACCCGTGAGTGGCCTTGCTCTCCGCTGCTCGCTTATTTAAATTGCAGCATCTGTGGGTAACAGATGAATAGAGCCATCGGCTTAAACATAAAGCGGTTAAAAACAAAGGGACAGCAAAAAGGCCTGTCACCTCCAAAACTATGGTCTTAAACTACGAAGCAGCAGTGGGACAAGGTGAGACACACGCAGAAGGTTTGGTCGGTTGCTGCCGGTCTTCCCTGTTTGTTTTACGAAGGTTGAAGACGTCCGTTTTGGTTGGGTTTGTTTAGAAGGTACCTGTTTGCTGCTGGGTGGTGACCTCTCAAAGTCTTTCCCCGCTTTCCTTACAGCGTGTAACGTTTGGTACCTGAGCTCAGTGGAGATGGAGTCTCTCACGGGCTACCAGGCGGTACAGAAAGCCTTGAGCCTGACCCTGATGCAGGATCCTGCCCCCATCTCCACCGTTGTCCATTTCAAGGTGTCTGCGCAGGGAATCACGCTGACAGATAACCAGAGGAAGTAAGCAAAACGGGGGGGAAGAAAACATCCGGCCTTGTGCCTGAACAGTTGTTGGCTGCTGGTGATTTGATTTGCTGAGTGATGTTCTGCAGTCTCTGTGGCGGAGGATAATCGCGGGGTCTAAAGAAGGACGGTGACAGCATCAGCTGGCCACAGGAGTGGAGAATGAGCGTTTTAAGCTGTGGGCATTACTTCGTCACCAGAGCTTTTACCTCTAGTGGTCGCTTTGCCATGGCATCTTCTAAATCGTTGTTTCTTATAAAAAGGCAAAGTAATGTTTTTGCCAGCATTTTATAGTCAACCTCTTCAGTGAAATAATTTATCTTCATGGTATGTGTCCCCAGTATCGCTCAACTGAGTTGGCCCAAGCAGACACAATCTCCAGTATTTGAAACAGTGCTTTGGGTAGCCTGTACAATACTACCATAGCAAGTGAATTCGTATTGACTCTGTCATAAATGCTATTAAGGCTGCTACAAAGTCTTTCGATTTGAAAACTGACAATAGCAAAGGAGGGACAAGAGGAGTTCATTATTGGTAAAAAAAAAAAAAAAAAAAGCCAGATTTCTGAATTCCATGGGATTTGCAAGCATTCGTAGCAGATCAAGGACAAAACCTGAAACTGTAATCCTCAGGAGTGCTTATATTTTGAAACTTAATATAATCAAATTATTCGCAAGTTCCAAGAAGTTTTGCTTGCCACTGACATAGTATCTAAATGGCCAGTTTTTATAGAAAGTACATCTCATACTTCTGGTTCTTTTTCTTAGCTTGAGGGTCAGCGTTCCTTTGGTTCAGAAACTTGACATTACTATTCGAGAGATGGGGCGGTTCAGAGTCCCTCAGAGATACCAAGAACAATATATCATCATTATTAAATCCAGATTAAATATAGTTTATTTTTCAGATCTGTTTATTGTTTAAAATTTTAAGCATCTTAACTATTTCTAAACCTTGTTTTATTTCTTCCTATCCAGACTCTTTTTTCGGCGGCATTATCCCGTCAGCACTGTTATTTTCTGTGCTTTGGATCCGCAGGACAGAAAGTAAGGAAGAGAAGTGGTATTTCTGGTATTTCTGATGTGTTGTTTGTATTGTTGATCTACAAAAAAAAAACAAACTAACATAGGTTTCATTTGTATTTCTCCATTCCTTTTTTGTTTTGTTTTCTTCTTTCTTAACGGACAAGATGGACGAAAGATGGCCTTTCTGCAAAGTAAGTGGACGCCTGTCTGAGTCTTTTTTGTCTGGTTGTGGGAATCAGTTAGTGATGAGTTTTGGCCTGTTCGAAATTGTCTTCGTCAGAGGTGTGGAAAGGAAAGCAGCCGTTCAGAGAAGAAAGTCGTTCTGTCCACTGTAATTAGACTTTAGTTCCTTCGTCTGCGTCTCTGCACGTGAGGACCGACTGACGCGATGGCGGGGTGGCTGGAGCCAGGGCCAGCCCCGTTTATTTAGGTTGCAGGTTTGTGATTGGACTGAGGTGTCAGAAATGAAAACAGAGCCGTTTGCTGCTCTGTTTTGTCTTCCCCTTGCCCAGCGTCACTAACACAGCCTGACTTGTCTCACTTCGATAGTTTAAAAAAAAAAAAATCCCTCCCGCCCAGCGGGTGAGTGAGAACACACCTCGTACTGCTGGTGTGTGGCGAGAGCCTGGAATTGCCGGTGGAGGGCAGAGTGGTTTCTGTTGAAGGCAAATGTCGTTGTCCCCCTTTTACCAACAGAAGAAACCTAAACTGAGATTGCTCAGGCTCTGGTTTCTGGAAGGGAGCAGAAACAGATGGCTTCAGTGCTTTTCCCAGTCCCCTGCCCACTAGGGTGTGCGGCCCTTTAAACCTGTCTTTAGGCCGTCCCTGACCCGACGCACCCCCCGAGGCAGGTACCGAACAGTGGTACTGGATCACGTCAGAGATCCCCGGGGGCAGCAGCTCCTCTCTGACAGCAAGCAGTGCAGGATGCACTGCAGCCAGAGGGGAGGGGACAGCCTGCTTCCCCGGCTCCGTCCCGCCCGAGCCGCGCGGGAGCTCCGGAGCTGGCTGGTGCCGCTGCGGGTGGCCGAGCTGCGGGTGGCCGAGCTGTCACACAGGACCTCGTCCAGGTAACGGTGAAGTCTGAGGGGTGCTCTTGCCTTCTGCAGTACCTTTTTTGCTGTATGCGCGAGGCAGTGCCCGTCTGTCTGTTCTGACGCGCTGTGACCGTTGCCCTTGCAGAGTGTTTGGGTTCGTTGCCAGGAAGCAAGGCAGTGCCACAGACAACGTGTGCCACCTGTTTGCAGAGCACGATCCCGAGCAGCCCGCCAGCGCCATTGTGAACTTTGTCTCAAAGGTCATGATTGGGTCCCAGAAGAAGATCTGATGCTTCTCCATCCTCGACTCGGAGCTCTTCCCTCACTTCCCCGAACAAAAGCACCGTGAGGGAGGAAGCCCATTCAGCAGCAGCGTCTGAACCTCGTCGTTCCCAGGAAGGAGAGCCGGGGACAGTCCTCGGCGTTGTGTTTGCAAGAGTTCAGCCTCGTGGAAGATGCCTCTGACTTAACAAAGCGTTCGTTCTTTGGTTTTGTGTCAAAGGACGCACCAGAAGAAGCGGGATGCCACACAAACCCATGTAGCCCACACCCGAATGAAGCATAAGTGAAAGGCTTTCCTCCTGAAGGGTTCCTAACGTGTTTTCACATGCTTTTCCTCATCATTTATTGCCGCAGAACTACTCACTAGCTGCGCTCCTTTTTTGTGCAGAGAACGTTTTGTATAACCTCCGTAAGGACGCTTGCCGTAGTTGCATCAATGGTAGCTATGGGCCTTGCCAACGTGCTCGTAGGAGAAGGGTGCTCTGAGGAGGACCGTTGGCTCTTCCCTCCTCCCTTCTGTGGTCGGTGGTGGGAGCTGAATGGAGACAGGGGAAGATGTACGTGAAGAGAAGGTTTGTGCAGGTTGATTTCTGGTAAGAAAGGACCGGCAGTGTGGAATATGCGGGGAGATTACTCTGTGCTGAGTGTTAAGAAGGCAGGGCTGTTTTAGTTGGACAAGTTTTAACAGGGGAGAGGTGGCAGAACAAAAAAAAAAGATTGCGTGGAAGTCTGTTCTGTAATTGGGTTTGCTGTATTATTGTTATTTTTTTATCCAGAGATCTAAGCAGGGAAGATTCTGTATTTTAATAATTAAAGGATAAAAATGAGGAAAAAGCAAAGAAGAAAATTTTATAGTTTATGTATTTTTACCTGTGCCAGATTATTTCCAGTAGATCTCAGATCTTGATATGTCCTATGGATATTCTTAAACTAGACCATCGTTGAGCTTCTTTAGCACTATTTTGCGTAAGTGAAATGGTGCGTAGCCTGTGCCTCGCTGTAGACAGTAGTCTCCATATTTTGACTTTTGTCTTACAGTGACAAGGTACTTCCCAGCTCCTGTCTCTGCAGTGCTGTTCTGGTAGTAATATTTGTTCCCCTACCTAATACATGATTATATTTGTGGATTCTTTAGGTTCCCTTTTTACTGGAGTTTCGGAGGTTTCCGGGGCTTTTTTTGTGGGTTTTTTTTTCCCTTCCCTGTAGGAACTATTTTTGGTTTTTAACGTTTTTTTCAGTAATTCCTTGAGTCAGGAAATCCAAAAGGGAATGGAATTTATTTTGTTACTCTGTCCCATTTCCTGAGAGCATTTATGTCATGATTTCTACAACCATCACACTTGTACGTGTCTCTGTAGCTTTCTAAACACATTGGTATTTTAAATGCGTAACGAAGTAGTAGTTAGCTTCACAGAAAATTGGTCCAGTAGGTTCCAGTGGAAACCTTCACGAGGAGAGTAAGCTGCTGAGGTCCACGGTGTAATTCCCATTCATTCCAAAAAAGAGCAGTACTAGACCCCTGTATCAGAACTGATGGTAATAAAGAAGCTTCAGTGTGACAGTGCTGAAAAGTTTCACGGCTTCTATGTCTTTGATGTGTGGCTGTCAATACTATATTAATAACCCGAATTCAGCGTGCCCGGTGCACGAAGCGCTGGGTTAACTGGCAACTGTGTGCACTTGGAGGATTTCATCCTTTCATCCACTTTTACGAAACAATGGTTAAATGGAACGGGAAGCTCTAATGGGGCTGTGTGGTAAGAAGGTTCCACCCATTTGAACTGCGTTTGTCCTGTATAAATTATGACCCGTTTTTTATTAACAGCTCTCTTCCTATTTCCATAGAAACCTTATTCGGTGACCGTAGCCAAAGTGTTACCAAATTGTAACCATGAGTTTTGTGTAAATAACTTCATACTTTTTAAAGGGAAGTGGGGAAGGAAGGGAGAGAGAAGAAGGATTTAAAGTTTAGTGTTATTTGGACCAGGGAGCGGTATCGTAGTAGCAGAGGGCGTTGGGTGTGCCTAGAAAGGTGAGGCAGTCCATGGTAGCTACCGTTGAAGCAACGAAGGCAAGTGCCTCTGATCTGTGTGGAATAATTCTGTTCTTCTGACACAGAGGTGTACTAATGAAATGGTGTTTAGGTACCGTGCCGAAAAGAATGCGGTTCTTGCTTCTAGGAGCTGTGATCTTTTTGAAAAAAAACCATGAGGACAAGTTTCCTTTTAATATCCTTTGGATGCACCAAGGTGCCAGCTGCCCCATCGAGTGAGCCAGCTGGAGCCCAGCGAATTTCTTCGGCTGACGTCTCAGATTTAAGTCTCAGTTAGATTTAAATCTCATGTTTCGTGAGCATTGAAATGAGGAGGAATTTTTTACTATATTTTTTCAGTTTTGTAGATGATACTTAAATTTTAGTGTGTCTTTGTTAGACACCAAGTGTTGGCCTTTGGGCTGAAAATACTGTCTTTTCCCATGTATTACCATTTCCATTCAGGGCCTTATATTTTATTCTCTGTGCTTTCTCAAGGCCTGCTGAATTCAAGAGCATAATGAATGGAACGCTGACACTCCTGTTGGTGTTTCCTGGGAGTTTAGCTCCACTTGGTAAGTGGGAAAGAAGAAGTTGTCCTGTTTCTAAGGGAGGTTTTCTACTACGCGTTCCTTTGGATGTTATATTGCCACATGCTTTTGCTTTTTAATTAATTAAAAAATGCACAAAACGAACTAGTCCCGTATGTACCATTGTGTAGTGTATGTAGACAGATATTCACAAAACTTATATTCATGGCAAATACAAGACTAGATAGGTAATACAACAGCACTTTGTTTCAAGGTTTTGGTAGATGTGTATATGCAGTTTCATAAGTAGTGGCAGCGAGTTGACACACGTATTTAGCCAGACTCCTGTTAACCTGCCTAGTAAATGTACTATAATCATACAGTGTTAAACTACAAAAATGCTAAAAGCCATGTTTTTAATTAAATGGTTTCCATATATCCAACAGTATCATTAAAAATTCCGTTTCCTCCTTGAATTTACCTAGTAGTGAAAATTTTTGCCTTTGCTTGAAACTGTAAAGAAGCATCAAAAGGTCTCCAGTATGTAAATGAATGTTCTATAAATTCTTTGTATAGTCCTTTTCTCTTCAGATATCTCCTCTATTCAAATTATAATAAAATTATGAATGTGAAATTTCACACCACCATGTTACAGGACAGTCTGTTCTGAAAGCAAGTCACCTCCTGGCATTCAAAGCCAGCTAAGGAGCAGAACCTTCTTGGTGAAGTAAGGTGCGTACTGAAACAGGGAAGGTTAGTTTTGTTTTCTCAAGATTTCTTTCAAGGACTTGACTTCACATGAGTCTGTGTTAGTGGTTCAAGAGTCACCACCTGAGAAGACGGTACCCATTTAACTACATTGGAAAAACTTCCGGAGAAGCATGAGGGGAGTGGGAAAGCTAACCCCTAGCTGGAAGAGCTCTCCAAGTACAAAAATCTGTGTGCCAGCCTACCGCTGAAGGTTGAGTTACGTACGTGCTTTATCGGGATCATTTCTGAGACTGATTAATTCTGGTATGTCATGGTCCTGCCTCTTTTGTGCGGCACAGGCTGGCAGGAATTCTTCGTTCAGTGTGCTTGCCTGGCATCGCTCCAAGCCATCGCGAGGTGTGCGCCTGGGTGTAACGTGCCGCAGTTACTCGTCGGCAGTATTCATCTTTTATCGGAATGAGTTCGAGTGTGGAACAGGTGACGAGGGTGCAATAGTAAAGCAGATCTTCTGTGTCAGGGTCCAGTCTCCTGTTAAACTCTCGTTCTGGAACTCAAATGCCTTTGTGTGCGTTTGTGCTGCTATTACTCCTCTTCGAAGGCTCTCCTGGGGTTTCTTTGCTCCAGTGGATGAAAAGCTGCTTTCAGTATTCGTCCTAAATGTGTTCACAGCTAGTTCATATGCAGTTGTTCTGACGCCAGCATTGTCTCTTAGCATGAATAACTCTTTTCTGCCTGAGGTATGTATAGCAAGAGATCTGACTCCCCTTGTGTCCCTCAGTCATCTCTTGGCAAGGCTAAACAAGTCAGCACTCGGACCTTACATTTTTGGTCTGTGCAAGGGTGCAGAGGCCTGTTCTCTTTTACTCTTTGTCAGTTAAATTATTTCTTTGGAGGGAGCCTGAAGTGAACAGCCAGAGTCTTTAAAAGGGGCACAAGCTGCTGCTTGGTGATTTTTTATTTTTTTTAAATATTTGTATTAGAAAACATTTGGAACAAAAAAACTTGGCCCACCAGATAGGCAGAGTAAACCCCTCCGCTGCTTCCGCTGTTGACACCTAGCGCAAGGGTTACAATAGCATAAACACACCAGGCAGGGGGCAGAAAGGACATTATGAGGGCAAATAACTAAAGAAGCTCTCAAAAGCATGAAGTCGGAAACGGGAAGCTTGCAGGAGACGTAGCACGTCTGTCAGGCTACCAAGAGGTCAAAGGAAGCTATTAGGGAATGTAAGGATCCTAGTGAATAACTGAGAAAGGATTTACGTTACGTGTCACTGCAAGGGATATGAAACCAGGACCATTCCCATCCTTCGAGGACATTTATTGTCCAGCATAAAGCGCAAATGTTTATACCAGTGGAAATGTTTCAGTATTTGCATAATCGCAGAGTGGTTGAGGATGGAAGGGACCTCTGGAAGTCGTCTCATCCAATTCCCCTGTTCAAACTATTTGGTGGATAAGGAACTGGTTGGATGGTCGCATCCGGAGAGAGGTCAATGGTTTGATGTCCAGATGGAGATTGGTGACATATGGTGTTCCTTCTGAGGTCCATACTGGTACCAGTGCTGTTTAATGTCTTCGTCAATGACATAGACTGTGGGATCGAGCGCACCCTCAGCAAGTTTGCAGATGACACCAAGCTGAGTGGTGCAGTTGACATGCCTGAGGAATGGGATGCTATCTAGAGGAATCTGGATAAGCTGGAGAAGTGGGCCCATGTGAACCTCATGAGTGAGGTTCAGCAAGGCCAAGTGCAAGGCCCTGCACCTGGGTCGGGACAATCCTCAGTATCAACACAGACTGGGGGATGATGGGATTGAGAGCAGTCCTGCAGAAAAGGACCTGGGCTTACTGGTGGGTGAAAAGCTGGACATGAGCTGGCAATGTGCGCTTGCAGCCCAGAAGGCCAACCACATCCTGAGCTGCATCCAAAGAAGTGTGGCAGGTTGAGGGAGGTGATCCTGCCGCTCTAATGTGCTCCGGTGAGACCTCGCCTGGAGTAGTGTGTCCAGCTCTGGAGTCCTCAGTGCAAGAAAGACATGGACCTGCTGGAGTGGGTCCAGAGGAGAGCCACAAAAATGGTCAGAGGGCTGGAACACCTCTCCTACAAGAGAAGGCTGAGAGAGTTGGGGTTGTTCACTGTGGAGAAGAGAAGGCTGCGGGGACACCTTATTGCAGCCTTTCAGTAGTTAAAGGGGACAGTGTTTTTAGCAGGCCCTGTTGCAACAGGACAAGGGGTAATGGTTTTAAGGTAAAAGAGGGTAGGTTTAGACTAGATGTAAGAAAATATTTTTTTGCCATGAGTTTCCCAGAGAGGTGGTAGAAGCCTCATCCCTGGAAACATTCAAGGTCAGGCAGGTTGGACAGGGCTCTGGGTAACCTGATCTAGTTAAAGATGTCCCTGCTTGCTGCAGGGGAGTTGGACTAGATGGACTTCCAACCCCAACTATGCTACATGGTTATGATTCTCCTGTGTTTCAGTTTGTGGCCATTGCCTCTGGTCCTGGCACTGAGCACCACTGAAAGAAGCCTCTTTGCACTCTCCCTTCAGGTCTGATATTCACTGGTAAGATCCCCCCGACCCTTCTCTTCTCCAGGCTGAACAGTCCCAGCTCGCTCCGTCTTTCCTCAGTGGAGAGATGCTCCAGTCCCTTAATCATCTTCGTGACCTTTCACTGGGCTCTGTCCAGGATGTCCATGTCTCTCTTGTATTGGGTGGCCCAGAATTGGACACAGTACTCCAGGTGTGGCCTCACCAGTGCTGAGCAGAGGGCAAGGAGCACCTCCTTTGACCTGCTGCTAATACTTGGTCTAACACCACCCAGGTTACCACTGCCTCCTTTGCCAAAGGGGCATATTGCTGGCTCATGTTGAATTTGGTGTCCACCAGGACCTCCAGGTCCTTTTCTGCAAAGCTGAAAGGCCCCCAGTACATACTGGTGCTCGGGGTTGTTCCTCACCAGGTGCAGGACTTTGCAATGCTCCTTGCTGAACTTATTTTCTCCAGCCAGTTGAAGTCATGCTGGATGCCAGCACGCCTCTTTGGCCTATCAACCTCTCAGTTTTGTGTCTTCAGCAAACTTGCTGAGCAGCCTGCTCTAGCACGTGGATTGAACTAAATGATCTCCACAGGTCCCTTCCAACCCCTACCGTTCTCTGATTCTGGGCTACGCTCTGTCCCACCACCCACATCATTGATTTAAGATGTTAACCAGGACTGGACCCAGTATGGACACCTGGGGTACACCAGCCTCCAGCTAGACCTTGCCCTGCTGATCAGCACTCTCAAGGCCCAGCCATGCAGCCAGTTTTCAGTCCACTGTCTGCTCACGTAGCCCCTACACCAACAGCTTGTCCATGGGGGTCTGTCTCTACACCGCTTCCACACAGGCCTTTGTCTCTGTGAGAAGTCCAGGACGACAATATGCACTCCTTTCCCCTCCGCGACCAAGCCAGGCATTTTTGTCTCCCAAGGTTCTCAGGTTGATCAAGGATGACTTCCTCTTGATTAAGCTGTGGTGACTCCATGAAGATGATCAGGGGGCTGGAGCACCTGCCCTATGAGGACGGGCTGAGAGAGTTTGAGTTGTTTAGCCCAGAGAAGAGAAGGCTGTGGGGAGACCCAAGAGTCTACTTTTAAATCCAAGTCTAGTAAAAGTCTAGACTCTACTTTTAAATCCAAAGCCTAAAGGGGGCATGAAGGAAGGACGGGGAGGGACTTTATCAGGGCGTGTCGTGATAGGACAAGGGTAATGGTTTTAAACTGGAAGAGAGGACATTTTTATTAGATGTAAGGAAGAAATTCTTTACGATAAGGGTGGTGAAGTGCTGAACAGGTTGCCCAGAGAAGTTGTGGATGTTCTTTCCTGGGAAGGGTGCATGGCGAGGTTTGATGGAGCTTTGAACAACCTGATCTAGTGGAGAGTGTCTCTGCCCATAGCAGCAGGGTTGGAAAACGAGGTGTTCTTTAAGGTAGCTCCCAACCCAAACTGTTCTGTGATCTGTGATTTTATGATCCACAAACAGCTGGTGCTTTGTCCCCCAAAGATTTCTTCTTAGGTATGCAATTTCGGCACCGTTAATGTGGAAAATGTTCCAGGTTGCAACCAACTGTTTGTGCCCTCCCGGTAATCTAAGCAGTCTTAAAAAGTGGATTGGCCTCAAATTCCTGCGTCCCCAGAGGTGGTATTGATCGCGTAGTGACAAACCAACAGTATACGGTGTGTACCTGCACTGAGATTTGTGGGAATCGTTTTGTTCCTGTCAAATACATATTTTATCTTGCATTGTCTGGTTAATTGGAGAACATCCGGATTTGATATTTCGTTTTAATTGTTATGGGTTATTTCTTGAGCCACCCGTATCTGTTCCTCAGAAAAAGTGGAACAAACTTCAGTGGTAAGAAGTGATAATGGTAAATCACGTTTCATGATAACTTAGGACTCCTGCGCCTCATTTTTGAAGAATCACTCATTGAAGAGCTCAGACTTTTGCTAGCTGTTACCCCCAATAAATTCGGTAGATTTGGGATGCCCTTGTGTTCATGTTGTTCATACCTCAGTTCAGGTCACTGACCTGCCGTCTGTGTACATTTTCCTTTGTGCATCGTCTCACAAAGGCCCTTTCTAAGAACGGCGTTCTCCGAAGGGTACCGAAGTGCGTGTGTACTCCCGGACTGAAGCAGTATGTTGCCGAGATGTCAGGTAAGGTTTTTAGGAAGTGCTGGACAGATTAAAGTCCCATGTGAGTTTGAAACGGATAGAATCACTGTAAAAGAGAAACAATGTGAAGTGTCTTACAGACTTGGGCGACTTTTTTTCTTTAGGGGCGATGGTTAATCATGTATAAAACTGTAGATTCCTGTATGGAAAAATCCAGTCTCAAGTTCACGTCTATAAACTAGACACGCTTGATGTTACTGGCAAATGCCTTGAATAGTGGGGGCCTGTAAAAGTTATGATAACTATGTTAAATGTATTAATTGTGATTTCTGAGGTGGTAGTAAAATTGTAGGGGTGTGCATCTGAAGAGTCGGGACCTTGGCCTATCTTTACCCATTCCTCCTAGATTTAATTGAAGTAGCTGAGGTTGACTTAGTATCTCTGGAGCTCTTCGTATCCCTGTACGTGTGGGGTATATGGTGGGATTTAACCAGTTTTTAAGCAGTCATGGTTTTAACACTGGAATTTCACTCATAGAGTCTGAGCGAATGTGTGTGTGTGTGTGTCCTACTTGGCTCATGAATAGGAGAAGTAGTTTATTAAAACTCTGAAAATCCAGCTGACCCATTATGTCCGGACACATTTCCAGGATATGCCCCAGAAAAATGGATTTACCTTTTTTTACCCTTTCTGAGGACTGGCAGGATTCTCTGGTGGTGGGAGCTGTTTAAGAAAGGCTGTGTTGCAGTGGGTGTTGGTCAGGAACACGAGGGCTTCCTGACCCAGAGCAGGAGGACGCTGAAATAAAGGCTGTTTCATGACCAAGAGGGCAAAGAGAGAAGAGAGACAAGGAACTTGGGCTTCCAGCTGCATTTGTGTCAGGCGAGAGGAAGTGGCGCGTTAGAAAGGTTGTGGCCCAGACCACTAAAGCCTCCACATACATCCACTCTTCCAGCTGGGGTCCAAGCTTCTCCCAAGACCAGGGTGTGCATCAATATTGGATGCCCTGGCCGAGTGCCCATCCCAGCCAACGAGTACAGAAACGGGAGTCTGGGCACCACCAACGGCTCAAAGCTTCACCTGGGTTAAACAGCATCTCAGGGGAGGGCGTGCTGCTTGGTCTGCCCAAGACTTGCCCGAGTCCCGAGCATGGTGCTTTTAAACCAAGCTGCAGTCAACAGCGTGAAGAAGCTTGTGGGCTTACGGGGCTCTGTGCCCTTAAACCCATGTAGAAACTTGGCCACTACCCACAAGGTCGTTTTGGCTGCGCTGAGAGAGAAAGAACAACATGGCTAGAGAGGGAGCTGGCAGCGTGGCTAGAAAGAGATCAGAAAAGAAAGAAATCAGGAAATCAGGAAAATAGCCCCAAAGCTGCTTTATGTTGTTTGGCTTTCGATCTTCAGGAGTTCTTCATGGTTAGAAACATGCTGCTTTTCAAAACGGATGATTCCGGTTCTCATGTAGTTGGCCAACTCCGGGACCTCTGTGGGAACATGAGGCAAAGTGCCGTGAAACCTTAGATAACATTGTGAGGGGCGGTAGCGCGGTTTATGGGGCTCTTTAGAGCACACCTGCACGAAATAATGGAACGTGGCTGGTGTTTCTGCTGCAAACTCTGCCCTGGACCTGGCTGTGCCTGAAGAACGTCCAGAGGGGTGGCTCTGGCTTTCAGGTTATCCCTGGGATTTCGGGTCCTGGGAACACGGCGTTCCCTGTCTGCATGCTCTGGTGTCAGATATTTACCATCCAAAAAACTCAAGAGGCACTAATTCTTCTGTGCCTTACTGTCTTCTGATCTGACTGTTGTTAGCTGGTGGGGTGATGTAGCCAGAGCTGGAGTGATGCAGCTCGCGGTAGCACAGCCCCGTGGGGGAGGATGCCTGAGCAGCTCCTAGAAGCTGTTACTTCCAGTTGGACTAGATGATCATGGTAGGTCCTTTCCAACTGAAATGTTCTGTTGTATTCCCATATGTGCATGAAATATGCAAATAAGAAACTGGAACATGGTCAGATTTTGTCTTAGGATTAAATATTGCCTTATTGTTCCTCATAACAATTGTGGCCAGAACTTGAAGTATTTTGACGACCTCACAGTTCACTTTTGTACAGATTTTTGCTGAAGAAGTAATGCTCCATCACAGCATTTCCCATGATGATCGAAAAAATCTTTTTTTCTCTCTACTTTGCCAGAACAGTGAAAAGAACCTTTCGGTTCTCTTTGAATGATCCGAAGGATGAACGTCACTTCCATCTGCTGGTGGACCGGTAATACAGCATGTAGCTGGTTACTGAGTTGTACGCCGCAGGAGTTACTTTAGCTTGAATGCAACCGCTATCGTGCGCGCTATCCAGTTAAGCTGTTTTATTATTCATAGCATAACTCACCAAGGAAAAGAAAAGAACTCAACTCTACCCCCCCTTGCCACTCCAAGCCCCCAAACTTGTAAAGTAACCCCCCAAACTCTCTTGTGAAGTACTTTGTCAGCTGCGTCCTGTCCGAATGGGCTGAGCTGTTTATCCCGGGTAAACGGTGCAGGTGCTCTTACACCACTGAAAACTCACGGTTCTTCACCGTGAAGCGTCAGTACCGCTGAGCCTCTGGGGTTTTTCAGAAGAGCTGGCCATCATTTGTTGGTTGTGGTTTTTAAGGCTTCAAGACCTGGAACAAGTTGGCAGCTTTTATGTCTTGTTCAAAAGAAAGGTTATAGCCGGCTCATTTTCAGTGAAAAGCCTGTCCATAGGAACACAGCGTGATTCAGCAGTAGCACATACAGAAACATATCTAAGTGTGTTCTGGAACACATTCTTTTTAGACTAATCAGTATTTGAATATAACAGTTTTTAAATGCTGGGCACAGTGAAGTTGGGTATTATGACAAATTCTTTAGCAAAAATAGTGTCTGGGGGTACATCTTCTTCCAAATTTAATTGTTACATTGAAAAGTCAGGGCTTTCTCTGTTAAGATTAGAGACTCTATGAAAATCTGGGTATCTGCTATGAGGAGACGTCATGCACGTGTCATATGTCTTTAAAAACAGAGCAAATATTTTCTCAGAACGATTATTGTGAGGTTTTTTTACGATCACACATTTGCACTTTAAAAATACAATTCTGAATATTATTATTTAGCATTTACATATCTCTACAAAGTTTGGAAAGACACTTCTGTGGGTAAAAAATAAAAACATAGAAGTTCTTCATAAAGTCGTGGCTCCGGCAGCTGGGTTTTACATTAAAATACCAACTATTCTATACCCTATTTCGTAAGATATATGCATGGACTGGCAACACTGTGAAGCTTCTGATTCAGTGTTTTGCTGTACGGAGAGAGAATCGTGGACAATAAGCGAATTTAATTGCTTTGCTGTATCACTCCCTGTATTAGATAACACTGAAGGAATCATCTGACTTCTACAGTCGGTAAGAAAGGCCAGTGGCAAATGCACGTCTCCTAAAATGGATTTGGAAATATGCAGATAATTGTAATTATTGTTTATTAATAATCAATAATTAAAGATCAATGCACTACTTTATACTTCTGATAATCTAACACGATGTCACTTATATTCTTGTCCGACTGCATGCCCAATGTTTCTGGGGTGTGCACGTGTTCTTCTGCGATGCCGTTCTGGGCGGTTTGGGTAAGCACAGTGTCCGAGTCAGTCCGGGAGCTGTGTGTAGCTCTGCGTGTTCCGGAGCTGGTGTTGGAGCTGCCGGCGCTCTCTGTCCCTGCAAGTTCGCTAGCTCGCGTCCTAGCGTTCATGCGGTCTCATCTGCCCTTCAGGCAGGGAACCCGCGAGCACGCGGGCAGGCGTCAGAGCGGAGCGGGGAGCTGGGCGTGTGTCGCTCACCAGCAGGAACCACGCGAGCGCTTGGTGACGTGTGACGGCGCGTGACAAGGGGCTATGAGGGCTGCTCTGTTCCGGCAGCTGCTGAGCTGGGCGCAGTCCCCGCAGCACAGCCTGGCACCGTGAGCGCTCCAAGGCTGGTTCGAAGACCGAAGCTTGTCCAGGGAGACGGGCCGTGTTAGGAGCGGGTCGTCATCGATGTGCGCTGTGGTGCTGTCCAACAGTGAGACCACTGTCGGTGTGTGCCACGTGTTACTGTGAGCTGAGCCCCTGCGACGGACGAATGGTGCCGCCACAGCCACTGCGCAGAACGTGGAAGAACCTGCGCCTTCCCTGTCTTCCCGCACCCGCTAAGCCCACAACGCCCCGCGTGGGGAAGCAGTAAAGGCGGCGGGTGCTGCCGCTGCCCAGCCGGTGGGAGGCGGCGGGGATTGCCACGCGGCGTGTTCCGCAAACAGACCTGGGTGAGGCGGGCACACGGTGCGGCACTCCCAGGGTCTCCAGCAGCAGCGGCCAGCTCCACTGGCTGTGCTGCCGGCAGCGTGGCACCTGCTCCTGACCCCTGTGAGAGCTGGGGAAGGGGTTGGAACGGAGGAGCTGCGGATCTGCACGCCCCGGGTGGCAGGGAGCGAGGCGGGGAGAGAGAAAGAATGACAACTGCAATAGTCAGGAGTTGGATCTAGCTCAACCCTCACAGTTCGCTGCCTGACACCTTGTCTGCTCTGGGGAAAGGGAGCTGACCTGTCCCACTGCTGCCAAGAGTCTGCCGAGGAGAACCAGAGGGGACGGTGGGGTGATTGCCTAGATAAGGCTGGAAATTAGAGCACCAAGAGGTCGCGAATAAGCACTCAATCTCCTGCAAAAAAATGGAAGGGAGCAAGTGGATGGCTGACGGACTTGTTTTCCCTCCCCGAAGCAGCCTGCACGAGCCTGTTATGGCCCTCGGGTTGCGGCGTGAACTGAGGAGAAGGTTGCGTCCGAGTGATGCGCAGTTCGGGAACGCTGGAAGGCTGTCGTGCTTTGCGGGTTTTCCGTGCCCAGAAGGGGCTCACAGGACCGTGCGATTCCTGTTTGTGCCCGGAGATCGCTTGTGGCACAGCGTGAGCTCTGACACTGGGCCGGGAGCTGTGGCGGTGGATGAGATGCGGATGCTTTCGGCGTTGGGAGGTTAGCAGAGACACTTGCCGATTTGTTTTTTTTAGTTTTGTTTCTTATTCCTATCTGCAAAGGAAGTAAGCTGGAACAGCCTTCCAGGAGTGCTGTAGAGAGTTCCGAGGTGGATTGGACCGCGTACTAGATCATCTCAGCTAGGCTCCTTTTCCCATGGAATGTGGGACCAGATGATCGTTGAAGGTCCCTTCCAGGCTAGGCTGCTCTGTGATTCCAGGTTCTAAACGTTAAAGCCCACTTGCGTCTTCCTTGGAGTCTTCTCCACTGGAGGTTTAGATTGGCCTAGGCGAAGGTGTGAGCTTAAACGCGTAGTAGCCTTGCAGTAACCTCTGTGGTGCTTTTACTGTGGAGCAAGAAAGCTGACCCGTGTATCTAAACCAGGAAACACATTGTCTTCATTTGCTGTAACCAAATCTGCTTCTCTCTGCCTGTCTGGCTGGTTGTCAGCTGTTTGAAGCCACGCTGCAGGCATCTTTGTGGCCATTCTTGGTATCTCGTACTGCCAATTTAAAGTAGAGGTTCCCTGCACAAGGGATGCACATAACCCTGTAGAAGGCATACATGTGGTAAGGTATAGAGATAAATTTTGTTGGCTTAACTGATGATTTGCTTGAACATATCATGGAAGGGCATCTGAACACTGACGCAGGTGAAGGTATCGGCATGGTTATGACTTAGGAGCACTGTAAGAGTTTTTGAGGGTGAGTGATAGGTCAAAGGCTTGAGATGTTTAGCATCACTTCATCACTAACCAATTTAAAATTAATAAGGTGATTCAGTAGAATGTGTTATAATCCAAATAGCAACTTAGTTGTAGATTCAATAACGACAAGATTCACACTACCTTACCACAAGGTACCCTTAATCAATATATGTGTATATACGTACGCATAGTCGTAACCACGAAGCACACAAGTGCACAGAGTTATTTGGGTCCAGTGGATTATACAACCATCCACGCTCGTGGTAGCAAATGTGTATATTCAAACCCACAGGTCAGGAGAGAGGTGGGTGAGAGAACGGCCAGCCCAGAGTTAAAATTTCCTTCCTGAGTTCAGAGCAAACACTCGCACTGCTCCGGCAGTCTCAGTGGGTGCTAACGGAGTCTCAAGACCCCTGACGTCGTCCTGGCCCTGTGCGCGGTCTGTACTGAGAGGTGTCCCAGCTCAGAGGAGACGCTGGATCCAGCCCGCTGTGATCCAGGCGAGCTCAAAGGCTCTCGCTTTAGGATCGCTGTTTATAGGGTCCAAGATGACTGACTCTCATCGGGTATTTTCCCACTCTGGTCCACCTCGGGTGTTTCAACGTTCTGGTATTTTTCTGCCAACTGTGCAGACCCAGAACTTGTGAACTTCTGAATTGTGACGTCCCCCTACTGTGCTGGCCCCGACTCAAGATGTAGCAGGTTATCGTGACCCAAGTACAGGTGTACCAGGTTATCATGACCCTAGTACAGGTGCACCAGGTTATCGTGACCCAAGTACACATGTACCAGGTTATCGTGACCCAAGTACAGGTGTACCAGGTTATCGTGACCCAAGTACAGGTGTACCAGGTTATCATGACCCTAGTACAGGTGTACCAGGTTATCATGACCCAAGTACAGATGCACCAGGTTATCATGACCCAAGTACAGGTGTACCAGGTTATCATGACCCAAGTACAGATGTACCAGGTTATCGTGTCCCAAGTACAGGTGTAGCAGGTTATCATGACCCAAGTACAGGTGTACCAGGTTATCATGACCCAAGTACAGGTGTACCAGGTTATCGTGACCCAAGTACAGATACACCAGGTTATCATGACCCAAGTACAGGTGTACCAGGTTATCGTGTCCCAAGTACAGGTGTACCAGGTTATCATGACCCAAGTACAGATACACCAGGTTATCATGACCCACGTACAGGTGTACCAGGTTATCGTGACCCAAGTAGAGGGGTACCAGGTTATCATGACCCAAGTACAGATGCACCAGGTTATCGTGACCCAAGTACAGATGTACCAGGTTATCGTGACCCAAGTACAGATGCACCAGGTTATCGTGACCCAAGTACAGATGTACCAGGTTATCGTGACCCAAGTACAGATGCACCAGGTTATCGTGACCCAAGTACAGATGTACCAGGCTATCATGACCCAAGTACAGATGCACCAGGTTATCATGACCCAGGTAAGCATGTATCAGGCTATCCGGTGGTGACAATCTCCCAAGTGACAGGGAGAGCAGTGCAAGGCTGGGAAAGTGGGGCCCAGCACACCAACAGTGTCCTGTTTCACCACCTTTCGCAACCCGTGCCTCGGTTACCCTGGGCTGGTTCATGGCCTAGGAAAAAGGGTGGTTGAGGGAAATCACATCAGGTGTCGAGTGGGCTTCGAATGACAGGGGAACTGTACCACCACAAACAACTTTAATGCATGTCATGCATTAACATACATCTTATTTATATGTGCACGTGTATATATATGTATATGTATATTTTATATACATTTCAGAATGCCAGAGAAGCCATTTTCAAATGCCATTTTGCTGCCACATCAGCAGTCTTACATGCACAAAACAACACTAAAGCTCTCTGTGTGCGGGTGTATGTTTACCCATTAAGCTGGCCAGGCTGTGCAGGTGGTGCATAGTTCTGCTGTGGGCATGGATTTCAGTGCCTAGGTCAAAGCTACGGTTTAGACTGAAGGTCTTCCTTGCTGGAATCAGCAGCTGATTGTACTTTAGCTACTCCCCATCAGCAGCACGCTCATCACTGCGTAACGATGTGACCCTGACAGTACCGCTGTTGTGTGGCAGCTCTAAGTTATCCAGAGGGATGAAGAATTTTTGTTACAACTTGGACTTCTTGGTGGTAGAAAAGGGCTGAGAACAGAGAGGAGCTGGTGTTCCAGGGACGTGACGTAGACATAGCGTTTCTTTTAATAAAGCAGAGGTCTTAGAGGACATGATTAATTCGTTTTCCTGCATTTTCACAGACAAGAACACCACGTCAGGTATCTGATGGTCCAGCTCAGTTTGTCAATTTTTACATAGTTGCTTTTCCCTCTTCGTTAGAACTTATCCGATCTCAGCAGAACTTCTGCTCGTGCCGAAATGCTGCAGCGTACTAACAGGACCTCGAGTCTCAGAAGCTGTGCTTTTCAATGCAAGCAAAGCGGAGATTCAAGAGTTAAGTGCTGAGTGGAGAGTCTGGGGGTTGGGGGGAATGGTCAGGTGGTTCAGGAGAATGTAGAGACGGTGGGTGCTGCACCTCCCACCGGCTTCTTGCTGGAGTGATCCTTTCTAAGCGTGGGGAAAAAGTTACAGCATTTAATGGGATTTGGGAGAAGAGTGGAAGTAATTTTCCCCAACCTGTGTGTAGTTTGGTTTTCCTTATGTAACCAAAATGCTAAAAAAGACTTCCAGAATCAAAGTTGTCACGTGTTGTATTTATATATATACACACACATACGTATACGTGCACTGTATTGTATCTTTGTATATACTGAAATGGAGGGGTATGAACGTCTGGAAAATTTAAGGAGTCTGGCCATGCAAGGTGATGACAGAGCCAAAAGCAAACCTCAACTTCAGAGCCCTTGACAGTCTCGATGGCCATCCTGTGCTTGTTTATTCAGCTCATTTCCTCAGGAGTGTTTGCCTTTGTGGTTGCTGAGAGAATGCAGTATGAAGAGGGTGGCTGGAGTGGAAAATGAACCCTTTCTTGGGAAATTTCTTGGGTGGGTGTGTCCATCTGCCTGAGGGCAGGAAGGCTGTACAGAGATCTGGACAGGCTGGACCGATGGGCCAAGGCCAACTGTATGAAATTCAACAAGGCCAAGTGCCGGGTCCTGGACCTGGGTCACAACAACCCCCTGCAGCGTTACAGGCTTGGGGAGGAGTGGCTGGAAACTGCCCAGTGGAAAAGGACCTGGGGGTGCTGGTCGACAGCCGATTGAAGATGAGCCAGCAGTGTGCCCAGGTGGCCAAGAAGGCCAACAGCATCCTGGCTTGTACCAGCACTAGTGTGGCCAGCAGGAGCAGGGCAGGGATTGTCCCCCTGTACCTGTCAGCACTGGTGAGGCTGCACCTCAAATACTGTGTCCAGTTTTGGGCCCCTCAGTACAAGAAGGACGTTGAGGTGCTGGAGTGTGTTCAGAGAAGGGCAACAAAGCTGGTGAAGGGTCTTATGAGGAGCGGCTGAGGGAACTGAGGTTGTTTAGCCTGGAGAGAAGGAGGCTGAGGGGAGACCTTATCGCTCTCTCCAACTGCCTGAAAGGAGGTTGTGGGGAGGTGGGGGTTGGTCTCTTCTCCCCTGCGACAAGTGACAGGACGAGAGGAAATGGCCTTAAGTTGCGCCAGGGGAGATCTAGGTTAGATACCAGGAAGAACTTCTTTCCAGAGAGGGTTGTGCAGCCTTGGAACAGGCTGCCCAGGGAGGTGGTGGAGTCCCTGTCCCTGGAGGGGTTTAACAGACGTGTGGATGTGGTGCTGAGGGACATGGTTCAGGGACCCTGGCAGTGCAGATGAATGGTTGGACTTGATGATCTTAAAGGTCTCTTCCAACCAGAGGATTCTGTGAAACGATCAGTGAAACCTTGCCAAAAAGAGTGCTTATGCAGACACTGCAAGTCCGTGGTCAAGCACAGAAGATAATCAGATTTGATAACCAGAATGGTCAACGCCGCTCAAATCCCATGCTTTGAATTGTCCCAGAATTCTTTCTGATCAAGTCTTATTGCAAGTCTTATTTAAAAACATGGACTCTATCAGAAACTGAAACGGTCATTGCACAGCAGCGTTTGCTCCCGTTATTGCTGTTGGTGGTTGTGGGAGCCATTTCATAACTTTCTGAACCTTGGCAAAGGATGTGATCTGGATATACTCGTATGAAAAACTATCAAATGCCCTGGGGGCAGCTGAGTACTGAGAAGTCGTTGGTTTTTTGCCTGGACTCATGCACTGCAGATCGGAGTGTTAGATAGTTACGGGTTCCTCTCACCCGAACAGCAAGAGTACACAAGTGGAGTTGCACTGGGAGAGAATTTACTCTGCTGAGGGGAAATAGAGCTGCACAGTGCACATTAAACAACTGTCCTTGGTTGCAGCTGTCCAGCAGTGCCTCGTAAGCTGGAATAATTTCCATACCTTTACACTGCCATACATGTGGTTTAGGTTAAAATATCTTCTATTAATCTTTGTAATAGAGCCTTACAGATCCTCTTCCAGACTGCCTCACCTTGTTCTCCTTTTCTATTAAACCCATGGAAATTTCTTTTGAGGATATCTTCCTAATGCTCTCCTGGATTTGAACTTTGCTTTCTTTGTACTAGTCTGAGCTCCCAGTTGGAGGAGAGTTGCTGTTGTTTGCTTGATGAGCTACTCATCTGCCAAGAAGCTCCATGAAGCCAGATCGCTTTCCTCTGTAGTTACGCACTCAGCCATGCATAGAAGCTGAGTCTTGACATCATGTCATCAGCTGCAAGGAGTTAGAAATAATATTTTGTATAACTTTTAGAATACTTCAATAAACAATGTGCAAAGACTGGGCAGGTCAAAGCACTGTTACTAGACGTTTTTATGCCAATAAAACGAAATAAAAAGACCATACATTGCTGAGAGCCACAGCCAGCGGTCTGGGTGTTTCGGTGAGATGTTACAGCTGGGGTCCCTGCCGGGAAGCTTTGGCGGACTTGGGTTTGCTCAAAAACGGAAGTCAGCAGAGTTTAAAAACCAGCGTGGTTTAGTATGGTTCTCCGTCCTCCATCAATCTCTGCTGATTGATACAGGTCTGCCGATGCTGGGGGCAACCTTTTTCCTTGAAATACTTTGCACCTTTGGGAGACTCAGACTCTTTGCCAGGTGTTAGTTTTCTCCGTCCATCCCTGCTTGTGTTGTGTGCAGGTCAGCCTTACAGACCAGAGAAGCACATTTACCTACCAACGGCCGACTCTGCTAATGTATGTGGAGCCTTATACTCCCTGTAAGGGAAAGTTTTAATGCTTGCTCTAAATAGTGAAACTAAAGGTACTGTATTTCCCGTTGGCCCATTCCTAAGATCCTGGCTTCTTCTTCCAGAAGAAGCTTAGGAACAACTGTTAGGATCCAAAAGACAACTTGGCAAGCTGCCACCGTAGGTTGTATCCCTTCTCATCTGGGTATATGTGCAGAAGTGCATCTAATTGCTGCTTGAATAACCCTGTTGTTTCTGCCCCAGAGAACTTGACGGGTGGTGATGTAACCAGTGGGGTTTTCTTTGAGGACCAGGCTGTACAGCTTCTGCTGCTGGATCTGTTCAAACTTCTCCCAGTCCCTGTGGCTGCAGGTGCTTCTCCCCGTTAGGACTGTCATGAAAGTATTTCCATTCACTTCACGGTATAACAGGTCGGAACTTAACAAATAACAAAAAGGCGACAGGAATGGTTATATGCGTTTGCAGGAGAAACTTGATGTAGAAGGTTTCTGATTTCTCATGTTGTTACTGAGCCTCACTCTACTCTCCTTTCAGGTGCATTAAGTAAATTCTTTGGTGTAGCTTGCTCGTCTACAAGGTAGAGGTGTGGCACCTATGCTAGTTTTTAAGAGGTGCATGTTTATAGACTGTTTTGAAGATGAAGAAAAGTGATTGGGCTGACTTAATCGTTCTTTTTCTTGAGAGGTAAAGAAATAAGGTTTCTAAAATATGTCTTCAGAGTTATTAAATAATTGTTTTTGCAGCAGTATGGACATTTCTTTATGAAGACTTGACAGAAGAGATAAATTACAAGCTGCTTCAAGCATCCTGAACTGGTCCTTATGGGTAATAAAGTGTTATTCTCTTCCTATTCTGCCTAGAATTTAAGATTTAATAACCTCAAACCCGACTGTCCGTTTCAGCTTAGAAGTCGTATCAACGTGTGGTATCCTTGTTATTAAACCCTTTCTCTTACAAGGGAATTAAAGGCAAACTTATTGGGAGTGTAAGCCACATGAAAATATTATTTGTACAAATTTTGGGGGAAATGTTAGGGGTTTGGAGAAATGCTATTCACTTGATGAAAGTAGTTACAATGCACAAGCAAAGAAAATGACAGGAAATTATCCTATTCACTTTTCATATTGAGTTTCACTCATTTGTGCCTGATGGAAGAATGGTGTTACTGCCATCAGCCTACAGGGTTTTCTTCAGTGATATATTAAATTTCATGCAGAAATGAAGTTGTTACAACCTCCAGAGGAAAGTTTCAGCAGATCAGTTCTTGGATAGGCTGTAAATGTTGTCCGAGCGCTCACAGTTGTGGCGCGCCGTAGGCAGGTCAGGGGAGGAGCTGCTCAATGTACAACGACGATCAGAAATGTGCTTGTAAAGCAGTGCACTGAAGGGGTTATAGAGCCCTCTACGGAGTTAGGGAGTGGGCTATTCCATCTTGAGTTGGAAAGCCAGTTTTCAAATGGATATAGCAGCAGCGGAAGAGTTTCGGTAAAAAGGCAGCAAGGTGACAGCAGACATGGAAATCTTGCCCTTACTTGTTTTCCCAAAGAGATTACTAAAAGGGGTCAGAGAAGAAATCGCTAAACTAGAGGAACGTTGTTGTAATTCAAAATTATATTTTGAAAATGAATGGGTTTATTTTTTAAAACATTGCACAAGTGATACTTTACAGTTTTTTGCTTTTTTTACTTGAATATCCCCTTCTATACAGAGGAGAGAACTCTGTGATAAAGTGAAGGGTCTAGAGGACTCTCACAAAAATCTAATGTTTCTGTGAGAAGATTTTTTCAGTTATACACTAGCGAGTAGAATACAATTGTGAGGGATAGCAGCGCTCATCTTCTAGTATGAACTGGGACATCATTGTCCATGGCAATGATTGTAAAATGTTTCTTTCTTTTAAGTAACAGAGTTGGTCTTCCTGGTTACTTTCTGTGGTGAATCTAGGCTCTTAGCCTATTCAGCTGCACTCCAGTTTCCCCACGACGAAGGCAAGAGACCCGTCTCTGCAGCACAAGAAAGCCTATTGCATTGCTCTAGATTTGCCTGTGCCTTCTCACTGCTGGTTTAAACAGCTTACGTACACTGTGGTGTAAGGGCTGTGGGGACCACTGATGCTTCCCTTGGCAGCCCAGTTGTCCTCACAGCCCTCTGCCCCATGCCCCACCACAATACCCCACCCGTGCACCTTTCCTCAGGCAGCAGAGAGCGCTCACCTGCGATGCTCACTGAATGCTCTTTGCTAACCTGTCCCAGTAAACGTCCAGTGTGTGCTAATGCGAGTACAGGGAGCGCGTTTCCTGCGCCGTCAAAAGCAAAGGTATGTGTCTTGTCTGAGGGTTGCGCACAGCAAAAATCTGGGCATAAAACAGAGTGAAAAACAGTGTCATGTTTGTTATAGGTCTGTGCAGGGACAAACCCAAAAGGGCTGCGTCGTGCCAAGTGCTACCCCTGAGGCTGTGTTCGGATTCAGCCTATAAACTCGCTGTCACTTGAATTTCCCTTTTTTCAAAAAAACCCAGAACTACCAATACTGTTCATCTGGCATGGTGTCCAAGCCGTGTCCAAGATTACCTGTCGCTGCGGTTTACACAATCCCCATGCCGGGACGGAGCAGACCCAGACGCCAATACGGTGTGCACAAAGCTCCGTTTATTAAGTGCGACAGAGTTATATTTATAGGCGCAGAGTTTCCATACATGCACTGATCACGCGCTTCAAGGTTGCAGTTAATTGGCTCGTTAGTGAAGTTCACGCGCCTATTCTAACACTATAATTGGCTGGTTAGCTTCACTCTGAGTACACGTCCGTACCTGTCCGTTCATGTCCAGCCTTGTTTACAAACCTGACAGCAACAAGTCCTGCTGCTCCTTAAAGTCTCCCACACCGCCTAACTTGGTGTCATCTGCAAACTTCCTGAGGGGGCGCTCGATCCCCTCATCCAGATCCTTGATAAAGATGTTGAAGAGAACAGGCCCCAACACTGAGCCCTGGGGGACACCATGGGTGGTTGGTCACCAACTGGATTTGACTCCATTGACCTCCACTCCCTGGGCCCGGCCAGCCAGCCAGTGTTTTGTCCAGTGAAGCATACCCTCCTCCAAGCCATGAGCAGCCAGTTTCTCCAGGAGAATGAAGGGGGAAACGGCGTTTGGTTTACGATTTTTTTTCTTTCCCAGTTCTTGTTTTGAGACCTTGCTTCTTGTGCTGGATGTCAGTAGGTGTTTTATCAAAAGGTTAATTTCGCTAATATGTCTCTTACAGTTGCTTACAAGTCATGGGCTTAGGAAAGGGAAAGTAGAGAAAAAAATATCTGCTGTTCTACATGGGCATTTTTTGGTCAGGGAGCAGCAGGAGTGGGCTATGTAAGGTTGGCGAAGTCAGGAGCTGTGGATGGCGCTGGTACCCTCACTAAGGGGCTGCTGTCCCTGGGCTCGAGCCAGGCAGGTAGAGCAAGGGCTCTACTGGCTCCATCAACAAGCCCTGACACAGTCAGGGGATGAACCAGCTCCAGGATCCGAATGCGGGCTTCAAGTGGGAGCAAAAGCAGGCAGGGCCAAAGGCAGGGCTGGAGGCAAGGCAGCTTTGAGTGTCTAAGGTGTCCATCCAGGAGACAGACCCCAGGCCTACCTATGGCGTAGAGCAGGAGAGGGCTCCCCAGCCTGAGCTGATGTGTGGCTCCTGTGCCTGCGGGAGGGGAGTGTGTGGGAGCGGTAACAAGGGAGACTGCTGAGGGCTAGCAACGCGTATTAGTCCCCTCAGGGCCCTGACAGTATTCTTGCAGAAAACCGAAACCTTCCTATAAGTGAAAAATTTCATATATATATGTTTTCCACAACATTTTCTGTAAAAAATTTCTTAATTCAAGTTTTTACCCAGTCAGGTCTGTGTTCAATCTACTAATTTTAACACTACAGGAATCTATACCAAATAGAAAATTATTTAACTAAAATATTGATTAAAATGCATTCAATTGAAAAATCCAGCTTTTTCTAAGGTAGCTATGTAGGTTGTAAAAATCTAGGGCAGCAGGATACATTGCAGGTATTTTAGAGGATTTCTTGTCCGTTTTAGAAATGTTAAAATTGGCAATATTAGGCAATAGCCAAATATAATTATCTATTATAAGACATTAATGGATTTAGGAGGACAATGCTGATTAATGACGCGTACGACAGTAAATAATTTCACTTCAGTCCTTTATTTTTGACAATTTGCTGACAATATGTGCCCAGGTAAGAAATAAGGAATAGCCAGTGTACTTGGGGCAATTTGCCGTGCTGCTCAGTTCCTTTTCTTTGGAAATCCTGGGAGGGGATAACCTGTCAACATCTTCCTCTGAATCACAGAAAAATGTGATTTGTGATCTGCATGTCCAGAAGTTTTGGCACATGCTGTGTGACTGGGAAACTTGTTGTTCCAGGTATCACACTTGAGTAGCGGGTGAACGGTCTCCGTGGAGGTCTGCTGGTGCCGTAATGTGGTTGTCAGAAGTCAAGTGTGAAAGGCAAAGATTTTTTTATATCCTGGGCTGTTGGAGAAAGTGTAATTAGTGAAGTAGTTGGTTTACATCAGGGCCCTGAGGGCACTAATAGGCTGTAACGGCCCTGACCAGCCTGGGCTGGGGCCTGCACCCACTGCCTGCCCGAGGTCCCACTTGAGCTCAGGGACGGGTGCCCTGAGGGGAGCTGTAGGTCAGCTTGGTCCAACCCACCCCTGCAGATGGCTTTTTTGCCTGGCTGGCCCCTGCGCCTGGTTCATCCCCTGCAATAATGGGGCCGTTGATGGAGCCTCCAGGGCTGGTACTCCATCAGTGATGGGGTCACCTTGGTGCCCAGCCCACCTTGCTGCTCCCGGGAATTTCACATGACACAAGCCTAACTTTAAAAGGAAACAATCCAAAACACCTCAACCTCTCTGAAAACCCAGCTGGTAACTATTTCTGCACACACTTCGTCCCTCAAGAGAAGGTTAGGTTTATTCTTCTGTCTCTAATCTATGCTAGCAAAGATACCTGCCCCTCGCTGTGTCTGACTGGATCCTAGTCTGGCTGTTGTCTCTTAAAAGCAGAGTTTGTTTTCCTCCTTTTCAGGTCTGCCTCTAAGGAGTTAGTCAGGGCTGTCTGCGGTGAAGATGAGTCCTTTCCTCTTCTTCTCTCTTGCAGGAAGAACTAACTCACTATGAATGAAACAGTCCCTGCTACCAAAAGCTGAGCACGGAACCGTCCGTGATTTAAATAGGATGCACTTTACTTCTCAAAAGTCAACATTAAAGACCAAAAATAAAAAAAAAAATTGCAACTGTGAGTAGCCACGATCCCAAAGCGTATTTCAATGGTGATAGCACAAATGTGTATGCAATCTAACAGCAGAGCCGTTTATCATATTGATGGTAGTTGAGAGGCCAGAGCTATCCTCTGTGGAAAAAAATTTTTTCACTGAGACCTGGTTAAACCATTCTAGATTCAAACCTGAAACATACTGTTTGTGTTTTTCTTTTCTTCCCCCTGCCTCCTTCCTGCCTACAACCGTATCTCACTTTTTTATAATAGAAGATATTTAAGGTATTTTCTGGGACATTATGTTTTAAACTTGAATTACTTCATCTGGGTGTGAAATCCTGGTCCTTCAACACAACCCGCATGTGGACAAGTAAGCCTGAGTGGCTAGAATAATCTCGTTCAAAGTGGCAGTGGGTTACCTGGAGGAACAAGTATCTCTGCTCCCCTTGTCGTGTGCGGTAACTCTTTTCTCCCTAGTGCTATCTGTGAAACAAACCGGTGCCGAGAGGATGTTCTCGAATTGTTCTTTGCAGAAAGAGCCGAAGGGGTTGTCTAGGCAGGTGTGAATTTAATGCATGGTTCTCATGGTGTAAGTCTTTTGCTTAAGGCAGGACAGGATAAAAGAAAATGGGCAAATCCTGGCCTAGGAAACATGACATTAAGGATGTCTTTAAAGAGACATGACTGCAGAGAAAATCTTTGGTTTTGTAACTTCTTGAGAAAAAAGATTTCTTTTACTACTCGGTTTGTATGACTCCAAGTTTTGCCAGGGACACCACTGGGGAATTTAATTTTGGTTTTTGATATGTGGAATTTTGTTGCTTTTATTGGGTTAACCCGAGTTTCCTCCACATTGCTGGAGGCTTCAGCTTCCTCTTACCTCTGAGGAGTGGAGGTCTTGCGGTGTACTTTACTTTACTTCTTTCTGTTGCCTTTAAGATCAGAATATTGAAACGTTTGTGAGGAAACGGGCTAGTACTCCTTGTCCTTTACTAATTTGATAAATATCTCCCGTGACAGAGGAAGATACCAGTTACACAAAAGGATTTTTGAAGAGGCCACAAAGTGTCACTGTAAAAAATGCACTGTTTTGGGTATGTGGAAATATAATGACTTCCTTTGCTATCCTTGTCCACTGACTGGAAGGGGAGAATCTTCCCAAAAGTCTTTGGGCAGTCCATGCCCATGTGGTAACCAGATTGACCCCTTCAAAGGGATTCAGTAGGTTTGTGAGGCAAGACTTCCCTTTTCAAAAAATACACCGTGTTTGTGTTGTCCTTTCTTTTTCTTTTTCCAGTCCTTACTAGACTTACAGGTCTGATGTCCCTTGGTGTTCACCGGAATCTTTCTAAATAATTGGTGAACCTTTTTTTGCCATCTTCCTGTCCTTAGATACTAGAACAGTTTTAAACAAGAGCTATCCTTATTTGGCTCTCTCTTGAGTCTGGTCAGCTAGCTACTCCACAACTAGTATGATCGCAGGAGCTTAATTTCCTCAAGAAAGCAGGGCCAAGTAGTAGCTCAAAAAAGTGCAGCTTCATTAACAAAAAAACCATACTGATAAGGAAGCATTTAATGTGCCTAACAAACTCAGTCATAATAGTTTGTCAGATTTGCTTTGGTACTCAAGAGAACTAGTTTTTACAGTGCCTCACGAAGAGTAAGCAGAGCGTGTATTATATACATGGATTGTTTTCTGGGTTTTTCGGAACATCATGCAAAGAGCTTCAGATAATCAGCTATAGATGCTCGTTGATTCGACTGATTAGTTTTATTACTGATATGCCTAGTCCAATACAATTCTACTTGCAAGAATTTTTATGGTTTGCTGCGAATAAAGTACTTGAAATCTGTGATTTACTTGTGACATTACTAGGAATGACAGTACAGAGCAGTACAAAAGTCCTGATGCACTCAAACAGAGGTTAGGAGCCTGTGTGTAAAATGGCCATTAGGTTTTTTTGGTTTATTCTTATTACAGGTCTTGGAGGGTCCGTATAGAGTAAGATTTAACAAATAATAATTTTTTTCTTACCTAGAAAATTATTGAGCAGGTGGATTCTTGGGAAAGTCATTTTTGTTTCCATGGAATCTCTGGCAGCATGGTATGAATATGCTATGGAACTTCAACTTGTTCTCATGAGAAAATATGTAAAGAAAGAGGACAGGAGTAGAAGTACAGTTTGCAGAAGGAATAACCAGTTTCTACCAGCTAAAGACTTCATGCATATATTCTATAATTTGTGATCTAGCTGCTCCTTGAAGTTGACTCCGTATTATGGTTCTAGTTTGTCTTTCTTGGCGTTAGTCATCTGAGTCCAACTGTTTCTCCTGGCTTACTTTGGCAACTAAAAGGAAATAAGGAGGTTCCCGCCCCCCCCCCCCCCCCCATTTTTTTCTTTATTTTGGTTGTTGGGGGTTTTTTGTTTTTATTTTAACCTTTACCCAAAATTTCTATAGAGAAGCTTTGTTACTTACCAGTTGTAGCGTCATTACTAGTGTCTCCTGATGAGAGCTGTGCAAAGGCTACCTTTACTGCTTTGGGCTATACGTATGAATGTCACATTAATAAAACCCTCTTTTGATGTGTATTATTGCAGTGGAAACATCCTAATTCTGTAAATTATCTCCAGAAAGCAGTTCAGACTGATTTGAGGTGGGTTCCAATGGAACCAGGCAGAGTTCAGAAAGACCTTCATGACTTTCCACCACCTCAGGCACTTAGTTGTCTGGCAGTTTCATTGCAGAACTGAACTGCTACCCTTTCCTTTCTTCCTCTCTTTTTCCTTTTTTTTTTTTCCCTTAAATGGATACATGCACTTCCTTAAAACAAATTCAGTAAGCAAACCCTGTCTGAAAACCACTACTGCCTCTTCCACAGCATCCCACCAGGCAATAGGCACTGGAGATAAGGCTCCTTTCTTTTTCCGCGAGAACTTTGAAAACGGTAACTCTGAAACTGAAATATTTGAAGACTTTGAACTCCTGCATGAAATGTTATTCTTGTCTTTGCTCAGTTATCTGTTGAGTGCTCTTCCAGACAGAAAAATGAGGAGAGTTGCAGCCAACAGCTTGATGTCTGAGTGGAGACCTGTGGTGAGTGGTGTTCCTCAGGAGTCAGTGTTGGGACCAGTGCTTTTTAATAGCTTTGTCAGGGGCATGGACAGTGGGATTGAGCACACTCTCAGCATTTGCTGACAAGGACAGGCTGGGCAGTACGGTTGGCATGCTGGAAGGAGGGGATGCCATCCAGAGGGACCTTGACAGGATTGAGAGGTGTGTCTGTGCGAACCTCGTGAAGTTCAACAAGGCTAAGTGCAAGGTCTTGCACCTGGGTCGGGGAAATCCCTCCACAAATACAGGCTGGGCAATGAGTGGCTTGAGAACAGCCCTGCGGAGAAGGACTTGGGAGTGTTGGTGGATGAAAACCTGAATATGAGCCAGCAATGTGCACTCGCAGCCCAGAAAGCCAATCGCATCCTGGGCTGCATCAGAAGTGTGACCAGCAGGTCGAGGGAGGTGGTTCTGCCCCTCTACTCCTCTCTGGTGAGACCCCACTTGGAGTGCTGTGATCATGTCTGGGGTCCCTGGTGTAAGAAAGACATGGAGCTGCTTGAGCAGGTCCAGAGGAGGGCCCTGAGGATGATCAGGGGGCTGGAGCCTGTGAGGACAGGCTGAGAGAGTTCAGGTTATTTAACCTAGAGGAGACAAGGCTCTGGGGAGACCTTGTAGCAACCTTCCAGTAACTGAAGGGGGCCTGCAGGAAAGATGGAGAGAGACTCTTTATCAGGGAGTGTAGTGATAGGACAAGGGGCAATGGTTTTAAACTGAAAGAGGGTAGCTTTAGATTAGATGTACGGAAGAAATCGTCACTGGGAGGGGAGAGGAGGGGAAGATAGTGAAACACTGAAGAGGTTGTCCAGAGAAGTTGTGGATGCCCCCTCCCTAGAGGTGTTCAAGGCCGGGTTTGATGGGGCTTTGAGCAACCTGATCTCGTGGAAGATGTCTCTGCCCGTGGCAGGGGAGTTAGAACTAGGTGTTCTTCAGGTCTCTTCCAACCCAAACTATTCTACGATTAATGTCGTGATAGCTCATTCGTTTATAGGACAACTTCATTTGATTTGACTGACAACTTTGAAGGCAGAGACAACGTTTTGCTGCCCTTTTTAAAAATTTTTTTGATTTATTTTATTTTTTTTAATAAGGAAGCTGTTTTTAAGTTCCGTTTTCTAGAGTAATAAGATTATGGAACTCCAGGGAGGTATTTTTTTAAAAGCCTCTTTTGTCCAGCAGATGTCACTCATTCATAAAAAAAATCTTAAAAGTACTTTTTCAGTGCCAATCCTTAGATAAAGCGAAGACAAAGTCTTCAGAAACAATTACCTGCCTTGTCACTTATATCCCTCTATTTAAAAGAATGTACAAATTACTATACAGTAAATTACTGAACTTTGAAATTAAGGAAACTTCACAGGCAGTGGCTCCCATTTTGTCTCTAGCTCAAAAACATTGTAAAAGCATTGAGCAAGAAACGGTAGTTCTCACTCTGGAACTGTGGTGGTGGTGGTGGTTCACAGCCATCAGGCCGTTCTGACGAGGTTTGAGCAAGGCTTCTTTGAGGAATGATCACCTGACAGCATCTTTTACAATGTTTTTGTTTATGCTTCCCGTTGTTTTTTAAATGAAAACCTTCTCTACTCAGTGTCCTATAGAAAAATTATTCTTTCTTTTACCTTAACCAACTTTAACATTTTTAGGTGGTGCTGGAGAAATTAGGTGAAGGTTTGACAGTGTAAGAAACGGAGGCAGCAAGTCTTTGGCTAGCTGTTGGCAGCTGTGCTTGTTGTGAAAACATTAAAGGGTGGTAAAAGTAGCCACACTGGCTGAAGTGCATTCGGTTGCCTTTGCAATTGCTTTGTCCTTCCTGAATTAAGTTAAAAGTTGTACAGTTTTACTGAATGTGCAGGAAGAAGGAAAGGTAACTGCAGCAACACAAATGAACCCCAAATGTCTCAATGACTACCGAGCTGAGAAGGGTCTATGGTATGTGGGAAGCTGGTTTCTAGGAATACTTTTACAAGAAAAGTGATGCTTGAGTGATTTGTCTTAATTGTCGTTAAAGAGTATGTACGTCCTAAAGCTACACCTGCTTGATTCAAGTAACTTCTAATCAGCTACAGGACTCAGTTAACTACATGGACAGCACACTGCAAGCATGCTTCAGCATTTGTTTTTGGGTATCTAGACAGAGTTAACTTGGTATTAACTGGTGCCTTTGATGGTGGCAAAGTACTACATCGCTGTGGCACAAATTTCCTTTACCTGTCTGGAATTTGAGATGGCTTAGGCTTTCAACATTAGGTAATCATATGGATGTAAGAATTGCCCTGTTACCTGCATGAAACTACAAGAGGGGCAGGAATTGGGTAGAAACACAGGGAGGGGTAGAGGACAATGAGCTCTATGTTTCTGCTGCTCTATCTAGCCTAGCATACAAGTATTGTAAAGAGCTAGATTATTTCATACATATTAAAGCCTTTCTTCTGGATGAGTTGAACAAGATAGAGGTTTAAAGGAAGAAACATGGATGTTTCCTCTCGACCAAAAACATGCTTGCACTCTCAGTGCTTGTCTTAATAGTCGCCTATGGACAAATCTACCCAAGAGAGATGAGGTGCTGGCTGGGTGAAGAGGGCACTGTTCTGGAGAATTTGTGTCCTACTGAGACATTTTCATATATGATAATTTCAATGGTGTAGAGCCAGGAAACCGAATACCTGTTGAAAAGCTGTAGACCAAAACAAGAAGCCATCCTTAAAACCCATGAGAAGATCTACTCTTCCATTTTCTTATGTTGGCTGTAATGCACAGATCTCTTTAAGGTTCTTCTTCAGAGAAGAAAAGCTGAAAAATCACTTTTTTCTTTATGAGTGCTTCACATTAGAAGAAGGGAGCTTTGACAAGATGTAGAGAAAGCTGGCACTAACTACTGCTAATAGGTGTATTCAGGATGTAGGTAGACTTTTACTTTTCCATATGAATAGCTAACCCAATGTAGAGCAGGTTTATAAGCGATGCAGCTTTTTACAAACAAAACACTGAAACTTCGTTATGGGGCAAGTTCAAGAATAAATGGGGAACTAATTGTTCTCAAAATTAAAATACAACTAGCTCTGTGACTTAGCTTATTCTCATGCACAGTTGTTCATATGCATACCAAAAATTTTTTGAGAAGTAAAACCCTATAAATTAAGCTGATTCTCTTACTTACAGAATAGAAAGAATTAAAAAAAAAAAAAGCAAAAACTCCAAAACATAAAGGAAGAAAGCAAGCATGCTGCTTCTACTTGCAAATATTGGTTGTGCTCAGGTACTGCAGGGATGGGACAGTGTGATGACCTAGCTAAACAGATAGAATCTTCTGTGCTGTTTAGCTAAATGTTCTCCACTCCTAGTCTCCACTACACAGGAACTTCTTCAGATCTTTTCAGCTTGCCCCACCCTGGCTGATAGTGTGGTTGTCAGCAGAGCGAGTAATAGTCATAGAATATCCTTCCTTCCCCCTTCCCTCCCCCCGCCTCACTTTGGGAATTAAGGTGTTAAAAAGTACTCAAGGGATTCACTCAGCTCATACCCTGATCCCTGCAGTGGGCAAGTAGGAGTATGTGGTTAAAGAGAGTAAATAGTGTCGACGTTCTGCAGGCTGAGCCCCCAGTCTGCGCTTCTAATGCAGGAAGTGAAAAAGGAGGACTTTTGCTCCGACCTGGAAGCTGTGCCAAATACACCTCCCGCCCCTATTCAGAAATCACCAGGAAGTCAGGGGAAGTGGTTGGGCGTATCTTGACAAGCCACACCGCAACAGCTAGGAGCACGGGGCACGACAGAAAAACCACCAGTCAGTGAGACAAAGGAAAAAGGGGTTTCCCTCACCGGGCTCGTTTTGTCCTTGGGAGGTGCTGCTGCTTGTCGTCATACTGAGCACTCGATTGCAAAGGCCCTCCAAAACCATTGCGATAACCACTTGTTCTCCGAGCCATTTCCACAGTACAGCAACCCAACCTACCGCTCACTGATTTGAAGAAGGCAAGAGAACTGGAATGACAGCGAATACCTGAAATTCCTTATGTGGCACTGAAAAGCCAGTGTCGTTGGACAAAACACCGCTGTTCTGAATGGCAGGTCACGGCTGGGTGCCACACACTTCACATCTTTGTCTTCTATCAGCCTTCTACTGGAGAAGCACTTGACAATATTTTAGTTTTCCTGACTTGGTCTCTTGAGCATTGTAACCGCATTCGAGCTGCTGGAAGTTGTGGCTCTCAGAGGCTGGTTGACCCCCAGTCGGTGGGTCGTGAAGCTATGCGGAGGTGCCTTGTGGGGAAATAGTGTACGCCGCGTCCTCATGCTACTGTGGCATGCTAAAACATCTATGTTTCTTCCGCCAAACCTCTATCTCCCTCTTCACAGAACTTGTGTGATAGGCTAGACAGAGCAGCAGAGACATTGATGCGCGAGGTTTTCTGGTAGTCCCTCCTAACTAAAATACCTGAAGTTTCACATGTAGCGCATGACCCTCATTTTTCTGACATTTGTTTTTTTCCCTAACGGTATCACTTGCAACTTCCATATTCTCTGCAGTCTGGCGATCGGTGCTGCAGCTTTTTGGTGTTCTGGAGAAAAGCACAGGAAGGAATTGCAATGCAGGAGTGCACTGTGGGAGGCAGCGACCTCCTGCTTGTGGCTGCCTTCTCTTGCTCTTCCATCGCGTGTAACTTACCCCGAGGAGAGTGCTTTTCCTTGCCTTTTGGAGACTCAGTGCCTGATGCTAGGCAGAAGACCAAGACTGAAAGGTCTGCATTAATTTTGTTTCCTTATTTAGCATTTACATGCTGGAGGAAGGCTCTGGATGAGTGTTTGTAGATTCTGACTGAACACTTCAGTTAATCACCCTATTAATGGTAATGTTTTTATTAACTTTCAATTCTGTGCGTTTGAAAAATTCAATGATTTTTTTTTTAATCACATCATTAAATACTGGGAAAAGTTCATACTGCATTCTCCATGATGCACATAGGAATATTTTTTCTTGCTCCTTGCATATTTGGTTGCACAAAAGAAAAATTAATTGCAAAGTTTCCTCAAGAGAATCTAAAATCCGAGTTACTCTGAGCTTTTCTAAACTTGGACTCTAGAAGCAAAGTAGAAAGAAAAACTCAGAGGAAAAAGCAGTCTAAACTTCCTTGGATTATTCTAGCCCTTATATTTTCCACATATACACACATTTTATCAAAATTCTGTAATTTATTCCATGTCAAGAACAAGCCCTATCATTTTGATATGGGTTTTAAACCCGTTTGCCCACCCCCTATCAGCCCGGGGACGCTTATGTTATCAGGTACATAAACTTGGACTTTTGATAGGTAGCCCTGGTGTGTTGGTGTTTCAAATTAGCTTCAGAATGTAACCGCTTGTCACATGAGTAATCTGAGCCATAGTCTTAATTGAGAATGACTACAAGCGTGTGAACTACTCAAGAGTCCAAGACATCCTCATAATTTTAGGAAGCCGTCTTCAGTCATGTCCTAAATGCTGGTTTTGGTTTGGCTCTGCCATTCATTCATGCTTTTAGTCAGTTTTAAAGGTTTTAAAGTTACTTTGTGGCCTCCTATTTCTAATTCTGCAAGCAACTTGGGCAGCATAAAACCCCGATTCTTCAGTGAGATTCAAATTCTGCCGTAAGTGCATGGGTGCTCAGAGATGTGTGCGTGACTGCCCCCTTGGTTGACCTGCTGGGGACTGGGACTGCTGGAGCAAAAGCATTAGCTTCTGCAGGGTGAGCGGCGGTTCTTTAGCAGGGATTGTGACGACCTCAGTCCGCTGTGTGACCGAGGTGTGGAGGGTTTGTAACGCACATTAGGATGATGGTCCTAACACTTTCAAAGCCTGCAGTTCCCTAACTGGTACCTGAGCAAGCAGCACTGCCAACAGTAACAGAGCTTGTGGTTCAGGTGGTCCAGTCACACGTATGTGTGTTATTTTAGATGACAAAAGGTAGGTGTGGTACCGCAAACTTCTTAACGGAATTTGTAGCTGACACCTCATATTCTGCTCAAAGACCAGAGGAGGAAAGAAAGAAGAAATCATACCTCTTCTGCCCTCATCTTTTCTCCCACCAGTTCCTAAAGAAGGTATTTTAGAACATTTTTCTTAGAGGTTTCCCAGCGTGATGCTATTTTTATCTCGTCTTTATGTCTTACAGTTGCCAAGTTAGCTGACCCAGGACCACATGCCTGGTCTACTCCCTGGACAGATCACACTGCCATCTCTGCCAGGCAGGAAGTGGTGAATGCATATAAGGATTCGGGTCGGACCATTAGTAAACATTAGTAGCATATTTGTTAATCAACGGGAAATTACCGGGATGATATATAGCTCGAGTGAAATATGGCCTCTCTGGGTTTTGAGCTCTAAGAGGTTAAGAAAGCAGAACAAGCAATATGAAAAGGACATTGATTTGCTGCCATGAGTTTTAACAGAGAACTACCTAATCATAGCAAAAAAGACTCCATGGACAGCACATCCCAGGAATGCAGCCTGAAGCCTCAGACTCTGGAGAGGAGCCAATCGTAAAGCTCCCCTCCTTAATCTGAGCCCATTCACTAGGACACAGGGGCCATTTACAGATACTAAATTTTACTTAGTGGCTATGTTGCAAAAGCCCAAAATAAATCAATTTGTTATTTAAAGTCCACAAATGTAGTTCACATTTGTTTGAAGCTACGGCTCCCGGGCCTGCCAGTGGCTCCAAGGTAAGGTGTTTTCAGAAACGGACTAATTATCTCTGCAGGCTTTTGTGCGACACATCTAGTGACACAAGCAAGTTGTGGATACTATGGTATATTTTGGTGTATAGTGGCTCTTCTAATCTTCGGTAAGCAAAGAAGGGGTGCATTCTTATGAAAGAAGAAACAGCTGTGCTCCTAAGTGTCCCCTTTAGTTTGAGTACAGGATGTCCATTATTTCAGCTTGCTGTATAATACAGGCTTTTATTTATTCTTTCCCTGACTGGCTGTGGTTGGAAAATATTTGTTGAAATCATTAATATCAGGTTATAGGAGGAATAAGCCATCTGGAAAGAAACCAAAACACAAATCTTATATGTCTATTAGAATATGTCATAATTCTTTAAATAATAGGCGTATTTTAACAATTTCTTTAATTACCTATTGTAGAAAAATGGGGTTTTTTCAGACATCATTTCACTCAAATAATTACCCATTTTAATGGGGAGCGTCGATATGCTAGGAAGTAAAACACTGGGCTTTGTGACTTGAAGCAATAAGCATGATGTAGCGTATGTGATGCAGAATAAAAGAGAAAGGAATTGTTCATGTACCTTACATATTTCTTAAATTAACTTTGATGGAATTGCATATAAAGAAAGAGAAATAGAACAACATTCCTATTTTGCTGCAGCTATTTTTTTCCTTGGAATTTCTTTTCATTTTCTTTGAATAACTAATGTCTATACTAGTGTTTAAGGCCATGTAAAGAAGGCGATCTATCTCCCAATTGCTACCATTTAATATGTTTTGCTTCGTATCCTGAAACAGTCTTGGAGTGTGTATGAACAACTACTGTCTTTCTCCTTCCCTCCCTTTCACTCCCCGCCCCGCCCCTGTCCCAGTAAAGCTAGATCAGAAAATGTGCTCCAAGGGCGCACCTAATACACTCTGACCACTGATAGGTAGTCCGTCGAGGTGGCCAGACTAAAGCTACCCCAAAGTAAACTCCCCAAATGCCTATGTGGAGGACAAGGAGTCCTCAGCAATCACTGCTGCGCCGTACAGACCTGCCCTTATTGTGCTGTATCGCTTGCTAATGCAGACAAAGACTGTGCCATAAAAAAGAAGTAGTAAAAAATAGAGCAGAATTGCAAAATAATGGAGCTAAAAGAAGTTAACACCTTCTGCATGTCTTAGTGGGGCAAGAACTGGGTTCTAAGCTGAGGAAGCGAGGGAGGGGGAAAAGCATCTTCCCATTGTTTTAGCTGATAGTTTCTGGGTGTCAGATTGTGACCCGTTTAATCTGCACGACATCGCCAGTGCATACAAAGGAGCCTCGTGCTCAGTCCGGGCAGACCTTTCTTGTGGTATCAGTTTTTGTTTGTATTTCAGAGGTGCGACTATAACGATGACCAAAGAGGGAAGCCTTGGTGTACAGATGAGCCCGGTGTGTCTCCCTCTTACTACGCAGAAGAAAAAGGGTTGTGAATATCACGGTGAAGCTGAACATGTTTATGACTTCGTGTTGTGGTTTAGCCTCAGCCAAAATCCCACCCAGCCGCTCGCTCATCCCCTCCCGCCCCCGGGATGGTGGGAGAAAGTAGGAAGAGTAGCGTTGAGGGTCAGGGCTGGGACTGCCAGTAGACAAATGACAGATGCTCTCTGCTAACCCCTCTCGCTTCCCAAAGGGGAGAAAGGGAATAAGGGAGAGAGACTTACGGACTGGAAAAGAAAACTAAAACTGCTTTAATGAGAATAATAACAATAAAATGAAAGGTACACAAACGCATATAAAACTAATATCGAAACAAAACCACCTGCTGGTGATTACATCACCGCCACCACCGCTGCTGTGGGCGGGTGCTGGGGAAGTCCCAGGCTGGGCTCAGCGGCAGATGGGAACCAGATTCAGGAGCTGGATTCTGGAACTGGACTCAGAAATGCACAGACTGGGATCAAAGGCAGAAGGGACAGAGTCCTTCTTGGATGCCAGACACTGAAGAAGAGAGCTTGGCCTTTGTGATCCCTCAGCTTTATACCGAATGTGACGTCTCTGGGATGGAACCCCTTGTTGGTCAGTGCAGGGTCACCTGTCCTGTCCGCTCCTCCCCGCAGGTATGACATCTTGCTTATGGCATCCAGAATGTGATTTAGCAGTGACATTAGCCTTCATAGGAGCAAGTATAAGCAAGAGCCTTTCTGCAGACCAGTCCCTGGTGGTAGCTGTAAACATCAAGTGTTGTCACTGCCTGAAGCAGACACTGTCTGCGAAAACACGCCGTTACCTTCAGCAAGTGCCGTTAGTTAGAAGGGACTGAGCTGGAAAGCAAAGCCACTGAACAGAATGAGTTCTATTCTAACTCATACCGGGACAAGCAGAAATGAGAAATCTTAAGGGTTGAGATAAAGGTAGGGAGATGGCTTACCGATCGCTGTTGTGAGCAAACCGGACTCATCCTGGCAAAAAATAACTTAACTGATTGCCAACTGAAATAAAAATGTAATCACCGATTTCAGTAGAGGGAAGCAAAGACGAACATGAGAATAACACCCTTTCCCGTACTTCACTCCTTCACTCGTCTCCCGCTATCCACCCGTCTCAAGTGGCGCATGGGCATGGGGAACGGGGGGCTGCGGTCAGTCCAGAACAGCTCCTCTCTGTCGCTCCTTTCTCCTCACACGCTTCTCCTGCTCAAGCATGTGTTCTCTCCACAGGCTGCAGTTCATGTCAATAAAGCCTGCTCTGATGCGGGCTCTACAGAGGCTGCGATTCCTTCAGGAATCCCCATCTGCTCCACCATGGGGTTGTACATGGACTGCAGTTGCTATCTGAACTGGTGCAGGTCCTCCACGTGCTGCAGGGAACCTCTGCTCTGGCACCTGGAGAACCTCCTCTTCCCTCTCCTCTTTCTCTGAAGTGTTCCCACGGTTGTATCTCACTATCTTCTCTTGGGTTTGGGTTTTTTGGGGGTTCTTTGTTGTTGCTGTTTTTTGTTTTGGTGTGGTTTTTTGCCCCCCTCTTCCTCTCTCTCTGTGGTGTTTTCTGTCATCTCTTCCATACATTTTGACAGATGTGCCTCAGACTTTGCTGGTGGACTCAGCTTTGGCGTGTGATGGGTCTGGCTGGAACTGGCTCTGACTGAGCCAGGGCAGCTCTTAGCCTCTTCCCCCAGAACCCACCTCTGCAGCCCTCCTGCTGCCAACATCTCGCCACCTGCACCAAATACCCTTCTGTATATTTGAAAGCCTGCATGGTGACCGGTGGTCTAAAACGGATAAATCTTGACTGACCTGTTTATTCTGACACACAGAGTAGGAGCGTGGTAGCTATCAGCCAGCAAGCAGGGAGGAATCAAAAAGAGAGGTGTCTTATTGTACACAGGTTTCTTTCAAAATTATAGAATATACAGATAGAAGAAAAGAAAATTTATACAGTATCTTTGCTAGCCGCTGTTTCTACTTCTCCTGCCTTTGGACATTTCACTTATATTAGGGTTAGGTGAGTAGTAAAGTTATGTTAACGGCACCTGACCAGAAGAACCTTGGACTGTGAGAGTTCTTAGAAAGAGAGCGGGAATTTTTGATTAGAAAACAAGAATGCTGCTTAGCCTGAACCACTGTTAGAGCCTAAATTGCAGACTACAGTACCTAATATAGGCAAACATATATTAAATTAGGATCCACGTATAGCACTAAATGCACAAAAATGCAATGCACAGAAATGATGCCTTGGGCCGTACATGGGAAGCCTTTTTCTGTGTTGGAATTTCACAGAATGTTGTTACTGCCAAGGCAATGTTCCCTCAGACCATGTGTACTACGTATTTGGGAGGGGAATAATTTATTGCGAGAGTATCTAAATTTGCACTCTCTGTTAGGAACTAGAACTTTGCGTTCCTGCAGAATAACGAACAGAAAGGGAAGAATGAGTTTATCCGTGATTTTTTAATTTACAATTATTGTCTCTGGTATTTAGTCATTAATGTTTATATACTGGTTTCACATGGACTTCTCTGCTTTGAAGGTTTGAAAAGAATGGAATCAAAGAAATAAGGCCTATTGACAGGTACACGTTAGTGCGGGTTTTTTTAGGGAGGTCGTTGGCCATGAAAGCTGATTTTTATCCTTGAAGACTGAAGATCTGTCTCTAATACCATACAGAAAAAGACGTAGTGTAAATTCTATACTTCTTTTTCTAGCGTACCTCAGTTAAGCCTATTTTGCCATTATTGATAGTTCATGGTCCTCTAGGCTCAGATCTACAACAGCTTCATAGCTCCCACTGAGAGTTAAACATGAAAATCAAGCATCGAAATGTGTTTGGCATGTGAGACGTGGCAAACCTGCGTTTTGTCTTATTGTTTCATCTCTTTAAGAACATTTACACTTATGCAAGGTAGTGTAGTCCTGGAACACCCAAACTTAGAGACACTGAAAATTGTTTCAGGACTGCATATGATATTACAGTACGTGCTTGAGACGCAACATACACGTTGCTAGCCCAGCGGCTGTGGGTTAACCCTGGTAGGCAGTTAAGCACCACACAGCTGCTCACCCACTCTCCTGCAGTGAATGGGGGAGAGAATCAGGAGTGTAAAAGTGAGAAAACTCATGGCTTGAGATAAAGACATCTTAATGTTGTCCCAAAAGCGGGTTCTTTACCCAGTGCGCAAAGCCAGTCCACACGCAGGGTCGAGGTATTTCTTTTATTGCAGGTTTGCAAAGCTGGGAGCTAGGTGGTATCCCCAAAAGCTAGCTCATCGATCGCGAAAGCAGCCATTCATTTATACAACCTGAACTAGCATCATTAATATACTCATTATTTACTGCATTTCTACTGGTGATTACAATTATTTGTCTTAAAGCTAATTGGCTAATTAATGTCTTGCTTCCATTTAAAGTGGCAGTAGTGTACGCGCGCAGAGGGTAGGGGGATTTAGTAAGTCAGAGGCTTGAACTGAGTCAGAGGTCGTGATCCCCCTCCTGCCTTTAACTTGACCCCAGTTACTGTGGGTGGTGTTGACTTCATTCCTCCTCACCCTGCAGCCGTCCTTGCTAGCAGGTGTTTTCCTTTACCTGGCCTTGGAGTTCTTGCTAGATGATTGGGCAGCTCGTTGACTCCTCTTTGTACTAGGATAAGCTGCTTGTGTTCTGTTCTCTTTTGGCTCCAAGGTTAAGCTTTACGCTGGAATATCTGATGCCTGCTTAATTTTCCTGGCGTCATTAATAAGTACAGCAAAAGTTGTGCACGCAGGCAGAACAAAACGAGTTAATTCAGCACGTCCCGTTGGCATTTATACATTGCTAGGAAAGCAGGGCTTCACCATGCCTAACAGCTACTTGGGAAGATGGACTCCGAAACTCCACATCTCCCACCCTCTCCGTCTTCATTTCCCCCAGATTTTATTGTTGAGCACATGCCATACGGTATGGGATGTCCCTGTGGTCAGTTGGGGTCAGCTGTCCCAGCTGTGTCCCCCCCCAACCTCTTGCACACACCCAGCTCTCCTGATTTGGGTTAGAACAGAACTCATTCTATTCAGGTATTTCACTTTTCAGCTCGGTCTCTTCTAACTGCACTTCTGGACGTTAACGGCATATTTCTGCAGACAGTGTCTGCTTCTAGAAGAGACAAAGTTTGATGTTTACAGTTACTATGGAGCACTAGGAAAGGCTCTTGCTTATACTTGCTTCTATAGAGACCAAGGTCACTGCTAAGTCTTGGGTACCATGTCGGGGTGCCGTAAGCAAGACGTCGCGCCTGCAGGGAGGAGCGGACAGGACAGGCGATGGTGCGTTTCTTCGTGAGGTAAATTTTATACTTCAAAACTAGTGTCACAGTACGTTAGGTACTGCATATCAGTTATAAATTGCCATTTAATAATGTCACATACCTGATGCAGAAGCTCAGCAATCCTTACGCTGACGCTGTTGCCAAGTTCACTATGGCAAGAGCTCTTGGCCTCTGCACCAGGTGGATAGTCTCAACTGATGTTTCGCTATTTCTGCTTCGCTGCCAAGTGTTTTGCAGTACATGCTGGTTTCCTCCTATTTTTTCACCTACTAAATCAACGGTGTGGCTGAGATGTGGAGGACACAGCCACTGGACTTAATTTACCTAATTAAGGAACAGAGAGATTCAGCTTTAACGGGTTCAGCAAAAAATGTGTAATTGTGGTCCTTGTTTGGTTTTTAATCTGTTTATGGGGCCAAGCTGGAAGCTGTGTGTGGCACGTTGACCCTGGCTAGCTTCCAGGTGCCCACCAAGCCACTTTATCACTCTGCTTCCTCAACAGGACCGGGTGGGGAAACTACGATGGAAAGCTCATGGGTCATGGTAAGGACAGGGAGATCACTTAACAGTTACCACGATGGGCAAAACAAACTCAGCTTGGGGAAATTAATTTAATTTATTGCTAATCGGAGTAAAAGAATGAGAAATAAGAACAAATCTAAAAGCATCTTCCTTTTCTCCAGGCTCAACTTCACTCCTAACCACTCTACCTCCTCCTGCCAAGTGGCACAGAGGGATGGGGTTTGGGGGTTCTGGTGAGTTCTTCCTGTGCTCCAGTGTGGAGTCCTTAATGAACTTCTCCAACATTGGTCCTTCCCATGGGCTGGAGTTCTTCAAGAACTCCTCCATCACGATCCTTTCCATGGGGTGCAGTCATTCAGGCATGGACTGCTCCAGCGTGGGTCCTCTATGGGGGTCACAGGTCCTGCCGGAAAACCTGCTCCTGTGTAGGCTCCTCTCCCTGGGCCTCGGTTTCTGCCAGGAGCCTGCTCCAGCCTGGGCCCTCCTCAGACTGCAGCTTTCTTCAGGACATGCTCACCTGCTTCAGTGTCCACCATGGGCTTTGGTGTAGGTAACGGCTCTGCCATGGACCTCCATTAACTGTAGGGAGATGACCTACATTGCTATGGCCTTCACCAAAGGCTGCAGGGAAATCTCTGCTCTGGCTCCTGGAGCACCTCCTCCTTCTCGTTCTTCACTGACCTTGATGTCTGCATAGGTGTTTCTCTGGCAAGTTCTCACTTCTCTCTCCACCAGCTACTGTTGCACAGCTTCTCTACTCTTTCTCAAATATGTTATCACAGAGGCACTACTAACACCCCTGACTGACTCCGCTTCGGCCAGCATTGGCTCTGTCTTGGAGCAGACTGGAACTGGCTCTGACCAGCACGGGGACAGCTTCTGGCACCTTCTCGGAGTTCACCCCTGCAGCCACTCTACAAACACCTGGCCACGGAAACCCATCACACTGTGAAACACCACCAGTATAATTGTTAAAATAGATGTATGTCTATTTAAGTGGGCATTTCCATTTCAGAAAAGCTGACTGTTCAGAACAATTTGACAATAAGAGGGGTAATATGGGCTCTGCTAATTTTTTTTTATTCTAGTCAAGGATAGGTGGGCTGTAACAGATGTTTCCTTGGACTGAGTTCCTTTGTCTCTATGTAGGACAGAAGTTCTGTTTTTCAGCTGGTGTTGGATGGCTCTCTGAACTTCTGAGTGCTCGTGAGGACTGTATGACTGACAACAGAGAAATGAATTTGCTTCTCAGTCAGCTTATGTTTATTATACAAGGTTCTGCACTTCCATTAGAAAGTTATGAAGCATTCAGAAGTTGTGACTGAGTTGAAAATCATCTTGCTTTTTGTGTTTAGGAAATACTTTAACTGATGGGTAATAAAACCTGTGGAGGTTTATATATTAAAAAAAGCGAGATAGGAATACCGGGCCATAGTACCACTGGCAGATCCTAGTAACGTTGAGCAATAACCGCAAGGGTATTTACACCAAAGTTAATTCAGTGCATCCCACAGCTAATAACTTCCAGAAATCTTATATTTGTAATACCTTCGTGAGCTGGCGTTTTCATCAGCAAATGCCCAAAGTCAGTCCAGAAATGACGGTCTAAATAAGTCACTTTGCTCTGTAATCACTAACATGCAGCTAATTGACTGAAAATCGTTAGCCATCCTGTGTGATGCACTGCAGTGTTAAGTTGTAATCAGGTGTAAGGCCAGCAGATGGACCCAAGGATAGGACATCCATGACGGCGAAACTCTGATAGATTTTCTTTCTGATTCAGTACTTACACTTTGTTAGATTTTAAACAGTATTTATTCTGAGAACAAAATAAATGGAAATCTGAGGGTTTAGGCAATAAGATGTCTTAGTCACTAAACAAAATAAAACCTGAACAGATAATAAATTTATAGTATAGCAGCGTTTATGCAAAGGAAACAATGCATTGAACATATGATGAGATGCTCTAGGAATTGTAGGAATCATATTCTGAGCAGAGGAGAAGCCTTTGAAACAAGTTTTTTTTTCCTAAACTGGAATGGCAGAGGAATGAAGCAGGTGGGACCTATCAGTACACACCTTTTGAAAAGCTTCTGATCTATCCTTTTTTTAACTGGCAATAAAATATCGGGATGCTTTTCCAATCTGTTGTCATATTGCCTTAGCCAATCGCGTGAGTGGTGGAAAAGCTGGGCTACCATGGCTTGCAGTATTGATCCCAGACTGACATGTGCTGAGTGCTATAAACTGCCAACATTATCACTCCTATTAAGTAAATAAAATTGTATCTGAAGGATACTTCTTCTATACTTGGAATAAACTACTTCTGCTTTTCCTAATGCATACACACACATTTTTACGGCAGTACTCCATCCAACCCGTGTAATTTCATCTGTTCTTTCTGCAGGGCTTTTCAAGTTCCTGTTAATTCACTTCAGATTTAGCTGTCTATTTCCAGTTTTTATTTTTAACCATGTTCAGTTGTATGCTGTACTTACAGGAATGCAAAATACTGAGACTACACTGTTCAGAAGGTTTGGCTACTGGAACAGTTGGGGAATTCCTTGATAAACTGTTAAAGCAAGAGGAAATAGCACATTACTTTGAAGCCCCCCCAAACATGGTAGTAGGGAATAGGACGGAATGCTAAATTCTGGAATTTTTCTATAAAAAATCGTAACTATCTAGTGTGAGGGCAACATCCAACAGGAATGTAGGGAAAGTTGTTAATTAGCTGGTAATGAGAATAAAAGTTTACTTTTTAAGTTCTGGCTTACTTTGAATTGCCTGGGGGGTTGGAGATTCCTTTAGACAGGTAGAGTTATTAATTCTAAATTAAAGCAAACTCATTAGAACTTCTTTGCTACGGAAATTGAGTACAAAATTTATTGAAAACAGGATTTGTCATGAACTTTTCAGTATTCCCTAGATTTCACTGGGTGGGAAACTTACACAAGAATAGCCTTTCTTGTGGCATTCAGACATTCCTTTCTGGCTGTAATTGAAAATCTAAAATACGCTATTTGAAATAAAGGGGGAAAAAAAGTGTTGAACCTCTGAACTTAAAAAGTTTCCTACTACTGTTAAAAGATAAGGGAAAGCTTTAAGGTAGTTCCAATTTCATTGTCCCCAGGCTCTGGTTGATTTTCTTTTTTGGGAGTGGTATGGGAGGAAGTGGAGGATTCATGGATTTTAAGACCCATTTAATTTGATCTCAAATAAAGGTTTAATATAGATCATGGGAACTTCCCAATACTTTGTATGAAGTCTGTGACAGAAGCCTGGAATTCCTGAGATCTGTCAATGCTTTAACAACATGGCTATTTTTTACATCTCATGCCCCTCTGTTTCCTCCTCATGTAAAAAAGCTGTGTGATTCTGAGCCAAACTCAACCCAATGCAATGTCTGCTCTCACCTGGCTGTGGATAGAAATAAACTGTGGTGTAAATTACCAGTAGGATAGATCTTGGTTAGAAAACGGGCCATGTTCTGTGGTCATCAACTTCTACACTCAATCACATTATTGTATATTTGGAATAACTGTAATCAAGTTGAAATATTAAGAAAGGAAAAAAATAACTTTGTAAGCAATAAGTGAATGGGGATGTTTTAAACGACTGGTAGATTTAGTCTGCATTTACATTGCTACGGAAGAGGAACAATGCTTTTAACTTGCTGAAAACTTGTACGAAGTGACCTGAAGATTATGATGGCAGCTCCCCTAAGTAGTAGATTATCATCCCATAGTGCTGTTTCTTACAGAACAATTACCAGTGCTTTTTTAAAACTGTGATTCAGATAGATACTAAGATAGAAAAATAATATGCTTTAAAATAAATTTATATACCTATATATTAAAGTAACCTCATTAAAATAGTGGAATAAAGTAAAAGTTTTGTCAGACATTAGAATGTCTCCCACCAACTGTAGTACATTAGAAAAATTTTAGCTTTGATGGATAAATTAATTTTAGCTTTAATGTATGTACTAAGGAAAAGGAGTACAGAAGAAACAAGAGTCTGGTGGCTTGAAGGTATGGATTTCAAAAGCATCTAAGGAATTTCAGTACACAACTTTCAAGTGCCAAAATCAGTGGGATTTGTGTGTCCTTAAGCATTTTTGATAAATCTGCCTTACTTCACTGAAATCCTGATTCAGAACAGCAAAGAGCTACGTGGTTTATTAAAGTTAAGCCCTGGGCTTAATGCTTGTGAATACTTTTAAAGCCTCTGATTGAGGCGGTACGGAATGAAAGTAACTTTCTTACTCCCCAGTTTACAGTTTTTAGTACTTGTGTTTTGCATTGCAAAAAGGGAAAGTTCACATTGTCATTTGAATATCCTAAGAATTCTAGAAGTGTCAGGATCTACCAGTACATCTAAAACTTAGAATGGGCAAATAACTTCAGCTAAAATGTCTCAGCAGCGTCATATTAATATGCAAAGATTTATTTTTTACAGTGTTAAAATTTTGAGGAGGCTTCTTTTACACGTCTCATTCACTGTTTTAGACATTCTTTGTGGTAGAAATATATCTCTAATACTCAGAATTATTCTGAAGGGATTTTATCCAGGATTCTGCCAAGCATTCTGGCAGGGTCATCTTTATTCAGGTCACTGTTTACTTTCTGTGTGGATGTTGTCTACTTCGCTTGCTTAACATATGAGTATCTGGAAGTGCGTGTTTTCTTAGAGTTTCACCTGTGTGAAATGCGGTCCCAGATGCATAATCATGTGGTGTATTATCTTGTTCTAGTTCCTAGTACACTGGGTCATTGCATAGTGTTCTGTGCTGGACTTTAAGAATTCCAGGAAATATAGAGCTGAACTCCTGAATACTGATGCTGTATCTTCCTCGTGTTAAAAACACTTTGAATATCACATTCAAGACCTCACTTCCTAGGCAAGCTTAAGGAAATTTTAATGACTAGTAAGAGCTGCCGTCTATTCTAGTCTAGACATGAAAGCATTCTTTTATCCATCAAAGTCAAAGCATACTGTCCTTACCTGGGTATCAAAATGTTGTCACGGCCCCATGTTTCAGGATATTTTCTTTAAAGATCCACAAGAGGTGATGTGAGCAAACATGGTATTTTCTCCCATTTCCCTTCATATAAAAATAAAAATATAAAAAAATTGAAGAAAGAAAAGGAAATGCAGCAATACAGTGTTTTCCACACTACTGGGTTTTAGAGTACATTGTTGCTAATAGTATTGAATTTCTCTCTTAGTAATACTACCAATTCCCTATCCTCAAGGAAATTCCATTTATTGAAGACTGATTTTTATCCCCTTTATATTTTTGTGTGTGTGATTTCTCTAGACACAGAATTTTCCCATCCAGTATTCACTGCGAAATCAGAAATGTGTGTGGCTTTCTTCAGCATTTCAATTTACAGACTCGTCAGATAGATCCAGCTACTCTGACTGTGAAGTTTTTGAGCACACAGTTACGAGCTAATCGGGCTAGACTTTGAACAGTTCGAATGGGAAAAATGTATCCCTTGTCTGCTTGGGTTTTTCTGGTTTGTCAGGTCACACCTACCTGTTTTGATTCAAAATACAGCTTTCTATTTTCTAATGTGTTTGGACTACAAATCAACCAAATTGTTAAATATAGAAATGGGATCTATACAAAATCTTTTAGAAAATTTTTACACAAACATTTTCAAATATTTGTGGGTTGCTTAGTAGATTCAGATCGCAAGTTGGTTTTTGTTTCGTTTTTTCCTTCCCAGCTTCACAAGCCAACAAGAAAGCCTATGTAGCCTGTGCTCTTTGAAGTTTATTTAAGCTTAAATAAAGCTTAATTTCCCTTGAAGAACTTCAACATCTTTTTTTTTTTTTAATGACTAATCAGCAATTAAAAAAAAAAAAAAAACCAACCTAGGCTGTTATGCTAGTATTCTTTCTCTCACGCTGAAGAAGGAGGTGAAGTTTCCGATATTTGGTGTGCTGTGCAGACAGTAAGGACGCTCCGGTTTGCTAATCCAGAATGCCGCTGGGCGGTTCAGAGTAACACCCTTGTAGCGGCAGTCATGCCTCCAGCCTGCCCAGGAGGCCAGATGACCTCTATAGCAACAGGACAGTCAGGGGCTGCAGCCACATTCCTACTGCACTGGAGACACTTCTGTGCTGGTTTTGAATTGCTCGACAATAATGAAGAATGCTAATCAAACCCCTCTTAACAAGGGGAGTTTTGTCCTTCTAGTACCTGTCCCTCCATGTGCATCCATGCGGGACCAACCACAGCACAGCCCTTGGTCTGGACAAATCAGTGCTCGAACACTCTCCTTTTGCTTCAGAATATTTTATTTTCTCAGGCCCATAGACATTTTCCCATCTAAAATTCTTCCCCATACATCTCATGCCAATGTTTGCATTATTGTAGATCATGTTTTTCAGGCATTTTCCCTCGCACAGCAGCTGAATTCTGAGAGGTGACTCCCTGAAGAATGCTGCTGTGGGGTTCTGTGATTGTGCTGTGAGAAGGAAGGCTCTTTTCCACCTAATGACCTTTCCTGCATACCAAGCCTTCGGATCGAAGCAGCAGCCTTTCTGGCTTGTGCTTCCTGGACCTGTTGGAGCAGGTCCAGAGGAGGGCCTCAAAAACGGTCAGAGGGCTGGAACACCTCTCCTATGAAGAAAGGTTGAGAGCGTTGAGGTTGTTCAGCCTAGAGAAGGCTCCAGGGACACTTTGTTGTGGCCTTCCAGTACTCAAAGGGGGCCTACAAGAAAGATGGGAACAATCTTTTCAGGAGGTCCTGTTGCAACAGGACAAAGGGTAATGGTTTTAAACTAAAAGAGAGCGGATTTAGACTAGATGTAAGGAAGAAATTTTTTACAGTGAGCGTGGTGAAGCACTGGAACAGGTTGCCCAGAGAGGTGGTAGAAGCTTCGTCCCTGGAAATGTTCAAGGTCGGGCTGAACGGGGCTCTGAACAACCGGATCTGGTTAAAGATGTCCCTGCTTGCTGTAGAGGGGTTGGACCAGATGACCTGCAAAGCTCCCTGCCAACCCAAAGCATTCTACGATTCATCCCATGCAGTCCATATTCCACAACAGAAGCTTAGTGAGGAATGCTGTCAGTCATTGCTGAGGCAGAATAACAGCCCGTGTACATCCTGAGGAGCGAAAAAATATTTTTCACGCCTCTACAGGAACATTTCATTTGTGCTGGGCTGGAAACGCTAAGAGCCAAGAGGTATTTGTACGCATTGATTCAGGCCATGGGTCTGAGCCCATTGTCAAGAATTTACATTCTGACAGTCTGGTCTGTCCCCTGGACCATCCCCACTCAGGCACGCGCTGCATTTAGGAGCACTTTTGCAAATGCAGGGACCACGTTTGCGGGTCTAACCCCCGCTAAAGGTTGGCCGGGGGGCTGTGAGGAAGCCGGCGGGGCTGTGGGCGCAGAGATCGCGTCAGCTTTGTGTGGAGCACGAGGAGCGGCGTGGGTGGAAAGTGAACTCCTCACGCAGGGTTCAGCAGGCTTTGTCCTGCTTTTAATCTCGCAAGGAGAAATAATCTTGGTAACGCGTTTGAAGACCACAATGAGCAGCTGAGGCAGAACAGAAGTTTTACCGTAGTTTCGAATGTTATCATAAATACTTACTATTCCAAGCACATTAGCTGATTTGCCCATGAATTCTTCTTGTGTTCCAAGGTGTCAGGTACACGGACCCTATCTCCATGCAGAATTGACAAGTGTGCATGCGTTGCTTTTTTCTACGGAAATCAGCACGTCTTTCCGTATCTAGAGCGATCAGCTCCATTTACCTGCCAAGAAAGTGTTGTTGTTCAGTAACCCCTTTTAAAGCAGAACTGCTCCGCTTGTGGCGGCGTTTCTGTGGCTCCGGTTACCGTGCTGTTTCTCTCACCCCGTGAATGGAAACGCCGCGCACACAGCGCTCGAAGATTTACTTGAACGTATTTCCGGCGTAATTGCTTCACTGGACCTTGCCATCAGGAGCGCTCTGTCACGTGTCTGTATTGCTGGACGCAGTGGGAGCCGTTAAGGCAAGTGCCTCAAGAGCTGTTTGTGTAGTGGGTGTGTGGGACAGCGGTCAGGGAACAGAGGGCACGGAGTTCATGTGTTGGGTTTTCTGTCTAATTAATTTTGTAACTGAAACGCAGATTTGTGTTTAGAGCAGTTGCGATTCATTAGAAAACAGATTTACTAAAATAGAGTACGCCAAGCTCACAAAACTGAGCTATTTGGACAGCATGTTTAAACACGGAAAGAAAGCCGATTGAAGAGATTTTCTTGTTTGCTTTGCCAGACATGAGTAATATGTTGATTCTGGCTTCTAACCCAGGCATTAATGAAGAAATAATTCAAACCATATTTATTGTTATTATTTTTTAGAAAAATTACAACGTGTTTGAGGCACTGACTTCCAGAAAAGCCTAAGATAATTGTTCCTAAATTCCACGAAGTGATTGTCCCTTTTAAGTCATTTTGGACTGTTTTGAAAATCCAAACCTTGATTCTTAGATTACGTAAAATTGTGACGGGTTCTAATTCCTGATTTACACAAAGTATTTTGCTGCGTGTGTGGACAGTGCTTGTTTCCTCTGTTACAGCATTCCGATTTTTACATCCTGACTCTCCTGTGATTACTAGGCGTGACCGAAACTTCCTTCGTTTTATAGAACAACTACAATTTCGATTGTAAGAAAACCTTACTGATTTGTACTTGAAAGCTGCTAAATTAAGAAAACCGAAAAATATGACAATACATTGATTTCCGGCTCCTCTGTGGGGTCTGTGAGGAATCACTGCCGGTGTGTTTCGCAAAAGCATGAATCAACGGCTGGATTAAATACCGTTCCACCCCCTTCCTCCCCCCAGAAGAGGACTGGGTAAGTTTTAACCTTTAGCCCCAACACGACGGCAAAGTAGGTACAGAGCGTTTAAATTCTACCCTACCACCTTGTTGGTTCCGTTGCTGTTTGTGAGCAGTTTCTTGTCTGGCTATAAGATACATTTAGTTGGCTCGTTCCTTCCCCCCCGAAGACTGAACACAGAAGTATTGAGCACTCGTGACTGTTCACTCAACTCCTGCTCGGATTTTGCTAAGCCAGCTCATGCCAAAGCCTGGTGTATGCTGGGCACGGCTCCACTAGGTCAAAGCCAGAGCACCACGTAGACCAGACAGGTGGCCAGCCAGTTAAAAGGCCATTATGCAGCCATGGCCTCCTGCAAAATTGCTGTCTGCTGCAGAAATTATGTTTTGTCTGGCGTTTTTGGCAGAATCTACTAACTTAGGCGAATGGAACAGACCAACCCTCCCAGCTGGAAGCTTACCTAGAAAGTTTTTGAAGTGGCTACAACAGCAGCTGGAATCTTGAGGCTTTCCTGCTTCTTGATGTGACCCAGGGGATGCCCACACTGTGATGGAGAAGGAAGGATGCGCACTCTCACCATCAGCTAGGTAAATAATTTTTTTTTTCCCTCATGAGTGCACACTATTAAGAGTTAGAGGTTACAAATTATGAAAACCTACGACTTGAATAGTGAATATATGAATTCACATGCTAGACTGGTCTGGGCAAAAAGGGATTTGAGCCCTTTTTTATTGTATGTGTTTGTTGCATTTCTTAGTGAACTCATGAAATAAAGTTTAACTCACTGAGTACTTTTTTGTCCTGTGAATTGGAGACATCCAAATGGAACATGACAGCATTTTCAGACAAATCACTTGAAGGGAAGCCACTTCCTAGGGGATACTCGCATATCTACTCATGTTCAATGAACAGTCTATGAATAAAAATAATTAATCTGATATTAATTACAGTAGAATTCTGACTAATTTTAACACAACCCGAGGCATTGCTACAACACTCCCACAGTTCCAGGAACATTCAATGTCTGTCTGTCTCACTTTTTTTCTTCCCTCCAGTCTGTACTAATCTTAAACTGCCTCAGATCAATGATGTGGTTCAACTCTAACTTATCTCTCACACGTGTTGTTAAGCTGAGCAGAAACCAACATAAATGACAATGTAATTTTTTTTTCCCCCTCCAACACACATGCTGATTGATCCGGGAGGAGAAAAAATTGAACACTTAATGCAGAAATATTTCTATTATTGTAATGTTGTAATAATTAGCTTAATGGCACTGGAAAAATTTAAAGAGCCAAAGGGGAATTCAAGCTATTCTTCACACTCACGTTTTCAAAAATGCTAAGTACCAGCTAGCAATGCATGGGATTCAGACGTACCAAACAAGGTTAAGAATCGAATTCACTTCAGTTTAAGGGGAGATTATACGCTTAATCCGTTGAAAGACATTTGAAAATTCCCGTATAGAAACACATGCATTTTTATGATGGTAAATCACTTTAAATATCTTGCCCAAGGTAAGTTACGAGCAAAAATCCATTCAGCAACAGCACGTTAGTTTCCACATTCCTTTAGTTTCCTGTTAGCTCCAGCTCTCCACTCTGTGCCGTCTGTAATACCCGTGCATTCTTGTGTTTACCCTTGGAAATAGCTGCGTCTTGTCATTTCCAAGGAGCGTGCTCGCTGGTAGCAGACTTAACAAGACTGCACAGACTAGAGCATGAAGTAGCATGTGCCAGAAGAGAAGAATTTGAGGCTAGCAGGAAACCTACTCCTGAGACTCCATATACAAGGTGTGGTTGTTAAGGGGTCCCCAAACAGGCAACAAGCTACCGCCAGGATGGGCCATGGGGAGAGTCAAGGCATCACAACTGGGATGTAGCAGCAGCCGCGGAAGAGCCCGTGAGGCAGAGCTCACAGTTCTGAACTGTGCTCTGTTGGGAGGACTGGACAAAGTTCTGTGGGAATTCAACGTGTCTCTCTTCTGTATTTATTTCATTTTAAAGTTTCAGCAGAAAAGAAACTCCTCATGCATTTTTCTGCTTGCAATAGTAGACAATGCCTGTCCTACCCCAGAAGTACTGTCTTCTGCAAAGCCTCATGCTACCTGGCTATGAACGATAAAATTATGTCCTGACAGTTCTTTCACATAGGAAGGGTGGGACTTTAGTTTGCAAGGAGGTATGTGCTGTTACTTTTTGAGCTCTTAGGTAGCTTTGGGGGAAAGAATGCAGTTTAGGCAAGAAACTGTTGTGAGTAAATTGCATAGCCTTGTTACTTTTTAGCAGGAAGGCTTAATTCTTTATTTGCAATTAGATTAATAAAAAAATAGCTCCATAAAGACTAGAACATTTCAGTTCATTTTTTCCTCATTCTAATGTAAATGTTATTGAGTCCTGAAATAATGTATTTTCCTAAATAATTTGGTAGTTCTCATACATCTTTTCTTTCCATGGGATGATCCTTCTGTGTTTCCTTAGAAGTAAATGGAAATAAATAGAGAAAGAATGCTTATTATTCGGGAGGCCAGTGGATCTGTAGTTTTTCCCCAGAAGCTGAATAAACTTAGTTATGTAATAACGTACCTGGCTTGACTCCCTTTATTTTAAGTTGAAGTGACAAATATTTTTTTATAAAGTACTATCGTGTCACTTAACACGTTTGCAAACATGATGTGTGCACGTGTAACCTGATCATTAGGATAGAATAGCTCTTATTCTTTCTTTTTAAGGGAAGGCATGTTTTGCAAGTAGGATATTTTCACATGTTGGGGTTAAAGTGTGTTATGTCCCAACATCAAAAGAAAGAAATATTTTTAAGGCTTAGGGAGATAACTGCAAATTCAGTTTGACCTATTCAATAACTTAAATTGACTTTTGTGAGAAAGTCATATTGGTAGGTGACTGAGATGTATTAAGGTCTCACAAATGCAAACATTTGGGACATAAATGATGTGATAATGTTTTCATTTCAATAATGTATGACTGTGAAATTTTTCATGTATGGAATTAAATTGATTCTTTACTTCCTCTATTAGTTACATCCCCCAGAAGGAGACCTGAGGGGTGAATTTTATGATTCAGAGTGATAGTTTCTGCCCTGTTTCTTGCTTGTTCCTGAAGAGAAATGATTTATGTCTTTATTTTCTCTTACTGCCAATACCAATTCATACTGAGCCAATGGAAACATTTCTGTCAAAATATACTGCCATCAAAGAACACTTTTATCGTAACGTAACACAACATAACATAAACCTTTGATGCAATTCTTTTTTGCGGAAGCATTCAAAAGTTTCTTTTTTCTGCTTTAGCAGAGAACACAGTTCAAAACTCAAAGGTTGTTGCTCAGCAGCTTCTGCTGTTGAGCTTTTCTGTCTGTCATTTTTCTCAGCCCATTCACTGTTTGCCCGTTCTGGATTGCGGAGGAATGGAAAGAAAGTGGAGCTTTTTCTACTTATGGGCGCTTCAATCAGTTCCCATCTCTGTCTTCCAGCTGAAGAGCCTGGGCATTAAGAGATCAAATGGTCTCACTGTTAAAGACTGAGGCAAAGGCGGCATTCAGGACCTCAGCCTTTTCCTCCTCCTGGGTCACAATGTTTCAACCCACATCCAGCAGAGGATGGAGATTCTCCTTAGCCCTCCTTCTACTATTAATGTGTTAATAGAAACATTTTTTACTGTCTTTTATGGCAGTGGCCTAATCTGGCCACTGTTCTAGTTGGGCTTGGACCTTTCTAATTTTCTCCCTGCGCAGCCTCACCAGATCTTTGCAGTCCTCCTGAGTGTTCTGCCCCTTCTTCCACAGGCCATAGACTTTCCTTCTCTTCCCGAGCTCCAGCCAGAGCTCTCTGTTCAGCCAGGCTGCTTTTATCCTCCGTCGGCTTGTCTTACGGCTCACCGGGACAGCCTGCTCCTGCACCTTAAAGATTTCCCTCTTGAAGGATGTCCAGCTTTCCTGGACTCCTTTGCCCTTCAGGACTGACTCTGTCTGGGGGACTCTGCCAACCAGTCTCCTAAACAGGCCAAAGTCTGCCCTCTAGAAGTCCAAGGTGTCAGTTCTACTGACTGCCCTCCTTACTTCCTCAAAAAGACCGGCTATGTATCTTCTTCAAGATACCCATTACAAGCACAAATGAGGCAACATCTCTGTACTCAGAAGAAGAGAGACAACACAACGTGAAACTAGATGTCCCTCCCCACGCTCCATGCTCTGGATCTAGGAGTCATCATGGCTTGGCTTCGCGGACGAAGATTTGGGAAGGGCTTTAAACGTGAGTACACCCTTCAAGCCTGCGCGGTGGATTTTTTAGGTGAGGCGCAGCGTGCGCGAGACTGGCCCCACCCTTTACACCTGAGGTTCATCTGCCAGGGCCTAGCGAGCTTGGACGGTGACAGCGAAGTCCTCAGGTCGTAGGTTTGGTTAGAGTATCCTTCTCTTAGATGGATGGCCTTACAGGGCTAAACGAGCTCCATCTGCCCGGGTTTGGAGTTAGAGTTGTCCTTCTCCTAGGATGGTTGCCCAAAGGCTAGTGAGCCCATCCTGCCCGTGGACACACTTTGTCTGACCCTTCAGTTGAGACCTGTCTGGCTTGGGAGACCCTACCGGAGGCATCTGCCACCACCAGCATAGCTCTCAACTTCACAAGGGCACGCAAGCTCTTTCCCCACGGCAAGGGGGTGCCCGTGAAAGAGGGATCTAGGAGTAGGGATATGTGATAAAGCCGTTTTGCGTTTCCTAGTAAATGCCAGCCCTTCATGGCTAACTGGATGGCTTCTCGGTGCAACGTGTTATTGTTCTGTCCCAAATGAAAACATGCTGGATGGAATGAGGAATGTAGGGCTAAGTGCCAAGAAAAACATTCCTCTGGCCTAAGAACCTGCCACCACTCAGCACCTGTCCGGGTATGAATTGAGCATTGTAGCAGTCGATCCACTGCAGTCTGACTGATAGATGTGTGAAATTCTTGGCTGTGTGTTCTCATTACTTGAGCACCCTCCTGGGAAAAAACATATGGCAGCACATTAGCTTAACCCCTTTTGTGGATAACAGCAGCCTAGAGGAGGGCTTGCTCGCTTTCTTTTCCTGCTTTTGTTTGTGGAAATGAGGACAGGTAAAACACCTGCAAGTGAATGGAAATTCACTTTAGGTTAGAGGCGCTGGAGGATGGTGTCAACTGGGAAACAAAGAATGGTGGAGAGAGAGAGAGGGACCCAACCTAGAAGTGTGCAGTATATTCAGTTCAGGAAAAGATCTCAGCATTTGCTTCTCAAGGGGCAATTCTAATCGTAACTGCTCAACAGTGGTGATCTGTGACCGAGGAATGATCTGCCATGGAGGGCAAGGAGGCCCAACTGCAAGAAAGGCTGAAACGGGCTGGAAGCAGGAATGTCAGAGACAGAACAGGCTCCTTTTGAGAGAGTGAAGTTACCCTTGGTAAAGACATAGGAAACAACATCAGCATTGTCTTGTAGAGCATTCTGGAATACAAGCACTTGGGGGCCCAAGCTCAGGGATTACCTTTGGGCAGCAGAGCTGGGCTGGGGGATGGACCTAGGGCTGGGCTGACTTGCCCCATGCAACTGCTCTTGGGATTGGTGCTGATGCAAGTGTGTGTAAGGAATCTGCTTGGGATGCATCTTTGCAGACTCCAAGTACAACCGTGTATTGTGGTAGGACTCTCCCCAGCGCACTGTTCATTTTTTTTTTCTTTTTATATTTACCACAAATGTATGTTTAATTCACCTCGAGGGGTAACATTAAAATTCCCCAACAATTCCCTTCTCTATTTGATTCTTTCTGTTGTTCAGCAGTAAACGTGAAACAAACAGTTAATAAATAGTATGCTGGAAAATTCTGGAGCTGGAGGCAGTGTAATTTCACCTGTCTGATCCTACTTTAAGAATCCTGATGGATCTGAAGTGATCTACAGGTGTCAGCCATTCTCCATGGAAAGCTGTGTGAGAACTGCTTTAAAGAAAACAGTTGAATAAAATACAGAAAAAGTTAAGGCTATAAGACTTAGCGATAGGCAGATTGTTTGCATTGCGCGAGAACTCCCATCATTGCTCTCTTCCCCAAACGCGATCTGAACTCTGAAACTTCAAAACTCAGTTTGTCAGATACACATACACATCCCTTTATATTTTTTTAACTTTTGAATTACTCTGAAAGCAGAACACGAGAAATACAGAACAAGATATTCTTCTATTTCTTAAGCAGCCTGAGGCAGGATATAAATAAATAGGTGGAAAGCCTCATAAATCTTGAGATGAAATGGCACCTTCACGAGAGGTTTCTCATCAGATGCGCCACTTCAAAATCCAGACTTCATAGATTTGAGCCATATACGAGTCTGAATTTTAAAAACTAGGCTTTTCTAAAGTTTTCATGAACTTCGTGAGTTCATCATTGTGGCTGACTCTTGTTAAAGCAAGAGAGCTCTCCAGCTGGCTCAAGTGAGACATGAGCTCTCACTTACCCTGGAGGAGCCTCTCTTACTTACCTGACCATACACTTCACATCATTACACTCCAGATGATAAAGTTAGGCTCTATCAAACCATCTTTCCCTGCCTTGTTTTGGTGTGGTTTCTTTTGTTTGTAAGAGACCTTCTTGTTGCTTACCTGGGTGGTTTCATGGTTAGTGTAGAAAACAAAAATTACAAGATGCGCATATCAGAAAAGTAGAAGAACGTAAGTTCTCCATATGTATTCCATTTGCCTACACGTTTCCATCATCCAGGATTAATTTCACTTTTATATGTATTTTCTTTTATATATCATGTAAGAGATTAGTCTATGTTACAGATTTTTTTCCTTTTTGCAGTTCATGTCAGCTACAGAAATTCTAAAAAACTGCAAAAGGATGATTTCAATACAGGCACTATATTTGCCCTGTGACATCCAGAGCCCTTGCATCAAAACTGCACAATCGTAGGAACAAACTGCTGACACGGTTCGTACTTAAGGTGCAGCTGCTGCTGTATCCTGTGCTATGGTTGATTCTTTAAGCAAGGACTTGATGAGACAATTAACAATGGAAAAGCTTCAGAGTTTCAGTCTGGATAAGTTCTCACAAGGTTTACATGCTTACCCAAAGCTTATCTTTGGTCTCAAAATTTGTGCCGGAAAGGGCACCAACATAAACTCTCAAGATTTATGAGGCTCTGTGCTTCTGTTCTGAGTGGAAATATTAAGAGAGCAGCTTTTCTCTGAATTCAGAAGATTAACTGATGTTTTAAAATGGGTATGAGGTATTAAATCACATTCTCCTCTTAAACAAGCTGTTTGAGTTTTCCAGGATACCGTATGGTTAAGTTTGCCAGGATGGTTATTCTTGCTTTGCTCATCCACACTAATAGTGGTTTCTGGTGAGAAAATATTGGTGGGTTTTTTTTTTTTTGTTGTTGTTGTTAAAAGGATAACATATTAGTAGCCAGTGATGTGGCGCACTCATTACAGGTGATTGGCACCTAGAGCCTAGTACGTTATGATCACAGCGGTTCTACAGGACACTTACTTCCCTTCTTTTTAAAAAAAATGGAAGCGCAGCGGAAGAGGTCGTGAGGAAGAAAAGGTAAGCAGGAGATTTCACATGGAAATCCTCCCACAGTTACCTGAAATTTGTCATGTATGATATGTTCCGTTTCTCACACCATCATGCGGATTCCTTGGCTGAGTAATCGTAGTGTATGGTGAGATAAGGAGCTTGGTAGGCTGGAAGGTTACTTCCTCAGTAGAACAGGAGTTATGGAGTAGATTTGTTAAGTATAATTTACACTGTAAATACCAGTCTGAATGCATGTTCTGAAGAGGCATCCCTATTGCTCACACAGCACCCTCTGAGAGCCACAGCCACAAACACAGAACCCTGTTGGGCTGTTTAAAGGAACTCTGTCAAGTTAACTGAAGGACGCGTGGCATACCTTCTCAGTGCTGAGTAGTCTTTTGGACAGCCATTGCAGGATACTTATAATCCTGTCCGTGGTACTCAGAGACCAAACTCTCTAATTGTCTGCATAATATCAAACATAGAGAGACTTCCTCCTTCTAGTACATGCGGACGTATGTTGAGAGTGAGTATGAAAGGCAGATAGATTTAACAGAGCCTTTGTTCTCCCGTTGTAATTCTGCATGAGGAGAAAGGCTGACATAATGTTCTTTGAAAAAGTAGGCTCGTGACTGCTTGAATTTACTGTAACCAGCCTGTTCTCTGTCAAAGCACTGTAATGTGCTTTTGAGATAAGTCACACGTGCTACACAATGAATATTCTGTGGTGTACAGAGGTGGATGCCTGGTGTGCAAGTAATAAACTTCATTTGTAGTTAACACCGCTGACTTCTATTGTTTGCCTTCTTGCATATATCTTGACAAATTAAAAAATTCTGAATGATGTAGTCTTCAAATACAGTTTGTTACTTGATGGTGAAACAGAAGTGGCACTGGTACAACAGGTTTGTGCCGGAGTATTTGCAGGACATGTATGTTGGCACACACGAGGAATATACCTATGAAAGAATCTCAGTGACACTTGCTCTGGAGCTTTCCACTGTTTGAAAACTTTAAAAGTGGCATGGGAGTCCAAACAAACAAAGAAAAAAAAGGAAGATAGGATGTTATATATCACTAATTTAATTTAGAAAAAGGAACAACCTAGGAGGCTTTTTCTTCTTGGAGTAACTACAGAACAACTTACTGCTTTGAGATCTGTGATGAAGCCGGTGTAAAGCATTCAAGATCACCATAATGCACAATCTCAAGACCAGCTCTGGTAGAAGTGAGTAGACTGTAGCAAACAAAATATTGATTATTGTTAAAAGACTCTTTTTCGATCAAGCTTGTCTGTGTTTCAAAATTTATTTTAAACACTCAAGTCTGATATAGACTTCTAACTGTTTTTATGGATTACTCTGTTGGTTAGGCTGTTGGCTCGCAAGGGAAATTTAACCTATTTGTACTGAGGTGTTTTGGATTTCAAAGTATTCCACAGCATCTAAGAAAGACATTGTGAAAATAATTCAATTAAAATTAGGAGAGAGAATTGCAGATGTTTTATCAGTCTTGAAATAAGCCTCTGCCTGAGGCACAACTGAAATAGCACCATATTTCAGAAACTGTCTTCTAAAAGGTTCTTCAGAGACTTCCGGCCTTATTCAGAGGAAATAATGTTCCTGCTGTGAGTAAGGATTGGCATTAGATTCTATACTGTAACACCGGTGCTTTGAAATTACAAAATGTATTAAAGGACACTGGTTTAAAAATACCGGTTTTATGCTTCTGCATTCGGATTTATTGTTTTGTATAAACCCAAGGCTTTCGACGTAATCACTCATGACTTTGCAAAGCTGGATTTCAAGAACATTGAATCACCTTATATAGACTGGATATCTGATCGTTTTGCCGAGGATAATTGTACTACTGTAACACCTGCCAGTACTACAACAAAAAAAATACCCGTGATGTATCTTTATTGATTGTCTGATGGTAGCTCTCATTCCTGCGAGCGAATGCTTTCTAATGCAGGCTGGGATGCTGTTGGCCTTCTTTGCCGTGAAGTTGCATTGGTGACTCTTGGTCAGCTTGATGTCACCAGGACCTCAAGATCTTTCTCTGCAGAGGTGCTCTCCAGGGTTTGGCCCCCAGCCTGTGTTGGTGCCTGGGGTTGTTCCTCCACAGGTGCAGGACTTGGCATGTCTCTTTGTTGAACTTCGTAAGATTCCTTCTAGCTCAGTTCTCCAGCTTGTCCAGATCCCTTTGGACGGCAGCACAGCCATCTGGCATATCAGTCACTTTTCCCAGTTTTATGTCATCTGCAAACTTGCCAAGGGTGTGCTCTATCCCATCATTTAGGTCATTAATAAAGATTTTAAACACTATTGGCCTCAGTGTTGACCACCGAGGTACACCGTTAGTGACTTGCTTCCTAGTAGACTTCGTGCCACTGATCAGAACCGCTTGGGCCTGGCCATTAAGCCATATCATGTGACATCTAAATCATTGAACAGCTAATATAAACCCAAATGAAAATTAGCATTTTTTTATATATCCCTTTGAGAAGAATCTAACTGTTGAGTATATAGACCTAGGTGTTTAACTGTCACCTAAGACAAGCTGTACAAAGTTAAGTTCGAAATGTAAATCAAGTTAAAATGTTTCTTATTCTGGCGAAATTTCAGGTATAAGGATTAGTTTTATGTGACATTTTAAATTTTACAGTCTCCTGCCGATGCTCTTTTTCACTTTCTTTTACATTAAATCATGCCGCACAGATAAGGAAATTGAATGTTGGCTTCCACATCTTGAATGGATCCTATAAGGACTGGATTAGAGTTATTAGGTTAGTAGAATAACTCTGCATTTGTTTTGCATGAAGGAGTTGATTTAGATATCTACCTTTAGGAACGAATCCAGGGTTATCAATCAATACTCCTTGCAAAGGGTGATTTCAGGCACATTTCTCTCTGTCTTGACTGCTATTAATCGACTCTGTATCAAGTGTCCCACGTCTTACGGTAGAGATCCCCAGTGCTTAAACGTGGCCTTTGAGTCAACAGGAACAGGACAACACCAACCTTTGTTTCCCCAAATTCCCTTTGCTTACCTAGTTCTGTTTGGGTGCTCTGAAGCATTTACCATACACTCTGAGAAGGAAAAAATACTCCATTGCGTTGGGATATTACAGGGTTCTGCATGGAAATAGAGTTCTTAGTATTAGGTTCTTGTTAATTGAGAGAAGTGTAAAGCTTTTAGGAATACCAGTTGTTTCAGGGCTCACAAGGATAAAGCGGAGATCAGAGTGCTTCTGTGACAACGGGCTATGATAGAACCCCCTGGTACGTACATGTGTTCCTGTGAGGTTGTGGTTTGCAGTAACAGTGACAGGTAACAAACCTAAGCAGTAAGCGAAGCACTCAGTTCCCAAAACAACTTTCAAAATACAATTCTCTATTTGTAGAAATGGTTATCAACTGGTAGAGCTCGCTGAAAACTACAGTTTGTTAGCTTTGGAAATTCAGCCTGGAGAAGCGAAGGCTGCGGGGAGACCTGACTGTGGCCTTCCAGTGCTAGAGAGGGTTTATAAGAGAGATGGAAACAGTCCTTTTTTAGCAAGTCCTGTTGTGACAGGACAAGGATGGAATGGTTTTAAATGGTTTTAAACTAAAAGAAGGTAGATTCATACTAGATATAAACAAGACTTTTTTTTACAATGAGGGTGGTGAAACACCAGAACCCAGTGAGGTGGTAGAAGCCCTATCCCTGGGAACATTCAAGATCAGGTTGGACAGTGCTCTGGGCATCCTGATCTAGTTGAAGGTGACCCTGCTTACTGCAGGGGGTGTTGGACTAGAGGACCTTTGAAGGTCTCTTCCAACCCAAAGCATTCTATGATGCTATGAAATAGTCTACTAAGAAACTGATCACAATGCAAAACACCCATCTTTATATCTACCATGTGCTTAATCTGGATGGACAGTCGAGTTCTTTGGCTTCAGTTAATACAGAAGCTAATTTTAGGAACTAATCACCAGTCATGTGAAGACTGCCGGGTGCTGAAGTGAGGTTAACTAAACTTGAACATTACAATCTGAAATATTCGATAGAAGAGAAAGCATGAATGACTTGCAAGGGTAGCCACAAATCCTGTAGAAATCTTATTTCTGGATAGGATTAGAGAAAGATGGAGACAGAAACTCTGACTCTTTAGAGAATGGGAATAAATCCAGATAAGAGATTGAACTTCATCATATCCAGATGATGCACCTTCATATATCATTGTAATCAAAGCCACATCTGGAATGGTTCTTTGACAGAGGTCACAGAAGGAACTCTGTCAAGTTAGCTAAAGGAAGCATGGCATACCTTCTCAGGTTGGGGCTGGGGATTTATTTGGTGGCATATGGGAGCTGCAGATGTTCTGCCGTCTGTAATGAGGCATTTTTTATATGGGTGAAGTACATCCTTAGAGAGGTTCTGCATTGAAGGCTGCAGTTTTTAGAAAAACTCACACTTTGTTGTGGCGGAGTGTATTTCTTGGCAGGTTTGTAGTTCATGGATGATCCTGGAATATCAAAGTGCTATAAAATAGACAAGTATATGGCTTAGACACTCAGCTGGTTAAAAGGACCATTGGCTACAAGGAACTACCTACTTCTGTTTCATCTGGGAATGGGGCCTTTAGTTTTCCCGAGAGATTCCCCAGACTGTTTCGTTTGGTCATTACATGCAGCTACCCGCAGTGTAGGATGCTGGCCTCTGCTATATAACCTTCCTACCTTGCCTTGTTTGTTGGGTTTTTTGGGTATTTTTCCCTCCTACTGCTTTGCTGCTTCTGTTTTGTGTTTTAAAGATCTTCTGTCTCCCTGCTCTGTTTGTGATTCTCTAAGATAAGTTTTGCAAGGTACGAAGTAGTCTAGGTTCAGAAATGGGAGAGGGTCGTAATGTTTCCAGAAACACTACATCAATGCATCTCTCTTCCCTGCTCTTTTTTTGCGTTGTGCTGTCTTCAGACATACTCTTCTATTCTATCATGTGGTCCACTGAAAATGCTTTATAGGAATTGGGACTGGTTTGTGAGGCTTCTAGAGGGGAAAAGGTTACTTAATGCAAATGGTCAAGAAATAATCCCATAAGCAACTCTTAAATTATCTAAGCAGATGATCATACTTGTAAGTTTATAAATGTTGCTTCTAGCAACTATGTGATAAATATTTTTAGAGTTGAAAGTTCAGAAGAAAATTTCCTTTGAAATATTTTTTGGTAGTGAATTTAATTTTTGAGTCTTTCATATTTAATACTTTAATATTTTAAAGCGTATTTTAGATCTTCAAAGAACAAATTAAAATTAACTGTACAAAACCAAATCCTGTAAGTATTTCAGTTTGGAACAGAAGAAGTGAGGAAGCACATAACTTTCTCTGAAAATGGGTAAAACTTGTCTTACATGGGTAAATAGAAATTGATGACAAATCAGTACGGAAGTATCATTGCTGATATATTTCTGCGGCCATTAATTCAACAATGCAGACTTGCATAATTTAGGATTTTATATTCTGCAAATATCTTAGAATTAGAGAATAATTCAGGAGGTCTCTAGTCTACCTTTCTTAAAGAAATACTCCAAGGATGGAGACCACATAGCTTTGCTGGGCAACATATTCACTGTGCAACTCTTTGTGGTTCTAATTCTTCCCTGTGTCACACTGGAACTTCCTGTTTCTGTTTTTGGTCACTACTTCTCATCTTCCCACCACAGACCTTCAGAAAGTGCCTGGACCTGTCTCTTTGATGACCTACCTGTAGGTATTGGGGGACTGACTACCTGAAGCTGAAGCTGTCTCTTTTCCAGGCTGAACAAGCTCCAGTCCCTCAGCCAATCCTTACACGCAAGCGCTCCAGCACCAACTATCCTGGTGGTCCTCCACCGAACGTGAACCTGTTTATCAACATTCTTCTCTTCATGGCAGGGAGTGGGTGAGCAAAACTGGATGGAGTACTCCGAGTGCTAAGTAAAGGGAAACAACTTCTTCCCTCAGTCTACTGGCCGCCCAGTGCGCTATTGGTCTTCCATGACGCCAGGGTATGCTGACAGTAAAAGCATTCTTAGTTCTACACTAAACAGTAATGTCTTCATTTTTAGAGCGGTGTCAAAAACTAAAGTTAGTAGTATTAAAAGCAATCCTATCTCTGCTCCCTAGAAACCCAGCTTCCAAAGTCATAAACAACCAAGAATCGCACTTTTTTCCTACTGTGGACGTTCTGTGTACGTGCCTATGTATCTATAATAGGAAGAAATAGTACCGGTTTTGTAACTAACTGATGGATCTTTGCCACACCGTCCATTCCTTCCCATCTCCATTTTATGAAGATGTCCATTTATTTTACTTGATAATCAAGAAATACGGTACAACTTCAGTGCTTAGTTAAACACCAGCATTTGGACAGCCAGGATTGCAGCTCTTCGATTCTCAAATAGGCTGTGATGTTTTCTAGTGGTCGCTCCTTTCTTTTTTCTTTTTTTTTCCCCTGTGGTGTGTATTTTCTCTGTGTGTGTACAGAATTGCTTACAGAACCACAGTATTACATATACACAGTAATTTAAACGGGCAAATGTGTTTTAGCATATTATGGCAGCATTTCCCAGAATGTTGTAATATTGTCATGTCATAGTAGGTGCAGCTTAATACAGAATAGATAACGTGTGACACTACCCTGGGCATCAGCTGTAGGATTCATAGATCTCACATCAGGTCTATTGTGTATTTTTATCACCTGTCATTGTTTCTGGGCAGAGAATTGAAAGGAACAACAACAACAAAAAGTCCAACCCCAAGATTAATTTGTTAGTTTCTTTCCCATTTATAAATACATTTTGGGAAACAGTAAATGCTTGCTTATGATAACTATTAAAATTCTAATTGGGAACATATTATTACTAGATAATTATGATTAATATGCTGTATTGAATGAAGTTATAAATCTGTATTTTTCCCTAATATTCTTTTGCTAGTGTGTTGTAAAATGTCCTTGCATATAGATTACCAAGATGCAAAACTCCTTCCAGCACCACATTTACAAGGAAGGTATATCACAAGAGAGCGTGGAAAAGAGTGCTGTTCTTGCAAGCGCTTGTGCGAGTCCTTCCCCACAAGCCTGAGACTAGTCCAAGTGACTTGAAAGAGACTGTTCAAAAATGTATGTGTTTGAAGTTAAGTGTGTGTCCAGATGTTGGCAGAAGTGAGGCTTGCATTGGGCTTGTTTTGTTCAAACCCTGCTCTTGTAGAAGACAACTGGAGCCCCTCCATATGGACAAACGCCATGAAATGCTAAAAGTAACGGAAACCAGGGATGAGTCTAAAGGAGTGTTTAGAGAGAGGGAGAAAAAAAATTAGGGAGAGAGAAAAAAAAATACATTTATATATACAAAATTGCCAAGTTTTTTTTAAGGACTGCCAGTATATCACCTTGTTTACAGCGAACTTTTGGTGTTCAGGTTTTCCTTTTAGAAATAAATCAGAGCAAAAGGAACACGGCGACACATTCTCACATTCTGAAGTGCTGGGGAAAACCTCTTTGGGAAGTACAGAGAGCTTTCTCGTGCATCAGAGAGGGAAGGGAATGCTGATTTAACGCAGCATACCTTTTTATTTAGCTCTTGAGCTTGCCATCCCTGCCAAGGTCCAGCTATACGGTAACTGAACACACTAGCATCTGCAACGTCGTAAAACCCCGTTAAACAGATGTAATTCCCAGCATAACTTAGCTCTCGCCAGCACTTTTTGTTGCATTCCACCGAGCCCGAACAGGAAATACATTCCCTTCGGTCTAAGAGTTCAGGAAGAGAACGAGCCTCTCTTTGTAGCACAGAGCACAAGGAGACCTTCATGGCTTCAATTAACGCGTCAGCGGCAAAGCAAATGGCCAGTACTCTCCGCGTGTCAAAAATGGAGTAAATTTATTGATTCCTTTTGATCTGCATATTTGATATTTTTCCTCTCGCAGGTTTTAGGCAGGGGATCATCAGAACGCTTTCGCTAGTGCTCTCGCTGTTTTTGTTCAGTACATATTCACTGAAGTCAGGATCTCCAACGTACATCTCGTGAGCAACTCCAGTTGGGGTTTTAATGTTACTTTTCTCTGTTTAGAGTGTGCAAAAATGCGGAAAAATGCCTAGCGGATTTTTTAAAAGCACTTTGTCATTGAATGTTCAGTCAACACCAAATGCCTCAGAAAAACCCTTCACAGATTTTACACACAGATCTTAACCACAGATCTTGTGCGTGGTGCGTGTTATTTTGGGGAGACGTAAGAAATTATCCCTGAAGATTAAGAATGAACTTGTACCTTTGTACAAACCTGAAATGGAACCTTTTTCATGGTTGAAAAAGTTAGTTTGTATTTTACTTATTTATTGTATTTAATTTCTTCTTGTAACTCTGCCCTTCCTGTTTTGAAACAGGCCTGGAAATGGAAATAGTGAAATATTTGCAGAAATGTTATTCTTTAGTCTATTTTTTTGGCTTGAGGAAACCACGAAGGGCTGGAAATCCTAGGAGAAAACCAGCTCTTGTGAAAAGTTGTCAGCCATGTTTCCAGATGTAGAGACTTATATTAAAAAAAAAAATAATTCAGAATTTATCCAAATTTATGAACCTACTGGATTTTAGCTACCAGTCATTCATTGCAAGGTTCTTGAATTTGCTTGAATTCTTGCTTTTGGCTTATACAAATCAGCAGAAAGGGTGTGTTGCTCTATGTTTTTACAGCTTTTGACGCACCACTTAACAGCAAGACTAATGTCCAAATTAAGTTATGACAAAAGACTGCAATACATTAATTCAAAGCAGATCCAAAATTTAAATCTGCCTGGAAGAAATTTTATAATCTCATAATCTTCCAAAAATCCTTTTTTTTTTTTAAATCTGGAGGAGGGACAAGATGGTAAACAAGGGTGTGTGTATGTGCATGTGTATAACTCAAATCCATTGAATATTTTATTGTGTGCAAGTCTGGGCTTGACTAACAAAGCTGAACTTTCTCTTTGATTTTACTTAATCTAAATTAGCAGAATTAGAAATTTCCCTTTTGTTTGTGACCTAAGTAAGTTCTTTCAGTTACTCATTTGAAATTTTCTACTATTTATCAAAAATGCTTAGGTACTGCTATATTTGACCCATTTGAACATTGTTTTTTGTTTAAGTGATCTTTCTGTTCAATACCAGGACATATTATTTATTCCACCAGTGGGTGTAGTAGGTAGAAAGAATACCTATGTTCTGAATTCGATTAACGGCATAATTTATTTTTTATTTTTTATGAACAAGTTCTTCTGAAAAGGATATTGCCTGTAAGCTTACCTATAATGTGCAGCATCCACTAAATGGGTGTTTTGTCAGAAATTCTAGGCTTATCTGTGCTAAACACTTTTGAGAACTGAGTTTTAGAGGAATACTGCAGCATTTTGTCGCAGTAGTTATTTGTTCTTATTAGCAGTACGCCTTTTTAAACCATTCGGTCTTTATGTTGCAGGACAACAGGGCATTTGCTCTATGACACTTGTGAAATATTTTTCAGATATAGCAGTAGTTTTACTTAGAATTTTGTTTTTTAGTATTTTATTTTCGTTATTGTGGTGTTGGTTTACAGTGAGCTGGTAAGCTCAGTCTTTCCAGTTGCCTGTAATATTATCTGTACACGCAATCAGTTATGCTAATCACCACAATTATAACCGGTTGTGTCTATAACTCATGCTTACTGCTTAGGTCTATAGTAACTTAACTTATGTCATGACCAAGCTAGAGCCCAGCACTCCGCTCACTGAGACATTAAACCGTCATATGCGCTGAACTTGAAGCAGAGAGCATGAATGGAGTGGGGCACCAAGCGGCGGTGCTCCAGCCACGCAGCCGCAGACCTGGTGGGATGATGCCGACCCTCCCGGGTGGGGAGCGGGGTGGGAGTGCCCCATAGGATGGCTGTGCTTTTGTCGTCTGCCTCGGTGGTGAGTTCAGTCCAGCTCAGGGCAAGAACAAGAGTGAGCTTAAATTACCTTTGAGACTGTTCTGTAAAACGATCATAAACCTGCTGTGTTGTTTGTACAGGGCGAGGAGGAGGGAGCAAGCTGATGCTAGTGCCAGCTGAGGCAAGAGGGCTGGTGCAGCACGGAGCAGAGCAGCTGGCTGTGTCCTAACGCCAAGGATGCTTTAAACTCACGCCTGCCTTTTCCCACTGGAAACATCGAGAGGTGTTCCTGCTGCCAATTACAGGTAAAAGAAAGCGCTGCCATTGCTCCTCCGTGCTTCCCAGCCTTTGTACATCCGTGCCCAGCAGAGCCTGCTATGGCAGTGAATTAGCGAGGAGGCGGTTTCACATGCAGGGACGTCGGATATCCGCGGTCTTCGGCAGACGGAGGGGAGCGGGAAAGCCGTATGAGCCAACCATGCTCACCCTTGGCTGCCAGCTGAGTGCCGTGCTGGGGAAGGGGTGTAGGAGATGGGTTTGTTTTCCCTGCACTATTGACCATATGTCTTGCTGTTTGACAAGACTTTTTTTTAAGATTATGCATTTATCTTACCAGGCCTTCAGCGTACGAAAGAGGAGAGAGGAAGAATGTCAGAAACTCCAGCAAGAGATGAAGTATCTCCAGCAGTAACTTTGTCTCACTGTAATTAAGTTCTAGTAATTTTTTTAAAGAAATGAATGTCTAGGGCAGAAATCTCAAACCTTTTAGGCTCAGAATTCTGTGATGGGACTGGAGTGCTGCGGAAATATCGTGGAGGCTTCATGCAGGTCTCTTAAGCCCCTGGAGGCAGTCTGTGTGTGAGACTTTCTTGACTGAACATGATGTTCAGGTGGTATTTTCATTTATTTAATAACAGTGTTAGTCTTCCAAGTCTGGTGTGCTAAGCTGCACCAATTAAATGATTTTTTTTTTCTTTTTGTCCATAAGGTTCTAATAAAACTCACTTAGGATTGAGACAGTTAAATCCATTTACCTTTCCCATCATTTAAATAAATGGCGGACATGGTTAAAAAATAAAAGGAAAACTTACTGACATTTAGAGTGAAATGAAAGCTTGCATCACAGAATTATAAGGCTAAGAGGGGCTGTATATTGGTTAATTGATTTAATATACTACAAAAGTAGCTTTGGTTTCTCTCTACTTGCTCTTACTTGATTTGGATCAAAGCTCTCAAACACTTTGTGCCTTGAAGGAGTAATGAATTTACCGTCACCTCCTCAAAAGAATCTGTCTTGGCTCGCATAATTTTAAGAACATGATCTAACACGTAACACAAGTGATATGAATTCCTTTCAGGAATTGTTTGTGTAATCCTTCCTTTTTTTTTTTTTCCCGTGGTCTATAGTAAAAATGGACACTGCAGGGGTAAAAAGCTTCTCTTCAGATATCATATGTGACTAAGTTGTTAGTGCATATATTCATATGCATTTTGAGTTGGTTCATCAACATTGTAAATTCACTAAAGAGACTGAAATGGTGTTGAATTCATGTTTCACGTTTCTTTCCCAGACTGAAAGGTTGGTGGTATACTCTGCATCATCTTTGCTCTGCTGTGGTTTAATGAGATTTTTTAAAAGTTGTATTTGTGGTAGAAGGGCGAGGGGTGGATTGTGCGTAAATTGTCCATTTTCACTCGGTATTGTGATCATGTTATTTTGATTTTGGTGTGGGAAAGTCTTTTTTGTTGATGTGAGTGAAGTTTGTGAAGATCGTGTGATTAATGTAGATTATAGTGATAATTCTTAAAATACATGATTTACAGAGGTGAGGGGGGTAACGTGTTGGGTTTGTGCCTGGTGGGTGTTTGGTAGCAGTGGTGGGTGCTACTGGTGTGGCTCCTGTAAGAAGCTTTGAGAAGCTCTCCCAGCTCCCAGTTGGACCCTCCTCTGGCCAAGGCTGAGCCAATCAGTGTCTTTGTGGTAACATATTTAAGAGGGGGAAACCTGTTGGGTGAGTTGCTTTGTGCAGGGAGTCCTTCTGTTTCGAAGAGGAGTGAAACCTGGGAAAGACAATGGTGTGGACACCCAGGACGGTGAGGAGGAGAGGGGGAGGCACGCTGGAGCGGCCATTCCACTTTGGCCCCTGGTGAGTTGGCAGGCTGAGCCCTTGCAGCCCGCAGAGCTCCACAGCAGAGAAGAATCCCATCGGCAGCCCGTTTAAGTTAAATTGGTTTTGTTCCCCCAAGACGAGTCTCTCTTTTGACCATAACTGGTGAGTGAGCCTCTAGTCTTGTGTTATATTTTCTTCTCCCCATCCCACCAGAGCGGGGTAGGAGCGAGCAAATGGCAGTATAGTTTTGCTCTTGGCTGGGTGGGCATAAGCCATGACGTCTAGGAAGATTTTTTTTTTCCATTTTTGTAACATCAAACTGGTGAGACTCCGGAACATTTCATCCTGTATGAGCCTCAAGCCTCAGAGAGGTCAAATAATATATATGCTCACATTTTAAAAAAAAAATTAATCACCGTAAAACCTTTCACATTTTGTTAGTGTTTTCCAAACACCTCTTGAGAGAGAGGATTTAAAAACCAAGGCAACATTTATTATTTAGGGATGTCCTCCCTGCAATGAAGAAGAATTTGACCTTGTTCTTGCTCAAATGAGACATTTTTACTATAATTAAATATACTTGAATTTATGTAATTAAAATTCACAATCCAACTTCTCATCTGTTTCACATTTGTAATAATTTTCAAGGATGTTCAAGTTCAATAAATGATATGGAGAAGTAATTTGTCTTCGTTGTGAGGGAATAGATGAACTGCAAGAACCCCATATAGCAATATACCCTGAAAAGGAAAGCATTTGCTCACTGTATCTGACCAATAATGTAAAATTTAATGGATGAGAACGGTGACTTCTGTTCTCTTAATGCTGGTTTTATAAGGCAGAAGGTCTAGATGTTGGATTTTTGGGCTGCTCAGGTATGGCTTACATTCTGTGGAGAAAAGCATGAGCAGAAGGTATCCGATAGTGATTTACTCAGCAAATTGTTATCTGCAATTTGGTTTTTTAGTTTATCACCTATTTAACTACCCTTCAGGAGGGAAGAAAACCACCCAAACCACAAAAAAAACCCATTTCGTTAAAAGAAGGTTTATAAATAGATTCATCCCACTTAATTTTAACAGAAGTTTTTCAGCTTTGGCCAACATTAGGGAAAATACTTACATGAATTTTCATTTAAATAGCTATTGCTGAAAATTTACATGATGATGTCAAATTAAAGTCCAGCATTTTTTTTTTCCTAAGTCAAAATAATTTTTCAGTAATAATACTTATCCTAAATCTGCTATCTAATTGTTATGGTTTTGAGAACAATTTTTGCTATTTGTTAAATACAATCTTTCCTTTTTGCTCTTGCATATAATGTAAATTTACTCCCAAACAAAAGAAAAATTACACAACTTGAAAAAACCTGTACATCTATTTGTAGGAAGCCTGTCTTTTCTTCAGGCACATATAGAAATCTTTTTCCGACTGGCCTAAGGAAGGCTGTCATCCTTCAAATCTGCAATTTTCTAAATTCATAGTTACAGTAAACATTGTTGGTTGTAACAAGGTTCCATTCGTTGCAGTTTTGTAAGCTGGAGGGTGAACTTCAGACAACATTACGTTTTACTTCGTTACGCTCTGTCTTCTTATCGGCAATACTTATTCATCTGCACATATTTTCTAAAACATCCTATATTGAGGATGATCTTCTCTGGAATAATTTTCTCTCATGATCCTTATCACAATGTTTACAGTGGTCTGTGTTTGTTTTAGGCAACAGAATTAATTCCGAAGGTGTATACTTCTTTATCAGCTTAAACTTGCTGCTTTGACCATATGACGTAACACCATGGGATCTAATAGAGTTCACCTGAAGAGTGTTTTAAAATATTTTGTGGTAAAGAAAGTGTTAAATTCAAAATAGCTGCTGATTTTAGGATTCTGTTTTTTATTTGAAGACAAAATTATATACTTTTGCTTTTCCTGAGTGTTTGTGAAATTGTTATCAAGATGCACCTGACTTCAGTGAAAATTACCCGGTTACACACTGATGCCAAAATCGTCGGGCACTAACCTTCTAATACTGTCACACCACCTGAATTATGAAAATATTTGTCTGCTTTTCACAGATGTTGTCTTTTCCACCACGCTGCCTTGCTGACCTTCATTGGTATGACCTCTTTTTTTGACAATTGTCATTAGGATACTGACAAAATTAGGTTTTGCTGTAAATTGACAATTACTAAAGAAAAATAGCTTTTGTGCTTTATCCTTCAGGAGATACTCCTAATCTATCCATCTGAACCTTAGACAAAGAGGGTAGATTTAGATTAGATTTGAGGAAGAAATTCTTTACTGTGAGGGTAGTGAGACACTGGAACAGGTTGCCCAGAGAAGTTGTGGATGCCCCCTTCTTGGAAGTGTTCAAGTCCAGGTTTGATGGGGCTTTGAGCAAGCTGGTCTAGCGGAAAGTGTCCCTGACCATGACTGAGGGATTGGAGCTAGATGATCTTTAAGGTCCCTTCCAACTCAAACTACGTTCTATGATGTTCTATGATTCTGTGACTTGACGTGGCTGGCCCCAGAAATTTTAACAGTTGGACAGTAGTTTAGTAAGGCTTTTAGTACTGTCCCTCCCAGCATAATTCTGGATAAGCTGTCCAGCTGTGGGATGAGCAGGTTCACAGTGCAGTGGGTGAAGAACTGGCTGAAGGGCGTTGCTCAAAGACTTGTAGAGAAAGGGGCTGCATCTGGCTGGTGACCAGTCACCAGTAGTGTTCCTCATCTCTAGGGGCAGTTCTATTCAAGATTTTAACCCATCATCTGGATGCAGGAGTTGAACACACCCCTAGCAAATTTGCTGATGATACTAAACTGGGTGGTGCTGTTGACTTTCTTGAGGGACAAGAGGCAGAGGGATTTAGTTTGGAGTGTTGGGCATCATTAACAGCATGGTACTGAACAAGAACAAATGCAGATGCTGCACCTGAGGTGGCGTAACCCTGGGCACAAGTGTCGATTGGGACAGGAGTGGCTCTTCTTCAGTAGCAGCAGGAAGTGGAATGGCGTCAACAGAACAAGCAAGTTGCTGTCTTTTTTCATCCATACCGAACTTTTTGTTCAGCATCTGAAAGATACGTGACGGACATTTCACTCACTGAGTCTCAGCAGGTCCCACCTAATACATGGGTTATATTTTCTCCATTTTATCGCAGTGTGTAAATTCCAGGGACAGTTTGAATGCCGTGTAATTTCTGGTGCGTTTCTCAGCTTCCTTTTTTGATTTCTTTCTGCTTTTCTTTTGTTCTTTTCCCTTTCCCTTTTTCCTGCTTTCTCACCCCTCTCCCTCCCGCCACATCATTTCCTTTCCCTTCCCTCCTTTTCCCCCCTTTCTCCTTCTTACCCTTTCCCCCTTCCTTTACCCCTTTCATTTTTCCTTCTGCCTTAACTTAAGGTCTAGGCCTGTGAATGATCCCAAACCGACCATGTTTGCAATTGGCGGACACTGAATGGAACAGGGAAATGACCACAGCATCATCGCTGCAGAAACTAAACTTACCCTCTATGTGATGAGGCTTTTTCAATCACGAGAGTGCAATGTTGCACTCTCAATCTGCATTTAGGTTTTGAAAATATTTGATCAATTTAACAAGCGCAACAACAACAAAAAAGAGATAAATGCTAGAGCAGTTTCCACTGAAGTTGGTAGAGATACCTTTGAAATCCAGACTTTTTAGGAAGGCACAAAAGATTTTTTGACCTAATCTGTTACAAAATCCCATGGAGATTATACATATAAATACTCACTTAGTGGGGAATCACAGAATCCTCTGGTTGGAAGAGACCTTTAAGATCATCGAGTCCAACCGTTCCCCCTGCCCTGCCAGGGTCCCTGAACCATGTCCCTCAGCACCACATCCACACGTCTGTTAAACCCCTCCAGGGATGGGGACTCCACCACCTCCCTGGGCAGCCTGTTCCAAGGCTGCACAACCCTCTCTGGAAAGAAGTTCTTCCTGGTATCTAACCTAGATCTCCCCTGGCGCAACTTAAGGACCTTTCCTCTCGAAAAGAATTTATTCTGGAATATCTAATACAAACACCTTGCTTCCCATATAGCATTTCAGAGATTATTTTATCTATTATACCTGTGATTTATCTTTAATTTGAGCTAGTGCTCAGGAACTCTTATAGAATATATGCTTAGAATTTTCTAAAACCTCATAATCTGTCGAGGAGGCAGTCCCGAAATACAATACCTCTGTATGCATAGTGAGGTAGTAAACTTAATTCTCAGTTCGCTGCTTTGGGTGGGAATTAAATATTAGCAGTTAATGATTGATAGGGATGTTAAAAAATGAGTACTGTTGCTTTTACTGTATTCTGATTGCTCACATTCTGAATAGAAATGAATCTCCATTGTCATACTCATTCCAATGCTTATGTTTTATTTGCCTTTTCATTCATTGGATTAATTGACTGTTTTTGTTGAATATACAATTTTGTATGACATTTTGAGGGCTGTGATTTGGTATTCTTTCTTATATTTTCTTTACAGAATGTGTAGTGAGCTACTTTAAGAAGTATATTTGATTCCCCTAGACAAAATGATAAGAAACATTTAGTGAAATGTGTTAACATTGAAAGAATACAATTTGTGTGACTATATTATTTTCTGATATATTTAACTCCATTTTGAACATAATTTCGTCAACAGGTTATTAGAAGCTGAGCTGACCTTCTGACCCACTTTGTAAACAGATGGTCTTAGCCAGGAGTACCAGCACGTGTCTAAATGATACCGTGCGGTTTGCAACCCCCCTGGGGAGGAAAACATGACATTGTCGTGTTTCAGCTAGGTAACCCTATAGCTCCAAAGTCTAACACAGTGACACCAAGATTCGCAGCGTATTCAGTCTATTCATCAGCGAGCTACCGTGGCTTTGCTGTAAGGATGTTGAAAGGCTGTAACAGGTCCATTGAAAGCAGCCTGCAGCTTAATTTTTTAGTACTCCACTATACTATGATGCAAATGGGTTTTACGAAACAGCTGATGGAGGTTATAGACTTAGAGCTTGATGGAAGGTAGAGCACAAAGTGTGGAGAATCCCACAGCACTGAAGGCTGTTTCTTCAGCCTTCACAAGTTATCCATATATGGAGTTTACAATGAAATACAATAAAAGTTGGCAACATCTGAATTTCTATTGTATCAGAATAAGTGTTTATAAGCCTTTAATGCAAATATATTGTGTATCCAGATGAGTCAGTATAACTGCACTGACTTTAGGGATTTCAGAATTATTGCAGCATGGTCAAAATGTCTCTTCATCCTCACCTATCATCTGCTCTCATCATCAGATGTCAGACTGACATTTGGTAAAGTACTACTAAAGGTGCAGCTCAGAGCATTTCTTATGTTCTTGAAAAAACTGTTTACTACTTGAATATAGGTAAGATTAACTGGTAACTGTAAACAAAACCTGTGTCATCATGCTTTTCGAGGTATTTTTTATATTGATTCTTTACATTATCACGGGCTTTGGTAACAAAGTTGGGGTTTTGGTGGTTCACAGATAACTTTTCAGTTTAAACATTCCAGGCATTTCGAAAGCAATTTCCAGTATCAAGTGTTTGGAGAAAGCAAGTTAGCTTCATCTATTTGCCCTTTAAATGATGTGTCTTGATCTTCCTACCTTTCCGACATACTAAACAGTGACCTTATTTCCAGAAAGATATTGGATGTAAAACACATAAAATCTCTTAAATAACTGTTTTAAAACATAGTCCTCCCTTCCCTCTTGTCTGTTCTCTTTAAGAAATTATTCTGGGCATGATGCAGACTGTGCCTCAGAGGCTTCTCAATAAGAGCAGCTGGCCATCCAAGAGGAAAAGAACAGGTAAAGTGCTTGCTTTATTGTTTTTCTTCGTGATAACGTTGGATGCGCACGCTTGAAACGGCATTCGTTAACTGAGTTACTCCCGCCAGCTAGTGCCTGCTCCAGGGCCGTTGTCCGCTTGGTGTTGCCCACTGTTAAGCAATGTCGGCACAAAGCTAGCCCTGAGACTCTAGTTTTCCTTTCCATAGCCTCCTTTCCCACCTTACTGATCTTCTTTGGCCTTTTATTCTGGCTTTTGAAATTTCAAACTTCTTAGCAGCCATCTTCAAATCTCCTGTATTCTTATAAGAACAATTCTAATGTCGTCAGCTTTTTAACTTTTGTAGTTCTATTTTTTCTTTAAACGTCTTCCTGAGAAAATATGGCAGAGTTCATTAAACTCGGATTCTCAGAAGCTTTTAAAGAAATGGTTGTCATCTGTCTCTATTAACACAAATATTACTGCACTGCATTTATGAAGACAGCTTCGTAAAATCAAGTATTCAATTAAAATATTCTGGCCAGGTGATACCCTCAGATTCATTTTTTTTTTTCCCCCCAGAATATAGTACAGAGTGCAGTTTAGTTTTGCAAATCCTTTCTGATCTCTGGAACCAACACTGGACTAAATGAGCAGATGCTGGCAGAGGAAGTTTGGGCCAGTCTTCCGAAGGGTCTGAGGGACCTTTTCAGTTCTGAATCACAAGCAGATTTACTTTTTTCCACTTACAAACTTAGAAGAAAGGCAATTTTACTCCTTATGAAAGTATCTATAATGCCATTCTAACCGACCTGTGATTATGTTGTCGCAAAGAAGAGTTCTCCACCCAGCGTGTAAGACACCAATCAGCACGCAGAGCCGAGATAGATGGTTTATTCCAGTTCTGTGCAGAAAAGGGTGCTAGATGAGAGTTTGCAAAGCTAGCACACCGCCAGCAATCACAGAGGGTCTTATATACAGAAAGGTAACTGAGGAAAAACCACGCCGCAATAGCTGATTGGTTGTCTATGATTATATAACAAAAGTTAATTTGTACGTGTCTTGACTCTTATCCTGCTCGTTATACTAAGGTGGTCCTACTTTTACATGTAAAATCTCCTCTTAGAGGTGTGTTGTTTGGTATTATAATGTAGTATAATCAGCTTAAGGTAACCACAGGTTACAGCTGGATTCTATGATCTATCGATAAGCCTGATCAATCTCGCATTCTGTTATAGCTTCTACCCAAAACTGAAAAAACAGTGCTCAGGTCTAATGCTAGCAATGGCAGACTAGAGACTGATCGTAGCGTTCTGATCTTGGGGACCTTTTGTCCTTGTTGCTGTGGTCGCCATACTGGCTCTTCATGGTCGCCTTACTTTGTGATTCTGTACTTGCCTGATTTTGGTAAATATTAACTTTTTCTTGACATCAATTATACATAATCGTATTCCATCTAAATTAGACTTTCTTTACAGATCTTGTTTCTCCGTTTTAGCTTCTTGTATGTTTGAGTTCGGTTTACTGCTTAATTCCATTTTTTAATCCTATATTCTTGAACACATATATATACGAGCTTGTACGGAGCACTGTACAGAACGTGACTTTCTTGCTTTCATTGGAGGTTTTTGTGGATCCTGTCGTGATCTGTTGTATAGAAATAAATGTCACTCTCTAAAAGGAACTGAGAAATAAAATAACGGATTTTCAGATTTTGGAATCAACCAGGTGGATATAGCATACGTATGTGTTCCAGTGTGACTGCAGAAAGGATGACAAACTTGGTTTCCCCGGCATACTTTTCAAATTACTGCAAGCAGAATGTCTTTGTGTCAAGGCTGTTTGTTCAGGTCATAGTAATATTTTGTGCTGAATCTGACCACTAATTACAGACTTGAGAATTATTCTTGGAGTTCTCTAATTTCATTTTTTGATATCTGATTATAAAACAATATTTGAGAATGAACACACTACAGTATAAATTAATAGTCTGGTGGACTTACAGCAGTGTGACATGACTTGATGCTTTGGTAATGGTAAGAAAATTATCTACAGCTTTAAAAAGAAGCAACCACAGCTTAAAAACTCACATACTAATTAATAATAAACTAAGCTGTCAATAAAAAAATAAAACAAGGAATTAATAAATAACTATAGCATACAGAAACTTTGAAACTACGAAGTTGTTCCAAAATTGCAAAAATTCCAGTACAGAATTTCATTACATTATAAGTAATTTTAATGAATTAGTTTTGAGCCAAACCGTATCAAATGGGAACTTGTACCACAGACTTATATATTCCCCTACTTACCCATAAACGGGGAATTTATATTTTTCTCTAAGAAAAAAAAAGAATAAAGAATAACAGATTGGGTTTCCTAGCCGGACCTGATTTCAACTCCTACCAACACTTGTATATTTTAGGAGTGATGCAATAGGAACTTACAAGTTGCTTTTAATATTAACGTTGAAGGATGCGATTGGAATTGGATGAATAACTGCTGACATCTGTTCTGTCAATGTAAATAACAACATGCTGTGAACTGAATGCACCTTTTTTTTCCTAATTGAGAAGGTAACTGTAGCTCAAACGTTTCTCAGTTTTCACAAGAGTGAGAAGGTGTGAGGAGCTGGTATTCTAGAGCTCAACCTACGGGGGCATGAGAGCCTGAGGGAAGCCGATAGTCTCCACCTGGAAGATGAGAACAGTCCAGTCTAACACGCGGTGCAGCGATAGCAGCTGAGTGCTTTATTAGCAGAGCACCTACCAGGGACTTAACCTCTTCGGAACGGAACAGAACAGAAACAAGGCAGCTTGAGGCCACGAATTAGCTACATTATTTAAAGGCAGGCCTCCAGGAGCGTAAGTGAGGCTGAACAAAATCTTTCCATAATTGGCTTAAAATGAGTTTGAAAGGAAAAACCACCTTCGCATGGGTTAAATTCAGTGAGCCAAGCTGTCAGTCATTTCAAAAGAGGAGTTTATGTCACACAATGGAATTTTTTTTTATTTATTACGTTTTGTATCTCAGTGAAAGAGCCCTACATGGCTCTGTACATTTTCAGTTGTGTGACTGGCTGTTTTTATCAAACCGAGTTCTTGCTTGCCTATATATGGATAAACCATCATATCACTTATTTGAGCACTGTTTTCAGAGCTCTGGCTTTAATGTACTGGAAAATGCAGCATACCATACTGGTGCAAATCTAACTTAGAATTGTCTGCTAACTCTAAAGAGTCTTTTCTCGTTGTAGGTACACTGTGTGGTTGTCAGCTAGAAACAGGTAGATTTCCTGTACTCAGAGGATTAGTTTGTTTTTTACATATTGTGTGAAGACTAGCTTTAAAGCATGCTGGCCAGGAGGAATAATTCTTCCCGTAATCTCTTCCGCTCCGGTGTCAGTGAGGTGGAGAAAGCAATTCACCGAAGCTCTTTCAAAGCAATAGCTTATTTCCCTTCTTGCTGTTTCTCAGGAGAGAGAATCCTATTTATTAAGTTTTTGTTGGTCAGTGAAATGGAAAATTAATTGTTCCCGCAGTGCTAATGATGATCTATACATTTATTTTTGTATTATTAGATGTGTGGGTCTCTCAGAGGGTAGGTGAGAAGATGATTTAGGACAGGTCAGAGAGTAGCTTTACTAACTGTGATCATAGTGAGAGAACATTCGTCAGCATTTCCCCACCTGCTCCCCTGTTATCTCCCAGGTGATTGCAGAGACCCAACACATATACTGTTTCAGAAAAAAAAGGAAGAGGTGAGGAAAATAATAATTTCAATGTTAACAAGGCCAGATATCTATCCTGGGGGGGATGGACTGCTTAAGTATCTTGCTAACTGGCACTAAGAAGAAATCCAACAGTAATAAGTAAGGTGACAGTATGGAGAGATGGCTCCTGGTGGAGCCTATAGGATTGGCACACCCAGTGTTGTCTTAGCTCAGAGGTGGGGATTTGGAAAGAATCAGACTCTGAGCTTTTCGTCAAAAAGAAAGTTCCTTTTATTAGGACAAACTTAGCAAGACCCCTTAAATCTTAAACGATAGTAGTTTTGTTGCCGCAGAAGGGAAATATAGAAAAAACACAGAGATGGAAAGGCAGAGAAAAACAGGTAAAAACACACAAGGAAATTGTGTAGAGGAAGTAAAATCCACCAGGAAAGGCAGAAAGATGCAAGAGAAGAACCCCCAGGCAGAACGAGGGCCTTTGGGCCATGCACAGCCAAGCAACTGGATTGTGATTGGCTGAATTAGGCGGCCAGAGCTTCCTCCTTTCGATGCCTCAGTTGTTTGGGCTAAACAGGCTGCTTTGCCCAGTGCTCCAGGGCTACATCATGGTGGTGAGAGCTTCTATTTTAAGTTGCTAACTCGGCAAGCCACTTCATGAAATACACCGTTCTTACTCTTTTCAAACATTTGGTAGTTGATTGTGTTTCCTTTCACTGACCATTCACTGACCAGCAAGCAATCTCTGCCCCTGCCCTGTGTTCTAAACACCTTTCCTGTTCGCACTGACTTTCCTGGGCTCTAAATTAGTAGCATGGTCAGGATAATTACTGCAGAGTACCTGAGGCAAAATTTTTTGCTTCGCTGTCGTTAACGTGTATTTGTCTCGGAGCTCAAAGACTGCTTTGTGTCAGGCTACGCTCCAAAGGAACACCATGCTTTCCTTTCTGCACTGCCGATGGGGTAGGAGCAAAATGCCAAGGTGACAAGACTCCACTCTGTGGTCTGAAAGCCAGGTTGTACCTGCTAGGAGTGGGTTTGAGTAGATATATAGTAATATCAATATCAAGCTCTTTCAAATATGAATGTCTAATATCAATACTATTAGGCTATTAACATCAGAATGAAATATATGCTATAAATAGCTATTATTAAAATAAATTCCCTGAGACATTAGCAGTAGTGAAACAGGGATTTTGCAGCATTTCATGTAATTCATAATGTCTTGTATAAAAGGATGACATTCAAGAGCAGAATACAACAACTTTTTTATAGCTCGATCTATGGAATTAATTTGCTGCTTACTTGGTTACAAAGAAAATCATTAGAACAACTTTGATAGAGATTAGGTGGAATGGAATGGGAAAATGGTTTGATCTAACTGTAAGGTAAGGGCATATTGTTGTTGTGTTGACGTTTACGCTTCATTAAAGAAGGCATTTTAGATTTTAGGAATACGGTGCTTTGGAGCAGAAGAATCTGAGCTCCATAAGGTTGCACTTGAACAGCCTTTTGCTTCAGCTTGCAGTTGTACCCGTACGCATCCCTTAATGACGCAATCTCCGTAAGTGTGGGAAACAGAAGTTTTCTTACTGGCTGTCTTTATGGAGAAAATAGGTACAGCAAGTATTTTTGCATAATTTTTCTCTTTTATTTTTTTCTCTTCTTCAGCTAAATTTTTATTGAATTACTTTTTTTTTTCACCAGATTGACATTGATAGAAAAAAAAATGCTTAAATACTATTTTTGTCCCCCAAATTATTTAAACTTCATGTTTTTTGAAAATTTTGTTCTTTGCTTCTATGCCAACACAGTTTTTATTTTTATTCCTTCTGTGTCTTTCTGAAGAAAAACAAGGTGTTTGAGAGAGGCATAGTAGCATACTCCTTTATATGACACTTTTTTGAGGTATAGTGAAGTTAAAATTAATCTAATAAAGCATAGGTGGATTGAAGATAGACTTTGGCTTGTCAAGTCCTCTAGGGCAGGGCCATCACAACAGTTCTGATTTTGGAATATATATCTGACAGAGCAATATTGAAAATCATGTCGCCATAGCCTAGGCCCTAAAATCTGGAAATCTGGGATGTTTCCTCAAGACGATGCTCATGTAAATACACTTTAAATCAACCGCGTCTGGACACTTGTCAAGAAGTTAAACTAGCCTTTTTCTATTAAAGAAGCAAATCCCCTTTGCTATTCTCAAAACTACAATAGAAAGAAAGTCTTCATCCCAACAACAAGTAACGTTAAATTGAGGCACTTGCTGTTTAAATTCTTCCAAGTAAATTTCAAGGTATTCAGTTGAGTTTTGCATAGATCTTTTGTAATCCAAACAACATCTCTTTTTTTTCTTTCATTTTAATTTTTAATTAACTTTAAGTTCTTTTCTGGTAGACAATTCTGAAACTATACACCTTAGAGTTTCCACTGGTGAATTTTGAACTGACATTAATTGATCTGATTTTCATTTATCCCTTGTGGTTTCTTACCTTTAGAAGAAAAAAACCGAAAGCCTGAGGAACTGAAACTGAATCTAGCTAGCAAGACATGGTTTCTGAAGGACAGTTACTAAAAAGCTAGCTCTGGGCTAAATTTACAACTTCTGTGTAAATTTAAAGAAACCACATAAACCTCCTATAGAACTGTTTGTTGTAACAACAGTAACCCGTTTATTTTTCAATGGAAGGAATGCTAAATTAAACAAATGTAGTTCAAGTCGACCTAATTAAATTTTGCTTTCCAGAGAGAAATAGGAAAGCGGTAAACTTTACTTTCCTTCAAGATTTCCTCAGCCACATGATCAAAAATGAAGAGGGACTGTTTTAATAATAAAGCAAGGGCTTTTTTTAGCTTTTAGTGGTACAGCTTGAAAATTCACAAAGTTGTACTTTTCAGTACCTGAAAATGGACTGCTGGCTTTCTGGAGAGGATAAAGAAATACTTATTTTCTCCAGATCTGCTGTAGTTGACACAATTATGACACACTAAAAGAACATGGTGTGTTATTTGACATCATCTTTAGTCCTCCTGCTAGAGCCTGTAAACTCTTTCCGTTTTCCCTTTAAATATACTATGTTTAGTCAGCAACTTCCCCAGCAAAAGTAGATTTTCAAAAAAGAATGGGAATGGACAAGCTGAAGGTAACATTGATCATTGAAAACAAGGATGATGAATGGTTGACAGAATAATTACCAAACTTGTGCGAGATAGAGGAGGCTAGGGTAAGTAGGTTATCTCTTTTGATAAAATATTTGAGGATTTTGGCTATAGAGTTTGGGAAAAATAGAGGGGGGAAAAAAAGAGAGAAAGGCCCATGAGCTCGTGTAAGTGTTTTCTGTCTTGGTTGTTCTTTTCGTTGACAGTGATGTCAAAGCTACTCTGTTCTCATACATGGACTAGCTATGTTTTGTAAATAATGATTCAGAGAAGTGTGCAAATGCCACCGAATGATGGAGAATATTATTTGTTTTAGCCTTTATTATGTTTCAGAAGAATTTAAAGGCCTCCAACAAAATGAAGACTGTCCTGTATGTAAGCACTTTTAAGCCACGTGATTGTGAGTCAAACCCTGCCCTCAAGAAGGGCCTGCAGAGCCTCGGGTCTCCTGCATCCCAATGCAGTGCCCTAGCAAGGCTGCCTCCAATTATAATGTACACAAGTGCTATTACACTCAATTAAACTTAATTAGAGTTAGCCTAATTCACAGCACGCAAAAGAGGTTGAATTCTCAATTTATAAAAGTAGGCAAAACAATGAGCATTTTTTAGTTTATTTTTTTAATCTCTGCCAAGATTAGAGTGACCTTGACTCTCAGCCAAGAACATTCCAAGTGAGCTAGCAGCAGGAGGCACAACCAGTGTTGAGATCATCTTTGCAATCAGATAGCAATTTGTTTCCATTTGTGAGAGTCATCCAGCCTCATTTAAGGACAATGTTAGTGCACAATATGTTCACATCATGTTTTAATGTCACAGTGTGAAGGACATGAAAAGAAGCTCAAGGATATACCTTCTTTAAAAAATGTTACAAAATGTTGCAGTACTGTTTTTGCAAATGGTATAATGAAATGTCACAGAGTTCATAGTTGTTACTCTAAGTTTAAAAATATAACTTGGATTTTTTTCCATTTTTCCCCTTCAAATTAACTCTGTACTTTTGCCCACTATATACGGGTTCACGCAGTTCAACACCGTCATACACCTGGAATCAGAAACTATTGTTTGAGAAATCGATCGAGACATTATCAAACTGCCCAGAATAATAATATTTGACTAACTGGAAATCAGAGAAACTGCATTCAAAACCAATTCCAGATACAAGTTGAAAAGAAATAGTCCTGCTTGTCTGGTAAGTTTTAATTTTGATACCTTTGATGACACAATCATGCGATCTCTTCAGATTATGTGGTCTGGGATCAGGGATGTGATGGGTGACAAGGGAGGCATCTTTTTTGCAGAGTACCACCTTAAAGCATGTATGAAAACGTGGCTTTAGCTTAAACGGCTGCAGGAGGTAGCTGTGCTACGGTGCCTGGCGGCGAACTGGCCTGGCAGAGCGTAGGTGTTTTCTTCCCTGACTCTGCACAGCTGAGTGAAGCAATTTCTTCCGCTGCCTCTCCTGTATATTCCCATGGGTGCCTCTCAGATCCCGTGGATAGATGGAGAGAAGGTTATTATAGTCCAAATAATTAATGTGAAATATTTTTTAAGAAAATTTCTTGTAATTTTTGGAAGATGAGCCACAGAAATTCTTGGGAAAAGAGAGCAGAGGTAACAAATCAGATTGTGCTGCAGGTGGCTTACCTATTTTCCGGGATTGTGGACAGAACAGGAAGGCTTTGCTTTTGAAGGCTTTGAACTAATTCAAATAATGTATATGTTGGAAGACTGAGAGGAAGAGAAATTAGGGGCAAAAATGGAACTTCAGTTAGACTCAGCAAGTCATCATGACCTACTCCTTTCTCCCCACCTTCCAAATCTTTCAGTCCTGGGAGTTAAGAGGAAAGCCTTGCTTGGATGAATCCGGTGGTGTTGAGATAAATTACGAAGACTGTGACTTGAGAAAAAGAAGACTCTTCTCCCCACTCTTCTTACTCTCTTCGCATTGCTGAATATAAAGATATTTCTTAGGCCTTTTCTAGAAAATATTGCTGAAGAACAGGTGAGCTTTTCGGTCCCCAGAGACTTCACAGATCAGAGGATTTCAGTGCCTGTTGTGGTAGAAGAATTTGGAAGGTGCTGGCAAGTCTACTCTTATTGTGGAATCAGGGAGAAACATACTTGGCTTTTAAGGGACTTAAAGTTAGACAGTCCACAAGCCTTTATAAGTAGTTTTTGTTTTCTGGAAAATCAATTTTTCTTGATCTCATAATTGAAGAATTAGAGAAATTTTTATTTATTTATTTATTTTTACTTTCTGTAGGGCCAACTATGATTTTACGATGTCAGCAATTTAGGACTAAATCTGCCACAGTAAAAGGGGCTATGCCGGTGCAGAAACAGTTTCAGGGAATTGATAATAAGTATGTTTAATTGGCTACTCCTCTTCTGACTTGGGCTCTATGCCTTGTCTCTGCCACTTTGTCATTTCTGAAAGAACTTTGCCTCAAGTTAATGTGCATATTGTTTAGCTTTTAGGGAACACTGGGGCTGGTTTAGGGCTCAAGTAACAAATCTATCAAAGTGTGCCAGATAGACATTGCTATATGACCAGAAATTGTTTGTAGTAATTATTAAAGAGGCCTCAGTAAAACTCATTTTACCTTACTAATACTGTGCAGTGATGAAAATACAACGGAGGTATTTCCATGAGCTTTTTGTGATGAACTTTCTCCTACATATGGAAATCTCTCTTACTGAAGTTCAAGTTTCTGTCCTACAGTGACTTTTGTGCTTTCAAAGTCTTGTATTTGCAGGTACTGAACTTATTTCTACATGGCAGTATATAGGTCTGATGATTCGTTAGAGAATTCATGACTGAGTAAGTGCAAAGGCCACCACTTCTGCTACCTCAACTTTCTTAACTTTAGAAGTCACGGGAAAAGTATTTGTCCCCCAGCTGAAAAGTGTATACACCTACAAAAAGGACTGTGTTATCCTTCTATTCTCTTCATTCCCTTAGGCATTCTGTTCTGATTTTTCAAGCTCAAAGTTCCTTCTTTCTGTGCATACAACTAACTGGACATATGAGTATTTGCAGTCTTGGGGCGTTCTTATATTTATCCTCATGGGCCCCTTTGCTGAAAATACAATTCTTGCTTCAAAAGTTTCTTTTAGGCCTCTGTAAATACTGAATAAACTCTCACTATCGTGAACCATTTGTGGAATCAACGTTACATTAAACCTTCTGGCTAGGTCTGATACCATGTCAGTTTGATAAACGGTGTACTCTCTTCTAGAATCTTATAGAAATGCCTATACTGGCAGGATAATCTGAAATGTATAGAACTCGCGCAATCAATTTGACCATTTGTATGGCAATTTTTCTTTCTCAGAAAATAAAAACTTCAACTACACTACGTCGTTCTTCACAAGAGATATTAGCCTATTTAGATCACCAGTGTTCTTACCGTTTAAGCAAATAAAGACCCACTGTTTAGTGCAGACCATCAGGAGTAGGTTCCAAGTTAAACAGTAGACCACAGCTTCAGTTTAAAACTCGTATGCTGTTTAAGTTTAAAATTCATATGTTGCTTTCACCACTTTAGATGCCTGCCAGTGCTCTGATTGGTGCTGCTATCATGATCTGTAAAACTGTGACACACAGAGACTAGTAGCTAGAACCATGAAGTGCCATTCAGAAGACATTTTCCCACAATACTGGTCCTGAAAACACTGGCGAAGTTATTGTGTGGCTCTACAGGAGCCATGTTACTGTGTGACATGTTGCTTTTCCAGGAACCTGAAACATGCCATGAGTCTCCAAATAATGCTGCTGCCTTGTAGGCAAGGATTTCCATTGCTTTTACCACTGACAAACTCCATAGTCAGGAGACTTTTTACTCCTATGATACTTCTTAGCGACTTGTCTCCAGCTCTTCCTATGATAAGCTGATAGCCAGGTTCCGTGGCTTTTTCAGACTAACAGCTCTAGGACGGCAAATCTGGAAGTCCTCGTCATTGCTGAAAGTGGCTTCTTTACTCCTAGCTTGAATAGCAGCCTTTGGCTAGCTGTGTCTTGGCAGTGAGCGATACAGGAGGCACAAGGGACTTCAGACATTCAAGCAGGCTTCTAAGAGTCAGCTGTTAGTTTGCCAAACATACAGATCTGTATTGAAAATGTTAAGTTGATTTTTTTTTTTTTAATAGACACCTGTTTTATTTTTAAGGATTTTTTAAGGATGACCACTTTGGAACGTGCGTCGTTTTTGTTCCACATACAAAACTGAATAATCTAAATATATCTTAGTTGCAAGAGTCTAAGAATATTCCAGTTTCTTAGAGAAAATTGATTAGCTACGTTAGGAAAGTATTAGGAATTCCACCTCTTTTTGTGCCTTTTTTGGTATAAAAAAGGTCAGAATAAGGCTACTTGGGGAGCTGCAGAATTTGTATGGGCTCATTTTCCCATGATTGAGAGGTATTAAGAATTTTCTTTTTGTTGTTTGCAGAGCTTCAGAACAGAATCTAGCAAATGCGAAAAGGTAATATAAAATGTAGTAACAACGTTGTGGGACTTCTTTTAAATGTATTTATAATGAGCAGGTCATTCTGTACTGGAAGGATGTCAGAGCTTGAAAGATGATTAAATTTGGAAACAACTTCACTCAACCCTCCTAGTAAATTGGGTTTTTGGGCGAAGATTCCTACATGAATGATGTATGCTAGCTAGGAGATGCTCTTTAAATTCATCTGGTAATTTACTTCATTAAATTCTGTTTTAGCGTCATTTGACACTAAACAAAATAACAAAAGACACTATGAAACTTGAGTGGTTTTCAACAATTGGAATAGTTCTGGTATATTAACAATGTGAACACATTGACGTTTACCAGCGTTTTCCATTAAGAGTGCCAAACCCGAGATGAACGTGTAAATGTGTCCCCAAATCATAGAGTCATAGAATGGTTTGGATTGGAAGGGACCTTGAAGATCATCTAGTTCCAACCCCTCAGCCATGGTCAGGGACACTTTCCGCTAGACCAGATAGACAAATAGGCAAATATAATGCCTTATCATTTCAATTATGTACCTGTCGCGGTTTCAAAGTAGAAAGCTGTAGTCTCCGAAAGGGTTTTTTCTAATGCGACTTTCTGTAGCTTCGGGGGGAATGTGAAACCCACCCAAAGAATACACAAAAGAGTTTAAGTGGTTCATTAAGGCATTAAGTGAAACACAGGTTTTAAATTAAAGAGGTGGAACAGAATCGGTTTAATGCTTAATGCAATTAAAACCCGAAATCAATCATGTAAAGTCAAACAGGACTGATTGAAAGAGAGAGAGATGAGAGACATTAATAAATTCATAAATAGGTATATACAGACACATTCCCTCCCCCATGCGTTGAATCCACAGCCCCGCTTAAACAAAGAGCCGTGCCACGTGGCTGGGTGACTGAGGTGGGGAGGTAGGAAGGAAAGTCTCCGAGAGTCTTCAACCTCCAGGTTCCAGTCCAGAAACGAACTGTCCAGGCAAACTTTCGCAACAGAGTCTTTCCCTCTCACCCCTCGATCCATCGATCCTCTTCGTTTTGACTTCAGTGGACGGGGGTGTTCATGCGTCCCTGCGTAGGAGACGACATCTGCATCTGGTCCCGGCAGGACGCCTTCATCACCGGCTTACGGGGGATGGTCCTTCTTGTGTCCCTCGGCGGTGGGTCTCTCGATGTGGGGGTGGGGACGCCTGGCATGCCCCTTTCCACCCCCTCGAGGAAACGGGAAATTATCCGTGAAAGAGTCTTTTACTGCTGTGTGGAGGAAACGGCATCTTTCTCTCTTTGATAGAAATCTCTTTCTGGGTCTTGTGCTGAAAATCAGATGGGCGCCGGGGAGTGTCGAAAAACTCCGCTTTTTATATGCTTATTTGCTGAGGCATTTGGTTGGTAAGCCTTGGCTCCCAATAAGAAGCTGAGAGGGTTTTGGTGTTCTCTTCCTAAAAGTCGTGAGAAAGTTTTTTGCACAAAAAGAAGAGAAGGAGACAGGGGTCTCAGCCCTGCCGGTGCCATGTTAACCCATTACAGTCCCATACGTAATTTAATTCATTTGCAATTATTTTGTGTGTGATTTCTCACTGTGAAAGGTCTTGTTGGACAGTCTGAGAAAAATCTATTTAATTTTAAGGAAGAGAGAGGTTTTTCATATTTGTACAAAGAGAATGAAAAAAGCCCATAACATCTAAAGCCTTTGTCATACTTGCAAGATATCTATAAAAGGTGATCTCATATTTCATCTTTATTTGAGTTAACTGTTGGAACTGGTTACCGGTTTTGGGCGATAATGTGGGTGTGATAATTCAAATAAGTTATGTTTAACATGACATCTTTACTATCATCCTTGCACTTTGTTATATCACCCTATATGTACACTTTATATCACATTTAGCATATAGCTGACATGTATCCCATTGTCCTGGTTGGAGTTAGAACAGAACTCATCCTGTTCAGAGATTTTACTTTTCAGCTCAGTCCCTTCTAACTAACTGCACTTGCTGAAGGTAACTGTGACAGGTTGAAGAAAAAAAACCTGCCCGAAGGCTTTTGGTGTAAACTGATTAATTGAATTATTCCCTTCCATGTTACGGTTTGCCCATCTTATGGGATGAGAAAGTTTTCTCGAGAGGGCACTGCCCCTTTAAGAAGCTGCGGGCTCGGGCGGCCGGGGGGCTACTCGGAACTTCCTGGCTGCCTTCCGGAGGGCTTCGGGGCCATTCGGCTACTCGAGACTTCCGGGGCTAGTTCGGGACTTGCGGGGCTGCTTCTCCGGACTGCTTCGGGGGGCATTCGCAGCTCGTTCGCGGCTCCTCGGCGCTCCGGACACTCTCCGCTCTGCGGGAGTCACTGCGGGACTTCAGCTCCGTTCCGGGAGGGAGGCTTTTCCAGACCCTGCAGCTCAGCTCCGGGGACCTTGCAGGCTGCCGGAGTGGACCGTGCACCGGGGAAGCCCCCGCCACGCCGCCTGGGACGGACTGTCCGCCTGGAGGTTTTTCTGCTGCTTTGATATTCTTCTCTGCACAACGAGAAAGCGGTAGGGACAGCGTTTCCTGCATATTACAGCCCGGCGTTCATAACAGCCGCGGTTTCTTTGTTCGCTCCACGGAAGCGCACACGTGGCCGGTGCCATTTTTCTGGACTGCACGTGGCGCCGTCCCCCTTTGTCTTTGTTCTTGTGTTTAAAACCCTCACCTTTCCATCCTGCACAGACTCTCAGATTTTGCATTGGTTTTTTCCTTGCATGTTATATATATTGTTCTAGTTTTAATAAAGTTTTGTTTCAGTTTTCCAAACGTTCAGAGGTCTCACAAATCTTTTATTTTTTTTTCCTTCCGTATCTCTGCTTTTGAACCCTTTTTCCTCCCGGAGGAGAGGGGTTCGGGGATAGGGAAGGACTCGTCCCCGTGCTCGGCTTGCCTCAGCCGACCGGCGACATAATTGGCGTCCCTGGGTGGGCTTCTGAATAATTTAATAATTCATATTTTTATTAAAGTTTGGAAACTGAAACAAACGAGGTTTTTCCAGGATGGTGCTAAGCGAGCTTTTGTTTGAAGCTCTTAAGCAGTACGGTTTAAAAATGCTCTATGATCTGGTGCCTGGCACACCAACTGTGATGTCAAATTACCTGTTTCTAATTGGTACTGGTTTATGGTTTGCTGGTCTGGGGCACTTAGCAAAGAAGGTGTTCACCCTGGCGTGTGTAATTTCGGTGTTTTGGTCTGTACTCAGTCAGTTTATAATGCTCCCAGTGTATTTTGCACAGTACATGATAGTGGCTGCTTATGATTCGTCTAGCAAATGGATGATGGGAAATAACACTTCTCCATTTGGTACTGGATCAATGGCAATTGAAACTGGATATTCGGCAAATGGTATTATTTTCCTGTATTTTATAACTTTGTTATCAGTTATCTGTAACATGGTCCAGGGGTGGATAATTATCAAGAATAAGTATCACATGGGCACTACAGCCACCAAATCTGCTGCTGCCTCTCCACCCAAACAAGCACAGGTTGCCCCTGTGAAAAAGAAAAATAAGCCCTCTGGTGCTAAACACCAGAAAAAGACTAATTATGCAACAGATAGCTCTGATGACGATGCAGGACCAAGCACCTCCCAAAAGCGTCCAGGAAAGCCTTCAGGGAATACTGCCTCAGCGACTCCACCAGCACAGCCCTCCCAAGGATCCTCATCACGGGATGAGTCATCAGACCAAGAGGTAAACACCCAGCCTCAGTCCAGGAAGGACCTGAGAAGCATTAGAAAGGAATTTAGCAGGCATGATGGTGAGTCACTAATGAATTGGTTGCTTCGCTGCTGGGACAATGGGGCTGATAACATTGATTTAACTAGCAAAGAAGCCAGGCAGTTAGGAAATGTGGCCCGGGAAGGTGCTATTGATAGGGCAATGGGCAAAAAGGCAAAACAGTGCAGTCTCTGGAAACGGCTTCTGACTGCTGTGAAGAGCAGATACCCTTTCAGAGATGACATAGAATGCCGCCCTACTAAATGGACTGTCCTGAGCAAAGGTACTAACTACCTGAGAGAGCTGGCTATGAAAGAGGTCATCTATGGTGACTGGAATGTTAATGTCAACCCGGACCAGGTGCACAGTAACGAGCCTTTGCTGCGCAAATTTGTGCAGAGTGCACCTCAGTCATATGCCCATACATTGGCCACAATGCTGTGGGAAAGAGAGGGTGAAAATCGGCCACTCACCATAGAACAGGTGTCTAACAGGATTCGCCAGTATGAGGACAGTCTTTCTCATACCTCTGCCTTCATTGCAGCAGTGGAGAAAGTGACAGACAAAATGACAGAGAAAATATTGGACTCTATTAATAGGTTAGAACAAAGAACCGTTTCCTCTCCTGTGTATACCCACGTGTCAGCTGTTAGGAGAAATCGCCCTCCCAGAGCAAGGCGCAACAGACAGGACAGGCCACGATGTGACCGCCAGTGCTGCTCGAGAGGTCGTGAAGACACGAGGAGATGGGAACAACGACCTGCCGCTAACCACGGGGTACCAGCACATGAGCTGCAGAGCAGACCACACCAACATGACGACTGCAACCGAAGAATTGTCGCTCCAGTCTTTGGTGAACAGTGTTGCAACCAAAGGAGCAACTCCTATGATGAAGGTACCACAAGCCGGATAGACCCTTCCACTGATTGTGGACCACACCCTAGGCGTTAGAGGGGCCCTGCCTCTAGCCAGGTGGAGGAAAGGGATAACAGGGTATACTGGACTGTGTGGATTCGATGGCCTGGCACATTAGAACCACAGAGGTACAAGGCCCTGGTAGACACAGGCGCCCAGTGTACCTTGCTACCATCGGATCATCAAGGAACTGAGACTATCATGATCTCGGGTGTGACAGGAGGATCACAAGAGCTTACCTTAGTAGAAGCTGAGGTCAGCCTCACTGGGCATAACTGGGAAACTCACAGAATTGTGACTGGCCCAGATGCTCCATGCATTTTAGGCATAGACTTCCTCCGGAAAGGGTATTTTAAGGACCCGAAAGGTTATAAATGGGCCTTTGGGATAGCAACCGTGGGAGCCGATGGCATTATCCGGTTGTCCACATCGGTCGAACTTTCGGATGACCCTTTTGTTGTTAGCAGAATGAAGGTGGAAGATCAAAAGTTGCCTACTGCATCCTCTACAGTTCACCGCCGGCAATACCGCACCAACCGAGACTCTCTGCGCCCCTTAGAGAAAATGATTCGAGAGTTGGAGAGACGAGATGTCATCAGCAGAGCTCGCTCACCTTTCAACAGTCCTATATGGCCTGTGCAGAAGACCAACGGGGAATGGAGACTGACAGTGGACTATCGTGGGCTGAATGAAGTGACACCACCGATGAGTGCTGCTGTTCCTGATATCTTGGAGCTTCAGTACGAACTGGAGTCCAAGGCAGCAAAGTGGTATGCCACGATAGACATTGCTAACGCTTTCTTTTCCATTCCCATAGCACCAGAGTGTAGGCCACAGTTTGCCTTCACCTGGAGGGGTATCCAGTATACCTGGAATCGATTGCCCCAGGGGTGGAAGCACAGCCCGACCATCTGCCATGGACTGATCCAGGCTACCCTGGAGAAAGGTGGTGCTCCTGAACATCTTCAGTACATCGATGACATCATTGTATGGGGTGATACCGCAGAAGAAGTCTATGAGAAAGGTAGGAAGATAATCCGCATTTTGGTGGATGCTGGTTTCTCCATTAAGAGAAGTAAGGTCAAAGGACCTTCCCGAGAGATTCAGTTCCTGGGGGTTAAGTGGCAGGATGGACGCCGCCACATCCCCACAGATGTGATCAACAAGATCACAGCTATGTCTCCGCCTACCAACAAGAAAGAGACCCAGTCTTTCTTGGGAGTCATAGGCTTCTGGAGAATGCATATTCCTGGGTATAGTCAGATTGTTAAACCTCTCTATACTGTTACCAGGAAGAAGAATGATTTCACATGGGGCTCTGACCAACAACATGCCTTTGACTTAATCAAAAGGGAAATAGCACATGCTATGGCCCTGGGACCTGTGCGAACAGGACCAGAGATTAAGAACATTCTGTACACTTCAGCTGGGGACTGTGGTCCTACCTGGAGCCTTTGGCAGAAGGCACCAGGAGAAACCCGTGGTCGTCCCCTAGGATTTTGGAGTCGTGGATATAAAGGCTCAGAGGCCAATTATACTCCCACTGAGCAGGAGATATTGGCTGCCTATGAGGGAGTCCGAGCTGCCTCAGAAGTAATTGGCACTGAAGCACAGCTCCTCCTAGTCCCCCGACTGCCAGTCCTAGGCTGGATGTTCAAAGGGAAGATAGCATCTACCCACCATGTCACAGATGCTACCTGGAGTAAGTGGACTGCCCTGATTGTACAGAGAGCTAGGATAGGTAACTCTGGTCGCCCAGGAATTGTGGAAGCTATTACAGACTGGCCTGCAGGAGAAGATTTTGGGATGCCACCGAACGAGATAGTCACTCGTCCTGATGAAGCACCCCCATATAAAGACCTCTCAGACCAGGAGAAGAAATATGCTCTCTTCACCGATGGATCCTGCCGCCTCATAGGAAACCAACGGAAGTGGAAAGCTGCCGTATGGAGTCCTATGCGCCAAGTTGCAGAAGCAGCGGAAGGAGAAGGTGAATCGAGTCAATTTGCAGAGGTCAAAGCCATCCAGCTGGCCATGGACATTGCTGAAAGGGAGAACTGGCCACGGCTGTACCTGTATACAGACTCCTGGATGGTGGCAAATGCCTTGTGGGGTTGGCTGGAGAGGTGGCAGAAAGATAATTGGCAGCGTAAAGGTAAGCCTATTTGGGCTGCCACTCTGTGGCAAGATATTGCTGCCCGCCTGAAAAGGTTAGTTGTAAAGGTAAGGCATGTAGATGCCCATGTCCCAAAAAGCAGAGCCACTGAGGAGCATAGAAATAACCACCAAGTTGACAAAGCAGCCAGAGTGTTCCAGATAGATCTGGACTGGGAACACAAAGGTGAACTATTCCTTGCTCGGTGGGCCCATGACTCTTCCGGTCACCAGGGAAGAGATGCAACCTATCGATGGGCTCGTGACCGAGGGGTGGATTTAACCATGGATGCAATTACCCAGGTTATCCATGACTGTAAGATTTGTGCTGCAATTAAACAGGCCAAAAGGTTAAAACCTTTATGGTACAGTGGACGGTGGTCGAAGTACAAGTACGGAGAGGCCTGGCAGATTGATTACATCACTCTCCCTCGAACTCGCCAGGGTAAGTGCTATGTTTTGACAATGGTGGAAGCAAGCACCGGATGGCTTGAAACCTATTCCGTGCCTCATGCCACTGCCCGTAATACTATTCTGGGCCTTGAAAGGCAGATTTTGTGGCGGCATGGCACTCCAGGAAGAATTGAGTCTGATAATGGGACTCATTTCAAAAACAATCTGGTGGCCAATTGGGCCAAAGAACATGGTATCGAATGGATTTATCACATTCCATACCATGCACCAGCCTCCGGTAAAATAGAACGCTATAATGGCTTGCTGAAAACCACCCTGAAAGCATTGGGTGGTGGAACTTTCAGAAACTGGGATAAACATCTGGCAGAAGCCACCTGGCAAGTGAACACGAGGGGATCAATCAATCGAGCCGGCCCTGCCCAATCAGACCTTTTACATACCATAGAGGGGGATAGAGTTCCTGTGGTATGTGAAAGTAATCTGCTGGGAAAAGCTGTCTGGGTTTCCCCTGCTGCAACTCCAGACAGACCCATCCGTGGTGTTGTCTCAGCCCAAGGCCCTGGACACACCTGGTGGGTAATGCAGGAGGATGGTGAAGTCCACTGTGTACCACAGGGGAAGTTAACCCTGGCTGAAACACCCTGAACCAGAGTCTCATGCTGTTAATTTTCTGTATAATACAATGTAAATGAGATGCGCATAACGTACATGGTATGGAATAAAGGGGTGGAATGTGACAGGTTGAAGAAAAAAAACCTGCCCGAAGGCTTTTGGTGTAAACTGATTAATTGAATTATTCCCTTCCATGTTACGGTTTGCCCATCTTATGGGATGAGAAAGTTTTCTCGAGAGGGCACTGCCCCTTTAAGAAGCTGCGGGCTCGGGCGGCCGGGGGGCTACTCGGAACTTCCTGGCTGCCTTCCGGAGGGCTTCGGGGCCATTCGGCTACTCGAGACTTCCGGGGCTAGTTCGGGACTTGCGGGGCTGCTTCTCCGGACTGCTTCGGGGGGCATTCGCAGCTCGTTCGCGGCTCCTCGGCGCTCCGGACACTCTCCGCTCTGCGGGAGTCACTGCGGGACTTCAGCTCCGTTCCGGGAGGGAGGCTTTTCCAGACCCTGCAGCTCAGCTCCGGGGACCTTGCAGGCTGCCGGAGTGGACCGTGCACCGGGGAAGCCCCCGCCACGCCGCCTGGGACGGACTGTCCGCCTGGAGGTTTTTCTGCTGCTTTGATATTCTTCTCTGCACAACGAGAAAGCGGTAGGGACAGCGTTTCCTGCATATTACAGCCCGGCGTTCATAACAGCCGCGGTTTCTTTGTTCGCTCCACGGAAGCGCACACGTGGCCGGTGCCATTTTTCTGGACTGCACGTGGCGCCGTCCCCCTTTGTCTTTGTTCTTGTGTTTAAAACCCTCACCTTTCCATCCTGCACAGACTCTCAGATTTTGCATTGGTTTTTTCCTTGCATGTTATATATATTGTTCTAGTTTTAATAAAGTTTTGTTTCAGTTTTCCAAACGTTCAGAGGTCTCACAAATCTTTTATTTTTTTTTCCTTCCGTATCTCTGCTTTTGAACCCTTTTTCCTCCCGGAGGAGAGGGGTTCGGGGATAGGGAAGGACTCGTCCCCGTGCTCGGCTTGCCTCAGCCGACCGGCGACAGTAACGGCGTATTTTTGCAGACAGTGTCTGCTTCTAGAAGTGATAATGTTTGATGTTTAGTCACCACCAGGGACTGGTGTGCAGAAAGGCTCTGGCTGACACTTGCTGCTGTGCAGACCCAGGTCACTGCTCAATCCTGTGTGCCACGGTGGGGTGCAGTGAGTGAGAGGCTGCACCTGCGGGGAGGAGCAGACAGGACAGGAGACCCTGCACTCACCAACAAGGGGTTCCATCCCAGAGACGTCATATATAAAGCTGAGGGTCTCACTCTTTCTTGCTCTCCTCTTCAAAGGCTGACGTCTAAGGAGGACTCTGTCCGTTCTGCCTTCAATCCCAGGCTGGGCATTCCTGAATCCAGTTCTGGAATTCGGCTCCTGCATCTGGTTCCCATCTGCTGCTGAGCCCAGCCTGGGACTTCCCCAGGGTCTGCCCACAGCACCAGTGGTGACGGTGACCTGGCTGCCATCGGGGGGTTGGGTTCGGTATTGGTATTGTATATATTTGTATGTATTTAATTTTACTATTATTATTCTCATTAAAACAGTTTTACTTTTCTTTTCCAATCCCAAAGTCGCTCTCCCTTGCTCCTTTTCTCTTTCCCCTCTTTGGGAAGGGGCAAGAAGGGGGGAGGGGGCGATAGAGAGCATCTGTCGTTCGTCTAGTAGCTGGCCCAGCTCTAACCCTTGACACCCATTGTCAGAGACTGTTAGAAAAATTAATGTCTCAACATTGCTAGAAGCTGGAAGAAACCACGCGCTGAGTATTAAGCACAAGTGTCTCATTGCGCTAGAAGAACCTCTCTTTTAAGCTAAAGTTCTGTCTGCTATGGGACGGGTATCCTGTTTTACACACCCTCCCCGAATGGAGTGAAAAGCGTCAGACCCTGTGCACGAGTCTGGGCCCTGGATGGTGCTGGGCACACACAGCACCGCCGAGTGACCGGGCGATGGAGGTCAGTGCTGGGCAAATGCCCGTGTCCCTGGGGACGCTGTTTCGCTGGGCATTACGTAACAGCACGCCTACAGCATGGCTCAAAAGAACGAGCACGCGTTTGGTTTTGCAGCATATTGACCGTAGGGATAACGACCACCACCGTGGGAACAGCAACCGCAGCCTCTGCTGCGTCTCCAGAGGTGTGATAAGCCACAGGTGGAAAGCAGCTCTGCACCTGCACCTGTTTCTCTGCAAACACAGCAAGGCTGAGAGGAAGACTATGGAAAGAAGAAGGCAGTGCCCTAAGACCCTCAAAGACCCCCATAAGTCACCTGGTGCCGGCACACCGAGGTGATGCAGAAGGAGGGACTTATGTCAAGGAGTTCTAAGAATCCCCACATGAATACTGAGAACAGGAGGGGACAGGGACAGCACGAGGGATCACAGCACCGCGCTGTCGGGACGTTCTCCCACCCGCTCTGAAAGATGGACAGCGGGCGCCGCAGGTTTCCGTGGTGGTACTCCTCTCTCTCTCTCTCTCACCCTCTCTCTCTGTCTCCTCTCTTTCTCTTTTCCCCGTTACCCTTTTGTGTGTGAGTGTAATAAAGAGCAAAGACATGTGCTTGACATCGTTTGTGTCTTAGCTCTGTTGCCAAGAAACCGCACCTCTCACGAGCGGACTTATACCCGTTCGTGACACCCATATGTACATTTCTCTAAGCTGTTCTGCCAGAACTTGTGTATACCCGAAGATTTTAGGAGAGCTGTTTAATACATTTGAGGATGGTGACGTAGGCAAACTGCATTCACTGTCTAAAGCACTAATGAATGGTAGGGATAGTAGGAATAAGAAAAGTTTTAAGTTAATGTGGTTTGTTTACATGTGCTTGACCTTCACAACTTTTAAAAATAATAATTTGTCAGTATTTTGGATTTTGTGAATTAAAATCTCTCAATCACTGAGAACTTCTTCAGGTAATGTGAAAATTAATATAGGGACAACATTCCTGTTGGTGAATATCTTACATAATGTTGCAGAATCTGAGAAAAAAATTCCAGGGTTTTTGTGGTATAAAGAATCAGATCTTCATCGGTGCCAGTAACATGTTTTCCAGATTTCCTAGGATCTGATTTTGCAGTAAAAACATATGTATATATTGAAGAAGTCAGAGCTTAATTCTGAGACCTTTATTCACAGAAATACATCTTCCAAGTGAATGGATCTACTTGACTGGAGAAAAAATTAAAGTCTGAGCATATATGTTCCTCAAATTGCCATCTCCAGAATAAAATAGTCTCAGCACAAACTTTGTTGGGTTTGCAACCCAAACCCAACCATAACCCAAATAAAAATAAACCAACCAACCAACAACATCCACCGCCCCATGCTGCCCCATTAGGAAAGTCATTCCATGAAAGATTTTCCTTATTCAGTCTTTCCTTCTTTATTTGTTCTACTCAAGGATAGGTTTCTGCACTTTGTGGCCCTCTGATGCATTTTGTTTCCGCAGAAGTCTGAAGATGTCAAGTCAATTCACAAAAGAATATCTAAGTAGTTTTTAGGATGTATGACTTTAGATGGTAGGGTATGGCTTTCACTGCAAAGAACGTAGGTGGGCAGATGAGGTTTGGCTTCAGATTTTCAAGGCTCAGCTATATGGCCCAAAGTACAAACTCAATTTTCCACACCATCTGCAAGATTTCAGGTAGACTTTACTTGCACAGACATCGGCAAAGGTAAAGTGAGCTCTATTTTCATATAGAATTCATGTAATACTCAAATCGATCTTTTTTTTTTTTGTGGTCTGTTTTTCATAATAACTTAGTGGCAGAGCATTAAATTAGTTCTACCCTATCAGAAAATGACAGCAGCAATTTTTACTTAACATAAATTTCAAGGGCAGACCATATGCCATTCATTTTTATTTTTAATTGCTTCTATAAACACACAAAGATTAAATTAGCAAAGCTGGTGTAGGTTTGCTGGTTGAATGAGGTATTTTAACTAAATACTGAAGGATAAAAATGGAAACCAGCAATACCCAGGAAGCCTTCAGGTTTTGAATTGTTGGGCATGACCATCAAAGAAATACTGGATCTTTGAGACGTTTTTTTACAGATAACAAGTTAGTTAGCCCTAAAAATTGCTTCCTACAAAAGAAGCTCAAATGTCAAAGCCCAGCTAAGCAGGAAATACTGGAAAAAGTACTTTTATTGCTGTTTGTTTGAATACATTTTTAAAGTACTTCTTTTCTGAAATAATTTATCTGAATTAAAAAAAAATTAGAAGTAAGTTGAAATAGATTCTGAGTATTGTGTAGAAAGGCGTATCTCAGGCCACATAAATAAAGCTACAAAGCAGCTGGTACTTAACAAACAGATTGTTTCCTCCACACATTGCAAAAAGGCGTTAACCAGTGTCAAAAGATTGAAGACTGTAAAGCAAGCTGGAAAAGGAAAACATTTCTCTACACCAGGAGTCCAGATTGAAATGTCTGAAGATTACAAGGCACGCCTTTGGTCACTTCCGTTTTCTAGGTAGTATTTTCAGAAATGACAGTGCAGGTTTTTCGTGCTAAAGGAAAGAGGGGTTTGGTTGGGTTTTTTTCCCCTGTTTTTGTTTTCTATGATTTTATTTTAATTTTTTGTGTATTTGCTTTAATTGGCCAATGAAAAATCCGAAAGACTGATGACAAATTGAAAAGGGATGAAAATTTGTTAACAAATACTCAAGGTCTAAAAATATAAAATCTGTGATGTGAGACTAGGGACAAAATGATTTTTAAAGCTCCCCTTGTCTCAGACTGGAAGTGTCTACACTGAACAAAACCTTCTGGTGTCAGTGAATGAAAGCATGATGATATCTTGGTTGGAAGTTGAAAACCGACCCACTGAGATCAGAAACGTTCGGTTTCTTTTCTCAGGGAAGTAATTAGCAGTTAAACTGACTGACAGAGGAAGTGGTGGATTTTTTTATTACTAGGTAAAAAACGCCAAACTTGATGCATTTCAAAAAAGACATATTCCCACTCAATCAGAAGTTTTAACAGTTGTGGTAATAACTTTTGTTGGTATGGTAATAACGTGGTGATATGAGTCTGCATAAATATGATTACGCTGGCATTCAGAACTGTGAATCAGCTTCTACGTTTAAATTGACTTTTTTCTATTTGTTACCACTCAGAATAATGTTCACCGTCTAGATTTTCAGAATATTACAATCTAATGAACAATACTCATTAGTTTTCTGCTTTATTATTGCCAGGAAAATGTCTATCCAACTAGCCAAGGACTAGAAAACAATTCTTAGCTTTTATGGCTATAAACAGATTCCTCAAATTGGATTTGAATCTAATTCTCTGCTCACATTTTGAGATTATTATAAAAAAAGAGTTAGATTAAAGATTAACACATGAAATTCAACACCATTTTCGCAATTAAAGTTTAATATTACATTGTTTAATATTACATGCTTTTGACATAAACTCTAGTTCATGCAAAATGGTGACATTTTTTCAGGATGGAAACTAACGGAAGGGAGTAACAAATCTGAGAACAGAATACTTCTTTACTGTTATAATTTATTTTTCTTCTCAGAATAGTTATTATCTGTATCATATTATTTATCAGTGGGACCAGAGTATCTTAAATGTTAGTTTTACTGTCTGAAGCTATGTCCATCTGAAAAAATAAAGGTCATATAGGAACAACCTTTGTTTTTGTTCATTATAAACGTGAGTTATAGTCATGTGTGTAATGAAACATTACTACAAAAACAATAGTTAAAAACTAATCTTATGGAAATTTTCTTCATCAAAACTATTGGATTTATATATTATTTCAAAAAAAGGCTTGAAAATGCAGATGAAGACTGAAAATAATGAAACGATATTCTTTCTAGCTCATGCTGAAGCTCGGTTAATAACAGTAATATAACTTATAAGTGGAATATCACAGTTGAATTTGTATACTTTGACTGTGACACAATTCCAGACTCTATAACTGGAACATTTTTAGTTCAGTCTCACGATGATATACAATCTTAATTTCAGCACTAGGGAAACGTTTTGTCAAAGTCAGCTCTGTTAAATAAGCGGTGCTATTTGCACTTCTATTTTCAATACTCTGTGAGTAATGATCCTCTTGCAATAATTTTCTTGACAAGAAATAGCCAACAATAGGTGTGTGCAACTCAGCCTGCACACAGCTGTTGTGTCACTGGCACTTAATTTGAGCCCCTGAGATCAAACCAGAGCAGCCAACAGAGTTGTGCCTAATTTCAGGTGTTCCTATTGACATGGGAGAAGTACCAGTCAGAGGATATTGTCTCATACGGGCTTGCGAGGTGACCCGCAGGACATGAGAGAGGCTAAACCTCAGTGATGTTTGTAGGTGGCTTAGAGGTACCCTAGAGGACAGCAGTTATTAAAATTAGTGGATGAAAATACTCAGGCTTGATCCTACAGCCTCAGTCTTGCTGCTTTTTTAATTTGAGACTCTTGCTGATAGCACCTGTCCTATTCTGGGCTGTACTGAAGAGCCAAAGAAGGTGCAATAATGATGGTTAAACAACAGGTTGATTTTTGGAAGGAACTGTATCAAATGGAATTGCATTTTTTAACTTCTTACAAGGCATTTTGATTATGCACAATAAACCCAGAAGTCAGCTTGGCACTGGAAAATAGCTGTCCCCTTGCAAAATATAAAGGAAAATATCTCTGTCCTAACCAACACGCCTAATATCCGCACAATTCCAGTTGTGAATGCCACCTGCTGAACAAAGCTATCACGCTACTTCCTGAAAAAAGATCCGATGAAACTCACTAGCTTTCTGAAATGAGGTTGGAGCTGAGTGTGAAAATCATGTTTTCTTCTGTGACTACACCTAATAACAGCCTTACTGGCAGAGGAGCTAAGGCTGATGAGAGCATAGTGAATTAAGTCTTTAGATCTTTTAGCAAGGGAAAACAAGAAAAAAATCAGAAGGGACACTAAACACAGAGTTACTGTTCCTTTCCTGAAGGCAAGTTAATCCCAAAGCAAGTAACTTTTCTCCAAGAGGGAGAAATTTCTTCTAAAAATACATTTCCCACTGGTTTCAAGCATAGATGTGAAGTGAAAACTGCTTTGCTAATGAAGGTAGTCATTAGAGACTTTGACCCGTGTGTTTTACACTTATTGTTGATCTCTCTGTGGTATTGACTGTCAAGCGCTGATGGCTTTTTAACAAGTTGTAGGGTGGCTATTGACTCATTTGAGAAATCAGAGAGGCAATTAATAGTATAATTGTTCATCCTCTCTGTGACACTGGTCTTTATGGAGAGGGAAACAGAGAGCAACAAGAGACAGAGACAATGGTTTGGGATGGACTCCTGACAGCTGATACCAGGACAAGGCTGTTTCTCTATGTATATCAGGTGCAGGCGGCACTATTTGCTTCCTATGCCAAGGTTTGGAGGAGGAATGTAGACAACATTCATGCTGAAGAATAGCTTACCCCAGTTTTCTTCAGGTAAGGAAATAGGGGTTGTAAAGAAGAATAAACCAAAATGAAAAATGATTTGGAGAAAATGGAGAGTGGTAAACGACTATAGTGTTGGAGACGTGGGACTTTTTCTGATAAAGAAATGGCTCATGAGGTCACAAATAGATTTAAGAGTTACAGTAGAAAATTGTAGGTAGAGTACACAGAAATTTACAAGAGTTTTGAAGTGTATGGTAAGAAACGACATAATCTGGCACACAATAGTGCTAAAAAAACGTTGATCTGATCAAGGGAAGTACCCTCATATTATCACTGTTAAAGCTCAAAATAACTTTTTCTCCTAAATTTTTATTCACATGATCTGTGAATTTTCTCTAACAATATTCAGCATTCATACTCTCCATCAACATCCTTCAATATTCTAACAAGTGACCTTGTATTTTAAAAAAGGCACATGAAGAAGGCACATCGTCTGTAAAAATGGCAGTATTTCCAATAGTAAGTGCTGCGAGAATGAAAACGTTCATTTTGATTTGTGTTTAAAACTTCTGAAATCTCAAATTTTGGTTTTTTTAATGAAACTGCGTATCTACGGAGTATTCAGTCTGATGGTATATCTCCTATTTGTATATCATAAAAAAGCATACAGTAAATAAATACTTAAACCAGACAAAATCCAGTGAAATACTTCCATACTAAGACCAAAATGATGTTAAAGAACAAAGTCATCTATGACACAAGCCTCACCAAAGAGCAGATCCAGTAGCAACCATTAACCGCCACTAGGACTTCCAAAAGAATCTGTCAGGGAGCCAAGTAATACCTTTCAGAGTTTGGCACATGGAATTCTTCTTTTTCCGATAAACACCCAAGGATGCAGAAGGGTAAAATGCAATCATCCCTTGCTAGTGGCCTTGTGGATTGTTAAACAAGCACTGAGCACGCTACGTCATAGACCACAAGATACGTAACGACTCTAGAAAAGGATTCTAACGACAAGACTAAATATTCCTGAAGAAAATAACAGTACTGTTATAACTGTAAATAACAACCAAGCTCTTCCCATAAGGTCTAGCTTTCTCATACCTTCTGCAGATACCTTTCCTCCTGTCAACATCCAAGTATCTGAAGTATCCTTCAGTTTTGGGGCATCTCCCTCCAACTTTCTATGGCCTCATTTTCTACCAGGCACTGCCACAGAAGTGAAATTCAGTTAAAGCTTACTTTTTAAATTTTCAGACTTTTTAGGCACTGAGAATTAGGTGATCTTCATTCACTTCTACCATATTATGTGGCAGACCACAGTTGGTATTAGTAACACTAAGTAAGGCTCAATGCCATAGTTGATTTTGCTTTATCAATTTCTCATTGACCCTGGGTTCGTCAGGATAAGTGCTGCCATGACTCTAAAACCTGGTATTTCTGAGAGCAGCTGGTTCTGATCATAGTAATTACTACAAGCATTGTAGAACTTTTCCTTCAGGGCTTTACCTGGACAGGTACTCAATGCAAGCCGGATACTTTTGCTGGGTGAAGGGCTGATAAATGCTACCTGCAGCAGGCACAGTTTCAACACTGGTGTCTCAGAAAACTTGAAAGAGAGAAAAGAGCCGTAACGTGTGTTGTGGATATTGTCAGAACCCGGCAGTGACTAGATGTCACGATCCTGAAAACCAACGGTCTCGCTGTCCGTTCAGCCAGCTCATCGGTAAGTTATCAACATCGTTTGGGTCCAGTCTCCGACTTCCAGATAGGCTGTGAGGCCGGTGACCTTGAGGACTGATTTTCCTCCCCATCACTTTATTTATCTCACCAGCCACACGATGGCAGCAAAGCATTAAGGAGCCCCACGCGCCTCCTCTCGCATCAGCCAGCGCACTCACTCGCCGCTTCGCGGTTTTAGCCTAACCACAATGAGAGGCGCAGACAAACTGCATCAAACCCAGGTACAAAGAATGACGATCGAGGAACAAACCCATCAGCTCTGTGTATGTTCGTCTGTGACTATTGCCCTGTTATCTTGTTATCTACAGCACGTACTCGTGTGTTAGATGTCGGCATGGTTTAGAAACACCAGCTCAGGGCAGAAAAGAAATTAAATCAGTTTACTTTATTTGTTGTAATTTAATCACCACTCTCAAATGAGAATGAAATTCAGTACAGCTATGTTAATCCTGATAAAATCCAGAATATCAGGTTACTACTCCCTGCTAACACGGACTAACAGAGGTCAAGTACTCAAGTGAATTTCCACTTGCCTTATTTATCAGTATCAGTTAGATATCCTTCTTAAAGCATTTTTTGCTTTTAGTGTTTAGTCTTCTATTCTGCTTTTCCTGAGCTAGAGAGGTTAAATAAAGAATACATGTTTTCGGTAGATAAAAATTAGAGTGGCTGGTCTGTTACTAGTAACTGAAATCGGATAGCTGTCTTTTTCTAAGCATAATTGGACCGTATAGAATTATGAAGAATGATAATTTGCATACTGCAATTTTTCAGTTTCTCATTTTTAAAGAGTTTATGTAATAAAGTATAAAAACCTCCCCACTTCTTATCCTTTCTGTTGGCCTTTTAAAAATACTTGCGGTCAGAATATCTGTGTACAAACTGTCACAAGCTGCTTACAAAAGCCGTAAAAAAGCCAAAGGGTGATGAAGTGAATGGAAATGACTGCGTGACCTACTGTTCTGAGAGTTTACTGAGCATACACATGATCTGTTCTAAAGATTATTGTTCAAAATGAAAAAAAACCCACACAGATTCTTCTTGATATTTCAGCCAGCTTTGGGATATTATTTATGATACCTCTGATTCTCAATTCCCAAGTTTGAAACCGAAGAGTTAAAGAGGCTGGCTTTAGAACGGCCCATCGCAATTCATTCGCTCGAAGGAAGGGATGCCATCCAGAGGGACCTTGGCAGGCTTGAGGAGTGAGCCCATGTGAACCTCATGAAGTTCAACAAGGCAAAGTACGAGATTCTGCACCTCGGTTGGGATGATCCCCAGTGTTAATATAGACTTGGGGATGAAGGGATTGAGAGCAGCCCTGGGAAGGAGAACGTGGGGATAGATACTGGTGGATGAAAAACTGGACATGAGCAAAAAATGTGCTTGTGCAGGCCAGAAAGCTTGACCAGCAGTTCGAGGGAGGTGGCTCTCCCTCACTACTTCACTCTTGTGACACCTCACCTGGAGTACTGCATGCAGCTCTGGGGCCCCAGTACAACAAAGGACAGGGACCTGTTGGAGCGGGTCTGGAGGAGGGCCACAAATACGATAAGAGGGCTGGAGCACCTCTCCTATGAAGAAAGGTTGAGAGAGGCGGGTTGGTTCAGCCTGGAGAAGGCTCCAGGGACACCATATTGCAGCCTTTCATTATATAAAGGGGCCTTATAAAAGAGATAGGGAGAGACATTCTACCCGGCCCCGTCGTGACAGGACAATGGGAAATAGCGTGAAACTGCAAGAGCGTTCATTTCTGTTGGACATCACGAAGAAATTTTGTATGGTGAGGGTGGTGACACGCTGGAACAGATTGCAATATGTATTACAACATAAGGTGTGCTATAACGTGGTGAAGTGTGTAATGGTTTAGACTCACGTGGCTAGCAACTAAACGCCACGCAGCCACTCACGCGCTCCTCCGCCTTGGCTGCGATGGGAAGGAGAAAACGCAACAAAAGGCTTGAGGGTCAAGACAAGGACAGGGAGGGGTAACTCCCCAATTACGGTCACAGGCAAAACCAGACTTGGCTTAGGGAAACATCGGTTTAATTTAAACACCACCACCACCAATTTATCATGCAAATCAGAGCAGAATAGTGAGACACACCACCCCAAAATACCACATTGCCCCCATCTGTCCCTTCTTCCCAGACTCAGCTCTGCTCCCGATTTCTCTACCTCCTCCTACACACCAGCGCAGGGGTCAGGGAATAATGGTTGCACTCCATTATATGTTGTTTCTGCTGCTCCTTCCTCCTCAGGGGGAGGACTCCTTACACTCCTGCCCTGCTCCAGCATGAGACATGGGAGACAGTCCTCCATGAACTTCTTCCACCAACGTGCATCCGTTCCAAAGGCTACAAGCCTTCCAGTGATGGACTGCTCCAGTGCGGGCTTCCTTCAGAGCCCTGGACTTCTTCAGACGTAGTCACCTGCTCTACTGTGGGGTTCTACATGGCCCGCAAGCAGGGATCTTCTTCACTATTAACTTCCACAGGCTGCAGGGGGACAGTCTCCTGGCTCACCAAGGGCTGCAGGGTAATATCTGCTCTGGCACACCTCCCCGTCCTTCTTCACTGACCTTGGTGTCCACGTAGTTTCTCCACACTCCACTCCTCTCCTAGGATCCAACCCAAACTTACCCAGCACCTTTTCCACCTCTTAAATGTGTTATTGCAGAGGCACTGATTGGCTTGGCCTTGGCCAGAGGCAGGTCTGACTTGGATCTGGGTGAACTTCTTGAAGCTTCCGACAGGAGCCAACCCTATAGCCCCCTCCCCTGCTACCAAAACCTTGCCGTACACATCCTTCCCCTTAACCATATATATTTCCTAGTTTAGTTTTCTTAAATGCATCTGTAATAGACTCAAGTTTAGTTGTCTCCTTCTAAGCCCTTAATGTTAGATTTAATGAATGTACATCCTTCATAAAACCTCAATTACGGAAATACTGCTGGTGTCAGGTTCTCAGCAAACATACTCTACAGCCTTTTTAGTAAGTTGTTGGAATGAGCCCCCAGGTAACAAAATTATGAAATTTTATAACTTACTCTACTTTGTTCATTTCATAGTATTTTTAATCAGCAAGAGTATTTTCAGTTTAAAGATTGAGTGGGTTTTTTTGTCTTTCTCTATTTCCAAGGGAGGATTCTATAATCTTTTGTAGACTTCATTATTACGCCTCTCAAGTGCTCATAGTCTGCAGTAATGCAAACTGAAACTCTGTGCGTAGTAGAAACCCTGTAAGGTAAGATGATGGCAATTTGAATGAACTACTCAAATTTGAAAGAACTACTCAAATTTGAATCAGGTGCCAGAGCTATGAGCATCCAGATCTGCTTCTGAGTTTTGTAGCCACCTAGTGGCAGCTTCCCATGTTATTTTGTGGTAGCTCAGGGTATATATGACGTTTTTCTTGGATTTTAAATCAAATGTAAATTTCATAATTTTTGGGTGCTTATAGAAACAGTTCCTTCGTAATTGTTATTTTCTTAATCTAAAAAAATCTTTCTCTGTTTTTTACTGCTTTTGCAATCAAGTGTTTTGTCCATGTTAATTGTACAGAGGACCAGGGACGCCTGGGCTAAACTGTGAAATTAGTAGCTTTCCAATAGAGTTGGGTAGTTAGACCTTAGAACAATGAGCTGAATTTTAATTTGACAGTGTTGTGTGTCTGTATCAAAATTTGAGGAAAAGGAAATAACTGTTTATCGAAGTAAATAGGTGTTACCAAATGTCCTGTTCATTTATTAATACCCAAACCAAGTACACTACAATCCATGGGCTGAGGCCAATGGTATGAAATTCAACAAGACCAAGTGCCAGGTCCTGCACTTGGGCTACAACAACCCCCTGCAGCGTAACAGGCTTGGGGAGGAGTGGCTGGAAACTGCCCAGCGGAAAAGGACCTGGGGGTGCTGGTCGACAGCCGATTGAACATGAGCCAGCAGTGTGCCCAGGTGGCCAAGAAGGCCAACAGCATCCTGGCTGGTACCAGCACTAGTGTGGCCAGCAGGAGCAGGGCAGTGATTGTCCCCCCGTACCTGTCAGCACTGGTGAGGCCACACCTTGAGTGCTGTGTCCAGTTTTGGCCCCTCACTTCAAGAAGGACATTGAGGTGCTGGAGCGGGTTCAGAGAAGGGCAGTGAAGCTGATGAAGGGTCTAGAGAACTTAGCTTATGAGGAGTGGCTGAAGGAACTGGGGTTGTTTAGCCTGGAGAAGAGGAGGCTCAGGGGAGACCTTATCACTCTCTGCAACTGCCTGAAAGGAGGTTGTGGTGAGGTGGGGGTTGGTCTCTTCTCCCATGTTATAAGTGACAGGACGAGAGGAAATGGCCTTAAGTTGCGTCAGGGGAAATTTAGGTTAGATATCAGGAAAAACTTCTTTACATAAAGGGACATTAAGCCTTGGAACAGGCTGCCCAGGGAGGTGGTGGAGTTCCCATCCCTGGGGGGGTTTAAAAGCCGTGTAGATGGTGCTGAGGGACGCTGGCAGTGCAGGGTGAACGGTTGGACTCGATGATCTTAAAGGTCTCCTCCAACCAGATGATTCTGTGATTCTGTTATTACATGTGTTATGGGCAACGTGCTTCTACCAGTTATAATAATAGGATTTTTCTGTTTTCAATGTCTTTGTAACATTTCTTAGTATTCAAAGGTATGTGTAGTTCACATCTAAGAATTTTAACTTTGCTGTCTGTAAAAACCCAAATCTGAAAACGCTGTCCCAAAAGTAATGGCATATAATTTTAGACCTGTCGTGTTAATGCAGGGGGGATTTTGAATGTGCAAAACCACTGATCTATTTCTTGTAAAAATGAACTCTGCAAAGCCTTCTCTTGACATTCTCTTGGAGGCTGTCAGAGAAAACTTTCTTATTAGTTCTAATTCTAGTTTATTTTTAATTATGACCCTCCTCATTTCCCTTTTTAAGATAGGACAGGAAAAGCAATTAATTTTAATTAATTTCAAGCTATTTCAAATTATTGTGGATTTTTAACTTCAGTTGCTTGTGAGAGTAAGTTTTACTTTGCTTTGAATTACAGTAAGTTATACTTACTCTCTTCATTCTCAAAGATTAAACCATTTTTGCCTCTGACTAATTTTGACTCATCTATAATTTATTTGTTCAGCCAAAAATGGTTTCTGGATATTATTGGAAAAATTGGTTGTATTTCCTGATAATTGCTCAGGGGAAATGTTAAATTAAAAAAATCACAAGCAATTTGATATGCTTGGTGATTTTAATATTGTTTATGGATATACTCAGCGAAGATGTGACATGTGTGAAAGAGTTACAAAGAGTGCCAGCTAAAGGGCATGACACTTCTGGAAAGGAGAAAATCAAAACCGCTTTCTTTTCCCTCTATGGCAACAGATATTCGATCTTAGCGGGGACACTCTTCATTGAACATTTATCATAGTAAGATGCAGCGTACCGTCAGGAAAGAGATTGGATATTGTTTCTTTTATTTTTATTTTTAATATGAGATTTGGTTCAATGGGCAAAATGCAATGCTTGTGATTTTTCTCTGAAGCACATTAACGTTTGTGAGACAGGTCATCCAACAGCAGACTGGCTGGAAGGAAAACTTTTGTGTGAGTCATCCTTTAACTTCTTTCACTTTCGTATTTCTGAAAATGACTCGGAACGTGTAGCCGATTTAGACTTAGAATGGTGGTCAGTCACTTTACATATTACCTCATTGAAAGATTGCACATGTGAACATAGCTGTTGATAAACACGTTTTCAACAGCTTCAGGGGAAAAATCACCTTTAGTCCTTTTATGTGTGGTGTGTTCCCCTGAATAGTACATACCTTCCGCACTTCAGTACACTGAGCTCTAAGAAATACCAATCATGTCAAAATGGAATTTTAGCCTACTCCTTCTAGTAAGCAGTGCCATGGGAAGGTTTGATAATTGCTACACGCAGAGAAGAATGTGAATAAACAATGTGTGAAAATATTATGTTGTGAATAATATTGCGACTGAATGCAGGGCAGCAGCTGCATTTAACTGATTACTTCAAATGTGGTTCTTTAGAGAATTACAAATCCAGCACTCGCACTGGAGAAAAAAAGGGAAATAATACAATCCAGGAACTACACCAAAATTTGTCTAACCTCAACAGGGTGCACATTTCAGAACAATTATGAAAGAAACATGGAAAACACACAAAAATGCAGTAGAACTGTATCAATTGCGATTCACTATGTATGTGGTGAAAAACTTATTTCATTCAAAATGACTGATCATCTGTAGATGAAAATCTGAAAAGAAAGAGATAAAATTAACTCCCTTTGGCATTTGTGTGATGCATCTGGCATAGAGCACCGCATATGAAACAATCCTATAGGGTGGGGAATAACAAAATGGTCCTGTGCCTGAAGAAGTTAGCAGTGCTCAGTGCCAGCTGCTGGCTTGAACGCAGCCTGGCATGGTTTTATAACTGCTGAACATGAAGGAAGATTTTTTTCAAACATTCTTGTTTCATCGTTCTGTAGTAGAAATTAGAAAGATCGTAATGCCATTGTTTAAGCCTACGTAAACACTGGGTGCAACTTGATTAACTCCTATAGAAATTCATGCCATGTGAAAAAGCGATATTAGAATGATTAAGGGAATGGAGAGATGATCGCAAAGGAATGGCTCAGAGTAAGCTGGCTTATTTGGTACGGCAAAGCTAAGGCAAAGAAGTGGGGATATATTTGTGAGGATTAGAAAAAACCTTAGTGGGGCATACACCATAAAAGAAAAAAAGATATTTAAGCTAAAGATTAGTATTAGCGCAAGAAGAAATAAGCAAATCGGCTACTAATGCACTTATCTCAAAAAAAAATTAAAGAAAAATTTAAATACAAAGAATTTGCAACCTCATTGTAAAACAATTAGGTTAACTCCTAACTGGAGTCACTGGAGTTTCAAGATGCAGCTCAGTAAGATTATGAAGGGAATTCTGTAGGGCAATAAGTGCAAAACACGCGGATTGGGCTAAGAGAACCAGAAAGTCTTTCGTAGTATTATGCTTACAATTGTGTCAAAGAAATAAGTGTTATTCTCAGTGTATTATGTAATACATTTTCAGGTTCCAGCATAATTTAGAGTAGCGATAAAGGAAGACTTACTAGGCTGCACAGCACAGGAAACTGATATGGAGTTTTATGTATGGTTAATTTTCACTTTTACTTTCTAACTTCTCTATATGTATTCTTTTTCTGATTGCACCATAACCCATTTTGATATAAACCACCTTGTTTTCATTTTATGGTGACAATTTTTGTAAATTTTTGGAAAAAAAGTGTATCTTTGTTGTCCTATAATCTATCTATAAATAGGTTTGTGTTGAAATAACTGAAAGATGTATAAATCATACATTGAGTTTCTTTGGTTCTTGACAAATCCTAATTCAGACAAACCATAATGTTCAAAATGTCCTTGCTTGGTAGCATGCCACCTCAATCAGCAGCCATCATAAATGGAAAATATAGCTATGCCAAACTTTTGAAATAATTCACTTGGCACCCCTTATATCATAGCCAGATGGAGGAAAAAATATTGGGAAAAAAGTATCTGTGATCTGAGAGCTTTTAGAAATTTTCTGAAGGAAATCAAAATATTCAGTCTTTACTCAGGAAAATAGCATTTTTTTCTTTTTGAGTTGTATGTCTGAAACCAATCAGATAGCTGTAATGTATGTATGTACTGGATTCAGCTCTATATTTGTGAAGAAATAGAAATTCATAGATTGATTAATGCAGTAAACAGTACTCTCTTCAAGCTCTTAGGGAGTTCCACTTCACCAAAGACATAATATTGACTTAACATATAGATGTTATCCCACTTCCTAGAATCATTTTAGAGAAAAACGAGCTGTGTCCAGGTGGCTTTTGCAGATCTCCAAGGATGGAGACTCCGTCACCCCACTGGGCTACTTGTGCCAGTGCTCAGTCAACCTCATAGTAAAAAACTATTTCCTGATGTTCAGAGGGAACTTCCTGTGCGTCAGCTGGTGCCCACTGACTCTGGTCCTGTCACTGGGCACCACAAAAAAGAGCCTGGCTCCATCCTCTTTGCACTCTCGCTTCACGTATTTCCATAGATTTACATCCCCCCAACCCTTCTCCAGGCTGAACAGTCCCAGCTCACTCCGTCTTTCCTCAATGGAGAGATGCTCCAGTCCCTTAATCATCTTCGTGACCTTTCACTGGACTCTCTCCAGTATGTCCACGTCTCTCTTGTACTGGGGAGCCCAGAATTGGGCACAGTCCTGCAGGCTGTGCACTCACCACTGCTGAGTGGAGAAGGAGGAGCACCTCCCTCAACCTGCTGGCAATACTTTGTCTAATTCAGCCCCGGATACCGTTTGTCTTCCTTGCTGCAGAGAGACGCTGCTGGCTCCCGTTCAGCTTTTTGTCTGCCAGGACCCTCTGGTCCTACTCCGTCAAGCAGCTTTCAAGACGGGCAAACCCTAGCATATACTGGTGCATGGGGTTGTTCCTCCCCAGGTTGAAAGGACTTTGCAATTCCCATTGCTGAACTTCTTGAGATTCCTGTTAGCCCGTTTCTCCAGCCTGTCAAAGCATCTCTGGATGGCATCACGAGCCTCTGGCATATCAATGTAATCAATGATGTCAATATAAAAATGTAAAATAAATACTCATGCCGGTTTTATACTAGAGGAAAGAAATCAGAAATTATTTAACAGAAGCCTTTTCCACTGTAAAATAGTTGTCTCTCAACTCAGCTACAAATAGGCTTTATTAAATTGTCTCGTGCCATTAAATATTTGCAAAAAGCATGTGAATGTTTGAGATGTCAGTCCATGCTCTTGTTTAAAGGCTACTATTAAGATTTAAAGTTAATTGGTCTGTTTACTTGATGTCAAGGATGGTGAACTTAGATGCAGTTCTAATAGCACCAGAATGAAACTGAGGGAGCTTTACAGCTATGGGTGATGTTTTGTCTTCTGACCTCTTCCCTAAGTAGTGTTCTTCAGTGCAGTTTGAACTTGCGTCAAATTCATTGAGGATACTCTTCCCTTGCTGTGTGATGTGGATGAAATAGATTTATGTCTGATGCAGTAACATAAATCTTCATATATTTGTAGGGGAATATTAATGATTAGAATTATATATTAATGATTAGAATTATATATCAATAATCAGTATTTTTCTGAGAGATTCTAAAGAAGACTGCTTATTTGTACAAATCGTTACCGATCTCCTCCTTACTTTTCATGCAGCTCTTTTAAGTAATAATCCAAACACTTTACTACTGAGAACTGTTGTCTTCTGCTCAGTTCTGTGGGACTAGAGAAGTACTACAAAGCAGTGGACAGTGTAGGAAGTGTCTTTTTTTTCTCTGCTGTTGCTTTTAGTCTACCTTAAAAAGACCTGGTACCCACAAATTCTACCTGCAAAGATAGATGTAACCATGATGATAGATGAAATGATTGTTGTAAAACTTGTGCTTTTCAGAATTCCACCGGATGTTCTGTTGGAGCCTAAATGTATTTGAAAGTCTACCCTCAAGTCTGTGTTTATCAGCTCATGTTATACTGCTGAATTTCTTAACTTGAAAGAGCCTTATTTAGAAGATCAACTTAGCAAATCGAAATCTGTTTGTTGTCTGTTATCTAAGTCATATGGATCAGAACGATTGCTATTATTGTTTTAACATTCTGATCGTAACGAACAAGGGTGTGAACTTGAGCCTTGTTTAATGTCTGTGGTTGTCTATACTGTGATTATAAAAGTAATCTTTGCACCCAACAGTGTTCCTATCAAAAGTCCTCACTAGGAACCTTAGTGGGTCATTCAAAACCTGAAAGAGGGTGTAAAGTTTTAATATAAACTATTTAAACTTATTTGAGAAATGCTTGTTTCTGATTAAGAACTCATTATTTTATGAATGCCTGATGAAGGATCTTTGAGGGTGATTGATAAGGTCAAATGAATAGAAACTGACTTAAGGCTGCAGGGATACTGGGTGAACGATCTACGTTAATTTTTTAACATGGAGTGGAATTCGTCCAAAACTACTTTCCACTTCCTGCCTTTTATTTGGACTCAAAATAGTATAGGGACTACTCTTGAAGCTACAAACACCTGACTTGGAGGGCCTATGACTATTACTGCTTTAGCCCCCTCACTTTTCAGAATCCTCCTATTTCCAGATTCTGATGCAATAATTTTTCTTCTGGCAAATAACCTACCGTTTACCAAATGACTCCATACTGTTGTTATTTTTAGATATAATTTTCTAAACTGACTCACATTAGTTGTCATCTGTTCTGTTTCCTTAAGGGACTAAATTACTTAAGCTGATTTTTTTTTTCCAAGTAATACGTGATTTCATACCTGCTTTGTGAAAATAACTTAGAAAATAAGTTATTTGAATATTAGAAGTAACTAATTAACATTCTTCTGATGATGGAACTGTGTGTTTACAAGCTTTGGGGATGATGAAGGCAAGTTACAAGGAAGGACAGAACTGGAATCTGGAATGACATACTGTAAAGACGGCGTGGAATCCACATAGTGAAATAAGCTAAAAATGGTGGCTGTGGTTCGGTGGATGAGGTTTGGAGGGGCGATAGCAAACACCATACTAAGCTTACTGGCAACATCTCTGGGGGAAAAAGCCTAATATTATTCAGGAATATGTGAACACACAGTTATATAAACCAATGTAAGAAGCCTTATTCAACACTCATGAAATTATATCCAGATATCTGCTTCCAGGTTTGGGGAAGGTTATGCTATTTGATTTTGCAATGTCACTTAACAGCCATAGTTAACCTTGGGTGCCATGTCAGAGCTAGAATTTCTTCTTTTCTTCATGTGTATGTTGTCTATCCAGCACAGAATTTGTTTTCTCTTGTGCAGAAGGATTTCTTCCTTCATCACCGTGTAAGAACTGTAGCCACATTTCCGTTATTTCTGGGTGATTTCCACTTTGGTAATAACATCTAGTGTTGTGGTCTGTTTTTTTTCCCCGCACAGTTTTGGCTAATCTTCTCAAGGAACACTGTATTCTTTCACCAGTATGTTTGTGTTTGTCATGGGTTGGGGCTGGGCTGGCCACTAGATGGATGACAGATGCTATCTATTAATCCCCCTCCCTTTCCAAAGGGAAAGAGAAAGGGAATAAGTGAGAGAGACTTACAGATTGGAAAAGAAATCTAAAACTGCTTTAAGGAAAATAATAACAATAAAATGAAATACATGGAAATACGTACAAAACCAATACCGAACCCACCCCTCGATGGCAATTATGTCACCGCCACCACAGGTACTTCGGGGCAAGCGTTCGGCAGCTCCTAGACTGGACTCAGCAGCAGATGGGAACCGGATCAGAGAGCTGGATTCAGGAGCTGGATTCAGCTAAACGTGGGTTGGGGTCGAAGGCAGAGCAGACAGACTCCTGCTCGGACACGGGCCGTTGAAGAAGAGAGCTTGAACCTTGCGATCAGTTTTATAGTAAATATGATGTATACGGAAGTGAACACCTCGTGGGTCAGTTTAGGGTCACCTGTCCTGCCTGCTCCTTCCCGCAGGTGCAGCCTCTAACTTAGTGCACCTCCACCATGGTACACCAGATTAGCAGTGACTCTGGTCTGCACAGCAGCAAGTGTAAGCAAGAGTCTTCCTGCAGACCAGTCCCTGGTGGTAGCTGTGCACATCAAGCGCTGTCACTGCCTGAAGCAGACACTGTCTGCAAAAACACGCCGTTACCTTCAGCAAGTGCAGTTAGTTAGAAGGGACTGAGATGAGAAGTAAAATCTCTGACCAGAATGAGTTCTGTTCTAACTCCAACCAGGACAGTGTCTTATATACCTTTTTCCTTAGCACCAGAGACCAGTTTATATCCTCTTTCTTGTCTCCAACACTAAATTTTGTTATGACCTTCAGTCCACTCTGTTCTCACAAGTCTATGCTGTTTCCAACAGTAACTCTTCTTTTTTTTTCATCCCAGATGTTTTTCATTTATCAGCTGTGTAATCTCAGACTGTAAGTTTTTCCTGTTGAAGGCTTAATTATTTGGCCGTTATATCAAACCTCCTCTCAATTAGTTATTCAATCCTTGGCTCAAGTGCTCCGAATTTAGAACTACGTTTTCAATATAACTTTTCTTCAGTCGCCCTCCTTCAGTTCCTTGACATTTGGCCAGTATTCTGCAAAACTGTATATTATATACTATTCTGTGAAACTACATATACAGTCTCTTTCCTAATAAGCTACCTCTTCATAGTTTACAAGGAGTACAGTTCCGAATAATTTCCCTCCTCTTGTGCAAGTTCTTTTTCCCCATTCTAACTCCTTGCTTTTAATTCAAAGGATAAAAATTAAGTCAGTGGGTTGGTCTCTTTGTTGGCTAGTGGGATGCATGCTAAAACCAGAAGCAGTGATGTATCAACGCCCTTTGAGGGAAGTGATAAATTCATTCCCCTACATCTCTTTGAAAAATGAAGCTCTTGACTAAAACATAGGCTTTCTTCTTGAGCGGAACATTAAAAAAAGTTAGGTGATAATCATGGCCCAGCATTTCTTCATTTAACTCCTCCCAGTTACATACATGGAGTGTAAACGGTAGGTAGATTATTCAGCAGTATTCTGTAGTAGAGTCCGTATTTTACACCAAAAGCTTTTTTAAAAAACACATATTAATCCCTTTATTTATGGACTATGCAATTCCACTGGCCTATGATTATATTGATAAACCCTAATTCCTTATCCCCTCTGATTAACTTTGGATGATGTAAACAGCTGCTGACACATCCAAGTGACATGACAGAATTAGACTGACTTCCAGAGATTAAGCCCAAGATAGTCATGTAATATAAGAATAAAAATGCGTGTAAAGCATCTGATGATTTCTTGCCAAGACAGTCCTTCCACTGCCTGCTGGTGTTATTAAATAGTTAGCTGCAAGGAATAAATGTTATGGATGTCAGTTTATTAAATAGAATTTTGTTCGTTCTTTTAATCAAGCTGTATTTTTGTATTTTCAGTTGATGTTTAGACAGGTATATGTGCTGAAATCTTTAGTGGCCTAAAGGCTGACATATCTTGCAGGTCTATGGGAAGAGGAAGTGGTAAAAATAGCCGAAAGAAGCAAAAAGAGTGGCAGCTGATGTTTGGAGTGGTTCACCTCCTGTCTGGTCATGCTGAGGCATTTCACAGAGCAGTGAGTATGGCAGTGTCGATTTATCATTTGCCTTTGTAGCTTGCCATAAAGCGTCACAAAACTCCCACCAAATTTAGCAGTGTAAATCAAATGTGAAATCTCTGATCCAAGCAATGTGACATAAATCCAAAATTTGGGAAATGGTGGAATTCTTTCTTTCTCAAATCATGTTCAATTTACTTTGAATTTACCAATGACAGTTATAACTGTAAAAAATACTAAAATAATTGCCTTGGGGTTTAGGTCCCCAACAGTAAGGCTGATAAAAATATTTTCTTAGTACAAAGTAACATTCCAGTTATGAACAGAATAACATTTCTGCATAATGTAAATCCATGCATCAGGATTAGTTACAACTTTCCTAAAGTATTTCACAAATTTTGTCTTGCATTACATTTTGATATATTTAAGTAGCATGAATTTGATTGATTTGCTCTAATGACATTATTGACTCAGAATAGGTAGTGACAGGCATCTTGCAGGCTTCATATTAAATGGCAGCAAGCAGAGACAAAAGAATGAATACATTCACCATCACACGATTCCAAAATTATTTTGCCAGCAGACATAAATGTTATTGATTAAAAAGACATTTTATTTTATCATACAAGATTAATTAAAACTCTAAAAATAATTGCTTTATTTTTCTTGCATGGCTGAAAGTTAGTGGGTAATATGATCACAAACGTACCTTTATTTTCAATTGTCTCAAAGTTCTCTATGTTCCATATTAGAAAGCAAAATAGCGAAGTAGAAGTGGATAGAAATGTTTATGAAGTGCAGGACTTGTCTTTTTTAGACTAGTGCTGAGTGGGTTTTTCCCTCAAGCAACATTCCTTGATTTTAACATATTCAAATTATTCTGTCCCAGCTAGATACTTACAGCCCTAGAATCTAAAATAGATGTGGGGAAGAGAGTTGAAAAAAAGCCAAAAACAAACCACAATAAAAAAGACCAAAAAACCAGAGAAGCCTATTTAAATAAGATTTAAATTTAAGTTTTAAAAAAGCAACCCAAAAGCTCTTTGCCTAGTGAAATCATTGTACTTTCATTAATCGGAATTGCACGCAACTAAAACATGGCAACATTTGCTTGTTTTCTGGTTAGTACCGTATCATCATTTTCCTTTCTGACAGCAAGTACGTACGCATGGCAGGTTGTGAGATCTCTCTGCCACACGTAGAAGTGTATGGAATGTATTGCCACTCATCTTCATGAAAAATGTGTCTCAACATAAATTTCAAGATAACGAATAGATCAGATTTAGAGCCATACCGCACCATAGGCATGATATATCAGAAAAGGGAATGCATAACTCTCCATATAATAGATGCGCTTCAGCTGATACAGCTGTTCTTGTAAAGATTGTGGCACATTTAAGCCCTTAAGTAATTATTAGTCTGTGGTAGAACTATTGCCCTTTTAGGGTAAGAAAACCATTTCTAACATGTTACTACAACGTGGACCACGGCCGCATTTTGGAGTTGGATTAGACACAGACTTGACGCAAAGGGCAAAAATGAGGCAATGGAAGAAACAGTAAAGGTGGGTGATTCATTTACACTGAAGCTGGAATGAGACAAAACTAATGTAAAGCAGATTTTGTGATGTGCTGGTTGGAGGGGAATGCTCTGTGGAAAGAGGTATTTTTAGCTATCAGACTGTGGTTCATGTGGAATCACAGATAACATTCATGGAACAGAGAACACAGCTTGGAAAACCAGTAAGGTTTCTTCGAGCGTTCAAAAGATGTTTGTGCCGAAGAAGCTATTGGAAGAGGTAACAGTGAATCAAGGATAGGCAGAGACTTTGTGAACTTATTTTCATTCTATAAGAGATTAATAATAGTAATAATCTTGAATAGAGATGGAAAGAATCCCTTATCCAGCTATAAAAAAAAAGCATAGAATGATCTGCTTAGTGCAGGTTACACAAACAGGATTTAGAGGTTCATCCAACTCTGTAATACCTGACAGTGCTGCAGGACAACTCCGTCAGAATTATACTATTCGGAAAGCGTTATTCTGCTGATTAGCACTGTGTAATTTAATTGAGGGGTTTTTTTGCAGGTAACGTTAATATTGAAGAGGGTCAGACTTAAGGTAGGCAAAGCACAAGAGAATATGGGGTAAAAAAACCAGCTGTTTTGGGAAACAAGATAGAGTTCTCCACATGTCGTCACAAATTTTGGTCTGGTCTGATTAAGGTAAAGCCCTTACATGAACTTAAAAGTGTTTTCCCAAATAAGTTAGCCAGGTAATTACAGTTTGGGAGAGTGTGAGAGTCTATTTGCCGGACTTTTCTGCAAAGACGTACAGGTCGTAGATACCTGACTGTGATCCTCTCCATGGTGATGTGCTTTTCACCTTCAAATGCTCTACATGGGTATCCAAACACTCCACCCAAAGCACATCGGAGTTACCTAGTGACATCAGCACAACCGCTCATGAAGGAACGGAGCGCAAAGATAAAGTTAGCTTTCTGATGGGTTTGTGGAGCACCAAGTCCAGAGCAATATCTCTTCTCATGTTAGCTTTCAGGCATTTTAACGTACATCTATAATGATCTTAAACTAAGAAAGAAATTTTATAGTGGGGTGTTGAAATATTTAGTCACCAGTGAAGCAAGGGAAAGGTGTTTTAGTTATTCACATGCATAGGTGATTTCACAGATCCCTTGAGGATTTGCAGAGATGCTTCTTAATTCTTGGGAAACTTACTGTCCTGTCTCCTGCTAGCCCCATTCCAACACTCTGTTTCCAAAATTAGTAATCGATTAAGATTTTACTTTACAGACAAGCTTGCTTTCTGATCAGTTATTCCCCGCTCATAAAAATCGTGCTGACAAGTGGGTGAGCCCTATCTTTTATTAGCCTGTCAAAAGCCACGCAGCAAGCGCGGGGAAGAAAGATATAAGGTGAAGCCATGCACATTAACTCTACAATATAGTTAATAATATTTGCACGAGTGTACACGGTGAAGCAGTAGGTGTCACACTGTGGATACTCATGTCTTGTGAAGGGTCTGTGGGAAGTCTAAGCCCTGCATTCCTGCCGTGGTGTCAGTTATGATCTTCAGGCTCTTGGATTTCTGTAAGAGCGGTAGAATTTCTTAACAGCACTTGGAGAAGCAGCAAGGCAGGACTCTGTAAAGCAGAGCACACGTAGACTGTAAGCCTGAAGTCAAGCAAAGTTGATGTTGATTGGTGCAGATCATGCCCACATAGGCAACTTGTGAGTGGCACCTGGGTTGTATTTCTGCCTAACTGCATGGATAGGAATCTGTTGCTGATAATCAAAGTGAGTGCTGGATACAGTTATTCTAGCTGCCTTCACTTCTTCCTGCGCAGCCTTCATTTTCTCCTGCGCATCCTTCCCTTTCTCCTGCGCACCTGCATATCTGTATCTTTCCCCATGACACCCACAGGCTTGCAAGTTCAGGAAATCACTGCTGCCTCAATTTCCCTCTCTCTTGATTTTGAAGTTGCTCACTGCATGTAATGAATTTAGCACGAAGTTTAGACCGGGATGGGAATGCTCTTATTTAGTAATACATATGCAAACCTGCAGCACCCTTCTAGGTTTTGCAGTATAATAAAATGATTTGAGGGGTTGCCTTTTAAATAGATACTGAAGCAGCCTGTCTCCCCGGTGAGAGAACCATCCAAACCTGCTCCTATACGAGCCTCACTATGTTCTCCACCAACAAGTGACTCTTGTCCCAGAGGAGGTGAGCAGCTTGTCATGTCTCTAACCACTAAGAGTTGCTCTCTGTTTGGCAGATCTCGACTTCCTTTCCTTTCAAATGATCCAGCCAAACCATGGACCAGCTGTGCTCAACTCATATTTCACTTTGGTGTTAGAGGTTTCTATTTGTACACGGGTTTTCTCCCCAGCCCCACCTCCCCGGTTATGGCAAAGTCTGTAACAGCCAGGAATGCAGGTGAGCCGTAACTTCCACGGTTCCTTATGCTGCGCTGCTTACCTGGGTACCTTCAGGATCAACAGGGTTTTTTTTTTTCTTAGCGGGCTGGGGTGTTGAAAGACTTTGTGTTCTTTCTATGCTAACAAAATGCTTATTTTTTTTTTCCTCCCCAAAAATAACATATATAAGAATTCAGTGATTATATGAGTGCATGTAATGCGTTTGCCAACCACTCTAAATTCAACTAGTTCACAACAAATCTGAGGTAACTTGAGGGGGAAGCAAGTTGCTTTCTATTCTTAATAAATGAGCATAGAGTAGGGTCATGAATAACTTGACTTTACGTTTCAACCAATGTTATGGTTTTGTAATTGAAAAAAACACAATATTTGAAAATTCAGAAATTAAATTTAGTAGGAAATAATTTTCCAATAAAATTTAGCCTTTAGCAGACTTCTATATTTTTATTACCAGTTATAAACTTTAAGTGTTATACATCATTGTAGTTGATAACTGTTTACATATATATGCACACATACCACATAAATCCATTTTAAACAGTTTGGGGGCATCTTATTCTTACCTGGTTTAGGAAATTTTCCAGGCTTAAAACACATAGTACAACAGAATAGCTTTTGCTCCAGTAATATTTGCTTGAAAATGCCTCTCAAAGAAAAGCCTTCCCGCTCTGTGGCCAAGCTTTCTCCAAGAATATTTCAAACAAGACTCAGAGCCAATGAGCCCCACAGAGACCTTCTGGTTACTGGTGGGTGGATGTGGCTGAGTTTGGTATCTACGAAAATGCCTTTATACAGGCTTTTACTGCCAATTCTTCCACGAATCATGGAAATTAATTTTATATCTTTGAAACTAAACATAAAAGGCCTATACAACGGCTTAAAATCTATGTTTCATTCAGAAACAAACTTCCTGCTGAGTTTGAATTTTCATTATTGGCAATTCTCCCTGTCAGATAAAGGGGCAAGAGAATACATTGAGATTTTTTCAGTGATATAGTCACGCATACACAGCTGAGTAATCCTAGGGTGCAAAAAAAGAGTTTGATTTCAATGTTTCGAACAGGGAAAGCCTTTTCTGCAAATAGGAAAACCACCTTCTGCTTCAGTCCTATTCATTTTTATTTTCAATGTTTTTCTCTAAAAGGCAAGGAAAGGATAATATAAAATTCACGCCATGGTCAGAGGACTTCATGGACATGCCCGTATCAGGATATCTTCCACATATCAGGCCAGTGGTCAGAGCTATCCTGTTTATCCCTGCCATGAAACCACATTTCAAATAATTTTCAACGTGTTGAAATGTCAGCACACGTAGTAGACCTAGAAAATGGTCTGCTTGCTCTTCTACAAGGCACGTAGGAGACAAGGTTCTCGAAGATCTTCCCTGAATATTTCTTCACTTCTATTTTGTTGAAATGCTCATTTACACATGGGTTCTTTTTTTCTTTTTTAGTTGATACTGTTATTGTGAGATCATAGCTATAATCTGGTTTTGGGTCAGATTCAAGTTTCTTCTTTGAACCAATCATCTACGAGTGTCCCAATTGTGACTATTAAGTCACTGTCGCCCTTGCTTGCTTGTTTCCTGTTCCAGTCATCTTTTTAAATGTTTGCTAAGAGTATTAGCAATAATTTTAAGAGGAAAGAACTGTAGCAAATATCCCAGCAATTTATGATAACGGATTTAGTATTTGAGAGGGGAAATACTCTATCAGTAAAGGGAAATATCCTTACAGACATTTTTGATTTGTAGAAAAATTTTTAGACTAACATTTTGGAGAGGAGATATAGGAATTCTTTGTGCCAAAGATAACAGATGTTAATTTTAATACTTTCAGCTTTAAGACCAATTTTTTTTTCTTTTTTATGGCGTTTCTAGGGAAGATACTTCTGTTTCATTAGCTCTACCTTCAATCTAAATAAACAAAAATTGCCTTCCTCCTCTTCAATTAGAGTGCAATTTTGATTTCTTCATATACTGTATATTTAAATTTAGTTTCAAATTCAAGTGTGTATCACCAGGTGATATGCTCAACTGAACTTATAAGAGGAAATGTAATTAAGTGACATGTGAAAAATTTAAGGAAAAAGTTGTTCCAAAATAATCACTTATGGCCATTGATATTTCTAATGATCTGTTTTATTTCCTAATTCAACAAACCAGAAAAAAATCTTTTGAAATTGGTTTAACAGGCTAAATATAAACTAACTGTTGTTATACAGACATACGCATGTAGGAGGTTAGTCCTACTACACTATATGTTTCTACAAGCCTGTTAACACAAGCTTCATAACATTTTCGAAAGAGAAAATCTTTTTGCTGGATCACAATGAACTTCCAGAGAACTCTGTCTATCGCAAGGTTCCAACCTTCTGTCCTTTTCCGTGGAAGCTCCAGCTATTTAAATAGAAAGTTGCAAATATTTCTTATAATGTTTATTTCCTCCACTGACTTTTTATCTAATAGATTTAGTTTTGTACTTCAAATCAAGCTGGCTAATACTTTACTTGACAGTAGTACAACTGAAATGAATAGAGGCAGGTGTATTGTAAACTGAATATTTGAAAGTGAATAATGTTTCAGAGTCTGACCCAAGAGACTGACCTTTTTATGGCTGAGCTTTGTAAAATTCCACATATAAGCAGACACTAGGTCTGTAAAATTAGGCATGAATTCTTAATTTCATAGGAGTGAAATGCAGTTTTAATAGTTGTTTTAAAATGCAGTACACAGATGAGTTTAGGTAACATTTCATACTCCAGCTGCCTCAGTGGAAACCCAAATAAGAGACTTTTTTTACATTAGAATTTTATGGTGCTGATTTTTCTTTTTAAGTCTCATGAAGAAAAGCTATAAGGAACAATCAATCAGAGAATCACAGAGTCACAGAATGGTAGGGGCTGGAAGGGACTTCTGGGGATTACCTAGTCCAACCCCCCTGCTAAAGCAGGTTTGCCTAGATCTGGTTGCACAGGAAAACGTCCAAGCAGGTTTTGAAAGTCTGCAGACAGGGAGACTCCACAACCTCTCTGGGCAGCCAGTAACTACCATAAGGAGCAAGTTACACTTGAAAATATTTTTTATTGTAAGCAGACTGAGTTATTCCCTAGCCTAACTTGTAATCAGGTGGGTTTTCTTTGTATTTTTGGTATTGTGATTACAGCTACTGTGAGCATACATCTCCTGCACGGCCCTCAGGCATGGAGCCTGGGTGTGATTTCTGTAGGGGACCTCAATATGTTTGATAGGTTCTCTGAGGGTTTGGGTTGTTTATTTTTTTTGTTCTTCTTTTCTAGTAAGGAAAATGCCTGTTTTATTCACACTTCTGTCTATAATTTTTTTCAGGGCAACGATGAATAGAGTCATTTTCGTACATTTTTAAAAGGCAAAGAAAAAATTGAGACTGTGGCAAGCAACCACTGTATGTTATCTGTCATCATAGGACTGAGAAACCCATTTTCCAGCCAGAACAGGGCAAGAACTTCAACTCTCCTTTCTTTAGTCTTCTGAGATTTCTTTTGCTTACCTTTAATAATGCTGGTCCCGTTCTGATGCTGAATGGAATAATGTTGAAATGTTCCCATTTTTGTAGACTGGTAAAATGATTTTCTGCCCAGTTCTTGCTTGTTTATTGAAGCTGGTGCTCCACGTGTTCTCTTTCAGGAAAGATCATTGATGTATTAAAAACAGTCTGGTGAAAACAACGTGTCCCTTTAACCAGTGACGTATGCAGTTTGTTGTTGTTGTTAACACATTGGAAGCATTTTAACCTTTAAATCTCAGTGAGTCACTGAAAGAGTGGTGGCAGATATTCCCATGATAGGCCTTGGGACTAATCTGAGCACAGAAGAGCAGTGCAGGCAAATGACTGATCTGTTGCCTTGTCACATTTGTACCACTGCAAAATAAAAATTGAAATAAGGAGAAAGTAGATAAGCTGAACAGTGCGTATCCTGTGGTGTGCTTTTCAGCCTGGTACTCTACGCACACTTGACCGCTACAATCTAGACATGATAGTGAATTTTCTGGTGTATTGTTTTTGCCATGATGGAATGTGTTAATCTCCAGGTCTGGGGATTTGAAATGTGGCCAGGAAGACAAAAGCAGGAAGGAAAAGAAGTAGAAGCTACTGAGTTTCTTCTACCAAGTCTTTTCTTCTGCTGCTTTGGCTTCTGCTTTGTGGTACTTTCAACTGCTGAGCATTTTTCAAAAGTATTCTTCAAAAGTGGAACTACCCTTTGCCAAAAAAGACTCGCTCTGATCGCAATCCAGCAAGTAGAACTTGAGTAGTATTGTGAGAAGGACCTCATTGAAAAGAAGCTATTAGAAACAGAATTCGTGGACTTTAGGCTTGTTGTGGTTTAAACCCAGCCGGCAACTAAAGCACCTCTCAGCCACTCACTCACTCCTACCCCTGTCTGGTGGGATGGTGAGGAGAAAATACAATGAAATCTTGAGGGCCAAGTCAAAGGACAGGGAGGGCTCACTCACCAACTAAGGTCACAGGAAAAAGACAGACTCAACTTGGGGGGAAAAAAAAATCAATTTAATTTAAACAAAACCATCACCGATTCACCAACTGAATCAGAGCAGGGCATTATCTTATTTATTATATATACAACAAGATCATAAATAAATAACCCTTTCTCCCACCCCATCCTTCTTCACAGACCCAACTTGGCTACTTCCTCCCTCACAACAGCACAGCGGGGCGGGAAATGGGGGTTGCCATCAGTCCCAGTCCATTCCATGTTGTTTCCGCTACTTCTTCCTCCTGAGGCAAAACTCCTCACAGTCCTACCCTGCTGCAATGTGGTGTCCCTTCCGAGGGCTATGGTCTTCCCAGAAGTGAATCCCTGCAGAGCAGGTCTCCCTCAGAGTCACAGCCCTTTAGTCCCCTGCTCCAGTGTGGGATCCTCCAAGAGCTGCAGAGAGGACTCTTCTCCACCGTTGATCTCCAGGGGCTGCAAGGACTCAGCCTGCCATCTCACCATGGGCCGGAAAAGAATGGTTGCTCCTGTGTGACTTCCCTCTTTCTCCCTCACTGATTTGGGTGTCCACATGCTGTTTTTCTCCTGTCACACTCTCTCCCAAAGAGCTCCCAAAACAAAGGAAGTTGCCCAACAGGTTTCGCCTCTTAAATATGTTGATCACGGAAGTACTGATTGGCTCCACCTTGGCCAGAGACAGGTCCAACTTGAAGCTGGGGGAGCTTTCTCAAAGTTTCTTACAGGAGCCACAACGGTAGCCCCCTATCCCACTACCAAAACCTCACTGGACACACACACGACACAAGGTTCATAATTTTGAGTCTCCATTAATGTGGAAAGATAGATTCTCATCCATCAGGACTGGACATATCTTCTTCCCTGTGGGAACTAAACCTCACTGTGCACAGATCATAAAGTCATTTGGAATCTTTTGTTTTTCCCAACTGTTCATTTTATGGTATTTTCTTAAAGCAGGTCTGGTAACTGTACGCGCTCTTGCACAGTTTAATTTTATGAGAAGTAGGCAACTCAACTTCACCGAGATATAGATCACAGTATCCAAACAGTGTTGATCTAAACCCTTCTTATAATCCCAGAAATAGCGGAGTAAATAGTCTGGCTATGATTTGTGTATCTGCGCCTGCAGCACAGAACCAGTAGTTTGACCTCAGGCTCAATCCCCCTGCAATACGCCCTCCAAACCCATGCATAGATGGTTGTGTGGCTTTGTGCTGCATTAATACCATCGTGTATCTGCAATAATGGTATCGTCGTTTGTTGTAAACATTAAAAGATCACACAATACAGCACTCTTTCTGTGTACTTTTGATAATTTGCGTGCATATGTCAAGCAAGTTTTTTCATAATGTGATGGTTTGGAGTTTTGGCACAATATATCCTTGCCTTGCCAGGTTTTCAAGATTTCTGGTGATACTTTGAACCTAATCCAGAACTGTTGTTTCATGAGTTGGTCATCACATTTTAGCAGTGCACAATTAATAATGGTATCTTTGTTCTACCACAACTACCAGTTTCATTAGGTACTAAAAGAAAACCTGTCCATTATTTCTCCTTTTGCTCAGTTTTGTTAGTCATGGCTACTTAGACTCTGTTTTGATTTCTTTTTCCACTAGTCATTCATCTCTCTCCTCCTTCCAGCCTAATTACTACCACATTTCTGGGAACTGGGAGGATTCAATCATTCTAGTGACACAGGACTTGAAAAACAAAGCAGCTAGAGCCTATTTGCATGATGACTAATATCCAGTCTTTGTTTTAAGTTTTGGGAGCTGAAACACGCTTTATACTTACACTTGTGCAGAAAGGAAGAGCCCTTGCTTCTCAATGAATGCTTACAGGAAGCATATCCTGAATATCTTGCCATGCTGAGAATAAGAAACAGATATAGTGCCGGAATTAGTCCGGCTAGGAGCACACTGTGGGAATAACGAATTATGAATCAACCTTATCACACACGCAGTGTGACATGTGACTGTGAAACGTCTCACAGACAAGGAGGGTAATTCCAGAATAGGGATCAGACAAAGAAACAGCTGCAAGAATCAAAGCCGTGTGGAGAGCAGCAGATAGGGCTGACAAGCACTGTGATGCTTGTTGTGATTTTTCCACGAGGGAGCAAGAGGAGGGAAACCTACAGAATTACTGTTTTCACTATATAACCAGTCTCACTGTTTTCAATTGTTAGTTATCTTTTAATATGTTGTGAAATGATATAGAGCAAGTCAAATTCAATTCTGATATTATAGTCTAAAAGCCCAGTTTCACCTTCTGTTAGTTGAAAGGTATGATTACACTTACCATTTCTGTAACACTATTCCATGACTTTCATCTCAATGTTTTACCAGTAGAAATTAAGAGGAATATTGTGCACAGCTTTCTAGATGTATGTGTAAATATATGGTTGAGAATTTTGTAATTAAATTTTATTTTCACTCAGAAAATGCTCATCCCGACAAACTACAAGGTTGGGGAACTTATCACTTCTGGTAATATTTTGTTGGCGGAGGGAACAGGCAGGAGTTTGGGGGAGAGAATCCGCACTTGCAGACAGAAATTTCTGGTCCAGGATCTGTTCTCCCTTTTTGTGACTCGGCATTGACTATCATGATCTGATGCAGATCAGACTTGATTAAACACACAAACATATACACATATAAAATTCTGTGTTTATGCATGTACAGTATAAAGCATTACATAGTCATGTGTGAAATACTTCAGAATTATCTAGAACAAAATGGTAAAATACACAAGTTAATGTTTACTTTGATGGAAAGTTATGTTTCGACCGATTTGGTAGAAATTTGCTAATAGTGTCTCACACTGAACCATCAGTATAATCTACAGCCAACAAACTGTCTTTTACTTGGTATGAGTTACTTAAGTAGCTGCTTTACTATCTACAAGAGATAAAATGTTTTGTGGGGCATTTTCCACCCAGAGCAGATGGATAAACCTGCAGAAACAAACTGTGCTTTCTGAAACTATGGGATGAACCATCCGATGTGAGCACATCGCTTTTTGTAACCCACAGCAAATAAACTTGTCTTAGAATTTTGGGTTGCATTTTCTCGTTGAAGAGTATACTAGTTCATCTTTCCTGTTTTCCTGTGATTTCCATAGTATAACACATTTTGACATAGGGTTTTGACTTAACTTTGCTGAGCGAGGTCTCAGGAATTAACCCCTTCAGTCAGGTGTCATGTCCTCCTAAATAAGAAGTGTCTGCTTAGGGCCACTCCTCTGTGTCAAGGAACAACAATAACCGGGCCAGCACAGAAGACATTTCCCCCAAGTACTCATACAGCCTCTGACTATTTTAATTTCTTGGTTTTTTTATGACCCTGTTTTGGTTTGGTAGCTCACACTGGAATTCCTCTCCAGCTACTTGTCTGATCTCTTCTTGTAATGGGTTAAGATGGCACCGGCGGGGCTGAGACCCCCCGTCTCCTCTTCCTTTCACGCGAAAAACTTTCTCGCGACTTTTAGGAAGAGAACACCACAACTCTCTCGGCTTCTTATTGGGAGCCGAGGCATATCGATCAAATGCCTCAGCAAATAAGCATATAAAAAGCGGGGTTTTCCGACACTCCCCGGCGCCCATCTGATTTTCAGCACCAGACCCAGACAGAGATTTCTATCAAAGAGAGAAAGACGCCGCTTCCTCCACACAGCAGTAAAAGACTCTTTTATGGATAATTTCCCATTTCTTCGAGGGGGTGGAAAGAGGCATGCCAGGCGTCCCCACCCCCACATCGAGAGACCCACCGCCGAGGGACAAGATGAAAGACCGTCCCCATAAGCCGGTGATGGAAGCCGTATTGCCAGGGCAGACGCAGCTGGATCGTCTCCCGAGAGATGCGACCCCCCCTGCCCACGGAAAAGTGGAAACAAAGACACGGATGTCATCTGCTAAGAGGGGTGAGCGGGAAAGACTCTGCTGCGAAAGTTTGCCTGGACAGTTCGCTTCTGGACTGGCACCTTGGAAGTTAAAGACACAGCGACTCTCCCCCCACCCCCCTTCGGTCACTCGACCACGCGGCACGGCTCTTTGTTTAAGCAGGGATATGGATTCAGTGCTGGGGGAGGGAATGTGTCTGTATATACCTATTTATGGATTTATTAATCTCTCTCATCTCTCTCTCTTTCAATCAGTCCTGTTTGACTTTACGTGATTGATTTCGGGTTTTAATTGTGTTAAGCCTTAAACCGATTTTGTTCCACCTCTTTAATTTAAAACCTGGGATTCACTTTTGTTTTCTTTGCCTTAACGAACCGCTTAAAATCCTTTGTGTAGTCTTCAGGTGGGTTTACATTCCTCTCGAAGCTACAAAAAGTCGCATTAGAAAAAACCCTTTTGGAGACTACAGCTTTCTAATTTCAAACTGCGACACTTCTGCAACCCATGAAAGCTCTTTCAAAAGAGTATTTCAAAGTATTCAGTGGCAAAAAAAATCCACTAGTCTGCTGCCTGTTGCATGAAGAACAACTTAATTTTTTTCTTTGTTCTACTCTTCTTACCCGATTTTAACCCAGACACATCATACTCCTGTTGAAAGCCTGGGAGGAGGAGAACATCTAGAGACATAACCACTTCAGCCAGCTTTGCTGTCCAGTAAGACATGTAACGGAATTAAGCTTTTCTGATCCAACACGAAATGCTCTGAACCACATCCACAGTTAGATGCTTAACATATTCAGGATGCCTACTGCTTGAGCAAGGGAAAAATCATTAATAGTTCCCAATCAAGCTTTTGATTTGGAGTCTCCTATGTTTATTTGGTGGATAGATACTGAACTTCCAACTAAAGTTTTGTTGAAAACCAATGAAAATCAGCCTGAAAGCACAGATCTGGAAGGGATGTGATCTTTGTCTGTTTTAAAGAGCGGAAACAGTGGAGGAGAACCAGAGACACAAAGCTTGAACACAAAGCTTAATGGCTGAGCTGAGCAGGGTGGAGTTCCACTGGTGAGAACATAGACAGGCGTATGTACAGGGTGGGTTCCTCCAGCAGCTGCACTCAAGACACGCAGTCTGCCCAGTAGCTACCCCTGGATCCCAGTCTCCCCGGATGATGGCACATGGACATACGAGACTACAACCCACTTTCAGTTCCTGGTACAGACTGTACCACGGGGTACTTACATACACACTGAGCACTGGTCTGGACACCCCTGGTCCCCCAGCAGCCAAGCTCCCTACCCATGGTCTTCATGTAGAAACATGTAGGTCTCGCCCTTAGAGACCGCCAGGCTCTGTGGTCTCTCCAGCTGGGAATCTGCTGGTCCCTTTGGTAGCCAGCTCCTCTCGTTGTTTTGTGCCTAGATAAACCCCATGCCTCCTGGCTCCCAGAGCACTTTATCTGCTCCCTGGCTAGTTTGGCTGGATATTCACAAGTGCTCACACCCACGCCAGCTCCAGGTGATGCACTGTGGGCACACGAGTCTCTTGCACTTGTTTTCACTTGCACCAGTCTCTCCAGGTAGTGTCCTGAGCCCTTTGGTCCCTGATCCCCGTACAGCGGCTGACAAACGGACAAATGATCACCCTAATGCTGGCACCACGGACACATGGTCCTCTATGACCCAAGGACCAGAAGATGCTTCAGGGCTGACTCATTAAGATGGATGCCACACCTGGACACAGGGACAGCCCTGGGAAGGACAGGACAGGGTGTCCCTTCCACTGAGTGAACAGTTTGTGCCCTGTGCTCCTCTGGCCTTGTGCAGATGGGCCTTTGATGGGATGATGGCTCCTGTGATGGTATTATTTGGGTTCCCCCACCCACTATTGCCTTTTATTACATTGCCTGACATCTGTCAGGGTCTAATACACTTGTCAGAAACTGGAATAAAATCAACAGATGGTATTGTCTCTTTCAGAAAGACTATTGGTTGCTTAAAACATTACAGTGTTCGGTATATTTTCATTTACGCGTCTTTGTGCACGCAGGTAAAGTCCATATCTGGGACAGTTCTACACTTTCAGTCATTTTAATCTATCCCTTAATTTGCTAGTGAAAAAAACCCAATCCTAATGTTTTCAGTTCATCAGATTTGACCGCTTCCGATTTCTCAACCTTGCTGTCTAAAATGTTTGAGCGTGAAAATGTCAGAGCTCTTCTGATTTTCAAGTTGGCAGATGAGTAGTTTTCAGACTTTGCCTCTGCTGGGTATTGTGTCAAACAACCGAGAATTAAATTTGGCAGCTCTTTTTGTTTGCTATAGGAAATGTGTAGGGAAGTAGATGGTTAATTCAGAGAGAAAAGTTTTGCAAGTGCGTAGAAAGGGCCATTCCTTTAGTGATGAAGATCTTTCAAACCATACTCTACTCTCTTGTAACTATACACAAGCAAACATTCTTTCCATCTTGTGCAATTTAAAATACCATCTTTAATACCCAGCACAGGCTTCAGTTTATACAATAAAGACAGCAGTTCAGTGGGGCAGTATAAACTGTGCTTAAAGCTATTCTGACTTACGTAGGATTGTTTTCCTGACTATATTAGGAAAAAAAATTATCATCTATGGAATAAAATGACTTATTTCCACTCTGTGGCCGTACTAATTTGATATAAAGTCTGGTTCATAGCATAGGAATACAGTAAGGCGTTTCTGAGGGCTTCTGAAGAACATCTTGGAGGGAGCGGCTTTAATTAAGCTAATGTGCATGATTTCGGTTTTGTTGTTCTAATTTACCAACCTGAAGAGAAAGAGGGTCAGAAAGGAATTTATATTACTGTACCTGAAGTCAGATTCTTGTCTATCAACATTTTTTCCCCCAGCTCACCGCCTGTATAGAACTGACATTTGTTGATTATTTCTCATTTACTGTAAAAACATTTATTTTGCAGGAGATGTAGTCCAAATGAAGGAAGTTTATCTTGATGTATTCTTAAGGGCCCCGGGTGTTGAACAGCACAGCTACTCAAGCCAATACATTCCAGTGCTTCACCTTTCTTAAGGCTTTTCCCCCGCTAAAGTTAAACCTAAATCTTTCTTTCTGCACCTTAAACTTATTACTGTTCACACTTTCTACAACAGAAATGAAAAGGATGGTATTGCCCACTTTGTGCAGCAGCTTTTTCTGGATTTGAAAACTGTTGTACATCTACTCGGTTTCCTTTAAACATCCTTCAGTCCTTTCTTCTAAGTCATATTTTTTGGTAAAGTTCAGCTTTGGACTCTTAATATCACCTGCATCTGCATCTTTCTTCAAGCATGTTACACAAAGTTAAGACACTCTGCTAAAACAGGTTTTTCTATCCATCCGTGTATCTAGGATGATGCTTCTCATGCTTTCTTTCTGCTTCTGAGCATTACAAAACCCGCTCTTTCTACATTATAATTTTTCCTTTCCTTACACCTCAAAATTTCTGATTTCTGTGCCTTTTAGCTGTCTCTGAAGTGTATTCTGTTTTTCAGATCAAGTCTCCGGTTAGCACAAGTAATTTTGAAGTCTATTCTGTTTCTCAGCTTACTTGCACTTCCTCCAGTCCTGAAGGTGCTAATATTAAGCAGACAGCATTTTATTATTTGGTTCATTAATAAGAACAGTAAAACACCTAAACCAAAACCCGGAGAAGCCCTTTGCTGGGCAGTAATGCTCAGGTAGAACTCTGAATACGTGTATTAACCATTTACAAGGACATTAACCAAACTGCACAAAGCCCTGTGTGGTGGTTCTTGTGATATTTCCAGACAGTGGCTAGGATTTTCTCAGTCAGGCACTTTGAAATCTGCTGGCTAGGCCTATGAATCTGAGTCAATGAAACACCAAATGATGCTCTGTAGCGTGTGATAGCCATCCTAGCGATCTCGAACGGCAAAGTGCAGCTGCTCTTACATCAGAATAGCAAAACTGCTTTCTGTTTTGTCTATTAAAAACGATGCTGTAGCATTTGTTTTAGTTTGCATATCTGTTCAAGTATTTCCTCGAATTAAACTTATAGTTCTACATTAAAAAGTTGTAATAAAATGTATTTGTTTAATTCAAGTTTGTAATTAATTAATTTTTATATTCCACACACTAGTTAACAAAGTTAAATTAGACAAGCAAATGGAGTAGAAATTACAGTTCATGCCAGCTGCAGCAGCAGTTTAACTAGAGATGATTACTGTTGAGCTGCATCAAAATATTCATCAACACTGAAGGTCTTGATCTGAATCTGAAGTTACAGATTTCGGCCTGTGTTGTCACACCCTCTGAATTTTCCTTCCATAAAGTTAGCTGCAGTAAAGTAAAAGGAAAAGGACTTTGCTGAATGAAGGGTCAGCAGAGGAGTCAAAAAACAAGCAGAAGGAGAAGCAAAAGTAACACTGAAATTGAGGTGAAATAACAGTGGCCCAAAGCATTTGTAACTTTACACAATTAAGTATTTTTCTTCAGAAACATTTGCAAAATATGATGAATCAGTGTTTGTTCACCACTCATTCCTCAGGCAGTGGAATCAGTGGTGTGCAACACTCCGAATAAGTCTGATTAAGTTTCATGTAAGGGAATTCCTCTGTGACTATCTTTTGTGTTGCCTCCACACCTGCTGAGCTAGGAGAAACACAACAGCTCCTTTCATTGCTCCGGTTAAAGCCTGTCACGGGGGTGACGTCATTGCTACCACAGACATTTTAACCTCAGGCTCTGGAGCCAGCCTTGCAAACTCTTTTGCAGAGAAATATCTGATCGTGCGATTGTGTTAATTGACTTGCCCGGTCCAGTTTGCAGGTGTGCAGTAGGTTTAAAGCTTCTTCAGGAGCAGCGTCTGTCAGCTAAGCATTGTTAGCCATTGATTTTTCACCCAGAGGTGGGTATCTTATGAAAAGTGACTTTATGCTAGTCTGAGCCCTAGCCGAACTTCTGCAATACCTCTGGGATTTGAGTCTCAAAGACAGGGTATGCAAAGCTTTGGCTTCTTCTCAAATCCCCAAACAAAGAACTCCGCAGATGGCCCTAGTGAAGCATGAGCTTTCAACTTTCTGAGTAAGCAGAAGGAAAAAAAGATCACTAAGTGAAACTTATGAGTACAGACCAACAACAGTGTCTAATTCTTGCCTCTCTAAAGTCATCTCTGTCCCTTGTTGGCCATTGAAACTGTGAAGAATAGGAAGACGACTGTGTGAGAATGAAGCAGGAGGAGTTGAAGAACAAACTGGGGGATGAGAAAACCCATCACCTCTTGTGCAATCTTCAAATGTCAGCAGAGTGAAAATGTACTTTCTTAATTCTGCCATTTCTTGCTTTATGGTAATTTTGTTCATGTGTGTGTGTGTGAGTACCAGTTATTAGAGAGTTATCATCATGACTTCTTGTTGTCTTGCAGAATTCATTTCCACAAATTACAAAACTTAGATCAGATGGGGAACAGGGAATTGCTTAATTACGTAGTAAATAAATGAACACAGCAGATGGATTTAACAAGAAAAGTGAACCGTGCCAGAAGAAAAGTTGGACAAAAATCAGTCACGTTCCTGTGCAAAAGACCATTTACCAGTTTAGGACCTTGTCTCTATTTTTATAACTCATTGGTAAAAATATTCTTGTGCCTGACTAGAGTTGCAGGGAGCAATGATGATACGCTTATCTACATGACAATGATAATAGAAGGTCATGTTTTCCAGCTCGTGCTCGGTGTTGTGGGGGAAGGCAATATTGGCAGTGCCCTTAACAAAAATTAAAGCATATTTTTATTCTGTGCTACAAAGCATTTTATAGTAGCCTAGTGGAATATTTCCAATAAATCTGTACAAAAGTGCAGTAATCCGCATGCTACTTATTGACATATTGAAATCATTGTATGCTTTTTACTGGGGATGTTCCCGTGAGAGATGAATTCTTCTTTGGCCTGAGGGAGTCAATGGGAGTATTTATTCATTTTGCTTGAATTAGTCATTAGGGATCAGGAAGAAGAGTCTGGTTTTATACTCTGCCTTATGGGATTGGTGCATATTAATTTCCTCTGTGTGTACACGGTTATATCCAAGACTTGGGAAATTTTTTGGTAATTTTTTGTAATATACTTCAATGAAGATGAGAGGTGAAAACTCTGTATGAATTTTTGTATGCTTTTGGGACCTAGAGATTCTTTTCCAATTATACTATATACAGTCAGCATCCTTAATGAGTATACCATTTTACGGACAGTATCAGAAACATTCATATTTATGGTTTGTAAATTAATACAAAATCCTTCGGAGAAGGAAATACCCTTTGATCAAACACTTTTTGAAGAGTGCTTTCTCTTACTTGCTTCCATTTGGATTCCACAGTGGATATCAAAGTCAGATGCCAGTTTCCATACTGAAGCTTTTAAATGAATTCTGAAAATATTGCTTTGCTTGACTGGACTGAAAACCAGTACGGTCTGGGATTTTATCCTACACATGACTGGCTACTAAAAATTTACCTAAACTCAAGTTTAGCTCCCAAATTCAGTTATTCTGAGTTTGAGGGTTGAAGTTAGATCACTTGTGAACACAAATGATAGCATTGAAATGTATGAAATCACATTGTCCATATTCAACTGAAGAGCTTAGGAGTTTTTCTTTGTGAAACTTCTATCATTTTATTATAGAAAATGTCACATGCAAATAATAGAACCATAAAATGTTGAGCGTCGATGTTTTCTGAGGCTTCTTTGCAAACAGAGTAGGCTAATCCTGAACAAATAGAGATTCTCCTGTGTTAGGCTACACCATGCTGACATTGGTCTAGCCCTACCATAAAGCTGATTTAGGATTTTCAATGCTTATCTAGGTTCTTTCCCGGACTTTAGCTTCAAGTCTTTTACAAATAAATAAGTATTCTTTCGAGGTAAAGTTAGGATTCGGAGGTAAACATTTAGAGGTAAAGTTTGGATTTGGTTAGAAGCACAACTTCCAAAAGTGAGCACAATGTGATTCGGTTGAAATTAGGCATACCATACTTACAACATGGCACAAATACGAATGCTTCAATGCTAATTATTTTATCACAAAAAGGAACGTTGTTAAAAGAGTAACAAGATAAGAACTTGTGAGCAGACTCATGGTATATGAAATCTATCCACATCTGCCAGGTGTTGATCAGGTGAAATTGAATTATTTAAGCTTTTGTAGTAAGTGATCTGCACTTCACCCCCAAGCTGCTCTAGCTTGTCTGCCATACTGATATCTTAGAATTCATAGCTTGGGGTTTTAGCAGGTCTGTGCTGGATGAGCAGCTGCTTCTAAATCTTTCCTACAAGGGGGATTTTCCAAGGTCAAAAGCTTGCCAAGCAGCCTTTGCTCCTGGCTAGAGCTGGGCTCATGGGAAGCCCTGAGAGTTTGGTAGATGTGAAGCAAGCAGCTGCCCAAGTAAGACATCAGATCTTTTTGGAATCTCATTGCAGTTTAAAAGCTAAGAGAAATCTTGATGTGACGGGAAAGTACTATGCCCGTTGGTGGGGACTTGAAGGAATGGTTGCTATACAACAATGAAGAGAGTAAGTGGTGTGTGACCCAGTCTAGGGTGGGTTTAGTATGCAACGCTAGCCAGAGGGGCCAGAGGTGAGCAGAATCTCAAAAGTAACTTCTAACAAGTAAAAGCCACAAACAATTACTCATTTAAACTCTTAACTCCTGTTTCAATGGCATCTTAAGACCTTAAATAAGGGTTACAAGTAGAAATATTCTCTTAATTCTCTTAAATCCAGAAAAGCCTGGTGGATACAGTAAAACTAAAGACTTTTATCGGAAGTGGCTCTGAAATAAAGTTTCACGTCCAAGCTTTTAAAACTGCAAGTTAGATCCGAAGACTGGAGTTTGGCTTCAGTTTTGAATAATTCCCTCCCCTCCAAAAAAACTGCCCAAACCTGTGGAGCAATAGTCTGTGACAACACAGCCCTTTGCTAGCTAACAGATCCGTTTCCAAAGAGCACTGGAAGCCTTTCTGTCATGTAGTCTGAGAGCTGATGTGGGTAGAGGTGACTGTGATTGTTCACTGTAACTGTGAATTACTGTAGGATTGGAATGCATTAAATGTCTTCAGGCACAGCAGCAATCTTAATTTATTCTTTAGAGACCAGTGAAGTTTCATAAATGAAGGCAGATATCAGTGCAAGCAAAACCTAATCAGATTACAACGCTTTGTTTAACCGCTCCAGTGCTCCTATGGATGTGTGTGTATATATATATGGATGTGCTCTATAGAAATGAACGGACAGTCTCACATATCAACATTTCTGAAACCGAGAGAACACAAGTGAAGTGAATGCATTAGTGGAGAGCATTAACGGCAATTAGCATTTTAATATGGATGTTATAACGTCAGGCCATTGATTGCTAGTCTGGTAACTAGAGCACTCAAATCCACGAGACGTTCTGCACCTGTTGATGTCAGGACAATTAATACCCTTAGGAATTTCAGCCTGGGGTCAAAACAGAAGAGCTACAGTGTGTGCAAATGGCGTTCAAGAGAGCAGTGCCGCTCAGCAGCAAGGCAAGTCCTTGACTTTAGAGGTGACACTCTAGTTTCAGTTGTGTAAGCAAATATGAAAAAGCGTTATGGTGTGCTCATAGACTTGAAACTGGAGGAAAAAATATCATTGTGAAGGCCATAATCACAATCCTGTTACAACTGCTGTAACTGGCAGTGTAACTAGATTCTGGACAACTGGGCTAACGTTTTTTTCCTCCAGTGTTTCCACTTCAGGTTTGGGGGTTTTTTTAAATATAATGTATAAATAAATATGTGCACTTCTGCATTTCTACAGTCTAGTGCTTCTGAAATGTACTGTATTGGTTCACAAAATGCATTCTGACGTTGGGGTGTTACATTCTTATTCATTCTCACTTCTTACTCATAGTCATGTTTAAAACTTCTAATTTACAAGGAAAGACTGAAAATTTGTCTTTGATTAAATTAAGTTTCTTTAGAAATTGCTTTGAAAGAATTTATTTTTAGTTAACTAAAATGAAATTTACAATTTGCAACTTTTTTCATAATAGAAAATCCAGATATTATTTTGATTTTCTATTTTGTGTTATGAATGTTACAGATGGTCAGATAGTCATAGCGACAGAGATGGTCTTTAGAATTTTAACACAATCCATCTTTTTTTTCCATTATGAAAATAGGTGAAAGGGAAAATACGATTCTCCTTGGCATTTAGGGTGATCATGGCTTAGAAAAATAAGAGTGAGTTTATTGCTTTGCAAAGCAGTTTGAAGTCTTCTTATGCACGCACTATGAAGAGTACAGGTAGAATTATACGTGCTTGTGGCACACAGAGATACTTTAGGGTGGTGTTTTGTAAACAAGTGGATAAAAAACGGTGAAAATATACTTTGCTGTATGTTTGGCAATAGTTATTAAATAGTTAAATAATTTTCCAGTTTTTGAAAAAACATGCAAAAAGCATGTTCAGTTCCATTTCGTTCAGTCCGAGAAGCTGTTTCTTTGATCGTGATGCCTCTTTTGTCCCAATTCAGTGCTCATTGCCTGATCTTTTCAGCATGTTCCATGTCTTCATCCTTGGCATATCTGCTCAGTACTCTTCCCGCTGCCCTGCCCACCCCCCCCCGCCCCACCTCCTGCCGCGCCCCCCCCCCCCCCCCCCCCACTTTTTCCAGTGTTTCTGACAGTCAACATGGCATTCAGAGCCTTTCTTCTTGTGTCATTGTGTGCCACACATCTACTTGTCATTTGTCATCTTTCTTCGTTCGGTTTTGTTCCCAGCTCATCTGCCCAGAATCCCGTTTCTTTGCCTGCCTTAATTCTGTATGTTTACTCAGCATTCGTTGACTTTTCTGCGCTCATTCTCATGCACTGCACATGAGCTAAGCATTCATAATTTTATCCTGTATGTCCTCTTCCCTTCACATCCATTCATCTGTGTCTCCTTCCTTTTTCTATCCTTTATGATTTAAATTACTCCGTTAACGTGTCCACCACCTGCTGGCAATAAGCTGCAAAGCAAGAAGGCTGAGCACACTCCTCTTTTATATTTTAAGCCTGGATCAGAGTCCAGACTTGACTGAGAATTTATTTTCCATTCAAACCACAACACCCCCTAGCTGAGATTGCAGAGCTGGACAAGAGTTGCACTGGCTGTCTTTCATTTGCAGCTAATTTCAACTGTAAACACAGCTCCACAGAGGGAGGGTTGCGAAGAAACTACCTCCCTGACATCCTGAACTAGTGGCCTGCAGGAGCCTGGGCTCCAAGGATGAACAGCATCCAATGGCGGGCTGCTGCTTCAGCCTCTAGAGGGGAGAGCTTTTGCCCAAGTATTGCTTCAGAGGCAAAGGTAAGACAGTCAGTAGGTTTTCTAGACCTGACCCTGGACTTAGGAGTTACTGTGGTATTTGGAACAGCATGCGGTAACAGCCAGCCAGGTTGAATGGCTGTGAAACGCTCACCCGTTGTTATCTTGGAGGATATTCAAATGCAAGATCCTTGGATCATGCAAGCTGGACCCGCACGCACCCTTACTAAGACATCGGTTTGTATGTCAGTACCTCGCATTGAACTGTAGTTGACTGTGTAAGATGCTGCATAAGCACATATGAAAGCACGGTTCTTGTTCCCGATGAGTACACTGAAGAAGAGTGTTGTTCCAGTTTAGTTTTCCAGCTCATGCAGAATACACTGGTAAATCATGTGAATTCTTCCAGCAGATAAGCCTTCATCAATTCACTCTTCTATACCTTTATAAATCAAGAAAATATGGTTCAAACTCTGGTTATGTATGTAAAATATGAATTTACCGGTTCTTGGATATTTGCTAAGTATTCAGATCTTGAAAAAAATTGTTATTGTGCCAAAGGTGGTTTCTAAGTAAAACCTTTAGTGATTTGCAGTAGTTATTTGTAAAATTGACTGTCCTTAGGACTTCAGTTCAAGAAAATATTCTGGTTTTGTGGGGAGTAGTCTTGTGCTTCTAACCAATGAACGTCAGTGATGAACAATAACAGGGTTGTTTCTGGCAAGTTCTAATACATGCAGAATTACAGGGCAATCAACTATGTTATCTCTTAAAATAGCTTCTCAGGGATAATCCTCTTTACTTATTTTGAGATGAAACTTGTACAAAGCATGTTATTCACCACGTGTAAAATCAGCAGAGGATATTCGACAGTTTTGAGATTCATTCAAAGCAAAAGTCATATAAGTTTATATAAACAACACATCAAAAGAGAAAAAACATCTTAATAAACTGCTGGGAAGTAAAAATCCTGTGGTTTGCGCAGCTGTTAACTGGGATGTGAGATTGAGTGGCCTAAAGCCGCTCTCAGCTGCTACTGCTCTCTTGGAAAGAGGAATTAACCTTTTCATTATCCACCTGCGACCACTTGTGGGTAAAGGCAGCATCATTTCCAGCTGAGTCTTAGGTTCAGATTTCAGACTGAAGAAAGATTTCGAAGTAAGTTTCAAATACATCTAAACTGTTGTGTTTTCTACATTGGTATCTCTTTTAGGTGTGATATTTGGTATTATTTTCTAATGCCATCTGATATGCACATAGAATACCTACTACTTAAGAGTTGTGGGTATTTTCTCTAAGGCTGAAAATAATTTTGTTTGCATTTTATTTGCACAAGACTTAATATAAAGACAAAACCGATTTCACTTGAGGGTGCTTCTTTTTCTTTCTGAAACGGTAAATACAAAGGTAAGCTTTCGCCTGTCTTTCTTACATTCTGAAAATGTATAGAGATGATTTCAAAACAAAACAAAAAAGTCACTTGCTTTTTCCTGAGTAGTTTAATATTAATAAAAGAAAAATATATTGGGGTGAGCCACAAAACAGACCAGGTTATAACAAGCCGCACACATCCCAAAGAAATGCTCTTTATAGAGTCTCGAACGACATTTTGAACGAGTCTGTACTGCCAGTAAAGGCATGGAGACTCAAAGACTTAGTCAGAGATCTACGGTAAAACTGGTGCTGCTTGGCTGCCCGTTGAAGGAATTGTACATGGTTGCAGTATGTTCCTAACATGGTAACCATGGAGGAATTAAACTTCACATTTTTATATGTATTAGATAAAAATAACCCAAATAATTTGAAAGCTTTGGTTACCTGCTGACATATGACTACGCTGTTGGAAATTACAGATTTTGAACAAGCCTCTTGGCATCTACCGCAGAGGTGTTTCTGTTGAGATGCATGAGGGTCCACGTGGTGAAACACCCATCGTCAATCTCTTTCTCAGGATCTCCCATGCAGCTGTCATATGGCAAGGCCGCTTTGTCTGTGGCAATGTCGTCACCAACACAATTAGTCTGCCTGGGCAAGGATTGCAGCTGCTATCAATTCCTCGCCTTTATGTCCTTTTAATCTAACTCTTAAAAATTTATTATGAAAAGTAATAGAAGAGAGTTTAACTGCTTCATACACCATTGTGGAAAGAGAGGAAGTAAGGGCCGAGAGTAGATAGTGCCGAGTGAGAAAACTGAGGTGAGCATGACTAGCTAGTGGTGTTGTATGAAATGGGAACGAGACTAACTCGCGTGTCCTGTCTTCTGGGAATGACCGAAGAAGTTTTCATTTGCAGGGAGATGAAAATGTTTTGTTTGTTCAACTCTGGCTGCCGAACAGGTAATACAATTCTTGGCTTGGTCGTGCTTTGCAGGTTGGAGATTCACAGCCCTTGTTTACATTTACTCATAATACTTGATGAAATATGACAGGAAGTGAACTTCTCTCAGAAGCCCCATTTTTTGCATCCCAATCCATAATCCTTGGCCTGGGCTAAAACCACTTCAGACAACTCGGTAAAGTCAGGACTGGTCCCGTAAATCAAATGTCCAGAGCAAACTGTCTGCACATGAGCTAATTGCTTAAGTTGTACCCTGATATTTACAGCCAATTTTTTTTTAAGAGTTCATAATTTTTGTTGCTGTTGTCTCACAGATAAGTGGTGGTGTTTGCTTGGTTTTTCATAATTTTTAGTTCCTTGGGAAATTGCTACCAGTAAAACAAAAATGTCATGGTTGAGTTTATGGTCCTTTAAAGAGCATCAAGCTTCTTTGGTCCAAAATTATGCTTGTCATTCACAGAGAACAGTTAATGTGATGCTTGTGGGTGGAACAAACCATGTGGACCCCACAATAATGACTTCTCCCTATTTCCTTTTTCCTGGCAGAGATGTGCACCACTCATTTATTTATCTCAACTGCTAGATACCACCACGAGGTCTTGACCTGCCTAGTTTGAAGAACACTACACTGTTTTACAGAATCAAAGAACCTTTTAGGTTGGAAAAGATGTTTGAGGTCATTGAGTCCAACCATCAACCTAACACTGACAAGTCACTAAACTATGTCCCTAAGTGCCACATCTACGTGTCCTTTAAATACCTCCAGGGATCCTGACTCAACTGCTTCCCTGGGCAGCCTGTTCCAATTCTTCACAACCCTTTCTGTAAAGAATTTTTCCCTAACATCCAATCTAAACCTCCCCTGGTGCGACCTGAGGCCGTTTCCTCTTGTCCTAGCACTTGTTACTTGGGAGGTGAATCTGACCCCCACCTCCCTACAACCTCCTTTCAGGTAGTTGGAGAGAGCGCTAAGGTCTCCCCTCAGGCTCCTTTTCTCTGGACTTAACAACCCCAGTTCCCTCAGCTGCTCCTGAATTGTTCTCTAGACCCTTCACCAGCTTTGTTGCCCTTCTTTGGATAATCTTCAGCACCTCGTTGTCTTTTAGGGAGTGGCCCAAAACTGAACACGGTATTTGAGAACAAAGTATTATGAGAATTCGGGCTTTTCTTTGTCAGACAGGAGGAAGAGGTTGAATGACAATAGTGAATGGCAGGCAGTAGAGAGCAGCTTAGACCCGTGAACAATGTAAGTGGATTAGTTGACAAGCAAAAGTTGTCCTTCTGCTTTGTGAACTTGACTTACAGAGATACATCTTCCTGTATTAAGCTGTCCAAAGCGGTTTTAATTTAGGCCTAGAATTATGGTTTGTGGTGTGGCAAACTGTGTATGGATTTTTGTCACTGTGCTCAGATAACATAAAATATCTTTACATGCTCAATAGCGTTGAGTGGCATCTGTTCAGTTCAAGACAGCATATTTGGTAGGATACATGGATATTTAATTGTAATTTCTAGGAAGAACAGACAGTTTACTGTTATTAAATTGTGAAATTTCATGGAATGATTGAGAAACTTGTGGGGGAATAGAATGTCTCAGTTTTTACCAAACTTTTGTGTTGTCCATGCAGTAAGAAATGCTTTGTTTGGCTTTTTCCCCCCGTGTTCAGATACTGTAAACAGCCTCTTGAAGTTTCTACTGTGTCATGGGAGACCAGTTTGTTTCCTACAGTGTAGCTGTGTGATGAACGGGTGTCCCCAGAGCTCATTTACTGCAGACAGGCAGATTTTGTCAAATGCTTTCCTGGGTGGATGGAAGTGGTATACCTATGCCTGTGGATAGAATCAAGCAGTTTATGCCTTTCATTATCAACAGAGGCCAAAACTAAGCAGCTCTAAGTACTCCCATTGACTTCTTTTTGTTTTGTGCATTTCTGCGGTGAATGATGGTTTCACTTGTGCAAGGGAGATAGGGAAAGAAATAGAATGCAAGGCAACCAAATTAAAATTAGGGGCCATGGGTTGCAATTTGTATTCAAGATTGCAGTTTACTACTCAGTCTCTCTTTATTTCTTCTCTGATACAGTTTGCTGAACTAGAGAGTTATAAAATGAATCGCAGTATAACAATACTAAAATGCAGCATATGACCTAAGGTGGAGATTACCTGAGCGTCAGCGTAGAAAAAACCACGTCCAGTTTAGACTTTTTGACTTTTCTTCTCTTTTTTTATTAAAGTCCATGTGAGTCCGTATCACATTCAATTTGTTGCTTCCCTCAGATCCGGTGAAAAACAATTTGTGTCCAAAAAGACAAACAATTGCTAAAAGAAGATCCCATCCGTTTTGTTTACTTGATTGAAGATTTACATTTTGCTCTGCAGTGGTAGCTACACAATATTTGGAGTATTTCAGGTTCTTGTGATTCACATTCAAGGTAGGGAATAGATACGGTTTTAAGAAAGGTTAGGTTAAGGCTCAGCATCACATCTGAAGGCAATGACAGAACTGTGTTGGAATACAGGCGGTTTTGGTCCCAGAGTATTGACGTACCTGTAACAATTTCTTAGTAAGCGAAAGATAGGATATACCACAGCTGCAAAATGACGAGAGAACCTTGACTGAAAGAGCGAGTCAATGAAAGGGTTTATTTTGTAAGGGAATAAGATTTCTTTTATTAATTCCTCTACATAAGCAGATAGCCTATTAATCTGTAACTGTAATACAGCAGCATTCTTTGTTGAGAAGAATAATGTCTGTGAAGCCGCTGACGAGTTTAATATGTTAAGAATGCCTTTGTCTAGCTTACCTTTGTGATTTGGCCTGAGAGAATGCAGATATTCATTCGAGGTAAAAAAGAATTAATTAGGTCAATTATTTTGTTTCGGTACCTGAAAGGAGTGACACGTGTATCCAATCTGGCACAAACGGGTATTTGCAGAGAATTAGAATTATCACGTACATAAATTATGTGTGGTAATTTTGCTACTGTAATTAATCTCCTTTTCTAGTTATGAGATGCATTTTTTCATTCCTAGGTAGTAAAACTGAAAACATGCACAGAGCCACATGCTATATCACATGTAAAGGATAAAACCAAATGGTAATGTCTTTTTTTTAGGGTTAGAAAAATTTCTATTGACTCATCTGGGAAGAAGGTCCCAGGACTTATAATCATCTGGCTTTGTTGGGTATCCTGTGAAAATGTAGCTATATAAATGAAATCACAATTTGTGGAAGTACTTTGAACACAAGGAGTACATACATTTATCATAGAGCTCTTAGATAAAACTGAAATAATTTCTTTGCAATTTTTTCCCAAAGTATTCAGATGAAATCCAGTGCCTATTTCAGTCTTTCTTATAACGAGGTTTTTGGCAGCATTTGATAGTGTGTTTTGCTTCACAGAATTTAAATAGAAGCTTCTTGACAGCTCTACTTTTCTATGGTGATTTTTGTTGTCTTTCTGTTTATAGAACTTTTATTAAAGTATTTTTGGTTCTTTTAACTAATCAAGAAATTCTCAGACATGTTAGGAATCAGATGGTCTAGTAGCATCACTTTCATTAACTATTGCACCATTTTTCACTGGTAAAATTCTGAGGAAGGAGTGTCTTTGAACTTGGAAATATATCTGAAGCTAAGTTTCATGGCATAGGCCTGCTCCAGTACCATCGAACTCTGGAGAAGTTTAATCTCCATTAGGGACTCAGTTTTAAGTTTGTTTTCCTATGGAAACAAAGTTTACACGATATATTCTTTTCCTGGTCTTTTTTCCTGTAACCTCCTCTCTGTATGAACAAATTCAGGATGTTTGTGAAAGTAGGAGGCAATTCCTCTTCGAAGGAAAGGCTCCGCTAGAAGCTCTCCCCTTATTAGACATGGGAGAATTCACATGGAGCAGCTTTTCATGTGCGTGGGACTTTGGAACGTTTCTTCCCACATGGATTCCTTGATCTATAATGAGGGGTGAAGTCACACTTAGTACAGTGCTGTTAAAAAGTCATTCAACAGATTTATTGAAAGTAAGCCTCCCGTTATTCTGATGTTCACACAACTGTTATTTATCTCAGAGCTCTTCAGGCACGCAAGGTCGTGATGGAAACGTCTTGTTCTCAGTATGGTTGACGCGCATTGTATTTATCTTAGGCTTACAAGCAGTCAGGCCTCATTGCTTTGTCAGTCTGCTTAGAGATTCTTGGTTTGGTGGTCATCCTTACACTCATGGTCAGACTTCATGCAAATATGGTGGCAGCGTGTTTCAGTCTGAGAATTTAGAATTCCCCATGGCAGCCTGGCTGCTAGAGTTCTCCTCTGGAACAGGAGAGCATCAAGTTTGCTTTGCCACTTGAAAGCACTCAGATGTGATTTGTGATAACTTGTAAGCTGTTTGCTAGGGCAGATGGAGGTCAGGAATCTGGATTTGATAGACTGTAAATCTTATGTTCTGGTCTGTCCTAGTCTGCAGTCCTTAACTGAACCAAATTCCTGAATGTCATCACACCTGAGTTACGAGGAAACTCATACCCTGGTCTGAGTGTTATTAACTCCAGGACAAGCCAAAACCAAAGTCTTGGATCCAATTTTTCCCCGTTCTCTGAGTAAAGGGAAAATTCATACCCAGATGATGCGACCCAGGCTCATGTCTAATTGCAGCCTTTCAAACTATTTATATGTCCACCAATTATAGATGCATAGAAAAAGAAAGGAGCAAAGCTCATGTCAGAAGCTGATGCTTTGCAGAACGCATGGGGCTAGCGGTGGCGTGGTACATAGCCCTGAAGTACTTGGGAAGAAGCAAAGGATGCACTGTCTTCTGGTGTACTTTTTCTTGAACGACCAAGTGTTTGAAGTTAACCTTACTACTGTTCATAGAACAGCTGTGCTACGTAGGTGCTGCTTCCCAAGGGTATGTGTGTTTGCCTGGGTGACTGCTGCCCTTTCCTCAGCGCTGCAGCTGCAGATGACATGTGCAACTGAAGACAGCACATACCGCTTGCAAAGAAATTACAGGAAACGTTGTTTTTTTCTTGGAATCTCGTCCACAGAGAGGAAAAGGATACAAAAAACCAAAATATCACAAGTACGTATTGGTCATATGTTCCTGTTTCTTTCACCCCTTAGCACTATATTTAGAGTGTTTATTTGGTATGACCATGTGTGTCTCTTAAAAACAACGTCTGCATCCGCTCAGAGGAAAGGCTTTCTTCGGTGGGAGATGCTCTGTGGAAACAGATTTTTCATCTCACTTTATTTCCTCTTGAATTAATGTTTTTACTGTAAGCTCAGCCTTGTTTGCATCTGAAGTCAATTAAAGATTAGTCACAGACATAAATGAAAATAGGACTGAATTTCTGACAGCAGGCTTTTGAAAGAGAATCTGAATTAATGTGTTATAACCACTACGGAAGTTACGTTTTTATTAGTTCCCCGGCCTTTTTTCTGTCTACCTTTTTAGTTCTTGATTCATGTGAGGTATATTTCAAGTAATTATTTTTCCGAATATTTCCTTTTAAGAGTGTTAAAGAGTTATATGTCCCCATAAAATAAATTTAGAAGATAGAGAAGTCAAAATTCTTTGCAAATGGTAGTACCTTTTTTTTTTTTTTTTTGGTATTTACAGGTACAAAATGTTTTATTATATAAAAGCTCTCATGAAAAGGACTAGTCCATCTGGGGAGTAGGTCATATGAACAGACAGCACAGAAAGAAATACAACCAATCCAACCAGCTTTTCTTTTCTCTCCCAGAAATGTGTTGTTACAGAAATATACACCTGCTTGTGCAATCACCCTTTTGTTTTCACAACTAAGTCTGCTAGATGCCATTATTTGTGTTTTACAAGTAGCCTTTTAATACAGTTCATTACTGATCCACATAATGAGACCTCATCACATTTGGCACAGTCATTGCTTAATAACTTACGCATCAAAATGTTAATATTTATTATTAGCATTAACAGTTGTTCAGAACAAGTCAGCCAGCGTCAGATAGATATTGAATATTATTTAGCATGTCCTAAATAGTGGAATTCTTAAAAAGCAAAACAAGAACTCTCCACACATAAATGCAAACCATAGCGTTTGTATGACATCAACAACATGGCAATAAACGGAAATGCAAGGGCATTCGTCTTCCCGGAATGTTGCCTAGCACATGGTTCACACTTTTAGACACTTTGGTGTAACTAACTATTTCTTTTTTCAAACCTTTTTTGTTTTGAGCTGGAGATGGCAGTTAGTATCATCAGTGATCAATGATCTTAAAAAGCAAGTGTCCTCTTGACTTCAGTGGTACGAGTGTTTTGACATCTGTTTAGCAGCTGTAATAATCAGTGGTAGCAGAGACGTAATGCAAGTAATTCATGAATGAAGGCATTTGAGTGTATTATCTTTGAAAGAACTGGCAGTGTAACTACACATCCAGGTTCTTGCGCATTAGCAAAGAACTTGTGTATACGTACACCTATATGTAATACACTCCTGAGTATTTATATTTTCAGCTCCCTTAAGAAGTTTTTATCTAGGTAAGTATAGAATGTCGACTGGATTGTGTACAGTTCTTGAGCACCAAGACAGATGCACATCCTTTGTCAGCAATAGCCTGCGATAGAACCCAAACGTCTGTTTAGTAGACAAGTATTACACAAGTATTACATCTACTTTAATCCAAGTACTGGAAGAGATAAAAAGAACTAGGCGGTTATGGTGCGTCCTTGTTTAGACTCGGCTGGTGGCTAAAGCCACGCGGTTGTTTTGTTTCTCCAGGAGGAGGAAATACAACAACTGCTTAAGGATGAAGACAAGAGGGCAAGGGCAGCGTCACCCACCATCTACAGTCACTGGCAAAAGACGGGCTCGACTAGGGGGAACGAAATTAATGTAATTCAAAACAACAGAACTGCAACTGGAAACACCAATTAAATTAAAGCGGGACAGCAAGAGAACAACATGATCTTAAATACGCCGCCCCCCCTCCCCTCCCCTCCTGCTGGGGCCTGGCTTCACTACCTCCCCCCCGCACCGACGGCAGGCAGGGCGGGGGCGCAGTCAGCCTTCGCTCCTTCCATGCGGTTCCAGCTGCCTGCTCTTCACAGCGAACACTCCTCACAGCTCCCGGCGCCGCGTGGTGTCCCCCCACGGGAGACAGCCCAGCACGAACGTCTCCGGCTCACGTGGGGGTCTACTGCCACCGTTGAGTCTCCCAGCACCGAACCGACGCCGCGCCAGCCCTCCTCACCGTCATGGCATTTTTCGGGGTTTCTGGGTCTCTGCATCTGTGGTCTCCGCATCAGGGCTCTCTGCCGGGCGTTCTGCAGGCTGTCTGTCTACCTGCCGGTGCTCTCGGAGGGTTTCGGGGCTTCACCCCACCACACTCGCCACAGGCCCAAGGAAAATGGCCGTACGGGCCTGTCTTCCCCCAACCTTCTCCTCTGCCACCTGGGTGGCTGCACAGTCATCCATCCTTCCGCCCTGCCCCTTCCAAAACACGCAGCTCCCAAGCCCAGAAGGCATTCCCAGCGGTGTTTCCTCTCTTCGGTGGGTTTACTCACAGCGGCACCGGTTGGCGTGGCTGAGCTGGACCCGGGGGTGGGGGGTGCTCTTTCCGCAAGGCCTCTCACCGGGACCGTGCTAGCAGCCCGTCCCCCACCACCGAACCCATGCTAAACAGGAGCCGGCAGCCTCATCCCCACCAGCGAAACCGCGTCAAACCCTAAACCACAACGCGGTGCACGCCCGACCCCTTGTTCTCAGGAAGGCGCCCTACGGCATGGGGCAGCGGGGAGGAGTTTAAGGAGGTCCGTGTGCAGCTTTGAACACGTCTGGTACAAGAAGAAAGGTTGAAATAAGTGCCGGCTCCTCTTTGGAAAACCTCTGAGGATGTTTTGAGCGGGGCGGGGGAACGAAGGTACTGTTCGGACAGCGGCAGGTGGTCACCGTATTCCCAAAGGCTTCTGGTGTGTATCTGAACTGAATGGTTTTAAAGGTTTTAGTAACAGAAAGAAAGATATTGTTGATAACATTTTATCTCAGAGCCTTTTTTACTAAGGAACTTACACAAACAGGAGCTTTGAATAGTGGCCTTTGTATAGTGACCTGTCACGGGGACAACCTGACATTTTTTTAAAATTATCGAGTGAATTAAAATGATATTTTTACTCAAAAGAAAAAAAAAAAACAACCAACAGTAATTCATCCATTTGAACCAAATACCTAGGTTAAGCTTCTTTTTAAAAAGAAAAACCTGATCAGGATGCTTTTGTGTGCTTCAGATAGACACAAGTATATTAGTTCATAAATACGATGTGTTCTGGGGGAAACGGAGACCAGAATAATGAAGCTGTGGGAAATGGTTGTCTGGTTTTTTTGGGTTTTTTGTGGGTTTTTTTTTTTTTTAGGTGATAGTAAAAGAAAAGTATTGACAACACTTCAGAATGAAGCCACCTATTTGACAGCAAAGTTGGTAGTAACATACAGGTACAGATTAAGGATTGCTTTCAGGCCTTGCCAGGGCATCTTAATGAGATGAAATTATTCCTTTTTTCTCTGCTTAGTCAAAAATTGTTTTCCCTGGGTAATCTTCCTTTCAGTTGCAGTAATGCTCTAGGGCACTGCAGATCACTTTTATTTAATGCCTTGACTTGAGCCATCTACAGGTTTGAACCACATTGTAAGAACAAATCGTGTCTGCACTAAATTACATAGGGGGTAAATTTGCTTAGACAGAAGTCTTTACAAAAATTTTGTCTTTCTGTTGGAAATCACTTAATGATGGCTGAGCAATAGACTTTGAAAACATCTTACTTTGCCCATTCTTGAAGCCTTTACGGAATAGTTCATTTAAATCCTCCCAAAAGTTCCTCAGCTGGAGTGAATGCTCTGGTCTTGGCTGAGACAGGGCTCTTACAGTAATTTCTGCTGTAAGATGTAGAGGTTCTTTAGCAGCCAAATGGGACAAAAGTGATAACTTGGCACAGTGTTACCCGTTCTGGTCTGATAACGCTCAACACGGAATACAGAGAGTATAAGAGAGTAACAGAAAAACACGCGTACAGGTAGAGAGGAAGAGTACGTGTGAACAAGAAACTCAATCTCTGCAGAATATTCTCCCCGTTTATAACTCTTCGGACAGGACTATAATACAGTGCAATTAGGAATAGTAATGAGTGCTGGCAACTTCGACCTGGAACAGGTGCAACCCAGCACACGCGTTTGTGTGTGTGTGTCCATATATATGTCCACATACATACATGCGTTTATTTTTACTTAGTAATTCTGCTATGTGCATGCTAACTTCATAGCTAGTTAAGCGTAATCTTTTCAAAGAGTACTTTACTTCTTTTCCATAGCCAAGATACTAACTGTAGTAGAGGGAGGCTCTTGAAGAGCCTTTTAGTGATCCCTCCATACTGCTGCTTTGTTAGACTTTTTACTGACATTGACTAAGCTGTCATCTCCAAGTGCTTGACATATAAACAACTGTAAAACACACGAGTGTGCAGGCATGCACACGCTCAGACAGACTTCATCATTTGCAACTTATCCGGTTGTAGGTTGTTTGAACACAGTGGTTAAAACTAGTAGCTTAACCATTACCTCTCTGTGGTATATTATTATATTATTATCAAGCTAATAGCATGTACTGCAATGTGCAGCAGTATGCTGAGGATAAACTGCAGTATATCCGTAGCTTGGATGTCTATCTTTCTGTGTTTTTATCTGGTTTCTTAGGATTGAAACCATTCCCTTAATGGTTAAGTGACTAATCAAGAAATTTAATACATCATGAGAAACCATAAGTTTAATTCATCATTAGATATTTAACAATAAAGTTCTTGCTCCTGAGATTCAATTTAACTTCTTTTAACCTCTTTGTTAACATTTTCAGCAGGCTCTTCTGTTCTTTTCATTTTAGGTTAATTTAGTTCCCTTTTCGATGCACCATTTTGATTTGCTGCAGCTGGCTAAATTGATTGCTTCTCAACTCTGTCCTTTGCAGTGTCTTTTTCATTGTTCATTCCAGGATCACTTTATCTGCTTCGGCCTGTGGTTTTCATTTTTCACGGCTACTTGCAGGTATATATAATATTCAACTGTAAGGGTTTCTCTGCCTTTGTCTGGAGTAGTACACTACAAAATTGACTAAGCAATACCCATCTCCCATTGCTGGAAAAAGCGTATACTGAATCTGAACATAAATGTGATCGTGACCTTAGATAGGATGCATGCTAGCAGAATGAGGGTTTTGCAAGTTTCATTCAAACTTTTCAAGCTCCTGCTAGAGATCATGTTAATCTGGTGAAAGCCATCCCTTTGAGGCTGTAGGCCACAGTGGAAGGAGACAACCAAGCAAACAATAAAAACAGCTTAAGCTATAGAATAGCTAAAGCTATTCAAAAGTGGTGGCATTTTCTGGGTTAAAATTGCAACAGACTCTTACAGCTTCTTGACATTTTACAAAAGAATTCACAGATCTCTGTTTTCTGCCAGTTTCTTGTAAGTGAAAGCACCTTTAAAGTATCTTCTTGGGCCTTACTGAATAGGGGATAGAAGTGTAAGCCATATATACAAGCTTCTCAGAACGTTTCCATAGTTCTTCTCTCCTCCTGAAAGGAAACTGAACCTGCTGCTCAAAGGATACAGAAGTTTATAGTTGCTGAAGACAATGTCTCAATCTATTCCCTATATCTTCTTCCATGACTAAGCCTTAGCCAACAGTCACTCATGACTTTTAGTTAGTCCAAAATTGAATGCAGACCCCCTTCCTTCAGTAGCTCATAATTTTTTCTCTTCTGCTGGAAGACTGATGAAAAGAAGCTGAATGCATAAACCTCACTGCTCAGCGCTTCTTCCTAGCCGTGTTTTCTCAAGCTGTTCTTATGGCTAATCAGTCTTCAGGAATGTATCTCTATTACTTATCCTCCTCTGCTTGCGATCTCAGTGATGCCATTCTGCTTTACCTAAGCTTTCAGCTTTGTTGAATGGTATCGTTACTGTACGTGTGGGGAGGGCCAATAGTGTTTGCAATGTTTGCTTTGTAATGCACGAAAAAGACTTAATTGTTCATGTTGTTTCAATAGGCTTTCTGAATAGATGTCCTTATTAACCAACTTTAAAAAAAACAGCTGGAGGCAATGTTAGAAACAATAACAACAACAACACAGAACAACAACGGTTGAAGAAGATTGGAGATTTACACACCACCGAAAGTTTAGTTCATTTAATATAATTTTAGACCTAGGAAAGGAAACAAAATCTTGTATTCTACTGTGCGTGCATTTTTGATTTTCATTAACTTCCTGCCTATACGATAAACTAAGCCAGCCTTGCCTGCACATGGATATGCATACAAGAACAGCAAAGCTCTTTTTAATTGCAGATGCTTGTCAGTATGTAAGATAAAAGTAAGGTACGAGCTGCCCTGTCATCCTATACTGAGTCCGGCATATTTTTAGCCTGAACAAGCTTACATGTGAACATTGCATCACCTAGGAAACCCAGTAGATGCTGCTTGTCTTGCATTTTTTTATAAATGGACATGTACAGCCATCCCTCATACGATCTGAGTACAATACTCCAAGAACTGAAGTTCTTTACACTTATGCTTAGGTATCACAATTCATCATCATTTATATTCCAAGGTCTGCATTTCAGGAAACTGTTAGACCAAGTTACATGCATTAGGTTAGGGAGACTAAACCTGGCAATTTTTACTCTTACAGCCTTTATCCCTCCCCTAATCTATCTAACAACTATTTCCTCTCTTCTTACCCATAGCATAATTCCCATGATGACTTCTCCCAATGTAAAGCTTGTATTTTTTTCTAGACTGTAGCCAGCAAAAAATACAACAGCAGGGAAGATTGATTTGCAGAGTGTCTGTTTTGGCATGTGAGAGGAGGGTCATAAAGGGAAGGCGGCGTTTAAATCTCTCTACTGAAGTTCTTCTAAATCGGTGGGCTGCAGTAGCTGTAAATATAGGCTGATTTTGTTTGTCAAGGAAAGGTACAGTTTTTAGGACTATTAGTTTTCATTTCAAATCACCACATTGTTCCTGGTTCTGCACTAACTGAAAAGGAGTTTGCTTTCTTTGTTACCCGGTAGGAAATTAAACACTCTAATATACTCTGGGGTAGGATAAATGACTCCTAGAATCTGCTGAAGTGTGTAGTTGACTGCAGTTGGCTGTGCCAAAGGAAGAAGCAGGGTAAGGATGAAGGATCCCTGTGGTGCAAGCTGGAGTTCTGCCAAGGGCAAAAAACCACAGCCAAGTTCATCGTGTCCTCTGGGAGAGGAAAAAAATTAATATGAATGTTCAGGAGAGATAATGTGATGAGAGACCATTAAAATGTTATTGCTTGCAAGTCACATGTTCTTGCAGGTAGTATTTCAAACCAAATGCTGATGACTGTGACATCTGGAAATAATTTCATAACAGAAAGAGCTGGGAAAGAAGTGCATGAATAGAATGATAATACAATTCATATGCACAAATTAAGAAGTGACTAATTCTTTTCCAGGGTGGTACTGGATGATCACTGAGGCACTAGTAGAGATGGTTTTTGATTGGGATGAAATTTAGCCACCGGCGGTAGTAAAATGGCTTTGTTATTCTCAAGGCAATTAACTTACAGAAATTGTTGAACCACAAAACTAAAGGTCAAGGTTATCTTCGGTTACAAGTCAGGGTGCAGAATTTCACCACGGGAAGCTCATGCCATGTTATGTGATAGACGCTCATCTGCACCCCCTCAAAAGAGCACAGAGAAACAATGGCAAGCAGGGGTGAGCCTAAATAATACCCTGCCCCTGCTGCTCCCAGGCCCATCACAGGAGCCATCAGCCCATAAAAGGCCTACCACCGCAAGCTCACAGTAGAAAAGGGGCACAAAGGTGGGTGTAAACCCAAACTGCAGACTCAGAGGAAGGAACTGACACCTGGTCCAGTCCCTCCCAGGGCTGTCCCAGGAGACTCTCATCCCCAAGTCCAAGTGTGACAGCTCGCACAATGAGTCAATGCTGGAGCACGTCTTGGACTAAAGGTGTGGGGCATGTTACAGGATGCAGAGGAAGAACATCTTGGGATTGCATACGACTTATTATGGGATGTTTAGGGAAGGAGCCAAGGGTAGGGAAAAGGAAGGATCTAGTTGACAAGGTGGTCTAGGTGAAAGGTATGGATTTACGTGACAAACTTAAAGTATGCTAGCTTATTTTTTGTTTAGTACTGTGTTAATCTGTTAATTACATGCTTTTTTAATTAAAAAATTCTGATCTTCAAGACAATTAAAAATTAAATCTATACTTCCCATGCCGTTTGCTGACCATGTTGAATTTCTGCAGTAAAATAAGCACGTTATGTGATAAAGTAACAGAACTTTGAAAATAGTTTCTATAAATTTGTGAGGGTTTCTTGTTCTTTTATATTTCATCACTCAGTACAGAGTTTTTATAAATGATTTTTAGCTGAATAAGGATGACTGGCGAGCAAGTGAAGTTTCTAATATATTGAATAAAGTAACCACATATTGATACAATTAAAATCTAGCAGATTTTTTTTTCTTGAATTTGCTGAGTTGCTGAAACTAAGTATCAGCCAAAATGAATAATAGAGAAGAAATAATTATATTGATACACTATTTTTCTGATAAAATCAGTTAAAAAGAGAGAACTTTTAAAAAATGTTGAAGATAAGAAGAACATGTTACAGAATATTATAGAATATTGGACACAGGATTCGAGGTGAGGCCTCACCAGTGCTGACAGGTACAGGTGGACAATCACTGCCCTGCTCCTGCTGGCCACACTAGTGCTGATACAAGCCAGGATGCTGTTGGCCTTCTTGGCCACCTGGGCACACTGCTGGCTCCTGTTCAATCGGCTGTCGACCAGCACCCCCAGGTCCTTTTCTGCTGGGCAGTTTCCAGCCACTCCTCCCCAAGCCTGTAATACTGCAGGGGGTTGTTGTGGCCCAAGTGCAGGACCCGCCACTTGGCCTTTTTGAACCTCATACAATTGGCCTCAGCCCATCGGTCCAGCCTGTCCAGATCTCTCTGTAGAGGCTCCCGACCTTCAAGCAGATCAAGACACCCACCCAACCTGGTGTCATCTACAAATTTATTGAGGGTTCACTCGATCCCCTCATCCAGATCATTGATAGAGATGTTAAAGAGAACAGTCCTTAATACTGTGCCCTAGGGAACACCACTGGTGATTGGCCGCCAAGTGGATTTGACTCTAGTCACCATCACTCTCTGGGCCCAGCCCCATCCAGCCAGTTTTTTATCCACTGGAGAGTACACTCATCCGAGCTACAGCCAGTTTCTGCAGGAGAATGCTGTGAGAAACGGTGTCAAAGGCCTTACTAAAGTCCAAAGAGACAACGTCCACAGCTCTTCCCTCATCCACTAAGCCGTCACCTTGTCATAGTAGGAGACCAAGTTGGTCAAACAGGACCTGCCCTTCATAAACCCATGTTGACTGGGCCTGATCACCTGGTTGTCTTGTACATGCCAAGAGATGGCACTCAAGATGATCTGCTCCATGACTTTCCCTGGCACCGAGGTCAGACTGACAGGCCTGTAGCTTCCTGGGTCCTCCTTCTGGCCCTTCTCGAGATGGGCGTTACATTGGCTAAACTCCAGTTGATTGGTACCTCCCCCTGTCAGCCAGGAGTGCTGGTAAATGATGGGAAGTGGCTTGGTGAGCACTTCTGCCAGCTCCCTCAGAACCCTTGGGTGGATCCCATCTGGCCCCATAGACTTGTGCACATCTAAGTGGCGTAGTAGTTCACTTACTGTTCCCTCATGGATAATGGGGCCTTGATTCTGCTCCCCACCTCTGCCCTCTGGTTCAAGAGGCTGAGCACTCAGTGAGCTGGTCTTACCGTTAAAGACTGAGGCAAAGGCGGCATTCAGTACCTCAGCCTTTTCCTCATCCTTGGTCACTACATTTCTCCCCACATCCAGCAAAGGATGGAGACCCTCCTTAGCTCTCCTTTTCCTGTTGATGTTTTTATAGAAACATATTTTATTGTCTCTTACGGCAGGTAGCCAGACTAAGATCAAGCTGCGCTTTAGCCTTTCTAATCTTCTCCCTGCACAGTCTCACAAAGCCCTTACAGTCATCCTGAGTGACCTGCCCCTTCTTCCATAGGCCCTAGAGTTTCCTTTTCTTCCTGAGCTCCAGCCAAATCTCTCTGTTCCGCCAGGCTGGTCTTCTATGCCGTCGGCTTGTCTTACGGCTCGCCGGGATAGTCTGCTCCTGAGCTTTGAGGATTTCCCTCTTGAGGCTTGTCTGGCCTTCCTGGACTCTTCAGCCCCTCAGGACTGTCTCCCAAGGGACCCTACCGACCAGTCTCCTGAAAAGGTCAAAGTCTGCCCTCTGAAAGTCCACGGTGGCAGTTTTACTGACGCCCCTCCCTACTGCCTCAACAATTGAACACTCTATAATCTCATGGTCACTGTGGCCAAGGTGGCCTCCAACCTTCACATCACCCACAAGTCTTTCCCTGTTGGTGAACAACAGGTCCAGCAGGGAACCTTCCCTGGTTGGTTCCCTCACCAGCTGTGTCAGGAAGTTGTCTTCCACACACTCGAGGAACTTCCTGGACTGTTTCTTCACTGCTGGATTATATTTCCAGCAGACATCCGGTAAATTGAAGTTCCCCACAAGAACGAGTGGCACCGATCGTGAGACTTCTCCCAGGTGCTTAGAGAATAATTCATCTATGTCTTCATCCTGATTGGGTGGCCTATAGCAGACTCCCACCGTGATGTCTGCCCTGTTGGCCTTTCCCCTGATTTTAAACACTTTACCCTTTCATCACCAGTGTTGAGCTCAAGACAATCAAAACTCTCCCTGACACTCCCCCGCCTCTTCTTCCTGGCCTGTCCCTCCTGTAGAGGTTGTAGCCATCCAATGCAGCACTCCAGTTGTGCGTGTCGTCCCACCATGTTTCTGTGATGGCAACTCTATCAGAGTTTTCTTGCTGCGCAACGGCTTCTAGGTCCTCCTGTGTGTTGCCCATGCTGCACGCATTGGTGCACCTGCACTTCAATGGGGCTATTGATCCCACCTCCTTTTTTTGAGGGGGAGAAGGCCTAATTCCCGCCTGACCGTTCCCAGGAGCTGCCACGATTCCCAGCACACCAGTATCCCTTGCGACTATGCTATCACCTGGCACACTGCCCTCTAATCCTACTGGTGTGGCAGTCCCAAGGAGCTCGCTAGCACACCGACCCACTAACGCTGAAGTGCTGCTCTCAGGCTTAGCTCCAGCGAGCCTCATTTTACCCCTTTCCCCCTTCAAATCTAGTTTAAAGCCCTTTCCATGAGCCCTGACAGCTCCTGTGCAAGGATCCTCTTCCCTCTTTGAGACAAGTGTGCCCTGTCTGACGCCAGCAAGCCTGGTGCTATGATCAAAAACCCCAAATTCTTGCCAGTGACACCAGTCTCAGAGCCAGGTATTGACCTGGTGGGTCTTCCTGCTTTTCCCCTCATCATTCCCTGCAACTTGAGGGATAGAGGAGAACACCACTTGTGCTTCTGATCCCCTGACAAGTCATCCTAGGGCTCTGAAATCTTTCTTGATTCCTTTCAGGCCTCTTGTTTGGAGTTCATCACTGCCTACCTGAAGGGACAATAATGGATCATAGTCTGAGGGCTGAACCAGAGCCAGAACCTTTCTCGCTATATCTTTAACCTAAGCCCTGGGGAGGCAACAGGCTTCCCTGTGAAGTGGGTTGGATCTGTGTATTGGACCTTCTGTTCCTTTCAGAAGGGCATCACCTATTGTCACCGGTTGGCTGAGGCAAGCCAATCACGGGGACGTGTCCTCTCCTATCCCTAAAACACCTCTCCCCTGCACCGGGAGAGAAAGGGTTAAAAAGCAGAGATAGGAAAAGGAAGAAGAATTTGTGAGACTTCTGAATGTTTGGAAAACTGAAACAAAGTTTAATAACACTAGAACAAAATATATTATATGCAGGGAAAAGCCAATGCACAACTGGAGGGTTTGTACGGGATGGAGCAGCGAGGGTTAAACGCGGGTGAGGGAAGGAACGGTACCGAGGCAGTGTCCAAGATGGTGCCGGCCACGTGGGCTCTCTCCCTCGCCGAGCGGAACAAAGGAGTCGCGGCTGTTACAAACGCCGGGATCCCACGTGCAAACCACGGGCTGCGCTGTGTGCGGGTTGAAGGAAGAAAAGCAGCAAAAGCGGCGGCGTTAGCAGCAGGGAAAGGGCAGCCCCGAGGCGCGGCGCCTCCAGCGGCGGGGTCTGTCCCAGGCGGCGCGGGGGTTTCCGTGGCGACGGCTCCGCTCCGGCAGCGCGGGGTGCCGTAGCTGCAGGCAGGCAGGCGAGTTCCTCTGAAGGTTTGAGCTGAAGGGACACAGCCTGTAAGGTCCCTAGAGCCAAACCCCGAGCCTGGAAAGCCTTTTCCCGGAGAGAAGCTGCAAGCCCACGGCGCCCCTTGGAGTGCAAAGCAGGAAGTGTACGGAATGCCGTCGGAGTGCAAAGAGGAGTGTACAGGAAGTCCCGCGGAGTCCCCAGAGGGCGAGGCAAGCGCGATACGCACCTTTTAAAGGGACCGGGACTCTCGCAAGAAAATTTTACAACCAATGAGAGGTGCTAAACGTGACATGGGAGGGAATGGTCCAATTGGTCAGTTTAAAACAAACCTTCCAAACAGGAGAAACTGGGTTTTTTTCCTAACCTGGGACACATATGACGATGACCCGTCACTTTATGGAAGTAGTTTTTATGCCAGGCTTGGGTTGACTTAGCCCCAACTATACTTCCATGCTTGGGGAGTCTTCAGTCTCCTTATTGGTTGGCTCCACTTGCAGGGGCTCATACCTGTTACTCAAGGGCACCTGGGAAGGTGGGGCTGTTGCTGGGGCAAGGCGCCCCCTGTGTCAGCAGGAACTTGCTGCCATTGCCCTCTGTCCTTCTGGTCTTTGCGTTCACTCCGATGGAGGTGGACCTGGGGATCCTCCGTATTGTTCACTTTACTGGGCTGCTGGGCCTGTCCCAGGGAAGGCAGGATGTTGTTCTGTTGATGAATCTCTCTCTCGCACTCCCTGGTGCTCCTCAGCCTGCTCACCTCCTCCCGGAGCTCTGTCACCAGGCGGAGGAGTTCCTCTCCCTGGGCGCACCTCCCGCAGGGATGCTCCCGGCTGCCATCCTGAACCGGGGTCACAGCAGCGCCCACCCTGCAGCCCGATGGGGAATCAGGGTTCAGTTCTGGAGAGCGAGCCTGAGAAATGGCTACCACATCCAAGGTAGGTGGTAGGTGCACAGATTACCCACTCCCGACCCGGGGAGGTAGTGATGAAAAATAACAACACAGGACTCTTTCGAGGCCCTGAAATTCGAATGAGCACACTTCAAATCCTTGATCGAGGATCCATTGGAGGGCAAGTCTGGAGCCAGCAGCCGCTGTAATTCTGGCTCAAATAGCGTATCTTAAAGTTGCTGCAGTTAAAAAGCTCATAGTTGGATCTTGGGATATGCTTGTCTCAAATAAGGAACAAATCTTTCCCTAGTGTTGAGGCCAAGGAAAGCATCTCCGAGTTAAATTAGTTGAGCTAAGAAATATATTTGAGGGGACATAAAAGGAGAAAGAGGAGAAAGAAAATTCTTTTTTTTAGTCTTTCTGAGAAGTCGTTGAAAACAATCTAGTTGTATCACAAGCAGTTTCTCTTTGCTGGCATCTAGCAATATTTGGAGATATTGTGGAATGGCCCAAATGAAAAGAATGCTTTTAAAGAGCAATGTTGTTCTTCACCCAGCGACGATTCACTTTCCATGCTCAATCTTCTCTGAATTTTGCTCTTTTGTTTCGCAGTGTTTTGTACAGGACTGCTGCTCAGTGGCTGTAGCTTCATCGAGGTGCTTTGTTTAGTTCATGCAATCTAGCAAGGTAACAGCTTGCAAAAACAGCACAGCAGGCGAGGAAGAGACACAAGGAACAGCCTGTCTTTTCCTTCTGGATGTTGGACCATAATGTATACTAGCTTGACAGGCAGCACAGTGTAGCTTCAATTTAAAAGAGCAATTTGCTCCTATTAAAGATGTACAGAGGTGTGTTTTCCACGTTAACTACTGGAGAGAGTTATCGGGTCATATGATGTAAATTCTTTGCATGTATCAGCATGTGAATGACAGGAAAATTAAAAACAATGGAAAGTACAGCAGAAATAATAACACCAGCAGTAGTATATATGTTACCAGGAAATGTCTAGTGATTTGAGGTTTTATTTTGGTAGTGACAAGACCAAAAAGCAAGAAAATTATTAATTTAAGAAGAATGGTAGGAGCCAGCCTTATGCTATGTGATTGCACTGACTGTTTGCATCTCCCTTCATCGAGCAGTCTCTCCTTTTGCTACTTGCTACACATTCTCGTGCCATAGTCTCCCCTTTAAAAGTTTCCTTTTTTGACAAGCTTACTTCATGGCAGCCAACAGAGTAAACTGACTCACTGACTAGATGCTGATCTTTCTTCATTAGCTTCAAGACAGCGTCAATACCGCAGTGTGCATTCTTCATCAATGCCATTCAGGAATTACGCCAGATGTGCTCATATGGTCGAGTTTGCCTGTTGAAAGTTCATTGTCTGTGTTGTTGTTTTTGTAAGATTTGGTGTTAGGCTTTTCTTTTTTTGCCTGGAATAATGAATTTTTCCATTCAGTCTAATTTGGAAGCTTTTGTCAGGGACATCTTTTATGCTGTATGTTGCATACACAATATTTATAATACCTTAACTACAACTCCAGCAGGCTTCAACCAAAAAACTGTTGCTACACTGGGAAGGAATTCAAGATGGAAGATGGCTAACCAACAGAAGGGACAGAAAGGAGTCCTTCTGCTCTTCTATTTTCAGATCACGCTTGAAGACTTTTAATACCAAGTCAGTGATATCTTATTATTCTCAACAAATTTCTCTACTTTGAGGCTCTTCTATGGTTCTCATCTCATTAAAAGGATAGTTTGTGTTCCTCAAAAAATAAATTGTTTAAAACACCACATTTAATGATAGTTGCAGGCACCACAAATCTTTTGTCTTACAGTCAGCCAGCCAAACCTCTGAGGAAGACTTATGAGTTTGAGGACTCTGTCTGGGGCACTTGTGACTTCTGCAAATAGTGATTGCGTGCATTTTATCACGAGCCATACTTGTTTCATGACTCTTACCAAGCTGATACGAAGAAATAATTCATCTCAAATAGTAGAGTACTCCAAGAGGTCTCAGTTGGACCCTTCCCCCAATACTCGTTTCTGTTTCATCTGTGTTTACTCTAGCTCTATGCTGCAGAATCAGTGCTTATCTACACAGGACACACTTACACGCTGCTCTTTAAAGTTCTGATTTACTTAAACCAGTTTTATATGAGAATGATTCATATGATTTCTAAGTCATCAGTAGCAAAATGTGGTGAATGGCAAAATTAAAAATCCATGTTTTTGCTCTTTCCCCAAGGTAAGGGAGAACCTGTGGCATCTAAGTAGCAACACTGCTAAGGTACAACATCCTTAGTTGGGGAGGAGGTACTGAAAGAGTTCTCTCTCCTTTCTTTCTCTCCTCTTGTGAAGTCTGAAACTGTCTTCTTGTGGCTTCCCCTGTATTTTCACCATGTACAGAATGTTTTGCTTATGCTGGATACATGTTCTTTTTCCCTTGATAATCACTTATTATCAGCTCTCAAAGTTGCATCTCTTTAGCGCTCTGTAACCGGCCATTTATGCTTTGTACTTATACCACCATGGCCTTAGGTACTAGTGTGTGCCTGTGCAATCCTGGGCTCAAATGACATCCTACGCATGTGCTCTTGGGAGCCTCTTCTACCAGTTTGGGACCACGAACTTCTAGTTAAAGTGGTGCTATTTTTCTTAATGGCAAGCGTCTTGCAGAAAATATCTGATCCTGCATATAGTGTCAGAGGATTTAATGCTGTCGCCTGCTGTACCTGAGGCAAAATAAGACGGCACCTGCCAACGAGATCAATGCGATCTTTTTAATATACATAACTTTCTGGATGGTGAGGAAACCATAGTACTGACAACCATTTAACTGCATGAATCTGGGGCTTTGCTGTTATTTTGAGGTAACTGTAGTACAGAATTTGTTTCCACAGTGTGTTAAAAGCGCTTGTATTAGTAAGCTCTTAATCGATATAAGTGATTCTGGAGCAGACAACTGCAGTTATCTGGTCTGGGGTCCTGCCTTCCTTCAGCTGTCAGCTGAAGTTTTGATCTCTCTCCATTCCAGGATCATTAGCATGGAATATCCACTGCAATATAGGACAGTCTCCAGCCAAGCCGTAGTGGACTTTTGAAAGTCATATTTATTTGGTTTCTTTCCCTATTGAACTCTCTGATGTTTCTCCAACTTTTCTTTCCCTTGCTTCCTCAGAGATTACAATGGCGTTCTGGCACAGGAGATGGTTTTGGTGGCCTTTGTTGATAGTGGCGTTACCACTGCTTTATTCTGCACTTCCCCTGAGACAAAAGTAGAGAAAGCTTTTATAAGACATGGTAAAAGAAATTTTCTAGCTTCGTATTGGGTGGAAGGCAAAATGTACAGTAGTAATATGCTAATATTAAGATGGAGAAATACTCAGGAAAACCATGCCAGGTGTTGAGCCATCAGTAGGAAAGACTTTGGGAAAGTGTCATAACCAGCACTTACAAAATACCAGCTCAGTTGTCTGATGATGAGGAGAAAATCCTCACCTTGCCCCTTAAAATTAATGACAGACATTGCGCTTCGGGCTTAGTTAAGTCACTAAGTATATTGTCTAACTTGCAAAGTTACAATGTTGTTGAAAAACAAAGCAAACCATTTCTTTTACAAAATTCACCATTCATAAGTGAAATATTCTTTTTACAGGGAGAAAGCAATTTATTTTATTTGTATATACTTTTGTTTATAAGTTGATTGCAAGTCTTTCTGTTCTTTTGTAAGAAAGCAAAACCAGATCGACTGTTTGCAATTATTTTTTTTAAAGACTTTGGTATCATAATTAAACGAATTCCTGTTCTCTCTTTTCAGAACTTTTTCTTTGATAATTCTAAGTTATCAAACTGAGTGTGTTTTTATTTAAGCAAAATTTTCTGTTGTTTTTCTGTGAAAGCTTACATCTGGATAGGAGAGCTATCAGCATGGTAACCATAGCCTCAAACGTTCGCTTAACAGATGTTACATTCCAGATTGAAGATTATAGGAAGGAACAGAAGAGATGTCTTTGAAGTAACCAGACTTAAAAACCTTGAACTGTAAAAAGTTTTTTATTATAACCTTTAAGGGATGTAATATGGACATTTTATTATAACCCTTGAGGATCCTCCGTTCTCTTTTTCATAATTTTTGGGACCCTTGCCGAAGACCTGCCTTGTCTACAAAATTTGCACTTAAAGTTACAAAGGGACTGGGAGCAGAGACTTCAACGTTTTTTCCATAGTCAGCACAAGTCTGGGCTATTGATTGAATTTGGATAAACCTTTACCATTTACTTGGAGTTGTTTCCCTTTGGACAGCTATGTGTTTAGCATGCAAGAGAGACAGTTTCCTTGAGGACAGTGGGCAAGCTAAGTCTCAGCGATGTGCGACTGCTGGGTTCAAGTCTGGTTGCTCCACTATCCCACATGCCTGTGTGAGATCCCCAGGGTCTTTAGCATGTACCTACTCTCCCCAGCATCTTCTGAAACCTCATCTTGCATATAAAAAACATTTGTCAAGGGAAATCCCAGTATTTTCTAGAGAGGATGGGTTTTGCCAAATAGATTTTGAAATGATAAAGCTTTGCTGGGAAATGCCTTAGCAGCTTTAATTTGTGACTTAATTCTTGTTTCCATTTACAAGAACAGGAAATGTTGTTACAGGGAAGCTGAGCATTCTGTCTCCCTTCTTTTGCACTAGCTGCAGAACCAAGACTGTGAAAATAGCAGCCGTGTCTTCCTTCAGTTTTGTGGTTCTCTCCAGTCATGTTTTCTTTTGTAGTCCCCTATGGAAGAATATTTAATAAAGTACAACATAAAAAAGACCTTCAGTCTCATGTTTGTCGTTCTTTGCAGATTAGCTTCCTTTTAAGTGTGTTATCCATGCAGAACATCAACAAAGAGTAGAAATATTTATTTCAGATTAAGCTCAGCAAAACAATGTATTTTCTCCAATAGATATAATTCTTATTTTTTTAAATATAAGTCAGACATGTTTGCTCTTTCGGTTGGGTAGTTATCAAAATATTAAGACTGAGGGACAAGGTAATAGTTTATTTCTCCCTCTTTCCTAAAAAGACAATGACGGAATGCAGTTTCAGTCGGCGTGTTACAGCATCCTGGAATGAATGCAAAAGGTCTTCAACATGCATTAGCTGGAAATCTTTGACTCATTGCCAGAGAAAGGGGCTTCTTCAGAGCTGCTAAGATATGTCCATAGACCTTCCTAGCATGATACTTGCAGATCATCGCCACATGCTTAGCAAATGTCTTCCTAGTATGATCAATTCTTACATAATTTATATATTTAAGCAAAAGGAACGGGAAATGTCACATCAAATCAGCTCTGTATATGAAAGCGCTTTCAGGAAAGACATCTAAGAACTGTGTTCAGATTGGCTGATTTTGATCACTGAATAGTTTTAGGTCAGCTACAGTTTGGCCTAAAGAGGTCAAGGCTGTAATACTTTAGGCCAAGAGAGAAAAATGCTTCTATATTAGACCTGGATTTTTTCTAGATCTCGTGCCAGATTCACTTTTCTTGAAGCACAGTATCCAGAGCACAGCATAGTGATTAAATAACATAGTCTTTGAATAAAAAGAACAGTATTCTGCCCCCTTATTTCACACTGCTCTCATGTTTAGCTGAAGTATCTTGTTTTCATTTATTCATTTTATGAATGAGAATTGTTTTTTTAGGCATTACTGTACTACTTTTCCTCCTTGAAAGAAACACAAAAGAAAGAAAAACCATACTGATTTGTCCTAGAATCTAGAATCACAAAGACATCACCAGATATTCCTCAGTATGTTTATCTTATATATAAGAAGAGTGATTGCTTTGATATTTGTCAATGTACAGTGCAAGCCTTGGAGGCGAAATTAAAGAAATTTCAGTTTCTGAATCAGTTTATGCTATCATAGCTCACTGAAATCTATAACCAGTTAAGAATTGACACTAGACTGTTAATGCTTTGCAAAGACTATAGAGTACGTTTTCCCATCCTCAAATAGAAAACAATTTTCTTGTTTGTTTTTTATGATCCCCAGCTTAGGTTTCTCTGTCTTTTGAATGAGTGCAAAAGATCAGGATTAATTCATTTTAGCTAACTACTTTTCACAGAAATAGTGCTTGTTTTATGGTTGAAGTTGTCAAAAGGAAAACTGCATTTAAAGTTCAAAACACTGTCATGAAATAATGGAAATCTATTCCTTAATTTCTGTGGATAGATTTCCTTAATGAGTATTGCAAATTGAAGATAAATCTCTATTAGCCCTTCTACATTTGTTCTATTTTTAACTTAATTTTTGTTTTGGTTTGTTTTGCAGAATATATCCCCCCCGTTTTGTTTTTTTTTTCCCAATGTGGTTAATAGCACAAACATGAAAACTTTTTTTCTGGTTAGGAAGGAATAGCAGGGGACCAAAGTGAATGGCATCACTGTTTTTGAGAAAAAACAGTCTCCTGAAACTACCGAGTCTGCGAATCTCTATCACTGATCCACCTGATCCACATATCTAAAAATCAGTATATTTCTTTCCTCCAGGTGTTGTGTACTGCATCAAGGTAAATGGATTTTCATTCTTTCAGACTTCATATTAACAGAAATAATAATAAATTAATAGGATGTTTTGTCTGTGTTTGAGCATTTTGTATGACGGTGGTACTTGAAAACTGCCTATAAAATACAGTTTGTATCACCCCTTCCAGAAAAAAAAAAATTGGGAGTTCATAGGTGACAAAGTCATGTAGCAATCATAATGGTGAAGACAAGACTTAGAAAAATGTCATTCAAAAGTATTGGAAGAAGAACCAAAATGCTAATACTTTTTTTAAGAAACGTAGTTTTAGAGTAGAAAATGCATCCTCTGTATCCGGTTGTAGCTCTCCTTAGACCTCTCGGCTGCTTCTTGCTGGTGTTTAGTATAAGTACATGTAGTTAACACTTCAGCAAGACTGGGTGTCAGCTATGTCCAAGACAGCAGCCGTTTTGTCCAAATAAGCTGAACTGGTTCAATTAGAAGCGTATCTGAAAAAAAAAATCTAACATTGATATTCCATTCAATTGCTCATTGCCCCTTTACTTCCATGCTTAGAAGGATGGCTGCCGATTGTACAAGTTTGTACGGCGTTCTAGGAGTGTAGTTCTTGCCAGCACCCTCAGAATGGCAGACCTCCCGGCGCTCTGTGGATGCTGCCCTTCTCCAAAGGCGAGGCAGAGCTAGACGCACATTTGACTGTGTTTTTAATCTGTCCCAGTTCAAGCCCACCTAACTAAGCACCATGAGGCCTCTTGCTCACTCCCCCCACCCAGTGGGGTAGGGAGAATTGGGAGAAAAGGGTAAAAACCCACGGGCTGGTTGTTTACTAGAACAACAAAAAGTGAGAAGAAACAACAGTAAAAACAATAATACTAATGAAGCCATATACGAAATGTGTGGTATACAAGGCAACTGCTCCCCACCTGGAACCTGCTGCTGCTGCTGCCGCCGCTGCTGTCACCTCCCCATCCAGCCACAGCTCAAGAGCTTGCCACCCCCGGCCAGCTTCCCCAGCCAGCTCCCCCTTGTATAACTGCCATGACATCAGTATGGTATTGAATATCCCATTGGCTGGTTCTGTCCAGCTCTTCTAGCTGTGGCACCTTCCAGTTTCTTGCAAAAATTAACCCTATCCTAGCCGAACCTGGGACATAAGCTTAGCCAAGAAAAGGTTTATTCTTCCTTAGTAATTTTTAAAAATTTTATAATCTGCATATTTTTCTTTTTTCTATATCAGATGTCAATGAGCTAGTTGGTCTAACATTCTCCATAAAAAACCTACCTCTGAGGTCAAGAAGCAATATACTACTGGCTTCTTTGTTGATGGATAGTCCATTTCTTCCAATGAGAAAGTTCCCAAAAGTTCTATAGTGCCATCATCATCAAGACAACAATAACTTTTTGTTGGAGACCAGAATAACTTCCAGATGTTTAATTTTGCAGTACACCTATATCTGTATTTAATTCATAAGTGTTCTACCTTTTGAGAAATTGTGAAGATCAGCCCACGGAATTGTTAGTTTAATGAATACAATGCTAATTCAGTGCATGCACAAGTAAAATGTTTAAAAATGTCAGCAGTTTTATTTCTGTTATGTGTCTATGACATCATTTGCATGATGAAGGGTAGATTTTAGTTTGTTGGGAGATGCCAACAAAAGGGATATATAATTGTATATAATTTGTAAAATAAAGTGCTGCTCTACAAGGAGGAGGAAACTGTAAGGAAACTTTCTGTACATCCTCCTTGCACAGATATTAAAAACACAGACCGTCTTTGGGGGAGAAATACTGTTCAGATACTCAGAGCAAATCTGGGCCAACTTCACTTGTGATCCTTACAGGGCTGTGGTGGAGGGAGGAAGTTGGAAGAGGACATGTATACACATTCAAGTGGCTTGGAATCAGGAGACTAATTCCTGAGTCATTCTTGGGGGAAAAAAAAATATTTTCCAAATCTTTCTTCTTTTATTTTAGGGATCCATAGCAGATGGAGTTAGGTACTCAGTTCCTATCCAGTAGGTACTTGAGCTCATAACTCTTGGAAATTTTTGAGAATCCAGGATTGCATCAATAAGAAGAACAGTGTTTCTGGTAGAAGTCTAAACAGTTTTCTCTTCTTTAATCATAATTTTTCTAGGGACACTTGCTGCCATATGACTCAAACACAGTTGCTCCTCATGTAAAATCGCTGTGTCTCATAGAGATATTATTTTGACAGGTTCAGCTGTTAAAAATATGTGTATTCAGATGAGTGGTTCATTTGCATTCCTTCCTACTGACATATTTTTCGGACAAACCCTTTTCACGACTTCAGCTGTTGGACACCAATCTAAGTTAGATAAAAATTTCAGGAAAGCAGATTATCCCCATCTATGCAGAGCATAGCTTTGTAAAATGAAATTACGTACTGTTCACGTATGTATGTGCACTGCTTTCTATGCGTTTTTCAGATTCTCTGAACTTTGTTGATTGAGAATATTGTTACTTAGACTGGTATCTGGGATAAAATGATGATCTTATCCAACTGGATTGCAACATAGCATGAGAATAAAGCTTAGCTAACTTGATGAAATTAGATAATGTCCCTAAGTCCACATCTTATAAGCATCTGATTTCTATAACATCTTATTTCTAAAGTTGTCTTCTGGTAAGAGATCGATTTTTGCCACAAATTATTGCAATTCTCTTGTGTTGCGAAACGCAGCCCCTGATTTTGTGGCTGGGAAGATATTCTATTAAATTAGTTATTTGTTATTCCTTATCATTTAGTTGTAGTCTTGTAAAAAACTTGAATTAGTATGGACCGACAGAATCTGAACATTTCTGTCCTGGGAGCTCACTGTTATGTATTACTCTACCAGCCAAAAAACAATTTGGTTTTTTATTCCAATATAAATTTTTGAAAAGTTTCCTTCAACAACCTTTAAAAAAACAGAAAAATACCAGGATGTCGTCGTTAGGTTGGAAAATGATCAAGAACTAAGGCACTTTAACATTTGGGAATTCAAGCAGGCCTATTAAGATTGCTTGTCTTTCCGCCCCCTTTCCTCCTTTTTCCTACAGAAGGCCCCTGCTCTCTGAAAAGTCAGGTAGAGATGTTTAAATAAATGCATCCAAAATCAGTAATAACTTTTGAAACCGCTGTTGGTTTGTCATTTATTTATTTATTTATTTCTAAATAGTCAAATGTGGAGGACTCAGCTGTTCACATGTAAATGAGTAGAAGTTGCTCAGTTACTGAGCACCAACCCAAAGTGTGCTCTTTATACGGTGTATTACTACAAGATTGCCATTCTGAAATTCCATCCTACTGGTTTTGTAAATCTGGACCTTTTTTGTTTGTTTGTTTGTTTGTTTACCCAACAATCTTTTTTGTTTGTATTTTCTGCTTTGCTGCTACAAACCGATCAACAAAGGTCTGTGGCCGGAATATAGCTTCCTTCTGGCCTTTCCCTATGAAATATAGAACAGAGAAAGAAGTTTAAAGTATTTTTATGCTTCTGTTCATGATCACTTTGATGGTGTTCCTGTAAAACTGCCAGTTATTTAAGTTCACAGTAAGGGTCTGTGTGTACTACCTGTGTTTTCTTGTTTGTTTAAGATGTGAAACACCACAGTGGGACATCCTGTGTATTTTTTATCATACCTTTCAATATAGCTTTTATTATCAAAGAAATACAAGAAACAAATTTTGAAAGTATCACTGTTCAAGTACCGGCATGTTCTGTAAAAAAAGCCAATCAACTTCTACGAAAGTAAAGTAACTCAAAACAGTTCATCGGGCAGCTTAATTACGAGTCAAGTAACAAATTATTGATGTCTTCATAAACAAAAAAATCTATCTTTGACACAAAGTTCAGCATGAGTGGTAAACGTGTGTGAGCAAATTAAAACCTGGATTTTGACGTCTGTGGTACAGAACGTCAAAGAACACTTACGAGATGCAGTTTAACCTCGTGGATTTTTTAAGGAGGTGGCTGTTTACAGAAACTTCCTTTTCCATCATTTAATACTCCGGGCAAAGTTCACAAGTAATTTTATGACATGAGAAGAGCATACAATCACCTGTATGAGACAAACATTTTTTTCCTTATGAGATGCACAGACGAGATAAGATTAGAGAAACAGTTCAGGACAAGGAGTTAGTTTTTTTGCGCCTCCACTGGTGATATCTTTAGTAACGGCCATGCTGTCACAGTAAGATGATGAGCAAGCTACCGAAATTGCTAATGACAAAGCTGGGAGGCATCATCAGGCAGACAAATATCTTTAAGGCAGAATTAGAGGCACTGGACAACTGGAATAGTGGAAATGCATTAATTGTAGTAGGATGACATTTCTGTTACCAAGGGCTTCCGATACCAGCCGAACGTTTATCAGTTGAGGACCACAGGTGAGAATAAATGTACTTATTGACAGAATGATAAATGCCAGCAATGCGGTGTGACAGTGAAAAAGACAAATTTGATCCCAGGAGACACCAAACCAGACGCTGCTGGTCAGAAAGATGTTGCACTTCTGTAAAACATTGTGTACCATTCTGCTTATCTATGTTTAAGAAGGATAAATTCACTTTGAAGAAGAATCATGATGGTAAGTATATTACCGTAATGGTGAGTATACTATTGTAAGAATAACAACATATTATAACAGTATGATAAGAATAAGAAATAATATGATAAGAATAAACCCAAGAATATTAGCTTCATTCTTGAGATAGACCTGATTGCCATCTGCATGCAAAAACCCACTCCCAAACATAAGTTAGTCGTCTGGGTCTGTCTTAGCCCTGTTTGTAGAGCAACCATGCAAGTGTCTTAACCATGCCTTCCTTTTTTTCTTCTTCAAAGGAGGGATGACCTCTAAGTGAGGCTGGGTTTGAATTCTTATTCATTGCTCTGTGAGTATCTGCATGAATATCAGGCTTTCTGCAGATACAGTCCGGGTGATAGATACAAAACTAAATCTCTCCAGTGTAGGATTTCACATTTCATGGCTTGGCTTCGCAGACGAAGACTCGGGAAGGGCTTTGCCCACGCCCACTGCAAGCGCGCCAATGGCCGAAAAGGCCAATGCGGGACAGGCAAGACCGGCCGCAAAGAGCACACCGGAGGGCCTCCTTGGGTGGCATTGCCGTTTCGTCCCTTGCCTGTCGCTACAGGGCTTTGCAAACGTGAGTACACCCTTCAAGCCTGCGCGGTGGATTTTTTAGGTGAGGCGCAGCGTGCGCGAGACTGGCCCCACCCTTTACACCTGAGGTTCATCTGCCAGGGCCTCGCGAGCTTGGACGGTGACAGCGAAGTCCTCAGGTCGTAGGTTTGGTTAGAGTATCCTTCTCTTAGATGGATGGCCTTACAGGGCTAAACGAGCTCCATCTGCCCAGGTTTGGAGTTAGAGTTGTCCTTCTCCTAGGATGGTTGCCCGAAGGCTAGTGAGCCCATCCTGCCCGTGGACACACTTTGTCTGACCCTTCAGTTGAGACCTGTCAGGCTTGGGAGACCCTACCGGAGGCATATGCCACCACCAGCATAGCTCTCAACTTCGTAAGGGCACGCAAGCTCTTTCCCCACAGCAAGGGGGTGCCCGTGAAAGAGCCAGTGTAGGATAAGAAACAGGTATCAGATACAAACGAGTCTTCCTTCACTATCAAACTTGCTTGCTTTGGAACTGTCACCCGGAGCTGGTAGGACCTGAATCACCTTTGGCTCTCAAAGAGAGATATCCCTGTTCAGTCAGCTGAATTCTGTTCTTTCTGTTTGAAGACAAGGAGAAGTACTGTGGAAGAGTGTTCTGTTCCAGCGTGACGGGTGGCTCCTGGCTGCAGGCCACATCTCCAGAGGGCAGCTCTGGGGCAGGCCCATTACGTGAGGATGAACGTCCTTGACTCAGTGTGCTTCCCAGGCTATGTTTAACCTGCTAAAAAAAACAACCCAGGAACAGTTTTCATTTCTGAGAACAGTGGAAGATTGCTCCATCCGTGCGGTGAGGCACTTGGCCTTGAACCTGCGTTGCCTCCCAGCGGTCTCGGTGAACGCGTGACCAAGGGTGAGAGACAGGGAAGTCCGTTTTGCCTTTCAAAGTGTCTGACATAACGCAAGGCTGTGATCTAGTCTATCAGAGCAGCAGGTTCACAGCATAGCACCGAGTGGGGCTTTTGGCCCGCCCCAGGACGTAGCACGGAGTCTGGTCGTAGCTGTAAAGACGTCTTGGACTCACACTCGAGACACCGCGAGATCGCTGTGTGTTACCCGTATTGTCTACGGGGAGGGATCACTGCTACGTGCGATGAACCTGGAGGGCACCCACGGGCCGGTGGGTGTTCAGCAGCCTTGTACCCTACACTTACTCCATTTTCATCGCAGCGTGGATGTAGTGAGAGCCTGAGCTTCTGACTCACCACAGGAACCACGGCGGTCCTGCTGCCCCAGCCCGGGGGATTGGTGGCTTGAGGAGTCACTCCACACCGCGGGCTGATGCTCTCAGAGACTCCCAAGGATGCCGAGCTCTTGTAAGGGCAAGTGATTGGTCTGTTTTGTTTTGGTAAAAAGCTTCTTTCCTCACACCCTCACCTCCAAATCAACAAAAAAACCCCTTATTTCCCCTGGAAGAAGTTTGGAGAGAACTTTTGTTGAAAGATCAAAACTTCCCACTAAACAGAACATCTCTCTCTGAAACAGTGCAAACAATATAAATCCTTTTGAAGAGATCTCATTATCTGTTTTTGATAATTCATTCAACCCTTAGGGGTTTTGTTTCTTTGTTTGTTTTGCAGGGTTTTGTTTTTTTTTTTTTGGTGGGGGGGCTGTTTTGAATTTGTTTTTGTTTTCGTTTTTGTTTTTCTGAAACAAAGTGAGGGATGAACAGGTGAAGTAAAAAGGGTAGCTTTAATATTAGAGCATTGCAGAAAGAGAAGTTGTCTCACCTTTCCCTGTCCTGAGAGACCTGTTTACAAGCTTAGTGTGCGAACGCTTAAAGGAGGCTTACACGAACTTTTGGGGCAGTCTGTTTAGTAGGCCTGTTGCAATAGGACAAGGGGTAATGGTTTTAAACTGCAAGAGGGCAGATTCAAACTAGATATCAGGAAGAAATTTTTTATGATGAGAGTGGTGAAACACTGGGACAGGTTGCCCATAGAGGTGGTAGATGACCCATCCCTGGAAACATTCCAGGTCAGGTTGGACAGGGCTCTGGGCACACATGACTGAGTTGAACATGTCCCTGCTTACTGCAGGGGGATTGGACTAAACGATCTTTAAATGCCCCCTCCAACCCAACCCATTCTGTGATTCTACGATCATATCAAAACACCTCAAATTTTCCTTTGCCTGGTCAGCAGGTCTCATGTAGCCCTACTATATGAAGTAGGGGTCTGCATCGTTTGTGTTCTTGATGACGGTGTACAAGCCAAAACCCAAACAAATCCAACTAAGTTGCTCTTAAACTCAGTGCATGAGTATGCACATCGCGGTTTTGAACAAAAATAATTTTGTTTGCAAGTTAAACATGTTGGATATGGATGTCTTTTCTAGGCAATAAATGAGAGTCACTGATGCTGTACTTTTTGGTGTTGTTTTCCTAAGAACCACACAAGAATTGAATGAAAACTGATTATTACATCAGGAAATGAATCATAGGCTAAAGTTCTTGCGGAACAGGATGTTCTACCAGTTTCAGCCTCTGACAGTTTACTCATTTTCAGAATCAGAATAAAGATTCAGTAAATATATAAAACAATGAATGCTAACAGCTTTTCGCATAGGTATTATCAGTTGTCTAGTTTTGTTTTTATGAACGCGGAGGTGTTGTTGGCAAAAGTATCGAGAATAAGTGGGAAAAAATTGAAAGGAGACCAAGATTACAAAAGTTTAGAAAAATAAATCATTACTTGCATGGAAGAGGATGAGAAAAAATACAGCTGCGAGTATATAATCCTGTCTGCGTGGCTGCCCCTGAGGTTACCTACAAATACGCTGTTCCCTGGACTGTACTTTTGATGTCTTTCATGTGCTGCTCCTATTGCTGTTGCTCCGTGGCACTTAGTTCCATAGATAAGTTTATACTGAGTGAAGGAAGTTAACGTGTTGCCTTTCACTAAATGACATATTTTTACAAATTTCTTTCCGCTGTGTTTTTCACATAAAAAACACTGTCAATAGTTATTTTCATCTCTTGAATTTATTCCTCCAAGTTTCTAACAGCTCTTGAGGGCTCCCGTGGATGTGTTTCTTAACTACATTAACGCCAGAATCTGCTCTCAAATTGCAGCCTCCTCCTGTTCGTGAAACATGCTCTGCACAGTGGGTGGCCTAAGCAGCAAGGTTTTGTCTCAGATAATCCCTCTCAATATTTCTTTTTATCCCATTTTCCAGAAGGAATTAATGATCTAAAATCTCACAGTAAGAACTGTTAACTGTGGTTTATTACACTTTGGTGTTTTGTTTTTTGGGGGTTTTTTTTGGTTGGTTTTTGTTCTTTGGGGTTTTTTTGGGGTTTAGGGGGGTTTTTTAAGAGTACTGATGAGAGTATACGAACTTTTTGAAGCTAAATTCGAAGATGCTGCCCTTATTTTTCCACCTTACCCCAACCCTAAATTAAGACATAAAAATATTTATGTATCGCACAGTGTTTTGAAATAGTAACATAGTGCAAATGGGTAGAAATGTGTGCCTGGAAATTATTTCTCTCTAGGAAAACTGCCCTGAACAAGGGAAAGCTAGCTTATAACAGGATTTTGCTCTATTTGACAATACTTTCTGCTTGTCACGTGTTCTTGATCAAGATACCCAGCTGCTTCTCTGCTTTGGGTAAATTCCATTTCCCAGACTTTTTTAGCTGACTAATAGAAGCGGAACAGGAAAGGGCACTTTTACTCTTGTTGTTGGTGGTGATCAGGTTTGTGCAGTAACCCTACTGTGGAAACAGCACACTTGATTTCATGACAACACCTTGCTGGGTTCAGGGAGGACGAGATTGGATTTTATGACTCTTCCACTAGACTGTGAGATAGCATAGAGAATTTTCTGATGTCGAAATGATAAAAAGCCTTCTTACAAGAGTCCTTTTCTGATAACCCTGCAGAGTCCTGCATAAATTGTCTCTCATCAGCACCGTTCCTTCAGCACATTTTCTGCATCTTTATTAAATACTGCTCAATGGGGCTAATTTAATGAGAGGGAGAGAAATCTTAGACTGCTTTTGGCAGCAATTAGCGTGTACATAAAATTGGATTAGAACATACTAGGAATATTTATTTGTATGTTTATTCCTCTGTTTTATGGTTTTTGCTACCTTGTCCAGCATCTGTAGGAATTTTAAAACCTGTCAGGAAGTATTAATTTAAGATCTTGTGGCTGTAGGTGCCATATGGATCCTTCTGTGGTAAATGAACAGAAATCCTACATCATCTTACAATCTAATTGGGAAAAAAATATTATAAGTATATTCAGCATGTTTAATTTGGACAAGAAGCAATGGACATAAGTTGGAACGTAGGAAATTCTGATTAGATATGAGGAAAAAAAAATCAAGACATTGGTTAACTACTGCCACAGGTTGACTAGAGAGCATATGGAATCCCCATCCCTGGAGAAGTTAAAGTCTTGACTGGACACTGAACTAAGCAATCTGATTTAATTAAACCTGCTGTGAGCAGGAGGTTGAACTACTTGACCTCATGAGCTGACCTTCCAGCAAAACTATTTGAGTGCAGCTGATCTTAGAAGCCAAACAGGTCTGCTTCTTTTTAGCATCCATAAACTCTTTGGTTTTCTTCCCAGTCCAGTTCTTTAGGTTTGAGGTTAACCGATGTAGAAGAGACAGTTGGGTGTGTGCATTAATACTGAACTCTTTTTCTCAGACAATACATTTACCAACTATAGGGACTAAACACTGTGCAGACACCATGTAGAGGAAAACTCACTCGCATTGTCTGCCCACAGAGTTAGTCACATCATCTTTCATGTGACTGTTATATACCTGTTTATGCAAGGAACTCCTCATTGTCTCTGCTGCTCCCTTCTTCAGTGAAGATGTACTCAAGGAGTTTGGAATGTCCGTATCTTCATATGGAAGGCGTATCTTCATATAATCAGAATGGGTTTATAACACTGTTTTTATACAATGTATGTAGAGTGTTTTTATAATAATGGGGGGTTTTATAATAATGTTTTTAGTCATAACTTTGCCTCAGTACTGGAGTTGTTTGTGGCATTGTGAAAATACCCTGATCAGTAGTGTGGCTTAGAAAAAGATATGCAAAACTAAGACAAAAGTAAAAAAGCAATCTCCACTCACAATTATGGCTGGAATTTACTTACCAGATACCGTGGTACTACCATGCCTCTTCATGCATTTGCAGCTGCTGTAAATAGATACCACAGAGTTTAAGAGGGCCAGAACATCTAAGAATCTATACTGCTTAAAATAAACCCCAAACAAATAGACCAATTTCTTCCAGAAATTCATTTCAATACACAGGGACCAATGAATTTCTCTGAGATCAAATCACTAAACTTAACCATTAAACTGCAAACTTTTATTATTAAGCAAAATATAAGGTTTTTATTGACCTACTACAAATAATACTGATGTCTGTGGAAGAAGAATTTTGTGGATTTTAGATGAGGAACTATAAATTCCTAATGTTTCAGGAATGTTACAGAAACAAGTTTTTGATTATTTTAAACAAGTGTGTTTATATTAATCTATTTGAGTTTAAAATAAAAAATATTTTGTTTACAGTACTAAAACTCTTTTTATCTTTAGGCTTTTAATTACACACCATAAGTTACAAAAGATAAGATTTACCCTTAGGCTTATTTTCACATACATACCTTGGGGAGGAGAAACAAGGACACTTCTAGCTAACTTGGGAGATATGTTTTATGTCAATAATTCCACAGAAAATGTGACTTATGAACAGGAATTTGTGGGTTTAAAGCTCTAAAAGGCTTCCAAACCAAGATTATATTGAGCTGCACAAGGACACAAAGAATAATTAAAAAAAAAGGCAAAAAGCATATGTATGTTAAAATTACAGTAAAAATATCAACACTAAAAATACTTCACTAACTTAATCAGTATGATTTATTGAAAGTAATTTCACTTTGCCTATTTACGACAGTCTGAATTAACTATTCGATTTTCTACATACTAACCACCTTGCAGATTAGCTCTTTTCTTGCCCTAAACCGTGTTTAGGAGGATTAAAACAAGAACTTCAAAAAGGTCTTTTCATCCATGGGCTCTTCAGTTCACTTTATGCCCTAACTTTCTAGAACAATAAAACTAAAGTCACCCAGATAAATAAATTATGCCTCAACTATTGCCAGGATTTAGAGGCAAAAAACCAGTTTTTTAGAGCACTTAAACCTTCCTCCCTCTTATCCACACATGGGGATTTTCAGATTTGGTTGCAGGTCATTGTAAAAGCTACAAAAGATACCTCAGCACACTGCAATGCCATAGTCACGGTGAATCTCATGTTACTGGCAGCAAACTTCAACACAGTCATTTTGGCCAGCTGTGATGACTTTTTAATTTGTCTGGATTTTATTTATAAATTTTATCTAATCAGATTTAGTTAATGATGCAGCAGATAGATGACGGGTTAATGTTCTGACAGGTTGTTTTGGATTTAACGCTATGTCCTGTTAAAAGACTCTCTGTACTTGAGAACAGTGTTTCATAACTTCCTATATTCTTTCTGGACAGTGCCAACAAGAGGCCGATAACAATTTCTTTATCCAGAAAATATTAGGATTTGCAAATGAGCTGCCAGATTTTAACAGATGTTGTGGTTTAGGATGTCAGCTACAGGGAAGGAGGGGGGCTGCACCCCCCTTGTTTGGGCGTGGAAGGAGGTTTTGCCACCTTTGTTATGGCGTGCACGGGGGAAGGGGTACTGGCGTGACTTAACGCGCCTCCGGCTCCTATTCCATGTCTGCCCCTGGAGCCAAGCCATGTCAATCAACGCGTCTTGGAATAACACTGTAAAAAGCCACAAACACACTTCTCTTTTTGGTGTGCACTTTTCGGTTCAGAAGGAGAAGGACGAAAAGAGAGAACTCCTGGAGCAGTCACCTCAGCAACTGGGACATGTAAAGATCTTCCACGCGGCAGGTAGACTTTTCACTTTGCTGGTTACTGGTGAGGGGTGGAAAGAAGGTATCAGGAGATAGGACAAAAACCCCTGGTTTTAAGATGGCACCGACGGCGGGGTGAGGCCTTTGTTCTCCCCTGCTCCTCCTCCCTGGAGCGCTGGAACGTTTTCCCGCCCCTTTTGGAACAGCAGCGCCCGCCCTCTCGGTTCCCTGGCTGGGAGTCGAGATACTCAGAGGCGGCTCCGCGAACGAGCGCATGAAAAGCGGAGTTTCAGACCCTCCCCCGGGCTGGCCGCGGCACTTTCGGTTCTCTGTGCCGCAGGACTGCGAAGCTTCACCCGAGAGAGGGAGAGAGGGAGAGAAAACTGCCCTCAGGCACCTCCGTGCCCCCGGGGCAGTCACAGGCTCCTCCTGCGGAGCGGGCGGACCTTTCCACTCTGCCCACCACCGCCGGGGGTGGCTTTGGGCTGAGTTTAACCCGGTACGGGGTAACACCGGCTGTCAGCGCCCAGACCCTGCGCCGAGGGGACACAAACCGCTGGCGGGGGAAAAGCGACGAGGGCTCCAACGGCTCCGCTCGGGGCTCCCACAGCCCCGCGGGAACTCACAGGCACCCCCTGAGTGTCCGCTCCGTGCCCCGCTCCGTAGAGGGCAGAGCTGGGAGCCGCGGGGTTCTGCCCCCGGGGAACTCAGGTCTTCTCCCAGCTACCCCAGGGGAAGAAGGACCACGTTCCTGCATGCAGGTTTGCTCCAGGGGAGGTTTTTCTCGGACTGAAAACTTTGCAGGTGACGGACAATGAGTCCCCCCCCGGCCCCGGCAATGTGACCGCACGGCGGGTCCTTTGTGTGTGAGCGGGAGATGGGGGTCGGGATGGGAGACTGGGTTATACCTGTAGGTGCCTATGGAGGTATTTATCAATCCCTCTCTCTCTCTCTCTCCTTCCAGTCCTATTGGTATTTAAAGGATCGCTTTATGGTTTTAATTGCATTCACTATTAAAACACTTCTGTTTCTCACCCCCCTTAAGTTCAACCCTGTCTATCACATTCCTTTTCCTTTTCCTAAACAAAGCCTAACGAGCCGTTCTTTTGTGTAGATGTGGCTGGGTTTACCTTGCCTCCAAACCCATGTAGTCGCGAAACCTTTTCGGATAGAACAGCCTCATAGTTTGATCCCGTGACACCAGGACATCCCCCAGAGACCCAGTGACTCTTAAGTTTTGCAGACAGGGAGAGAGACCCAGGATGTCCCCTGGAAACCCAGTGACTCTTAAGTTTTGCAGCCAGGCGAGTGCAGCACTGGAGCCGTCGGCCCGATGGATGCACACCCCAGAGAGAGGCTATGCATAGCAGAGGAAGTTTGTCCCAAAAAATTCAACTTGGAACTTAGAGGCAAGAGGTTAAAAGAGCTGAACTTCTCCCCCCACCCCCTTCCCCCCTCTCCAGTGCCAACTGCGTGTGAGGGCTCATAGTAAGTGGGGAGGGGTAGAGTAGAGGGAAAGATATATATATATATATATGTATTTAAAATTGCTGTTCTCTCTTTCTTTCTCTCCTATCTGAATTTAAGTGATGATTTGTGGTTCTCAATGTTTTTGAATTAAATTAATTTTCACTCACCCCTCTTCAAGCCTGCTTCTTTGCCCGCGGCCGTAAGTGGCGTGTTAAGCCCTCCATTCATTCCCAGCTCCAACACTTTAGTTCCTTTCGTTTACCTCTTGGAGATAAACCTCCCCTGAGAGCAAATTGTTGCTTTTTGCTGCCTTTCAGTTCTTTCAAATGCTGACAACAGATATTTCTGAAGTGGTATGAAATTGTGCATGTGATTCAGACTGATAGCCAATGATCATTGTAGCTAGAGACAGATTCTGACCACAAAAACCTTTGGTCCAAAGATTCTCAGCATCCTGAACTCCATCAACCCGTATTGATTTACACAGCTCTGAAGTCTTCAGTAACTTTTTAGATGTTTTGGTAGCGTTTTTAAGAGGCTACGGTTTTTTCCTCCATGTGTTCCTTCCTTCTTGCCCCAGCTTCCCTTGTACAGGCCATCAAGAAGAAATAGCAAACTGGATGATAAACTTAGTATCTTTCCAGACATCCAGGAATTCCCATGTTTTCACATATCTCTCTCATATGTGGTTCCTATAATTTATTTTTTTCATTTTGTTATTTTAAGATTTACTTGTGCTGCTGAACAACGTACGGGAAATTTACTTGTATACTCTCTCCTGAAATTAGCCGCTTTCTTTTGAAATTGGTTTGCTTGTTTTCCTTCCTTTGTGACCTCTTGACCTGACGCTCTATGCTGTATTTTGTTTTGGTTGTCTGAGCTGCCAGGTTGTCATAAGAGAGGTCTTTTTTTTTTTTTTTCTCCAAAGAGTAGTACATTTTAAGCAGTTACTTGCTTGATATGTGGACTAAAGGTCTGAAAACAAGACAGTCCTTGAGGAGTACGGCAAATTTACAGGATATGTTTGCATTCCCAGCTAAGCTTAAATTTTGGAAGAAAATTTAACAACTTGAATTTTATTTTTAGAACTGTTCATGCCCTGAGAAAGAGGAAGAAATGTTCCTGGAGGAAGAAATGCTTCTGGTTTCACATATTCACCTGAAAAAATAATAAAAAGATAGTTTTCACAGACCACTGCAACTTACGCTATTGATTTTAGGAGCTATTAATCATGAGTATTTGTATGGAAATGGAGGAAAAGGATTCAGATCAGTAAGGGCAATTGCAAGTGCTGAACTTAAACTGGAATGGACCACTTCACAATGCATGAGCTGCAGTTCTGTAGGGAAGCTATGGAAAGCTAGTCTGAAGCAATCATTTTATGCTACAGCAAAAAGAGCATCCTGGCCCGCACGGAAAGGAAAATAGTCTGCAAAACACATGGTCTCCTGAGCACTGTTTAAATCTCCTTTGGGGAAATGTTTTCATCTTTCAATATTTTACTTCAGAAACAAAATGCACTGGTTTAAGTAATCAGACAGCAGCAGCTTAGTCAGAGTTCAAGACTTCATGATCTAAAGAATTATAAGATTTCCAAACATTTGGATTGGTTTGCAGAGTAAGAATGGCATCATAGAGTCAGACTGATGATGCTTCCTGATAGCACTGTCCTGGTCCATAGTGTTTTTCATGTCAGGGACATCTTCTGAAGGCTACAAAATCCCCCATCCAGTTCAAGATTTTCCTTCCATGAATTTGTTCAGGCTCTCCTCAAACCATGGAAATTTGACTATCACATACACTGATCCTTCTTTTACTGCATTCTTCTTCAGCTGACTGTTGTATTTGATTTTTTTATCTTCCTTTTATTTGTACAGCAGCTGATGATCCTACACATTCAGAAAAGAAATGAGATCTGTCCAAACTCACAGTGTGAAGTACCAGAATATTATCTCCTATAATTGTGATTCGTTAGCCTTCTATCACATCTCCCCTCTCTCATTTCGTTACCAATCATCTGAATGTTCCAGTCTGTTTATTTTTGCCTGTTAGGGAAGGCACTCTAGAGGTGATTCCGCAACAACTTTCCTTACCATTTTTCAAGCTCATAGGGACAGAAAAGCATATAGATGTCAAGATATTGACCCATTGTTGGATTCATTCACAGCCCATACACCTTTGTTGATAAACTGGTCTTTTTCTTTCCCCCATTTCTATTTTTTATCATGAATGATATCTTATTCTATCAATATTGATAAAACTCAGACTTGCACCACTGTTCTTTTACAGAAGGACTTTTAAAGACAAGAAAAATGGAGAAGAATGCTTTTCTTTATTTACTCATGCATTTATATAAAGTGAAGTTATGACCTTAATTTGAAACGTCCCTGCAATAAGGGTTGAGGTCAAAAGTGGGAAATTAACTGCACAACTTAGTAGCAGTGTGCCTGAGCCAGGTCTCCAGCTAATGCAAATGACACTATTCACTAATATGGAATTAAACAAAGTTGCAAAATTATCTCTTTAAGTGTTATGGTAAATTCTGGCTTGTCATTTAACCGTAATATGATTGTTAAAAAAATCCATTTTACAAGTGGGTTTTATTGATAATGACGGAAGCTGTTAAAAATAACTTTTTTTCCAAAGTCTGGAAGCATGTTTCTTGAAGACTCATGTATCTTGTAGACTTTATTGAAAATAGCAACTGATAGGAAGCCCTGGCACTTGCAGTAACATTTAGTAACATGCAGACTTTTCTATTACTCAAAGAATTCTGATTAAATGCAGAGGACTGCAAAGCATTCTTTTGCTGTAGAAAATTGATGTAGAGTATTGATGTAGAAAAAACCATTCAGTCCTTCCAAGCCCTGCTTTGGATGAGATGTCATGGGTCGACCAGCTACAAACTACTCATTTGCTACACAAAATACAGAGTGAGGATGGTCCTGGAATTTCTCTGTGATGATTGTTTCTTGTGGACAAAACTTGATTTGCTGCTCTGTCTCTTATTAAATGAGGGCACGTAAGCTCGTTTGCAGTGCCTGGAAATCTATCTAGTATGCCATTTTTAACGATAAATTATTCAGTGAGGGTAAGAATGACAATATCCCATGTTTAATGAGCAAACTACATATTCTGTGAGTCAAGCATCCCACACTTACACAGAGCAACACCCTGAATTTCTGTGAAGGAGATTATTCCACCACCTAGCCAGCTCAACAGTTGTGGACTTCGGCTTATTTCCAGAGTAGAACTATTCAGTGAAATGTTACCTTTTAGACAAATAAGCTTGAAAAAAATTAAAAAAAAAAAAAAAAAATAGGGATTTGGGATTCCCCTAATTAAACAGTTAAGAAATGCCATAAGTTACACAACAGGCAGTGCAAAATCCTTCAACCTGGGGAGGAACAACCCCATGCACCAGTATAGGCCAGGGCTACCCTGCTGTAAAGCAGCTTGGCGGAAAAGGCCCTGGGGATCCCACTGGACACTGTGTTGAACTTGAGCCAATGATGTGCTCACGTGGCAAAGGCGGCTATTGGTATCCCGTGCTGCAGTAGACAAAATATTGTCAGTCCCACCCACACCCCACTCCCACCGCTAGTGCAATGAAAAAAACGAAGTATAAATATTGCCCTGATGCTGCACCAAGAGTTGAGCTGTGGGACGCTTCAGAACCAAACCAAAAGGACAGACTGACAGATTTGCTCCTTCTCTGTGCACCTCCCCCTCCCCTACACCCAGGGACGCCTCGTGGGAAAGGGTTGTAACCTCAGCCACACTGAGTGCTTTCGTTTTCCCCAGGAGACAGATAGTTCGTATCACGACTGTGCGTGTTTCTGCTGGTCTACTTGTGCATCTGACGTGCTTGTTTTACGAAGCAACCAGGCCTACAGCAGACGGGGTGTTGCACATTCGGTGTTGGACATATAGTGCTGGACATTTCTTTGGCAACAGGGCTAAAGCGACACTGCAGTTCATTGACTTATCACCATCAATCCGAAAGAACCTGCATCTGTTCCATGTAAATAAGCCATTGTTACTCGTGCACCCGACTTGCTTGTTTCACATAGTGGCCGGACTTACAGAAAATGGGCTGTTCACGTATTTGGTGTTGGGCTTGTAAATACTGGATTCATTCCCTAATTGCAACACTCGCTAAGCGCTGCACCCAGCATGACGCACGCAGCTGCCCAGCCCGAGCGCCAGGGGAGACCTGCAGCCACCCAGGCGTCGGGCTGCAGGGTGGGCACTGCCGCCACCCCGGTTCAGGATGGCAGCCGGGAGCATCCCTGCGGGAGGTGGGCCCAGGGAGAGGAACTCCTCCGCCTGGTGACAGAGCTCCGGGAGCAGGTGAGCAGGCGGAGGAGCACCAGGGAGTGCGAGAGAGAGATTGACCACCGGGACCTCATCCTGCCTTCCCTGGGACAGGCCCAGCAGGCACACGAGGTGCGTAATACAGAGGACTCCCTGGTCCCTCTCCATCGGATCACACACAATGACCAGAAGGACAGGGGGCAATGGCCACGAGTTCCTGCACAAGACCGCCGGCGTGTTGCCCCAGCAACAGCCCCACCTTCCCAGGTGCCCTTGAGTAACAGGTATGAGCCCCTGCAAGTGGAACCAATCGATGATGAGAACGATGGTTCATCCAGCTCAGAAGTGTCGCTGGGGTTAAGTCAGCCCAAGCCCCGCATCGAAACCCCTTCTACAAAGAAAAAGCGACAGGTCATCGTCATAGGTGATGCCCTTCTGACGGGAACAGAAGGGCCAATACGCAGACCCGACCCACTTCACAGGGAAGTCTGCTGCCTCCCTGGGGCTCGCGTTAAGGATGAGGTGGGAAAGCTTCCTGCCCTGGTACGGCCCTCAGATTATTACCCATTATTGACCTTGCAGGTGGGCAGTGATGAACTTGCAACAAGAAACCTGAGGACAATCAAGAGAGACTTCAGGGCCCTAGGACGGCTGGTCAAGGGATTAGGAGCACAAGTGGTGTTCTCCTCTATCCCTCTAGTTGCAGGGAATGATGAGGGAAAACACAGGAAGACCCAGCAGGTCAATACCTGGCTCTGAGCCTGGTGTCACCAGCAAGAGATGGGCTACACCTGTTTCAAAGGGGAAAGAGGATCCTTGAAAAGGTTGTCAGGGCTCATTGAAAGAGGTTTAAACTAGAGGTTTAAACTAGGAGGTTCCTAGAGGGTACGGAGGACAGCTTCCTGACACAGCTGGTGACAGAGACTACTAGGGAAGGCTCCCTGCTGGACTTGTTGTTCACCAACAAAGAAGGACTTGTGGGTGATGTGAAGGTTGGAGGCCATCTTGGCTGTAGTGATCATGAGATCACTGAGGTACTGAATACCTTCTTTGCCTCAGTCTTCAAAGGTAACACTAACTCACTGAGTGCTCAGCCGCTTGAACCAGCAGAGAGAAGTGGGCAGCACAATCAAGGTCCCATAATCCAAGCAGAAATGGTCGGTGCACCACTTAGATATGCACAAGTCTATGGGGCCAGATGGGATCCATCCAAGGGTTCTGAGGGAACAGGTGAAAGTGCTCGCCAAACCACTTTCCATGATCTTCCAGCAGTCCTGACTAACGGGGGAGGTACCGATCAACTGGAGGTTAGCCAATGTAACGCCCATCTCGAGAAGGGCCAGAAGGAGGACCCAGGGAACTACAGGCCTGTCAGTCTGACCTTGGTGCCAGGGAAAGTTATGGAGCAGATCATCTTGAGTGCTGTCATGCGATCACAAACAAATTAAAATTTTATCATTAACATTTGTCACTACAGGATAAAAATACATAAAACTATTTATCATACTACAATTTTTCAATGGCTGATTTTTTCCCTGATGAGGTAAATTACCACTGGGTTTGAGGAAGACTTTAGTTGGACGTTAGAGCATGTTTGCAGTGAACAGCAAGTTTGTGTTCCAAAGGCAATGCAGAGATCTAACACTGAATTGCAATCCTTTTACTCAATAAAGATAAAGCAGAGAATGCTGAATATTCATTGTTTCTCCGGTCTGAATACCTTAATTGGATATGATGCAAATTACCATCAACATTATATTGATTTATGTGGTTTTATTATTTCAATAATAAAACTATTCAAAAAATCTGATGGTTGGTTTTGAATGTCTATTTCTTGTGTATTTAGTTAAGTACTGCCTACAATAAGCAGGATATTGGCAAGTGGATAAAATTTCAGTTTTATCTTGTTCGTGCCTAAGACTCTAATCAGTACATGCCTCCCCTGTATTTGGTCCTACAGAAACCGACAGTAAGTTTAATACAAGCTAATCAAGGATAATTGAAAAAATAATTGCTGTTTATATTTTCCAGGCTGAAAACTGCAATAAAAACAAAAGGTTGTCGGGAAAATATGAAACAAAAGATGGATCTTAGTCTGCTGCCTTAGGGTAAGTCTGCATTTCTTCTCTGGGGTTCTCTTGATCAAATTTTAATTAAAGAAGTAATTTGGTAAACATTTTTCATCATGTTTTCTCTCTGGTTGAAGACCAAAGTTTTATCTAGCATAATATAAAGTTTTCCTCTTTCTGTTTTTATTAATCATCTGGTTTTATGTAGACTATAATTTTCACAGAGCATGAAAACACAGGCATTGTGAGGAAATTGATAAAAGAGAAGGTAGAAGCAATGAAGGGCAGAGAAAGTATTCTTCCTACCTTTCTGTATCCACAACAGAGAATTAGTACTTTTATCCTCTCATAAAAACAAAATGCTTTTGCTTTTGGCTTTGTCATAATGTAATGGTCTACTTCAGTCATCATGTCTCGAACTGATGGAAAAGAGATATAATCTATGCGTTTGATCCTTCAAACCTCACTTACATGGTTTAATATACAAAAAAGTCCAGATGTGTTCAAAGAAAATCAGGAGGAGCGGATAAGTGGCTCTTTGGAGAATTAGGGTGTGATTATCAAAGAGCCGGGGAAGAATCCTTACAAGAAACCAAGCTTAGGAAGGATTATGGTGATCCTCCCTCCCCTCTCCTTGATCCCACCCCCCCTTTTTTTTTTTACTTTAGGAAAAACAAATCACAGGGAATAGAAAAGTTTTTGCTTCTGACCTCTTTGCAAAGAAACTCCTTTGCACAAAGATTTTATTAAAGTAATTTAAATTCTTTATGAAAAAGATGATTTGTTAGTAGGTTTTTTTTTCCCCAATGTAGCTTAATAGCATATCCTCGTATACGGTATCACCATACCCTAAGTTACAAATGGCATTGACCCCAACAAACTTTAAACTCTAGATAGGACTGATTCAAGTACGGAGAAACTGAGCTCTCCCAAACGTGGTGATTAGACATGTGGGTGGTTGTTGTCCATCTAAAGGAAATGAAGGCAAATGTGATAGTGCCACGTTAGCAGGTGTTGATGTCACACACAAAGAGCATCTGTAGTTCCAGTGACAAATTTGACATGAGCCAGGAAAGTCCGCTTCCAGCCCAAAAAGCTAATCTCATGTCAGGATGCATGAAAAGAAGCGTGGCTAACAGGTAAAATGAGGTGATTCTCTCCCTATTCTCCACTCTCATGAAACCCCATCCACATCTGGGATCCTCAGTACAAGAAAGACATGGACCTCTTGGAACAGGTTGAGAGGAGGACCATAAAAGTGATCAGAGAGCTGGACCACCAATGAAGAAAGGCTGAGAGAGTTGGGGTTGTTCATCCTGGAGAAGAGAAGGCTCCAGGAAGAGCTTGTGGTAGCCTTTCAGTATATAAAGGAGGCTTACAAGAAAGATGGAGACGCTTCTTAGCAGGACCTGTAGTGACAGGCCAAGGGGCAATGGTTTTGAACTGAAAGAGCTTAGATTTAGATTAGATATAAGGAAGAAAGTTTTTACAGTGAGGATGGTGAGCACTGAAACAGGTTGCCCAGAGAAGCTGTGGATACCCCGCTCCTGGAAGTGTTCAAGGTCAAGATGGATGGAGCTTTGAGCAACCTGATCTAGTGAAGGATGTCCCTGTCCATGACAGGGAGTCTGGACTAGACAAACTGTAAAGGTCCCTTCCAATCCAAACCATTCTATGATGCTTCGGTTCTGGTTGATGGTTTAAGTCTTTCTTTGTAGTTATGGATCTTTTGTTGACCAAAGTTCAAAGTGAAACAAAACTTGTTTCTCTCAGCATTTTTTCAATAGTAGTAAAGATAAGTATTCTTACAGGACAAGGGGGAAAATAAGATGCCTTAGAATATTTCAGATACATAAAGTATTTTAGTGATCAGCATGAGAGAGTGAATCCATGTAAGTCTAGCAGTATAGCCAGAGAAGGTGTTTGACAAGGATTTCAATGTAGGCTAGCCAGAGGTGAAAGCATTTGGGCCCTCTGCAGGCTTTTGTTGTTATCCTGAGCCTCTCATGCTCACAGGTTCATTGTTGATATTATCTGAGACAATCAAACTGAAGTAAAATTATTTATGTCGCTATATCAATCATGCCTCTAGTTGCTGCATGGGTGGAAGTCAGTTCTTCTCTATACTGGCTGAAGACCAGAATGCAAACCCAAAGCCTTCCTGGAGAAGTGAATCTTTTAAAGTGGCTATGAAAATTCTTTGAAACTTCTGAGTTTTTTAAGAAAGACTTGTTTGGCTTCCTGTTCTTTTTAATATCTTTATCAATGATCTGGATGACGAGATCAAGTGCACCCTCAGGAGTTTTGCAGATCACACCAAGTTAGGCCAAGACAGGCCAATTGTATGATGTTCAACAATGCCAAGTGCCTGGTCCCACACTTGGATCACAACAATCCCGTGCAATGCTACAGGCTTGAGGAAGAACAGCTGGAAAGCTTCTTGGCAGAAAAGGACCTGGGAGTGTTGGTCAACAGCCAGATGAACACGAGCCAGCAGTGTGCCCAGGTGACCAAGAAGACCAATAGCATCTTGGTTTGAATCAGCAATAGTGTGGCCAGAAGGTCTAGGGAAGTGATTGTCCCCCTCTACTTGGCACTGGTGAGGCCACACCTTGAATATCATGTCACTCCAAGAAGGACATTGAGGTGCTGGAACATGTCTAAAGAAGGGCAATGAAGTAGATGAGGGATCTAGAATGCAAGTCCTGTGAGTCACATCTGAGGGAACTGGGGTTGTTTAGCCTGGAGAAAAAGAGGCTGAGGGGAGACGCTATCGCTCTCTACAACTACCTGAAAGGGGGTTGTAGCAAGGTGGAGGTCAGTCTGGTCTCCTAAGTAACAAGCAACAGGACAAGATTAAATGTCCTCACGTTGTGCCGCGGAAGGTTTGGCTCGGGTATTAGGAAAAAATTCTTTACAGGAAGGGTTGCGAAACATTCGAACAGGCTGGCCAGGGAGGTGGTGGAGTCACCATCCCTGGAGGTATTTAAAATACATATAGCTGTGGTGCTTTGGAACACGGCTTAGTGGTGACCTGACAGTGTTGGCTGGACTTGATGATCTTAAAGGTCTCTTCCAAGCAAAATGATTCTGTGACCTTTTTTTTGGCCCGTGAATTGCTTTCAAAGAATGATTCAAGCCATTAACATGAATTTATATTCATTTCAGCATCATTTCTTACTTATATATCACTAGTTTTCTGCTGCTTCTCATCTCTAAGGGTCTATCAGGCCTAGCTCTTTAACATACATGTCTAAAAACTGTCTGAAAATGTTGTGGTCCTAGTATTGGTGAGGTGTTGAAAGTCTACACTTGTGTTTGTAGCAAGCGTGGGAAATACTCCTTTTCAGTCTCTGTGGTTCTCTGTGAATCGGATTAGCACATTAGGAAACCCTGGATAAAGGCACTCTGTGGGCATGGTCCTGGGCTATTATGCATTAATAGCTGAAATGAGGAAAGGAGAAACTAGTCTGTAGTCCAGCTACTACAAAACCACACTTTAAAAGATTCATTTCTGCAGGAAAGCGTGGAAGGGACTGGGCTGGCTTTTATTTTCCCACCTCACCATACTCATGAAAGTATAGAAGTCAAGTTTATCAGCCAGCAGGAAGAAAAATTCAATGAGCGGGGAGACGGACTGTTGAAAAAAGCAAGCATATTCAAACCTTGTGGCCTGCAGTCATCTCATCATTAGTCAGTAAAAACTAATCGTTTGAACAATCTTTTTATTCATATGGATAATTTACAGGAATCAAATCTGTGGCTTCACTGCATATACATATTAATAGTATTCTGGCTATGACTCTAATAGGTATCTGCATTTGCGAGAGAATAAATTTTGTAAGTAGGGTGTAATGTCTTTACTTAAATCAGCTTTCATCAGGTCTGGTAGCATTGTTTCTGTTGTGTCCATAATGGTTAGTATGGAATTCTATTTCCCCTAGAGCATTAGAACTGAAACATGGATGGAAATATTGTGTTGAAGTATGTGTTCCCCCTCAAAATCGATTGAGATAATTCCAGTGATGGTGATGTCGTTTCATATGCAGTTTCCACGAGAGCACTGATGACAATGTTGTATTCTAGGATGTATGTACTGGTGTCCAATAAATAGCATATGATTTATGTTTCATGAGCGTAGAAGTCCAGTGTTTTGAAAAAAAAGCTCTGTCTTCACAGTCTTTTAAGAATGCCCAGGGTTTTGTTGTGGGTGATGATGGAGCACATTTTTCATGGTGATAACAGAGATAATTGTTTTACATTTGTTGTTGTAACATGGTTTGGTACCATTTAGTCTACTAAAAGGTTGGTAGCATTTGGTCATAAGTCTTGTAAGAATACAAGAACATTCAGAGATGGGAAGTTCTGGGAAAATTTTTCTTCTACTGTAGGCTGGAGTTGTTGAATGATTTCACATACGCGTATCACCATTAAGCGACTAGTGGCAAGAAGAATCCTGTGTTCTCTGTGTAGGTTTTTGCAGACGATTTGTTCAGAAGTCCAGCCTTTCATTGTGGCAAGTATCTAAACTACAGCTGCACTGTTTTTTCTTCTCCAGAGGTCCAACTTCTGCCCAGAGGAACTATGCACTATATTTTCATTTTTTAATATGTAAAATTAGAAGAATATTTTGACAGTCTCTATCCAATAAATCATTCATAATGATCCCGTCCCCTATGGCAACCTCAAAAAACAATGAACACGTTATACTTGACAGATTGCAATACATCTAATCTTTCTCAGGTTAAGAATTAATAGAACTCTGAGAACAATCGCCAAATCTTTTTCCCTCAGAGAACAAGGCAGTCTGCTGCCTAACATCTAATCATCTGCCAGAAGTAATCTTGGACACTGGGAACTACTGTATGCGGCAAAGAGGCAACTCTCTGATCCTCTGTATTACAAGGAGCAAAACCCAAAAACAAACCGCAAAAAACCCCAACAGATACCCATCTTTACCTAAAAATCAAGATCCTATCAATTCTTTTTTCCCCAAAAATTCTAAAAAAATGCACAGCCTCATCCTTTGTTCTCTCTTCAGAAACTTTTAATGCTCTTCCTAAGATGAGCTATTAAAACCTGTAGGTCCATCTTCACTCAGTAAGCCAGCTTTTTTCAATTCAATGCAGATTTTCTGTGCAATCACTCAAGGCAAACATTTCTCTACCAAAACCAGCATTATCACCGTTGGTGTCATCAGCCTATGCAGCAAAATCTGACCTTGTCACACGACTGCACCTGCTTCAGCCAATACTATATGTTTACATTTTGGTGATTCAGGCTTAGGGGCTTTCACTACAAATTTGCTATTTCTCTAGAACACTTCTAGGTATTGTAGAAACTTCCTTTCTTAGATTGTACTGAAAGATGATAAACCAGGCAAGCTACCTAAAATAAGGAACAGAGAACATGGAGCCCTCTACTCCCACTTCCCCCAAACCACAACACATCTAAACCTCATCTCCTCAAATGGTATAAATTGCAACATTGCTTCCGAAATAAGAGCGCAGATTGAACAAAGTCGTGGTAGAATGAGGGTCCTTTAGCTCAGCGCTTTTCAATGGCTAACAACAGATTTTCATCCAAGTTAAAGAACAGATGAGGGAACTTTCTGCTCTGTGTTCTCTCAGCTTTTAACGGATTGTGGCTTTCCAGGTGAGAGGCTGTGATTTAAAGAAAGTCTAAATTTTCTAACAACAAACAAACCCCAAACAAAACCAAAAAACCCCCACAAACCAAACCTCCTCCTCCCCTCTGATTTTTTAAAATTTTGTAAACTTGTAATTAAACGGCAATTATTTCTTCAATTTTTATGACATTAGTCAAAGTGTAGCTGATATCAGGAGGTTTGCTCTATAGCACTTCGCACTGACTGATAGTGAGCTAACATGACATAAAAATTTTGTAGGAACAACCATTAAGCCTTGGAAATCTCTGGGAAGATTTATTTTAACTTGTTAAAAAACAAGTTAAGTTTCTACATGACTGCTAGAGGGTAAGCTGCTACTAAAAGAAAGAAAGGGGGATTTGCATGTATTTATACGGAGAATCGAAATGCTATGCTCTATCTCCACTAATAATAACCATACCTAGGCTGTTTATCAAAGGCTGCCAAAATTCATACAAACTGAGCTTTACAGCACTCCCATGTCATAAAAGCAAGGGTTCACTTCAGCTACCACGAGTATTCAGATTTTAAAGCAACAGTTAATCAGAACTGAAGAAAAGTAAAATCAGGTAAAGTGTAACTAGAAGCAAAGTTCCGGAAAGAATGCATGTCCACGCGTAACGTCTAACCTATTTCGATCATTAGCCACGTGCCCGATTTGAAATCTGTGGTTAATATGTGCTTAATGTTAAAGAGAGCTCTTTGATCCAAGGGCATGGGATTAATTGATGTTGGCGTCAGGTTAATCTAAAGATATAACCCACCCATGAAATGAAGACGTCATTACCCTTTCAACGTTAAAAGGGCAAAGACTGAGCTCAAGAAGTATGTAACAGGTCAAGAAGAGCCTTGGGCTTACTGAACTCTTCTGAACCAGCGCTACTGCCTTGTCTAGGTGTCCTCTACAGTGTCTCCCATCCCATCATTTTTAGTTTATGAGCTTTTCAAGTCCCACGTTGAGCCTTGGGACTGGAAATTTCTCTGGACACAATATTAGTTTGAAATATAATTTGTTTGTACACACTAGCTATGATTCACATGGGGAATAATGCATTTCTTAATGATACCAGCTGTTTCAAAGTACACAGAATTAGCACCAAATTTCGGGTTCTTAGCATTCAGTGTGAAAAACAAAGAACTTCACAGGCAAAAATTCCATGAAAAATTGCAAATGTTCATACATTCTACACAAGTAAACAAAGATGTCTGGGGTTTAATACATTGAAGCACAGTAGTTCCTGAGAGTTCATTCAGAGTTTCCATGGAAACAATACAAATTTGTATAAAACACTGCTGCTTCAACGGTTGGGTTTTTGGTGATTGTTTGTTTTGGTTTTTGTTTTGTTTGGGGTCTTTTTGGTGGTTTTTTGGGGATTGTTTTTTTTTTTTTTTCCTTTGGTTAGAAGTCACATTTCTGAAACTTTGAGAGAACATTTTCTGAGAGAGGAGACAGGACACGTTCGGTGTCCAGGCATTACAGTAAAACGCTCTTTTTGTTTTCAGTGTGAAGAATCTGAACCTTGATTTCTTTCCTGCTGAGTTTGGAGCTTAGCCAATGCACCTTGCTTTAGATTTGTGAATACTTTACATACTGTAAAGTGTTTTGCCTGCCTGTCAACCAGGGAAGAGCTTAGTATTTTCATCGGCAGTTGCAGTCTTCCATTTTTGTTAGCCCAGTGGGTGTCTGGAGCAGCTGGCTGAGTTACTCTGCTGTACTATTGCCCTGTTTCAGCTGGGATAGAGTTACTTCTCTCCCTAGTAGCTGGTTCAGTGCTGTCGTTTGGATTTAGTGCGAGAACAATGTTGATAACCCAGTGATGTTTTAGTTGGGCAGTGCTTATCTTAAACTAACGATTTTTCTGTTTCCCATGCTCGGTCAGCAAGCAGGTGCACTAGAAGCTGGGAGGGAGCATGGCCAGGATGGCTGACCCGAACTCGTCAAAGGGATATTCCATACCATGGGATGGGATGCTCAGTTGTCCTGGTTGGAGTTAGAACAGAACTCAGTCTGTTCAGAGATTTTACTTTTCAGCTCAGTCTCTGCCAAGTGACTGCGCTTGCTGAAGGTAATGGCATATTTTTGCAGTGTCTGCTTCTAGAATTGGCAACGCTTGACGTTTGCAGTTACTGCCAGGAATTGGTGTGCAGAAGGGATCTGGCTTATTCTTTCTGCTGTGCAGACCAAGGTCACTGCTCAATCCTGTGTGCCACGGTGGGGTGCAGTGAGTGAGAGGCTGCACCTGCGGGGAGGAGCGGACAGGACAGGAGACCCCACACTGACCAACAAGGGGTTCCATCCCAGAGACGTCATATTTGGTGTAAAGCTGAGGGTCTGGCCCCCTTTCATTCTCTTCTTCAATGGCTAACGTCTGAGGACGACTCTCCACAGTCTGCCTTCAATCCCAGGCTGGGCATTCCTGAATCCAGTTCCGGAATATGGCTCCTGCATCTGGTTCCCATCTGCTGCTGAGCCCAGCCTGGGCCTTCCCCAGGGTCTGCCCACAGCACCAGTGGTGACGGTGACCTGGCTGCCATCGAGGGGTTGGGTTCGGTATTGGTATTGTATGTATTTGTATGTATTTCATTTTATTATTATTATTCTCCTTAAAGCAGTTTTAGTTTTCCTTTCCAATCCCAAAGTCGCTCTCCCTTGCTCCTTTTCTCTTTCCCCTCTTTGGGAAGGGGCAAGAAGCGGGGCAGGGGGCAATAGAGAGCGTCTGTCGTTCGTCTGAAGCCGGTCCAGCTGTAACCCTTGAAATCAGTATATAATCTGGGGAGAGTTGGCTGAGAGGGACAGATCACTGCTTGGGCATCTGTCAGCTGGTGGTGAGCAATTGCATTGTGCATTACTTGTCTTTTCTTGGGATTTATTTCTCTCTTTTTTGGTTGTATTAATTTTCATTACAGTATTATTCATTACTATTATTAGTTTAGTTTTGTTATTAGAATGTTCTTAACTCATGAGTTTTACTTTTTTTTCGGTTCTTTTCCTTATCCCACTGACAGGAGAGAGTGAACTGCTACATGGTGTTTAGTTTCTGGCTTGGATTAAACCATGACAACCCTGAATAAGCAGCTAATGAGTGTGGTGGATAAATTTTGGCCCGGCAAAATACCAAGCAGGTATAGTTTTGAGGATTTAGAGCTAAAGACAGGACTGAGAACTTCCATTAGCCAAAGCAGCCAAATAAAACAGATCTCTTATTTCTTATTCTTGGTAACTCAACTGCAAATGGAAGCTAGTACTGAAACACTGCATGCTAATGCTAGTGAGCTTTATTAACAGACAAATATAATATTTTAAACAGTATGTACCCATCCTGTATTTAAGACCTTCCTTGCCAGCCTCACAGCAGCTCAGCTCTGAGGGAAAAATAAAACTAAGGCTAATGGAGTCTCAGCTGGCTGAGGAAACTGAAGTCAGCATGAGGCTTTCAAGGTAGAGGTTTCAAATTTTTTCTGATATCACGTTGAGGATACTTCTTTTCCCTACCTAAAACTTATACGTAACCTAGAAATTACGCTATTAAATGCCTGAATACAGTGCCAAGTTTTTCAGAGAAAGTGAAAGAGAAAAGTGCGACGGTTATACTACTCTCCCATGAAGATAAAAAGGAAATAAGCTGCCAATGATCACCTTTAAGTAGCAGAGGACATGCTAACGTGTCACTGAAGCAAAAATCATCCTTTTAGCAAAAAAATCCAAATTTTGAAAATTGGCATCATTATTAAAGCCATCATGAAAGTAAAGGAAATAACATTTCATCAAAGGACGTCTCCTATAACAACAACCTTGCCTTATGGGAAATGTGGATCTCACTCCTTATTTTCAGTGAGAACCATTCATTGTGGTTTCAAGATATCCTTTCACACAAATGTTTCTGTCCTTCAACTTCAATTTTTAAAGATTACAACATCAAAATAAGAGTTGTGAGGCTAGGCTACAGAAAACTTTCATTAGAAAGAAAGTCACATTTCTGAAAATACCTCGGAGAGTTTTATGTTGCTGTAGGGCTTTTTCTTTTGCCATCGGTCTAGGTTTTTGTTCTAGGATGAATCCTGCATTTGGGCCACTATAACTTTGGAAGTGCCTTGTCAGCATCGCTTACTATTGACTATTTCAAAATTTTTGGTTTAAAAGGAAGCCTTCTGTTTGTTTATATATTAGTTGGCTCATCTTTCTTGTCCAGGTGTGTTGTTTCAGAAGTTAGAAGTTTCAAGTCCTTAGAACAAAGTGGGTTTATGGATCTAAAGGTGAATATTCAGTTTTATAAACTGTCAGATACAGTGATTTGAGAAATATGAAAACAGCAGAGCAGAATAAATGGACAAAAATATTGTTTTTTCCAAAGAGAGATCACCCAGCTCAGGTCTCAGGGGTAGCAGTAAAGAAGGGACTTTGTTGGAGGTATTCCCTGGAAAATGGCATCATTATAGAGCATATAGATGATGCCGCTGCACCAGGGTCATCTTTCATACAAGGCTGCAGAAGGCAGGAGCAAGAACTAGCAGAGTTTTACAGTGTGCCTCTTTTGTTTCATGTATGGATCATGCGCTGACTAAGCTAAACTTTAGCCTTTGCAGGAGCTTTGGATATCTGATGTGTAAACTAGAAACCACGGGTAAAAATGCTCAGGGCTCCATTCCTCCACCCAGCTCATTCCTACATATGGTAAAAAGGGGTTTTTGTGTTACTCTTCCTTATTTGGAATGGATGTGTACTGAGATAACACTATATTTTTTTTTCTATGTGAATGAGAACAGAGTCTAAAGAGTGCTTTTGGAAAACTCTGCCAAACCGTCATCCTATATTTTGCAGAAAGGTGGTTCATACCGTTATATTTATTAAAGGATTGTCTAGTAATCATATAATGTAAACAGGAAACGTTAAAGAAAAACAAACCAGCAACACAAAAACCAGTGAAGATAAGCACCTGAGTTAAATAGGAGGGACACAAGAGGAAGGAAATACTTTCCTGTACTATATGTAGTACTTGAGAGGATTCTCATAAATGGTAAAAACTTCAGCTAACAGCCTGGAGCTCTCAAAACTATTATTGTCTTTCTTTTCAAAAACATTAAGCTCTTTGCTTTAGTTAGAGCTTTCTTCCTTCTTATACCTTATGAACCACAAGTTATAAATCATGTGCAGCGGTGTGGCAAGCGCTATGTAAAGCAGGCAGAAGAGATTCTGCCTGAAAAATGTCAGGGACCAAGCAGAGAAGTAAAATTTTTAGGGACTCGGTGGATTGCAAGTAGCAAGGAAATTTCAGCAGACACCGTAAGTATAATGAAACAATTGCGGATGCCCTAATCTAGGAAAGAATTACTTCACTTTACAGGTACTTTACGATACTGGAGGAAACATGTACCTGTATTTTCTATCACTGTGCACCCGCAGTACTCACTTTTAGAACAGGGAAAACCAAGGAAATGGAAGCCAGAACGCGAAGAGACAGTCAAAACTCTAACAAAGGAATTAGAGACCTATCGCTCACTGGGGCCGGCACACACCTATGACCCTAGTACAGCAGAATGGTGCTTTGCAGAACATGGTACTTCCTGCAATCTGCTCCAAACTGGGCCAGGCGGGCCAAAAAGGCCTTGAACGTCTAGTTCAACAGGAGCATTTAAGGAGACAGTCATATTTTTACAGCCATATTTGGAAGGGGAAAAAGGATTTTTTTCTTTTGTACAAGCAGTTATTCAAGTTGAGGCACTAAGGTGTAACCCATCCAGAAAAACCCCACCAACTCGTACTGTTTTCTCTTTCCAGGAATGGTACCAGGAGCAATACCATCCGGGTAAACCATCAAAGGATGCTTCTCACAGGAGTAATCAGTGCCAGCATAAACCAAATTTGGTTCACACATAAGCAAGCCTGAGCCACAGGGTGGAGATCCTCACTTCCCCTATTTATGCTGATCAGTACGATAACGATAGTACATTCTGCACCGTGCATGTTTCTCAGATGTGGGTGCAATCTACGGTAACAGCAATTATACGGGAAGTCAATGAAGGCACCTTGCCGACGGAGATTGGAAAGGTAATTTAGGGTAATACGGCTCAATTAAAAAAGGATTTCCAGTCCTGGTGGTATCTAAATAATTTCACTTATGACCCCACCAACAGTAAAACCACAGTGTTTGTTTTGGCAGTACTCAATGCTTTGGTATACATCATAAACCCAGTCATCGTACCAGGATTAACCCACAAAGGAACTGTCCTCTATCTGCTATTTCACAGAGTATGGGGCCAACAAAATGGGAACAAATGGCAAACCGTTAATGTTGATGCATACAGCAGTATGGGAACAACAGGGATTTATTTGTGAAAGTAATACTGTTAAGGCCCAAGACTTCTGTCTTGACACTGAACAAAATGTTTATACTTTTGAAACACACACTGATGAAACCCCTGAAGTTGTGCTTATTTGTGTTGGAAACGGGTGTGTTTGTTTGCACAAGAACCCTTTGTGATTCTGTATTTGTAGACAACATCACTGTAAAGACAAATAATCAGTCAAACATCTGTATTTGTAATTTTATCTAAATTATGGGATTAACTACTATTACTATACTATTAACTACTATTACTATACTATTACGATATTACTATATTACTACTATATAACTACTATATAACTACTATATGCTACTATATAACTACTATATAACTACTATTACTATACTATTAACTAATTATGGGATTAACTACTCAGTTCTGGCCACAACTCACCAATTGCTACAATCTAACTACATCTTGTACCAAGATCTATTGCCTTCTCCTACCGGAATGAACCTCACGTGGGTAAGAAAACTGTTGCAATATGATGATCTAAGCCAATCACTAAAACAAATTCAGAACAACAACAAAGAACCCTCATTACCGTCCATCACGATGCAGAGAAGATACACCATACCCTCAAAGAGTGAAGAAAGATGAAGAACATCACTGGTGGGAAACTCTTTGGATGGTCACCAACCGCAGCTGGTCTTTTGAATTTGGTGCTGCATCCAATTATAAAGTTGTTAGTCCTAACTTTATTACGCTTGCTGCTTCTGTATGTCAAAGTTTGGCAAAAGATGAAACAACTTCAGTAGATCCAACATGTAAAACATGCACAAACAACTACTTCTGAATGAAAAATATTTTATATCTAGCATTAATTGTGGCATTTAAACAGCTTATCATAGAATCACAGAATCATCTGGTTGGAAGAGACCTTTAAGATCATCAAGTCCAACCGTTCCCCCTGCACTGCCAGGGTCCCTAAACCATGTCCCTCAGCACCACATCCACACGTCTGTTAAACACCTCCAGGGATGGGGACTCCACCACCTCCCTGGGCAGCCTGTTCCAAGGCTTCACAGCCCTCTCTGGAAAGAAGTTCTTCCTGGTATCTAACCTAGATCTCCCCTGGTGCAGCTTAAGGCCATTTCCTCTCATCCTGTCACTTGTCACAAGGGAGGAGAGACCAAATCCCACCTCTCTACCATCTCCTTTCAGGTAGCTGTAGAGAGCGATAAGGTCTCCCCTCAGCCTCCTCCAGACTGAACAACCCCAGGTCCCTCAGCCACTCCTCATAAGACTTGCTCTCCAGACCCTTCACCAGCTTTGTTGCCCTTCTCTGGACGCAATCCAGCACCTCAATGTCCTTCTTGAAGTGAGGGGCCCAAAACTGAACACAGGATTCGAGGTGCAGCCTCACCAGTGCTGACAGGTACAGGGGGACAATCACTGCGCTGCTCCTGCTGGCCACACTAGTGCTGGTACAAGCCAGGATGCTGTTGGCCTTCTTGGCCACCTGGGCACACTGCTGGCTCATCTTCAATTGGCTGTCGACCAGCACCCCCAGGTCCTTTTCCGCTGGGCAGTTTCCAGCCACTCCTCCCCAAGCCTGTAACGCTGCAGGGGGTTGTTGTAGCCCAAGTGCAGGACCCGGCACTTGGCCTTGTTGAACTTCATACCATTGCCTTGGCCCATCGATCCAGCCTGTCCAGAGCCCTCTGTAGAGCCTCCTGAGCTTCAAGCAGATCAACACTCCCACCTAACTTGGTGTCATCTGCAAACTTCCTGAGGGTGCACTCGATCCCCTCATCTAGACCATTGATAAAGATGTTGAAGAGGACAGGCCCCAACACTGAGCCCTGGGGGACACCACTGGTGACCAGCTGCCAACTGGATTTGACTCCATTCACCACCACTCCCTGGGCCTGGCCCCATCCAGCCAGTTTTTTATCCAGCAGAGAATACACTCATCCAGGCCACAGGCAGCCAGTTTCTCCAGGAGAATGCTGTGGGAAACAGTGTCAAAGGCCTTACTAAAGTCCAAGTAGACAACATCCACAGCTCTTCCCTCATCCACTAAGCCGTCACCTTGTCATAGTAGGAGACCAAGTTGGTCAAACAGGACCTGCCTTTCATAAACCCATGTTGACTGGGCCTGATCACCTGGTTGTCTTGTACATGCCGAGAGATGACACTCAAGATGATCTGCTCCACGACTTTCCCTGGCACCAAGGTCAGACTGACAGGCCTGTAGCTTCCTGGGTCCTCCTTCTGGCCCTTCTTGTAGATGGGCGTCACATTGGCTAAACTCCAGTCGATTGGTGTCAGCCAGGACTGCCGGTAAATGATGGGAAGTGGCTTGGTGAGCACTTCTGCCAGCTCCCTCAGAACCCTTGGGTGGATCCCACCTGGCCCCATAGACTTGTGCACATCTAATTGGTGCAGTAGTTCATTTACTTGTTCCTTGTGGATTATGGGGCCTTGATTCTGCTCCCCACCTCTGCCTTCTGGTTCAAGAGGCTGAGCACTCAGAGAACTGGTCTTACCATTAAAGACTGAGGCAAAGAAGGCATTCAGTACCTCAGCCTTTTCCTCATCCTTGGTCACTACATTTCCCACCCGACATCCAGTAAATGTTGGAGACCTTCCTTAGCACTGCTTTTCCTGTGAATGTATTTATAGAAACATATTTTATTGTCCCTTATGGCAGAGGCCAGACTAAGATCAAGCTGCACTTTAGCCTTTCTAATCTTCTCCATGCATAGTCTCCCAAAACACTTATAGTCATCCTGAGTGACCTGCCCCTTCTTCCATAGGCCCTAGAGTTTCCTTTTCTTCCCGAATCATATAATGGTACTCTTCCACTGATCTGCAATACTCCATGTATTTGTGACATAGAGGCAAGACGTAACCGAGCTACCACTTTTTGAGTCAATAAAGTGGATTGACTGTAGTCACGGGGTGGAGTGTGACACACACACTCATCTCCTTAACCAAATTAGTCGTAGTTTTGTATAGGCTCCAAAGGAGGTAAAGGCCTGAGCTGTAGCAGGACCAAGAACTCTAGTTCCTATCTGTTCTCTGAAAACACACAAAGGAGCAGTGACTCAGTGAGTATTGATGTATATGAGCTTGGAACACCAATCGTGTGATTAACACATGAATAGTGGGTGGCTTTTCCAAGATTCGTTTATCAAGGAACAAAGAAAGGTGTTGGTACAAGAAGTCTCATGCCTACCTTTCCCATCAGATGTCATTTGACTACAAGACACCCACTTTATTCTGTAAATATGACAGCATAAGTGAGCCTTCTCCGAGCTGTTCCTGCTAGGCAGCGTGGCTGCAAGACAACGATCTCACCTTGAGATAGGACGCCTCTCAAGTTTGCTCCTCGAGGCAGAGAGAGCTTTTACCAATGGCAGACCTTTGGTAAGCGAGCGATGTTGTGCACAACCTTGTATTATGGTACCTTGGATTTTGTTCTGGTAACTTTGATTTGTGCCTTCACAGTTTCGAATCACTATTCGAAAGATTGTGCTGTACAGTAATAGAGTGATCCTTGCCATCAAACTTTGTTTAGTCACACTGTTACAACATCATATTAAACCACTTTTGCTAATACCTTTGACAGCGGTTCTTTAAGACATCTGAATCACCCATTTGCAACTCTTGCGAAGTTGGTAGCAGACATTTATAAACTTATAGTGATAACTTAGGCACTGTCAAGGTCCATTTACAGACCATCTATAGACTTTGGTTTAAAATACGGTCTACAAGTAAGGTTTCCATCTCAGAAAGCATAAATGGAAAGCCTTTTTTTGGTTTCAAAAGGAGCAAAAAATTATTTGTGTAGACATTGTCACTTGGTATACATAAAATATGATGGAGCATATGTTACTATCAAAGTTGTTTTTTCTTATCAAAGTTCTCTACTGTCCGGAAGGTGTAATGCCGTATAAAACGAAACAGCACTTTAGGCACACATAGTATAAGATGACATAGGAAATTTTTTCTGAGTATTTTCATAAATCTGAAATTATAGCTTTCTTGATGTTCAGAAACGTATTGATTTTTCTACATTGTGAGGTTTTTGGGGGGGGTTTTTGTGGAAGTAGAAATGCAAAATGTACTGCCAGAATAGTTTTACTTCAAATTACCTTGAGTATAAGAAGCTGTAGGAGAAAACTCTAAGCCACAGGAGTCCCCATGGGAAAAACTGCATGATATGAGAGGAAGGGTACAGTTATGCACCTACTGAAACAGTCACAAACTCTGCTGACTTTGCCCACCTGTACAAGGAGCATGACTCATATCTTAAGGAATGATCTGGAACAGTGCACAAGACTGCTCTACATGCCCGCATATTAGAGATGACATTTTGACTTGTACAGAGTCACTAATCAAGCACTTCATCCCCAAACCACTCCTTATATATGTTTAAAGCTGCTACTACATACAGTCTCTGGTTTTATAATAAAGTATGGGCTCCTACTCTTTATTATACATACCAAAGCTCTGAGTTACTTGAGCTTTTTTTTTTGTTAACCCCTCCTTGGTTTCTCAACTCCTCTCCTTCGCAAACCAAAGGGATCTGCATTCCAGCATCTGACATTCAGGGCTGTTTAACTTAAGGGCACTCGCTTATAAATGTAGACCAACTTAGTTGTTTTTATGGATCCCTATTGACGGAGAAGGACTTGGCTGTATAAATAACAATTACATAAAATACGTAGTCTGCATACGCTACCGTGCTTCTTTTAACGTCTTCTCCTCTGTACATGTGTAGAGAATGGACATCACATCTCATGGGCTCAGAATTGTCACCTTTGTCTGAATGATGGCAGCTTACTGAGTAATGCAGATTGCATCTCTAATAAGAAAGAGAAAGCGATTGGGAAAGCAAGTTTTTTCTATCTTTACTGCAATTTGTTTATTTTGTGTTATATCCACTAAACTTTGAATATTAGTGTTGATAAACAGCAGGCAGACAATTACTTCCAGTTTTTAAATAATACTTGGTTTGATTTGCGGCTTTAGAATTTCTTTCCTTGTGAAGATGACAAAGGTAAGTAACAAATTCTAGTCTATCTGTTGCAGCTTCTTTAAAAAAGAAAATACATCACAAACACAAAATGTTATTTCATGTCTTAATAGCAATATGTGCAACCAAGCTGAAAAGGATCGGCTGGTGATTGCCGACAGCAGTATTTTCACATAAGATTAAAAAAACCCCACAACCCAATATATGAGAGATGACTTACTCAAAATGCTGGGTCCTCAACTTCTGCAGCTATTGTCGGCAGTAGGATATTTTCTCCTGCTTGTCTTTGAAAATATGTCTGTTACTTTCTCTGTCATGATGCATTATAGAATAACTGGTTTATTTTAAGAGGTCAGGAATCTTGCGAATTCACTCCCTGTTCAAAGTTTCTGCAAAAATTTTGTGCTGCCTCATACTCAGGGCTGTGTAAGAGCTGACAATTTAGATAGTGTTACTAACAGTCCCAAGAAGCAGGAAATGGAATGTCTAGGACATAAAAACGAAACTTCCAGTGACGGATAAAGTCCTACAACCAGCTTATGAGCTCAACTCACTGAGCAGCTTTGAAACAGAGTAACCAGAGTAAAGAGAGAGCAGCCAGGCTGTGGAGAGAACTAGTCCTATAACAAAGGTCTGAGTATCAGGTATCTACACTTGGATTTTCTTCCACTTATAGTGGAAATTACAGCACAAGAAAGACTTAGGCAAGGAGGTTGATTAAAGCAGCCTTTTCCTCTTAAATATGAGGAATGAAATTTAATGTACTGGTCGTTACAGAGAAGAACAAAGAATTGAGAGGAAAGTTAATTGACAAAAGACTAGCTGCTGCACTTGTTTTGGATTTATAACAAAAAAGAAAATCTCATATATGTAAAGGAATGAGGAAAATATAGAAAGGAAAACTTTCTAGAGCTTGGTCCTTTTCACTAATATTTAATTGTATTACTATATAACAAAACTTGCTGGCTATTCCAGCTATAAATCCAAATACGAATCTTGTTATCTTCAGCTCTTAGACAATTTTAATGCAGTAGGTACTGCCTTGTCTTCCACTTAAAGCTTAGGCACATTCTAGAACCCATTCTAATTCTACTAAGCACCAGCAACCCATCTCTCTTCAGTCAGCTAAGGGCTTCAAAACCAGGGAGTATTTACTGCAATCAGTCGGACTTAAACGCAGGCTTAAATGCTATGCTGTTGTCCAGTCTAGGCTCCTTACTGGGTCCTAATCAGTGCGTGCCCGCTGTGATATTATTGTAAGGGAAATGCCACCGTATTTTCAGCACTTGTAAATGTAGACATACTTTTTCGCAAATGTTGCTTCTACTTTGGTTAGCTTTTTTTTCAGGTATGTAACATCCTTCTGGGCTGTTATCTTTTATATTTTAAAAGTGAGTGTTACTCTTGTTCTCCCCCTCCACCCGCCCCCTAACCCCTTTTTAAAAAAAAAAAAAAGGAAGATATTTGGAAAATCTATGGTAAAGTATTAAGGTTACATATTACGGCACAATTCAGAACTCATAAACTACTTACTCCTCTCTATACCATGAACTCTCAGAGAAACTTGTTTGCCTCAGAATTTTCATGCTGACACCTAGTTATGTTGCTTATGTTGATCTAGGATTCATGGGTACTGCTTAAAAATGGTGGATTAAAGAAAAAATACTGATGGTGTAGAGAATTCACTGTAAAATTAATGGTAAAAAGTGGTAGTCTAGACAACTGCTTCATTTTTTTTTTTACAAATTATACATTTTAGACTTGTTTGCTTTTCTCAGTTGCACAGGTACAAACTAGTTATAAGCTTGCTACAGTCTATTTGGATCTCTCAAATTTACAGGACAACACATTGTGCGAAGTAAACTTTAATTTATGAGGTCATTAAGAAAGGAAAAAAACATGACAAACAAGTGCCTGTTCCCCTTTTCGTGACTAGCCTGTCATGTGAATTCACTAATTCATGACTTAAGTCAAGGTTTCTCTCTCAGAAGTTCTCTTGCAACCGATAACTTACAACTTGCAAGTTATATCTCATGCACCCGTAAGCAAATTAGTTACCGAGCTGAAGGTGAAAGTGCTTATCCTTCCTTCTTCATCGCAGTGCAGGCATCCCCTCCGTTGCAGTGCTAGAAAGCACAAAAACTTCAGCGGTCCAGCTGCTGTTGGATCCACTTTAAAAAATGTGGGTAAGCTGAAGTTTTATCAATTCTAGCTTGAAGGTTTGACCAGTACAATTTCCACAAGACAGCGGATTCTGACAAAACTGCCGGGCAACCAATAGGCAAAGACTTTGGCTGCAGGAGACAATAGCTCTTTAAATCTGTCTGGCCGCCTGTCCTGTCCGTGTGGTGCTCTGGCTTTGACTTAGTGCTGCTGCTCCCAGAATACCTCAGGCCTTAGCATCAGCTGGCTTAGCCAAAACCTGCGTACAAGTTAAATGAACTGTCTTAAACCTAAACCAGAAAGTCTAACGTGCTTCCTGTTCCCTCTGGTCAGATCCTCTGGTTGGTTCCTACCAACTGTTTCAAACACTAATGAAATACATTTTCACCTACTCACCTTCATCGTCAACGTTTGTATTGGAATACGGAAGCAGAACATCTTTCTCTGAAGGTCACAGATAAGAGTGTTTTTCCTTAACCATAAATCTATAGTACTTCTTGTCTTCTTCTGCAAGGAGAATATCGAGGTTAATGCCCTAATGTGCGTATCTTTCTTACAGAAACCTGTAACATCTTACTCTTTTTTCCTTAGATCTAGAAAGGCTTCACATTTTCTAGGTTTTTTTCCATGAGGAGAACAGAATCTGCCAAAATCCAGCATTTAAAGTGCTGTTCTTGTGTTATTTATAGCTTGGTTGGAAACAGGAAGTACCAAGAATCTGGCATTTCTGCCATAATTCTGTAAAGCTAAAAAATTAGTTCTGGTGAGCATAAGAAATTCTTTGCCCTAAGGTCATGAAAATCTCTTCTATCTCGACAGTCACCCAGTAGTTCCCATAAATAACTTTGTTTGATTTGTATGTTTGAAAGATTAAAAAAAAAAAAAAAAAAAGGAATGAACTTATATTTTTAAAAAGTTTTCTCTTCAAAGTGATTTATGACTTTGGCACCAAATTCCTCTTCAAGTGTTCCAAAGACCTTATTTACATGAAACAGTACTCTCTGTGACATCTTGGGAACTATTAAAAATAAAAATTCAGACATAAAAAATAACTTTTAAAGAGGCTGACAGAAAATAAATAATAAACATCCCCATATTAAGAAGCGCATTCACTCAGCTTTTGCGAGTGCAAGGTTCGGTTTATATCACATACCTTTAATCATAAACAAACCCAGATCAGAGGCAACAAGCAGTGCCTGCGGGCTTTTCTTAGCATGGCCAGTAGATTGCGATTTGGCTGTTGGCAGCGGAAAAAAAGAGCTGAGCTAAGAAACAGATGGGCTAACAGAGTGTATAGTTTATTTAATAATTGGTACTTTGCAGCATATTGTAGGAAAACGTCCTAAAATTACATGTGCTTATCCATTTCTTTACAGCATACCACACCCCATTTTCTGATTATGAGCTGCGGTTTGGCAGACGGGTAAGAAACGGTTTTAAGTGAGATTTTAATTGAGAAGCATGTCCTCTGAATGTAGAGGCAAGTCAGGTATTTAGGAAATGAAAAGAGAGGATTCATTCCGGGCATTTGACTCATAACGTGGAGATAGAGAGAGAAGGGCAAAAACGAGAGGACTGGGAAGAGCACGAGGTATACGGCATTAGTAGAGGACAGGTAAAGGTGTGAGCTTGTACATGATGGGTAGGCGACACACATTGTGTGTCAGAGAATAAGAGAAAGATCCAATAAAGTGACAACGTGACGGGGAATTCTAACAATCCTTGTGAACAGAGGGAATAATGAACTGGGGCACAACAGAGGTAATTCGAGAAACCAGTGAGAGAGGCAGAGGTCATCAGGTTAGAGAAACCAGCTGAAAAGACAAACTAGATCCAAAGAGACATATTCTACAACGAGGACTAGATAGTTAGCTAAAAGGAGATTTTACTGACTGGGAGGCAGAGGGGATGGTAGAGCATTTGTGGACACAGAGAAGGAAAGAGGAGGAGGAATAGGAAGCCACATCTGAGTTAAAAAATATTTCCATTCAGCTTTTATAACACCTTAAATACATTCTTGTTTACTTAATAGAAAAAAAATACTTTTTTTCATGAATTTAAACTTTAAGTAGTTACTTTAAACTTTAGGTAGTTAGTATTTTTTGAAAAGTCAAATCAAACTTCCTATGCCTTTTTTAAACTTTGCTAGAATGGTGACTGACAGTCACATACCTGGGTCTGTTGTAGATCTATCAATACTTCCAAGATGTTTGAGCTAATTCTGCCCAATAGAAGTGACTGTACAGTAATGAAAAAGCTTAGAAAGATTTGGTTTGTGTTCAGCTATGGATATTAATGTTTAATTGAAAATTACAGCCTTGTTAAATGATTTCAACTGCCATGACTACTTGTTCCTAGTGATGAATTCCTGTCTTTATTTGCAGACAGCAAAGAAAGTTTATCTCCACTGACTGTAAAAGGGATGTTCACCTAAGTGGGTCATGCAATTTAATTCGTTTGAAAGAACATCTAATATAATTGCCTGCGGAACATCCTTGCTTGAGTGTAGCGACATGTTAACCAGTGTACAAAGTAGTCAAACTGACGATCGAGCTCTGGAAGGAATTGATGATAGGAGTGTTACCTAGTCATCAGGACTTCTAGGAGCCAAGAATGACTTCTCCTGGCAGGACATTATCAAGACCCTTGGAGGTTCTGGCCTTCCCAGCAGAAAAGCTGAAGGCCTGTGTTCTGCATCTTAAGGGCAAAATGAGTCCCAGCAGGTGAGGCACCAAGCTTGTAAGTAAAGGACTCAGGATAAAGAACATGCTTCGGTGAGAAAGGTTTATGTAGAGGTTTTTGGAAGCATTAGCCCTGAGAAAAGTATCCAGATACATAGCGCTTTTAGACTGGTCAGAAAAGCTGGATTTGGGGGGGCTTGGAAATGATCTTACGCATATGCACTGAAAGTTATGTTCTACTTACTTACTGCTTTTAGATACCATTCCTAATTAGATAACACAGGCAACTTATTTACGGTGACTGTACTACACATGTAATACAGAGTCTTTGCAATATATTTGTAATCAAAAACCCCAGTGGCCATCTTAGGAGAGACAAATATGTTTTCGTTCTAAAACTCCCTAGCTCAAATTCATCACTATCTGTCCAGAGTTTTTTATTTGTTGTGGGAGCACACAGCTGTAATATTTTCCCATAGGTTGTTATTTCTGTATGGCCATTAGTTTTAAAAGTGATTACTGTGGAAGCTACTAAAAACCATCAATACCATTATTTGGTTTCATTGGATTACCTGCACAAAGGCTTTTGATCCGATTGTTGTAGCTTTTTCTCCAGGAGTTTTTTTGTTGGGTATTGTTTTGTTTTCCAGAAAGCCCTCAAAAAAATTCTGGTGAAGAATGCATCATTAAATATATTTGACATTTATAAGCGTTTTATTACTGCATGGACTTAATGGCAAAAAATTGAAAGGAGTTTTGAATGTTTAAAACGGAGTTGTGTTAATTACAGCAAGTAACGTTACTTAATATTTGTTTCCTAATGAGGCAGATACAGTAGTGATAGCTGGGCAAGAGACTCCAAGTCCTCAGGGTATGAATTTGGCGGAACGCCTTGTAGTAGGGTTAAGATTAAATGAGTAATGATAAAATTAAACAAAAAATGAGTGGTTTTATTTATGTCAGAATGTCTCCTCATTGCTCAGCCTAAGGTATAATTCTTTGAGAAATTGGTTTTCTGTAGGATCTGACTAAGAATTTAGTCTAAATTCTGGCACCATACTCACAATATTCTCCATCTTAGTCATTCCAAACTTCTTTTTGAATTTTTTGTGTTCCTTTGATATGCTGTTTGATATTGCTTAAGCTAAATTTTTTCCCTCTTCCAACTATAAAGCAGAAACATGAAGACTTTTTCTTTATATAAAAGCTAATGTAATAATAGGACTTCAGAAGGCCAGCAGAAAGAACAGCAGTATCATGAACTTTAGGGACCAGAGGGTAATTTTAAGCATCATGTTAATATTGCTCTGCAACCTCATCTGACATTTTCTTTAAACAGTCTTTCTTGTAAGTGAAGGTCAATAAAGGATAAGGACAGATGAAGGACAGAACAAACTTGAGTCATGTTTATGCTTTATCAGACCATGGTTTTATAGTTCTGTTACAGAATCTGGGGATAGACTTTAAATGATTTTTAATTTTAATGTGTTGTTCTCATGCAGATTGTACTAAGCCAGAAAAAGTTCCCAACTGACACTCCAGCTGGGTTTCCTCTGGTTGTCTCTGCTGATACTTTAATCAGTCAGAAGTCATTATTGTAATTAGAGCTGAGAAATATATAAACATGAGAAAGCACTTATCACATTTTGGGTTTTATCTTTTCCAGACACTGTGCTGAGAGAAGAAAAATGTCTCTTGCAAGACATTGAAAAAAATGTGAACACTGCTTTGCAACCTTGTGTAGCTACTTAATGAGGAGCTATTTTTTCAAAACATTGTAGTGACAAGACTCAGTAATTCCTAAAATACTGTTATAGATTTGTTGTTTTTGTGAGATGATATATAAAAGAATATAACACTTATTTAAAAGTTTTTTTTTTTTTTAGTCGTATTGGCTGAAATTCTGAATTAGCTACGATAGAAGGAAAATTCAACATGGCAAGTTTTTAAGAAGGCAATGCTACTGGTATGCTTCAGGTATGCAGTTGTTAATAAGAAAGTCTGTTTTCAGTTGTGTTCCAAAAGCCTGACCTCTTTTTCTATTTTTTCCTATTATTTCTCTTTTTTCTTTTTTCTTTTTTCCTTTTTTTTTTTTTTTTCCTTTTAGTGGGTCATCGGATTTAAGGCAATGCTTTAGGGGCACCTAGTAGGGAGTAAGTCTGCAGACTATTAATTTTTAGCAGGTTTGTTGTGGTTTTTGTTTGCTTTTATTTGGTCACAAAGCAGTTTAGTTTTCTGTAGGTGATATGAATGTTACCTATTATGTTCTTAGCTTAAATGTAAATGTTGCTTGTGTGGCCATAAACACAGACAAAATTCAGTGAATTAGCGGTGGTGTTATCCTTTTGCTCTGCTGCATATTATATTCACTGACCTGACAAAACTGCCAGAAATATTCTGAAATAGGCTTCTGTTACCTTTGAAAGCACAGATAAAAGAGAAGTTAAGTACATTAGTTCTGAGATCTTTTCTTTAATAATTTCTGGAGATACTTAGAGGATTAGTTTTGATCTGATATATATGGATAAACAAGATAAAACCATTTATTTAACTCAAGTTGATTGTACAGAAGTTATTACCCGTTCCACATACCTCATATGGTGCATGGCCTTCTGCTTTGTCTTTGGCTAAACCTGAGGAAAAAATAATTCTGGGAACAAATATGTGGCTTCAGTGGATATACCTGTGTTTTACAAAGGGAGGATGTGGGGACCAAGGACAAAACAAATAACCTTTACTTTTATGATTGTGAGACCAACACCTGAAAAGCACCTGAACTTCCTTTTTCTATAGACCACATGCCACTCTTACTAGCCAATGAAGTCTGAGAATGTCTAAAAACACATGTACATGTGATTGTCTTCCTGACTAGAGAAAACGGGACAAAAGCAAGCTGAACCAAACCAAAATGTTCCTTGGACTGCCTGGAAAAAGATGACTTCATTTGTTGTTTATTCGCTATGGTGCTCCTTTTTGCAAAGCTCAAGGCAATATTCTTGTTTTAGCCGCTAAGTCGGTTAGTTAGATAAAGATTTTTCTTTGTTGATCCCACCCGGCCTGACTAAAGTCTTTCACCTCACTGAGACAGTGCTCAGTGATTCGCAGTACAAAGGGACGGGTGCCAGTGTATCAGCCTTCCCACACCCGCTCAGTTCAGCGGACGCAATTCCGTCGGTGAATTACATGACCAGCGAAGAGCGGTTTCTTTCATGTCTGAATGCGAAAGTGGAATGGTGGTTGTAATTCCACCTTGAATCCCAAACTGGATGTTTCCAGTGGTGGAAAACATGTGAAGGATAGTATAAGTACTGAAAAATTTCACTGAGCAAGAAAGCAGAGACTTTTTTCTTACCATTTTTCATATTTTTGGCAATACTTCCACAGAGCTTTCTGAATTTGTTAGATCTGTAGCCCAGCTTCTGTTCCTTTCTAATCCTAAATTGGTACATTTCTTCATGTACGTTTTTGAAGCACAACAAAAAACTTCCCAAAGTAAATGTTACAGCAACATTTGATTCTATTTTGAGGAACTAAATAGGTGAGAAAATGGACCAATGTCTGGCAGAATTGTGTCAGTTAGAACACTATTGACAAGTTTACAAACTACAGAGCTCTAAGCGTATTAAAAATAGTTATGAAGTACTGGACAAAATTAATGTAGCCAAGTAAGCTCCAGCCATTTCAGAGGCAGGTTTAGAACATGCTGATAGAAAACTTTGCAAGCTTGTTCAGTTTTAACAGATATCCTGTAAAACTTACTGCAAGTCAGCATTACACCTTCTTCACCTTCCAGATTCACACACATGTGTTACAGTCTCATGCCAAAAGAGCTTTTTCTATAGGAACATAACAGTTCAAGATTTTTTTTTTTACATTTGAATTAATCGATAAAACACGAATTTTAAATGTAAATACTATGTTCTCACGAAGAATATGAAAATAGAGAGTATGGGCATACAAGTTATGGCAGGGTAAACTAGAATTTCAAAACTTTAAATTATTTTGACGCAACAATGTAGCAGCAAATGTAAAAATAAACAAGACCATACCCTATGATACATGGCCTGCTGATATCATGGCTGAAACAAGATTTAATTACTGTAAAATTCTATCCATTGCAATGCAGTCGATATAAAAAGCTTGATTTTGACCCGAATCCTCTATCGCCAGTAATGAATCTTTAAACACTTATCAACTTCATTTGTGTTATGTCGAATACTAAATATTTATTGAATTATTCAAATGAATATTCTAATATTAATGATCTTTAAAAGAGAAAACAATTAACCCTATATTCTTGGGCAAGCCACAAGGCCCGTTATGTTGCTACATGAGTGCTATTCTAACAGAGAACGAGAACTGGCAGAATCTTGCTCCAAGGAACGACAGGAGATATTTGCAGACACCTTAGCATATGTCTTAGGAAATGAAAGAGAAGTGTGCAAATATTGTCGTATCTGTTTACATTATTTTGGATTCAATCGAATTTAGGAAAGAAAAAAACAGGCTTAGCTGGCAGTAAACAATTATTACTTCTCCAGGATTATGTGAAATATTTGAACCCAGTCTGCAAGCTAGCAATTCTTGCCTAACAGTATTCAGGAGACAAACTAGACTAAAGGCCATATGCTAGAAAAAATACTATTAAAATTCTATATATTGAACATCAGAAATATCAATTTCCTAACGCAGGAAAAAAGGGACCCTCCAAGACATAGACACATTGAAGGCTGCCTTTTCTCCTGTATCCTTATACATAGAATTAAGAAAAATGTTCTCACTCCAGTATTATTTTGCTAATTATTCTCAGTCACTCCTTCCTAAAAGTGAAGACAGAGAATCAAATACAGAGTCCCAATAAAAAAGGACTAAAAATGTTTGAACTAGACTAAAACCAGAATTGTAAGGTTGCAAAGTATGTATAAACAAAACTTACTCTGTCAGTGTGGTGACAAGTTACTGCATCTTCAGCAAGGCCAAACCCACTTTGTCCTGTAACTCAGAAACCTATCCGAAACACAAAAAAATATGTGTGTCATGGAAATGACAGTGGTTAAATATGTGTGAAAAGTATAATAAATGCTCAAACACATATTCAGAGGTAAAGCACAGTTAACGCGAAATTTACTGATTATGAAAAAACACTTTACCAGGTAATGGTGAAATAGAAGTATTAGTCATTATCAAGAATACTTGGCAAACCTCTCAAATTTGCATGTAAAAAATACTTCTGATCCTATCTTTCCTTGCCAAAGTTTGGATAAATCATCCTGGTTGAAACAAAGCATTTTGTGAGAAAATGAGGAAAAACCCCGGAGTATCTGAAGCAATATAAAAGCTGAAAGTGCTTTGGTATTTTCTCCAGGCGAGGCAGCCAAACCTTTCCTACTTTATTTTTTATCTTACGTTAGGTATCCTTTACATGACAATGTGCATAAGATCCATTGATTCTCAGAGGATGCTCAGCTGCAGGGTTAAACCAGCCAAGTTTTCCCTAACTTGATTTTTCAATGTTTTGTGTAACAAAATATGACCATAGAATCACAGAAATGTTCTGGTTGGAAGATACTTCAGTTCTTGAAGCAGTGGGGGGGGGGGGGGTCAGTAAAACTGCCACCGTGGACTTTCAGAGGGCAGACTTTGACCTTTTCAGGAGACTGGTCAGTAGGGTCCCTTGGGAGACAGTCCTGAGGGACAGAGGAGTCCAGGAAGGCTGGACAAGCCTCAAGAGGGAAATCCTCCAAGCTCGGGAGCAGGCTGTCCCAGCGAGCCGTAAGACAAGCCGACGAGATAGAAGACCAGCCTGGCGGAACAGAGAGCTTTGGCTGGAGCTCAGGAAGAAAAGGAAACTCTAGGGCCTATGGAAGAAGGGGCAGGTCACTCAGGATGACTGTAAGGGTTTTGGGAGACTGTGCATGGAGAAGATCAGAAAGGCTAAAGCCCAGCTTGATCTTAGTCTGGCTACCTGCCGTAAGAGACAATAAAAAATATTTCTCTAAATACATCAACAGGAAAGGGAGAGCTAAGGAGGGTCTCCATCCTTTGCTGGATGTGGGGAGAAACGTAGTGGCCAAGGATGAGGAAAAGGCTGAGGTACTGAATGCCTTCTTTGCCTCAGTCTTCAATGGTCAGAGCAGTTCTCTGAGTGCTCAGCCACTTGAACCAGAAGGCAGAGGTGGGGAGCAGAATCAAGGCCCCATAATCCACAAGGAGAACTACTGCACCAATTAGATGTGCACAAGTCTATGGGGCAAGGTGGGACCCACACAAGGGTTCTGAGGGAGCTGGCAGAAGGGCTCACCAAGCCACTTTCCATGATCTACCAGCAGTCCTGGCTAACGGGGGAGGTACCAATCAACTGGAGGTTAGCCAATGTAATGCCCATCTCGAGAAGGGCCAGAAGGACGACGCAGGAAACTACAGGCCTGTCAGTCTGACCTCGGTGCCAGGGAAAGTCATGGAGCAGATCATCTTGAGTGCCATCTCTCGGCATGTACAAGACAACCAGGTGATCAGGCCCACTTAGCATGGGTTTATGAAAGGCAGGTCCTGTTTGACCAACTTGATGTCCTACTATGACAAGGTGACAGCTTAGTCGATGAGGGAAGAGGTGTGGATGTTGTTTACCTAGACATCTTCATCCTTACTGGATGCAAGGGGAAATATATTCACCAAGGATGAGGAAAAGGTTGAGGTACTGAATGCCTCCTTTTCCTCCTTCTTTTATAGCAAGACCAGTTGTTCTCCTAGTTGTTAACCTAGCACTGTCACGTCACTACTAAATCATATCCCTCATCTACATGTCTTTTAAATACTTCTAGGGAGAGTGACTCCACCACCTCCCTGTGCAGCCTGTTCCAATGATTTACAACCCTGAGCTGGTGATGGCCACACCATTCCTGATACAAGCCAGGACGCCGTTGGCCTTTTTGGCCACCTGGGCACACTGCTGGCTCATATTCAGCTGGCTGTTGACCAACACCCCCAGGTCCTTTTCCACTAGGAAACTTTCCAGTCATTTTTTCCCAAGCCTGTAGCATTGCATGGGTTGTTGTGACCCAAGTGCAGAATCCGGCACGTAGTCTTGTTAAACCTCATACAATTGGCCCTTGGTCCATTGATCCAGCCTGTTCCTCCATAGAGCCTTTCTACCCTCAAGCAGGTCAACACTCACACTTAACTTGGTGCCATCTGCAAACTCACTGAGGGTGCACTTGATCCCCTCATCCAGATCATTCTCTTTCAAGACATGAAAGAGAACAGGCCGCAGTAACAAGCCCTGGGGAACACCACTTGGGACTGGACGTCAGCTAGATGTAACTCCAGCCACCACCACTCTTTGGGACTGTCCATCCAGCCAGTTTTTTATTCATCCAAGCCAGGAGCAGCCAGTTTCTCCAGGAGAATGCTGTGGGAAACAGCAGTGTTGCACAAAATGTTAGGTAAAACATTTTAAGAAACATTTAACGAATTAAAGCAATATTACACAAAACATTTTAAAAATTTGTTTAAGGGGATTTTGGCTAACCCTAAGAAATGCTTTGTTCAGAGGATCATCCAGAGAAAAAAAACAACCAAAACATTGATTGAGCTTGGGGAATTTGAGTAATGAGAGTTCAGGATGCAAACAAATCTACACACTAATTCCACTTTCATAGGCTGTTGGTTTATGACATATCTTACAGCATAGTTGATTTGTTCAAATCTACCCATCAAAATTGTGCTGACTCCCGAGAGCAGTGGGAATAAAAAAAAAAAAAAAAAAAAGAAACTATATGGAAAAAAATAAGTGTAGATGGTTCTAATTTTTTCATTCTGTTCTACTGGGACCTAAAAAGTGAAGTATTTTTAAAAGAATTATGGTTAGAAAAAAATAATCTCAGTTTCAGAGTGTTGGAATCACTGACCCCTGTTCTGGCCATTGAAATAGATGACCTATGTGCTGAACTGACAGTGGCATTTTTGGCCTGAAAAATAATTCAATGTAATTGTCAGGTTTTTATGACTCATTTTGTTTAATTAGAGTCATAAGTGAAATATTACTTCAAGTCAAGCCCTTCGAGCTAGATCTTCAAATGGTATAAATTAGAATAGTTTCACCGACTTTTGTGGACCGGTGCCAGTATATCATCATGCAGCTCCAAAAAGCTGGTGCTATTGTGACCTTGTGATATTACAATGCAGTACCGCACAAACTTTGAGGGACCTTTAAGTGTTGATTGGAACACATGCTTCAAATGACAGTGGCAAGCAAATTTTGTTAGGAGAAACTGAGTAAAGATATTATAAAATTTTCTGAAAATTAGCAGTTTATTTAGATAGGGGTTTTTTTCAACATTTTTTTTCCAAGGAAGAATAAAGCTTGTTTTCCACTCATTTGCCTGGTGCTGAAATCACTTAAATCCAAGTCATTTGAGACTTTTTGAAAGTCTGGAGACCGGTGACCGAAAAAGGCCGTTGCTTGTAGTGAAACCATGTTATTACGACTGGAGACCCCTGGGCCAGGATTTGATTTTTCATGAGAATTTCAGGAGAAAGCAGTCTTCACTGCTATGTTTCACTAAAAGCAAGGAGAAAACCCTGAGAAAAATCACTGCGGACTCCAGGAATGTCAAAAAGCCTTTGGGACTTGCCCATGAGTGGGAAAAGAGCTGTTATCTGGTCTTTCTGACATTGTATTTTGGACACCAATAGATAGAAATCCCTGTGCCGATTAAATTCTTTATCCTATGATTGATTCCATTGTCGAAGACAATAGTCTGTTATAGAATCGGTGTTCTTAGAAGAAAACTTAAGCAATAAAGTCAATATTTCTATAAACCGAATGTTAGTGTGCTTCTCCTGGCTATGCTAAACAAGTCGCCGGGCATTTGTTTCAGAAACACGAGGTACCCTTGTGGAAGACTGTTAGACGATCGGCAAGATCACCTTTAATTCTGAATATTCTTTCTTTAAGTTGCAAATAGTATTTGAGTACATAAAAACTGTTATTTTCTTTAAAGTGTATCAGCATTACAGTTACTGGGAATAACATTTCCTGCATTTTTTGGCTCCTGCAGTATTGCTTCATTTTTAATCTCTTCTGCGGATGTATTTTTAAAATACCTTATTGAAAGCTGAAAGTTTGGTTTCTTTTAAAATTTCACCTACTTATTAGTTATCATCCATAATTCATTCAAATAACAAAATAGCACTATAATTTTTGCATCTTTATTCATAATGTGAAACTGATACCTTCAGAAATTCGGTGACTCTTTCTGCACAGATACACTCTTAAGGTGCCCTGCAGCTCTTGTCAGGGCACTTAAAGTGGGCTCCATGAGGCAGAATATGTTTTAAGAAACAATTGCCTTTTGAAAATAAATTAATTGAACAGGTCTAATTGATTTCTTGAAAGGACTAATTTATTGGAAAGCACAGTCTTAATATATTAAGGAATGTACACATTCAACTGACATGGCATACAGGTTGAGAAAGATGCGTAAATGGACTCAGCATATTTTCTTCCAGTAAGTAAGGATTCAGTTGACAGATCTAACTACGAGATGGTTCTCAGAAACTCTGGTGTTTCTGTGTGTGCAGGTACAATGATATAGATCTCCATTACATATTAAAGCTCTAACTGAAATTCATGGATTATCTCAGCCATGGAGTTAAAGTATGCAAGACAGTAAATTTGGTAGTAGTACCTTGCCGCTAACAATTTGGATTTTAAAATGCTTTGCAAAAAAACCCCTACCATTTTTTCTGCTTTTCAGTTAGAAAGCCTAAGGAGGAATGGTGGTTCGACTGTCATATCCATTAGGACCAGAATTATCTTCAACAGGGCAACTGATAGTAAAATAAAGTGATCTTTATCGAAGTAGTGCATAGAAAATAATAATATTTGATTAAGGAATTTTCTGAAATGTTTCAGTCACTTTTGGGCACAAAATTAATAAAGAGAACAGACACATCTTCATCTTCCTTGTATTTTTGCGAAACCCATTCTAGAAAGAATCAGAAGTTCTCCAGCTACATATAAAATTTTTTTATATAAATAAAAGCATAGACGTGCTAGGGAATGTGATGTTTTTAAGCCTACATATTTACACACAAACAGAGGGGGTGAGAGTGGGTGTTTATTAACACGGTGAGATTGCAGAAGTGTTTGGTAATTTGAGACATCTCATTTCACTATGGCTAGACAGGGTAGTAAACAAGCACATCGCTTTTAACAGTAAGGCATCACTTCAACACTTTTCATTCCTCAAATAATTAGTCCCTTCTAGTCCACAGGAATATGAGTTGATGACCAACTTCAACATTTTCCTGCTCAGTGCAACTCTGTGAATTTATTCTGTCTTCAGCCCGTAACACTTAAAAATTCTTTTAACTTTGAAAATTTTGATTTCCCCACCACCACCACCATTCAATGCCACAAGCAACCCGATCTACTGAACTTGTTTAGCTGTTTAGCCCTTTTACTGCTTGTTGAAAGCGCTGACAGATGACTGACTTCTTTAATAGAGATGGAGTCAGATCCAGATGTAACTAATCCTCAGCTTTTTTTCCATCCGAAGCAGAGGGAGTAATGACCAGATGAGAACTGTTTCCAATAAAGTCTAAAAAAGGCTTGGGTTGTTTGGAGCCTTCCTTGTAAGGAAGGGTGTTGCAAGCATTTATTTGACTGAGAAATAGACCCTTGGCAGTGCAAGATTTGGATGCAAGTCTGCAGCTTTGGGGAGTGCCTGAAATTCCGCTGAAGTTTCAGGGTCAGGAAATACTACGGAAAAAAGGCAAAGGATGGAGAGAGAAAAGCCCTGCGAAGTTTAGCTCCATGTGATATGTGAAGTATGGAATTATGGCGTGATAGACAGATGTTAATTTAAATAATTGACTCGGCCTCGAGGGAAGCAAACAGGGGAGAAAACATATAATGTACATTTCAACACGTTATGAATCATGGACCGGACATGTTTGAGCCAGTTCGGTCTTGAGCAGATAACTCTCCATCGTCCAAGTGCTGTGCAAGCCTTTTCACGTAATCTTGAGTGTAGCATAGCTCCGTCAGGGCAGTCGTCACAAGAGGGCTCTTTCGCCTTCCTTCTTAATGCAGTGTCAGCCCGGTATTGCCGTGCCAGGCTATCCGACTCATTTTGACATAGCTTTCATTACTGCATCCATCTCTGAAGTGCGCAAATGTGCCCTTTCTTACGGGGCTGTCGGCTTTCTTGGGTTAGTAGAGGGAAAAATAATGAAGGATATTTGAAAATAATACCCCAGTTGGCTATCGTTATTATTCACCAGTAGTATAATCTGTTTAAAATGTGCGCTGTACAGCAGAGAGCAAAGCTGTATCCCTACTTATTGTTACAACAAAACCAATCTTAATAAACGGGAAAGATCCAGTGTTTACTTAAAAAATTAAACAGAGAGAGGTTATTATCGTATTGACTGCTACACTCTGGATCAAGTGGGGCTCTCTGCACTGGGGCATCACCGGGGGAATTGTACCCTTGCAGTGGGGAAAATTAGTGCCCTGTGCTGGGAAAATGGGAGGGCAGGACGGGCATGCTGAGAGAGAGGGAAACAGCGAGCATGGAGGGCAGCAGGGAAACTCCTGTGCAGGGACAAGTGAGTGTCAGGCGGCAAGGCTCTGACTGAGAGGGGTCAGAGAGAGTTGCACGCTCCAGGGGACCTGTGCAGACACCGCTCAGTTTGGAAGTTACTCACAGTTGTTGCACTTAATAACAGAGACTAGAATTGTCCCAGGGCACAACAGACAGGGAGCAGATTTGGATCACATCCAGCTGAAAAATACATTTGAAGAGCTTAAAACTTTTCTGGTGAAAGGAATGTGAAGTTTAGGAAAGACTGGCAGCTGTGGTTCTCCAGCTCAAGGGGTCCTAGCTCAGCTTACCCAAGGTGTAGGTCAGTTGTCAAGAAAATACCAAGGCACGCCGGGCAGAGAAGTTTCTGATGGAGCTCTCACCCTGGGCTTGCTGGGGGTTTTGCGGAAGTGGAATGACTTCCAGGAATGATTTTGATAAATATGAGGGAAACTCCCTCCTTGTTCAAGAATTCCAATGGGCTGTGACAGTCAACATTTTAAGCAGGAAATAGCTGACATTCTGAGGCAATTGGCTGCTTGTGTTTCTGTCTCTCTGTTTTGGATTTTTAAAGGTTCGTTCTTGAAGTTGAGATTTGGTCTGCGAAAAATCTAAATCCTGACAATTTTTCCTCAGGAATCCACCTCCATCTTTTTGTGGCTTTTGAGCTTACAATCACATTTGGGATTATTATATTCAACAGCCAAAAATAATATGTTTACCTATGATATCCCATAGATTCTGTTATATTATCTACATTTTCCTAAATGACTTTCTTGTACTTTTATGTATGTGTGTGTCTGTTTATAAATACACACGTCATAACAACTGTTCCACACTGCACCAAAGCTATATTTAGCTTAGGATCTTATTCCTCATAGTAGCCAATGCTTAAGAGACAGCACGTAGGGAACAGTGAACTTTCACAGCTAGGTAGTGGTCATGGAAACAAATCCCAACCCTTTATCCCTATATTCTGGGAGATGACTGTTCGTTACATCTCCTTTTTTTATACGCCTTCCTCAGATGGGATGCTGAAATATGTTCATGTTTGTCAGGAAAGAAGTTTACTATGTGCAAAAGGTGGCAAAACTGGGATGAGCTATTCAGTGACCGGCTTTCAGAGCAAACTCAGCCATACATTGAAGAACAAACAAATCCTTTAATTATCATTAAAACTTTAAATGTCAAAGTTACCGCGGATAACCGAAGGTCTAAAGATGAGCATGTAACGTTACTGAAAATTTTTCCCTAATCTGCTGACCACAAACATGAACTTGTTCATAAGAAGCTACATTTATCTTTTTGCTCTTCATCATCTTGCTAAATACAGAGTGGGATGAGAACAAACTCATTGCCTCCACACCAAGGTCATTAGTGGAACTTTTCCATTATGCTGACACTTTACTTAGTATAAACTGAGAATGTCTTTTTAAAAGGTTTATTTTTCCCCATTGTTCCAAGAGCCATAAAGAAAAATAGGGTTTTGAGATATTCCTTTTTTTACTTCCAAAATTGCTGTTGTCATATTAGTATTAATGAAATAATAATGCCGGAGTCTAACATTTATTTTTATTGGACTTGCACATTTGTGTTAAAAGATTACATTGACTTCTGATATACAGTATAATGATGATGGCCCCGGGAAATTTATTGTTGCTAGACAAAACAGGTGTGAAATGAGCTACTTTGGGCCACTGATTGCAAAAGCATACAGGTACAGTAAAATGAAATTACTCCCTGGAAGCTGTTTTAGGAATAAAATTAAACACTTCTCCATGTATTCCTCTCTTGAATTATGCTTCCCTAAAACATACAAAAAACCCCTCCCTGAATAATTGCATTTATATTGAACTTCTATGTAAAATTGTTTCTTAAACAACAAAAAAACCCTTAGCTTCTAGATGTGCATTTTCTTCTAGATGTGTGTTTTCTTCTTTCTCTGAAAAGCGAATAATCGACACACTGATCCTGGCAGAATAGGAGATGACAAAAGGGACTGATGGGAAAGTGCATGTAAGAGCAAAAATGCAGAGCAGATCACTTAGGCTGCAAAGCTAATACCTAATTATGTGTTTAAAAACTGCCATTTGCCAAAATGAGCTTAGCCTTTCATCGCTTCTGTTGATCTGTTAAAGTATGTCAGTGGTTTGCCTCTTGCCTCAGCCTTCCAGTGATATTATTCCGTTAGCAGAACAAATACAGCCTGTAGTTATATTCCACCCCTACAGAAAACTATTTGGAATTCTGATTATATAACCTGATGGACAGTAGAACATATGCCATGTTCATGCTTCTTTTGTTTCTAAAAGAGGTAGGAATATGAGGAGGAAATCCACCACTTTTCTGGCAAAGCTCTTCAGAACGGAATATCTCTTTCTATTGTCTCTATATAAATTATAAAGCTTCTCCATTCAAAATACTGTTATTTTAAAGAATTTCTGGTATCTTGAAAATATTTTTTTGGAACTGAATGAAGAATTTCTGGCATCTTGGAGATAATTATTTGAATTTTTTTGCATATTTAACAAATTTTGAGTTCAGCTTGTCCAAAAGCCTCTTTCATTTAAAGCCGATAGTTTTTGAACAAAACTTCTTTCCCACCCAATATTTCTAATTTGTCGATTGAAATATTTTCAAGAAACGGTTGTATTTGGTGAAGGCTATGTCTTTGTTTCGATATGAAAGAGGCAGTGATAGAATTGAGAACAGCAAATACCCAGGCTGTGGCTGGAACGTCTTAGCAAACACAGATCACTTTTCTAATCAGACGGAACCTTGAATTTGACATGCGGTTCCCGGGTGCGAAGTTATAGATTCAATCTCACATAGGTCATACACGCAGTACAGAACTCTCTGGTATAGAAGTGTGGGTTGCCATGATTTCTGATTGATATAGTCCTGAGAACAAACCCCGGAATAAACACAGTGATTTCCTTCTTAAAGCGTGATTTCTCTAAAACAGATTGTTTCATTAGAGGAAACAGAGGAGGGAGTAGATTATTACTTCAGTAGTTTAGCACCTCTCACAAGTACCGGTTTTACTGCCTGAAGGTAAACTCTGACGGGTGAACGTGGGTCAGATTTTGTAACCTTCCATCTCAAATATTTTAACCCATAAATAAGCTCTTTTTGCTCCTTGCCTTGTGGAACAATGCTTCCGAATGAAAGGGGAACGACGGGCAGAACCTGGGTTGACTTGTATTTAACAGCCAGGCTTTCACTGGTTTGGCCAGGTTTTTCAGTACCATGGGTGTTCTTCCTTCTGTTTTGGCCTGCTGATGATTGGATTTTGGCCTTTCATGAGCACCGTTTTTTAATTAGTTTTTCCGTTTTCTCGTTTCAAGGAAAGTTCAATGATCACTTTCCCAAAATGCAAAGTGGAGCTTTGCAAAGTGAACAGCAGTAAAATCCATAAGCCTACACATCAGCGTCAAAGTTGCATCGTTTTTTCTCTGTCTATTTTTTCAAGTTTCTGAAGAAATCAGTGAGCATCACGGCTCACGGCTGTGGGCATCGTCTCCCTCCTTTCCTTGTGCCGGCAGTTCCGGCGGAGTGCGGGAGCTGGGAGGTAGAACTGCCATACTTGTTAACCTCTACTTACAAAATATTTTGCACATTGAGCAGACAAACTGGACAAAACAAAAATCGAGTTAACCATTTCTGTAGGCACTCCGACGTCGACAGAGTGGCATAGCTTTACTAACACAAGGACAGTAAAACAATTTTGTCCTGGCCTCTCGGGAACACTAATAGTCTTTCCTATTTGATGCGGTACGTTTCTAGTGAGCTGCCATGTCAGCTTGCTGATGAGTCCTGCCTTCAGACGTCCTTCGAACGCCTTTTGCTGGTTCAGTCCCGTAACTAAAATAACGAGATTGAAAAGGCAACTCACTTTATGTCTTGTCTGGACTGAAAGCTCACCTTGTGTACTTTATAGACAAGTTAATCAAAGAAAGCGTAATATGCTTACTCATCGGTGTTAAGACTAGATCAAGGTGTGTACTGAATTGTCTCAACTAGTCAAAAACATGGTCTAGGAATGCCCAAACTCTCAGCCCTGGCAGACATGAAATGACAAGCATGCAGGAACCTTGCCCAGAGTATTGCGATCCTTCAGACTTGGGAAATCGATTCTTATGTCAGTGCCATGTTTTTCTGCTCCTTCAAGGCACCTTTAATGTCTGAACTACAGGAGTCTTCCAAAAATAACTGGGGCAGCTGGCATGTTTTTCACGTTACGTGACTATCCAAGCGATACAAGCGGGGGAATGTTTGCTTGCCTTCCAGGCTTTTTGGGTTCTGTAAGAACCCTTCTCTCCTCGTGTTCTCTCTACACAACATACATATAAGCATGTATAAAAATACAGTTCGATGAACAGGTTTCTTAAGAGAATATGCTTCACTGATTTGTAAATTATTTTTAATAATTTACTGCAAATTAATATAAATTAAATTTAATATGATAAAAATTAGAATTTTAAAATAAATTTAAATAATTTTACTTGAAAATTCTTTTTAATAATTTACTGCTCTGAAATTCTGTTCATTTTGTTGCTGTAATGTTAAGTAGAAACACTTTGCCTTTATGCCCCAGCTTGTTTTTTGTGTATATTTGCCTTGTCTATACTCCTTCTACCTACAATAGTTATTCAGATTTCCATTGATTTTTACGTAATTTCTTCTTATGTCTTGCATGATAACAAGAAAATTTAATTCCAGAAATATATAGGAATTAATCAAAGGTGAGTATAGCATATATTTCACATAATACAAAACCCACACAAAGATTGAAAAACGTTTTTTCTTACAACCTTAGTTATATTAATTTAAGAAGAGTTTTTTCTCTCTGATCTATCCTCAGAGTATTTCTACATGCTCTAAGTTAATCACTCTGAAGTCATCATCTCCTCTTTGCCTTCTCTATACCGTGCAAGAGCAGATAGGCTGGGGCAGTTGAAGCCGGGTCAGTTGAAGTCGTTCCTGATTTGTTTTAAAGGCCATGTAAATGGGTCGATGCAATTCAGAGTTGAGCAGGGTCTGCTGAGGATTGTATTTCTTAGTAGGAGCACTTGCAATAGGACTTTTATATGACACTGAACTTGCCATGACACATTCCACCACGCGCTGTATTTTAGCAGTGGAGCTATTTAGAAATGTGAATTTGAAAAGTTCAGTCCTTAGAGCAGAAAACGTCTACTTTTAATTTATAAGACCGTGGAGTTTGTTCCCCTAGAGGTAAAGAAAGAATCATGGAACCACAGAGCTGTCATGGAGCCCCTGGTCCATGTTGTATGTTGAGTCACATGATTCCTTCCACCCGATCTGTGACTCCAGCCAAACCAGCACCCATGATGGCATTACGGAACACACCTACGTTTCAGTAAAAGTCCGTGAAACAAATGGACAGACGAAACCAACAAACACCGCCACTGTCCGTGGCACAGATTAAACCAGAAAAGAAACAGAATGATAGAAAGTTTTAAGGGAAACAGTTTTGAACAAGGAAATTTACTTCTTCAAGGATATATTTTATATATGTAATCCATATGGCTTAGAAGTCGTTATTTGCTGATGTGTTTCTGAGATATTTTCTCTCCTCAATATTCCTGTCAAAAATTTATTTCCAGGTGAGATGGTTAACCGTGGACAGCTGCCAGACACATGCCCAGCCACTCCCTCACCCCTCCTCCTCGTCCACAGGACAGGGGCAGAAAGTAAGATGAAAATCTGCTTTTAACCCTTTCTCTCCTGGAGCGGGAGAGAGGTTGACTAGAGACAGGAAAGAACACGTCCCCGTGATTGGCGTACCTCGGCCAACCGGTGACGGTCCCTCGCCGCTGGGCACCGCTCCGCCCTTTCTGAGCTGTGCTTTCCCCGCAGTGCCTGCCCGTGGCTGCGGGGCTGGGCTGTGCCCTGCCGTGGGGCTGCTGGAGCCGGCTGGAACTGGCAGCATTTGATGCCGGGCAGGCCCTGCCGCCCCGCTAGAGACCACAGAGAACCAGAGCCCTGCCAGCACCGGAGTAGCTGCACCTGGTACAACAACAACAACAAAAAGTAGACGAACTCATTAATAACCGCGCAGACAGTTAAAAATACAACTGTAAAGTGTTGCGGACCTTCCCTTTTGTTCTCTGTTTGAGCTCTTAATCATTCTGTACATTTACAAAGCGTCCATAAATATTAATTGGAATTTAAACATAGCCATTCACTGGTGATCGATCAAAAGCAGAAGATCAGAGGTGAGAAAAAGTAGCTATATTGAAGTGTGTATTTAATTTCTGATAGGACTGGTGAAGCATTTCTCAGCAGAGGTTTTCATCGGATAACGCCCATCTAACGCCCTCACAGCCACTGTTACTGAAGTTTTTTGACAATATTGTATTTAGTATGAATTTGAAATCCTGTATTGTGGTACTGTAATTTTACTTTTCATTCCTGAAACAATAGTTTCTGATTTATGAGATCTTTTGACTTCTGCTTTTGACTTTGGACTAAAAAAAATATGAGAAGAGAAATTCTGAGTTTCATTTGTCTTCTAGCTTTTGCCATCACTTTCTGGGAAATCAGAACAGCAGCTCCAGGTTCGTGAAGGTCTTAGAGATCCTGACCTCATTGCAATCAAATGATGCAGCTTAGAAGTCAATCTTTCTGACCTCTTGCAAGGTTATTAATAGAAGAAAATTGTGTCAATAAATTTAATAGATACCAACACGTAACCCTTTGTCGTTAACCCTCATAATCTGTGTAAAATGAAGTACTCTGACTCTTTGAAATCTTTCATTTTTTTTCTGAGTTAGCTTCTGTATCCCGTGGGCAAAACCAACAGATTGGACCCGACTGTAGACTAATATTTGCATTTTATCCAGAAGAGTTCCTCAGAGCACAGCTTTGATCTGTGGGTTGCTTGTACTCACAACAACATACATGCTAGGTTAATTTATTTACCTCATGATGGTAGAATATGAAAATGCCGATTTGCTCCTCTGTGTTTTGTTCAGGTATTACAATTGGCAGGGCACTTACCTTACAGAATTCCCAGTTTTTAAATGACATTCCTTTCCCCACTGTGTTCAGTTAGATACCTAATATTAGGCATCTAATTAAATCACTAGATATATTAAAAATAAAAAAATTATGATTGATACGTGCTGATTTAAACAGGTAACTACTTTACACAAATATTGTCTATATCATTTTAATGCTCATTTTTCTTAGTTACCACATTACCTCTTGTGAAGAAAGTGTGATTTAAACACATTTTTTCTCATCTTTAACTTTACATTTGTGAGCATCACTTATAGTAAAACTTATGTAGAACTTTTGTCTAGAATTCTGTTCATAAATTTAGAGACAGACCTTGAGTATTTATCTCTGTAGAGAACAGACACACAACTGTCTTTGCAGTACTTACTGCAGTGCATATGGAAAACAGATGTCTAAATGTTAGAGACTACGATGTAAAGCAAATCACTGCATTCCAGTGCAGCATTATAAATCAAATACTGAAACTGGCAGGAAAAAAATGTAATAAAAGATCTTCCATGGTAGGGTGGTTTTTTTGTTATAAGAATCTGTTTTTATGTATGGTGTCATATTGGCCTAGCAGGAAATCCTGGTAACATCAGAAAAACTAGAAAAAACATCACATTTTTTCAACTAACCAGGATAAAACTGAGGTCACAAGATCACTGTGCACTTCAAAGGGGCCAGGAACTGGTGTTACATATGTAGTTTTTAGAAGTGGGAATGCACATCAGCTCCCAGTTGCTTCATTTTGGGAAGACTGTTTTTGTGCTTTGTTACCGTTATTGATTTCTCCCACTACCGTAGTCTAATGAGTTTACACATGTTGACCCTTTATTCCACTGTATGCCTGCACCTCTGAGATGCAATAATCCTTGTAAACCTAATTCAGGTGTGAAAAATTCAACTGCTGGCCACTCCTTGTAGGATAAATCTTTGTGGATAGTACAAACTAGAAGAAGAATTGAGAGCAAAAGGCACGGTGCAAAGAGAAGAGAGCGTGGACCAAAGATCTGGGAGGGCTGCCAGAACTTGCGACAGCTGCTATACAACAAAGGTCCACTGCAGCATTGTGGTCTGCATATACTGAAGGCACGGCCACAATGCCATGAAACTAATCCTGTAACTCAATCTGCAGTTAATCCATGTAACTCATTTGCATTCACTGGCTGCATTTTTACTGTCAAATTAAACATATGTGGAGTGTTTTGTGACGTTAAGGCCCATGCCCGTATTATAAGAACTTTAACTTCCAAAGCAGGATGGCTGTATGCAAGATATCCATTGGGAAAACTTCCTATCTGCCAAACGATAGCCCAGATTTGTCTGGGAGAACGCTAGCTGGCACAACATAATTCAAGGGATTGTGCTCACAGTAATTATAACCAGCGTTAATACATAATTAGCAGCCTGTCTGGATGGTTTTATTTGTAGAGATTCAGTAAGTTTAAATGATGTTTGAAGCAGTAGACTTTAGAAACTTGTGCAATAAGAAAGATGTACTTTACATTAGACAGAGCCTCTGTCCTGAAAGGGACTTGGGTTCCTAGGTACCACTTTTAAGTGTAATTCCTCACCGGCTCAGCCCAGCTGGAATTTAGCAATGGAACGCAGAATTTGTAACCCACCCAGTCACCTATGTACCCTGATTCCAGCCACTGAATTGGTCAGTGATGGTACCAAATTGCTCCATACAAAACCATACAAAATTCTTGTTTTAACGTCCCATTCTTACTGTAAGAAAGATCGAACCTTGAGACTCCCAGGGGAATATTTTGGCAGCTACATCATACTATCATTTTAATCCCCTTTGTAGGTTAAGTAATACGTGATTGTTCCATACAAAATTGAACGGCTTCAGTAACAAGAGAGTTTGTAAAAGCCCTGTAGCTCTCACATATTTGTGACCAATGAAAATTCAAGAAGGCAGGAGAAGGATTCTAGAGCATCCGTACCACGTGTCATTTGGGTGTGCTCAGCACTGGGTCGTTGGGTGTCAAATGGGACTGAAGAAAGAGCATCCCAGTTGCTCTCTTCAGGCTGATTGTTTTCTTAAGTTGGAGTAGGTGTAATTTTAACACGTAACTGAAATAAATGTTTAAGATTGCATCTTCTGCATGTATGAAGGTGGAGAAGTTGACAGAGGTTGCCTTGAACTTTATTAATAGACTTATTTAAAATTTAGCAATTTCTAATCCTGAAGAGCTTTCATGCTGAACTACACTAGAAATTAACATAAAGAATACTCTAACCAAAGCTGTAGAAATATTTTAAAATGCCCTTTAATACGAACTTTGCAAGGTTACATCACAGCTGTTTTATTGACACATGCATTTTATATGTCTGTGAGACCCATTTTTATAAAATGGATTGCAAATTTCTTTTAGGTACTAGTATATCAGTGACTTTATTAATACAAAATGTAAAGAAAACAGATGTTAGAATTATTGTAAGAAGAACAGAACCTTAGCACTTAGATAATGACCACCAAGCTTTGGGTGCTTACGGAAAAGTTGAATTGAAGCTGAAGATCAGATACTGATGATATAATTTTATTTATTGCATCCATTTTTCTGTGAAGTGACAATTTTTCTGTCTCATAAGTTGTCCTTGTAATCATTGCACACACAGCAGCATGTAAATATATTAAAAATGCTGCAAACAACATAAAAACAGTGAATTTATGTACGTTCATTCTGAGAAGGCCATATTGATAGCATATGAATTTAACACAAGGCTTAATTTAAAATGGTTTGACTGCCACTATAGTAGATGTTTGGCTGAGTATGCTGAGCTCTGTTGGAAATGCACGTACACAAATTTGATCTGCACACAGTTTATTGGTCTCAGAGAGAAGGATGTTTTTTTTCTCAGAAGGTTTTGGAAACAGACATCAATTAGCATGACAGCAACTTCATTAATCCTCTGGCATCTATCTCGAAACACGTGTTTTGTTAGTTTTTAAACAGACTCAAAAGTGTTTCTTCGTTGATCAAAATACGTATTTAAGTGATCGTTTTTCTCTTTTCCCCTAGTTATGATAATGACCCATTCCGTAGCGTTCTACTGCAGTGTAATGTTTGATTATCAGTTTTCAAAGACCACAGCAGGTACTATTTTTGTCTTGTCTGTAGGCTGTTTCATGGCTCTGGAAGTCACTGCAACTTAGTAAAGGTTTTTCTCAGACACCACCTGCCAGATCAAAGGTACGATCTTTAATCCATACAAGGATTAAAGATCCGCAGATGGTTTCTCAATGTTTTTGAAGCCCCTATCATAAACTGAGCACCACATAGAAAATTCTTCTGGGATCAGAAGGCAATTTGCTCATTCAGCCATTGCAATGCTCTTTTGGAAATGGGTGATTGTGAATGAGCCTTCATCTCTAATGCTCTTGACCCTTTCTTAATCTCTGCTACTTTCTAGAGTGTGGGTGAATGGTAGCCGATATTAAAGTATTCTAAATATGGCATAAGTAATAGTAGGATTTTAAAATTTAGATTCAAGCCATGCCCATCCAGATTTCTAAGCATCTTTGACGTTAATCTCAAGAAGGAATACTAGTAAAAGCAACAGAAAGTGTTGGATTTTTTTTCTTTTCTACTGTTTTAATCAGGTTTTAATCGAATCCACCGTCCCAGTATTACCAGCTTAATACAGGCTGATAACTGCATCGGTGCGTCTTCACTAAATAAGTGCTGGGACACTGCAGAAGTGTAACAAAATATAAACATTATAGAATTCATCATAAGGCTTCCACACCAAGATTAAATGATTGAGCCAAGCATTGAATTTAGTTGCTAAAACAAGGGTTTGTAGAAGAAGTGACTGAGGAACAGCCAGCATCGAAGCAAAAACACTGAGACATATTTTTGAGAGAGCAGGAATGCAATAAGGTATTTCGTTCATTCTTCCGCCATGTTTTTTGCCTCGTTTTAGTGAACTGTTTGCCAATATGAGCTCTAACAGTAAATCGTGTTGGGAAGATTTGTACCACAGAGCACGATCCGTCTGATTTTCATCATGGGCCCAGTACTGTTTAATAGCGCTCCCTTACACACGGCATAGACGAACATTTCAGAGTGTAGATGCTTCCACTCTCTTTAAACAGACCCATTACTGTACTAGAAAAGCCTAGCTTAGGTGTGCTGTGCTTGTTAATGGCTGTCGCTCGAGAAACACAGGAACAGAGCACAACCTGTCATCTGCGGACCAGGTCTGATACGCTGGTTTTGGTAATGTGGTGACAGTTGTCCTTGTCTGTAATGTCATCTGTGACTCACAGCACCGAACGTGTTGGCTCAAGATGCTTAATCTTGATTTCATGGTAGGAGTGTGCATCAACGTGAGCCAGACTTTGACAAGGAGAAGCAATTATTTTTGCAAATAAAGCTTGTGCCCTGAGGCTTCTAGAAGATTGGTACTGCTATTTTTTGTGGAGTACTGTGGGGTTTTGTATTTTGTCACACATGCTTATTCTAAATAAAGCAAATTAATGACGTTGTTTTAATGCTATTTCGGACCTTATGCAATTTTCCCAGCGGTTCTTTTGCTTCTGTCGTTTTATCATTTTGTTCGAAATATGTGGAAATTTCTTCTAGAATTTTTGTTTAGTGTTAGTGTAGGTGCAACTATAAATTTGAAAAAAAATTTCAAAAGGTTATTAATGCAAATTAAAGCTTTAAGAGAAAACAATATTATGTGCCACACACAGGGAAGTTGCAATTACAATAAAGTCTATAGATGATTAGATTCTGTCATCCCAATGTAAATAGGTTTATATCATCTAGATGATTGTTGATGATCTAGATGATAGTTGTAAACTTCTGTTCTAAGGCCCACTGAGGTTATTAACGAAGTGTGGGATTTGTCTCACCTCAAAGTTAGGCATCTTGCCATAGTTCATTATCGACTTTTTCAGGATATAGTGGAAAAAGCTTTACTCTAGAGAGGATTTTGTCTGCAGGTATTAAATAAGACTTCAGAAGATATCTTTCTACCTCCCTCTCTCCCTTCCTCCCTCCCTTCCAGTCTCTCTCTCTCTTCTCTTCCCATCCTCCCTCTTCCTCTCCCTCACTCTCATGCTCTCTCCATTCGTCTCCCCCTTCTCTTTCCTTTCCTACTTCCTCTCCCATTTCCCCTCATCTCTTCCTCCTCTTTCCCTGTGCCTCTTCTCCCTCTCCTAGTCCCCCTCCCTCTCTCCTCATTCTCCCCTTCCCCTCTTCCCTTGACTCTCTCCCACCTCTCTCCCCACTCTCTCTCCTCCTCCCTCTCTCTGTGATCTCAAAACAATGCAGATGATTCTCTTACAAAGACGCTTAAGTTTAAAACATCCAAACTCAATGAATCCTCTACTGATCAGAACAATTAAGGTTATTCCTTTATTATCAAACAGTAAGGGCGGAGAAGAGAAGATACACAGTGTGACAGAGTTGGTGCTGAGGGTCAAGTATGGATGGTTTATAAAAGTTTTGAGAGTTTTGACCAGCTTCAGACCAGCTCCAGTTTGGTCACAGGGTCTGAAGTTCCCTTACTAGCTGGAGCACGTGGTTGGGCTCTTGTGTTACTCCTGCTGGTTTAGTTTCATCCAAGGAATTCAGATGGCATGCTGTGAAACTGCTCCATGATGGAAACAAAGTGCAGCAAGAGAGGACTCATCGGGACATTAGCTTCAGAAAAGCACTTCTGATCCAAACTAAAACTTTATGGGCGACGCATGTTTGCAAGTGTGACAAAATAAATTCAGGAAATCACAATTCAGTAACTTATAAATTAGACTAAGAGCTGTACGTGCTGATTACAGAACGTACTATTTATCGATGTAATGTCTTTGCCAAAGACATAAAACTATATGAAGAAGTAAGACCTTTGCCAGGATTTTGGTTGCAACAAAGCAGTTCTACTCCATTTTTAGTTAACAGGAATAGAACCAAGGTCTGACAGATTAATGCCCCAGTTCTGTAACAAGATTCGGTATGCTTAAATATCTTGGAAGCCTCTATGTAGTGCCCTTTGCAAGATGAGGATGTGTGGGGAGACATTAAATGATACTGATTATCAGTTAGAGGTTTCCTTCTTTTCCAGTAAGAACACCAGTACAGGTATGACTTGTATTTTGACTGAAGTAGCAACTTGATCATAAATAGCGTTTACTGAAAGAACAAAAGCAGACAAATTATCAGGCAAAATTATTCATCTAGTAATGATTCATAATACAGTCTTCCTCTAGAGATTTATGGATGCAGATATGTTGAAATAAGTTTTTAAAAGGAAAAAAAAGGGTTCTTAGCCCTGCAAGTCACAACACGAGACCTTGCAAGCATTAAGGTTAAAGCAGTTCATGAGTTGATCCTTTTTCTGTTTGAGGCATTAGCTTGCTTCATCAATATAAAATGCATGCTAAATTGGGGAAAGCAAAGCTGGTGATGATTCATAAGACAGTAAATTAGTCATAAAGGCTCTGATTCAGATGAAATATGACTGCCTGCAGGTTGAGACTTACCAAGCTCTTCATATTTTGCTTTTCCTAATGAAGGTCAAGAAGGAATTTGATAATTTTCTTAATATGGGGGTAACTTCAGTTGGAAGAGACTGCTGGAGGTCATCTAGTCCAAACTCCGGCTCAAAAAAAAAGCCCATGTAAAGCTGTTTTGCCTTGCTCAGAGTCGTGTCTGGCTGAGTTTTGAAAACAGGCAGCAGTGGAGGTTCCATAACATCTATGAGCTTAATCCCTGTCTCGGTGAAAATATATTTCCTTATACCAGGTCAGAATTCCTTGCTGCAAATGACGTTTGTTGCCTCTTACTTTCTCTGAGCACCTCTGAATACAGTCTAGCTGTCGTCTTTCAACTTCAGCTTAGGCTATTTAAAACAGCTTTTCCCTCTCTTCTTAAGACTGAGCAAATCCAATTCTTTCAGTCTCTCCTCATACGTTGTGTGCCACAGGTTCTGACCATCTTGTCGAATTTCCTCCAGTTTTCAGGGACTTTCTTGTGCTCGAGGGCCCCAAACTGGACATCGCATTCAGATGAGACTTGGTGCTGAATAAAGGGGATTAACCAGTCCCCTTCATCTGATGGTGATGCTCTCATGGATGTGCATAGCCTCCATTGCAAAAATGGCGCCTGGCTTATTTCTGTCCATGAGGATTGTCCATCAGGACAACCAAGTCCTTTTCTGCAAAATTCCTTTCTAGCCGTTCAATCCTTTACTGTTGCCTGGGGTGTTTCTGCTGTAGGTTCAAGTCTTTGTATACACCTTTATTGAAATTCATTAATTACCTTTTGGCTCAGCGCTAAAAGCCCGTTCCCTGAACGGCAGCCTTGCATGCCAGGATTTCATAAGAAACCACATGGTCAGTGAGAGAATTACTAATTAAAATGCTTTGTAAACAGGACATAGAGCAGATCATCATTAACTGTGCTCCTTCTTGGTCTTAAATTCCATCAGCCTAGGAGAAATTTAATAGAGATATTCTTGTTGATTTTAGTCAGTTTTTAATTAATCCTAATGCACAGGTGGTCTTGAATGTTCTTTCGAAGATGTAGTAATTAGTATAGAAGATGTAGTAGTCAGTAATTATGTATAAAGTGTAACTCCAGGAGAGGTTCTCTATTGATGAACACCGATAGTTTTAACGAAGTACTTGTAGTACTATCTGTGCCATGAGTAATGTCAAAGGTACCTCCCTGCAAGATGAGCAAAGATTTGTCAAATAATGGATAGAGCAGAAGTAAAAATGATTGTCTTATCTCCCTGAACAAAGCTTCTTTAAAAGCTAAATTCAGATAAACTCAATATTTTTCTTAGATGTGGAAACTTTAATTAAAGTTAATAAAGTTGCATGTAGCTCTCAGACACCGCTTTTCTGATGGAAAACCAGAGTGAAATTGTTGATAGGATTTTGATTTGTTTGCTGTTTCTCACCTTTCCTGCAATAGTTTGCAAAGCCAGATGAAGTGAGGAAAAAAATGGATCTAGGTTTCCTGCAGAAAGTATTTATGCCTTAAGCTAAATATTTTGGCTAAAAGCAAAATATTTTATTTCAAAATCATGAGATAGTGCCTCACAGACTTATGCTGCAAGTTTCATTTCAAGGCTTAGGTTTTTTGGTCACACTGCATCTTCTATACAGCGCCACACAGTCAGAGACTGTTGGTATGTTCCTTCCACACAACAAACCAGAAAGTCTTATCACCGTGTTATCTTAGAAATGCTAGTAAGAAAACAGTTAAACTTTAATGCTAAAAAAAATTTAAAAAACATTCTTGCAACAATGCATGACAGGTGGTATGTGAAACAACTGACAAGTATTAGTTAAACCGATAAGACATATAAGCTGCCTCTGGGCAGGGATAAGGAAAGATGTCATACATCAGAGGTGTAATTAAAAATAAAAAGGAAACCTGCCAAGAATCTGTGGGTAGGAAAATACCCACTCTTCCTCCAATTTGTAAGTTCCTTCACGGAAAAATGTTCAACATGTAAAGTTAAACATTTTGTCCTTTACACCTCTATTTCTTTAATAATTGGTTAAATGCTTGGCCCTATGGATTTAACTTAGGAGTTACTTAGGAGTCAGAAGTGACTACATTATCTGGAAGTCTCTCTGAATTATGAGGTTTGGATTCCTGCAGGTGAAATCTTCAAACACATTTCACACTGACATAAATTTCTGGTGACTGCTTTCTGAAACACAGGACTGGCTTCTCTGGAGAGCAGGGATCTCTCTTCACTTTTTTCTCACTCCAGAATGCAAGGGGGTATTTTTTAAATCTCAAAACTTTGTGGGTCAGGAAAGATGTTCCTCAATCTTCTAGTGGCATCTATGAATTTCACTAAGCTGCTGCCCAACTTTGGTGTGTGCAAATGCTGGTAATCACTTTTGAGATCTTTTTATTTGGACTAGCTCCGTTTGAACATCATCAGGAATTTAACAGCGGGTGTTTTGACAGAAGGGTCTGGTTGGTAGTGACTTGACACTTGACAGCGAAGGTAATTTGAAATGTTTGGTGTTAAACTTGGTTGATGCGGAAGAGATGGGTGGAAAGGATTAGAGAAAGAATTTCTGGGTGTGTACTTTTCTAAGAAACATTAAATCATTGTTCTAGGTCAAGTTTAGAAGACAAAAATAGGGCTATGGTCACAGAAAGTATGAGTGTGTCTTCCATTTATCCTAGCCTTAAAGCCAGATATTCCCAGATAGGTTTCTAGTTTTCATTTGTCTGCCTTTCCCTCCTCAAATTTGACTTCCCAGAATGATCTCGCTGTGGGTGGTCTCGCTAACTCAAAGCAATTATTAATGGGGAAAGGAAAAACATCCTATAGCCGTACAAATTACCCTGGTTTGTGCTAGTTCAGCTTTTATGTTAAATTATTAACTGTCTTACGCAGTTCTGGGCAAGCCCACAAAAATGTGTTTGCTGACCATTTTGTTGACCAAAAATATGCATTTAAAACTTTATGTGCTTTATTATGGACTTTTCAATGGAATATTATAATTGTGATTTCTTTTCCCCCTGTATTCTGGATAGAGGTTTCAGCTGCAGTGTTTGAAGTAGAGATATGTTTAAAGATTATTTAGTTCTTTTCCATTACCCTTAAAAGGAAATATATGGTAATGATTTAGCAGTGATTTTAAAAGGAATAGTCTGCAATTAGCTTCTCCAAATAATTATATATATTAAGTCACTGTGGGAGTCAGATCCCTAACTGATGTAAATTATCACTGAACTGTTGAATTGAGTGAAGTGCTGCGTATTTACACCATCTGACAATATGTCCTTCTACTTTCTGTAGACCCCAAATGATTCATAAATAGCCAAATTAAGCCACTCACTTTACAGAATACAGTCTTTATAATATTTTCGCCATGATCTTAAGTACCATCTTCATTCTGTTAAATATTTTCAATTTTCATTGTTTTGTTACTTTTTAAAATCTACAAAACTCTACCTCTAAAAAACATTTCAGAAGATATCCCCCCAAATGCAGCTAATTTTGTCAGCAGAACTAATGAGTAGATTTCCTCTTGTCTCATCATTTTGTATTAGGAGATTCCTACTTATAGGGAAATAGAAATAGCTATGACAATGCTTTTCTAATTAATGGCTAATTTACTATAATTACAGAATTATTTTTTAATTCTGATTCCAGACATTCTGAAATACTGATATGTATTTCAGGATTTTCTGTTCTTTTCATTTTGAAAAAATAGCCTTGCAGCAGTATCTGTTTTTCCCGTGTGAAAGCTTGTATACAGCCATAAACTGAAGGGGATTTGCAATAAGAAATAATCATATGTTGCTACTCATATCCATCACGTACCTAATTTTAATCAAGGCTAAGCTACTCCGTATATGACTGCTGTAAGTATCATTCAGACTATCTATCTGTGCAAGAACATACTAGACGTTATCACCAGCCTTGTAAAAGGGAAAAAAAAAAGGGGTAGATTTTGAGTGTGAACTTTGGTGAGCACTGCAAGTACAGGCTGTGAAAGGACTGGAGGAAAACTGGGCTAGCAGATATGTTACTGCCCAAATCAATTTGGTTAAAAAGCAAAATACTTGGGAGCGTTGTTAACAAAGGTTGAAATGTTTAACTTATGGAGGATTGTTTACCATCAATAAGACAAACCACCCCCAGCATATTGCAAGTTGTGCCCTAAAGAAACTTAGAACACGTTGAAAAAACATTTTCTGATCTTGCTTTCTATGTAAGGTTGTCAAGAAGCCAACCTGAAAGCATTTTACTTCCCACAGCAACTCTAATACCTTTCACTTGGTTTCAGGCTTGTTTGTATCGTGGGAGGCAGCAGCCATTGTGCCAAGGCAAGCTGCCGGAAGAGTTCAAATTGTGAGATTAATACTGCTAGATCCATCTGTAACCACTCTGCAGCCTTTATTGACTATGATTCTGTTAAGACTTGTTGAAGACAAGCTGATACCGTAATATTTGCATACATAAAGACAATTGTTTACATTAAATAAACTCTCTTTTGAGCTTATTTTGAAAATAAATAGATAATTTTACAAATTTACCCTTAAACTATGGCTGTACTTCTTTGTACCAACAGAATTATCAGAGCAAATAAGTATTTATTTCAGAAGTATCCTACCGGCCTTAGAAAATAGTAGTGTGTAGTTCTCTGGATGACAGAGATATCCAACAGCTATTATGACGTGCACAGAATGTTGTAGAAATATGACAAAAGACGTATGTCTTGTTCCAAATAACAGGAGACACAGGCCAAAATTTCCATGAAAGTTAAACAAAGTTCTTTTCTGAGAGCCAAAGTCTTTCACACTTGTAATTTTTTTCAATGCCATTGCACCTTGTTGGCATATGGAGTTGGTAGGGAAAATGTGGCAAGAAACCAAAAATATATATGTTTTATTTGTACTTTATCCAAGAGTTTATTTTTGGTTTACTTTGTCGTAGTTTTTGTAGAAAGTGCTCTGGGACAAATTCTGATTACTAAGTTGAATTATTACTCCAATCCTTTTAAGGTTGTCTAACAAAAATTTTGAAGGATTAAAAAAAAAGTCCTTATTTTAAGACTGCTTGAGAGATGTGTATATTTGCCCTGGTTTGAGTTAGGAAGAATTAATTCTGTTCAGCAATTTTACTTTTCAGTTCAGTCTTTTTTTAAGTGACTGCACCTTCTGAAGTTAACGGCATAGTTTTGCAGACAGCGTCTGCTGCTGGAAGCGATAACACTTGATGCTTATGGTTACTACTAAGGAATGGCTTGCTCCGGTAAAGATGGAGGTCACTGCTAACTCCGCGCACCACATGCACCACCATGTTTGGCGTGCAGTAAGTCGAAGGACACAGCTGTGGGGGGGACAGGACAGGTGACCCTAAACAAGGTATTCCATTCCTTATACGTCCTATTAGGTATAAAGCTGAGAGATGACAAGGGTCAAGCTCTCTTCTTCGATGGCTGGCATCCAAGGGGGTTCTGTCCTGCCTTCCATCCCAATCCAGGCATTCCTGAATCCACTGCCACTGGGTCCAGTTTGGAGCTTCCCCAGCATCTGCCCACAGCATCCCTGATGACGGTGACATAGCTGGTATCAGGAGGTTGGGTTCAGTATTGGTATTGTATACATTTGTATACATTTCATTTTGTTGTTATTATTCTTGTTAAAGCAGTTTTAATTTTCTTTTCCAAGCCACAGGTCTCTCTCTCCCTTACTCCTTTTCTCTTCCCCTTTGGGAAGGGAGAGGTGTTAATAGAGGGTATCGGTCATTTGTCTAGTGGCCAGCCCAGCTTTGACAATTTTTAAACATGTATGTTTAAAGATATTCATTTAAACGGTTTTGACGCTATTTCCGTAACTTTCAAAGTGGTTATCTTATTGGTGTGGGATTACAGCAGCCAGGTTCTTTCATGTGGTTCATTAATTTTTTTTTTTTTTTGTATTTCTTGTACTTAGATTTATAGGTACATAGAGCAGCAGCGAAGAAGAGGGCATTGCTAATGCACAAATGCTGAAGATGTATTTTAACTTTAAAAATTGCTCACTGCTATGTTACATTCCGGGGCGGGGGGGAGGGGGGAAGGAAGATTAAAGACCACACAGCTGTAAATTTATTTGATATTTCAGATTCAACAGTTTAAAATATTTATTTCCGGAACTGCGATACTTCAGGAAAGTTTATAATTAGGATCCAGATCTCTTTACAACTTTTGCAATAAAATCAATTATCAAACAGTGCATCTGACAATGAATGTTCAAGGAATTTATCTCTAGATGTTACAACCTTCTGTACATAAAAACTTATTCTAATTTTTCTCTTTGTTGTATATTACACTGCTGAACAACAGAAGTTATTTTAAATACCTGGGTTTAGTCCCGCACTTTCATGGCATAAAGGGTAAGGAAGTGTAATAACTGTGGTAATAAACACTGTACATCAATTTTGTGAAGTCAGTTGCTGTAGGTCCTAGTATGTTTTAGAAAAACTTTAGACAAAATATTTCCATCTTTCATTTGTGAAATGTGACAGCTGAAACACAAACAGAATGAGAAACTCCGTTGCCTAAATTAGAACCACCTACAACGTATTAATGAGAAATAAATAAGTAACCTTGTAAACAAAGTATCAAACAGTTCTTTATCAATTAGTTGTTTCAGCCTCTGGATTACTTTCCCAGTGTTTAGACTTTTCATCCAGTCATCTTATCACAAGAGAAACTATATTTAGTGGGCTACCATATCTATGTATTCATTTATTTTTCTTTATTTAGCACAGCTGTCTTGTGAAGATATGCGTGCTCAGCTCTGGCAGTCTAATGTCAACTATGGAAAATTGTGTGTGTCTCTTCTAGAATTCTTCTTGGATACTCCTATGACATCTGCATTGTAACACAAAATTGAGCACCACTGTTTGCAGAATTTATACCTTGATCAGTTTACTGTGTCATTTCCAAAGGAAGCTGTCTGGTTTAGTTTATCACCATGAGTCAGAATAAAAAAGAGGACTATTAATATCTCCACTTTGGATGCCTAAGTTCAGCTTTCTTCAATAGGCTGATTTGTGTGGAGAGGTGTAATTGAGCATCTCCTCCTAATGAAAGTTCCCTTGCAAGCTGGGCACCAGTATGTTAGACAATACGTGCCACTAATGAGGTTTAAAAATCCCGATCCAAATCATTTGGAGATACAGGGGTTTTTTCCTCATGATAATAAAACAAATCCCTCAAGAATATAATGGAAAAAATCAGTAAGTTGTAAAATGCAAACAAGCAGTCAATTAGAACAAGTAGAATCTTCAATACTTGGAATGCATAAAATAAAGGTTTTTTAAAAAAATATTCCCAGATAGATTGGATACCCCACCAAACTGGGCCCAAATGCACAGCTGAACAACGGCAACAGTCAAAGCAACGTCCAGTTTCTGTGCTAATGAGAAGAAAGGAAAATAATGCTAGAAGTTCACTGAGGATTTTCTTGTGATATTCTGATGGATTGCTGAAGTTAAGAAAGAATGATCTGTGGATTACTAGTGGTAGCAAGCAGAGAACTTGGCTGCCCATGTTCATGCTTGAGGAGAAAAATCTGAGGATTACGTGGAGAATAATATAACATAAAGAAACAGGATACTCCTGCATTGTAAGCTTAACACAAAAGTGTGTAAAAACTAAGATTTCAGTTTGGGGTGTTTATATTGCATATATTCTATAGCGTAAGTAAAGGACTGCCAAGTGAACAGGTAGATGTGGGTGAGTCTGGAACTAGTTAGCTGAACCGAATACGCAATATGACACAGCCTTCCTACTTAGCTACAAGGCAGAATTGTGGCACTTCGGTAGGCTCAGTGCTGCTGGAAGGTTTGCCCTGGCATGTCCGTCTGGTCTGAATTGTACTGCTGAGTTACAGCAAAAGATGATACCTGTGTTTGTAACTTGGACCACGACACGCTGAAGAGGGTGGCAAGCATCTTGTTCTGAACTGGGGTCATAATCTTCACCGCCTTTTTGCAAGTGAAGGGAAAGATATTATTTCCTGCCACATGACAGATGACTTTGCTGCTTTGTTCTGAAGCATATGGGAAAGGACTACTACAATAGTTTGCGATAACCAAGTGTGAAATGCCGTGTAAATATTAAGTAAGTTTAATTACAATTAGACACTCCATTGCATTTCCACCATTCCTTTTTCATATGCGTATGTTTTATGTTTTCATTAACCGTGTTGCTGCTTCAGAAATATGGCAGAGTAAATAGTAAGCGAGCGTGTTCAAGAGCTCATACTAAATGATTTTGCCGTTTGGCTGTGCTTGTTCTTCCATTAGACCCCGAAGGTCTAGAGGAGATCTGTAGAACGAACTCTAGGCTCTGCTTGTTGAAAATCACAGACATAGCTTCTAAAGAGTCAAACTGCGCTCTTGTTTTTGCTGCTGGTGAATAGATGCTCCAAAACAGCACGTGGGATAACTCCTGGAACTGACTGCTCGGCAAAGATCAAAAGGGTATGCCGTTTAGTGCAAGTAGTCTCATCGGTTACTGTTTCTGTGTTACTGAGGAAGCTTCATTGAACTATAACTCTGATAATCAGCCTGGATTCCTTGTCAGGTTTATGCCTGAAATGTTGGAGTCTGAGGAATTTTACTCTAACTATTTGCATTCATCTTGCTTTGCTGTTCAAGTTTCATAGGCTTCAAAGAAATATTTTTAGGAGAAGGTGGTCTGAAGTAACCAGAAAGCACCTTTTTCCTAGTCGCCTGTCTGAACCTGAGTCAGCAGCAAGCCTCAGTGAACGAGCTGTCAATAGATTCTGTGATTTCCTGAATAGATTCTGTGATTTATCCAAACTAATCTCTGTCATAAATCAACCAACCTCGGTGCTCCTTTTCTGTGCAGGCACTAAGTATGACAGAGGGGGAACAACAAAACCTTACACCTCCACGCTGTGACTTGGTGGACTGTGTGTCGCTTAATATGCCAAAGAACCGCGCTAACGACCTTCACGATGCCAAGAGTGGTTCATTACCTCTTACGTAAACCCTCTGAGCACCAAGGAAAGCAGCACTTGATTCCCAAACTGTCTCGTGGCTGGGTGTTGGCTTCAGAAGACTGTGGAATGGGAAGGCGGGAGGAAGATGGCACTGAGGTTAGAAATACTCTTCATATGCAACTGTATGAAAGATCTCTGTTGAAAACAGCGGTAAGAGAACCACTCTCTGCATTTAAAACTTAATCTAGCTTTTGCTTGTGCAGATGCACACTGACCCTCAATGCAAAATACTGAAAAACTGCAACATACTGGATTACAATGCCCTTGCTCAAGGGAGTATGACTATTTCCAATGCGTGAAGTCAGTGTCCATGATCATATTTGCATTTGGGTGAAAGGGATGTAAAGAGTGCAGGTGGGTGGTTCTTTAACTGCAGCACAGTTATTTTGAGAGAAAACAGTGTGGCAGATACAGATTGGTTTAGAGTTTATTCTCATTCTGGGGACTAGGACATCTCTGAGCATAATGTCCCTTCCACATTTTCCAGGGACAGTGCAACAATATAAACCAATCACCTATATCAGCAATAGGCGTGCTCCTAAAAAAAGTCACCAAGCTAATCTAAGCCTCACTCAATGGTAGTTAAAAATAATTTTTCCTTTCTGTAGATGCTGCTGACATGATAGAAAGTCCTTGCTAGTACTAAAAAAAAACAAGGGTAGAAAATAAAATTAAAAATTCTGAGTCCTAGTGGAATAGAAGCATACAATTAAAATAAAAACGTTGAAAAGCTGTTTCTGGGTATACTGGCAACTCTAGCCTGATTTCACACTTGCAAGGAAAAAATTATTCTAGAACTGGGAATACCTGGAAACGTAACTTCTTTAACATCCCTGTCATTAAACATGGCTTCATATTTCCATGAAGTACTCATTTTAGACGTTCTGAGGCCTCTGCTTCATGTCATGACACCAAGAAGAGTTTAGCCATCTTTCTTTCTTTAAATCTTGACCTCCTTCTACTTAGAAAATAATCTTCTGGGCCTGCTTTGAAAAGATGCTAAGCATCTTCAGAGCTTTTTATAATCAGTAACTTGCAGGAAGATATAAGAATCTTATACTCTTTGCTGTACATTTTTAGCCCTTCCAAAACGTAGTGGAGATTTTTCATTTCTAAACAGCACGGAGTACATTTTCTATCATTTTAGAAGTAGTCTAACCCAGATCGTGAAAAGGTTCTCCTTGGTTTCTTCATTGGCCTTGAGCCGGATGTCATCACGATCAGGAGGAGATTGGTGCCCTATTCTTATGCTGGCTCAGCTCTTCTGAAACAATTAGATGGCAATACAATTTTTCTACTACTCTTTATATAGGGAATGTGATTTATTATGAGATCATTGGCCAAGTGACAGTTAAAGTCACTCGAATTTCTAGTCATAGCTGTGTTGAATTGAAGAATTAAAAACAAATGAAACTGTTCTATAGATCTGAATAGATTTATACATTATAACAGCGACTTAAAAACAATTCAAAAATCAAGGCAACTTTAACAACACTCAGGACAGATATATGTGATCTATAGGCTAAGGCACTCTGTCAGTATATTTTGTAGGATGGGTAATATTATGGAACATATGTAACCACCAGTCTGGACTTCACACAAAATATGGGATGTTATTTTTTAAAACAGTTTAAAGAAATTTTTCTGAACTAATGTTACTGCGATGTATCATGGTTTGGCTTAGGTTTTATTCTTCTCGGCTGTAATTTTCTTTGTGAACACTAGATGAAGCCCTGATGCTTCCACACAATAGGAAGAAGAGAAATCAATGAGCTGTGCCAGGTTGTGCACTCTGCTAAGACAAAACAAGCAGAGGAGAGGGTTTTTTGTCTGTTCTGTTCCACAGGTGAGTCCCTCCAAGCTGAGAGTGTTCCCAGTCAGGGTAACAGAACAACTAAATACAATAAAAAAGGCCGTATTTCATTTTCACAATGTCTTTTAAAATGTATTTCCTTGCTCTGTTTTTGCTTGTCTTTTCTAAAAGTTAGGGAAAAAAGTGGTATAAATATATTCTGTAATCTACCTTCAAAACAGTGTTTAAATTTCCATTATGAAGAAGGATCTGTTTGGTTTGCTGACCCTTGTGTCTGCAAAGCTCATCTGATTTCAGTGGTTGAAAACAACTGACAAGTTGAGTGTTCCTTTCTCCTATTTTCTCCTCTTTTCCTGCATTCCAGCATGGGTAAGATCAATGAGAAAAGAAGGCATGAAAAGAACAGAGGGACAGTAATGAACAACCAGAGGCAGAACCCATACTGTAGTCCCACAGCTGGTGAGGAAAAAGAACCAAAGTGGTGAGGCTGTAGGAAATGACGGTTCTTTTTATCATTGATTAAGCTTTACTACCTATACCGTGATACTCGAAGGAGATCTAATAGAATAAAGATGTTTGGTAAGCCTTCCATTTGGGAAAAAATCACTGCCTGCAGAGGAGGTATTTCCATTAAGAGAACTTGTCCTCAGTCAGTTGCACACATTGTAGACAACACAAGTAAGTGGATAACATGTAATTTGAATTTCCTCATTGGCTACCGTTAGGGCTAAGTAATGTACAAGTTTTATCTACTGCACAGTTCACTGGACTTCATTCCAAATATTTCAGTTCTTATCTGTCTGTGCATTCAAGGTGAAGTGTACCAAACTCCTCCTAGTCTGTTCCGAAGCTGTGTTACAGAACAGAGGAAAATGACGGAAACGGTAGAAACTTCTCAAAGAGCTCAAGGTTGCCTCTCTGCAGCATGTGAAAAGTTTCCTTCTTTTAGAGAACTCACGGGAGTCTGAGGAAGCAGAAAAATGCCTGAATCTATCTTGAAGTGAGAAATGCAAGAGATAGCAGGAACCTCCACGTCCGTTGCATCTGGTCAACCTTTTGAGCATGGAGCTTGGGGGTAAGCATCAGTTTCCCTGCTGACGCACTTTCTCATCTACCTGCAGTAACTTGGAACTAGTCAGACCAGAGTCCACTCTCTGTTCACAGAACCGCTGCCTGAAACCAGCTTCTACCAAGAGAATACTGCAGTTGTTTAGTAAAGGAGAGCGTTTTAAAGGTCTAGTTTCTGTAACAAGAGTCCCATGCCGAGAGTTGGTCAGCTCACCCTGAAAGCACACTCACGTTCCTGACTGACGTGAAGTTCCTGTAAAACAGAACCAAGTGATATTTCTCTAATATTAGTAGAGATGCCATTTCAGGGGAGGCAATGTCTTGGAATTAATTATTCACAGCCGCCTTAGTTTTCGCTTGTAATAAACACATAGTTTTTGACCATCAGTACTTCAGGATTTCCCATTAGCAGAGAACTCATTTGTATGCACATGGCCCTTCTCCAGAAAAGTTAACAGACTGGGGTCACAAAGAGTGTAAGTACTTCATACTGTGCCCAAAGGAAGGATAACACGTGGCACAGAAAGCATGACAGCGGCTAAAGGACTGAGGAGGGTCCTTTCCTCATCATAGAAAGAACTGTGAAAGTATCAGACCTCCCAGAGGTTATAAAATCGAATTCAGGATTCCACTTTTTTAAATATCTAGCAACGGGATTTTCTAAAAATGAAGCTGTTGAAGCTATGGTTGAACATCCCGTACTTCTGCATTGGGAAAACTCATCAGTGCAGAATGCAGAAACTGGGGATGAGTAAAATGTTATGAAAGGTATCCTTCGGTAGGATTCAGGGCTATCACGTCTAAGTATGTTCCAAAATACAGTTATCTTTCTTCAGGCCTGCCTCCTATAACTGAAACAGCAACATGTATGTTTAATCAGGTTTAGTACCAGTTAAAACACCAATAACATTTAATTTTTATTTTTTTCCTTATCCTTGATTTGTTTAGCTATTGGAACTAAAATCTGCCGTATTTACACTGAAAAATGCTGTGTATATTTGTGTTTCTCTCTATTTTCTTACCCGCAGAACACCTTAGTTCAACGGAAGATCAGTTCAAAATAAAAGCAGCAGAATCAATCAGTGGTAGAATCATGTAGGGCTGATTTTTTACTCTTTCCATTAACAACGTACTTAGTTACTGGTTTCCTGATGCACCGCCATGATACTAGTGCCCCTCACTATAATTAACGATGTGACAACTGCATTCTTAGCATTAAATTATTCATGAATCTCAACAATTCATTCGGCTGTTTAGATCACAGGTTCTGCAAAGTGTTTAATAGAGGTCTTTTTCTACCTGGCTTTGATTGATCACTACTAGTAAATTTAACCACCAGGTGACAGTATTTTTCCACTCCAATACAGAGCTGGATATATTTTATTAGGCAAAAAAGAATGTAAACTCTCAGAGGGAGAAGTTAGACAAAATTAGAAATTTAGATTTCCCACTTATGCTTTGTCTGATTTTTTTCAGATTTTTTTTTTCCCCCCCTAAAATAAACCATATGACTAAAAGCATCATCCAGATGATTCTTGAACTCTGACCGTTTGGTGCCGTGGCCACTTCCCTGGGGAGCCTGTTTCAGTGACGACCACCCTCTCAGCGAAGAACCTTTTCCTAGTGTTCAATCTGAAGTTCCCCTGATGCAGCTCCCTTCCATTTCCTTGTGTCCTGTTGCTGGTCACCAGAGGGAGGAGATCCCCTCCCCCTCTGCTGACCTCCTCGAGGAAGCTGGAAGCTGTGATAAGGTCAGCAGGCAGCCCTCTCTTCTCCAAGCCGAACAAACCAAGTGACCTCAGCCACTCCTCATAAATCTTGCCCTCCAGATCTTTCACCGTCCTGGTCGCCTTCCTCTGGACGCATTCTAATGGTTTGATGTCCTTCTTATCTGGAGTCACCCAAAATCTGCACATGGTGCTTGAAGTGGGGCCAGGTGAGTGCAGTGCAGAGTGGACCAATCACGTCGCTCCGCTGGCTAGCTATGCTGTGCTTGATGCACCCCAGTCACAGCATTGAAAATAATTGCTGACCTTCGTAAGCTGCTGGATGGGCAGTAAAAGTTTTTTCAAGTGAAATTACTAAACCTTTTCCTAAATGTATTTCAATTAATACATTTATGTGTGATACACACTTCAACAACTGATTAATTTGTATCACTCCAGTGCAATGGAAATATATATGCCTTGCACATACTTCGTGGTGATGACTGTTGCGTAGCAAGTACTTCCGTGAGCATCAGGATACAAGCCTGGAATCAGAGTTAGCGCTGGTTAGCTGGTTTGTCCTAATTTTCAGCTCTGCACTACAAATCCGGCTTTGGCATGTTTTTCGCTCTGCATCACAGTGCCAACAAGACACGTAGATGCAACCGATAATGGAAAGGAAACTGCAAGATAAGCCTATGGGCACCGGATTTTGAACATGCAGGAGTACATAGTGCTAATGCTGCGTAGAAATGTACTGCGAACATCTTAATTTGAGCATACAGTTACTGGATAATATATATATGTGTATAATAAAATCTTAATCCTGCGCATCAATAAAATGGGAATAACAGTGCCTTCATTCACTGCATAAGTTCAGATTAATGCTGGAGAAGCACTCAGCTGTTGTATCAAGGCACTGTATAAAATATCTAAGCAGAATTCTCTTAGACTCAAATGTTCTTGTCCAGTTCCTGTGTTCAGTAAATAATATCTGGAGAGGTACATTGCATAATAAAGAGGGTAAAAAGAAATAGCTGCTCCCCTAAGAAGTACTCTTCATCCTCGTACCCGCAATGAGTCAAGCATCCTTAGTGATAAACTGTGTGTGATCAGACAAGTAATGATTATGACTTCCTGCATATGCACAATCAAGGGAAAATTACACTGTGTAAATCTTTGTTTTTAGAAGTCACCGAACCAATGTAGTTAAAAAGTGCATCCTGGAAAATCTCAGCCCAGGTGATAAATGTTTGGCACAGTTACAAACAACTGAAAAAACAGTGATTAATGCTGGAAATTTGGGAGCAGTCATAATAGATGTTGCTACTTCTATCTACCAGGAAATATTAGGCTTTATTGCAATGCTCATCTGAAGGATTTTATTTTTAAAATTCTCAGAAGTAAAGATTTTCATCATTAAATGAGAAATGTTCATTTTTTTGTTTCACACTGTTTACGTTAACTGATTTTGACACAATTCTTTTATAAAACAGCATTCTGAAATTTCCTATAGAAGAAAGGAAAAGACTCTGGAATTGGCCTAGGATGCAGGAGACCCTTGTCCAGGTAAGCTATAGATCTTCTTTGTTACTTATCGTACTTTGATAAAGGTTTAATTTATTTTTATGTTATGATACCATGTTGGCAATGAGAAAGTGTCAAGTTGCTCTACATCGTAAGTTTTGGGGAGGGGTTGGTTCGATTATTTACCAAGTGCTATCAAACTGCTGTACGTAGCTAGACACAACTACAGCATTTAACTTGCTACTGGGTTCATTGTAATTGTATCTGGTAAAATTAACAGTAAGGGTTAGCCTTAAGTATATGCCACTTTAAAAAAAAAACCAACAACTTCAATTGAGAATGATTGAGGTTGACCGGTAGTTACTGAGGAAACATTCAAACCTCTATAGTTAAGACTGAGTCAGTGTTTCCCATATAAACCATTATTTTCTGGTGTTTCTACTCACTTATTCTGAAACTATGTGGTTACATTTACATCCTAAGGACAATTTTTTTTTTTTAATAGGTAAATTCCAGTTGTAGCAATAAAAAGAAATGTACATTCAGCATTTGGAGCATTTGGCTCAAATGCAAAAACACTGTTTCACGAGAAAAACTGTGCAAAGACAGTAAAGTATTCAAACTAAATCTGTTCTAGTGATAGCCTATAATGTGAGTTACGCTGGTTAGTTCCAGCTCACCTGACTGTACTGCACTACCTTTGATGTACTAAGAGAATCCTGGTAACTCCTACTCTTAACTAGATTACAGTAATTAATATGCTATGGGTGATGTAGTTTGAAAATATGTTCTTAACGCAGCAGAATGTTTCAGGATGAAGTGACAGCTTTGATTTTAGCTGAACTATTCCATGCTAAAGTTGTCTCCATAAATTATATCTTCATTTATTTATGCCTTTATTTATGTATGTATTAATGTTAAAGCAGTCATAGGGAAGGCTGGAGGATTTGAAATCTAACTCAGGCTCAAAAATGGTGCTAAAGTTGGTATTTGTTGGATTTGTGTGTGTATTCTACTCTTCAAGAGTGTCATCGGAATAAAACTCTGGCAGTACTGTGTATTTCTTGCTAGAATGATGATTTTTGTCCTGTAACAGCTGCAGTAACAATCACGTCTATCCAGTGTCTTCAGTACCGAGTTTCTTACCCTGAGAGATTTATGATTTTTAATGACAAATGAAGCACATATATAAAAGACAAACAACTGAAAGAAACTAGCTCAGAGGGGATAATAACAACGACATGAACAGATTAAACTTAAACCCTTAGTTTATACATAGAGAAGTGCAATTTTTTTATTTGAAATATTCACAGAATCTAGAGAGAAGAATTAACACAAAACTTAATTAGAAAAAGGATTACCAGAGTTGTGCATGGTTCACTATTTTATGGCATTTGTTGTATTAATCAAATTTTGAAGACTTCTCAAAAATGCTGCAAGACCCTTTATGGAACAGGGGGAAATATATTACCCATATGTCAACGAGCTTACCTTCTAATTTTAGACATGACACGACGAATGAGGTTAACGAACTGCACAGAGGTGACGAAGGTGAAGAGAACAAGGCTTGCAGCAGGAAGTTCAGGCGATGATTTGGTTTTGGCATTTAGAGACACAATGACTCAATTTCAGGATTGGTGGGGTGTTTCTTTTTGAGTCATCTTGCACATTAGTTGAAGAAGGGAGCGCTGGGAGATAGTCGAATGAAAAAATGAGAGGTTTTGCAAGCCAGGAGTTGAAATGAGCTGATGCACCAGGGTGCCAATAGAGACACGGAGAGGCTGCGGTAGAAAAGGAGATTAAAACGCTGGCGTACCTGTCAGAGTGACGGGCTGACACGACACTGCAGTAGGGGTATATCTGTGGGTATCAGGACGCGTTAAGAGCTCGGGCCTGCAAAATGCAGAACGTTCTCAGGTGATTTGCCCATGTCGTTAAGCATGTGCTTTAGTATTAAGGATGGGCAATTATAGATTATTTAGCCCACGTGTTTTGATTTTGTCTAGCGAATACTCGCTGTTGGGTTTTCCTGCAAATTCTAAACATGTTATTTATGTTTCATTTACTCTGGCTTCACTGCGCTTTTCTCTTCTTTTTTCTTGTTGCATTTACATTTTTCATGCCTGTAACTCTATAGTAAATATGCTCATGAGTGAGGAATACGGGACTTTTACTCAGCACGGTGCTAGTTGTTCGTAGGTGCGTGTGTGTGTTCTTTATCTCTGTGAAGCGCTCTCCCTTCTGCGTTAGAAATGGTTATTAGAATAAGAACACTGTTGTTTAATTATCAGCTCTTCTCCCTTGACCAATTAACCATCTCTCACTTCCAGTTGAGAACGCCATGTGCAGGTGGGAAATATTCCCTTAGCTAGTGTGGGAAATATTCCCTTAGTAAAGCCTACAAAAATTTTGCAAGGGGTGCAGAAAGGCTGTAAATGCCCAAAGCCCCCGTGGGACAGTTTGAGGAGAGTCAGATTTTATCCCTAGGGGTGCGCACTCCAGAACAGTAACCTCACCACTCTTGGAGGAAAGGGGCAGCCTAGTTTCTCACCCAGGCTGTGACTCCCGCGCAGTGGAACAGGCATTGGCGATATGGCCAACACCCATCCCGCCCAGCCCAGAGCCCTGCAGAGAGATGGAGAAGAGTGTTTGATCCCCTGAAGGAGTCTCACCAAAAAAAGCAAAGACCTTTTATATATACAGTTATATTGATATAATTCAATTATGTGCGTGTGTGTGTCTACAGCCCATAAATAACAGCAGTGCAGTGTTCTGCATGTGCTGCATTTCTTGTAGGTCATCATCCTTACGAAAGGCAGGGATACAAGTAGCAGAGTTGTGGCTGTATTGAATAACTTATGAGAAAGAGGTGGATCCGCTTACCAGACAAGAATTGGAGTTTAAACATCTAAAAGGCACTTGTAAAGGAGGGGATCACGGACTAATATCATCTTGTATCTCTCATTTAATATCGTGCTGCACAACTCTCAATGCGTGACTAGAAAAAAACCTCACTCAAAACTATCTGTCTGAAATACCAGAGCCCAGTTAAAGACATGACAATAGCATTCTCAGAGACGATGGACTACAACTGATATAACTCTAGAATCATTTTAACAAAAATAAAGGAGCAAACCCTCAGAAAACAAATCTATGCTGCTGCATTGTTGGCTTTAACTTCATGAGCATGAGGGGTGAATGCCCAGTAAAGCTGGCGGGAATGCTTTCTGGACTCTAAGCAGCTAGTTTGGAGGTGATTCAGGTGCCAGGGAGGCAAGTAAAGAGGAGTTTCAACATTCTAGCTTCACGTAATAGCATACAAGAACCAACTGTAACAAAAATAACTTTCTTTGTGATGAAAACTGAAATGTGTTGAATGACCAATTGTGTGAGTGTTGGTTTGGGGTTTTTTTTTAATATGAAACTCAAAGGTTATCCAAAAACCACTCACACGATATGAAAAACAATAGTCTTACACTGGTCTGGGTTACTGGGTGACTTCTGCCAACTCCATTGCCTCAGAAGGCGTTGAGACCCTGTGTTTTCACATCAGAAAATTACAACACAAAAATCTGATGGGTTCTATTCCATAGCTCATGGCTAGAGTTTCAGATACCTGAGATGTGCAGAGCTTGCACAACTACTCCAGAATCTTAGGTTATATGATTATTTTCTGGCTGATGAGTCAATACAGAAAACTGTCACTAACCAGTTCTGCTGGTGTGGAAAAGGATGAGGAACATTATCAAGTTACATCTGAGCCTATAAAATTCACCTCATATAAATGTTCGATTACTATCTTTCATCGCAAGTAAAAATTGAAGTTAAAGCATCATAGTAACAGGGAGGCATGTATTTGTGAGTCCTGATGAACCTAATTTACTCAAAACTTCATGAATTCTAGGCTTTACTAGTGGTTTTAGAAGTAAATTTTAAATGCATTGGTTAATCATTCTGGTGATATTACAGACCTTACTGAAATCATCCTGGAGAAATCAGAAACCTTATGTGAACTGAGATCTTGCCAATGAATACTCAGAACAGCTTGGCTCCATTTGGGACTTTTCTCTTCCTGTGAGTACAACTCTTTTCTTTACACTTTAAAATGAATGTGTTTATCAATAGTTACGAAGTGATTCTAGTTTATTGTAAGACCCTTTTACATTAGTGTGCCTGTACAAAGTATCTTTAAATTATGTACAAATTTGCAATTAAATTCAGAGCATGGCTTCTTCATACTGGCACTGCATTTAAAGTGGTACTGGTGTTTGCAAGAGGGTGGCCTGCACTGATAAAGAGGAATCCTGTACGTGAGAGAAAATTTTACGACGGGACCAAAAACTTGCATACTGTTTTCTCTCTTCTTGACTTTGCTTCTTTGTGTTCAAGGTCACAATTTTCTTCTTCTCCAAGACACGTCATTTTTGTAGGTAACTGAGCATTGGAGATTTGGCGTGGGCGATTAGGAGCTGAATTGGACAGACTCAGGCTGGTCCGAACGGAAGGGCTCAGAACAGTTCTCACGCATCTGAGTGGCTGCTCGTTGCTGGAGAAGCCAGAGCCCTGGTTGACTTCAACCCAGTGCCCCAGATGAGAGGCACTCAAGGGCGTAGACATAAGCCAGAGTTTGTATGATCAGAATTTGCTTTTTTAACACAGAAAATTCACGTGATGCAGTTAGCATCAGACTTTTATTAACTGTTTAATAAAACGCAAGGCCGGTTTCATCAAAAGCTGCAATAATTGCTATAAAAGGATAACTGTAATATAACATCTGTAATAGGAATCTGAAGTTTTACTGACACTTCCACTGGATGTATCAACTAGCATTTGGAGTTAGTGAGACCTGCAGTATCAAAACCTGTGTTTATAAGAGAAGACTTTCCTTTCTCTCCCTGTCACAAACTGCCTTCCAGCCAGCAGCCACCCGGACTGTGCCTTTTCACCTGAGCTGCGGGTTCCGCAGTTCTCAAACTCTGCTTCTGCTATACTTTATCTTTTAGAATAAAGTTTGTGCAAGCGGCTCTTGTGATACGAAAAAGACAAGTTTTCTAGGGAGTCATAACATCTTCTGTTAGATCTTTTGACTGCATCTGGGGAAACAAGCAGAACTAATTTTTAGCCTCCCTGGGTTTTTTTGTTGGGTTTTTTGTTGTTTTTTTTTTTAATAAATCGATAGACTGCTTCTTCAGTTCTGAGGGAAGGAATATCTACACACAAACAAAAAAAAGTGACTGTTCAGCTTTTAATGTGAGTATGAAAAGAATTATTTTCCCCTTTTAATCCTTGCAACACCTTCTGTGGTACCACAAGTAGCATTCCTTTTGAATTTCCTCCTTGAGATCCGCTCCAGCTGTAACTTGCATCTGACACTAGTGAGCTGATGATATTAAGCTGGTGGAGAAAAGGAGAGCTCAGGCTTTTTTTATCTATCTGTATGCTTGCATAAGATATAAATCTGGTGTATGTGTATTGCGTAACATTGACCCCATACGACTGTGCCCGTGTTCTCTGTTCTGTTTCTTGCCTTTCTTTTCAGACTGTGACATTAACACAGGATGCCTGGGCTAGAACATCAGCTGGATTTCCCTGCTTCTCTTCCTTCTCCATTCTGTTTCATTCCAAGATCCTTTTGTATATGAATTGCAGTCTCCAACCTCCACAAACACCATTGTTGTTTATAAAGTATATTCTGGCATAACCCAAACTGTAAGGAAGTCTGTTTTTCATACCAAGAAATAGTATTTAGTGGATATAGGAAAGTAAAAGTGCCTCAGGTAAGATCTGTCTTCACGCTGACAGTTTACTACAAAACTAGTTGTAATGAATTACAATGTTACAATACGATAAGAAAGACAAATTCCAAATCTAGTGACCAGTATAGATTCATAGACAGGCATAGACGCATGCAGCCGGCGTCATGATGTGCGAGCCAAGGAGGCATGTCAATGTTTGGTTCACTGCTGTGACACAGAGCAGAAGGCAGACTTCAAAGACATCATACATGATGTTGAAATTGGTTCCCTGCTGACTTTCTTTAAAGTGATTCTGTTTCTTTAAAGTGATTCATCCAGAAATGGAACAAAAAAGTTTCATGTATAACAAAGAGCACACAGCAGGAACTGTCTTTTCTTCACCATGTGACTGGCAAATAAAGTTTGAAAGAGTTTATGAGTGACATTATCCGTAACTTCTAGACATGGCAAATAGCCTCTTTACCTGGGAAAGTCTGTCTTGGTATAGAAATTATTTCAGTCCTTGCTGACATGGAAAAGTTTGCTACTTGCTTTTCTTGTCAAATGAGGTCAGGTGGAGTTGGGGAGGGAGAATATTTTATGAACTTAACAAAAAAAAAAAAATTGCCTGCATGAACTGATTTAGAGGATTAGTAAATAGGTTAAGTTGTGATTTAAGTGAGAAGTGAAATGTAATGAGGCAAGTGGTGGCCATTGGCAGGCTAATGTTGCTTGCTTATATATGTAATCTTACTGTTGAGATTAAAGACCTTTCAGCAAGGCTCCCCATGTGAGGTCTGTTGAATAGGACCTGGAGGCAGTAGTTTAGAAATCATGTCTTTTTGGTGACAAGTGATGTAACCTTTCAGAGGAGACAGTAGAATCACAATACATAGGCGAAGATGGAGTTGTATATGTGCTTCAGTAACAATCAACTATTCCCTCAACTACACTTAGAGATATTTTAAACCAGAAGATATGGTAACTACTACTCTCAATTCACTCAAATGCCTAAATGCTCCAAAAGCCCATTTCAGTTCTTCTATGGAGGTAGGTATGACTAATGCACAACAATCATCTAGGCTTGTGTTTAGAACAAAATCTGCAGGTTATTAATACATTAAATAGTGCTTGGAAGTATGCCTCACTTTTCTTGCGATTTTTCTGCTTTAGAAAAATTAGAGTTTACATTGTAACCAAATAACCAGTATTCATTCAGTAGTAAAATTTTTGCAAGTACGCTTTCCTACGCAACTATTTGACTCCGCGGCATGCTTCTAGACACTAAACAGCTGTGGTTCTAGCCATGTGTGTCAATTTACACGTTTTAAATGCCCTGCTGACACAGTTGACTTTCTTGTAGTGAGCAAAAGTACCAAAGCCCCAAATACTCCCCAGCATTTTATTGGCATATCATAATTTCTGATGATTCATTACATATGAAGTGCTGTGTTTTCCAGCCTTTTGGGCACGTGGTGTGGCACAGTCGAGTATCAACATTATTATGATTCTTCTGTGATTAAAGACCTGGCAAGAGCTTTGGGCTGCTTGATAGTTTGCTTATTAGCTAGATAGTGCCACAGGGGCACCTCATGCTTTACAGTCATTAATAGCTGAAGATGAGGTGGGAAGTCAGAAAGGTTGTTAGCTATGATTCTCAAGCAAAAAATTTGCATAACTGAGTTAGCAGAGCATAACACCAAGTCATCAGGAATGGGAGCTGAGCAGAATTTTCAAGAGGTGTTTTCTTGATTATGTATAATTAGTCACATAATACTGGGTTGCGTTTGAAATCTGTGCAGCAGTATGTAAATGGTTTTTTAACCAAATAACCTTTGGAAGAAAGATGACCAAGGTAAATAAAGTTTTTCAACCTTCGGTTTCTTAGTGAGAACTTCACACCATAAAGAACATACAAAACGCTTAGTAGGGTTCTACATGATTCACCTTTCTTATAGAAAACACATAAATAACTGTAATAGTACTTGTTTGAGAGGCCAGTTTTCAGAGGATCGATTATTCAGATTGGTCAAGGGTAGAGAAAATGAAGAATCCATTTGAACTTAATGAAATGTGTAACATTATTGTCTGCTTTGACAAAAGTACAATAATCCCTGATGTATCTGGACATGTTTTAAAATGCCACCCATTGAGTGAAATACACCCTATTCAGCAAATTACCTGATTGCCTTTGCGCCTAGAAACTATATCTGAAGATGTAGGCACATTAGAATCTCAAACAGAAGGCATTGCGGAAAATATTGAAATGGGTTTATATTGTAAATATTTTGGGATTCACATCTATTTTTTTAAAACAAAATATAATGTAATGTCAGTAGTAACACTGCGTAACCCAATGTTCTGGTGTCGCAAATTACTTGCCCTCCAGGTATCGGATCATTGCAAAAGAACAATACACAAGTCAGTGACAGACCTTTACTCGTGTTCCACTGTTGAGAACTTATCTCCAGAAAAGAATGATACTACTTGGCCATCAGGAATCATAAGGTTGCCTCCCTGCATTAACCTCGTACCATGTCATAGAAAACACCTCCTGTGAAAGTTGTGAATAGATGTGTCTCTTTTGTCATTGAAATGTGTGTTTATTTTCGTTGAAAAGGCAGTAGTAAATAGGAAACTGCTAGGAGAGTCAGAAATCTCCTTGATTCGAATTCAAATGAGTGCCCGAAGACAGTGTTTATCACTGGTTTTTTTTTTTTTCCCTGTTACAGCAGGGGCCAGTACTGAGTAGCAAACTCAGACAGAGATGAAACTCTAGCTTTAGCAAACAGGGAGTTTTGCAAACATTTTCTCCAGTTTTGAAAATATACATGTGGGAGACTTGAAATGTTTAGCCATGACCTTCCTCTGCACTTTGCATTTACAATGAAACCTGGGGCACCGCAAGCGTAGAGTGTCTTGGGGGATTTCACCGCTCTTTCGCATTGGTCTGTCACAACAGCAGCAGCAATGGCAAAACGTGTGAGTGATTCATAGTTTCTCATTTACACCCCGGCTTGCGTCATGTACCCTATTGCATATTTCCTTTCTTTTCAAGTGTGTTTTTTGGGACTGGTTTATTGTTGACTGGGAAGTGGAGCTGTTCCCAACGCATTCCTAAGGAAACATCCTGTACAGGAAAAGAGATTTGTTTTATTTCACGTACAGCTGCCGATATACTTTAAAGGGGATGATCTCCTCAAGTTTGGGTTTTTTTTTTTTTATTTCCCTCCTAACCTAAAGTGATGTTTAAGGTCAGTTTTTTAGCCAGGCCTGCTTGAAGGTCAGCTGAAGCTCAAAGAAATTACTGCAAATATAAAGAGTTTTAAGACCTCTTTAAGACGTCTGAATAATGAGGTTTAAGGCCTCTCCTCACTGTATGCAGCTGAAGTATACGAAGTCCCCAAATGCAAACTGACTGGGCTCCTCCTGCCTCGGCAATATGAACAGCTACTTGGCGACGTAAGAAGGAACCGTCTATTTTAAAAGGTGACTCCAAAGCTCCACGGAACTAAACCTCCCGTTTCCAGAGATGTCACGGACAGCAGCTGCTATTGGCAAACAGAGCACAGGGCTCACCAGTGGGTCCCATTCATGTACCAGTCCGCTGGTGTGACAAAGAGAACACTGCAAAGTCTCTTGTCTCTTCACCGCTGTTAAAGGTATTTCACGTCAATGCACGGTTCTTTTCTTGCCATTCATGAGATAGCACTAAACTGAGGCTTATTCCTCTTATCTTAAAACATGGTGGAGATAGAGGTGTGTTGGATTACTGATGTGGGACATGCTAAAAACTTCAGCAGAATCTCTTCCACTACAGTCTCTGAAGAAAATGTGTCTTACATTGCAGAATAGGGAGCCTTCAGGACGATGCGTGAGTCCTTTAAAACGTGAGTGTGAATTTTCTGAAGAGCCGTTTTTTGAGGCAGAACGGGTACACCTCCTCAGCAGCAATGCAATGTGCCCGGCTTTGCCCCAGTACAGAAACTGTTAGTGCGAGTGGGGTTTGAAATCAAAGAATTCCCTGGACCTGTTCGATCTTGGATGCTTTCCTGAAACTGAACAAGAATGCTGGTTATCACAGGGTTGGTTTGTTGGGGTTTTTTTTAGGGCTTGAATACGTGTCCAGTGGGAACTGGACTGGAGACCACACAAATTAGTAGCTATCATCCACTAGTCCCTAGAGTTGGATTTAGACTAGGTACCTGAAGAAGCGTTCTTTCTCTTGTCACCAGTGCTTATACCTCTCAGTGTTCCTTAGGCATACCGTTATTTCTGGTTAGCTGAAACTGTTGAAACGAAAAGGCCCTCTTCAAAGTATGAAAGTTGCATTCGGCTTAAGTAGAACCACTGAGCTGAAAAAAACAAAAACAAAAACAAAATAATTTTTGTTCAGATCTATTCAGATATTTTTGCATTTTAGAGTTTTCTGTATCTTTTTGCAGATTCATGGTTCTTGTAGCCTGCTCGATTTTTCATGCAAATGAAAAACCCACTGTCTTCTGAATATAATGTTTAGAAGTGTATAATGAAAAATATTTCATTACTATGAAGCTTGCAAACAACAGTTTATATATCTATGCAAAATATTAGACACAAGCTTTCCTTTTCTTAAGACATTTTCTGAGCACAGTACATTTTCTTGCTATAAAAAACCAGATTACCTAGTTGTCAAATCATACGCATTAAAAAACAGAAGAAAATGAGTTTATAAGTATTTCTTTCCAGCTAATCTTATATTTTTATGAAGCTCTTTCAAGGCCTCCTAGTTTGTTTTTAAGATGAGCTTTCTGAACTCCTACAGCACTACTTTTAGTTAGAGATGATCATTCCACTACCTTTGTCTCAACTTTTTTATCTGTCAAGACCCGGTCATACTAATTCTCCCTGTGATTTAGTTCAAAATGAAACAGCCAATGTTATTATTGCAGGATGGGTTACGTTTCCTCTCTGTTATTATAGAAGGCAGCCTAGAAGAGAGGGAGACTGCAGTTGTTATCTCTGCATGCATCCTTTCAGGAAAATCCTTGAAGAAACCGTTGTTCAGGAATCCAAAGGGAAAGCTTTGCTTAGAATAAGAATTGACAAATGTTCCAGCAAACTTTATCTCAGCTTCTTTGAAGTTTTGATTATAAACTGAACTAGTCTTCGGAATTTAAGCTATTTCAGCACTGTGTATTTAAAGCCTATGTTTTGTTGCTGATGCAGGAATTATGAACTACAATTTCCAGTGGCTTTTGGTCCACTTTTATTTGCTTCGTGAAGGAAAATCCAGCTTCACTCTGGTGCGATTTTACCATCAGTTGTCATAGAGAGTAGAGCTTCCAGTGTATCCATTCCTCAATCAAACTATGAACAATGAACAGGAGGAATTTAGAGCTATGGTGTCTTTCTGAGGTGGATTTCGTTTGAACTGAGACAGGAAACTCAATCCAGCAAGGGCAAGAAGGTGATAATCACTTTCCTTTGTCTGGCCTTGAGCAGTGCAATAGATGAGAGAAATGGTGTGTTGGAATTGGTTACTAATCTCTTAAGTAAAACACTCCCTGCAAAACAGGTAGAGAATTAAAGGTCACAATGAAAGCTGGGGTTTGCTGTAACTTGACAGTCATACGCTGTGAGTCGGTTTGTTTTTTTTTTTCTTTTTAGTTGCATGAACTCAATTGAGTTGTCATAACACACCTGAAAAGCTCCGCTAATATGCAGGCCAAAACACGTGTGGCTGTGAAATGCCTTTGCTGAAGTCTGAGTTCCCTTTAGGCTGTACACACCCTGCGAACAGGACTGCAGTTGTCGTATGGAACTTTATTATGTCTTTTCACAGGCAGCTAACATGAATGACCCGAAGTATTTTGGAGAAAAAGCGCTGATTGTGAGCAAAGCTGAGTAGTTCACGCGCATCCCCACCCTAAAGAAGAATTCTGAGAGCCTCGGACTCTAAAAATGTCAGTACGCTTCTCACGGGCAGCGGTCTCGGTCACATCCCATGATGTGGAGGCTGCAGGGAGCAGTTTGACACGTTGTCCGCATCTCAGCACTCAAGCGAAGTTTGGATGAAGAAAAACACGGCGGTTGGAAAATGGGGCGAATACATACAGCGGCTTTTTGGCTAGGTAGCTTCACACGTTCCCTGCCATGAGACAGCATCACAATCTCAACGGCTGCTTGTGCACGCAGGCTCGGTTACCGTCCTGCTGAGTGGGGAACTGCTCGGATTCAGCTCTCCTTGGACAGTATCTCGTGTGCTCAGAGCATGCCAGGACAAAGGGAAAACCGGCGCTAAGTACGCGCTGGTTGTATCTGCTCCCAATGCGACAGCTATTGGCATATGCTGTGGCATCACCCTCCCTCATTGGAAGATACTGTGAGCTGTAAAAAAAAACAAAATAAGGGTTTATAAACGGAACTCTGCTCCCTGACATGGTCGGGCAATTTACTGCTCTTGACACTGTTCTTTCAGAGGTGGATTTGTGCTTGGCTTTGTGAACTAAACCATGGAAACCTGATGTTCTGCAGATCAAAGTTAGTAATACTTTGCTGTTTGGACTATAGTTAATTAGAAATCGGGACAGCAGGGGAAAAAAAACCAAAAACAACCCAGAGGAAACGATCCCAACAAAAATAAAATGAGTTAGCTGAGTGTGGTTCACTGTGATATTACATGTGAGACAGGCAGAGAAGCGAAGAGATTTTTTCAAGGTCAAAAGGATATTTAGGACTAGGAATAGAAATGGAATCATTTAGGAATCCCTAAACACTCTCTCCAACCACCACTTTGTGTCGGCTAGTTATATAACTCAAACCTCTTCCTCACTGCAGTATGAAATAATATTTCTGATCCAAGGATGAAAAGGGGGTTTTTTGCAGTGTGTAATTGTAAGTATTGCTGGTTTTCTTCAACTATATTGAAAAACATATTATCTTTGCCCTTTAAAGTCAGTGCAATTTGCAGTAACCTGTTTGCAGATGTAATCACCCACGCAAGTCACCTTTCACAATAATTTTTGAGCTTTTTTTCCGATGATTGTTGAGAAAGTATTATGAAGTAGAGAGTAGCAGCAAGTGGATTACTGAGGTTCACACATGACTGCCTTTCACCGTTGTTCTTGAAGTCATATAGCCTGTAGCTGGACTGCTCTAATGGCACTCCAGTTTAAAAAGGCAGGGTTAATTAGGTCTAATTACTTGATTCATCTAAAACTGAAATTATTTTTATTATTAATTGATCTGTTTATTGCATGAAGTACAAATCAAAACTTATTTGACTTCTCGCGTATTTCAGTGGCGATTTATCATAACTAATTCCATCTTCCACGCTTTTAAATGTCCTGTTGTGTAAATTATCTGAGGTTCCGCATTCACGTTTATCAGTGAATTGTAATAAAGTCTCGTGCTGAAAGTTGAGGAGCAATCCAAATTAAACTTGGGCTTTTCTACAAACTTGAATATGGCTGAAATGCTTTAAAACTGTGTTTAAACATGAGGTGCACCTGGGAGTAGTATGGTCAGTTTTACTCTGCCAGGAAATGGAAAGGCATGTTTTTTAATGTCTCGGGCCACGTGCTAATTCCCATTGATAGCTTACAGATCGTGGCTGCGAATCAGGAACTTCAAGCAAAACTCTCAAATTGTCCAAAAATCTCTGCCTCTGTTTCTGAGATATTTTTGGCTTAATGTGAAGTAAAAAATAACGTCATGCTGATCCCTCATGTGACTCCTTACATCCTTCCGTCCCGCAGATTGGCTTGACTCCCGTTCATTTGAGTAAGAGTTAAGTGGAAAGATCCCATGACTTCTTTCGAAATCTCAAAGGAAAGTTCACTCTCTTCAGATAAACATTGAAACTTTGAACACTGTTGTACTTAACCTTCTAATGCTGTGAGTTTCAGCTCTGAAAAGTCACAGGAGTCTCCTCCTCTCCCCTTTTTTTTTTTTCCCCCCCCCTTAACTCCATATTTACTTTGGGAAAGAAAAACCAGAAAACTTAAGCTACACGCACATTACTCGAAAACCACTGATATTTTCAGCGAACTGTTTGCTGAACTTCACGAACTGGCAAAGTCCTGCCAGCCAGGTGGTGCCTGTCCCCACACAGCACACCCCCCACCTGAAGCCATGCTTTGTTCCCTCCTTCCACAGTACTGCCCCAACACACGCTGACGGGAGACAGGACCACGGCCTGGCATTGCCACTTTGGGGATGGCGTTATGTGTCTGAATCACCTCTGTGGTAACAGGACGAGTGTACAGGATGCGTGTTTATGATGAGGGCTCTGACAGTCCTGTGTGATGCAAACAGCTGAAGCTATTACTGCCCCCAGCTGCCTGCCTTAGCCACCGCTGGGCATTGCCATTCCTGACCCAGGTATGTTTGATCCCATCATGAACCACAGTACAGCAGGCTGAAAAGTGCGGCAGCTGATTGACAGAAGGATCAGATATCCATGCCTCAGGGGAGCCATCTCTCTCAGAGGGGCAGGGTGGGTGGCTGGGAGCCGTAAGTGTTTCAGACTTCCGCCCTTATCTGTCACAGCCTGTGTGACAAGCTCCTTAAAGTATCATGGTAGATGTTTGCTTCGGTGCAGGAAAACCAAAGTCTACAGTAAACGGAAATGTTTTTGAAGTCCTGATCATTAACATGCTACCAATTGACTGGCAAGATAGTGTGTGAATATATTGCATTTTTTACTTTTTTTTTTTCATGGTACAAGAAAGAAAGTTCTTGGCATAGCTGGAATTCTCCAACATCACAAGCATTCATAAGATATCTTTCCTGAATAAAATATACGGCTCCCTGCAGTGTGCAATTAAAATACTTATGTTTGATGAATGGTGGGTTATTTTTCTTTACTGTTGTTAGCCTAGAATAGAACAATGCAAGACTGCAATACTTACTGCTTTCTATTTTTCAAATCTTTCCTATGGCAGTGATACAAAAAGGACTTTGTCAAGTGAGTGGCTATAAAAAGCAAGCAGTCAGCTTGGTTTATGATGTTTTGCTGTGATAAGTATTCTTCCATTTCTTGATGCAGGGCAAAATACAAACTGTCAAAACTAATTTATTGAAGAAAAAAATGTAAAGCAACACAACCATCGAAAAAGTTTTACCAGGATTGAGAAAAGGTTCTTCACAAAATGAAGACACTTGGTACTCACTCGGATTCAGATTTAATTTTAAAATCAGGAATTACATCACCATTGTTGGCACACTGCAGTTTTTTGACTTTCACCTAGGCTTGGTTCGCATAATTAAACTATGAAGACTTGAATCACAAGTAGTTTGGTCATGAAGCAGAACTGCGTTTGTCAGCATTATTTCTGAGATTTTACAGTAAACTTCGCTACACCTTAAGGCTTTAATTTGAAGATCTTATCTTGGAAATGGGAATACCCTGCCTGTCAAAGGAGAAAAAGATGCTTCCTGTGTCCCCAAATTGAATGACTTTATTTTTATACATGCACTAAGCAAGTTATGAGCAAAACAGTAGAGCATCCTTGGGCCAGAAAGTATTTAGTCTTCGACAAAGGTCAAGTACAAATGTGCACCCTCTTTTGTTTTAGCATGGGCAGGAACAGGTAATGTGTAAGTATAGTGTTTGGTTGGTACCGTAAGGGAGCAATTCTCATTAATATCATTAGTAATCCAAACACAATTTGTTAACATATGAGTAATCCAGATGCACATTTTACTACATTTTGTATCACTACTCAGCAGCGCATGTAGTTGCTTCAGAAAGCTTAGTCAGAATTTGTATGTCTCTGAAAACCTGTTTTGTGAAGAAAAGTACGATGCAATGTAATATAACAGCTGTTATTAATTTTCTAGCTTTCTAAGCCATTCCATTGCTATTCAAGGGTTTGCGTTCCATACACCCCACATACACTGCAGCTGGACTATGTGGAAGACCACTTCCAGATTCTCCTGTGTGTAGGAAGACAGTGATTTGTCACCATAGACCTAATCCACCCATTCTGTTAACCAAGCAAGAGCTTCTCTGACGGGGTAAGGCTGCAGTACACGGTACCTCTGTTCCTACATCACAGGAACGACCTGCTGTGCGTGGACTGTACAATCACTTTACCGTCAATTTCTACTTGTACATCAGCTCTAAAAGTTGTGAATTCATTGCATATGAGCTGACCAGCTGCACTGAGCATATCCTAGGGACAAAACAAAAAAATTTACAGGTTTACATTTGTAGAAAAGACAGCTTTAGTCACGCCATAGACACCTACGCAACGGTTGTGGCCATGTAGCCCTCATTTCACTTAGGTGCAAACTACATCTTCCTCACTATGAAGTAGGTTTGATGTAACTGGGAAACCCTAGATTTACTGTGTGTGTCCAAGCTGGCAGAAATGCATAGGCACAGTTTTCCAGAAAAGAAGAGACCGCATACTTTTCACAAAGTAGAGCCTTATACTGCAGAAAAGCTGTAGGACAGGAAAAAAAAACAAAAAGGGGGTGGTGGGGTGGGGTGGGTGTGTGTGTTTCTTTAGCCCTCTCTTTTGTTTACTTCAATTTGAATTTACTTCTGCAGAATATTTAACAACCCATTCCTCAATCCCCGGCAGGTTACTTCAGCCCTCTGCTTATTCTCCAGCATTCAGACCATCCAGAAAAGCACTGAAATAAATTGAGTTTCTCCTGCAGGTTCTGAAAGGCTGTGAAATCATTTTTCTTAGTGTGCCTTATGTGGATTAGGAAGTAATAATAATCCTACAGCTGGTTAACATTAAATATACTACGAGCATACGCATTTCAAATTACTTGCAAATTGTCACAAAGAGCAAGGGTTATAATACGAAGAAGAGATTAACAAGGTGATATTACCATTCATGTACATATAACAGCCACAAAAAAAAAAAACCCCAACCAAAATCAATGACCCCAAAACTGACACCTTGTTTTATCCTCCATTCTTCAGTTTATTCAGCGTCCCCAGGTCTGCAAGCCCCAGTCAGCAGCACTGATTGGCTTTTCTGTTTTGTTGTACGGATGGTACTTCCTTTGTGCGTTTTTTCCCCTTCCTTTACATCGTAATCCAATAATCCTCCCCATGAAACCCACTGCAGGAAAGGAGATTAAAAAAACCAAAAAAAGACTGTTAGCGCCAAGGTTTTCCTCAGATTAGAGGTTCTCATGGAAGAGTTTCATCCGTTTGCCTTGATTTTCCTATTCGATGGAAACAGTTTGTGTTGAAGTGCGTGACGTGGTCTGGGTTCTATTCCATTAAGGTTCCGCTGCTGGGAAGTACAAGATTGAGCTAGCATGCAGAGGTGTCAGGAAGCTGAACCTCTGAACGCTCACAGCTCCTCGGAGATGTCTTAGGAGCATACTTCATTTACTTCTTGCCTGGTGGTTGAAGTTACTCACTGCTCCTACAACCCTCATCTCATCTAAGTAATCAGTACTGAGACTGAGTCACGGACCTGACGTGCTGCTGGTGCTAACAGACTTTCTCCGTTATTGTATGGTAGAAGCAGGTAGCAAGAAAGTAGGAATTCTGCCTTTGGCAAGTTGCCAGTAATTATTTTCTCCCGCAATATATTTACATGCCCTGAAAGGAAACTCTGAGTAATGTGTATATGTTAAAACCCCACTCAGTAAATACTTTAACGTTACACAACCAACATTACACAACAAACCAATTTGTTGATTTTTGTTATTTTTATCTTTTCATCAAGGAAAAATTAATTTTAAGCAAATACTTAAATGTGATCTTATCATGCAGTAAATACTTTTTTAAAACTGTCCGTAAGTATTTCAGTTTTAACTCACAGCTTGCTAGATGCAGGTACTCCCACACCTATGCTTTATATTATAGGTTCAGGTGCTCCATCACTAAATTGCATCATTGCTTCTTATGTCAATTTTTGCATGTTTGATGTTGCCCAACTTGCGGACAGGAAGCTGGTTGAACTGCATATTTGAGTAAGTTTTCTCCAGATCTGCTGCACAGTACCTTACCAAGCCTTTTTGAAACACGGAGCCTGTACAGTTGGCACGGAACAGTTCCATGTATTTGCTGACTGATTATTTGAGTGGTTGGAAATTACTTTTACAATATGAAAATAGGGTTAATAGCCATTCACACACTGATAGCTTATAATCTATGTCCGTGTTACAGTTTTTCTATTTAAGGAGATGTCTCTTTAGAGAGGGTACGTAGGTGAACAGTATTTATGTCACATAGCTGAAGAGCGCTTATATTTATGGGTTAAATCCCGGCCCTTAGAAATCAGAAGCAAAACTCCTAAAATCTCAGAAGGGTCACGACTTCCCCCAGTGGTTATCCCTGTGGGTTAAAACACGTCTGTGTTGGCTGTACTTGAACCTGGCTGAATTCAAGTATGGTTTTATGTTGGCTGTACTTGAACCTTTATTATATCCCATTCCATGAAAAACAAAATGCAAGAACTTCTCTTTAAGAAAATTTTTAATTGTTTGTGTGTCTTGGGTTGGATTAAAGTATTTTAAATGATATTTTCAATATTTCATTCAAAGTTTTTATCAATGCAGAGTTAGAATACATTCAAGAAAAATAATTTTTAAAAAAAAGATTAAATTTTGTTTTCCCTAAAGTATATTCTAACATCACCAGAATGTTACATTTTTAGCTGGAGAAAGCTTTTTATTTGAAAATCACCCCTGATTTTTTGACTGCAAATTTTAATATTTGCAAACATGCAGTATAGCGATTAAAAAAAAAATATTTCACTTTATATTTACAAGATATTGGCTTCCATTAGGGTAATTTTATATTCTTTCATTTTACAATCTTTTTTATAATGAAAGCATCTCTCAGTACGTTATACTTCAGGTTCTGTAACGATTTATAGTATTTGGTAGTCTATGGAAATAGTGGAATGATGCTTGGACATTGACAAAGAGGATCCATGCGCCACTGAATTTATTTTCATATTGAGTTATCTCTGTCATATTAAATGTGTTTACATGTTCATTTTCCAAGATAATTAAAAAATAAATGGAAAAAATATTATATAATAAGAAAAAGTGTAAAACTGACACTGTGATAGTTTTCATCTACCAGTAGAATCGAATACTTACTGTAAAAAAGACCTCTAAAGTGAAGGAGTTGCACTTTCTGTTTAACATCAGAGGTAAAGGTAGCTTGAGTTTCTATTCTTAAAAAGAAATTGTTGAAATGAATATTAGATTTATCAAAAGAGAAATCAAAACACTGTACCCGAGTTAAAGTAATATTTTGTAAACCTGATAATAACAACAGGCATACTCTACATATCTGTTACGCTTTATAGGATTAACAGCTGCCTCTGTGGAGTCTAGCACCGTTTTTGAAAATTACAAATGTGAGCATGGTAGAAAGCCCTCATTTCAGTGTTTGATTTCAGGACAAGGAATCCAAATTCTTCTGAAGATTATGCTAACGCACTGGAATTCATTTTTGTAAAGTAAATATCCATTGTGTAATGGTTTTTGTTAAGGTGAGCTGCAGATATTCAATTCTAAGGAAACACTATAGAAATTGTGCACTCAAGACCTTGCATTTAAGTGTGACTGAAAGCGTAGTATTTTCTGATAGCTTCATGGAATTTAAAATTATCATTGTTTACCTAATAATAATAATAATAATAATAATAATAATAAAATCCCAAGCAAACTATTTGGTCGGCCTGAAACAAAATAACTTAAAGCTCTTTTTCAATAAACAGAAAAATTAATTACAACCACCAGTTTTGGTCAAATAAGAAGGGTAGTCCAGCCCTGAGAAAACCATATTTCAGAAGTGGGAGTGAATTTTTGAATATTTTGTATTAATTACTACTTTCTTTATATATGGGGGAAAAGCAACAAATCAACAATTTTTGACCCAAAATTTATTTTGATTCAATAAATCGGAATATTTTCCTTAAAATTCAAACCAAAATTCTAAACTTTATTGGTAGTGGGATCTTCTTCTTCTCAGTAAAATTAATTCAGTTAAAACTAATTCGAAGTAGTGAAGTACAGAGACGGCCTATACAATTTTATATGCTAATAGGTTTAACTTGATTCATGCAAAAAATACTGGAAAAGCAATCAGGTGAATTTATGACAAGTATTTCCGACAGGCCCTTCCTTCTGAGCAGTTTCGTGGGGTATGGCTTTTCTGAGCCTCTTCTCACAGCTGAAGGAGGCATTAGCAAGGGCTGCTCAGTGCCGCGAAGGACCGTTACTGCATTCGGAAATGATGAAAGCCGTCATGTTTGTCAATCTCTGTGTCTTTTTTTTTTTTTATCACAGACAACACGATACTTAACAAGACTACTGGGGAACAGCTTCATGGGTCGGCTGTCAAGCTCAGCTGTTGCTGTTTCAAATGCTTGTCATAGCATTGCAGGACTCTACTAGTGAGCTACCTAGAAGAGCATATGCTTCTGTTGGTCCGGTCTTGGTGGGCAAGCGACTTTCGTAATACAGATATGTGCTGGATGACAGATGGCGTAAGAACAGACCTTCAGCGTGGCGAGAGGGGAGAAGGAGGCAATTCATTTCAATAATCCCAGACTTTTCTTTCAGCATTGCAAATTGCTAAGAAATGTCATAAAATAAACACTGCAAAATAATTGTGCCTACTCTCTCTCAAAAAAAAAAAATATTTTGTATATCAGTTATTTTAGATCTGGAGTGGAGCAGAATCTCATTTTCACTGAGCATAATGTCAGTTTTAAACTGTCCTTATTAACGTCTGTTTCTATGTGATTTTTATTTATATGTTTTGCAGTATGTATATTTGTGCCATAGCAAATATAACTAGTCATACATTCCCTCGAACTATCCGACATGGTGGTCTACTTTTGTGCGCGGTTTGAACACTGTTTTTTCACTACACAGTGTTTCTGGAACCACATATTTAAATCTCTTCAGAGCTGGCTCAGTCTTTAGCATAGTTCAGTCAAACAAATGGAAATTGGTATCACCCAGCAGGCTATTTCTTTCATATGAGACCTTTAAGACTAAGGATGAGAAAAATCTTCCATCATTTTATGCAAAATCAAAGGTTTTGTAGTCTAATTTGTAAGTATGAGTGTTTTTCTTCTTGCTCAATGTGATGTCAATTCCAGAAATACATGGAAAAGGAAAGAGAACAATCTAAGACTAATTGCCTAGAATGAATTCTCTTAAAATTATGGCTTCATCCAATGACAGTCAAATACTGGGAGTAGCATCCAGCTTACAGACTTGAAAGAAAATAATAATGTGCACATGCAAAACTGATTATGTTTAGTGTTTGTGGGGTTGGCACCTCCATTAAAGGCATTTGACTTTTGCAGCAGTCTTAAAAAACAGTTACTGATGTATTTCCAAATTAGTATTCTAGATTGGATACTTCTATGAGTTATTTTTGCTACACATTATTCATAAGCATTTAGGTGTCCCACATTATTCATGAAGCTTTTACAAATGCTGCAAAATCCTTAAATGTTTAGGAGGAACATTGATATGAAGGGCTCCAGCTTGTTCCCTAAACTGATTTTTGGTCTAATCAGATGCTGCCTTTTTACTCAAGGAAAATTCCTTCTGTGTCAGTGGAAATTTTGATTTCTCAGTGCAACTAGACTTGAGTCATGCAAATGAAATAACTGAGGTGGGGTTTTTTTGGTAGGGCTAGACCAATAGCCTAGATCACGCTTACTTATGCATTGTGTGGTCCCATCATCTTCAGAGGGGTCATTCATTGAGTTGAAGTTTGTGCTTGCCATGAACATGAGTAACCAGATGTGGTCCTTACGGAGGTGTTAGCTGCTGTGCCTAGTCATCAGATCTAATTTTATATCTCAATTTACAAGTTACGTATTGAACACAGAATTAAGTTGTTTTTAAAAGTAAACTAAGTGCGTCGCTACCTCGCATTGCTCATATATCTTTTACATGACATCCTTAGCTTGTTGGATAGTTGCTCATTTCTTAGCATGGTTAATCCAGCTACTTTCTCCAAGTTCCACTAATGGAGTCAACCGGGATTGGTTGTGGAGAAGCCTGCAGCACATTTGGATACTAACCATTAAAAACTGGCTCTGGAATTGACCCTAAGAAACTGTACAGATAACAAAGGACAGCATGAAAAATAGTATTACAATTCCTGCTACAGTGCACGTAGAGGCAGGGTCAGCCCTGGAGCCCTCGGCTGCACAAAACCGCACTCTGACACTACCTCATAGGGAAAGTCTGTAGGAATTGTGCTATGTGGGGATTATTCTTGAGGACCGATTCTGCAAAAGAGGCTACTTCTATGGTAGTGCTCATGTAACCTAGACGTTTCTGTCCTCCAGTGCAGAAGCAGGCTAATACCCTAACCTTGTACAGGCCTGTTGAAACCTATTTGGATTGCCCTTGTTGAATGCTGAACCGGTGACCCAGCATAACAGAAATCTTGGCTACTATGCAACATTTACCCGTTTTAGATGTGTATCACCTACAACAGATACATATTTTTTAGACACACCTAACAACTATTTTTTGACTGTGCTGCAAACCAAATTTTGCTGTTTGGCTTATATTTTTTCCTGCAAATCACAAAACATGGTACGTATAAAACAACCTGTACTTCACGCAACCCCTGTTCTCCACAGTATGGTATATTCAATGCATTTTAAAGATTCTTATGCTCATACTGAAAATTTCTCAGGGCTTTCCAAGGCTACCAACTATCCATTGAAATGCCATATAGCAAATGTGGACGGATATATAAACAGGTTTTAGAATATTAAGCCATATATAGCTGTATATGAAAATGTATTTTTTTTTCCACAACTATTAGTTGTGATTCTTACCAGGTTTGCAACATGACACATCCTTAAAAACATTGTCTCCAACAAAGCTTTGCCAATTTACAGGAGCTGGTGATCCAGCCCATTATGTGATTCATTATGTTCTAGAGGTTTAAAAATTGTTTTGAGATCTAAATTTGATGGAGTTTTGGAGGTGTTCTAGTTCATGAAAATCTAGTTGCTGGGATGATATCGAGGCTTAGCCTAGTCTTTTTCTTCTTATAATTCATAAATATATTCATATATTTATGTAATTCATACACGACTGCAAATAGTGTTGTAGGAAGAATGAACTACAATGGACAAGACTGTTAATAGATTAATAAAGTGATTGTGTAGTGGACAAGACATACCAAAGTACTAAATAGTGTGGCACACACTTCATATTAAAGTAATTTTTTTCCCGGCTTTCATCACCTTTGGAATAATGGGGACCACCCACATACTTCATTTAGAATTGTCCCACGTAGGGAATACTCTAAAATACAATGGAAGTTGTTCAGTGTAATATGTATCTTTATCCAAGCTGCATATATCAAATGTGATGGGAGGACGGTTGACTTCTCCTGACTTGATACTACATTAAATCAAAGGATTAAACCTTCTCTCCAGACATGGCTTCGGGTTATTGCTTCTGTGAACAGAGAGATTATGAGTGTTGAAAGCTTAACAACTCTATCACTGCCATACCCTTAACTCCACCCAGAAGTGGATTAAGCCAGGGAATTCAAACCAGCTAGGTTTATGGCTGATCGCATTTAGGCAAGTAAGGTCTGAGACAGGCTTCTGTCAGTTCCTATTCTGAACCTATTTAAAATCTTTGTTTTCTGGAAGCAAGTGCGATTTCTGCTTTCTACTGATCATTAGAGCTGTGTGAAGCTTCAAAGTGTTGTGGCTTGAGGGATTTCAGGACCTTACACTTACAATGTTTTCTATTCACATCTTTTTGCAGTGCATGGTTTTTGCTTTAAATTTAATTTTTTTGATTTTTCAGTTTTGGATTAGGGTGAGAAGATTAAATGTAAGAAACACCTGATTATGAATATTTTAACATTTAAGTATTTGTGTTTCCCCAACTTTCCAAAGTCATCAATCTTAACATGTTTCACAATGCTAAAAATTCAAAGGTTATTAATCATTTAAGACTGATAAAAGCTGTTATAAATTAAGAAACTCTGTTCCAAATGCTTAACCTTCTTCAGATATGTTGTCCAAGACATACTGCCCTAGTCTAAATATCTTTTTAATATTTCTGGGATAAAATCCTGATCAAATGAAAACCAGCAAGACCTGATTTTCTGAATTTCCTTGAGGGGACAAAGTTTTCCTATAATCTTGATATAAGACTGAATAGTATGTATTAGGGTTACTTCATATAATACAAGGTACATAAACCACACAATAGCCGGAGGAACTACAATTCAGAGTCATGCAGTCACAGTTCCTTCCCTGTAATTTTCTTAATCTCTATTTGAAAGGGAAGAGGTAAGGACATGGTGGCATTTTCTGACTGTCCTATGCAAGTAGTAAATCTGTCTCACTGATGGCTGGTGGACTGCAAGAAGATTGAGTAGTAAGTAAATAATAAATGCAGTCTAAATGCAGCTAGTGCCTTTCATCATGAAAGATCTCAAAGTATTTCACTTGTATAAGAAAATTTAGCAGATACTTGTGATAGTGAGAGTATGGAAAGACAATAAAATACATATATTACTGTAATCGATGAGCACGCATGCAGAAATTTTAGTAATCCTGTTAATGTTTATACTAGTTTACTACAATACAATATTTAATGGAGGCATGCTTCGGATCTTCCCCTGAGCCTTTTGTCTTCCTGGGACTGCAAGTGCAATACCGTAGGAAAAAGAGCAAACTGAGGTGTGCAGAAATTCTGAATCGTCACACCACGTAACACATGGCTGGAGAAACTACGGCAGTTAAAAAGGTGAATAGCAACACGAGTTCACTGGCAGAAGGATATGCGGGTCTGCTTGATTACTGTTGGGTTTTTTTGGAGGAAGATTAGTGGAAGGAAAGTACCTACATTACGTGGAAAATGCCAGGATGGCTCTTAGCTCTCCCTTTTCTTACACATGCCAGGAGGGCCTGACCTCTATCCAGATCGGGTTTTGACCCTACAAGCCTGAATACAAGTTCTCTCCATTATCTGCAGAAGATATGTCCTGCATTAACCATGAAAGGTAGACATGATTACTCTAGGAAAAAATGAGCAATGGTGTTGGTCAGAGAAGCCTTTCCTAAGTAAGTAAGTGAAACTATTATCTTGGGAAAAGCCTGCCTTGAGCTAAAATTCAAAATATTATGAAAAGGTTTTATTCATATCCATCATAAATGTCCGTAATAACTTTAGGAAACAACTGGAGTATGGGCAATACTAAACAAATCCATTCCTGAAGTCAGACAACACTTAGTTCATCCTTCTGTCAGGATAGAGCACGTTCTTCAGTGATAGGCATCATGATCATCATCATCACTCGTCCACACAGCTTGGGGCCTGTTTGTGAATGCTGGCTGCACACTGACGCAGGCAAGAGGACATCACAATCAGCATAGATCTGAAAATAGAAATAATTTCAGAGCTCTGCCCCTGAAAAGAACTGCAGGTGATGCAATGTGTTTAACACCAGTAAGGGTTGTAGTGCTTAGTAGTGTAAGGGTATGTGCAAACTGGGAGAACTGGCTTCATTAAGGTTGTCCAGTCAAGGACTTTTTCAATGCATAGAGGAAAATAAGAAAAGGTAAATGTGATGAACAAGAACACAGAGAAACACCAGTCTGGTATACAGGGGATAACAGGGACAATGGCAAAGACCAGAAGTCCCCACTTATTGACTGATAGGCCATTAAGAAACTCCAGGTACCGCTTTGGCGAAGGTCACACGGACTTTCTAACTGATAAAAAGGGGGTGGGGGGGTGGGCAGGGAAAGACAAACATAAGGATTTGGGACATTAGAGGGGAAATCTGAGGGAGCAGGCAAATCTTATGAAGCAATGTTTAAGGGAAAGGAGTCAGTAAGGAACAAAGGGGGCCATAGAGAAACACTTTTTTACGGTGAGGTGGATCAAGCACTGGAACAGGTGGCCCATGGAGGTTGTGGAGTCCTTGAAGATATTGAAAATCTGTCTGGATATGTCCCTGGTTGAGCAGGGAGGGTTGGACCAGATGACCTCCAGAGGTCCCTTCCAGCCTCAATCATTCTGTGATAGACATAAAGGGATATATAAGGGGCTGGACGCGTGTGAAAAATGTTGAGTTAGGGAAGTTGCGGGGAGAGATGCTGGCAGGGCATGATGGTATATGGGTAGACAGGGCTAGGTTCTATGGTGGCTTACTGCAGAGCCAAGTTGGAACAGTGGGTCGGTATTGAAAGCTGGATTCTTCAATGACCTACTCGCTCATTTGGTTTGACAAGGCATGCCATAAGCAAACTAGGGAAGTATAATCTATGTGTAATGGTAACAAAATAAGTGCGCACTATCTTTCTCTAAAAGAGTACTTGTCAACGCTTTGTTAACAAGTGGGCGGATTTTGGCCCTAACAAGACTGAGTTAACTAAATAGGTGTACAGAATGCCACATCAAAGGCAGACAAGTGAAAAAAGATGAAAAAGAATCAGACTGTTTCAGCATAAGCACTCTAATGTTCCAAAAGTTTTTATCATGTTCACGGTGTCTTTTTAATGCTGATATTAAGACACAACATCTAGACAATGGAAATGTGGCAAATTTGCATTCTCCAGCCTTGCATGGGACTAGCTGAATGTTGTTGTAGCTCGGTCACACATGACATTGCATCAGTCTGTTTTGTGTAACGTTACTTTCTGGTGATATGGTGGGAAAAAGCAACTTAATTTGAGCAAAAATAGAATGTGGGCCTTTGAAAATTTCTTAAAGGTCATATAAAAACATTTTAATGTAATTACAGTTCTGGATTCTGGGAGGAATTATTTGTTTTAGTAAGCACTCCCAAGGCTCTATATAATTTTTTTCATATATATATATATATATATACAGTACAAGAAGAAAATTTAAAGTATAACTTGGGTAGTTAAATGACTATGAGTAAATGTGCAGTTCAAGAACACATCTGCCATGGTTGCTCCAGGAATCCAATAGCTAATTGCAATAGAGAGTGTGAGAAGCAACAATGGTGTGATAGCTAAATAAACCCTAAGACACAGCTGGGAAAGGTATTGGTTACTCTTCATTCTGGCTTCCCACACCCCACTTTCACAGCCTGTTCAGCAGGGCTGGTGGATTCAAACGTGAATTTCTGTTTGGGTTGAATCTTGGTTTTGTTATCTTTATGTGCTACATAATCCAGTCTAACGTATTTCTTAATGAGTTCCCAAGTTGGGTTTTGATTCTTGAGTTTCACGTAAAGTCACTCTTAAATTTTAACTTTGCTCTGCCCTTGCCAGTCTCCCAGGCTCCTTTCTAAGCAAGAAAAATGACCTTGCGGACTTCCTGGCTGTCACATTTCTTTATATCTGGAACCATGCTTGGACATCAAGCTTTCTTACCCCATGCTGTGTTTGATAGAGGGCTGGCACGTTCATTCATACGTACTGCTAGGAAGGCAACATGCAGTCCTTGCCCATCAAGCACTTGGCTCTATCTATGAGATGCACGTCATTATTTTGTGGAAAGAATCGCTAAATACCTCCTAGTCAGCGATAATATTTTGGCCCAGCAAATCTGTAAACACAGTCGTGCCCATGTAAAGTGAGGAAACGTGGCGCTGTTCCAAGTGGTGACAAGCAGTGAAAATTGTTCTCAAATACGTGATACGGAGAGCGTATCTCCTGTACTACTACTTTTATGAAGGTCAGTGCAAGTGAATCTCTCCAAAAGCAGGGCAGGGGGAAATTTTTAGAGAGGAAGTAAAAGGAGAAATTTTGGATTGGATGTGACTGTGATTGTCGCTAGCCACACACTGCAGAAGGTAGCCTTGGCCAGCAGAAGCTCTCTGGGAAAGCAGCATGATTACCCACATTTCGCAAGTCAGAGGACATGGAAGAGAAATTAAATGGCTCAACAAATGCGGCAGAGAAAATCTGGGGCAAAAGTAGAAATTAAAGACAGGTTTGTCGTGTGCTTGTATAACTGAATACCAGTGAGCTCCTTCTTCCTCTTTGTGATTCTCATCTGCACAAAACACTATCCTAGCCTTATGGAAGGTGCTGGAAAAAGTGAAAGAGAGGAAAATACAGAGGTCTGACTTGGGAAGAGGAGCAATGCTCTTTGTAGTATGTTTTGGGAAAAGAGTCCAAGAAGGACGAATATAAACAGTCACTTAAAAAACAGGCTGCCTTCTTTTCTTGCTTTGTTCTGATTCCTCCCACTCATCAGTAAAATGAAAATATTGTACAAAAAATTCCAGGAAAGTGATTTCAAGGAAAAAGAGCTAGTTGGCAACTTCTATAAATAGGCCTTTTTATTTTTTTCAACATTTCTGCGCTGTGGTCAGTGCTCCTTCCCCATCAAACAGGTTTGTTTTCCCCATGCAGTCTGCTTTAGCGTATATTAAAATTAACATTCCCAGGCAGATTGTCTAACGACGTGGCTATGTATAACGTTTGCCCACGTTTTAGCTGGCATTGGTGTAGGCGATTTCTATCTAAACCAGGCGTTGTATGCAGACACATGATAGAAGGCAACTGTTCGCAGCAGCTTGCTGGCGTGCCGCTTGCCGGCAGCGCGTCCAGGATCTGAGGACTGCGACTGCTGCGCCCCGAAGCAAACAGCTGCTTGCTGAAGATGTGAATGACCTCAGCTGTCTGGCCCTACTGCCAGAACATTGTCCTCCCAGAGCTGGCAGGAGCTGATGTGCGCTTCCTCCTCCCTCTTCCCTCGGTCAGACAATACTTTTCAGCACCCGATTTCCCTGGGAGTTTGTGCGGATGCAGCAGAAAATGAACGGGTGGTGATGAAGAGTGTCACAGATTGCCCCCCGCTGCTCTTTTACCTTGGACGTAACCCGCAGCCGGGGTTCAGACAGGCGGTCTGGGGAACTGCCGCCTCCAGTCACTGCACTCAGACCCAGCACAGCCCCCCCTAGGAGGACCTTTGGCCAGTTGTGAACTTAAAGAATAAAGGCAGACATCTGTTAACGTTATACGTCATCGTATTTTTTTTCCTTCATAAACTGAAATAGGGTTGCTCGTTTATAAACTGTAATAAAATGGAGGTATGCGTGAAAAAATCCGAAATAATGAATTCTGTAAAATGCTAATACCAGTTTTTAAAAAATAATCATAGTAAATATGACACTTTGAATTACTTAGCTTATCCTAGGGCTGAAGTTTATTATAATTTATTTAATAAATATAAATTGCAAAAAAATACTTAAGTGTTAACATTGGTTACCATTTTTTCCAAAAGAAATATCAAATAAGCTGTAAGGGTAAGATTCAGGTCAAAGAAATTCTTCATAGTTATCAAATTAATGGTAAGGATAAAAATAATTTTAACGACTACCAATAGAAAGTGGGAGCAAAGGAATATACTTTAAGTAATAATCCCCACTTGTTTGCTAGTTTCAGTCTGATAGAAGTGGTCATTTGTTTCACTTTGATTCAAAAAAGTGTTTTTCAAAATAAGGTCCTCTGGTAATCTTCAGATTATTTCTACCAGGTTTCAATATCAATTGAGAAAATAAATCATCAGTAAGCCAAAATTTGCCTTTTAGGAGTCTGTACTCATGGGGCATTTGAAATCCTGTGACTGATTGCTTAAGGAATGAAACCAAGTCGCTGGGGCTTACAATTCTCCCTGGAGAATTACGGCATTGCTCCAAGAGAGCTGGTACAGAGGTGTGAGACAGTTTTGGAGGTGCACATAAGACCTAAGGGGAGGCTAAGAGCTGATGTTTGATGACTTTTCATTTTGGAATTGTGACGGTGTTAGAGAATTTGAAAAGAGTACTGCCCTTTGTACTGCCGAAAGAAGACTGGTGTTCGTGTTCCTCTGGTTTGCGTTAGATTACCACTCAAATTCCACTTCTGGTTCACGCGACTGTAGCTGAGACAGGAATTTCACTCTCTCAGAGATATGGATTCTGGCTATAAAGTTGTCATAAGTTTTTTGCTGTTTGTGTTGTATATCTTATGCTAGTTTGGCTGGTGACTTTACGTTTTCGGGAGAAGGAATGATTGTCCAGCACGTTCATAGGTACTGCCAGTGGAGACTCCACACCTGCTCCAGGAAATCGCTTCCAGAGCTTCACCGTATTTTTGTCCAGGCACTTTGCCCTTGTCTAATCTACCTTGCCCTCCTCAATCTACTTTGCCGTGAATTAAGTCATACATGAAAGACAGATTATTGCTTCATTTTTTGCTGCAGCATGTTATCACTTCCTCCGTCAGTCTCCACTTCCTTCAATTAACCAACCACAATCTTATGCATCTTTCCTCGCATCTGACGTTCTTAAACTAGCAATTCTTTGCTGCTTTCTTCTGAACTCTTTCCATCGTTCTTAAAAGCGTACTGTCAGCACTTGGATGCTGGATTCCTACTGATATCACACCACTTCTGCAAAACCAGATAATTCTGCATCTCTCTTTTAATATATATATAAACATGGGTGGGGTTGGGGGCAATAGCGTAGTATGTTTTACTCCTGCTTATCTTCTGATTATGCACAATAACACATAATCCTCTCCTGTAGAAAAGTTACCGAACCTTTTATCTTCTGCTCTATATTTGTGCAGGTATTTTAATAATGTGCTGTTCAATTGTTCCATCCTTTCCTGCAGCTGTCGCACCAAGCTGACAGGAACACTTTAAATTGTGTGAAAGTAGGCTATTTTTCCTAAAAATGGGAGAAAGTGTATTTCTGCAGTTTAACTTGGTCTCAATATTTCACTACAATTACATTTTATATGTTTCCTGCTATGCTAAATATGTACAGATTATCTCATTACCTACAATCAATATAAACAACTCTTGCGGAATAGAGCAGCATTAAGAAAATAATCGAAAACAGATACGAAGATTTGTTTAAAAACCTCATTTACATTTTGATAAGAATACAAAGTAAAATAAAGCTCAGACTTTCTCTCCATGACTTTAAGAAAGAAGTGCTTCTAAGTGTGGTTAAGGAGCTCCAGATTACCTGTTCCTGGAGGTCTTCCTGGCTAGGAGACATTCTCCCAGTAATTAGCAGCCTTTCAGACTCTCCTAAATGTCAGCTCTGGGGTTTCTTTCTCACTTTCTGAGGAAGAGATGCCAGTTAGATCTTGCCATGAAAAAAGTGCTTAGGTCTTCTTCCCCTTCCTCTCAGCAGCTTTCACAAAGTTCTCAAAGGAAGCTCTTTTTTTCTTGCTTCTCCTTTCCTTTACGTAAATTCTAAGACAGTTATTTTCAGTCTTTCCTCTGCTTCCCCACAGCTTTGGAACTGGACAGGAGAAAACCCGACTCAGCTGATCCTTTCCCAGGGTGGAGGGAAGAAAGAGAAAAACTACTGCAGCCCCTAAGGGAAAAGTGACTGCTTATGGATGGAAATGAACTGGAAGCCAAAACGGTGCTTTTCACAAGATGTTGGAATTTAACTCGAGTGAGTACTGGGTTGATTTTAGAGTTGGAGGATGAAGTGACTTCCTGAGCTGAGGGACGGAGAGTCAGAACGCCTGGGTACACACAGCCTTTCAGTTAAATAGACTATTGAACTACTGGAGCTGCAGAGAGATAGTTTTAAGTCTTTAAGATTCAAAAGACTTTAAATTACAGTTTTTGAAAGCTTTTAAATATCTGTGAAAAATAGGTTGTTGTACTGATTTCAATGGAAATTTCATTTTTTCAATTGTAGGTCTAGTCTATTCTGAAGAATTACTTAGAATTTGGGAACAATACTAGTGAACCTCTCTAAATAAATATTTATTTCAGGGAAAGCAGTTGAATTGAAAAAAACTGTAATATGATTTTTTCCTTATTTTTAGTTTTTCTAAACAATTTTTTTTTGGGGGGGGGGGGAGGGGAAGTCATAAGGCTTTCCACATTTCTCTGTGAATGTGAACATCATTGTGTGATGTGAACATTAACCTGGAACACTTCAAAACTTATGTTGTTTCAGTTTAATCAAATAAATATACAAAATAGGCAAAGTGCCCAAATTATCATCGCACTTGAGTTTTCTTTATCCCCCCAAAAAAATGTTCATAATGCCTCATATGTTGTAATTATTAGTTATTGTGAGTATCACAGGTTGGTCAGGAGAGAATACATACAGTAAGAGGCCCAATGAAGAACAAAGATTTAATTTAGTAAGGTTCATACTCGTCTGTGTAACATGAGGCATCTTTAGAAATCTTGCTGTAGACTAGTCAACAGAAGGAAAGGTACCAGCATCCATCTCAGGAATGAAGTTGGTTTTGAAAGTGTCTATTTCTCGTTTCCTACTGACTATAGAAGGAGTTTAGGATAATAAGCATCATAACTTGTATATCTCAGTTGAAGTCTTAGATTCAAATACATTTGGACATCAGAATTTTACTTCTCAGTGACCTATTCTGATAGTGTTGATGCAATGGTTTCTGTGCAATTTATATTGACAAGGTAGCTGATATTTGGACCAGTATTGAATCTCTTCAAATCTACTTAGGATCTTATTCTTAAATTAACTTTCTTATAGATACAGGGTGAAATTTTGTTAAAGTCTTGCCACTTCCCATGTATATACAGTAGTCTGATCCTTTTCACGCCTTATGTTAATTGTTTTCTGGTACTTGGGCTAAGTTATGCTTAATTTTCAAATTGTTATCTTTCACACAGTATCTGTTGAAAAAATAAGGGTTAATTGTATCATTTGGTTACTACTGGATTTCTGTTTGGAGAATACCCAGGTATTAATTAGGATAAAACAGTGCGACTCTTCAGTATCATAATTTTGAGCATTAATTAAAGATACGAGACTAATTCACAGACAGTTGGATTTCTATTGCTTGTATATTCTAATGGCATTTTCTACAATGCAGTATATCCTTTGAAAATGTTAATGAAGAAGGTGACTGAAGATCCACCAATCCATTGGCTTAGAGAGTAGTACCTTAATATATTATTAATTTCACTTAAAACAATCTGTATGCTTAACAGATTAATAAACAATGAGTAAGGGCAGCGCAGATGGGCTGCATATTTTGAATAATTTTATCGAAAAGTAATATAGGATAAATATTTGTTCTGCAGTTATTTCTCCCATGAGATAACATTACTCACTAGGGTACTTCCACTAAATTTTCTAGTCAAATTGCTACGATAATTACTGGTGAAGAAACGGAATAATCTTTAAAAATTAAGTCAAAATAGCAGGAGCTGCAAAAGGAAGTAAAACATGGAAATTACAAACGAAGTGAGAAGGGATTGCTCAGCATCAGGTTTCCGGGTAAAAAAAAACAATTGAGACATTAATTTTAGTAGGAATGTCTCTTGATAATACCTTGTTCACATGGAAGTAAATTAGACATTTTCCTATTTTCAAAGCAGAGAGTTAAAACACCTGAAACAAACCTCATTTCCATTCTTTCAGTCGTTTCCATTTCTTTCCTTCCCTTGCTATGTTCTTGGACATAAATAGGCAGTGAGTGAAAGTGGAGAGCAAAGTTACGTAGTAGTGAATACATGTCCTGCAATTATTTCAGACTTACTACTCTCCTAAGGACTTACTGCTTCAAAACACTGTGCAAGCATCTGAAAATTTTTTAAAGCCACTGGGTAGACCTGCTAACAGTTTGTAAACCTTCCTTTTTAAGTTAGGCCCATCCTGAACCCTAATCTGGTAACACTGAGTTATCACGTTCTGCTGTATGGACCTAACACTTGAAAGGATGAAAAGTTTGGAATCAAACTTCTGGTTTTTAATCATAAAGTTGGAGCTGAATCAAGTAAATATATATCTTAACTTACTGTAACCATGATGATGAACAGGACCTGTTAAAACCACCAACTTATCTCTGAAATTTTCTGTGGGACCGATTCTTCCATGTATGGCATTGTAAGTCTTTCTCAGCAGAAATCAAGATACCAGAATTTCTTTGCAATGTTCATCCTGCACAATTATAGTCACATACAAAGACTATTAATAAAAATCGAGTAAGAGCGGAATGCAATTACACAGTTCAGATGGCTTGCTCCATCATTGCTTATTCCACAGTCACAATATGTAGACATTGCAAGCTATGCTTCTCACTGTTAAGTCCTTCATCTTATTTAGGAATCATTCTGGGAGCAGAAAGGTGCAAACCTCACAGTTTCCCAAATAAATGTGTCTGTATTTCATGTGAACTTAACTCATGGCCCACAAGTTCTAGGAGGGTTCTAATACTACATTCTTACTTTTCATTGATTATGCCTGTTCAGGTTGCAGAACCTGCTGGGAGACTACACACAAACTTAGGTAACACAAGTCAGAAGGACTAACCTGTAGAGGTATCTCCCTTCTTGCAAAGTTAGGTAGAAGGGGAAAAAAAAATCTTTCAGCGCTCTAATGTGCAGAGGAAGGGAATTTCTCTGGTGCTTGCTGTAGTGAAGAGAAAACCCAGCAGCACTCAACAAGCGTTTTGCCTTTGGCAAGAGTTATACTGAAAAATACAATGCCTTTTTCACTTTATGTGCTTGGTTTGCAAGACTGGCTTAGCTGAGCCATCCAAAAATGATCACTGGAGGAAGACATCCTCATCATAAAAGGGAATGACCTTTTGAAACAAAGCACCCAGGTGCTCCAAAGCTGTTTATCCTCAGAACTGGTGTTCTGTATTGCGGATACAGGCAAAAGGCTCTACTAGATTGCCTTCAGAAAGCTGAACGGGGAGCATTACTAGACAGCTAAATCCTCCTTCTGGTTGAAAGTTATTACAGGTCTGTCTGTCGGCCTTTCAGCCCACTGAACACTCTGGGCCAACCCACTACTCCAGGAAGAAAAGCTATACAGGTGAACCTCGCAGAAACACTTCTTCAGTTAGGGAAGAAGTTGGGTTCCCCTTCCAGGGAACAAGTAACAGGTGCCAGCTAGTAGAGCTGGAGTCCCTGGACAGCTGGAGTCACCCCTGTGGAGCTTAACAGCAAGTTGTCTGCTCCCTTTGCTCTCTTGTAACCTACCTGTAATGAAGTTTTATTCATAGACTAGAAGAGTTTAGAGCTGCCTCTACTAAAGGCCTACTCTCAGCTACTCTTGGCTATTCAAAGTTCAGATCTTCAAAGAATCTTCTGATTTTATTTACCAAACTGCTCTGTTCAGTCTCATTTTTGGCTGAGGACATGCTTCCTAGCTATAGATTTAATGTTGTGGTGAGATTCTTGAAACTTTTTTAATGTTCTGCACAAAGAATATATGACTGTGCAGAAAATGATGGTTTGGAGCAACAAGAGAATATATAAAAAGAGATCAACAGTGCTAAGCTAAAAAGAAAAAAAAACTTAATTCTTTAAAAATAATTTTTGATAGGATTTGTAACTAGTAGGGGAGCGTTGTTCAAATCCTTTGTTTAAGTTCAAGGTGTTTTCTCTGCAGAGTACTGGTGTATACGCAAAGATAGACAAAATACAAATTAATTTAGAAGTTAATTTAGAATGTGGTAAGTGATATTCTCACATCTAGATCTGTCAACCGTGGTAATAAAAACCAAAGAACTTCCAAGGATAATAGCTCAAAGTTGAAGTCAAATTCCTGTTTCTAACATGTTAAGAATTATTTTTTGCCTATCACATGTAAATCTCCAAAATTTTTGTAGGCATAAATGAGTATAGAAAATCACAAACACAGAAGTATGAAATGAGTAGACTAAAAAAACCAGTTAATTTCAATTAGCCAAGAACATAAGACAAAACTAAGATACTATAAAATATATTTAAATAATTAAACAAATAAAAAACCCAAACGAAACCAAAACCAACCCAAACAAAAACCCCAGAATGTTGATATTGTACTGATATGGACATATGTTGATATGGACAAGAAAGAAGCTGAAATACAAAATGTTTTCTATTGACAAGGAAAATTAATTTGACCCAATAATTATCTTTAACAAGTCAAGGTGAATTGAAGCCAACGCGTATTAAAGGCTATTTAGCCAAGATAAATGTTCAAGTTGGCAAGCCCTGATGTAATTTATTCCTGCATACTTAAAGAAGTAGTTAAGTAATCTTTGAAACTCTCAAAAGTTGCTCTTCAGACTTGTGAAAGATGAAGAGAGGGGATAAGAGAGGCAAATACAATGTTTTGTTGGTTGGTTTTTTTTTTAAAAAGATAAAATAAGGAATGTTAGGGATTGTATTTCAGACATACTTTGACATTCTCTTAAACAAATTAAAGATGTACCATCCAACCATAACTACCGGCAAGAAGGTAAAAGTAGGTTTTACATTACTTTGTCAGAAGGGGCAGACTGAAAGGACGTACAAAGTTGCATTTGTTCACATGCTTTCTCTGTTGAGCTCAAAATGGGGAGTAATTGGTTACGCAGCTAAAAAGGATGTCCTTGTTGTTAACCAAGGGACATAATTTAAATTAATGAAATATATTTATAGTAAATAAATTAAATATATAATAAATTAAATTAAATATACAATAACAGTGTGAAGATGCTGGAAAAATGCTGGTTCAATTCTCTATTTTTCTGTAAAATGATGAAAGAAGATAAAATGTTTGGGTTTGTTTAATCTGGAAAAGAGTAGCTGGATGGGAGTCACAAGGACTGTTTTTCCAGTATGATCTCCATTGCCACTGAAAGAAAGAGGAGGAAAGATTGGCTCAATTTGCAGAGAAGTAGACTTTGGCTTGCTGTTAGGAAAAACTATCTAACTACATAAGGGTAGAGAAACAGTGGAGCAGGCTCGGTATAGAGCTTGTAGAATCTCTTGTTGGAGATTTCTAAGAGTAGATTGTGTACCTGCTGGCAATATGCTGGTAAACTAGGACGTAGTGCAGAAAATCAGACTAGCTATTCCTTGCGATTCTTTCTACATCTATACTTCTGTGATTTTGTAACTCAGATTCAAGACAATGATCGGGAGGCTGCAGAGAACTAGCGGTTGCAGGTGGAGTCATGAGGCTACTGACAGTAAGACCATATTAGGGACATTACTGGTCAGGTCTTTAGCAGGACTGATTGTCACACTCCCACAGCGTGCTGAAAAAAACCCAGAAAGCAGTGCTTGACAGCATAATAGGACCTGCCACTCAAATTAGGAATGAACATATAGTCTGTCTGCTGGAAATCCTGATCCCTGGCTGCTGTAGAGAACAAGCACATAGAATATGAAATAGGAATTAAAGAGTCACCATTTACTGTGGTTATCAAACTTTAATGATGAATGCACTTCCTCTGAAAGCAAACATCCTTTCTTCTGAAAGTAGATGGTAACTAAAGATCTATAATCTGAAAACTGTTTTACTGGATGTTACGTGAAGTAAGACCTCTTTCTCTGATTAAATAATTTTATTTGGTGTTGACCCTGTGTATCGTAATATTCATAGAATCACAGAATTGTAGGGGTTGGAAGGGACCTCTGAAGATCATCTAGTCTAATCCACCTGCTAAAGCAGGTTCACCTAGATCAGGTTGCACAGGATCACATTCAGGCAGGCTTTGAAATTCTCCAGAGAAGGAGACTCCACGATCTCTCTGGGCAGACTGTTCATTTCTCCCTCAAAGTAACGAAATTTTTCCTTGTATTCAGGTGGAACTTCCTGTGTTCCAGTTTGTGCCCATTGCCCCTTGTCCAGTCATGGGCACCACTGAAAAGAGCTTGGCCTCATCTTCTTGATAGCCACAGTTCAGATATTTATAAACATTGATAAGATCCCCTCTCAGTCCTCTCCAGGCTAAACAGACATGGGTTTCTCAGCCTTTCCTGAATGGAGAGATGCTCCAGTCCCCTCATCATCTCTGTTGCCCTCCACTGGACTCTCTACAGTAGTTCCTTGTCTCTCTTGAACTGGGAAGCCCAGAACTGGACACAGTATTCCAGGTATAGCCTCACTAGGGCAGAGGGAGAGGAGAACCTCCCTCGGCCTGCTGGCCACACTCTTCTTAATGCACCCCAGGAGACCATTGGTCTTCTTGGCCACAAGAACACGCTGCTGGCTCATGGTCAACCTGTTGTCCACCAGGACTCCCAGCTCCTTCTCCACAGAGCTGCTTTCTAGCAGGTCAACCCCTGACCCATACAGGGGTATGGGGTTATTCCTCCCCAGGTGCAGGACTCTACACTTGCCTTTGTTGAACTTCATTAGGTTCCCCTCCACCCAGCTCTTCAGCCTGTCCAGCTCTCGCTGAATGGCAGTACAGCCTTCTGGTGTGTCAGCCACCCCTCCCAGTTTTGTATTGTCAGCCAACTTGCTGAGGGTACACTCTGTCCCTTCATCCAGGTCACTGATGAATAGGTTGAACAAGACTGGAGCCAGTACTGACCCCTGGGAAACACCGCTAGCTACAGGCCTCCAGCTAGAGTGCTCATCACTGATCACAACCCTCTGAGATCTGTTGTTCAGCCAGTTCTCAATGCCCCTCACTGTCTAGTCATCCAACCCACACTTCCTAAGCTTCCCTATGAGGATGAAATGGGAGACAGCGTCAAAAGCCTTGCTGAAGCCAAGAATGACAGCATCCACTGCTCTCCCCTCATCTACCCAGCCAGTCATGCCTTGATAGAAGGCTATCAGATTGGTCAAGCATGATTTCCCCTTGGTGAACACATGTGGATCACTCCTGATAACATTCTTTTCCTTGACATGCTTAAAGATGACCTCCTGAATGAGCTGATCCATCACCTTTCCAGGGTTGGAGGTGAGGCTGACTGGCCTGTAGTTTCCTGGGTCCTTCTTCTTACCCTTTTTGAAGACTGGAGTGACATTGGATTTCCTCCAGTCCTCAGGCACCTGTCCTGTTCTGCATGACCTTTCAAAGATGATAGAGAGTGGCTTAGCAATTAACATCTGCCAGCTCCCTCAGCACTTGTACGTGCATCCCATCAGGGCCCATGGATTTGTGGGTGTCCAGCTTGCCTAAATTATCTCTTAGCTAATCCTTCTTGACCAAGGGAAATTCTTCCTTTCTTCAGACTTTCTCTTTCCTCCAGGGACTGGGATTCCTGAGGGCCGGCCTTAGCAGTAAAGACTGAAGCATTAGATATAAATAAAGACAGAGAAAGCATTCAGTAACTTCTTCTCTGTATCCTCTGTCACCAGGGCACCCACCTCATTCAGCAGTGGGCCCACATTTTCCCTAGTCTTCCTTCTGCTACTGATGTATTTGAAGAAGCCCTTCCTGTGTGTCTTGATATCCCTTCCCAGATTTAATTCCAAGTGGGCCTTAGCCTTCCTTGTGGCATCCCTGCACACTCTGACAATGTTCCCATGTTCCTCCCAAGTGAACAGTCCCTTTTCCACATTCAGTAAACTTCCTTCTTCCATTGGATTTTTTCCAGAAGATCCTTGCTCATCTCCGCAGGTCTTCTGCCTTCTTAGCTTGATTTCTTACTCATAGGGATATACTGATCTTAGGCTTGGAGGAAGTAGTTCATTAATATTAACCAGCTCACTCGCCTGCCCTCCCTCCCTTCTAGAGCCTTAACCCATCGGATTCCTCCAAGTAGGTCTTTGAAGAGGCCAGAGTTAGCTCTCCTGAAGTCCAGGCTTGTAATTCTACTTATTGCCCTGCTTCTTGTAGATGAAATATATCATCTTGTAGAAGAAATATTCTACAAACAACTGGGAGAAGTCTCACGATCACTGCCACTTGTTCTTGTGGGCAACTTCAGTTTACCAGATGTCTGCTGGAAATTCAATACAGCAGAGAGAAAACAGTCCAGGAGGTTCCAGGAGTGTATGGAAGACAAATTCCTCACAGAGATGGTGAGGGAACCAACCAAGGAAGACTCCCTACTGGACCTGTTGTTCACCAACAGAGAAGGACTTGTGGGTGACCTGAAGGTTGGAGGCTGTCTTGGACACAGTGATCATGAGATAATAGAATTTTCAGTTCTAGAAGCAGTAGGAAGGGAGGTCAGTAGAACCGCCGCCTTGGACTGCCGGAGGGCAGACTTTAACTTTTTTAGAAGACTGGTTGGCAGGGTCCCTTGGGAGGCAGCCCTGAAGGGCAAAGGGGTCCAGGAAGCCTGGACAATTCTCAAGAGGGAAATCTTCAAAGCCCAGGAGCAGGCTGTCCCAGTGATCCACAAGATGAGCTGGAGGGGCAGAAGACCAGCCTGGCTGAACAGAGAGCTCCGGGTAGAGCTCAAGAAAAAGAAAGCATATGGCCTATGGAAGAAGGGGCAGGCCACTCACAAAAACTACAAGGATTTTACGAGACTGTGCAGGGAGAAGATTAGAAAGGCGAAAGCCCAGCTAGAACTTAATCTGGCCACTGCCATAAAGGATAATAAAAAAGTTTCTATAAATACATTAATAGCAAAACAAGGGTTTGCTGGATGCAATGGGAAGTATAGTGACCAAAGATGAGGAAAAGGCTGAGGTGCTCAATGCCTTCTGTGCCTCAGTCTTTAACGGTCAGACCAACTCACTGGGTGCTTGGCCTCTAGAACCAGATGGCGGAGTTGGAGAGCATTATCAAGGTCCCATAATCCAAGAGGAAATGGTAAATGCATTGCTGCACAGCTTAAATGTGCACAAATCTATGGGGCCAGATGAGATCCACCCAAGAGTTCTGAGGGAGTTGGCGGAAGTGCTCACCAAGCCACTTTCCATCATTTACCAACAGTCCTGGCTGATGGGGGAAGCCCCATTTGACTGGACGTTGGCAAATGTGACGCCGATCTACAAGAAAGGCCGGAAGGAGGACCCAGGGAACTACAGGCCTGTCAGTTTGACCTCAGTGCCGGGGAAAGTCATGGGGCAGGTCATCTGGAGTGTCATCATGCAGCATGCACAGGATAGTGAGGTGATCTGGTCCAGTCAACATGGGTTTATGAATGGCAGGTCCCATTTGACCAATTTGATCTCCTTCTGTGATGAGGTGACCCATTTAGTGGGTGAGGGAAGATCTGTGGATGTTGTCTACCTGGACTTTAGTAAGGCCTTTGACACTGTTTCCCACAGCATTCTCCTGCAGAATCTGGCTGCCCATGGCCTGGATGGGTGTACCCTTCACTGGATCAAAAACTGGATGGATGGCCGGGCCCAGAGAGTGGTGGTAAATGGAGTTCAATCCGGCTGGTGGCTGGTCACCAGTGGTGTCCCCCAGGGCTCAGTGTTGGGGCCTGTCCTCTTCAACATCTTTATCAATGATCTGGATGAGGGGATCGAGTGCACCCTCAGGAAGTTTGCAGATGACACCAAGTTAGATGGGTGTGTTGATCTGCCTGAGGGCCAGGAGGCTCTACAGAGGGATCTGGACAGGCTGGAATGATGGGCCAAGGCCAACTGTATGAAGTTCAACAAGGCCAAGTGCCAGGTCCTGCACTTGGGTCACAACAACCCCTTCCAGCGTTACAGGCTTGGGGAAGAGTGGCTGGAAACTGCCCAGCAGAAAAGGACCTGGGGGTGCTGGTCGACAGCCGATTGAACATGAGCCAGCAGTGTGCCCAGGTGGCCAAGAAGGCCAACAGCATCCTGGCTTGTACCAGCACTAGTGTGGCCAGCAGGAGGAGGGCAGGGATTGTCCCCCTGTACTCGGTGCTGGTGAGGCCACACCTTGAGTCCTGCGTCCAGCTTTGGGCCCCTCACTTCAAGAAGGACATTGAGGTGCTGGAGTGTGTCCAGAGAAGGGCAAAGAAGCTGGTGAAGGGTTTAGAGAACCGGTCTTATAAGGAGTGGCTGAGGGAACTGGGATTGTTTAGCCTGGAGAGAAGGAGGCTGAGGGGAGACCTTATCGCTCTCTCCAACTGCCTGAAAGGAGGTTGTAGAGGGGTGGGGGTTGATCTCTTCTCCCATGTTATAAGTGACAGGATGAGAGGAAATGGCCTTAAGTTGCGTCAGGGGAAATTTAGGTTAGATATCAGGAAAAATTTCTTTACACAGAGGGACATTAAGCACTGGAACATGTTGCCCAGGGAGGTGGTGGAGTCCCCATCCCTGGAGGTGTTTAAAAGACATGTAGATGGTGCTAAGGGACCCTGGCAGTGCAGGGTGAACGATCGGACTCGATGATCTTAAAGGTCTCTTCCAACCGGAAGATTCTGTGATTCTGTGATTCTTCCACATAGGATCCCGAACTCCTCCTCTCATGGTCCCTGCAGCCAAGTCTGTCCCCAACCTTCACATCCTCAATCAGATCTTCTTTGTGTGTTAGCACAAGGTCCAGCAGCACATGTCTTTTCATTGGCTCCTCCTCCACCTTGGTCAAAAAGTTACCATCAATGCTTTGCAGGAACCTCCTGGGCTGTGTGTGCCTGGTTGTGTAACTTTTCCAGTAAATACCAGGGTAGTTGAAGTTCCCCACGAGAACCAGGGCCTGTGATCATGAGGCTACTTTCAGCTGTCTGTAGAAAGCATCATCTACTTCCTCTTCCTGATCAGGTGACCTTTAGTAAACAGTGTCACCCCTATTAGCCTGCCCCTTAATTCTCAGCCATAAGCTCTCAACATGTTCTGCATCCCCTGCTAGGCAAGAGCTCAATACATTCCAGTTACTCTCTCACATAAAGAGCAACTTGACCACCTTGCTTTGTTGGCCCGTCTCCTAAAAAGTGCATAGCTGTCCGTGACATTGACAACATCCCACCGTGTCTCTGTACATGCAATGAGATCATGGCCATGGGGCTGCACACAGATCTCTAGTCCTTCCTCTTTACTCCCCATGCTGCATGCGCTGGTGTACAGGCATTTCAGAGAGGTACTTGAACACGCAGGTTTCCCTAGAGGGGTGCAAGAGGATCCACCATAGCCATACACACCTTCTCATCTTGGAAGGCAGCTAAGGAACATTTGTCACTACTCTATATGTATTTTATAACCCTAATGTAGATCTATCTTATATCTAAAGTATCTTAAATATCTAATGTATTTTATAACTCCACGTTATAAAATTTACAAGTTTACAAGTAACAGTGCAAATTTTTATTTTGCTGTGTTGAAACCCCTGAAAGACCCACAAGACATGCAGATATTTTTTAATAATGCAAGTGAATAATTTAATGTATATAGACTGATGTGGTTATAGTTGACGATGAACACGACAGAAATACTTTGATCAGAATACATTTGACTAGACAGAAATATCGAGCGACACATGAAGTCCTAAATAATTTTACATTTTGAACAATTAATTGAGTAATGTAAGGTATTATGTAAGAATAACAATGCTTTTTCTTATATCCTGTTCAAACTAGAAGGTGTATGCACACTATAGACACAAATGCCATAACAGAAATTAGAAGGCTCGAGTCTCCGAAAGGTTTTGGGTTTTTTTTGCGACTTTTTGTAGCTTCAGGGGGAATGTGAACCCACCCGAAAGCTACACAAAGGAGTTTAAGTGGTTCGTTAGGGCTTGTTTAGGAAAACAAAGGAAGCAAGTGAGTCACAGGTTTTAAATTAAAGGGGTGGAACAGAATCCCGTTGAATGCTTAACGCAATTAAAACCTGAAATCAATCAAAGTCAAACAGGACTGAGGATAAAGAGAGAGATGAGAGATTAATAAATTCATAAATAGGTATATACAGCTAAATACAACCTCTCGCCCCGCTTAAACAAACAAAGACCCGGCCGCATGGCTGAGGACCAAGGCGGGGTGGGGGGTGGGAGGGTCGCCGTGCTTTTAACCTCCAAGGTTCCAGTCCAGAAACGAACTGTCCAGGCAAACTTTTGCTAAAGAGTCTTTCCCTCTCACCCCTCGTAGCAGACGGCATCGTATCTTCTCTTCCACTTCAGCAGGCAGGGACAATAGTGGGACGTCCTTCGGGTGACAATCCAGCTCTGCGGCGACCCGGCAGGACATCTTCATCACCGGCTAACAGGGATGGTCCTTCTCGCATCCCTTGGCGGTGGGTCTCTCAATATGGGACTGAGGACGTTTGAGGAAATGGGAAAGCATCCATGAAAGAGTCTCTTACTGCTGTGTGGAGGAAGCGCCGTTCTTTCTCTCCTTGATAGAAATCTCTGTCTGGGTGTCCTGTTCTAAACTCAAATGTGCGCGCCAGGGACTGTTGAAAAACTATAGGTATAGGCTTAGTTGATGAGGTGCTTGATTGATACGCCTCAGCTCCCAGTAGGAAGCCGAGAGGGCTGGCGCGTTTTCCCCACAAAAGTTGTGAGAAAGTTTTCCCATGCTTAGAGGGGAAGGGAAGGGAGGAGACAGGGGTCTCAGCCCCGCCAGCACCATCTTAACCCATTACAAGTACCAAATTCCATAAGGTTTAATCCACGAAACAGACAACAGTTTCATGCCATAGCTTTCACGTGCTCTGAAACTAACATTGCATTCCAAACAATTAGACATATGTGAAAAGGTTTCCCCAACTTTAGTTCACTTAGTATCATCATCTCATCATGGATAATTGTCTTGGATAATTGAGTACTCATCTTCATGGTGTCCAGAAGCAGTTTGCCATGAATGTGTCCATGTTTCTAGAAGATAATTTCCACTGGTCTCTATGCAGAGTAGTTATGTAAACTAGTATCAATGATTTAAGTGCAGACTGAAACAATGCATGGAATACTTGCTTTCTACAGCCCTTTTCAAAATTATTTTGGATTGTTTGAAATTTTTACAGAAATCCGCTGCAGGAGAAGAAAAGATTCTACCTCAAAGGGAAAAGTTGGAGTTTTTCTAGAAAGCCTTTCGTCAGGATAGTTAAGTGGTATCTTACACTGTCATGGCATTTCCACCGGCAGAGAGTCCGCCCCGAAGGCTGTAACGTAACCTAAAGGTATAGGTGGCGGTGCTCTTTCAGATGCAGCCACAGGGGTTTAAGCGATTACTATCCTCAATGGCTGTGCAGAACTCGGCTGCTGAGGTAGAATAACTGGCCGTATCAATATTCCTCAGTTTCAGCAAAAGATTTTAAAAGATGTAATTGAGATGACAGCCTTCAATTAAAATAGGCTCAGCTTCTTTGAATATTGAATCATTTAATTTGTTTCCTCAGTTCAGTCTGGTCTTAATGGGTATTTTTATGTTCTGTGCTGTGATTCTGAGATCCAGCTTTTCTTTTGACTAGTATATTTTAGCAGAATATTATTATAATTGTTGTTTCAGAAATATTTTGCTTTCATGTAAGGCATGATTTCAGATAATTCTATACATTAACCCTTTCAAAGTTCAATTCCTTTTTGTCCCTCTGGACTAAGTATGAAAACATTTGTGGCATAAATAGATTCAGCGGGTTTTTTCAATTCTGTGATGCGCTGACTGTCTGCGATGTAATAGTTTATTTAGATAGATTTTGGGAGTAGTATGATGAGGCATTTTACCCAATAAATCTTCTATTTCTGCTGAAGGAAAGCGAGTTATCATCCTACATTTTCTTCTTCATTACTCGTCTAGCAGAAGTCTCTGAATAAAAGGGGCATCTCCAGAATAACACTGTTCTCTCAACACAGTCCTCGCTGTGTCTCCTAGAGATTTGAGGAGTGAGTCTAGAAACCCTGGCTTGGTTTAAGGCAAAGACACAACCCAGTTCTCGTGCATAGCTTCGTCAGCATACGAGTCTTTGTCTCAGATGTAGCTTCATACGTGGTTGCTACTCACGCCTTCTCTTTGCTTTAGCCCCCTCTCAGTCCTTGTCGTTTTTACATCCTCAGTTTTGCATAAAGGATCAAGATGTGTTTCTGTTGCGACGTTCTCATGGTTTATCACCTGATTTCAGAGAGGGGCTGAATACTCATGTAGAAAAAAACCCCAAACAATCTGATGATAGTGGTTTATCTGGATGCCAAATACAGCCTGTTGGATTTGGGAAGCTGTCACATCCAGCAGGTAGTGACTGTTGCTCTTGCCTTTTGCTTAATCTAATGTTTAGCACTAACCAGGAAATGAAAACTCCATGAAAGAACTGGAGTTCTCAAAGGAGAAATATCATTGTCAAACTATTGGCAAGACTTTTGTCTTTTTGGCACAACTTTAATGAAAGCAACCAGAGAAGAGCTGGAATCGTTGCATAGTTCTTTGGGCATTCTGCTGTGAGAAGAAAACTTGAGTCCAGTTCCAAATCATGAAACAAAATATTCCTTTTATCAAATGAAAATAAAATTTTCTCAAACACAATGTAAAAGACACTCACGGAATATACAGGAGAATCCCTCTAAGTAAACTCAGAGGAACCCTTCCTTAGTCTCCTGTTGGTTGGCATATTTAGTCATCACTGGGAAGGACTATCATCTTGAGGTATCTCATTCATCCCCTTCATTGCGTTGGAATTTTAAGTGTTTAACTCCTAACCTTCCTTACTCAAAGGTGCTGGGGACTTAAACAAATCTTAACGGAACTGGGACTTTTTTCTTAGGTGGCCTCATTGAGAACCAGATTTCCCTTGGTTTCTTTAGAAATAGAGGAAGATAAACATATTCATTTTTAGCAACAATTTCTCTGTCCCTCTCCCATATACAAAAACGGATTTTCTGTAGACTAGAGGGATTATAGCAACCTCCTCCCGCAGATCATCCTGCAGTTCAGAATGCACTCCACGTTTCACAGTGGTGGGGGAGATGGCTTCTCACTCTCTCCCCAACGACACATGACTGGATACAGCAATGTACGTTTTCCCTAAAAGCCAATTGAGAACAATAGGAGTCACATAAGGACAAGTGTGGCAGAAGTTAATGTTTCCAAAGACAGCCTGAACTTCAAAGCCTTATGGGTTGCGTACCCTAAAATCTGACGGTGGTGACAGAAGAGATTGTCTGTACATTAATAGAGATGTTTTTAATAGCTTCTCAAGAAATAAGCAGAGGCTTTAGAGGTCTAGAGGCAAATGAACATAAATTCATTGTTTAAGTAAGGGATTAGTGAGGAGACAAGAAACTGTAGACAAATAAATCTGAGTAATCGAGATGCTTCTAATGACATCAGTAAGCTTCTAATGAAAAATAAATAAAGTTAGAGTAAACCAAAATAAATACTGTTAGTCCAGTTGTCTGCAGCAATAGTTTGGGGGGGGGGGGGGGGGGGGGGGGGGCGGGAAAGGCCCGTGAAATTCTGCTACAGTAGATCAGATAAATGAAAGCTGATCTCAGTCAGGGTCATCTTGATAAGCCATAAAATAATAAATTTCCTGAGTAACATCCTTTCCTCCCACCCTGTCTTCCAAATGTCATCATTTTTCTGGTAGATGACATTGAACTTTCTGTGGTCTCTCCACCTCGGTGGGAGTTCTATACATGTGCACCCTGGACAATAAGACCTTATTTTTCAGACCAGCTTTCAGAGATAATATTTTTAAAAATGCTTTGCAAAATTAAAATAAATACTGATAGAGTCATTAGGAGATTAAGGCACAGCTTCACTGAGTAACTTTAATAAGTAGCTCAATATTACGCAGGAAAATTTGAATGGAAAATAGGTTTAATAAGAATGTTTGAAAAATAATACAAAATAACTAGGGCTTCCTGTTAAATCATCCCATAGGAGCAGAGTGATGTCTCCATAACCGCAGTGGAAGTGGGAGCTCTCTGATCCTCAGAGGGCACAGCACACTGTACAACTACTGCTAGTCTAGGAATTCTTATTTTAAGCTTAAGTTAGGATGCCTTTCATCACATTTATTTTAGTGAGAAGATTTTTTTTTTGCTCTTTGTATTTTTATACTTTCCTTATGGCTTTGTAGACTTAATTGATAGTCTGGGGACAGCTATAAGACTATGATATCTAAAAGAAAGAATCCTATACATGACTCGTAGTCCTTTTTCCAAAAGGATAGTTAGGGTAAGCTTAGTTTAGGCTTAGGATCATATTTAATCAGCAAAATACATACTGATTTTTAAAGTCAGTACGTTTTTAAAAGTTTTACAATTGAGCATTGCTTACATCTTTTGATGAATCAATGTTTAGACATGAAACACGAACTCTGTGGTTAAAAGGGTTAGAAAATTACTGTGGAAGGCATATTCCCTTCTCCTTAACCCACCTAATATGCCTTAGTTTAGTAATACAGCAGGGTAAAGAGAGTGGGATTTTTTCTGGATGATGTTTACTATAGGGCTAATTGCATTTGCAGCAGAATGATGGAATATGAAATATGTAACTTAAAATTTATTGTCTCAATTTGAGGTATTGAAATCTTGGTGTTTCAAATAGTTGTTATTGTCAATGTAATTATCCGGGTGGAAGAGCGTATGAAATTTGTGTGACTTTCATTGTCCGTAAGTTAGGACTTCTGAGAAGATCCTCACAGAACAGATTTCTAGGGGTGTTCGTTCATTCAAACCTTCATTCAGAGTGTTCTCTAAGCTGTTGCCTGATTGTTGACACACAGAAAGCACTGCTAGGTGAAGCCGTTTTCTTGCTCATCCTAATGACTTTATTACCTTTTCTTTCTATGAGGATCTTTGTAGTAAACTCTTAGAACAAGGAGATCTGGTCACGGGTAGATTTTTAATGTTTTCTTTTCTAGTAGTTACATTCCTCTCTTGTTCCAAAAGTCACACAAACCTTGCTGCACAAGACTACCGAGGCAGCCATGTTTTTCATGATCAGTAACCAGGTTCTATGCCAGGGGGACCCTGTCTAGGTGTTCTCTACCCTTAATTCATCCAGAAGTCTATAGTCTGGCAAATTGTTTTTCACTCTAGTATGGCAGCATAGAATTACTGACATGAATACGAATATTTGTAAGAGGAAAGATGTATCCAACTCAGCATCCTGTCTCCAACAACAGCTATCAACCCAGGAAAGAGTAAGAACAGTGCGTATGTGTACAATAGTACTCTGTAATATTGTCCCACATTCTAAATATTTTGAAATTGGGGATTTCCTAAGCTTAATGTGTCCTCTGCATGTTTAGTTAAACGTAACAATTTTCTTTTTCACGTTCTCCTCAAGTTTCCAATTTTGGCTTATGCAAGCCTCTAGGATCCACAACTTGCTTTGGCAAAGCCTTCTACATATCTGTATGCTATGTCAAGAACCACTTTCTTCCATTTGAATGTGTCTCCTCAAATTTACGTGATGTTCCTGGAGTGCTGGAGCTGAGGCTCTGATATTTCTACTGTACAAAATATAACTGCTTTGGGGACAAAACAGAAATGCTCTGTAGAAATAGCTAAAGAAAAATGGTTCATATCTCATGGAGATTGCTGCCCAAATCTAATCAAACTAAGTCTTCCAACTCTATAGAGTTTTATGTGAGCATCATCATATGAAGCATTGCTTATGAAAATACTTCATCAATCTCACACTTGAAAAAAGCAAAACAGAGAAAAAATTATATATTTGAACCTCTGTGTTGTAACCACGATGCTTTGCTGATACACGTCATGGGATCTTTCAATGAACATCTTTTGATCTATCTTCCTGGGAACACAGATATTTCAAAAGCTAAGCCTCAGTTTGAAAAAATGCCTTGAGAAATTTTAAGAACGTAGTCATATTAAGGCATATGCTGTACCTATTCTTAATGTCATGTACGGGATTCCTCTGATCCAGGGCCTTCCACGTCTGTCAAAGGAGTTCATTAAACCCAGCCCACTGAACTCAGAGCTGGTGGCTATTGCAGTTGAGGAGGTTTTTGGAGCAGGCCCTTAGGGCTAGGGAAAAGTCAGTGCAGAACAACTCAAATAACAGCAGTACAACTAAATCAGAGACTTGGTATGTTTTTAGTGCAGAAACAAAATTCACTATCTTTGTGGTTAGTATTTTGCAGCCTTCCATTTTCAGCTGTTAGCTGCTAACAATTAACTCCAGTTATGCACGTTCACTTTTGGTTCTGGCGGAACTTCAGTCCCCTTTTTCCTCCTCCCCCATGTCTCTGGTTTATGCTTTATGGCATCGTTTACACCTTCCCATTTGAAAACTTAGCAAAGCACTAACTTAATGTTCCAACACTTGCAAACAATATAAAAAGGCGCTAATAATCCACTCAGGATTTCATGGATTTCTCTAAGACAGCTTGTTAAGATAATGATTTTAGACATATTTTGTAAAAGATTGATTTTTTACAATTAGGTTTCAAGGGAAACTTCTTTCCTTCTAATTATTCTTGTCCATATTATGAAGATATTACATTCTTTTTCTGCTGTTAATTTCATTTGTTGAAATTAGTGATTAAAAAGGCTATATCCAAATCTTTTTAAATTGAACTTCCCTTTTTTTCACCCAGCATTTGCACCTTGCAGATTTTATTCCAATAAGTGTGCTACAGCTGTAATTCACATCTGTTCTAAATTTCAACTATTGCTTACTATCAATCAGGTTTGCAGCCTGCAGCCAGTTCTCAGCTTTGACCTTTATTTGAGCTAATACGTTATTTAGTAAGACATATAGTTCACTGCTCTGGTTCCATCAGAATGTTCTTTTTTCCTTCTTTGCAAAATACAAGTCTTGAAAATACTGACATACATAAAAATCTTCACAACTCTTTCATTGCAGAGTTTTTATCTTCTATCATGTGCACTGACTTTTTTTAGGCGAGCACATAAGGCTTCTGCCAAAGGTCAGTACAGCAGCTCAGATGCAGACTTTAATTTTCTAGAAGATGTATCGAGCTTTTACCAGTTTCCAGGAAATGATCTACCACTCCTTTTCTCTTTGTCTTTTGGGAATTATGGATGTAATCTAAAGTACATTGGAAGTCATTGAGGGAATTAACCCAGTGATCTAATACGTCTTTTCCATCTTTAATTACCATGCTCCTATGAACTCCAGTCCCATGGTGACACCTACCAGGTAATCTCTAAACGGCCTAAACAGCTGTAAACTATAACTTTTCTTGAAAACAAGAGCTTGGGGCATTTAAACTCACAGCAGTATATTGTTATGACAACACTGGCGTGTTATCTCCACTGTGTCTAAGTATCAGTGAAACGTATAGATCAAAACCTGGCTCTAATATGTTTACCGAATTAGTCAGTGCGACATTATCATAACCCATTCTGAGACACTCCTGCATACTCTGTTAATCTCAAATGGATGGCCCTTTGTCTTTATGTGAGTTTCACCTCCGGGTGTCAGTGCACGTTTCATCCTCCCAGTAGGATCAGCATTTGATGAGAAAAGTGCTTCAGTGCTTTCTGAAAGGCAAGGGAAGGTATTTCTAATGTTGCCTGTTTGCTCTTCCCAGCACGTTAATTAGTTCATGGCACACAAGAGTCTTACAATCACCTTTGTATAAACAATTAATTTATTTTCTATAACCCTCTCATCCTCTCCATAATGAGTAGAACAAATAAGGACAATGAGATGATGACTAAAACTTAAAACTGCAGCTCTTTAGTGAAGAAGCCAAATATTATTCTTCTCTTGAGTCTGAAGAACAGAGCAGAAAATCAAACGTTCTTTAATTCAGGCCGGATACAGTCTAAGTAAAGCTAAAGCAAGGGGATTCTCTGTATTAATATATCGGTACATGAATAACAAGATTGAAACTTATGCTTATAAACTTTATGGTTATCCTTGCTGTGTTGAAAAATAAATTACAATACCAGTCCAAGCAAGAGAACTATGAAAAGCACACACTGAAGTGGTGTTATTTTTCCTTTCCCTAGAAGGATTTTCACAGTGAGCGTGGTATTTTTGGATGCTGAAAGACTTTTATCCCTTGCTCCTGCTATGGGGAGTAAAATGCTCAAGGCTATACAGGCAGTACTGAAAGTAAAATAAAATTTCTGTTCTGTGCAACCAGTTTTATTAATTGACAGCTATCAAATAAAAATTGACCATGTCAAGAAGGTGCTGCACAAGATGGCTGCTTAGGGCACTAGGCTTTGAGAAACAAATGTATTAAATATTGCAGTGTGGGTTGTACAGTTTCTGTACATCCTTGTGCAGGGAGCTGTTTTGCTCTTGGGAAAATTAGTCTTCTGTTGATGCTTGGTCTACCCGGCACACCTTTGTTACGCATCAGCTAGCAGAACGCCACTGATTGAACTCGGTGATAAGGGCTAGTTTAACAACTCCTTGCTCATTGCCAAGTGAGTTGCTTCACCCAACGTTCGAAAGAACAAGTAGTTGCTGGAGAATAAGCATGAAGAGCTGGTAGCTGAGGCTGGTTGCTGTTAAGGTTACAGATGGAGGGCTTGTAAGCTTTACCCTGGTCCCGCACAGGCTTAAGTAGGAAATTACCCATTTAACTTCAACTATGTTTCACAATTTATATAGGATGAACTTACCGAGTAACTTTCAGTGGAAAATGTGTTCTGTTTTCCTAGAATGGCAAAGAAGACTTCCTGGAATGCTGGAAGAACTGGAAGAATTCTTTATAAATCTGTTACTGCCATTGAAAAGCAGCAACTGAAAATCTAAGTATATGGTTGGTTTTCACACGATCTGTATAAAAGAATCCACGTTAAATGACTCCAGAATGCCTTAAACGTTCAATAACAATAGGAACAGCCAAGTGGGACCCTCTTTGAAATAAATCTAAGTCCCTTCTCAAATATAAAAATATTCTTGGAGAAAATTGTCGTGCATTCCTTCCGAAGCAGGACTTTTAAGGGTGAAACATATTCAGTCCAAACGTCATTCCAACTGCTTTTTTAGACTGTTTTGTTGCAGTATCCAAGGAAAAGTAAAGATAGATATGGTACTATTTTGCCACCTAATATCCTGCAATTTATTCAATCCGAACACAAACATTTGCTCTGGACTGATGTCCTGGCAACATCTGCTGACTGGCCCAAGTAAGACATGCTTGGTGATGGTTCAGAGACGGGTTCTTTTGCCCATCCATCTCAGGTTAGGGTGGTTCTTTTACACCAGGGAATGGTAGTGAAGCACCACCTGCTGTCTCCTATGAGCAAATAAATACATACTGTTCCATCACAACTTTTTGTTTTCTTTTTTCTTTCCTTTAACTTGTAGCTGAAAACAGAGAGCCAGGCAGTTCCCTTTCAGAGGCCAGACTCACGTGCAAAGCAGGCTTGTGAGATGTGGAATTCAGTTCAGCAGAAGCTGGCACTTATACCACCACCAACCAAGTTTTGTTCTTGTTCACAGAGATGGGAAGCAGTACTGTGTGGAATCATAAGCACCTACTTTGAGTAAAGTTGAGGGTCCTTAGCTCTCTGCCTTTCAAAAACCCTCAAGAGGTTCCATTAGCTTCAGTCAAGCTGCTGTATTTATATCAGCGTAACAAGCTGGAGTCAATAAGGCTCCAGTCCAAAGCCCGCTTAAGTAATTGTTAGTGTTAGTATTGAATTTAATTGAATTTGGACTGATGCCTGAGAGAGGAATCCACAGAAGTATGTCCATTTTAAATGTATTTTCCAGCTGTCCATTTTCGTTTTATCCTTTGTTCATATGTCAGAAGTTTAGCCCTTGAACTCTGTATGTTTTCAGAAATGATGTATTGTAACTTAATCGGTTTTTTATGGGTGTTTTTGCATTCCCTTTTATTCTGTCTCAGCAGGCTGAATTGTGTCCATTACTTGGTTTGAATATTTGAGCCAGTGAGACTGAATGAGTGACTATGCTTCGGTTTGCTTGTGGTTAGCTCTAAACTATGGTCAGTAAGGAGGTAAAAATATGCTATCTTACACCTTATAGTTTTGTGCTTATACCTTTCCTCAACTCCTATACTCAGTCCCATACTTTGTAAACCAGTTTACCTGGCAGAAGTGGAAAGACAAGGAGGTAAGACATTATCTCTGCACAGGTTCCTGGTAAAATTTGCTTTTTTTAATTAAAAAATAAAAAAATCCTAGTTTTTTTGGTCACAATCTAGATTATAGTAAGGTCGTTTGCGACTAGAATGTTTGTTTAGAGTATTGTTAGATGCTAGTGGATTCTTTCAGACTTAATCCTGGGAATAAAGATAGTAGGATAGATGCCAGCTATAAATGAAACCTTAGCATGTACGTGAAACAAGATCCGAGTTCTAGACTGATCTCTTTACCTGTTTCAGTTCTACTTAGAAGTTTATATGAATGAGACATTTTTTGGTTTCCAGCTTACGGTGCATTATAGCGTGCTGGAGAGCTATTAAATCTTTGATGTATTTCATCCAAATCTGAGGTGATATTTTTTGTAATCTTTCCTGTAAAATTGCTGTATATTTTGGAAAATCTGTGTTCTACAGAAGCTCTGTAATTCTGCTGCAGCACCAAGAGCAATTAAGAATATGGTTGTTGCAAAACTGTTTTCCTGAGCAGTGTCAGTCCCGAGTTTGTGAATTTAGCTACCAGATTATATCTTAGGGCATCCTTCTGCCATTTTTAAATTCCAGAAATTCTCCTAACAGGCCTAAGCAAGATTGAGACTCTTAAAAGTAAGCACCCCATATAGTCTATAAAAAAGATCAAAGCTCTTTCTATTCACCCTACATCTTCCGCAAGAAACAGGTGCAAGGGAGTTTTTTCAAAGCATTCATAAATTCAGGCGTGAATATCAAGTATTACACCTTTTCAAATACGTCAGTAATTCACAAGTTGTCTAAAGACTTGGGGTTGTTAGAACTGGTGTAATAAGTATAAAGATGAAATACGACGATTAAGTTTTCTTGTAGAGCTGTTTCTCTTTTGACAACACAAAATCTGGAAGTGTTGGGTGGTTTATTTATTGGGATTGTTTTGAGATAGAGAAAGATAAATTCAACTTGAGAGAATTCTCTGCTGTACTCTGCTAAGAGACATGGGAAAAAACGAAGGGGAGTGAGAAGACTGTCTCATCCAAGAGAAATGATGCACACTTCTAGGGAATATTTTTTTTTTCCACTTTTAAGGCATGAGCACATGTGGCTGTAGGGGATACAGCTGGAAATAGGTGTTGAAATCAAGCTGATGGCATTAAGCTGCAAGCAGCTGACACCAAACCGCAGATACACTCCCTCCGTCCTCCCTGACTGCGTCCATCTGTCAGTCCCGCTTTGAGCGCTCCTTTCCAATGTTTCAGACATCACCTGAATAAACAATTTTGCCACTTTGATCCTGACATATCTGCATTGGTCTTCTAACCCGTCTTGGTCCCAGACTTCAAGGTTATGTCATTCCACCCAATAACTTTGCTGATGTTAAAAAGCATCCAGCGTCCAGGGCAGAAGCAGACTCTGGTTTTCCAGACAGACTAGCTGGCCTGTTGTGATTCCTCCCTGACCCCACTGATCGCTCTCTGTGTACTTTTGTAGTATGAACCAAACCAAACCAACTTTCTGTTTGTTTTAGAGTAATCCTTTGTTTCACCGGTTTGAATTCTCCTTCACTAGGACATCTCAGATGCGCAGGCGCACCAGTCGCTGAGTACCTCCAGCCCATTCTTTTGGAGTCTCTTAGTGAGGGTAACGGGTTCTCCGTGGTACAGCTGTGTGGAGAACAAAATCATGCAATGAAAAAACAGAATTAGCCTTTGTATGTCATTACTATAAAATACGGTTCTGGACGTTAAAATTGAGACCCAAGAGGTTGTTTCTCTCCTTCTGTCTCTTAATTGCAAGTAGTCAGGCTCACACAACCCGCGGCAGAAAACAGGGGGCATCTCCCTCACGGTTCACACTAATCTCATATCAGCCCTAATGCCAAGTTTAAAAAAAAAGGGAAAAAAAAGGACAGATGTAAACACTTGTAGACAGGCTACTCACCTATTAGATACTAACAGCAAAACTCTCCTGGCAAAATAAAAAAAATAAAAATAAAAAAAAAAGTGGTGTGTATGACAACTTGCATCTTTTCCTCATTTAATAGCTGCTGCTGACAGAAGACAACAATTAAAAAGGAGTTCTCAAACAATCACTGCACTTATTTTGAAGAATTGGCTGCATTTTAGCAACTTTCTTTCAGATAGAAGCTTCCACTTCAGTTATTAAAATGTCATCTCTAGTATCAAGCCAAGATGTTTCACGTGCCGGCGGCAGCATCCTGACAGCAGAAGGACTTAAAAACTAAAACTCTTAAAACACAGTTAGTAAGAACAGTATAGGTTTTAGTAAGTTGCTTGCTTTCAGTGAGCACTAGTTATAGGAAGTAAAGCTTAGACAATAACTAAAAATAATGAGGACAAATAAAATAAAATAACTTCTTTTCTGGCAGGAAATGCTGCTTTATCAAAATCAGTTTCTCAAATAGGTCTAATTAAAAAAAAAAAAAAAATTACATTTTCAGTGCTGAAATGCTCCTTTGAAAATGTGGAAAAAAAATGAAACATCAGCATTTCATCCAGTTATTAGAAGTTGAAACCAGTTATTAGAAGATGAGATCCAAAATATAGTCTTTCAAATGCATCAGAATAGATGTTTGTATAGATTATACACATACGTATTTTTGTAGTGGTTGTTTTTTAAACGATTTGTAATTCCTTTTAAAAACAAAAGCCAAACTACAGGTTTTTCCACTGTCATGGTATCCCTGTTATCATGCATGCCCATTGAAACGCAGATGCTACTGAATCAGTACATGAAACTTCCTTAGGAAACCAAAATAACTCCGTTTTGGTATGGGTTAAATAGGCCCCAAATTCAAGACCGATTCAAAAAAGACACAAAGCTCTTCAGACAATAATTTAGTAATTTACGGTTTGACTGAGGAATCAAGTAAATCTGGTATTTTTGGCAAGGTTTACTATGTCAAAATAGTTAAAACAGAAACATCAGGGTGAAACGCGGCTGGAAAGTGTACTTACTAATTTGACTCAGCAATGACCGCCGTAGTCCGCTCAAGTCTCAACCTGCTGAACTGTGCTGGACATCTCTGCAGCTGTATCAGGTGCTCGGTTCTGCACCACAGACTTCCGAGCAGCATTCAGAATGTCTGTTATGCTGTGACACAGGAGTAGACACGTAGCAAGATTTGGTTTGATTTGTGGTAGGAGAATATGACCTCTGGATTTAAACACCGCCATTAGAACTCTCCAACCGTTACCCACGTCACAGTAAGGTCTTTCTACGCTTTGCGCTCATTTTTGGTGATGTGGAACTTACCTCTTTCATCTTGAATAATTTACGTTTACACGGTTTTCAGTTCCTAGCTGCATGATTATTTCCATTTTCTCCGTTTTTGCTAGTTTATTCTTTCCCATAAAGCATACTAAAATTGAATCAACTTTTCTTTGTAGTTAATACACCTGCTTTCGTTAGAAGTATCCCTTTGCTTATTCACTAGATTAAAGATTATTTACCTATCGCTGGGAAGAACACATACTATAAACCAATTGCCCTTTTACACACAAAGTAATTCCTCGAGTAAATTCCAAACTGCTTTTTTATGTAGGCCCAGATCTTGTGCTCAAAGTAACAGCGTGTCTTCATTTCAATGTACTTTTTGCTGGGATATCTATTAAGCTGAACACCAACTCTAAATAGCACTCCCTGCAAATTTGTCAGCTTTTCTTCTGGCTGGTAAGTCTGAAATGTATTCAAATTTCTTCAATTTCTTAGTACTCTTGTTCCACGCTGAACAGTCAGGACCAATAAACTACGTCTGACTGGGTTTTTTTAAACTCCTTTTCTTTCATAAGGTTTCTATCTCCTCAGCCCAGTCATCTTTCCCTTGTCCTCCCTCTTCTTACTCCTCCAGTAAAGGATATCTTCATCCCTTTAATTTTGCCTTTGCAGGACTAGCTGTTCAGGTGGTTCCACGCTAACAGAAGAAGAGGGGAGAACAGGGATAATGTCACTTACAAACCAAAATTAACAATTTCTGAACTCATTTCCTGTCCATTCTGTTGACAATACATGATAAGGAAGCGTATTCTGGTAAAATTCTTTGCCTGCAGAACTACTAATAAAGCACAAAAGAGAAAATATAGCAATTAACTTACCCAGTTCATACTTTAGGTGGTGTTTATTTTCACTATAATTCACTAAGATGTTGAAGTTCTTCTCTATTTTAATCAATACTTCACTACTGGTTGCTGTATGTAATCGTATTTAACAGTTCGGTTCACTATTGCTATGAATACAAAACTCCAGAATGTATCTACAAAATAAATTTAGTTGGGATCTGGTTTAAATTCAGATCTAGTTGTTCCTAATCTGAAGACTGCATTGGCACCCAAAAAAATTCCCTCCTCCATGTTGACATTATCATAAGTCCTGATGGAATCTCATGTCCATGTAGACACTTCTAAGACTTTAATCTTCAAGTAGAGATTGGCCTAGATTGATAAACATCTTCAAAATTCCTTCTGAAGAGGATAAAATCTCATGAAGCTCTTGAACAATCCATAACTCTAAACCTCGTCACGTGCAAATTTCGGTAACCAGCCATTCCAGCTGCCCGTTTGTGCTGCGATTTGTACTGCCCTTTCCTCTTCCCTCTTCTGACCAGACTGGAAAAGAAGCATGAAAATATTGAAAAATAGACTGTTTCCATGGCATTTGAAGCCCAAGAAGAACAAGATGTGCAGGACATTTTCTGGAAAATTGAGAGATTTAGTCAAATTAGGCTAGTTAACTAAACAGCTCCAGCTGCACTGACTTTTATTACGACAACAGTACATAGGGGCCACAGCTGGTAGGTGTTCCATATAGGAACTGATATAAATGCAAAAATAGAGTCCGTGCCCCTAACAGTTTGGTCCAAGCTAAATATTATATGAAAAAAAAAGTACGCAGTGTGCAAAAAGAGGAAGTTAAAGAACTGTACACTATATTTATGTAATTATTCATAAGGTATTTTTATTATTGCTTATAAATGGAGTAGCGTTTGTTTACCTTAACTCAGCTCTGTCACATTCTCAACTGCCCTTCCGTCGGTCTGGCCTTGAGATACAATTTGACAGAAAGGGAAAAAGTACCTTGTAGATAATTTTATGGAATGTGCTTAACTTCAAAATAGTACAGACAGGCAATTAATCTGCATGCTTCATTATGTGGGTACACGTACGTGTACAGAGGTTTGCCTGTCTGCTAGCATCGGGTAACCAGCTCAGCAGATAGCTGTAGGTTCTTTAACGTGCATTAACTACTGATGATAATTTATATGCAAAAAACACTCGTACACATCTATATTCTGTGTATCAAATACATATTCAAAACCTACTATTAGAAGAGTACTAATATTAGCACTAAAGTATGTTTGGGAAAGTTTAATGGACACCTTTTGTCTGCTTGTGCTTTTGTGCAGTGTTACGATAAAAGCCTGAGCCCTTTCACAGATTAGGGATTTCTGCATGACCTGTCACTTAATCACTAAGTTTTTGGTTTTTCTCTTTCACCACTGCACTGTAGTCATCCCCCATTTTTGTGAAGGAGTTATCAGTTTCCAGAAAGGCTATGGCACCCATCTCAGTTAGTATTTTAGTTCTTCATAGCTCGCTCTTTCTTTTCACCATGATTCATCAAAGTAAGGCAGTGGTAATATCCCCCACTTAGAAATAGGAAGCTGAGTCAGAAAGAGATTATAGTCAAAATTATTCATTAATTCTGAGTGACCAAATGAAATGCGAAGAACCTTAGTTCTTACTGCTGTTGGTGCATAACAACTTCTATATTCAACAACAACTTCAGCTGCAAATATGACAGCATATCACTTTTGAAAATAATTCTGCAAACATCACGGATAAGTTGCGTAATTAATGACTGTAGAATGTTCGGTTTGCATTTGGATTCTGTAGAAATTATAAACCGGGAATACAGTGCTCCAGGATATCATTGTTGCTTTAACCAGAAACCCATGCTTTCTTTCCCTTCCTTTATTCTATTTACTAAACAGTCTTTCCACTTCTGCAAATAATTACAGTTTTCTTTTTTACACAACCAATATCTATTCCTGTGACCCGAACAATGTACAACATCCATGGAGAGAATTAGTGGTCATTGCAGAATAATTAAAATAAATACTCATAAGATGAATGAATTGGGAATGTAAAAACATCCTTGATGTTGACATTCCCTAATTGATGTGCGCATGATTTTGAAAACTTTTGTTATTAAAATGTTCCCATATAGATCATTTCCTAGTAAACTTAGAGGACTCAGCAAGGCTGTTAATGTGGCCCCGTCTCTATGCCCATACTGATCCTTCTGGATGTTAGGACCCTTAGTAGCCCATCAGTCACAGAGGACTCTGTCACTCGAACAGGCTCTGCAAGGCTCACCCGAGTAAGGAACAGTCGTCTCCTATGTTCAATGGTAGAAAAGACTGTGAAACTTCATTTTCAGGTTTTACAGATATTGGGTGACAACAGAATTGTGAGGCTTCAAGCCTGGAGTTCAAATCCAAAGTTTAAGAGCAGTGTTCACTTCAGTGATTCACCCTGTTCCCTTCACTTTTTTCCAAGAAAGATTTAATCTATCCCAGCCAGTTTAATCATTATTTTCCCTTGTGTCTGCCTCACCTCTACTTCTGATCTCTGTCCAACTGTTTTTCAATCTACACAGTCTCAATCTCCATTGTTTTTCCAGTGCAGTCTCTGTCTTCTTGCTCATCAGGTCCTCGTCTCCTCTACCCAGGCTCCACGTTATTTTTTCCTGTGCTTTCTTCACACACAAGAATGTGTGATACATTAAGGACTTTCCTTTGAGTCACTGGTTTTCCCTTTCATCTCCAGTCGTTCGCAGAGTCCTGCTTCCCCTCTCCTTGGATATTGTCAAACACTTTCTACCCCTCCCCGCCTCCAAACGATGTCTGCAAAGACTGCTTCTGTCTCTGGTTACTTAACTACAATAAGAAGAAAAAACTGCCTTTAAGCAGGACTCAGCTCCACTCATCCAGAGATAATAACACTCCAGAGATATCGACTGCAAGAACAGTTTGTGAGAACAGGTTTTGTAGATGAATTTCATTTGAGAAATGTAATAATATTATAGTAAATGTAATAATAGAAAACCGTAACGCTTGTTTTGCTGGGTTTAACGTTCTGATCCTCGTACATGAGAACTGTTATTGCCTTGTTCCCTTGCTTGCCTGGAGCTCTGGCTGCATAAAACCCAAGCCCATGAGCCGGATCTAGCATGGGCAGGCAGAGCTTAGGGATGTGACGCCCACCTGTGATAGGAGCCACTCAGCTGAGGCACGCCCCACGCAAATCTAACGTTCTGGAATTGTCCTCCGTCCTCTCACAAGTTTGAGAAAATACAAAAGACAATTATTCAAAGGCTTAGGGCCTGCAGAAATGAGAATAAGTTTGCTGGTTTTCAAAAGGAGTAAGTTACGTTCTTGGCTGTTGTTCTGTAGCATGTCAAGTCCCTGCTCCAGAGAATGAGGACTCTAGTTAAAAAAAAAATGTTACCAGGCTTTTCACACATGGACAAAACCTCATGTTTGTCATTGGCCTCATCCTCATTCTTGGAAACAGCTGAGCTGTTTTTGCTGAAATTTTCCAAAAAATAAGGTCATCCCAAGGCTAAAGCTCAGCATGTAAAACTTCAGTTCAAAAGCTTTAAGTTCTTCCAACTTATTAACAAATGAAGACTCGGTCTTAAATATGGAGTATTAGGTAATTTTAGCATATAATATATTTCAAATATTTTATGTAAATGTTTTTCCACATGCAGATGGAACCTCTGGAAAGCCCTCAGTTACTGAAGCGGGGGTTTCAGCACCCACTGAAACCAATTTAAGGAGTACCTTTACCTGTTAGGCAACTGAGGACTCATCGGTTTGCACAATAATTGCCAATACTTTTCAGTCCTTTTTGATGTAAAATAGTAAAACTAACAGTTTAAAGAAGTATACTTTTTCCTTCAGCTGGACTCAGGGCTAGTTTGTTGAATATTACTGTCACAGTTTAAATGGGGGTGTTTTTTAATTTGAGTTTTTACCCCTAATTGGAGAGTAGGTGAATATGTATTCAGATCTGCGACAGATCATTAATTATTCAGTGCTTTCTTGCCTTGCTTCAGGTAATAGTCTATTTCAGACCGGGAAAGATGTTTTGCCGAGCTGATCAGGAACATCCTGGCGTACGGTAGAGTGATTTGCCAGATTTGCTATTTGGCGATATTTGCTGTGAAAGGATGGTTAGGCAATCTTCCTAATAGAAACAGTAAAGGAATTTTTAATTAGATCCTCTTTGCTTCTAAATCACTACTGCACAACTGGCCTCACATCTCGGTAATGACTGTGGTAAATCAAACTTTATTCATTTGAAAAATCTAGTAATACCCACCTTTCTCAGCATGATTTACAGAATGCCACTCAGCTGTGCTCATTGCTACCAAAAATGATGCCCTGTACATATTAATTTTTTTCCAATATAATTAAAAGAACCTGGGAATGGAAAAAGTGTTTCACACTTTTTAATTTTTTTTTTTTTTTATTTTTACTTTGTAGTTCCAAGCTTTCTGGATGTGGTGGAAAATGAGAGAAAGAAGGGGAAAATGGAGGTTGAAATCAGGAAGCTCCAAAACCAGAAGAATTATAATGAATTTTATTCATCTGAAAACCTTCTGGGTGGCGCATAACAAAAAAACAGTATAGACACAATACACCCAAGCAAAGAACTTGAAAAGTTTGGGTTTTGTTGTGGTATCATTAATCTTAAGGAGCATGATGCAGCAATTGGCTCTGCAAATATCGTAAACCATTCACATATCAGGGTTCCATGAGTGTAAGAGCCTCTTCTGTCTAAATATTTGGATAACATGCTATACATTACTCCTTGCTAACCAAATGTAGACATTTCAAACAAGAGCAAGCTATAAATACTATGTCTTGAGCATTTTATGTGAGCAAAGAGGAGAGGAGGTGGAAAAAATGCAAAGTCTAATCAACAAAATCAAACATTTTAACAATTGATATGAAATAGAACAGAAGAACCACCCCTGCACACATAGTGTTCCATTTCCAGGCACCCCATTCCTTAGGGAAGTCTGCCGTGCCGGGACAGGTGTCCTGACTTCTGTGTGTAATACACAAGATGAGTAAAGACAAGCTGCCCACAAGCAACTCCAAGAAAATAATCCATGAACATGTTTTCACTCCACAGAATGTGTGAGGTAGTTTCGAGTAGCTTACACATGAGAGAAAAATGCTTAAATTGTACTAATTTGAGAAATTTCTATAAAGCGAGTCTTACCTGGTGGTTTGGTTTGGGGAGTAGCACCCCTGGGGGCCTGGGAAGCTCTTAGGGAGCTGCCTGTATGACCACGGGAAGTGCCAAGGAAACTCAGACGGAGTTTAGCGAGATGTGGTTCCTGCTTTCCTCTAGTCTCCCCGGAAATGCTCTGACCACCAGCTTTGACGGAGCTGAGCAGGAGCTCTCCAATTCTGTGCTTAGAGCTACCGCACTGAATAAATAACTAAACATTCAGAGGAGCGGCGTCTCGATCAACCAACTGCTGCGGTGGGTCACTGTCTGACTTTGCTGGGCAGCAGTTGGTTTTTCCATAGAACTGTTCCAGTGGACATTTTCTAGCGTGTGGGCCCTTCTCGGCGCGCTCCCTTTTTCTCCATGGTTCTGTTCTGAAGTAAAATACTTCCACTGACAAAAATAGTGAAAGATTCCTTAGGACTGATGGTTGTCTTTACTTAACTGACCTTTGCGTCTCTTCAATGACTTTCAGAGTGTAGTATGTGTTTGTTTATTTCTTTTATAAATCATGCTGACTCTAACCCCTTAGACTGGGCATGAGTTTCTGCCCAAAAAAGCCAATGGAAGATTTCCCATGAAGTCCACCGTGCAGTGCTTTGGATGTGTGTCTGCAATTCAGATAATCCCCATTGCCATTAACCTATTCAGTACCCCTGTCCTCCTTTTCCCCTCCTTCATCAATGTGTTCGGACTTATATTAAGACCTTGTGCAAAACAATAGTTGTATGCCCAGTTGTTTGCAGGATAAAAATTTAATTTATGCGCGATGAAACAAATAGGAGTAATAAGAGTTGTAAAATAAGCAAGGGAAAATGAGGTATTCGACAAACTATTTTAAAATTACCTATGTATTGTCTTAACCTTAAATTATGAAGTTAATTGTAATATAGAATATAGAATTTTTTCATGAGCAAAAAGGATATAAAGCTCTGTTGAGCATCTCTTTAGGTTTTAATCAAACATGTAAACTCATTTACTACCCAGGATATCATCAAAGGCTTTCAGCAGCCGGATTTCTCCCTGCTATATGTATCAATGTAATTTCAATTCTACTTGCCTATAGAAACTGTTAATACAATTTATTCATGCAGTGCAGAAACTGAAAAAATGAAATTTCTCTCTGTATTTTATTTAGTTTCAGACCATGGTTGAATAAGTCTGACCTCCATCCTGTTTGTAAACTTTTACTAAGAGGCAGAGTTGTGGTTTTTTTTCTGAATCTTCAGTCCTTAAAAAACAAGCTCATGTAAATAGCATAATAGTTGGATCAAATTACTTCTACCGAAAGCACTAAGAGATATAAATACACCGTACTTAAATACGTAGCCTTGTGAAAGCTGCATTGGTGGAAGCTGAGCTAGCAATATGCTTAATATTTAATTCTGTGAAAATAGGCAGTGCTTTCTATGACAGTATTTAAGAAGTAGGATGTTTCAAAGATGTCTCACATTGGAGTCCTTCAGGGCAAGATTGCTTTCATCCTGAAACCTTAAGGTGTTACTTTCCCATTGTAAAAATATATATATAAAATACAAAAATATAAATAAAATATATAAAATATATATATATATATAAAAATATATATGGCATATATACTTCCAGTGCCTCAGCTACTGAGAAAAACAGATTAGTTCTAAATTTTAAGAACAGATAATTCTGCTCGCGTAATCCATGACAACGGTTCTCTTTTCCACATAATGTCTTCCTGTTGGTTATTGATTACCGCCTTTCATACAGTGAGACTTGGAGAAGTACGGGTAGGTTGTGGGGTTTGAGGACTTCTTGCGGTGAGCAAACCAGTGTTTGCACAATCATCTCTGTACCTGAAAAAGTTCAAATTTAATTACACTGCTCTGGAAAGATATACATAGCAAAAGATTAAAATGGTATAAAATAGTTAAGATACAACGAAAAGAGCAAAAGATACATGAACAGAAAATATAACGCCTAAATAAAGATTTTTCAGGAATTCTCCTTAGCAAAATTTCTCACCCCCTTCTTCTCAGAAAGTGAAAGCCTTACATAGTGTTAATAGCTTTACATCTCATTCCTTTTTATATGCTTCTTAAGTGATTTCCCATTTCAAACCACAGGAAGCCTTTTTCTGACTTTGCGTTTTGTTCAAGTGAAGAACACATTTGTACCAGTGCAAAAATCTGCATGGATTTTCTACTAGCAGTCAGCTGTTGGTAGGCAGTGGTCAGACCCGTACAGCGGGATAAGAGAACAGCCTCCCTGATTTTGGTGAAATGAGGCCACCAGCGTAGAACTTGACTTTCTGTCTTCTTCCATTCTGCTGGCAAACGGCTGAGCGTACATACACACTTTTGGAAGCTGGCAGAACTGCCAAAGTCCAGCCTCTTCCTTGAGGAACTAGACACCTCATAGTATCAGCATGTACAAAGAAAGCTCATCCCCAAACGTCAAAACTTTGTACTCAAATGTAGACAGGGCTTTTTTAAAGAGTTCACACCTGAGGCATGTAGCTGCCAAAACCTCGTGGCACAGCCGGGAGAAAAATGTGTGACTCCGAAACAATCACTGTATACAACAAAACTTCAGTGAACAGATTTAGTATGCAACTACGACTTTTTCAGGTTCTTTGAACCAAATTCTTTCATTATTTCAGCTCATTTCATGGGTTGCACACCTGAACCACTCTAGCAGTTTCAGCATGAGGTCAGGCACATTCGTGGTTAATAGGGGAAGAGGTGTAGTTGCCCAAATACTTCTATATCTGTATAAAATGCATTACGTAGACCTCAAATATGGTTAAGTATCAGTATGGTTAAGTTTCAGTACATACTGAAACGTCTTCTTTTATAAGTACACGTATGAATAAAAATATATATGCCTAGTTTTACTGGAATATCCAGTATCCTGATGTACTGCTTTTTAATGTTTATGTACTCTTAAGCAACACTGCTCCACTAAGCCACCAGCTCTTGAAGAAGCTGGATCATGTTGATGGCTTGATTCCTAAAATTGTCTGAGGATTTTTCTAAACAATCTAGTGCTAAAGCACGAGAGACAACAGGTTGTTAGAATTAGCTGATGATGACCAGACAATCAAACAGCAGAATTGTTTGAATTTGAGGCTACAAAATGGTTTAGTATTCAGGCAAGCCTAATCCAACTCCTGGAATTTCAGGAAACCACAACTTCACATTGCTGCTGGACATCACCCTACCAAAAAGTTTTCTAGCTTCAGTAAGATGATACAGCTTTTTTTCTCGAAACATTTTTTAACAGTTACATAGACCTCAGACAAGTAGCTGAGAAGAAAGTAAAGAAAACTCTTAGTAAGGCACAGAAAAAGAACGTTAAGGGAAATGCTTAACAAAAATTTGTGTGTGTGTGTGGAAGATGGCCACTCTAAGGAATTGCTGACAAAAAGCATGTTCCACCAAGACAAGAGAGAACGGAGATCAGGGTTATTCTGCGTAAATGTTCAGAGAGGCGGCCATCAAATAAGGCACTCCTTTCTCTTTTTTGCACCCAAATAGACTCATATGAGATTCTTAGCATTCAGTTGTCCCTTATCCATACCTGCAGCAATTACTTTTGATGACAAAATTGAAGTTTATTTTCCACATTCATTCAGTCCTTGTATTGAATTTCCAGGCGTGCCTGAAAAACAAGAAATTCCAGACAGAAAGGACAAATCATCTGTGGTATCTACTTTCTTCTTTAGATACTGGGTGGAACTCGTATCTTACTTCAAATGTTCTATTATGCTGCTTTGAGATAGGACAGACTTTGTTGGTCTTTTGACCTTGACAAAAGTCAAACCATTGGTCTCCCTTGTAACGCACATACTGCATATTGTGACAAGGGTGGTGTTGAACTCCACAAATTACATTAAACCAATGACAAACCACATTATCTAATAACCCTGTGTAAAGAATGCAGAATTGGGGCATTGGTGCCCTATATATCTTGGAAAAACCTCTTTTCCGGTTATAGTACTTTGATCTTTTAATGTTTTGTTTGCATAGTTTTTCAATATTAATCTCTTTTGTTACAGCAACAATATTCAGTAAGCAAAGTGCAGAGGGGCCAACAAACAGTAATGAGAAAAATAGAAGTTAAAAGCTGAGTTTTGTAAATCTAATGATTTTTTATGGTCTTTTGTAAGGTGTATAGAACTTCTATATCTCTGTGCTTTACTTCCTTGAAGGCCATTTATAGCAAGGCTATATATATTTGAGTCTAAAATCTACAACAGAACCAGTCACTAATTATTTCTCATTGTACGTCTTTAAGTTAGTTTGCAAAGTGGAAAGGGGAAATCATGACTCCATGTGGTGTAAACTCATCAGATCCACAACTAGAGCTTTAGCTTCTGCAGTCCCATTGTTTCATCAAAATACTATTTTGACTGTCATCACACCATAACAGGCCTGCTTTGCCACCTCTGCATGTCCCAGTTAGGGAACAGGAATCCCTGCAGCGTGGGTTATGGACAGTGTTGAGCTGCAAGAGGAATTTTAGATCACCTTCAGGTTGGAGTTTTTGAACTTTGGAGATGGGCGTAATGAGCAATCTGAGACAGAAAGGGGAAGCGTTTTGCCGAAGTCTGCGGTCAGACAGTGTCCCAGATGGAATGAAAACATGAGAAGTCCAAACTTCCAGGCTCTAACTGGTTCATCCAGACTGCATGTCCTTAGATGGAATCATAGATTACTGTGGATTTCGAGAAGGGTAAGAAAGTAGACCGAGAGAAAACAAAATCAGAAATCCACATTTTTCTGATGCTCAGCACAAGGAAAAATGCAAGAGTGATCAGCAGTGTTGATATTCAGACTTTTTGGGGCCTCTGTGTTGATATTAAGCAGCTTTCTTGCCCTTTTTGTTTTCATAGAGAATAGACAAATGAACAAATAAATCTTCATTAAGACTATGTATCCAGCCTCTTGCCTTCTTTGTAATGTGCTGTGCTGCCAGTGTTTTAAGAGGGGACTCCTCCACAATGTTTTCCTCTTACCAGATGTGCATGTTCTTGCAAAAAGAAAATTCCTTTCTGCTCCTATTAAAAAACCATGGGTAATTTTGGTCCTTGAAATCAAAATAAGCAAATAAACTAAGCTACCCTGTGTTGGAAATCACAGAATCATCTGGTTGGAAGAGACCTTTAAGATCATCGAGTCCACCCGTTCCCCCTGCACTGCCAGGGTCCCTAAACCATGTCCCTCAGCACCACATTCACACGTCCATTAAACACTTCCAGGGATGGGAACTCCACCACCTCCCAAATGTTAGCCTCTGTTTTTGAGGTCTGAGACCAACTGTGTTGATGACAATACGTGATAACAGCATATAAACTTAGAGAAAAACCAGATAAAAGGCTGGGAAGGTACTCTCATCACTGAGAAATATTTTGAAGCTAGTTATTTGGAAAACTGTGCTCACCAAAACCAAACCACTTCACATTCAGAGACTGGTGAGGGACAATATTGTTGTGTTTTCTCTGTAGAATAGCTTACCAAGTGATGCTGGGAGTTTGAGTCTCTGTCTAACTGGTTTATATTAAGTGCTTATTGACGCAGGGGTCTGAAGCCCAGGTTTGTCTTCAGTGTTGAGAATGTATTCTGTGCTTTATTGCTGAGTCCCACGCATTTTCATTCTGCCTTCTTCACCTAATAATAATCACCACAAAGGTCATAGTTCTGTAAAGAAAAACCCAAGGCACCACGCATTCAATGACTACAGCTGGCTGGGCTAAGTATGTACCAAGGTCCTAAAAGCAGTCATATCTTCTCACGCAGGACAGTAATTAAAAATTAGTTTCTTAACCACTGGCAAAGTCTTCTGTCTGGGACTAAAGATACAAAGGTGAAGAAGCAAATCTCCTTGCTTTGGCTACCTTATGGGAAAGGTTTGACATAGACAGTACCCTATGGAAGGCAGTCCAAGATACTTCTTGAACTCACCCTCTCTTGCGAGCATTGCTATGCCTAATGTAGGCACCCTCTTGCTCGCCATTCTTCTTCCTTTTATGACCCTAATTTTTCCCAGGAATCTTTGTATCTAAGTTGTGATTTGTTAGGAGACTAAAAGTAGGCCTACCTTTGCCAGGTCTAAGTCCTTTTCACCTCTCAGACTATTTTTCAGCAGCTGAAATTCCTTCTTTGTACCTCAGCAAAGACAAACCACTGACCCTGGCTGCTGTCTTTTTTGCTGCAGCTAAATCTGGTGTAACTAGCAGATTGACAGATTCCTGTCAAATCCTTGATCTCTGCTTAGTGAGGAAAACAGCTACATGTGCTGATACCTAATATTTCTGCAACCCATGGGAGCATCTCTATGTCAGCATTACAGAAACCAGTGAGGCGATGCACATTTTATTTCACTTACATTCCCTCATTCCATATTTTGCCATCACAACACGCTGACAATTTCCTCCTATATAGAACATTTATCTTGGTACTCCAGACGGGTGGACAGACCTATCAGAAACTAAAAATGTGAGTACTCTCCATGGAAGGTGGAAAGATCTGGAGTCTGCCTCATCGTTGCAGTATTCACCTCCAGATCTTTGCCTGTGTAATGTCTTTAGTCACTGAAGTGACCGTCATGGCACTCATTGAATTAGATATTTTGGCTTCTGCAAGTCCAACTCAAGTACTGAACCGGAGCCCAACTGTTGAGTTTTGATCCAGAGGGCTGCAGTGTGGCATTCGTGATACAATAAACAAGAACACAACAGCCAGCAAAGCTTCTATCCAAAGAGATGCATTACAACATTAGCCCCATGGTGGATGAACAGAATAGAGGACAACACCGTTAGATTTGAGAGGTAAACGGATTTCAGGTTGATTCTTACTTTATCTCAGCTAAACCTCTGGAGAAATACAGTACGCTTGAAGATTATTTATTCTCTTATCTGGAAGAAATAACAAAAGAGAAGAAAAATTACATCAGTCTCTAAAGTAGCACTTTTATTGCATTTTTAAAGGGCTCGAGACCTCGTTTACAAAGTGGCTGTCAGAAGACTGAGAACTTTCTCATGCCTGATGCACAAGGAGGTTTTATCACACACATCTAGACAAGATCATTTGATTTAAAGTTAAAATTTTTCCCTGAGACCATGGTTTATAGCTAGGTGTTGTAGAGGTAGACTCAACAATTACAATTTTTTTCGTACTGTTTTTCCTTGAGATGTCACAGTTCTGAAGCCTGAGTGCTCGAGGCTTCCTTGTGGATTTGCTCCTTCGTCTTCTTATAACACTCTGACTCATATAAAAACGACTGCCTGACCTTGCTCCTACCTGAGTTGCTCAGTTCAGCTCTGTACTGTTTATTCTTCAGTCCTCTGCCCAGAAGTCAAGGTTTCACAGAAAAAATTGAGAACCCGTCTACACCATAAAAGCAGCCAGAGAATTTAAATTCTTTATTGGTGCTTTAATAATTTTTCCTGTTCATTCCATAAGCATTTGTGTCGTCATTTCACAGAGCAAAAAGAAGTTTTTATCAACAGTACCTAACTGGTACAAAGTGTGTGCAGTATTTATAAGTCACACTACTGAACATTGCTTTGGCAAAGGAGTGGGGTTTCTTTTTCGGAAATAAAAGAAAAAAAAATTCATTATAGTGTTCCTCAATCCTTTCACTTTCGGCAACCTCTATTATACATTCTGTCTTTCCTCCCAGTATAAAAGAAACAAAAAGAAGTCCTCCTGCAACCCAGATGATTATCCCAAACAAAGGATAATATCTTCAAAACTGCATCATAGCACATGACCCTCAGAATGCTACATATGGTCATTGAACTGCACACATAGTGCTCTAAGAACAGTTAATGTTACAGCACAGAATTCTTAAACAGCACTTTAACCGAAACCTTCTTCAGCAAGACTCCCTGGTGTCGAAATAAACCGTATGCTGCCGGGCATCCATAAGGTAACGACTTCGGAGTGTGTGCTGTGCTCTTTTAGGGGCTAATCACTGTAGCTTCATTGTAATTACAAATATTTTACGTGCAGCACCTGAAACGCTCTCCAGCATTGCTTCTTATTTTGTCACTACTACTCAGATTCCCCGACAAAAAGGTCTCCAATCTCTCTCCTGGATTTAATATCATACATCATATCAAGTTAAAATTTCCCTGAAAAAAAATTCATGAAAACAATTTTTCCTGAATAGCTGTTTGCACATGGTCTGAAGACCGTGATGTCTAGAGCAGAAGTTATGCAAAAGCATGGTAAACACTGCCACCCCTTAAAAGCGATCTGGTCTCAGTCTTTGTAAAGCAGTGGGCTGGGAACGGACACTTTCTAAAAATTATTTTTAAAGAACTGTCCTCATCCTGATCCATTAGGTGCCGCACCATCTACATTGCAAACAATCTGCTTTATTACACTTCCATCCTAATCCAGCACACTCAGGGTTGAACAGCGTATTGGGATAACTATTCTGTTGACATCACTTGCTTGCAGAGTAATCTTAATACAACAGCTGAGTGCTCCATGATCTTGAAACTCTTTTCAGCTAAGCAATGTGAATTTGTGACCTATCAACACCACATGCCTGAGGGTGCTTGCCTGTCAAAATGACTGGATGGACAGCAGCTTAGAGAAGTTTCTTGAAATTAGACACTAGATACCTGTCAGATTGGGACACATTCTCTAACAGACCATATTCTTAAATATTATGAAATTCTTTTCTGGTGGAGGAATATAAAAATGAATTTTTAAAAAACCCTATAAAACTACTATATCTCTTTAAAATTAAGATATCACTCTGTTTATTATTTAATGTAGCACTATTAGAGGCGTGAAAATAAAAATGTGCACAGGTATTAACAGAGCCACATGACCAGTTTCTAGTCAATATTCCAATTTATACCTTTGATTTAAGTGCAGAGATATAAAAGCTGAAGGAGAAGTGTTGCTTTGCTTTTAATCAAAATGAAACTTCAGGTCGATCTAGCTTCTTGTCTCTCCATAATGCAGTTATAGAACATGCAAGCATGTCGAAATGATGTGTTACCCCTAAATAGGAATCTGCTGGGCAAGGAATTAAGATCAGAAAGGATTTTCTTGGCATTAAGAAACAATATTTTCCTGCATAATGCCTTTTTTGGCAGTAGTTGCCTAGAAAAAATTAATTAGTCTTAATGAAAAACGCCTATACAGGACACGGTGCTGATTTGCTAGACGAAGTGATTCACAAAGAAATTATTGTCCACAGTGATAAGCCAAAAATTTGCAAGGCTCAACAAGGCCTTCCAGGTTCTAGTAACAGAGACATCATCAGAGCAGAAAATTCCTCAACTTCACCTAGCTGTGCTCAGAGCTTTTGCCTACGTTCCGCAATATGGGAATTAGGTCCAAACCACTGATCCGATTACTACTATATATTTAACCGTTGCCCACATTTGCTTTCAGTGTTCGGCTTTCAAATTTGTCCTTTGAGAAATTTGTGCTCTCTCTTCATGGGGGAATTACTAAGTCTGGGGCCACCTTCTCAGCCGGCTCTAAGTGCCACAGCTCTGCTGGGGTTATGGTTCCTCCTCCTCCTCCCTTTTCAAGTCTTCACTTGAAGAGCAGTAGTGAAGCGTCTTGGTTTCCAGCTGGAAACAATTAATTTCTCTAGACAAGGTTTAGGAGTAGATTTCTTGCCTTCTCTATAAAGCCATGATTGCTCATCCAGAACTGCCACCTCAGGGGAGATAAATAGATTTTAGCAACTAAGACACACCACTGTTATGCACAGGGAGGTAAGCAAGGCTGCACCTCATAACTGTGAACGTTTAAAACGCGAGGTCCAACTCTTTCCCAGTAGACTGAGTTCCTCATAAGGATCAGCAAAGTAAGTTAGTTCACATCTCTGTGCTTTTAGCTGTAGATTAGCAAATCACTTTCAAAAATTAATCTTTTTATTAACCAGAAAACTTGAACACCGCAAAATTGTTTAATAGAAGTTTCAGCTTATGACATTTTAAGAGAAACACATTTTAGCTCAATTTGGGTTTTGCAGAAAAAAAATTTTTTTCAACCATTTCAAACGGATGTTTCTGAAGCCAGAAGATGTGTCTTCTGTGCTCCACTGTCTGATCTAAGAGTAAAAGATTGACACAAGAATTGGTTGATTTTTATTGGCCAGAGATATCGCTGCTCTCTTACAAAGGAAAGTCTCCCTCCAGTAGTACCTTCAATTTGTATCGGTCCCTGGAATGAAAACAGCTGTAATTCAGTAAAGTACTGAGATAACTTTTAGTAATTCTTAACCCCAGCAGAGTACGTATTTAGGAATTGTTTGGTGTTAAAAATAAGTATTGCTGAACTTAACACAATAAGGACTGCTTAGCAGTACATCAGGCATTGTTATGCTGCTTATTTTGTGCGACCTTGTTGTCCTTCCTTTCAGTAAGGAAACTGCAAGATGAGAAAAAAAATCAGAGTATTCCAGTGTTCAGGGCCAGATGTTTAGGATTTGCAGTTCATCATAAGTATCTGGACAGACACCCAGTGCTGACCTGCCAATATCATAAATGTTACACTGCTAAAGAGTAATGTTTGTGCTCTTGTGACTTCTAATCATATCTCTGTATTGCATGTTATAAACACATAAACTGGAAAGTTCTGGCCACTGCAGCATTGCAACACACTCTTTTGAGAAGCACACCAAGTAACCCCACAACTTGGGCAAAATATCTTTTTGTGAAAAAAACCTCCAGACCGTTTTTTGCATGACTGTGACAAATGGACTAATTTACATTGGTTATTTTCATCACAGTGTGAGTAGTACGTTGAAATATTATATCTAAGTATGAAACGGCGTGTTTTTAGAGAACCAAAGAACAGTCATTTTCCCCTCTATTGTAACTTCCAAGAAAGAGCCGTTAAACAATATGAAGATGTTCACGCACTGAGTGTAGCCTCATAAAGATTATTGCCAGGCCATTTAGAGCTATCGGAGAGCTCCGTCGGTTGGGGACCTCCTCAACTGGAAATGGAAAGCCTATGCTTCTGCATGGTTACAGTACAGGCAAGGACCTGAACTTGACAGATCAGGTACAGCTGTATAGACACCATTGAATACATAATATGTTTTCTCCTAGAATTTTAAAAAATTATGCCCTCAATATGTCCTATTTATCCCATGGGCCACTTCCATAATTTTCAAGAGGTGATTTTTTTTTCCTTTAATTCTGTCATTCCTCTCATTCACTTTGTCTTTTGACAAAGAACACAGCCATGATGCAAAGACTTCGAAGCTGCTGCTCCTGGGGGTTTACCGGCATGACGGAACCTTCAGAATCCCTGTGAAACGTACGCAGGCTTCTCCAAAAGGGATGATTTTGCTGACAGAGTCAGTGAGTCACATATGATTAACGGACATTGTATTTTTGTTATTATGTCAATGGAATAACATGTCCCTTTGGGCTTCTGGGCTTGTGTACGGTGGTCACAAAGAAAAAGATTCTTATAGGCTAGTAACAAACAAATACAGTGCTCTTCCAAGTTCTGCTTTACTAATACTGAGCTGGCCCTTAATTCCTCTGTGCTGCTCACATGTGGCAATAATCAACTCCCACACAGAGCCCAGAAGCATCTTGGTTATCTGTAAGACAGTCCTGCTATAAAATGATTTTGCTTGAACCAGTTAGAGAGCAGCAAACTTGCTGGAATCCAGAGTTAAAGATACCAGTGTTTATCTTATTTTGTGTGGCTTCTTTTAAAAATTGATGAAGAAAGTTATTGTGGGTGTGCAGTTCTCTGACCCTTATAGCAGCCTGTCTTATGTTTTAACAGTATGACAAGCTGAAAGACGAAGCAGATGTACCAAAACCACACATACGAGCTTCTGCTGATGACCCAGATTTATTTCTTGCCTGTATTTCTTGACACAACTCAGTATGAATTGCTCTACAGGATACCCCTTCTGAGCACACTTAGTTCAAAAAAGTCTTCTTGCTGAGTAACATGTGCACATAATAAACCCAGCTGCTAAATTTTCTAGGAAATCTGTTGTTTTTCTTCTCTCTATGGAAATGTTCTGGAAAATATTTTTTTTTCTTTTCTTTTTTTTTTTTTAGTCCAGTAGATCTTTCAATATGTTGTTCATTGTTTATTTTTAAAATTTCCCCAAGGTTTCACCATGTAGGCTTCGATATCAAGTATTCCACTGCAGAATCATTCTGTATTTTGATTCCCTTTGTATTCATTATTACTGATGAGTTTTGCATGATCAAGCAAAATAGAAAAGTGAAAGTCAGTTGGGATTTGTTAAAAATATCATGTATGCCATCATTATTTTTGTCAAAGTTAACACATGGAATACTCAAACTACAGAAAGGGTAAGTCTTAAGTAGATTTTGCGTCTACTGACCAGGGTTGGACTAGTTAGACAAAACAAACAAACAATTCTTTAAACTTTTGCCTATTAAGATTAGTTTAGCTATTTTTGCAGTAGGTTCCAGTTTAGAAACTTAAAGCACCTAGGCTGTCCCACGATCTTGATATGATTTACCAGTCCTTTAAGCTCAGTAATGGAGACTATAATTAATTATAGTGAGCTTTCTTCTCAAAATGCCTATCAGTGTATGACTGAGTAGCTTACCGAGTTTACCTGAAGCTTCAGGTTTTATCCTGAGAATAGAGCAGTAGACAATACATGTCCAGATCGTGAATTAGCTTATTTATTAAGAGCTATACAGAATGTAGCATTTTTGCAGTAGTGAGTTTCTGATACCGAGCACTCCAGAAATAGGCATATTCTAAGAATTCATTTTTCTTCCCTAGCATTAACTCGATCACGTTACATATTGTTTATTCTCTATGGGAAATAATGTGTGAAAATTTATACTTATCAAACCGGAAAGGTACAAGTACAGGCTGTGAACCTGCTATTCATTTGTTTTCTGATTTTGGTCCATGTATCATCAATCCTCACAGTTTCTGCCTGAGTTTTCGAAACTTGTGAACTCCAAGTTTCTGATAAAGTTCGAATGTTTTTGAACTTCAAAATTAAATTATTGATTTAATCTCTGACGGTTCTGTGTTGCCTGTGCTGAGATGGCCCCTTTCTTTTTGGTGATCATCCAAAAGCATCTGAAAACTAGCAATTCTGTCGCTTCCAGGAGGAGCAGAAGTAGCTGGAAGATTTAATCTTTAAGATGGTGAAGTGCAAGCTTATACCTTCTCAGCTGTCACCCAGGAGGACAGAACCAGAGTGACTGAAGTGCCGGACCAACGTGCAGACCCACACCAGGCTGTCTGTCAGACCGCACGAAGTGATCCCATAACTATAGTACACTGCAGCAGAAATTTCCAGTACTCTGGAAAAAAACTATAAAACAAGTGACCAGGAGGCAAAAAAAAATTATTATCTGACCTACAACAGCATCTAAAGGCCCCTGTATCAGAAGTGCTAGATCGACAAACAAGACAGCTGCTGAGCCAATAAATTATTGGACCCCACAGCTGTCCTTCATATATGACTGTGCTCATCACTAAATTCCTCACCATCAATTGCAGGTTGGCTCACCATCTTACGTCTTTCAAATTCACTATGCAATCGTTTATGCAGACCTAAAGACATTCAATAGCAGTGTTTTATCTTCAGGCTAATGAGGGGCTGGCTGCCCACCTTATCATTAAACTCCCCTTGACTAAAGCATTTCCTTAGGAAATGGGGAGCCCGTCTCAGCGCCATCCTTCACCTGATGGTCCTCTCTTTCCTGAATGCTGGTGTAGCATCAGCTGGAGTCATCTCTACCTTCCTGATCCTTCTGCAAGCAGAGGAAGGCACTGAGCTAGTTCTGAATGAACGTTCCAGGGAATATTTTGTTGCAATATAAAACAATTCTTCTAAGAGGAAGTAGTTGTTTTGTTCTTTGAGTATCCAACAGGACAGAGAAGTCCCTTAGTGGGCTGGTTGCGAACAGGAGATGTTTAAACTGAGTTACTCCATCTGCAACAGTTCCCAGTATGCCCAGAAGCAGAAAATTTCAGAAACTTTAATCCAACAAGGTGGTACATAGGAAATGTACACAGCATTGGGATGAAGTAGCAGCTGGGCAGTTCTGACTGCTCTGGAAGTCAGACACCTGAATTCTTTGTTGAATGCAGCCACAAGACCACATCATCTGTGTCCTGTTTCAATATCCTAACCAGAAATCGATGCTTCCTGCTTAAATATCATCTTGGAACTGATTAGTATTGTCTCACATGGGAGTTAAAAGCATTTACCAAAATAGAATTTCTTAATGCTTAAATATTTCATACAGGAATAAACTTTGTTAGCGTTCAAAAAATATCCTTTCAAAGAATCTTTCTTCTAAGTATTTTGACTCCGAAAAAGCATAGATTTGAAACAGAAGTCAGAGTTCTCAAGGCTTAAGTATGGCCTTCAGATCTGGCCATGACACCTAGAAATGGTCACTGAAGAAAAATGTTTATCTATTATTTCTGTGATACCATGTGGCAAGCTTTGACAAGCAAGGCTCTTCTGTGGCTTACTACTCGCCGGTGGTTTCTTAGCTGGAAACAGCATATGAGTAACATTGTCAGTGGCCATTTCAAAATCAGGACAGATGTTTGTTCATTGGTATAGAACCATTGAATCACTGAATTATTTAGGCTGGAAAAGACCTTTAAGGTCATTGAGTCCATCTGCAAACCCAACATTATGAAGTCCACCATTAAACCGTGTTCCTAAATGCCACGTCTACGCATCTTTTAAACACCTGCAGGGATGGTGACTCAACCACTACGCTGGGCAGCCTGTTTCAATGCTTGATAAGCTGTTAGGTGACAAAATTTTTCATAACGTCCAATCTAAATCTTTCCTGGTGCAACTTGAGGCCATTTCTTGTCATCCTGTCACTTGTCACAGGGGAGAAGAGACCAACCCCCACCTCTCTACAACCTCCTGTCAGGCAGTTGTAGAGAGCAATAAGGTCTCCCTTCAGCCTCCTTTTCTCCAGGCTAAAAACTTGAATTCCCTCAGCCTCTCCTCATAAGACTTGGTCTCTAGACCCTTTTCCAGCTTTGTTGCTCTTCTTTGGACATGCTCCAGCACCTCAATGTCCTTCTTGGAGTGAGGGGCCCAAAACAAGACACAGTATTCATGGTGTGGCCTCACCAGTGCCGAGTACAGAAGGATGATCACCTCCCTGCTCCTGCTGGCCACACTAGTGCTGGTACCAGCCAGGACGCTGTTGGCCTTCTTGGCCACCTGGGCACACTGGTGGCTCATATTCAGCTGGCTGTTGACCAACACCCCCAGGTCTTTTTCCAACTACCCTTCCCCAAGTCTGTAGCATTGCATGGGGTATGCGACCCAAGTGCAGGACCCAGCACTTGGCCTTGTTAAACCTCTTACAGTTGGCCTCAATCCAGCCTGTTCAGACCCCTCTCCAGAGCCTTTGCACCCTCAAGCAGATCACTCCCATCCAACTTGGTCTCGTCTGCAAACTTCCTGAGGGTGCACTCAATCCCCTCATCCAGATCATTGATAAAGATACTAAAGAGAACAGGCCCCAACACTGAGCCCTGGAGAACAACACTTGTGACTTGCCACCAACTAGATTTAACTCCACTCACTGCAACACTTTGGTCCCGGCCTTTCAGCCAGTTTTTTCCCAGTGAAGCATATTCCTGTCCAAGCCATGAGCAGCCAGTTTCTCCAAGAGAATGCTGGGGGAAATGGTATCAAAGGCTTTACTAAAGTCCAAGCAAACAAGATCCACAGCCTTTCCCTCACCCACTAGGTGGGTCATCTGGTCATTGAAGGAGATCAGGTTAGTCAAGTAGGAACTGCCTTTCATAAACACCCGCTGACTGGCCCTGATCATCTGGTTGGCCTTTACGTGCCGTGTGATGGCACTCAAGATGATCAACATGTTCCACTCTAGTTAACAATTTAGCCAATTGGATAACTAAAGCTCCCACTCTTTTTGTATAGGACTTGACAACAGACTATAGGGAGACTCCGGAGTCAAAATTAACAGCTCTATAGATAGAATTTTAAAAGTGTTATGAATCAAGGCTGGAAAGAAACTCATTATGAACTTCCGTGTAATATCTGCAGTTTTAGTGTTAATGAGGTTTTTAGAACAGACATAGCATTTGGCATGCTAGAAGGAAGCCTCACTAGACACCTGAGTTGTTATCCACCTGCAATAATGAGAGCTATGGACATTTCTGACATTAAAAATTCATTTATTCAGGTATTACTTAAAATGATGGGAGTTAGAATCCTAAAAAAAAAAAAAAAGTCCTAAAATTATGAGTGTGCATCACATTAGGAAGAAAATCAAACTTTTTTCAAGGATTAACTTTTGGAAGAACGCTTATCCCAGGCAATGGAAATAAATGCACCTCATGGAGCTTTCCAGTTGGTTTTTCCACTGGAAATGACAAAATGTTACAGCAAAGAATCAAATAAATATTTAACAAAGGGTGTGAGTGGAAAAATGTACGTCTCTCCTGTAAAGGGGCTCATCTGACATCGTTAATTGTATTTTGCATGCTTATAACTAGATCTCGCATTTCTTTTTTAAAAGGATAACTGGGTTATGTTGTGCAAGTATATCACAGTAACTAACTACTTGTCTTCTACTAAAATACCACAATAAGGCAGTCTCTGGCAGTGCTTCCACTTAAATACCACAGAAATGCTCCTTTCTTTTGTATTTTGGTATCTGTAGAAGTGGAGTGGCCAGAAGTGTTCTGCTTTAGGAAAAAGAATGATTTTCCCATTCATTCTGATAACTCACCAGAGGCTATTGGACAAGATGAAATAAGCGCTGATTTTGCTTTAGAGTTTAAACTTGCCCTTTTCTGTGTGATCTGTGTATACAGCAGTTCTGTTACAGAGGATGTGCTGTAAGGAATTGTACAATCCCTACGACATGGTGCTGTGGGTTGCTGTGAATCCATTGAAAGACTTGAGGCCAAGCAATCCTTAAATTAGTTGGGATCAATGGTTTTTGTTGTTTATTCACTGCTTGTTGCAACCCCTTCATTAGCACTCAATGGCCTTTCTTTTCTTCAAATAATTAAAGGGAAAACAGTGCTGGATAGCTGTGTGCGCTCTTTGCAACCCAAGAAAATACGCTGGTGTTTGAGCTTGGAAGCGTAGATGAGGCAATTAAGTGTCAACAGTTCTATAGACACCCACCTACCGGGAAAAGGAGGCCAGAACCTGCAGCTGAACTCTTCTGTATCACAAAAGTAATATTCTCATGTGCTTCATCACCTCCAGCATTGAAAAAGGATCTCAACCTTGCTGATGCAAGATGAGACTTTGCTTTTGCCTTCAGATACTTTGCAGAGATAGAAAGTAGGGAGAAAGAGATGCAATAAAAGATGACTTGACTAAGGGTATAATGAATTCTATGTTTATATACTACCTATCACACAGAGTCTCTTGTCCTAGTCAGTATTTTTGATTACTACATCTAAGATAAAGGCTTAGCATAGGCAATAGAATGAAGGAGAGGATTCTTGAGACTTTGGGAAAATTTTAAAAACTGAAAAAGAAACATATTAATAACTTGGTAAGGGCACAGAAAAAGGGATTTGCAAGACATAGACAAATGATAATCACTCATGTGAGACCTTTCAGAATTTAATTGAATAAAGACTGAAAACTTAAAAGCTGATATGAAAGCGTGTAGACATGGAAATCTGCCACACCGCCAGCTAAACTGAGCTTGCCACTACATTGGTATGGGAAAATGAAACTGCAAAAAAGTTTCACCTTATCTTCTAGTCCTTCCTAGACCCTGGAATTAATCCATGGGGATAGACTGCCTTCAAAGTACAGAGGGAAACGTGCTGGAGAGGAGGCTGAAGTTGGTGGTCTCCACACACACCAACAGAGAAGGCTGGTGTAGAGGGGGAAAGATGCTTCTAGCAGTTGCCTATAAATGATGAGCTGACATGGTTTAGATATTGTTACATTAGAAAAACTGCTTTATTAATGTCACTTTGAATAAGGATCAGCAAAATGTATTGTAAATTCAGGCACATGCCTACTGATTTTCTAGATACCTGTATTTTATTCTTTACAGATAACGTGCTACAAACAAAGAACTTCTGGCATACCTCTGCTTGTCTGACTTCCTTCTGTTAAATTTATTTGTGTGGTCTCTTTGTTACTTGCCTACAGTACCTTCCTACCTAGCTATCAATAAAACGTGGTAATCATTGGAACACTTGTATCATTCAATTTCCATTAAAGCAAACGCTACAAATTTGTACTGGAGGATGCCCAGTGTTTAACTTAAAACAGACATTTGTAGCAAGAAGAGTGTCAAAATATGTTGTAATTGAATTAACATTTTTACTCACCCGATTTCAAGTATACTTTGATGTCCTTTAATTTCTAATATGTACTTTTGAAATAGCATGTCTTGATTTATTTGAGTATGCAGACATCACAGGTAAAAATTCAGGTGTTCTGTATCACACAGAATTTTCTTATCCTTGCTCCTACAAGACTACTTCTTTGCAATAGACTAGGGCAAGTCAATGCCTCCCCAACAGTGTCTCATGGAATACAGGACGGAAAGTGTTAGAAATTGTAATTTATTTTTTTATTAAAATTCAAATGAGTGAGATAGGTCACTCCAAGATCGGATTGGAAAGGCTATTAAATCCTTTTTTGAGATGGCACAGAAGTGAGGACAACTTCAGTTCATTCAATTTGTAACCGTAAGACTCCTGCTCACAAGTTTCGTCTGTTAAATCCCAGGTAGCAAACCACACTTCTCAAGCATTCTGGGCAGAAGTGAACCAAGCATTGTCATCAGAACATTTGGTCAGTACATGCACTTTGTTAAAATCATCATGGTGGACGGATCATCTCAATACCAAAAGCTTAGAAATTGTCAAATATTTCTTTTCATTCTTTTAAATGTTTTCATTTTTCATTCCACACCACATTCTTCACTAAAATTTTAAGTTATACCAAAAGAAGTTAAAAAGAAGAAAATATCTGATCTGATTTATAACATTTTCCAGATGATTCGTTTGCAACGCTATCAGATTATCTTTTCCATTTCTTTCCAGCTTCCATACAAATTCTGGATTGTGATAACTGCAGAGCAAATTCTGCCTTCAGATGCATGCAGACTCTTTCAGTACACTTCCAGGTTCTCTTCAGCCAGCTATAGAGAAAATTCGTCACTTACTTACCTATTCTTTTTCTTTTAGTTTAAAATATCTTCTTTGTATAGATCATTGAGTATTCAATATCATGAAATACAAAGCTAAAGGGTGAAAGAAGGACAGAAGTTACTATAAGGCTAATGTCAATATTTCGTGTTGTCAGCTAAAAAAGTCCCCTGTATCAGCTGTGTATCAGCTAAAAAAAAGCCTTTTTATGCCATAGGAAGTGATAGATGTTTATATGTAAACCCGCAGGAAACCACAAAGTACATAAATTCCCTTATCTGGATTTATAGCTTGAAACTTTCAAAGCCTCGTCCTTTTCAGAGTCATTTCTAAAAATACTTGGTCCTCCACCAGCACTATTCCACAGCAGTGTAGGCAAGAGCCAGAGCTCCCCGACCACGTGGGGATTTCCAGAGGAGTCTGAAAGTCTCAAGCGAGCCATTTAGCACTGAGAACTCTCATTTTATAGTCCTTTTAAGGATCCAGAGTTATTTTGACTGGAAAACATAATGTGTGCTTTTCACGTAAGTAACAGTTAATCAAAATATGTTCAAAGTCAATTATTCTCTCAAATGGAAAGGTGAAACATTTGTGAAAATGTTTACTAAAACATTTCTATATTATCCTAGCCAATTTAATAATAATTGTTGTTATTACTGTCATCGTTATTTTATATTGGGCCCACAAGAAGCCATAGACACCAAAACTGTGTCTAACTGCCACCACCAGCTGATGCGCTCTGTGCCTCCCAGTCCTGACAATGCTGAAGAGGCTGATGTCTAATGCAAGCCATGGAAGAATTCGTAAGTGTAAGGATTAGGGGCCCCAGCCTGCCAACCGCCATGCTTTCCTACCGGATGGGGCTGTGAACCAAGTGGTAGCCACAGCGAGAGGGTAAGGCTGCCCCTGTTTTCTGCCTGAGGATGTGGCCTGAGGAACCTTTGTCTTCTTCATGTGAAACTTCATCCTTCCACAGGAGCACTATGGGGGATCCGGGGATGGCCTTACCGGACACGAGGTAATTGCAACTGGGGAGAGAAAGTACACCTAAGGAAGCACCAGCCTTTGACTTCATGTTTAACCCATGGGTGGAATAGCTCCTGCGAGTGCTTACATCATAAGAGATTCAACAGTTTGAGGCAGATGACATTTAAATACGTGAAGTATGCTGACAATTCCGGTTAGCTATATGTTTCAAGGATAGTGTTCTGTGGGAGTATACCAGAAAACATTTTCTTGTTTCTTCTCTTCCAAACAACGGAGGCAAATTTAGCTGAAAAAAAAAATCTGAAGTATTTTATTATCTGAGATATAAAATCGAGAATTTTTCACAGAACTGACTAAAAACAGCCTATAAAGCTGCATGCAAAGAGGTAACCATAACTAACAATGAAATGCAATTTAAACTTTTTATTATTCGTATTCATGTGCTTGTAACAGCTCTTGCCAATCAAGATCTGATGAAACTGGAATAATTCACGATATATACACCTTAAAAATACAACAGCCCTATAAATGACTTAATGCCTGGGAAAATTAATTGTGTTGTAAAGATATTGTATGGAAAACATGGTGTCTGATATTATAAAAAAACTTCTGGCATGATCTAATAGCTTAATAGGTTACCAGCTACTTAAAACCTCTATCATTCCAGAAGTCTAAAATGTCATAATATATTGCCAAATCTGGACAACGATCACCCTCAAATTAGATTACTTTTAACTACCTCTTTTTTTTGTTTGCTTGTTTTTCCTTTTAAGCCAGTGGTCTAAACAGAAAGAACTTCCTCTGATTTTTTGGATTAAATCTCTAAGCAACAAACACCACTATTAGAGAGCTTTAAGAGCAGATTCTAATACTTCTGAAAATCAAAACAAAGATCATACTGACTGTGGTGGATCAGAGTGTTCCGTCTAATCTCTTTGCTACCCCTGCACTATAGATGGAACACTCAGCCTGCTCCTATTTGCTGAGAAAGTCAGCATACATAACAGATGATAACAGGAAAGCTAGATGGATGATTAGACATCGTAGACAAGAGTTGGACTCTTTCTGTACTCAGGGAACTACTCGTTATTTAAGAAAGCCAGTAAATTTTCTGTGCTGCACTCAGGCTGTTTCTCAATCATTAAAATAGTAGCTTTCAAATTAATTGTTGTACAGTCTTCAGTCATTTCTTATTGGGTAAAAACACCTGGAGACATATGATCACGATCTCTTCTGTAGCACAGTTTTCGGACAGATGAGGGTCAAATTCAGCCTAATGCAGCTACGAACGACCCGTTACTCACCAAATAATGAAATTAACAGTCAAGAGCAGTGAAAAATTTTGTGAAACCACCGTATACTTTGTGAACACGGTTGAACAAAATTAACATTTTCCTTTGGAAAGCAGTGAGTTGAGTTGTGCAATGAATCAAAGGTCAGAATATGGACTTATGAGAGACCAAATGAACGCCCGATTTTGTTTATTTTGTGTTTTCTAGTGATTGAAACACCACGTTTTAGCCATTGGTAATGTCTCAATGCACATTCTCAAGAACCACATCCCGTCTTGGAGAATTTTGCAATACAGGTTTAACTAACAAGTGACCTACGTGGCATTTTCTACGAGATTGACATGTCCTGTGTCATCTACCTCCCGTGCAAGCCAGCCCTGTGCACTGCAGTTCTGTCAGCTGAGACGAACCACTCCAAAAGACACAACTCACCTGTGGATACTAACGCATGATTGCTATTTACGGCTGGGAGGGATGAGCAATATGTTCCTTCTGAATGAAAGGAGACGTGCGTTCACAGATATAGTTTTAGAAGATCTCTTGTGTACACATGCATTGTGTTCGGTCTAGAATTTAAACCTGTGGCTTAGTCCTGCATTTTTCCTTGCCATTTGTTTGCAAGTGCTGTGTAGATAACCTTATTTCCAGAATTTCTGAATGTCTGAGCCGTCTTTGCTCTTCAAGCTTAAATAACCTTCTTTTCTCTCACGTGTGCAATGCAATATGTGTTATGTCAAACAGACCCTCCTGCTGGTTTTTATAACACGACTGCACTAACTCACAATGTAACAAGCCACGTATAATTATGCTGAACCAAAAGAGACTGTGTTCTACGTAACACTTTCTAACCTTTAAAGAAAGATGATTGTGAAATGCTAATAACTCTTTCTTTGCTTGAAAATCATTAATATCTAACATAAATACATGCTGAATTACCTCCCGTACAAACACGCGGGGCTCCTGACTGGTGGTGGCTGATGTCATGAGAGCTGCACTCACAGTCGCAATGTTACATGGAATATAACAGTATTAAATGGAGTCAGATGACCCACAGGGTAATTCACATTGTTCTATAGACAGGTAGATGTGCAATTAAACCACCAAAGACTTTTACAAGTTCCTTTTTGATGCTAGGTATAGATTTTGTGTTGTGTTTTTGCTTGCTTGTTTTTTCAAATGCACTGCAAGATTCTGGTTTTCAATTGACTGAGAAAATCAACATATTAAGTTGCCTCGTAGCAAACTATAAACTTAATTGACCGAACTGATGCTGTTTGTGCATCAGTCCATGCCGCTGACTGGAGACTGGGGACTACAAGGAGATCACTCACAGGACAGAACTGCGATGCTCTTGTTGTGCCTTTTCCTCAATGTAGCTGGCTGGTAATTGGGTTCAGATGATGAGGGAAGTTTCCCAGATGCCTCACTTCACAGTTCTCTTTCTAGCCAACCGAGCAGCGTGAGAATTGTTTCTCCAAGTGGTGTCTTTTGTTTCTGTATTTAGGGTTGTGTTTCAGGTTCCCATTTATCAGGTTTGGAGAAAGACGGAGCTTTTCTATGAAACAGATCATGCCCTTAAGGAGCGTGTCAGGGAGACTGGACACCAGGACTACGGACAAGTACCAGTAAGCTCACACACTACTACCGTGCCGGAGCATACCCTTCTCCTGTAAAAGCTTACGTGTTGCACCATGACCTTCTGTCATGTTCTGCTGGTTGATTTTATGGAAGCAGATCGTGGCATTGGAAAGAACGTATGTGGGGAAGCAGAGGGTCTAACCATTGCTTGTTCCTCTCTCTCAGCTGTGCTAGAGGTACAGGGAGGAAAGAAGCAGTCTGGATTTATTACCTTACTTAATTCTTTGTGTCTTCTGCAGAGAAATAAGGGGGTTTCACACAAGATCTCTCTTCTCTCCGGTATAATTACTGTATAATGGCATGATTAGAGTAAAAATGCTTTGCTAGCAGATTATAGCAGAACATTTAAACCAAGGCATGAGACTCTAATTTCAGAGGTCAGCTGCTCAGCTTCGCGTTCTCTCCAGATTGTGTGTATACTGTTCTGGACTAAAATATCAGAGACCAAAGCAGGAAAAGTTTTATGCACAGGTACACCTGCGTGTACCAGCTCTGAATATGACCAAAAGCTGGTAAAGTAATTTACCACTTGGGGAAAAACCAGGACTTCCTATCAATCTGTTTCCAAGGTTACTTATCCATATTTTGTAAATTTGATAGTAAACCACATGAGCGAACCAGCTGGAGACAAGGTACTAGTGTCCTTCCACTGTGACTGAAAAGAAACTTCTGAAGTGTATCATCTTATGAACGTGACTTTTCCCAGACAATACATGTCTTATATTCCCACATATCACCAAAGTCTAGAATCGTATTGCCTCTTTGGAAAAGCAAAGTAAATTCTTCATTACATGTAGTTTTTAAATACGTCTCCTAAGCAAAATTGAATTTTAGGCATGACAGAAGTGTAGCTCTGAAAATCTCTGGTGAAGATCTCTGGTTATGTGCTCAATATACTGGAGCCTTTGGGCCAGGGCTCTTGGGAAATTCCCATAAATGCCACTAAAGGCTGATGAATAAAAGAGGATTGCTTTGTTATTATTTCCTATAAATAATACTGGAGTTGCTTTAGAAACACCTACAAATGCAGCATGAGAAGAACAATTTTAGCTTTGGCAGACGTTTCATAGAGAGGTACTAGGATGCAGGTCTGCCGGGAAATCTTATTCCAGTCTCATCTTTCCTAGAAGGCTGGAAGTTGCCCTACAGAACAATGCTCTTATTATGAAATAATATACAAACCAAACCCAAATCTGACACCATCCTCTGACTGGGGTAGATTTTGCACATCATATCCTGCTTCCCTCTGTCAGCCTTCTCCTTGTCAATGATCTTTTCTAACGCAGGTCTCCAGCTATCCGTACTCAATCACAGCATGTATTTTCACCAAAGCTACCTCTGCTGTCCATATCCATTAGCTGCAATGTTGCTCAAAAATGTTGGAATCTTGCCAGCTTCCAGGCTTTTTACCGGATATACAGGATACTTTCCTGTCCAGAATCGTTTATTTGTGTGTTGAAATCTGAGCTGAAATTAAATTTTACTGTGCTAGACATCGTAACAAAATTACGGTCAGAATAGTATGGGCATACAGTCTGTGTACGTTACCCATAGTGCACAACTTAAGCAACAGAGAAGCTCCTGGGGAACTCAAGTTCCTGACCCCATTTTCTCTCCCCATTTTTCTTAACACATCCAGTCTTTTGAACAAATGCCCAGATATCTTTGGATACCAGATAACAGCTAGTTTTGTGGCCCTGGTTATTATTAATAGAATTTCACTAGAGCTGCTGGAGAAATCTCTCCCGTCTGCAAAATTGTATGTTGATTTTTGTTAATGTTTCTCCTTTTTCATTTTTTTTTTCTTAACCTCTGATGACTCAGATGTTTGCCTGTCAGTGATTTTTGGTGGTTTCTTTGGGTGTTGCTAATATAAATTATATTAATCTCAAAGTTTCAGCATGTACAGCTTGAGCAGTGGAGTCACACTGTGAAATCCATCATGGCATTGTTTTTAACCAGGCAAAATGCTTTGAAAATGGAAACCACTCCCTTGCCTGCACACTAGCTTCTAATCGTCTAGAAGCACACTATGCAAATAAAGAAATGCAACAACTGCTTTGGACACAATAGTTATTGTCTGCTGCAAATACAGATAGGCCACTAGTGAGATATCGAGTACCTCAGGCACGGAAAGTTCCTAGAAATGTTTCCATCTAAGAATGGTAAATTGGTGACTCATGGAATGTGTTTTGCTAATTGGACTAAAAAAGCTGTAGCCTCATGAAAGTATTGTGTGTTGGAGGAAGGAGCACCCTCAACAATAGATAGCAGTCTGGCACAGCCCTCTCTGAATCTTGGATGCTTTATGCTATAGGGCATCCAGATGAATTCAAGCATCTCGCCCTTGCCAAATTAATTCAGTTCCTTTCACAGACACCCAGGCATCGAAGGCATCTCGTCTTTGCTATGCTGCATCCGAGCATCAGATATGCTTTCACATCAGCACATGGCCCTGGTTTTCTAATGTTACAGGTTTATGTACAAGAACTGTTCCCCTGGGTGAATTTATCCCTATAGGACATGTGTGCTGTTCATGCCTGAGTATATTCACAAAGTCTCATGCACTCTTCCGGGACAGAACATGCCATGCTCTGACCATGCGGGCTTACATGTGTCCCGCCTCAGAAATCCGGCACCAATCGGTAACACATTTCCTGCACTGCATCCATAGGTCCAGACACCTTTTGCAGTAGCCAGACCAGACATGTACGGCAAAGAGAATAGAAGTCAGTCTATTTGTTCCCAAAATGAAGGCCTCTGCCTGAGAATTAGAGGCTGTGATAGAATAAGGATTAATTTTTTTTTTTTTGGTTCACTGACCAAATGAGACAACTTGGAAGAAAATTTAATTAAATCAAAAGGTTGTGTTCATCGGTATACGACATTCTCCTCTCAAGAATTCAGCTCAATATTAATACAGATTTCAGTCCTTTGTTTTAAGGAGTCATTGGTGCCTGAAAGTCTTTCAAAGTTGCTGATTCTCTTCTTACTCTTGTCAAATTTTTGCATCCCAAGGCCATAATACGAACATCAGTAGCAGGCTGCCCAACCTCCAATGTTGAGTCCCAACACTGACCAGTAGCACTGAGGTGAAACCATGCTCCTAAAGCCATGCTTAGGTAAAAGAGAGGATAGGAGGAGCCAGCGTTTCCCACCCTTCACAGTGGTCTGGCCATACAAGAAATTAAATCACTGCACTCTCTGCTTCCAAATGTTCTTTGATTTGCAAAGGACTACTTCAACTACAAGAATGGTACGTGCAGCTGTGGCTATATCAGGGAGAGAGGTGAAAAGGTGGCGATTTAGACTGGGTTATAGGCTTAGAGAGCCATCTAGATCCTGTAAATACAAGAGAACTAGCCAAAGCCCAAGGAGCCCTTGAAGGTTTGCAAGGCACTGAGGGAAAGGGGGGAAAGCAGCAGGCCCAATTATTTGCTTTAAAGAGGGCTGTTGCTGAGTGCCTAAACACCTTCACAGGAAAAAGCAGTATTTATCACACTTATCACTGGCAACCTGCTTGGGTTACGCAGAGCTAATGACACCCCAGCTTTATTCACCATGTACCTTAAACTTTTTCTCTTGCAGACCCAGTGGTTCTGTAGTGAATCCCTCTGCAGACCCTACTTCCTCACCTCTGTGCCTGCAACTTCCTCCGTGACAGCTGTCCTAGCTATCAGCCTCCAGATGAACCACACAGCCTATCTTACTCAAAAGAGACCCCGCAGTCATGAAACACGTTCAGTTTTTGTCAAGCTCTCATTGACATAATGTTGCCACAAAAGTGGTCCCAGGTAGGCACAAAAATTAGTTTGGGTTTTGGTCTTGGTTTTTTCTGTGCTGTGTACTTTGTATGGCTATATTTGTCAAAGGTTTGGGAGAAACAAGTAGAAGTTATATTAATGCCTCATCGCAAAAAAAAAAGGTTAGTAAAGGATTAATCAATAACCAAGGGATGTTACTACCAACCGTTTCAACTTATGGAAATGGATGAGAGACAAGTTCCGCTCTGCAGAATCCTATATTCAATACCTAATCATTTAGCGATCTAATACTAATAAATTAAACCTTACAATAAAGTGTGTGTGGATACTGTCTCAGGTCAGGGAAATCCATGGTGAGGAGGGGAAATCAACTTTGTGCTCACCAAACTATTTTTACAGAACCAGCCCTCTCAAAATAACTAAGACTTTTAGAGGAATTCATTATTTTTAGATACTTTAGATATTTTTAGACAGTGTCTTCCTATTTTCACTCTTCTCACAATTCTTGCTCTTGAAAGCTTCCTCCTCATTTCCCACAAATAATATATATTAGAATTCAAAGAAACACCTTACTGATTCCTCTTTTCTTTCACATACTTGCTTAATGATTCAACATCTACCATGTTGGTATTATAGAAGGAGCCCTCAGATGGGTGTTGTAAAACACAGTCCTGCAACATTCGAGGGCACGTAGTATAGGATACCTGCAGGCAGTTATAGCAAACATCAGCAGATTTCTTCTCCTTTCATCTCAATAACTCATTTTGCTCTTTAGGGTGCAGGAATTTAATCTGAGATTCCTGAAGAAGGTTTGCCTGTCCAATTTGTGACCACCTCTGTTCACGCGTTACTGAATGCAGCGTAAATAAATGAGTTATAGCAGCCAGGTTCTATTTCACACACATTTATCTACCACCACATGCTCTGTCATGAGCAGCTGGAAAGGACCCAAAACTCCCAGTAATCCACTGGTCTAGCACGGGTAACCTGGCAACATTCTCTCACTTCCTTCTAATAAGTTTGAGACACAGGGAGACATAGAGTAAGTCTTCCTCAGTGTTCGCAAACCTAGCTGCACTGTGCTTGAGGATTATGAGTGATCACTTGGTATACTCAAGCCTCGAAAATTAATGTTCTAACCCAAAAGAGAATTACTGAGAAAGGAACATATACTATATTGACCAAGGTCTGATAGTGAAGATCACAAGTCCTCATTTTAAAAAAAAAAGTTAGAGATTAGCATCAGAGGTTAGCAATATATGGTTTGAAGTGATTGCCAACCAGGAGGTTGGATGAAGGAAAGAGCAAAAAAGGAGATAGCCCCGTGGCTGATGCTCAAACAAAGCATTTTTTTCCCCCAAGATTTGTGACAGATGTCTCAAAGGCATTTTTATCCATTGCAGTAAACCGTGATCGGTTGGGCTTTTTTTTTTAAATGCATAGCTGAAAGCTTTTCAGCTTTGCTACTGAAGCAGGCAGGAAAAGTGTCGCTTTAATAGCTCACTGTTATTGAGAACACAATGCTCATTACTACAAAGTCTAGAATCACTATGTTATGCAAAGCAAATTAACATGAACTGACTTGGCATACTGTAGACAACTGTAGATTGTGTGGCTTGGACTCAGCAGGATTTAAAAGTAATACCACCACCGTCTTCCGTTACCCTGGAAATTCTTATCACCTTGCCTCTTAAGAAAATAACTTCTGTTTGGTAACTGTCAGTGGACACGTGAACACGTGCCCAAATGCATGTGCTGCGAAATGGTAATTGGAAAGAGGAAGAGTGAAGCTTACCGAGGGAAGCTCCAGCAACGCCTGCGTGCATTAAAATTTGATCTCTGTCTCTTACGCACGCGTATGACCTCAGTTCTTTCGGTATTTGAGCACCTGACAAACTTAACGTGCGTACGCTGGTAGGTAAGCACTTTTATCCGTGTGCTACAACTCAAAAGCTATGGCACAGAGAGGTTCAGTGATTTGCACATATGTTACTGACTTAAATTAATTATGAGCCTCTTAAATTCAGAGAAAATTGCACAGCTAAACACACTAATAAAGTATTTAATCATTAACATATTACTGTGGTCCAGAACCCACAAGGCAATTTTAGCTCTTACAACGTCTATTCCATACGGAATTTAGCAGCAGACGGTCAACGTGGGAAGCTGATGGGGAGCAGGAGAGGAGGTACTGCTGTCACTTGAACAGCCCGGCAGTTTGCCACAGCATGACTTGGCATATAATATTTTTCAGGCTTCCTAGAAAGCCAGTACTTAAAATGGTCATATTAGTTCCAAGGGTAACTTGATCGCTTTCTGAAGCTCCTTCTCCTGCTGGGGCTGGGGCAGGGCAGGGGCGGTGGGTGCGGGTTGGGAGGTGAGAAGGCTAGGCTTTCCCTTGGGTCTTCTGCTTGTTTAACAAAACCTTTTACAGTCATGGCCGCAGTATCCATGTCAGAAGCCAAGCGTGCAGTGCCATTTAAATTTGAAATGGAACTATCTGTGTCTATCTTCTGTTATTTACCGGTCTCTCAGATGAGCCTTTTAAACTCTGGTAAAAAATAAAAGAAGATTTTGTACCTACCCAAACCTGTGGGACTCTGAAGTAATGCAGCACGTTTGTACTATGCTTAAAACAACGCACTTGTACTCACCCCAGCGTAGAAGTGAGCACATCTTTCCACCACTTGAAGTGCCTGCTGTGCCTTTCACTATGGGCGAGTATTTTTCACAGTAGAGCTACCAGGGACAAATCTGGTTGATAATCTGAAAGACAACTGAAGTAAAGTAGCTCTGACTAGCTTCTGCAGTTGAAGTACCCGTTGAAAATACAACTGAAGGAGCAGAAGTTGAAGATTTTGTTCAATTTGTTTGCTGAAACTTCCTTGTCCAGGGCCATCAGAGAACTCCTCAGATATCCAATCTGTCTCCAAAAAGGCTGGCACAAAAGCCCTGGCAGACCTGCAGTCTCAAAGGGATTGGGTGGGATCTTTGGGCATCTCAGATGGTATCAGATGCCTTCTAGGTTTTCAGCCATGGAATAAAGCCCTGCACAATTCGAGACACAGATCTTTTTGTGGAGAGGATCATCTAGTAAATTCTGTGGCAAATATCTTCTTTTCTCCAAATCCTCCTCATTTTAAAATGCTAAAACATGTTTCTTCATTCTTGTGACATAAATTTGGTAAGTAGAAGCATAAGAATGCCCTTTTTTTAATTGAAAAATTACTGCATGCAATATTTCAAATTCTTCATACATTCTTGTTTTGATATGAAGCTAAGTTTAATTGAGAAGCTGAACTGTCATGAGTTAAATCGGTGTGCTTTTTCTAGATATCTCTCTGGTATATTTTTATCTTTCAAACCTGAAAGTTATGGTACATATCTATCCTTTTCTGCTTGTTAGAACATGGCTGTTGGAATGAAGATCCCTCTGATCTGAAGAAGCCAACTGGCAAACTGGCTCCTAACATAAGAAAAGGCAGAATTTGACCCTTCAAATGAACAGTCTGTCCTTTTTGATTAGGGATAAAAACCCAGTTAATTTAAACACTTTACTTTTTGTTCTAAAATGTGGAAACATATCTGTGGAAAGAAAACAAGCATATTTGTCCTCAAGTAACCCAGGAAAAGAATTGTTGAGGAGGAAGGTGCTATTTGTACTCATATACTGTCAGCTTTCTAATCCTCGGCACATTTAGATTATTTTTAAAGGAAAACTTAACATTCGAGAATGAAGTTCTCCTTTGATGGTCACATGAGGTTTAAGGGTATTTGAAGTTTATAAATGATGGGAAAAGCTGGGAGAAGTGTTCACAGCTTTCTGTTATGGGGCAGAGACAGTAGGAACCAATGTGTCTTTAGACCTTTTATCAAGAAATTTATTTCCAGTGCTTGGTGACACCAGAAGAATTATCTATTTTATTTACATCAAAAGTAAAAATTTGGGATATAAACTGAAGAGCTTAAAACGTAGAACAAATTTCCTGAGAGCTGGAAGGCGCCACCCACCCCTCACTGTGCTGACACCCACTGTTTGGTCTCCGTAAACATTCAGCAGCGTCGATGACTGTCAATGGGGGCAATTTTTTCCCCATGGAGGAATTCAATCACACACCTTTGCTTCATATGCACTGCCATGTCAGACCCCATGCTGTCAGACTGCCCCTCTGCTGCCGTCTGCCGCACGGCAACAAAATTTAACGGGATATTGGTGGAATGGTTCAACCTCTACTGCCATGCCACCAACATCTGTCTCTGACGTAGCGGGCCAACATAACAAAATAGGAGTTGCCCTCGAATGATATGATGGGAGAGAAAAATCAAACACAGAGAAATTTTCAATACAATATGGGGTAGGTAGCGTCACGTTTTTACTGGGGATTTGCTGAAAAGAACTGTACAAACAAGATAAACTTGCATAAACTGGTTCAGTCTTGTATGTATTTTGAGCAGTGAAGGCTATGCTTATTCACAGTATCCAATCTGGTTCTCCGAAAATCACATTTCAGGCTTGATCTGCCTGTTATTTAAGTCCATGAAAAGATTGTCATTTACTGTGTCTTAGGCCAAATTCCTGTTTTCCTGTACAAACCAAATTAAATCAGAAGACGACAGTATTATGAGCCATAAACCCCCGAAACTTGAGTGGTCAACTGAAAAATGGCGGTATGGAAATTCCACCATGGGCTGTGCATTTACTATACGTACCATGTCACAGGATCGGGGTTTATGCCGCAGCTTTGTTTTCAGCTCTCCCTCAGAGAAATGCCAGGTCGTTAGAGATCTTTAATCGTGCTTCAAATCATACGGCAGTCAGAGCCTTCTGTGAAGAGCAAACAAGGAAAAGAAAAAGAATTTATTACTTTATCACTTCTGTCATTCTACCCCCTGAAAATTCAATCACTCGAGCGGTACGGCCAGCTGGTTCTGGTCTGGCCATTACGGGTCACATCCTCCGCTGGTGAATGCTCGAAGAGCTTCACTGAACTCGTAGATCTGCCTAGATTTACAGCGGCTGGGGATTTGATTCTTGCACACTTTTATCCAAAGCTTTTTTTTTTTTTTTTTTTTAAACTCAGCATATAACTGAATTCAAAATTATAGTTAACTGGTTTTCCCTGGGTGGAAACATCTTCATGTGGGCTGCTTTTGCCACTTATTGCTGGAGAACAGTGTCAGCACACATAATACTGCTTCTTAAAATCAAGACTCCTTCGTAGCTTTTCCAATTTAACACCCTTTCATGCCACTTCCACACAGTTACGTATTTTCCAAAGGGCAACAATCCCCATCTGTAATCTCAAAGGTGTCATTATTCTACCTTGTTTTCCTCCAACCCCCTAGCATTCGAACAAATGAAAGGTAAAATCCCCAGGCATTATTTGAGGCTCCTTACATGGTATTAGGATTTTCTGGATATTTACATTGACAGAATTAACTCCCTCCTGACTTTAAAACACCAGTACTTCTTCTCTTAAAAAACTTTGTTTAGGACTATTTTGAATGAAGACTTGCATTTTCTGCTTACAGTTTCATGTATATTTCTATACTTTTGGGTAGTGCAACAGTCCTGAGAAGGCAGTTCCTGAGGTACAGTTTGTCCATCCATTGGGTAAGATGATATATCAGTGCTGATACAGTTTACTGTATCAGTCAACCTGCTGATCTCAAAATCAGTGAAGCCATTCTTTATGCAAGTCAAATGAGGGACGACACAGATTTTTGTATTCGTCTCTGAAAATCTGTATTCTGATGTTTGAAACAGGACCCTATTATTTAATGATATTCAGCTCCTGACATTGCTCTACCTAAAGTAACCTCCCTCCAGTTAATAATTCTTTCATGAAAGAGGGGAAAAATATTTATTTATGTATTTATATATATATACACACACAATATATAATGTATATAATGTATATAATATATAATGTACCTTTAAATGTGAAGTGAGAGATTTTTAATCCAATCAGAGTAAAAAGAATGTATGTCTAGAGTCACTCAAGCTCCACCTAAAAATATAAAAACAATATAAAAGGTGGCGAATAGAAGGGGGATTTGGGGAACAGAAGACCACTATCGAAACTCTGGGATCGGTCGACGGGCTGAACCGATCTTCTCTGCCCCCCGCATAGGGACGCCTGTTGGGTAAGAGCTCTGTGTTTTGCGCACTTGAATATGAACATCAGGCTGGCTATTAATAACCACTAGTGTTTAGGTTTGCTTGTGTGTTTAGGTTTGTGTGTGTGTGTTTAGTGTTTGCCCTAAATCCATTTCGCAGTCAATACCCTATCACCGGTATCACTCGAACCTGCATTTTGTCACGAATCTACACAATAAATTATTCTTGTTGATTTTAATACTGAAGGGATTTGTCTTTGTGTAACTGCTAGCGAGGGTCCCTGAACAGGTTCGGCGAATATCCTCCAATCCTGTGGGCTACCAAGAGGGACTTTGGTTCCAGTGACGCTGCCAGCGTGCCTGGCAGGCTGGCCAAGTTGTAAAGAACCCGAGGATGTTCCCCTTCTCCTGAACAGGAGTGTGGTGGGCAGGTTGGGTGACAGGAGTCTGTCTTCCTTGGAAAGCTAGTGGAACTGGACAAACTGTAAAGGGTTTGGGAAACCCCCCTTCTGGGCCAGGAATTTTAATAATCAACTCCATTTATCTTCCCGGCCTCCTTTTCATGACAATAATAAACATTATAAATATTGCATATAATATATATTATAAATATTATACGTAATCTGTATGTTTCGGTTAACTTTCACTCTTGAGCCCTTTGTGTCCATTAAAAAGTAAGTGTTTGCAATTTCCTTTGGAAAATACAATACAGACATTTTAGATATTTGCATCCCTGTGAAATACTGTCTGTTGAAACTGTTTGGGAAACAATGTCATTGATAAGTTTAACTTCTTCCTTGACATGATATGCATAATAGCTTTAAAGTGCCTTTAATTCAATGTTTTCTGTTGTCAGAAATTACAGCACAAGGACATAAAGTAGAAATTTCTATAGTAGATACCATTTACAAGTAATATCTTATTTAACCTCCAGTGTTTCTTCCCATTCAGGCAAGGTGAATGAGTCATTCAAATATTTCCTTTGGTTTTCAAAAAGAAAACAGAATAGGTCAATTGACCAGGTGTAGAGTGCAAGTCAGTACTTTAACCAGGGATACCATCAATGTCTCCTGAGTCACATATTGGTGCTTGACAACCCGGTTCTTCACTGAGCATGGTTGTGACATTGTAGTGGCTCCAAATGCACTGCTTTAACCTGTAGCTCTGTAAATCAAAGAATGCTTCACTTGTTATGAAGATAGAAGTAGGCTAAGGCTATTAAAGTTAGGTTAAAGTTATTCTCGGCGACAGTCTGATGCCACTTATTTTAACATAGACTTTTAATATATTCTCCTATTGGTAAGAGATGGGGCCTGCAATTCACAGTGAGACCAAAACTAATCCAAATTCAGTATGAACAGACTTCACCAGTATGTTCCCCGTTTCTTTGACCATTTAGGAATTGCTACTGAAATTCAGTACAGTGAAGCCCAAGGGAAGTATTTATTCTATATTGGACACGGCAGTTATGAGATACCACAACTACACAACATGAAAGGAACATCAAGTAGCCTAAAAAAGGTTTAACAGAGTCTAACACACTGAGCAAGGAGACACGAAGGAGGAGGGAGAGAGAAAAAGGTAGGCAGGCAATTTAGGTTAGGTACCTAGTACTGTCTTGTGGCTCCTTAAGCCAAGAACAGCATCTAGAGTCAGCTGAGAGCCTACAGCTTTTCCTCTAGGATGTAGGAGGCCAGTGCTCAAATCCTGATCCTGCCTGGTGTAGAGGAACGCTAAGGAGTTTCTACATCCTGGATTTGTAAAGCAGGAACTGACAGTCACTCCTTAGCCGCTCTTCAGCAAAGTCTGATCTGGGAACCTGTGCTCTGAGGTGAGTCTGTAGGTGAGGTGAATGAGAGAACAGTTCGCCTGAAGAACCATACACTGGTGTGATAATCCGTGGTTTTCAGCGTGTGCCATACCAGAAGTGAGGAGGCTGGCAGAGCAGAAACCTATTAAGATCAGGTCTGGAGACGCAGAGGAGGGCAGCATTTGAGCGGTCGTACAAGCACCTGAGGATTATGCTCCAGTCTCTCGAGCGTGATTCATTGCATGAAGATATCCTCTCCAATATTTCAGTCCTGTCCCTCTTTAAACACTCCACTAACATCAATAGTGAAACTCACGGTAATCTTCCAGATTTTAGCATATGTTTCATGCTTCTAGTTTCAGGATAAATGCCTGCTGTAGCAGATTACTGTTAGAACCAATCTTAAATGTACTGGGTTTAAACTGAGCCACTCCCTATATGTAGTTCTCAAAGCTTCACAGATCACAAAATTGAGAGCAGTTGACAAACATTAGAATAGACCCTGAAGAAACAAAAGAAACCTCGCCAAGTACCCTTCCCCAACAAATCAGTGTTTGGGTTGTATCCCACCGGCAGACCCACAGGGTCTGGAACTATCTCAGAGCTCTTTTTACCTTCCTCTCTATGAATACACGCAGGGAGGCAATCTGTGGCTGAAATACGCCTTGCTGGTGCAAATGGATGTATCTCCCCTCTTTGTACCACGAAGGTTCTGTGCCGCTTGAAATTTCCTACCGCGGATCAGAACACTCTTTTCAAAGCAGGTCCCCCACGTCACAGCTCCTAGGAGCTGTCTAGATCCCGAGTTCAGAACGGAATACACGCTAGGAACACAGCCTTACTCTGCACTAAAGCAGGGGGGGCTGCTTCTCGCCGTGCTGCTGCATCAGGAACTCGCACCCATACCACATGCTGTGCCAAACTTAACAACCGTGGCTGAATAGGAGAGGACGGGGGTTGGCTGATGAAACCATCCTTTTACTGACAAAAAGTCAGGGAGCTGCACAGGAAGCTCCTACTCTGTGTCCTTCGGTAAGAGGGTGAAACACTCGCAAGTTTTATCCTTTGAATCTATAGAATGTTTTTCAATTTCATACTAAATTTTATGTCCCTATTAATGTAGCTCATTATGGAAGTAGAGAGAAACTGTTTACAAGTGTATTTGGTCTATTTACTGGCTCTGTTGAATCTTCTGGTTTTCCTCTCACCATTTTTTTGAAGGGGGTTACAGCCTTCTAAGCCACAAGAGCAGGCTTAGCAAGCCATGCACTCTAACCCGGCTGAGCGTCTGCCATTCCTTTAGCCCTCTGGTTTTCACACATCAGCACAGCTCTCTCTGTCCCCTGCCTTTATGGCATTCCTCCTTGCAGTCCGTTCCACACATCCACGGTCTGTGCAGGTATACCCATTTCTCCATCTTACTCCACCTCCCTGGGCACCATTGGCGGGTGTTTGTGTACTCTCTTGCCCACCTGTTCCTAGGTCCTGTCCTAATGGGTAATCCTCATCCTTTCCTTTTCCTTGGGGCAATCCTGAATGTCCTCTTTTACCCTGGAATTTCAGTATTTTTCCATTGTATCTGAATTGCTAGACAAAAACTGTCCAGTGGAATATAAGACCACTCGGACTCCCCATCCCCCTTCCCGAAGAATACAGCTACATTTTCATGTGCATCTCGTGCTTAAATTTACTATACCTTTAATGGTAGCAAAAGTAATTAATAAAGCTAGTGACTGAAATACTAACAAATAGCAATAAGATACTCTAAACTGGGAGTCTTGGGGTTAACATAATGACTCTCTCATAAGAAGCCATGAAGCATAAATAATTTCTTCTCTGTGCTGCCCTTCTCTAAAAAATAGTTATTCTGCTTGCTAACCTGAGAAAAATCGTGGCGTTAGAGCCACCGATACTGATCTACTGATTCTACTGATTTGCCAACATTTTCTCGTATAAACCAAACTGCTGTGGCGTTCGTAATCAAGACTAAATGGGTATGTGAGGATTAAATCCTCTGTTCTTATTGATTACCAGCCTGGTCTTCATCTGCTAGAGAGACCATCACTATAAACAAAATGCCTTATCTATAAAAATCTTTGGTACATAATATTATTATTATATGATTATATTTAGTACTTCATATTATTTGTTACATTGCCAACAGTTTGCTTGGCATTATACAAGAGACAACATACAAGACACGTTGCCTGGAAAAACTCTGTGTAAACAAGAGAAGATTTCTAGCTATTCGGCACATAATGACTCCTTTTCCTTTTAGATTTTCTCCTGAGCTTGGTAAAATGGTTATTAATTACAGAGGAGTTGCCCTGCTGTTTGTCGTGATTGCTTAATTTATTTACCACTTTTACTCACCACGTCGGCTCGAGAAAGCTGCCAGGCATTCGTGGGTTACAGCTGACAGAAAGGCCGATTCCGTAGCATTCGTTGGAAGTCCTTACTTTGGTTTTAGAGTGACATTTTGAAATTTGCTTATCTATCTTGCTTTTCTATCTCTCCTGATAAAGAAGATTATGATCAGAGAACCATCCGTGGATTTCCTTTTGCACTGCAGACTAGGTCACTGCCCTCTTCTTATCAAGTCAAACCAAGAAATTATGTCGTTTTCCTCTTCCTTTCACTTTTTCTCCTGCTTTCCTAACCTCTGTTTTTCTCTTTTCTGATGGTTAAAGCAGATTAGCATGACCTTTCCCTGGCTCTAGCACTTGGCACTAGGTCTTCAGTGAGCAGCGAACACTAAGCTGCTTCTGTGTGCAAGGCAGGTTACCCGTTCCAAACCCTACCACTGTCTGAGTTTGCACACTCATTTTGACACCAGCAGCTCCTTCTGGTCTCTCCCTTTCAGTTACCCTGGTGATTCTGCATGTTGTTTTAAATATTAGTTTATAGAAATGTCATCCTGAATGCCGGCAAGTTCCAAAAAGGGAGGGTGAAAAAGATAGATGACATGCCAAGTCCAAGCTGAAGTTATTACTAGCTCAGCATTTTCAGAAACATATGAACTTAATTCGGACAAAGGACCTGTAAAACTCGTGTCATCTTCCAGCATTTAAAAGCAGCAAGTTTTCTTCTAGTTCTAATACTTTAACGCTATACAGGGGATACGGTATCACGAATGGAGTAAGATTAAAACAGAATGATTAAGTTACCGAGCTTGAAACTTCAAGAAGCATTCTCAAGCTTTTTCTTTTATTTCTCTTCTTCAATTATTGTTTTTCAATCATTATTTTCAATTATTATTATTATGTGCATGCATGTTTTTATTGTTACGATGGAAACTCTAGCACACAAAGAGCGGCCCTTTCCATAACCTCAGAGAAAGCATCTTCTAAAGAGTTTTCAGGAGAAAATAAAATAGAAAAAAACAAGAGATGACTGAAAGGTGTCAGCTAGAAAAATTCTAGTGGACACGATTCACTTTTCACAGGAATAGACAGGTACCTGAAAGCAGGCCCGCTGTTGATAGCTGGTATCCCAGCACAAACTGGTATCCCATGATATTGTTTAGAGAATACCAATAAATCCTGATGGTTAATTGTTAAATACAGACAGGATATGAAGTTGCTGGAGACCAGAATCGCTCTACGACAAAAACGGAGCCTTCCAGTCTTTGCGGCTGTGGTCACTTGTTTTGGATGCACTGAACGAGGTGCCTAGATGTGTATTTTTTTTTTACAAAGAAGTATAAGCCAAGATACCAATCACCGGTAAATTGCACTAGGATTGAATAACTCCATGTTTCTAAAAAAGGGCAGGACCTTTACATGTCCAAAACCTGTATTTGAAGAAGCCACTGTTAGGATGCAAGCTTGAAAATTCTCGCTATGAGCAATGTCAGATCTGCAATATGATTAGGTTATGCACTGAACTCGAGGGATGACCAAAGAAAAAATGCTTACGTGTGTAAAATTGCTGTCTAAACACAGCTATCCACAGTTTATTAGGCAGCCAACACATTATTATTTCAACAAACAGAGGCAAGACTGATTGGAGCCTTCAATATACAAATACATAATGAGGGGATTAGTAAACTTAACCTATGGTTCAATGTAGGACAGGCACTGGATTAGGTGCAGGAGATTTTAGGCTCTCTGGTAAACAGCATTTGTAAATGAATGTACCCAGTTTGCTGCATGTTAAATTTTACTGTGTTTTAGCTGGAAGAAATTCCTCTGAATGTGCATTCCTGGCAGGGATCATATGTTCCATGATCTGTGTCCTCCCATTTTTGCCAAGCACACAGAACATCACCCCTGGGGGGAACCAGCAAAATGTAGGTCAGCTGCTGGGTTATCTTGCCCTGTCAGTGATGGAAAGCTCTGAAAGTGTGTGTGGGTGGGATGGGAAGGATGCAAGGGGAGGACAGAATCTAATGGCTGGCTTTCTCTCCCTGTCTGTGAAGACAGCATGGAGGATGTCTCCCTGATACTACTGCAGTATGTATTCTGGAAAGCTCCATGCAGGCAAGAGTTCGACCAAAGAATACTTCAGTAAAATCAATCTTCACTGAGTTCAGACGCCAGTGAAAGATGTCTTTCAGCAGGCCCTGCCACAACATCACACTTGCTCTGAAAACTTGGAAGAGAAGGCAAAAGGAATAAGAGAAATGAAGAAGGAAATCTTCACATGCAAAATTAAAAAAAAAAAAAATAATTAAAAAGAAAACATTGAGTGTAGGGTTGGGGAGGGTTGATTGTTTGTTTGTTTGTTTGCAACTGCCTGCCTTTAACAAACTCAGAGCACCTTCTTGGACATTGAGCATTCTGGTCCTCCAGTACAACATCAGGGAGAATAGCAATGGATCAAATGGTTTGCACCCCAGAGCTCGGAGCACTGTGGCTGGAATTGCTACGCACAGATGAGTGGTCTCTCATCTCATACTAGTCTCTCAAGAAGAATCACCTCTACCCTCCTGACCTTTGACTGAATGGTGAAAGCAAATGTTGGCATCAACCTTAGTAATAGGGGAAAAAAAATTACCTCTTTGACTTCAATTCCCTTGCTTTGAACACTTCTCATTCTTTTTGCACCGGTTTTCCATTGCGTTTGAAAAACCAGTTGGCTCCACTGTGTCAGGAAGAGCTCCTAAACTACTTCTGGTGCTAGGCACCTGTAGACAGGAAATGCTTTTTCGTTCTCTCAGAAAGCTTATACTGAAGAGTTGGGTATAATGTTGTTTAGATACATGGGCGTGCATAAAGCTACTTTTACGAGACCTATTAGGTAGGGAATGATCTAATCAGGAAATAAGAATTTCTGTCAAATACAGCTTGGATTCTGAAGAAGAAAATAGTACATTAGTAGAACAGTAATAAATAAGTATAAATAATAAATAAAAATGGAGAAAATTATGGCATATATGTAAAGAATCAATGTCAGTGCTTTCAGAAAGAGCCAGTAACCTGAAAATGAATTATTATTAAGAAAATCAGGATTATTATTAAGAAAATTAAGATTATTATTAAGAATTGTACTCTGTCCATCCCACCTCAGTTTTTCATTTCTTTCCTCTTCTAGCCCAGTTCTTATACTGCATTTAGTTCTATTTTTATGACGTTTTGCATATTGAAGTATGTGTGCTGTGAGCGTAATTATCTTCTAGCATGCAGGGTGCTCTTCTGTGCTTATTTTGTGGCCATAACTGGCAGGCCGAGTTTAGACAATCCCATTTTAAATGTCTGATTGATAACATTAAAGAAAACATTACCAGATGGCCTTTTTGAATCTGACATCATGAGTAAAACAATGATTGTTCCTCTCTCACCTTCTCTCTTATCCTGCTTTTATATAAATCAGGCTTTATGTTACAATAAAATACCTACAATTAATGCAGCTAGCCAGTTCAGAAGCTGAAATAAATGGGAAAATCAGTTTACTGACAATCAGCTACCACATAGCATATATATATGTGTGTGTGTTTATATAATATAATGTTACATATTACTTCTATAATTTAATTCTCTGTAATTTTCAACTTAATAAATCTACACTGATGAAAATTTGATCACTGAATATGCTCCATGGATAATTAGAGACACCAAAGCCTGCCATTCGGCAGCAGCCATGCACGCAATGACACTCTGCAGTGTCCATTTCATAGCACCTCTCATACACAGGAATGTAAGTGTTTGAAAAGGAGCTTTGCACTTCATAACCAAGGAACAGTAGACAGCCCCATCACTACCAAATGATCTAAGAAAATCTTTCTCTACACGTAAAAAATTGGAAATATTTCTGAAAAGACAGCAAGAATGAATCTAGGATCTGGAACCGATGCCCTGTGGTGATAAACTAAAGAAGCTCAGTCTCCTCGGAACAGCCAAGGAGAAATTCAGGAAGAGAAGAAGTTTCTTGGTTACAGTTGTGAAGTGTCTACATGTGTAAGGATTTCTGATAGCTACCAACACTTTATTTTGCCATGAAAAGACATAACAGACCAATGTTTGGAGATGCATTCAGACAAGAAATGAGCTGTCAGTTTCACATAGTGAGTAATTTAACTACGGGAATAACATAACTAGAACTAATACCTTTCTAAAAAGACACTATTTGTCTCCTATTCAAACAGAGGCACAATGAAGAAAATACTGATCTGCATGTACCACGACACAGGAAGTTCTAATTGCCTTTTGGACTAAAAATTATCATATTTTCCCTTCTCTACCTATTTCCCTGCAATTTAACATCCCCCATGTGATTGGACTGTATACTACCTGTAGTGATTTACATTCAGGCTACAGTGTAAGTGTACTTACCATTACCCTGCTGTCATCACACTACCTTCTGCGTTTGTCTAGGGAATAAAGTTTCTTTGTCAGCTTTGACTAACAGTAAGATTTCATCTAAAAAAATAAAAGCAGCAGCAATAATTTAAAAAGTCACTGAGATCTCTTCATTCAAATGCACTCATTGCAAATAAAGATTTTCTTTTGGTCACATGCTCTTTAAAGAAACTATGTTGAAAGGAACACTTCAATTACAAAAATAGAAAGAGAAAGAAAAATAAAAAGAGAAACAGAAAGAAAAAGAAAAAGAGAAACAGAAAGAAAAAAGAGAGAAAGAAAAATAAAAAGAGAAAGAAAAAAGAAAAAGAAAAAGAAAAGAAAAAGAAAAAGAAAAAGAAAAAGAAAAAGAAAAAGAAAAAGAAAAAGAAAAAGAAAAAGAAAAAGAAAAAGAAAAAGAAAAAGGAAAAGGAAAAGAAAAAGGAAAAGAAAAAGGAAAAGATAAAAGGAATCCAATGAATTTCAGCCAGGAGCTGATTCCTGATGCTTCCTTTTTTAAATTTATTGTACATAACCAACCAAAAACATCACACAAAGTTGAAATGGACACAGAATTTAATCCTGCTGAATTTTAACATGGAAACTCAACCATGTGTCGAGAAAATAAAAATATAAGTTCTACCGTAAAATATTTTCAGATTACTCTATGTGAACTTGTAACTAGGCATTGTATTATCTTACTGGGTTGTTTTAAAAATCATAAGTATCCCTAAATAGACTTTTTTTTTATTATTTGCGGGGCTGTCTTAACGGATATAGGCCAGACGAGCTGACGCATGCTACTAGGAGAGGAACTGTAGGAATTTTTTCAGCCACAGGTTTTCCTGTTGCAATGGAAACGTTACCAATCAACTCCGTGGAATCAGAATACGAACAGATAAAAGACCTATGACTGAACTAAATTGATCTGGCAAATGTGGGGCACCTGGAACTTCAGCAGCTGTACGGGTAGGAGCAGGCGGCCGGGTGGGAAAGGGAAACTGTCCTGGGTTAAGATAAAACCAGCTGGGTTTGGTGTGTGTGACATATGAAACAATCCAATTAAGGTGTTCCTCCCCCTGCACGTCACTACATCTCGCCGGCTGCGGAGCTTCTTGGTGGGATGATGTTTCTTTAAGCAACTGCGTGCAAAGGGAGAGCCCATGTGCCGTTGCTGTTTGCTGCCCCGCTGCTCCAACCGGGCGCAGCCCCGCCGCTGGCCATGACGGGGAGCTGCTGCAGCTGCTGCGGTTACTGCTGTTGGCTGTGTTTGCTGCTGCTCTGAGGGGACTGGTGGATGCTCACTGCCACTCGACGGCACCGCTGCCGGCCGGCCAATTCGGCTTGCTGCTGCTCGCTGCCACTCGATGGGGGCTCCTCGCTGATGGCCGGCATCGCTCGGACCGCCGCTTTTGCCCCGAGCCACCTCACTTGCGAATCCAGACCACCGCTTCACCCCGGGGTCACATCATGCTGCGACCGCCTGTCGTGATGCAAAGCACTGGCCGCCGCAGCCGCCGTGCACTGGCTGCTGCTCGCCACCCAGCAGGACCCAGCGGGGGCCAGCCCGGTCCCTGCCTGGGGTCTTTTGCTCTCTATCGCTTCTGTTCCTTTGCCTGTGGTTTAACTCTGACTGCACCAGATCCCTGAACCTTGCGCACATCTGTTAATCTCTTGTTGTTTGTTGTTTGTGCAATATCATTTTGCTGTTATTACCACAGAATCACAGAATCATCTGGTTGGAAGAGACCATTAAGATCATCAAGCCCATCCGTTCACCCTGCACTGCCAGGGTCCCTAAACCATGTCCCTCAGCACCACATCCACACATCTGTTAAACACCTCCAGGGATGGGGACTCCACCACCTCCCTGGGCAGCCTGTTCCAAGGCTTCACTCTGGAAAGAAGTTTCTCCTGATTAAACTGTTTTATTTTCCAAAGCTTAACTGAGGCCGTGCCCACTTTCACTTTTTTCTTTTCCTCTTATCTCCCTCCTTAACCCTTTTTCTCCTGGAATGGAGAAGGGGCTGTTTGGAGAGAGAATTTGACCCGCAATTTGGCCCTGCCTCAGCCACACTGGTGACAGACACGCAGAAGGAAAGTGGAAGAGCTGAATTCCAGCACATAGGAAAGGACTACAGAGAGTCAACAGATCAAAGTGTAGGAGGGGAGCTGGCCCGTAATGTTTGCTTTGGGATTGCTTCTAGGAGCAGTAGAAGGTGATGCTAAATCCTTTCACAGGTCTTCCCCTTTTTTTTCACCCTCTTCATCTCAGCACAAATGGAATAAACTGTATTTTACAGCGCCTTCTGCACAGGGACGCAAAATGCCTGTGTGGTCATTTACACCCAGCCAGCAACGAAGCACCACACAGCTGCTCGCTCACTCCCGCTGCGAGGAGATGGGGGAGAGGATCAGAAAAGTAAAAGCGAGAAAATTTGTGAGTTGAGATAAAGATAGTTTAATAAGTAAAGCAAAAAGCCATGCACGCGAGCAAAGGAAAAGGAGGAATTCATTCACTACTTCCCACCAGCAGGCAGGTGTTTGGCCATTTCAAACAAAGCCAGGCTCCACCACGTGTAACAGTTACTTTGGAAAACATCACACCACAGCTCTGAACGTGTCCCCTCACCGCCCTCTTCCCCAGCTTTATATGCTGAGCATGACATCACATGCAATGGAATATCCCATTGGTCAGTTGGGGTCAGTTGTCCCAGCTGTCTCGCCTCCCAACTTCTTGTCCATCCCAAGCCTATTTGCTGCTGTGGGGGTGGGAAAGGCAGAAAAGGCCATGGCTCTGTGTAAGAACTGCTCAGCAATAATGAAATAATCTCTCTAGTGTTAACTCTGTTCTCAGCACAAATCCAAAACATAGCCCCGTAGTAGCTACTACAAAGAAAATTAACTCTATCCCAGACAAAACCAGCGCAGCCTGACAGCTAATAATTAATTCAGATTCGAACAACCCTGTAAGAAAGAGAAACCTCATTTAGGGAAGAGACTCAGAAAGGTTAAGTGTCTTGCTCAAGGTCACAAAGCCATCCGTGGCAGAGCTGGGAGTTGTACCAAGGCTCCTGCCCCTTAACCCTATGTCTCAGCCACAACGCCAGCTCCTCTGCCATGCACTGTGTGACTTGTATCATGTGATTGCTCCTTTTTCCTGACAGGTGCATAAACAGTAGCAGGAGGTGATGTCTATAGGTGCATTTATGTGACTTAATTCAGAGCAACCTACGAAAAGACACAATGGAGTTTGAAGAGTTAAACAGATTAAACTGACCCCCCAGAAGTGGAGTCTTTAACTAAATGCATCCAAAGTGCATTGCTACACATACCAAAGTCACATCACTTCCAAAGGTTTTTGCATTTTTGAACCACCTCAGTTACACTCCCAAGGAATGTGCTAGCCAAAACATAGGAATGGGAAATTCTTCCTCTTTCTTCTTCTCCCCCTTTTTTTTTTTTCTTTTTTTGTTTGTGTGTGTGTACGTTGGTTATTCATGTGCTAGATAGACATCAAAAGCACAAGAGGAAGGGTGAGGAGGTTAAATTCAGCCTTCCAAAAGTCTGAGTGTTTTTTTAGATTTTATTTCCCAGTTATTCAAACTCTCCATTGCTTAAAAATATCTGTACTGGAAATCCCATGAGAAAAAAACGTTACTTGTAAAAATGCTTATGCAGTCTTCTTCCATTCCAAATGGAAATATTATTAATGTTGTCTTATATATAGTATTTTTGCACTGTCTCTTCTGGTCCCAGAGTGAGGAATTAGTGCAGATATGCATGAAACTGAAGAAAAAAATGACATTAACTGTATGTGTTCAATTACCATAAAATCTCCGTCTGCTTTTTTAGTGAAGTTTTGGGCTGATCCCTGTGTTATCTTAACTATTTCATCCATCTCTAATATTTGTCCACGTTGTCGAGATCTGTGTCTCTCATTTGGATGCTGGTAAAACTTGAGGCTTTAAATTCTTTGCAGATTAAAGAAAATGAAAAAGACCTCTGTAAATGGAGCTGACTGATTGACTAGACTTGATTTTGGCCTCTGTATCAAACTAGAATTTCCACATGAAAGGATTTAAGAGTTTTCTATACTTTTATGATTTGGTGTGCTTTTAATAGTAAGTTCTCCCCATCATTTTTAACATACTTCTCTTAATCTTTTGATGTATATGATACAGCTCCTGCTGTTCCTCTCTGTAGACATTTTTACAGGGCTTAAGCTTGCATAAAAAAAAAAAAAAACTTGGACAAAAAGGCCGAAGTACAGCAAATCAGCAGGTCCTTTAGTTCGCAGTAAATTGCCTCTTAGTCTCAGCAGAACGTGGTTTTGCAAGCTTGTGTGCCATGTCCAAATCAGAAGGGTCTGGAGAGAGTCACTAAACACAATGGCTGTGGTGCTCCACTCCTGGCCACCACCTTTCTAAGAACCTCATACTGACGGTCAGTGATGTTGCTCAGTTGACCTCAGGAAGTCCAGGCATGAACCTTTCTTGACCAATAACTTATGGTCCTAGCACGAATTATGGAAGCAGAAAGCTGCGAAGAGGTAATTCAAGCCTTTAGATTGGGCTGGTTTTGGAACATGCATTTGTGTCCATTTTCTGGATTAACTAAGACAACATCAGCATTAGAATTACTTAAGTTACTGCAGAAAATGTGACGAGAGCAACACCCTTCAGTCTGAACCCTGGGAAAGACTAAACCAGCAATCGCTGGATATAAACAGTTTCTGAACGTGTCAGTTTTCTACTCAGGCTGGGTCACTGAGTTCTACTCTTTTCTCACACTCCACTCTTTTCTTTCATCTTTGTTCTCAAAATCTTTACAATGCCTCCTTGTTACCCGTGTTGACTTCCAGGTTTGTTTGGATAGGCTTAGCCAGTCCCTAACCGTGCCCGTTCTGGTACCTTTATGTAGACAGTTACCCTTCATCATAGATCTCATTTCTCAAACGTGTTGTTTCTTTCTTACCTGGATTCTACCAGCTATAAAAAATTAATTTTTGTATCTTTTCCTCTATCAAATACCTTTATTGGGAAAATTCTGTTACTGAAGTTTAAATGCCCACTTTTGTACTATCTACACTCTTCTAATCGCACACTTTTTTTTTTAAAGTGCTGCAGCGGAATTTAAGTCCACATACTCTGAAACCCCAAACCAAAGGAACACCCAAGGCTCTACTTAAGCACATGCAAACAAAGGTGGGGCTGAATTTACAGTTATCCTAAGATAGTATCAGAACATGGACATTTCTTAAATCTTAATACGTAAAAATTTGAAGATCTCAAGCAGATTGTAACTGCTCTAAGGCAGTAACTTTTTTCTCGAGTCTATAGAATGGTATATACGTTTATACTAAGAAGATAACTCAGAACAGCTCCATCTAACCTTCCCAGTATAGTTTTATTCTTTTTATACAGCTAAGGAATAGAATTATTTCTGTCTCTGTTTGAAATCAACCATGTTAGAGAACTGATACTTGTTCTAGTGACTCATAATTATTAAAATATAACCTAACAAAAGAATGTGTTGTTAAAAACTACTTAACCGTTCATGAGATATACAATAGCAACTAAATGTCTATAGCTATAAAATACACTTCAGTATGTACATTTGCAGGTAGTTCAGCACATGAGGAGATTTAAAAAAAAAGGACAAAGAAAACAGTTAATAAAGTAACTTAGCACTCCGTTGTTGATAACTGTGTCCCGTGATTATGTTATTACTTAAGGTTTAACTAAAGCTGAGTGCTATGGAGCTTTTGCATCAGCTTCAATAGGTTTTGGCTGGGATGAAACTAAATTCTGAATCCACTTGTTAATGAGACAGCTGTTGACTCAGGCTAACAAAACATGTAAATTCTCAATTTCAATGGCCTACACAAGTTCATTACATGTTCCATTTCAATATTTTAACTCACATATGGATACAATTTTTTCCCTATTTGGATCTTTTGCATGGCAGAATAGGTGCATTGGCTTCAGAGCTTTCACCGAAGTCCAAAATACGCAGCTGTTCACTGGCATCTAGTCAAGCTCTGACTGACACTGTATTTGGCCATGGAGTTCAAATGTGGCCTGCTGCCTGGGATATTTTTAACCATGTAAGGGAATGGCATAAACCGTTAGCGTAGAGCTGATGCTTTCTGTGCTAGACATCCAGCAAGAAACAGATGAAACAGCTATACCCCCGGCCCTGGTTACAAACGTGCCTGAAAGCTCTGCCACTCAAAAGCTGCCACTAAACCCACTGCACTTTACTTTTCTTTAAAGAAAGTTTCAGTTTACGGCATGTAGACAGAATGGCATTAAGTGCCATCAAAACTGAAAGCAGGAGTTCAGTTTATTCTGTCTGTATTACACATGGTGGTCAAAAAAATGGAAAAAAAAAAATGGGAATAAATGTTGATGAAAATCACATACACACTTAAAAGACCGGAGATATGATTCAAACAAAGACAACTCATCTTCAGTGACACATTTTAAATCATCCTCTTGACATAGTCATTACACCAACATGCAACAGACTGTGGCCCAATGCCTAACAAAGCCAAAGCAAGCAGTCTATTACTGGAAAGAGTTTCAATCAGGTCAGGAGCTGGCAGAATTGTCTCTCAACACCCTTTGGTAATGTAAAACTGCAGCTACTCCAGTTGCCCTTCCTTCTGCTCCTTTGTGAGGGAGCGAGCTTTCAGAGGTGGACATCCATATTCACGGACTCACTGGGCAGCTCCTGTGTTGGTTTTGGTCATACTGTAGTGAATCAAGGTCCAACATATCCCTGCCCCAAGAAGTGCCTTTGCCTTCCTGTAATTTAGCATTCCTGATCTTCTCAGTTTTCACTTGAATCAGATACTTGGGTGAATCAATACGGTGGGGTGATATTTTCAAAATTAAGACTTGATTGATTGAAAAAGAAGTAAATTCCTAAGTGCAAAAAAAAACGGGAAAAACTCCAACTAAATATCAACAATTAATGTGTCTGCTTAAAGTGATTTAGTCGTAATCTGTTGAAGCAAAGACATTAAGTTATCCACACTTATCCTTTAAAATAAAAATAAAAAACTCTCTTCTATTAAAAAACAAACTATAAACACAAAAACCCACCCACCTACACACAATCGCTTTTCCTTAAAAAGACAGCCTGACTCTTATCAGACTGAAAGGAAGCTTGGTAATACCTTCAACACCCACGTTCTGAGGAAAATTGAGTAAGTTAATTATAAAGGTCTAACAGGCCTTTTTTTTAAATCCTGTCCATAGTACACAGGGACTTGGCAGGATAGGCATGCACGGAAAGCTAACGCTGAAATCAGCATAGGAACAGTGAAACGTTATGAAACAAGGTAGTCTTATTACTGGCTGTTGCAATATTGCAGAAATGTTGGTTCTATTTAGATTGAAACCAGTGGCCCATAACTAAAAGAAGATAATCGGAAGTAGAAATATGAAGGAAGGCAGCAGCGAAGCAAAGTGAATGGCTGGGAAGCTAGAAGGGAGGTTAGGACTCTATAACGGGATGGAGTCCTAGATGTAGTCTATCCAAGGTGCCAGCCTGGGGAAGCCGGCGGTAAGATCAGGAGATCCACTGGTGGATAAGACAGAAGGAAATCTCTCCTGCCTTAGTTTCAAGCACAAACGATCTGCCTCAGAGTTGTAGAACTGATGATGAAACAAGGAGCTGCAGCTGTGGGTAAGAGGCATTAACTGCACCATTTCCAAGTTGTCTCCAAGATAAAAGTCCAGTTATCCTGTAGTAGGTAAGGAACAGTGTTGAAAAAGAGATGTTCATGAGAAGCCCATACAGACAGTTACATGGAAGCTGTAAAATTTTATTTCCCCTAATCCCCATTATTCCCCTCATTATGAACTTCCGCAGACTGATAAGGCTGGGGGAAGACCAAGTGATTATTTAGGAAGTGAAATATCATTTACACTGAATTTAAGCAGTCAGGAACATCTGGACCTTATTTCATTATCTGCACATTTATGAGTACTTATGTTTATTCAGGACTGTTCAAACTGCATAAAATTTATTCATGAATACCAAATGAGGGGATACAAGGAAGAACATAATAAAGGTTCAGATATTTGTAAGTTTTACAAAGAGCAAAGTCTAAGGTTTTTTGTGCAATGTGACCTATCCATAGCTCTATCCCATCTCTTTAGTTTCAGTAATAACTATTCAGTTATGACACATCTCATTTTGGCTTCACAGAAATTACACAGAATCAAAGAATCACAGAATTGTTTTGTTTGGACGAGATCTTTAAGAACATCAAGTCCAACTGTTAACCCAGTACTGCCAGATCACCACTAAGCCATGTCCCTCAGCATCACATCCATATGTGTTTTAAATACCTCCAGGGATGGCGACTCCACCACCTCCCTGGGCAGCCTGTTCCACCACCTTTCTGGGTGAAGAAGGCTTAATTCCTACCTGACTATTCCCAGGTACCTTGTGTTTCCTCTTCCATCTATACCCCTTGTGTCTTTGCTATCACATGGCACTCCACCCCCTACCTCCACTGGGATGGGAGACTGAAGGAACGCGTTAGCATGCCTTCCCACAAACACCGATGTGCCTGTCCCACGCTTATCTGCAGGGAGCCTGGTTTTACGCCTTTCCCCCTACTAAGCTATGAGGTAGCAGTAGTGTTCACTGTGTCCCAGGGACTTCATTGAGTGTGAGCATCTCCTAAGTCCTGCTGTACTGTATACACTAGATGTAATTCAGAAGTGATTCACTAGCAGTGAACTAATCTACTGTGTTCTACCACACACACCTTTGAAAGGGTGACTCAGATTACTCGCACTTTGTATTGCTTTGTTCAGTATTAATCCTTCCTTTTCTTACCTTTCAGCTTCCTTACTGTTTTTATAATTTAAGACACATTACAGCGACACTTAGGTAGCCCCGTAAAGATTGGGGCCTTATTTATGAGAACCGTAAGGCACACAGTTTTAGAATTAAATCCTCCCTGAAGAGCTAAGATGACAAGGGGGCCTACAGGAAAGATGGGAAGGTACCCTTTATCAGGGAGTGCAGACACGGGAGAAGGGGTAACAGTTTGAAACTGAAAGAGGGTAGATTTATATTAGATATTAGGGAGAAATTCTTCACTGCGAGAGTGCAGAGACACTGGAGCAGGCTGCCCAGAGAAGTTGTGGATGCCCCATCCCTGGAAGTGTTCAAGGTCAGGTTGGATGGGGCTTTGAGGAATCTGGTTTTAGTGGATGGTGTCCCTGTCCGTGGCAGGGGAGTTGGAACCAGGTGATGTTTAAGGTCCCTTCCAATCCAAACCATTCTATGATTCTGTGATAAATACTCTACCGTGGACAATAACTGAAAGAAAATATACATATGGTAGATAACTGATGCACAAATGGGCGTGCTTCCCTCCTTGATTTTCTATATCACAAATGCTCAAAGGTCAGTTTTAACACAATGCCCCTGAAACTGCCTAGAACACAGAACAGAAATGGATAGGGTACGATACGATATGAGCTGTTATCTCTGGAACAAAATGCCAACCCAAAGAGAACGCAGTTCATTTATCAGTAATCTGAAGAGAATGCTGCAAGTCATTTGTTTCCTTGGTGAGTTTTTTGGCTAATTTCTTGGTTTGTTTCTTCTTTTTATAATAGCGTTTTAACCAGGCTCTGTAGAATCCAAAGACCAACTAGTGAAGTCTGAGTGAAGAGATATTCTGACACCATTTCAGAAACATCACGATCTACCTCTGCAAAACCAATTGGCAGTGTTGGGCAGATGGGTGCAAATCATCAGTAGCACTGTACTGAGATTCCAAAACTTGCCCTTTCTCAGAGGAACGCACTGATTGTAGTAGTTTGTTTGGGGCAACAAGGGAGCAATAAATACCCAGTCTGAAACCAGTTTGAATTTTGTGAAAACCAGCAAAAAGTCCAGCTAGACCGAGCAGTTCTTACAAAGGCAGGCACGTGTCATGGAAAGGAGGAGACACGGATAAGCGCATTGAACCAAATATGCCGGAGTAGGGAGTGCAATAGGAGTAGAAAGGAAGGTGAGGATTCCTGCTTACACACTTCACTTTCTTTCTGCGTTACTGCCTTCAAAAGGTGCAGAGGAGATATAAAAGCTCGTGAATCTTTCATGTATTCTTCCTACGACTCTGTGTCGCCAAGCTGATTTTTTGACTCTAAATATTACATGACTGTTCTCCTGACATGATCTGTCAGAAACATACTGTACCTGTAACTAACTGTTCTGAACAGCTGCTGTGTATCGGAATCCGAGGACTGCACATAAGGAATGAGTAAGTCACTGAGGTATATGTAACCACGCTGGCAGAGCACTTAAACAAAAGAACTTCATTGGAAGGCGATGCAGAGAATTTGGTATGGGAAAATACTGTGAGCTATTATCAGAGTGAAAGGGAAGAAAATGGAGCTTATGGCTGCTCTGTGTAAGCACAGAACAAACCGATGATTAAAAAAATACGGTGATTTATCTTTTTTCATTCATTTTTTTGGCTCTTCAACATAGAAGCCAGAAACTGTAATGGAGTGTTGTTGACAAAACGTGTGTTGATGCAGAAGATTGAAATACTGTAGTCGAGTGATACAGAAAATCACACTCCCTGACTAAGTTGTAGATACGTGCAGCGTTCACCGAAACAATTAACTGGTACAAATGTAAGAAAAGATGCATCAGCTCTCAACATGTGTTCAGTTTAAAGCCAGAAAAAACATGTTCATGCCAGCATGAACCGGAGTTCAAAGAGCTGGAAAATTCAAAGGACTTTGCCTGAAAGTTTCCACTATTGTTTTTGCTAAAAATACTTATGTTTAAACAAGAGTATACCTTATTATAAGGTACACCGTTTCTTTCTTTTTTCTTTCTTTAGTTTGATTTAAGAAAACAGATGTAAACATTGTATTCTTCTGCGCAACATTAACATGCAGTAAAATAGCCAGTTAGATAAAAGACCACATTTGACGTCAATCTTTTCTCTTGAGTTTACTAGCCTACCTTTAACCATTCAATATGCATTCGCCCTCATTATTTTGAACCATAGCTCAGCTATGGAAGTTAAATAGAAGAGCAACATGATTTGTAAATTAGCAAGAGCTTCTGCTGTTTTCAGAGAGGCTAAAAAAGATCGACAACTGATCGCCCTTAACAGCATAACCAAAAAAATCTTGTTGAATATTTGTGTTAAACTGCAAGGCTCATGCTAAAGGCCATTAGTACCATAGTGGTAAAAAAAAGAATTTTCTTTTTTTTTTAATGCTTTCTACAGAGTATCTTTCAGTTACACAAGCACAACTGAAAGAGGTGAACTTTAAGCTCTCGTTCTTTTTTGCACACAATTCTCTACTGAGTATTTTTGGAAAGCAGCCACATTTTGTAGGAAACAATCCAGATATGCAATGTACTCTACGTGTTTTCAAATACTGTCTTCCGTGGACATCAGAAATTGAACTGTTTGATTAAAAAACTTAACACTCAGTGCTCTCCACATGGTATGAATGGATTTAAAGGAGGTAGTTTTCAACAAAGGTGGAGATACTTCCATGCGTAGAATATATATATTTTTTGGTTTTTCCCCCCTTTTGTCCTTTTTTGTCACTCTCATCTTTTTAATGCCGGTTTTGGAAATTGTTCATCCCACATTAGTAGTCTGAGTTGAGGGAACTTTACTTCTGGAAAAGGCAGTTCTTGTGGGCGCTAACGCATATAAGATAGGGGATAAAACTCTGTGAAAAGACATTGAGAAGGTGACAGCTCTCATTTACTGTGATTTTAGCTCCTTGCAAGGGTACAAATCAAAAGCAACTGTAGGGAATTTAGGGAAAACTTAGGAAGCTAAGGAAACTTGGCGGAAAAGTACTTTAATAACAGGTAAAACAGACCTGTTATCTGATTCCATGTTTCTCTGATTCCATGTGTCCATTCCCTGCATGACTACGTACGTGTGTCTATCCTTGTTGGCACACGTATTCCTCTATGTGTTGGTGCAAAAGAGGTTTAGCTCCCTATCAAAAATATGCTTTGCAATGAGTAACTCTTGTGCAACATTTTTAAAATTATCTATTTTTAAACAGCTTGTTTACCTTGCTTTATTACGAAATTGTCTGCGAATCAAACTCACTGTTGGGAAATTAATTTAAATACTGATCTAGGGTAACTGATTCAAACACCTAGAAAATGTGGAAAGACCATTTTCTTTTAAATTTTGTTTTAGGGTAAATTGAGGAATAAAGATTCCTCTATGAGAAATAAAAAATTTAAAATAAAATGAAATGCAATTAAATTCTGTAAATACCATAAAATAGGATCCAAAACTTTAAACTGTAATTTGCTAAATAATAAGGATTGTGCCAAGATGGCTAAACACAGAAATATTTGAATTTCATTCTTTCCAAGTTTCTTTTCACTCCAAGCTCCAAATGGAACTTGAATCTTAAACCCCCGAAACTATTTTGCAGCATTTTATTGTTGGAAGGTGATCAAGAGGATGTAGCCTAGCCTTAACAGGCTATGACTGGCACCTGAGGTTAGACCTTCAAAGTACAAATTATTGGCAATGACAGCAACGACACAAAAGTGTAATGTCTAGTGTACAGGCTTTGGATTAAAATTATTTCATAAGTATTTTACGTCCAAAAGGTAATAGGAAAAAATTTTCAATGTACTTAGTGGACACTTTGACACGTGTGGCATTTCCACTCAAAATCTGTGTTTGCTTTATCTTTTATTTTATTTTTTTTTTTAACTTAAAAGATGAGAGATGTTTCCAAACCTGAAAGTTTAAGGAAAAAAATATACTGTGACATTTCTTTGCTTTCCTTAATTTCTTGTGACCTCAGAAAATATTAATTGTATGTTTCCTTGATTTTGTGTGTTTACTGAAGTGTTTATTTGCTTCTTCTCTACACAGAAGATTGAAGCTCTATTTCAGACACAAATAAATTAAAAGAAAGACACTCTTGTTTTACATAACCAGGATGCATGTCCTGCAATGTACTAACTATAGTTTGGCCAAGATCTACTGAAGACATTAAGGAACTTCCTTCTGTTAACTATTTGTGTGTTATGGCTCCCATTTCTGCTAGCATTTCAGGCAGGTGGTCAAGGTATAACACTGCTGCGTGCCGTAACACATTCATTTCGGTCATTATGCTGCTCTTTGTCTTGTCTTTGTCATTCCTACATAGCTTGTAGTTCAAGGAGGACATATGGCATTTGGTCTCCGAGGATCCTCCTGAAACAGTAGGCTCCTGAAACAGTGGGGATTGTCGTCTGGTTGAAAAGCAGTGACAAAAGAAGTGCTTTAGTCTGTAAGGAGGGAGCACTTATTCTGCTCTAGCCCATTGAGAGAGAGAGACGGAAAGAGTCTTGCATCAAAAAGGTGAATTACGGTAGGCTTAGGTGGGTAATTTGGCCCTTGCCTTAGCAGTCACTCTTTTTTCCAACATGTCATTTGGACATCTTCAAGGGTGGAGCATGGATGGTTGATGTTTTTTAATTGCAAGGGCTGAGGGTGCAGAAGAAACCTCCAGAAGGAAGTGTCCTGTCAAAGTCAAGCTGAAACCTTGCAGCATACAGAGATAATCGGAAGACACAGTCTTGTGAAACTTAAAATGTGCGCATGTGCATGCCATTCTACACGAGCACACACCATATGGTGACCAAAGTTCTCCTTGGATCCATGGGGCTGCTACCCGTTTGAGTCGTAGCTGTGAGGAGCTGCTTTGGCTGCAGCTGATGCTGGTGTGTTGTCAAAGGAGTGAAGGGAGGGAAAGGAAGAGTGTTGGAAGAAAGAAGGGAAAATAGTCAGCTGCTGTAGATATGAATCTCTTATTTCACACAGGACTTATTTCTGAACATCATCTAATCTGGAGTCTACTCTATTTCACATACACCCACAATTTCCAAGCGGCCAGTAGCTTTGTGGGGACTTTCTGCTTGCTTAAGCCATAACTCATCAGCTCACTTATAATACAGAGCAGCATATCATCCTCTGAGCTGGCTAACGCGCGCAGTGACGGAGTCTACACTACATGTAGAGGTTCAGTCTCTCCTATTCTGCCACTTCATGGCAGGGACTAAAAGCTCCAACCACAGTGCTGTAAGAAATAGCTGAAGGCAGGAACATCTGAAACCACTCCAGCTGTTCTCAAAATGATTTTATGCCTACGTCCTGAGAGACCTGAACATGTGACAGCAGAAGGATGCTACAGCTGAGTGTGGGTGGGGAAGGCCAGGGCCATAACAACATGTGACTGACTTCCTTGGCTGTCTCTTACGGACTTTTTAAAAAGGGGTACTTGTAGAGATCCACCATATTCCAGGAACTGCTTCTAGCTCTAAAAGGTCACAACAGTAAAAGTTCATATTAAGTTCATCACATGGAGACTTCTTTGTATGCTTGCCACCATGTGCAATTTACATTTGGAGCAAGGAGGAGAAACTCTTTCTGTTGTAAATAATGTGAGGAATCTGGTCAGAAAGGATAGCTCTTTGTCCTCAAATGCCTGCGCAGCAAGGTAATCTTTGAAAAAGTTCAGAACGTAAAGAATGAAAATTAGATTGGCTCTACAAAGTCCTCTTTATTTTAAATCCTATCTCTGATAATTTCAGTGGTGCTTCTCAGTTCTCAGGAAAATTGCTACAAGAAATTATGAAAAATCACCACTTAAATGACCTCCCCCATCAGTTGTTACCTTTCTTTGTCAGGTCTGAGGAGTCGTAGACAATCTAGTCTCACTAGATACCGCAGCCAATCTTTACTCTTCGTCATACTCATCACCTTTCCCTCTATCTTTTATCCTATAGTTCTACTATATAGAAAAGTTCACCTCTTTAGAATAGAGTGAGCAACACTGCAGGGAAAAGGTAACAAAAATTTTAAATGTTATCAAAATTTTAAGTATAAAATGGTGTCTCACCATTCCAACTCCCTCCAACTGAAAATGTGTCTTATTTATCTATAGCACTTCTTAATCTGTAAACCACCTAAGCGAACAGCTGGGAAGAGAAGAATCTTGCTGCATGCCTGCAGATTCAACATATTCAACATCAAGATGACTTTCAAAGATCAGTCATGGAAACTCTTCACAACAAGCCTTCTGTCACTCGGTCTGTGGGCGTCTTAACCGTAGAGTCTCCACCAGGCGCAGGTATTACCCAAATACAAAGGCAACACCACATTTTCTCATGTGGCAAACTTTTTAGACTTTTAAGAATTAAAAACCTCGATGTTCTACCTAGTTACCTAAAAGTCAGCTGCAGAGTTTAAATTACCAAAATTATTCCGTTTTATCACTAATTGTAGAACATACAGAAGTATAAATTTTGAGGTAACAAAAAGGAGATATCAAGAAACATCTTGCACTACAGAAGAATCTGAGGATCCTGAAAGACTGTAGGATTTCTACATCTGGGTAACAAGGAGCAGGCAATTATGACTGGATAAGGTGGCTGATATGTGATATTTCTGCTGGTTGCCACCTCCAAACTGAAAATATTGCTTCCATGATGCTCAAAGAAGTTCTAGCCAGCCGGTTTTGATCTGAGACTTGGTATCTCATAAATCAGTCTGCTGCAGGAATTAAGGCCAAATGAAGACTGTGGGACCCGTTGTAAGGAACTGTTTATTTTCTCCTCATGAACTCTACAGTGCAATCAGCTCCTGTAAGTATCTGTCCAAGAAGCAGCCGGATCGTTCAGAATGGGGAAATAGGAGCTCCTGATTAGAATTTTATCAAATGCTGGTGCAGACACATGTGTCATCTGTGAGATACACAAATTTCCTGGCCGAAGGAACAAGCAGTTCCATGATGACCGGCACTAAGGAAACTTAGCTTCCTATTAAACAAAAGCCTGAGTAATGTTTCCCCTGTTTTCAAGGTTTTTACTAGTGCCTGGTAAAGGGGACGGACCTATGTTCGTGGTAGTTACACGGTTCTTTCCCTTGTGCCTTATTGCACTCTTTCTCACAGTTACAGAGCAACCAGTCCTTGCTGCTCTCTGCCAGTTCATCTGCGGACCAGTAGTATTAAAAGTTCTATTCTTTTCAAGGTTTCCACTGTTACCACTCTAATTTGGTTTTAGAATTGCCTAATATGTTTTAAATTCATTTTTTAAACAGATTTGGAAAGCAAACCAATTAATCATACCGGAATTGTTTTCAAAAAACAAGGATAAAAAGAGCTTTTATTTAGATTTTAATTTGTGTCTTATGAGAACAATCCTGGTTGATAGTTACACAAAACAATTCTCAAACAACCACAAGGACTCTGCTGGAGGTTTTAGAATGAGTCAACAGCGTATGGAAAGGTGTGACTGAGGTACTTCGATTTCAAAAACTTTTTGAAAAGATCCTTCACCAAAGACAGTTAAAAGGAACAGAGTCACCGCAGAATGTTATCTCCCTGTGGATTAACAACAGCAGAAAACAGGAAACGAAGTGTACGGTTAGAAAGGTCTGGTTTTACAATGCAAAAAGTTATCCATGATATCCCCCAGGAATCACTGCTGAGACCTGGACACGGGAATTACGTGTACACCATCTGAAATAGTGAGGTGACAATGTTTTCAAGTCATGCAAATTATTCAGACTTGTCAAACAAACTGGTCAAGAACTATCTCATCTTCAGTTTTAAAGCCAGATAAATGCTTCTCTCTTTTCTCAGTAGTTTCTGGACTCCCAACTCTTTCTTACGACACCAAAAGTCACACTGGACTGAGAGAATATTCTGTCCCTCACCACAAACTAAATATTATGCTTGATGATTCTCAAATCTAGAATACGACGTTATCTCAGGGTAAGAAATTATGCACCTTGCTTTAATAGATTTTACGATAGTTAACTGTGGAATGGATTAAAAATGTGAGTTTCATGTTTGGTAGTTAAGTGAGCTGTATTTGGAATGACAGATTTAGCTGCACCAGAAAGCTGTAAGTAATATATTTAGTGCCTTTTTTTTTTCTTATGAAAATAAGAGAGGGCATAATACAAAAGCAAGGAATAATCACATGAATAATCTAAAGCCCTGAATTACCCACATTTTTCCCCCTAACGAATAACACAGTTCTTTCAGAAAAGTAAGATAGATTCTGTGTTCATGGTCCATAGAGTCCAATATGAATTTGAAGTTTCCCACCCTGCCTTTCCCCGCAATTGCTATTGAGAATTTTACATAGAAGTAGACAGATAATACATTCTTTAGGCGCAATCAGATGTTACTGTTTACTTTGGTCATTAGGGGTAGGCTTCTCACATAATTTTACATGGCTGAGCTTGGCACATTCAATAGCCAAAAGTTAGATACAGAGTTAGACACACTGGAAGAAGCTTTTTGCAACCTTTTTTCAGTTGTCTGCTTTTGGATGGCATATATTTCTTTCTCTCCAGAGACTATGAAGGGACGACTAATCCATAATTTACGATACCCAGTGCACCTTGTGATATTTGGTCAGAGGAATATCATCTTTATTGTCACAATCCCAATCATTGAATGAGAAAAAGTGATTCCTTTTTAAGTTCCTAGTTGTTCTGAACTTTGTTTCTTCTTCCTTCCTTTCTTTCTTCTCCATTTTCCTTCTTTTTTGTCTCATTTCTGATACGTCACGTTATCAGACAATATTGAAGTGCTATTCAACAATAATTACAGTTGGTTTTAATCCCCTTTCTTCTCCTCCTAATAAGGTATATGATGGTCTAGAGTCAATCCATTTTCTTAACCGAAAGAATATTCTCCTTAAAGACACTAAACTGAGTTTCATTTCTGGAATATAGCCGCTCTCTCTAAACCGAGAGCATCGAGTCTATTATGTCTTCAAGTTCTCAAAGAGTTAAATGAGTATAATTCAGTGCACTCTTTTTTTTTACAGACTTTCATGAATGCTTTCCCTTCTGATTCAGTAGCATTCTCTCCTCCCTTCACTCCAAAGTGGAAATGACAGGGCCTGGCTTTTCATTCATCATTAAAGTATTCCCTAATATAACTGGGACAAAAATACTACCTTATCCTAACTCTACTACTTTGTGTAAAATGTGCACAACATCTCATTAAGCTTTATAAACAATTTAATTGTGTTGACTGGTTGGCCAAAACCTGTCCCTTTTGATCTTGAATAATGTGCTTTGGTAAAGCTAAGCATGCTTAATATGACCATCCTTTATTGAGATTTACCAGACATCAAGGGCAAGCAATATTGCTGTGGAATAGAGAATGCAGAAGTATTTGATGGATCTCACTTGGAAAAATGTAATAAAAACGTAATCACTTTTCTATATCCCCAGATTAATTATTTGCTCAGTTAAGGCTAATTCACTATTCATAATTTCACTTGCTTTTTGTCTATATCCTTCACCCTATAATTTAAAGGGAGCATTATAGCATCTAATTTTCAATGTCATTTTTGGAACAAGACTCTTACTGCTCAACATTTCCTGTCCTTAGTACGGAAACTAGCTCTTGGCTCTAAGTATAGTACAAACACAAGAGCCTTCCTGTTTTCTCTGCTGTGCCCATTGACCAGTGACAATATCCTCATTCCCAAGACTTGCGTATAATATCAATATCTTAAGAGGAAGTAGCACACTTCTTACTGAAGTATGTACTCATAGTACCTAAGAATTGTATATCCTGACAGCTCTATATCCTTGGTAGTAAAGCTCTTCCATTATTCTTTATGCATTTGAATATGGACACATACTATAGTTTCTGAGGTACTGGGACAGTTGTATGGGAAATTAGGAAGGATGCGTATCCATCTAATAAGTGAGGAGGTGAGGTTCAGAGACAGACAAGATGTCAAAGCCCCTACCCTCACCTGCAGAGCCTGGCTTTGTAAATTGAGATTTAGGACACTATAGGAAGAACATCCCTAACAGATTATGAAGGCTCATTTAAGTCATATAATAACAATCATAGTATTATCATGTTTTCAACTATCAGCTTTCAGAAAAAAAAAAAAAATTCCAGACCACATTCCAATTTGAATTTTGCTTGACATTTTGGTTAGAATTTACAAGCTTGCTTAGCTGAAGAAGGTATCATAATTCAAAATTAATTTGGGCAGAACCGAGTTGCAAGGTAACCTAAACCTGGCTTCTTCTAAAACTTGTAGTGTTCACCTACAGCATCGAAATGCTTTAAATTTTGCAAGGAAGTTTTCAGGAAGATATGGGAACTTAGGTATCAGCCCGAGAGAAGCCTAAATATTCAGCCATGAAGGCCTGCTTTAATTACCCAGCCAACTACATCATCTAGCAGTAGGTGGCCCTTTTATTTCCCACAGGGCCACATAGTAGGTTGGTTGGAGTCTGGTTGGATCTTCTCCAGCTTGAAGGAAGTGGGGTGGGGCAGGAGAATTTTTCCGGAGAAAAGAGTAATTATTTGGATTATAAACTGCATTAAATGAAGAGGTTGTTGGGAAATTTAGGCTTTTCCACCCTCCCAAGGAGACAGCCTGCTTTCAGGGTTCCCATTCAACCTGACGGTCATGTTGCCAATAGTTAACTTGGCAGGCTGCCACAGGTTTTGTTCATTATGCAAATACCAGGAAGGAAATGGGGATTTTCAGAGGCAGATGGGGATTTTTAAAAGAAAATGGGTATTCTTACCTCTTGTCTGAATCTAGGCATCACGGGACAAAAAGGAGGAACACCTCTGAATATTGGCTTTCTATCTGCCAGATTCTAAAGCTTCTTTACAAAAGGAGTGATAGGGTTTATTAAATAAGGTTTACTGGGATCCTTACACATGGTTGTGCTAGAAAAACTAAATAATTAGCAGCTCTTTGTATGTATAATATGACGCTATATTAAAGAGGGTCAAACCAGCAAGAACTGTGAAAGGATTGCCAACTGTTGTGAAAAAATTCTTGTAATATGTTGTTTTTTCTTATGCCTCATTGCTTGAACTCATCCTATTTTGTGAGAATGTCAGCTTTTGTTTAAAAACAAATACATCTTTTCCTTGTAGCTAAAGAGATTAAGTATAAAATATGACATTCAAAAGGTCAACACAAAAAAAAAAAAGAGAAGGCAAATTAAAGGCAAACATTTTTTTATTCACTGAAACCCCATGATTATGAGGAAAGAGGCTGACTCACTATTTTTCAGTATTTACAGCTGACCACCCTGTTCTGACACCAGGCATTGCACATATCTGAGTACAGTGCACAGGGTGGAAAGTTCAGAGTCTTTGTCTTTTGCTGGGGGGCACCAGTATGGATCAGAAAATTATGTTTTATTTCTTTTCCTTTCATCAGAAACAGGGAAACAAGTGATATGACCTTGTTCTTTTTCTTCTCTTTTAGCCATTTTTTTCAGCTCTAGTGACATTCAGTTGGAAACCAGGCTTGGAGTCTTGACTTATTTTACACTTCAAGAAAGAGTTAAAATTATTTTTTAAAACTCAGGGCTGAAATTCATTCTTATACAGATGGCAAACCAAACGTCTTGTGAATCACTTGCATAGGACTTCGTGCAGGTGGTGCCCTAATGAAAACGTTCCGAAGGAAACGAATGGTAAAGGCTTCCTGTGTTCAATGCAATTCGAATCACTCTCAAGTGTATTTCTTAATCATATTTGAAGAGGCAGTTTTCAGGGAAGCACTGATCTAAAAACTTACGCTACTTATTATGAGGTGAAGTAAGTGAGAGATTTGCCATTGATGTTGGGGGGACAGAACTGAGGGTCACTGTGCTTTCTCCACTTATGCCACAAAAGCTTTCCTTGGTGCAGTTGGGCAGTATGAAGCAGGTGGTGGATGGATAGTTTTTTCCTCTTTACACAACAGAAACCGTACACAGAAATCAACTGGTTCAGAATTAATCCACCCCTCACCTTTACTAAGGCTACATAAGTGCTTCTGATGTTCTTAGGGTTTAGCAGCTTCCAAAGAAAAAGTTACTAGTGATGATATTCATCATAGGTATCAGGAATACTGAAAGGGCTACAGTATTGATCTCTTGCATCAGTATTAAAGGTTCCAGCCGAGAAGGAGGGGTTAAGGACAAGCTGGTGTTCACTTCATACTAGCTTTTACAATCCATTATGCAGTTAAGAAACTGCAGTAAAATATGTACTTCATATATTGCCGTTGGGCATCTGACAGTTAACATGGACCGTCTGAGTAATAGTTCTAAGAATCACATGGAAGAAATCAGGAGGTGCCCGATACGCAGACCCAACCCACTTCACAGGGAAGTCTGCTGCCTCCCCGGGGCCCAGGTTAAAGACATAGCGAGAAAGGTTCCCGCCCTGGTTCAGCCCTCAGACTATGATCTGTTCCTGACCTTGCAGGCAGGCAGTGATGAACTCCAAACGAGAAGCCTGAGGGGAATCAAGAAAGATTTCAGAGCCCTAGGATGACTTGTCAAGGGATCAGGAGCACAAGTGGTGTTCTCCTCTATCCCTCAAGTTGCAGGGAACGATGGGGGGAAAAGCAGGAAGACCCACCAGGTCAATACCTGGCTCTGAGACTGGTGTCACTGGCAAGAATTTGGGTTTTTTGATCATGGATTGGTCCACACGGCACCAGGCTTGCTGGCGTCAGACGGGGTGCTCCTGCCTCAAAGGGGAGAGAGAATTCTTGCACAGGAGCTGTCAGGGCTCATGGAAAGGGCTTTAAACGAGATTTGAAGGGGGAAGGGGGTAAAATGAGGCTCGCTGGAGCTAAGCCTGAGAGCAGCACTTCAGCGTTAGTGGGTCGGTGTGCTAGCGAGCTCCTTGGGACTGCCACACCAGTAGGATTAGAGGGCAGTGTGCCAGGTGATAGCACAGTCGCAAGGGATACTGGTGTGCTGGGAATCGTGGCAGCTCCTGGGAATGGTCAGGCGGGAATTAGGCCTTCTCCCCCTCAAAAAAAGGAGATGGGATCAATAGCCCCGTTGAAGTGCAGGTGCACCAATGCGTGCAGCGTGGGTAACACACAGGAGGACCTAGAAGCCGTTACGCAGCAGGAAAACTCTGATAGAGTTGCCATCACAGAAACATGGTGGGACATTGTGGTGGGAGTCTGCTAGAGGCCACCCAACCAGGATGAAGACATAGATGAATTATTCTCTAAGCACCTGGGAGAAGTCTCACGATCGGTGCCGCTCGTTCTTGTGGGGAACTTCAATTTACCGGATGTTTACTGGAAATATAATCCAGCAGTGAAGAAACAGTCCAGGAGGTTCCTCAAGTGTGTGGAAGACAACTTCCTGACACAGCTGGTGAGGGAACCAACCAGGGAAGGTTCCCTGCTGGACCTGTTGTTCACCAACAGGGAAAGACTTGTGGATGATGTGAAGGTTGGAGGCCACCTTGGCCACAGTGACCACGAGATTATAGAGTGTTCAATTGTTGAGGCAGTAGGGAGGGGGGTCAGTAAAACTGCCACTGTGGACTTTCAGAGGGCAGACTTTGACCTTTTCAGGAGACTGGTCGGTAGGATCCCTTGGGAGACAGTCCTGAGGGGCAGAGGAGTCCAGGAAGGCTGGACAAGCCTCAAGAGGGAAATCCTCAAAGCTCAGGAGCAGACTATCCCGGCGAGCCGTAAGACAAGCCGACGAGATAGAAGACCAGCCTGGCGGAACAGAGAGCTTTGGCTGGAGCTCGGGAAGAAAAGGAAACTCTAGGGCCTTTGCTGGATGTCGGGGGGGAAACATAGTGGCCAAGGATGAGGAAAAGGCTGAGGTACTGAATGCCGCCTTTGCCTCAGTCTTTAACGGTAAGACCAGTTCTCTGAGTGCTCAGCCTCTTGAACCAGAAGGCAGAGGTGGGGAGCAGAATCAAGGCCCCATAATCCACAAGGAACAAGTAAATGAACTACTGCACCAATTAGATGTGCACAAGTCTATGGGGCAAGGTGGGACCCACCCAAGGGTTCTGAGGGAGCTGGCGGAAGTGCTCACCAAGCCACTTTCCATCATTTACCAGCACTCCTGGCTGACAGGGGGAGGTACCAATTAACTGGAGGTTAGCCAATCTGATACCCATCTACAAGAAGGGCCAGAAGGAGGACCCAGGGAACTACAGGCCTGTCAGTCTGACCTCGGTGCCAGAGAAAGTCATGGAGCAGATCATCTTGGGTGCCATCACTCAGCATGTACAAGACAACCAGGTGATCAGGCCCAGTCAACATGGGTTTATGAAAGGAAGGTCCTGTTTGACCAACTTGGTCTCTGTAACAAGGTGACTTGCTTAGTGGATGAGGGACGAGCTGTGGATGTTGGCTACCTGACATTAGTAAGGCCTTTGACACCATTTCCCACAGCATTCTTCTGGAGAAACTGGCTGCCTGTGGCTTGAATGAGTGTACTCTCTGCTGGATAAAAAACTGGCTGGCTGGCCGGGCCCAGAGAGTGGTGGAGAATGGAGCCAAATCCAACTGGTGGCCAGTCACAAGTGGGTTCCCCAGGGCTCAGTGTTGGGGCCTGTTGTCTTAAACATCTTTATCAATGATCTGGATGAGGGGATCGAGTGCACCCTCAGGAAGTTCAGAGACAACACCAAGTTAGGTGGGTGTGTCGATCTGCTTGAAGGTCAGGAGGCTCTACAGAGGGATCTGGACAGGCTGGAATGATGGGCCAAGGCCAATGGTATGAAGTTCAACAAGGCCAAGTGCCGGGTCCTGCACTTGGGCCACAACAACCCCCTGCAGCGTTATATGCTTGGGGAGGAGTGGCTGGAAACTGCCCAGTGGAAAAGGACCTGGGGGTGCTGGTCGACAGCCGATTGAACATGAGCCAGCAGTGTGCCCAGGTGGCCAAGAAGGCCAACAGCATCCTGGCTTGTATCAGCACTAGTGTGGCCAGCAGTAGTAGGGAGGTGATTGTCCCCCTGTACCTGTCAGCACTGGTGAGACCACACCCTGAGTCCTGTGTCCAGTTTTGGGCCCCTCACTTCAAGAAGGACATTGAGGTGCTCCAGCGGGTTCAGAGAAGGGCAACAAAGCTGGTGAAGGGTCTGGAGAGCAAGTCTGATGAGGGAACTTGAGTTGTTTAGCCTGGAGAAAAGGGGGCTGAGGGGAGACCTTATCGCTCTCTCCAACTACCAGAAATGAGGTTGTAGGGAGGTGGGGGTTGGTCCCTTCTCCCCTGTGACAAGTGACAGGATGAGAGGAAAGGTCCTTAAGTTGCACGAGGGGAGATCTAGGTTAGATATCATGAAGAACTTCTTTCCAGAGAGGGCTGTGAAGCCTTGGAACAGGCTGCCCAGGGAGGTGGTGGAGTCCCCATCCCTGGAAGTGTTTAAAAGATGTGTAGATGTGGTGCTGAGGGACATGGTTTAGGGACCCTGGCAGTGCAGGGGGAACGGTTGGACTTGATCTTAAAGATCTTTTCCAACTAGATGATTCTATGATTCTGTGAAAATTTTGAAACTTTAATAATAACTTCGGATCAGAACTGCCTTTGGTCTAACCCCATGTACTTTATATTTGTTCTGAGAATTCATCACGAGTTTATCGACTAAATGAATATTAATTTTCCTTGATGTATTGGTAAACCATGGTGACATCCTGCTCCCAAGTGCATGCAGTTCGTTCAGTTTTCAGCAGCGTCGTATTACAGTCACATGGCTAGATTTTGAGGAGCGATTAGAGGTAGGCACCTAGGCCCTCGAGTTGGAGTCCAGCACCCTACATTAAGCCAGGCTGCAATGCTGCAGCAGCTGAATTAGACATCTTAGGATGGGGTCCAAATATTACTAGGAGCCTGACCAGAGGAATCAGCACTTTGGGCCAGTAAGAAATGATGGAGACAGAGGTGGAGAGGCAACTCACAATCCACAGCCCAAAGTGGGCAAGACCCCAGTTTTGTGGTTTTCAGTACTCACCTGGGAAGAGGGAATCTCAGATTGCAGTCCCAGGTCCAAGGACGCTCAAGTATTATATTCAATGTCTGTTTTATGCAAATTACATACAGAGTTGTAGACTCTTCCATCACCAGACACTCCACTGACCCAAGCCTCCCTACCTTATTTTTTGCAAAGTAGAAAAGCTTCCAAAGAAAGAATTGAAAAGTGTTCTATTCATTTTACCTCCCTTCTCCACACGATCACACCAAGTACATAGATGTTTGGGACCTCCAAAGTGTGGAGTCAACGGAGTCAACCTAGTGTAAGCCTCGTATCTTGCTTGAAATGTTCTTCTTGATCTGCTTGAGATACGCAGGCAGGCTCACTGCTGTCGAAGGGCAGCAGGAGTCTCTACGCTCCGTTTCTCAGCTACTTTGAGTTGCTGTGTTCTTTTTTGAAGTGATTGTCCCTGTTTCAAGACTCCGTGCTGACCCTGGGTATAGATGTGTGATTTTTGGAAAGGAGTGGTAATGGAGCAGCAAGTGAAAAACCTAAGTCCTGACCTCACATATTCCCCTAAATTCTTCTGGTCACTTAGTAAACATGGCTGCCTTTCTCACACCTTCCGTGACCATGTCTTAGCATATGTCTTCCTGCCTTCCCTCCGCATGTCTCAACGGATGACTCCTTTATGCTCCTGGTGCCCATTCTCCGTGAATTCTTTCCTACCTGCTCTCCTGTCCCCTTAGAAACCCATGTCATACTTGCAAGGTGATCTGTACTGAAGTACCTTTAAAATACACTTTCTACTGTATTCTTGCCAGAGAACAGCCTTGAAGGTCAACCATTTGCTGGCCATTCGACTCAGGAACCGGCTATGAGGATAGCAGGGCTAGCATTGCTTCAGAACCGCAAGAATTTTAATTTGAAAATTTATGACCAGGAATGGGTTATAAAGCAAACCCACAAAAGTTTCTTCAAAACTCTTCTGCCCTCCCAGAGGTGAACCAGAATGACTCCCAGAAGTTAAACTGAGGTCCAGGAACACCAAGTTCCCTTGTTAGCTACCAGCCAATATATGTCCTACAAGCCTCTCATCTCCGATGTGAAGCAACTGAACTGGAGTGGCTGCAGACCCATACCTCCAGGATCACCTGCCTTGCCACGTTAACTACCAGCCTCATCTTCTGCACTGAAATATCGATAAAGCAGCTGTCCTGGCCTCTCCGGCAGCTGCTGAGCAAGCTGCTGAATATTTTAACTTTGCTGGGAATAATAAATCATACAGGCCTTTTATCACCACCATAGGAAAACATCAGCGTGGACTTTTGCATTCCACCCAGTTTTAATACTAGGCAATAGACTCCTCAGGGATTTTTAGTGGCAGTTGGTGCCAAATCACATAGTTTCTACCGATTACAATGAACCAATCAGTTTTAACAACCTCAGCTTTTGCTTCTAGTAAAGTTCACTCGCTGAATCCTGAGCTGAAATGTTTGGAATGCAAAAGTTGAAAGGCAATGGTTAGATTCAGAGAAAAAAATGTTGTTCTTGGATTCATAATTGTTATAGGAAATTAAAGTTTCCTACTGAAGCAGTGACAAGATGTCACTAAATATAAGGCCTAAGCTACCTGACAACAGCCTTTGAAGTGAAATATTTTCAGTATAAACTAAACAATAATGGCTTAAAACACAAAAATTCCCTCTGAATTTCCAGAACTGTGCATTCCTTTCTATTTTTAATAAATAATCCCTTGTATCCTGTTACACAAAACCTCAACCTACATTACAGTTATCGCCAGAAGTCTGGCTTGGGAATCTCCGGTGCAATTTTTCCAGCATGCCACACCTTCAGAGGATCCGTTTTTCAACGCATCAGTGGTTCAACAAGAACATTTTGCTGCACTCTAGCAGAGACTGAAGCTGATGAATAACTGCAGATAAAAATTCAACCGCCCTTTTAAATCTGGCGGATAAACGACAGCCTGCTCGCCAAAGGAGAAACTGCCGGACGATATACAGTAAAGTGCACCCTCTCCCAGGAAGCAGTTTTGCCCACTTCTCCTTGGGGAGAGGGGATAGATACTTTCTAGTCTCCCTTGCTGAAGCCTTGTAGGTGGACCTCATAGTCTGGCACAACTGGAAGTCATCACTGAGAATAAGCCAAGACCGGAACAGCAAAGCTGTTGAGTAGGAAATGCCCTGGCAGAGGATGTGTGGAGAAACTAGAATAATGGCAGGCTATGTTGAGCCCCGCTCTAAATAATACACCATCTTTCGCTATAAAGTTCAAGATGTACTTATTTTTTTTAAAAAAAATCACTTTATTTAAACAGGAGCACAGCACTTCTTACATCAACCAAAAGCTTCTGTACACAAGACTGACCAAGAGGTATTTTTGATTTAATACCCCTCCAAAAATTTAAATGAGGAAATACTTGTACATGTGCTTACTGAGTTTCAAACGTTTTTCCTGAAGCAAACAGTATGCATTATTCATTAAAGTACTTTAAACAAATTGCAAAATGCTTTTTGCTTGCCTAGCTAAATATTAAGGTTCTCCGGCGATTTTTACCTGGTCCTCTACGGGAACATTTGCACGGGGCGGGTACGAGGGAGAGCAAACGGGTGGTACTGCCCGCGGTGTCCTGACTGGCCCCCGCGGATCAGCAGCAGGCAGTAGACAACCACGCGCCGGCACACGCGGCCCTGGCACCAATCTGCGAGCTTTCTGACACGGACTTCTGGGCCCCAGCCAGAAGAGTTTGTGATCGACGTACCTTCGGTGCTTCCTTTGTGGAGACTCTCCTATCTATACATAACACGCACATGTATACGTATATGTATATGTGCACGTGTATCCGTGCGTGTGTGCGTATATACATACATATATATGCAACTTTTTACTCTATCCTTTCACAGAAACAGAGCCTGAAAGCACCACCTGTACTAGGATGAGGACTGTTGTCACAAGTTAAAGGATTGCAAACAGTTTAGAACAACAGAGAAATCCGGAGTGAGATCTTTATATTTCCACCGAGCTCCCATTGCTGGCAGCCTGATTTTTTTCTTGGTCTTCACAGGTCTTTAAAGCAGAACCGGTTGAGGACTTTCCCCAGGATCACACCTTGAGAAATAAACAGCTATTGCAGCCAAACTGCTTTAATCATTGAAGTCCTATAGAAAGAGTTGAGATAGCTCACTTTTTATGGCAAGATTTAATTAAAATTTCTTCTCCGCATGTCTGCTCTCGAACATCTGTGTTCTTTGAGAGCTTAAAATGTTGAAGCAAGTTCTCCCACTTTATACCAGTTGAAGATTCATCCACAAGGTTACAAGATTGAAGAGACCTACACCATTTCCACAACTTGAACTACTTAAATCTATGACTTTTTTTTTTTTTTGAGAAAACATTATGGAATGATGGAGGGAGAACAAGGAAAGAAAGGTTGTTCTCTTCTTCTTTTAAAAGAATTCTGTTAAAATCTTCAACATCCAAAGCCCCAGCTGACTATCCCCAAAAACTCGGTCATGCTCCCAGGAACAGAGTATGGTTCAGCAAAAGCTGAGGACGCCAGAACCACAGCCAGGGTGCTGTGCCTGCCTCGCACAGGAGCATCAGACCGGGTAGTTTGGACCGCTTGCAGAGGCGGTTCAGACTCCAGTGCACAGATCCAGCTCCAGGCTCTTCATCAGCAGCTTCCAGGCTTATCTTTCCACTACAGCGTAACAGGAGCTTTGATACAACTCTTTCCATACAAACACAAAGTGAATTCTTTCCTTAGAATAAAAATTTTCGGCCATTCACTGGGTGCTGTTTCCTGAGTCTTCTGGATTTCTGCTGAAAGGTTTTCCTCAGGTTGCAGAGGGAAGTCCTCTCACCATCAGATGTTGGCAGTGGCCACGGGGCCATTCAGCAAGACCAAGGCTGTTCCTAGCCCTGCTGGCCCGGTTTGGCCCTCCCACCCTCCTCCGAAGCCCTCGACTTCATTTCATTCAAGTGCTGCGACCTCCTTGTTTTCCTTCGGAGAGTTTATTTTCCCTTGCTACTTCGTGATGTGACTTTGGTAGCGGTGGGTGAGTGACTTGACCCCACCAATTAGGTTTATTAGAATCCTTTCATGTTTCCAAAAACTGATCCCAAATTAATTTTGTACTTTTAAAATGCGGTGAGGTGTGAGCATTACAAGAACTGTGCTGGTGTCACTGGCAAGAAAAGATGGGAGCGCAGGGCGGTAGGCACAAAACTACTGGTATTTGAGCACTTGATAGCTGATAAACGGTGTTAACACCGGGCCAAATCTTGTGCCTGGCAGTTACAATGGGCTGTACACGCCTGCACTGAGCCACTGCTGCCAGCGCTGCGACTGAGGTGCCACTAAGAACGGGATTCAGTGACGGAAATAAATATTGCATGGATTGAGGATGCACGCCGAATTTGTCACCCTCTCCTTGTGATGTGTGATTGGTGGTGGGTGTCTCAGGAGCCTGCAGGGAAGAGCCAGCTCGAGAGCAGATGAAAAAAATCCAAAGATTTCCGAGTATTTAGAGAACTTTCCATGCCTCTGACATGCCCTGCTGTGCCGACTGGCTGAGTATGAAATTGCACCCCCCTCGATTAACGCTGTTTCTTCACCTTTATCTTGCTTCAGGACTTGTCTCCTCACTTCCTCGTCTTCTGCCTTGTTCTGCCCTTAATGTTGGTTATACTTTTGCTTTTAAATTCTGTTTAAGTTTCCACATTATTCACTTGGCTTTTGTGCTACAAGCTTTTCTCTCACCTTGTGCCAGTACCGGCTATTTAGACCATAAACACTTCAAAACAGCTCCGCTCTAGGACTTTGATGTGCCCTGGGCAGTGACAGCACACCGAGGACAGATGTTAGGCTCTAAAATGAAAAAAAAACCAAACATCATTTTTTAAATGATAAATCTGTCATTTGTTACATGGAAATCTATGATGATTTACTTGCTGGTATATCCAGAAAAGCTACACCAAAAAAAAAAAAAAAAAGCTGTATGGAGCTACCCGGATCGTGTATCTTTTTATCTTTCTGCAAAGCTCCTGCTTGAAACTCAAAACATTTTAGCCAACGCGTGGCATTCTTTGCATTTGATTCTCCGGCGATCTAGGAGAAAGCGTAAACCCACATGGCAGGCCACGGGAAAGCTCCTCTCAGTTTCAGTGAGGTTCCCATTTCATGGGTTTTTCTATGCATTTCTCAAACGAGTAAGAATTTCAGATAAAATTTAAATTAAACTAAATTAAATCAAATGTTTAAATTGAAAATTTAACATATGTTGTCACTGACACAAATGCTGTTCCAAAAAGAGCTCTCTTCCTACTTCCATTGTACTCGAGCTTTTCCCTCCGTTTGCCGTCGCAAAATGTATTTTACTTTGACTATATTTTCCTCCTGTGTTTACGTGTTGATAACACATGGTGATGTGACAAGCCATTTGCCAGTTCTATTTCATTTACATTTCAACATATAGAAATGTTTAGTTGCAACGCAAACAACAAACTATCTCATTGAGTAAAATAAGCAAAAATGTTTTCATATTAGATAGAAGGTGTTCTTAATGCTTTCCAAAGTAAAAATACTGTAAAATAATTAGAAGAGTTTGACTATTCAAACATACCGTTTGGATCTGTAATATGCCATAGCTTAACTTACGTTATATATAACCAGAATATTCCTTGAAATAGAAAATGCATTTTCATATTTGAAAGATCTTCTCTAAATTAAAACACTGCAAATAACGCCTTTTTTGCCAAAATTCCGTTTTATAAGAAATTTTCAAACTGGGACTCAGAAACCAGTTTCTAAATGTTGCCATTCCATGGAACAAAAAGTCTGAGTTTGATCTGCTCTGTAAAGCGGCACGCACGAACCGTGCATGGTCTGACCCTTACAGCGAGTGGGAGTGGACGGTAACTCTAAGATCCTCCCTCTGCACTTCCCAAAAGATCATCGCAGAGGTAGCCTAGAAACTGCCTGCTGGATAAACAAACTCTAACGCACGTGTGCCTTCAGTGCCAAGCCCTGCCTAGTAACTAACAGTCTTCACCTAGCAGGAGGTAGACTTTCAGAGGAGGAGTAAAAAGGGTCAAAGGCAAACTACAGAAACGGGGGAACCTTCCCCGCAGACTTGGTTCTGAATTTTTCTGTTGGTTCGTGTGCAGCCAGGACCTTACTGAGGCTGTCCGTTAGAAAAGCAGGTAGCGTAAGGCAACGTAGCTGGGCACGTTATATTAAAACTAAAGCTACTCAGTCTCCAGCATTTCTGCGTTCTCAGTGACTCCAAAAACTGAAGTAAGTTTTAATTTCTTCTCCCAATTCTGTAATTTTCATCAATTCAGAGGTGCTATAATGTCTTCACTTTCAGTGCTGAGGTATCTGCTTTGTAGGGATCAAAAAAAGCAAATTAATTCCATCTCATTTTCCCTGGCTCTGAACTGAGCTGGTTTCATAGCATTACATTGGTTTGTGTTGTTTTATGGACTACAACTAAGTTGATTTCCTTGGAGGTTTCAGAATATCCTTATCACAGCAATCAGAAAATGCTCATCTCATACTTCTGTCTATATCTAGGTTACAGTTCCCATCCCTTGAGTCAGAGTTAAGTCAGAGTTACTTACCCTCCATTTCTGGCAACTCCCTTCCCCTTCTCAGCTCATACTTGTAACTGAGCTGATGACCTACTTTGTGCTCCTACGGGTTTGAATCTTTTTTTTTTTCCTTTTGTGTCTTGTCAAAGCAGAGTTTAATTGTAGCAGACTGTAATTGGTGTCTGTCTTTTGTTCTTCTGCATCTCGTTATCCTTGAAGCCCCATGCCTTCATGCATTATTACTGTTTCACCAAATTTCACGCAACCTGTCTGTGGTTTTATTTGCCGTGTTTTCCCAGGGCTCATTACCTTTGGTCTAAGCTTCCTGGTATACACTGCTATATATAGCAAGTATGTGCTCTGCCCGTTTAATTTTTCCTCAAATCTTTTAGAAATACCAGCCACTGTCAGCTTCACATTTTTGATAACCCTGGAGTTTGCAAAGGTACAGAAGAGTTCTCACTCATTGAGCTCTTAAAGCAATTTTTTTCCAAAAGTTTGAAAACACTTCATTTTTCTTTATTTCTTAATAGATGGTGCTCTCCCAGAAATATAAAACCCACGTAACCAATTTCTCTACCACAGAGACTCACAGTTCTACTAGTTCAGAATATCACATGGGCAAGCTACGTGTAACTAAAACGCATTTTTTGTGCCTTGAGGTTGAATGAATGCCTCATGTAGCCTGTGAACAGTAAGAACTAAAGGCTCTAAAAAAGTGGCTTCCAGCAAGTTCTGCACTGACAGGCTGTGTCTCTCTGAGATGCAAATATAAATTTGTGGCTGCTTTCAGGGTTTCCCAATGTTTCTACTCTGTGTTGAAACCGAAATAAAGTGTTTGAAAACTTTGGCAAAAATTACATTTTCCCGTTGGCCGTTATCAGAATGAAAATTGTAATTTCGTAGATTTTGAAAATTCGTCATTCGGAATTTTTAAGTCAGAAACCTTGAGGTGTACTTAGGAAGATAAAAAGATGAGAGAGAGATATTATTTTGTATAACAAATCTTTTTTTTTTTTTTTTTTTTAATAGAGCTAGCATGTTTTACCTATGTCTACATGCTATTCTGGCAAAAATACAAAACAATTTAATATGGGATGGAATTTACTTTCCTGCATTGGTCTTCCTCCAACGGTTGCTGTTGATTACTATGAAGCAATTTGGCCTTTCTTTGGAAGACTAAGAATGTTTATAAATATCTAAAGGGCAGTTGTCAAAAGAATGGGGCCAGAATCTTTTCAGTGGTGTCCAGCAACAGGACACGGCTCAAAGGGGAACAAACTGGAACATAAGAAGTTCCACTGAACACGAGGAAAAACTTTCTTACTTTGAGGCTGGCAGAGCAGTGGAACAAGCAGCCCAGAGAGGTTGTGGAGTCTCCTTCTCTGGAGACAGTCAAAACCCACCTGAATGCAATCCTGCGCAACCCGCTCTAGGTAAACCTTCTTTAGCGCGGGGGTTGGACTAGATGTTCTCCAGAGGTCCCTTCCAACCCCTACCGTTCTGTGATTCTGTGAAAACAAAATGTCAAAGCCTTCATAAGCCCTTACGGAAAGTGCTTGGACTGATAGTTTTGAACTTGTGGTCCATGGACCCTGATGATTACAGACTAATTTTCAGGCAGTTCTGAATATTGATTAGGCAAATCCCGTTTGCATGCGACATTTTAAAATGCCTGCCTTTATTTTTCTAACTGCTATGAAACTCCTGGACAAATAAAGCCTTTTTTGATATCTACCTGAGTTTTAGATACGAAAAAATTGTTAACTCACTGAATTCTGAATGTTATCCGCAGAACCGGATCTACTGCTAAAAAAAGTAGTTTCAAATGAGTTGTTTTCATAAATACCTGACATCACAAATAAGTGCTTATTTGAGCTAAATAGATGTAATCTACCTTTTTATAGTCCTAAAAACCAGTAAGTAGTCTCCTGCAATAGTATGCAAGATATACAGTTATGTTCTATTACTGACTCTTATTTAGCAGAAACTGAGTTACAAAAGATTTTGCACAAATCAGCACTACAGACCACGGGTTTTTCTTCAATGAAAACCTAAGTTACTAGGAAAAATACCACAGCAAACTCTAGCTGACTGTTGGAGAAAATTTTTTTCTCATATGCTGTTATGCTTTTTGAAGATAGAAAGAAATTAACTATCAGCCTGTGTCTCAGTATTACAGCTACAAGTACAGAGCACAGACAACTGGGAAAGGTATTCTACTTTGATTATAGTCAGTACTAGTGATATCAGGCAGTATTTATGGGCCACTTTCTTTTTAAGGCACTATAAATTTATTTCCCCACACAAATTACATATAATCTTTATTGTAGCTTAAGGCACAATCATCAAGTTATTCTCAAATGAAGGATTAAACCCAGGGAATTCAGACTTCAATGTTCATACAAAGAATTGGAAACGATTATACCTTGAAGCAATAATATTTAATACAATAAATGGACGATTACAAAGGCTTTTTCTTATTTATGGTTCTAAAAGAAATGAGACTTCTGAAATAATTTTACTGAAGAATACCCTATATATTTTCTTCCTCTTTTTATTCTTGAAACAAATCTTTTCAAATACAGACGTTTGCTTCCTTAAATATTCCCCATAAAACAGTATTTCATGTGTCTTCAGTCCATTTTTTAATGTAGAGTAGATCTGTTCAGTTTTGTAACTAATTACTTAGCTTAACTGGTTTTTCCTTTTTTTAATGTCATTTGTCCTGCTGAAATAAAATGAGATGCAATTTTTTTTTTCAAAATCGCAGTTGTGCCACTTGACTTACCTAAACAGCTCTGAATAAGCCAGATTTAGAGTAAATGACGTATTTTTAACTGGAGTAGGTATTGTTATTGCCAAAATAGGTGTGTGATCCCAAGCCCTCTAACATGGAAGAGGGAAATTCTTTCTGACATTTTTCTGAAAGTTTTTTTCAGCTTCCCCTGAAATACAAAATTTCAGTTAAAACCATGAGAATGAAAGGAATTACTAGGGGTTTCACTACTACTACTTTAACTACAGTTCCACACACAACACTGACTAATCCTTGCACTGGCTGTGTGAAGAACCCATCATTAAGATAGCCAAGGACAAAAAAAGCAAATCTGGTGCAAGACAGTAAACTGCTTAAAGGTAATATTTAACAAGCTTGTAGCTTCATTGGCATATTTTTCAAAAGCATTCTCTTGCCAAGAACTACGAGAGTAATTTTTGAGAAATACGCTCCTTTTGTCATATAACACAACGTGAAACACTTTGTCCCTCTTCTAGCTGCGAAGCCTACCAATACTTGCTTAGTTAATAACGACCGCAGTTCGGTAACGGGGGGTTTGTGAGCAGTCATTTGCATTTATATTTATTCAGTATATATTAATGGGCTTCCCAGGAGCAAAAGGGCACACTGTCTACCCGGGTAAGGCTGTAAGACGGAGCCAGCACACACAACATGAGCAAAGCTTTACTGCACTAAGAACTCGAGCTAGTTTTCACTTACCTGGGGCATCAAAGGTGAGCTACATGCTTGTTTCAGTTCCAAGGCTTTGCACAACTGGGCCTTTTGTTTACATTTCTTCCCTCATGTTCCCCAGGGTGCCAACACCTTTCCTACCTGAGGCAGGAGCCTGTTCTTTATCTGCTCCTTTTTCACCCTTCACACACACTCCAAAGCTTGCATCTTGCTCTGTGTTGCCCAGTTGGCTTGAAGGAGGGCGAACGCAACATCAACAACAACAACAAAACAAAGGAAAAAAAGGCCTCCCAAAAAAATCTTCTGTCAGCCCCTTCCTCCCACTCGCTTCAAAGCTCCCGCCTGCTCCAAGCAGCATTCTAGCTTGCAGCATCCACATCCCAGCCCTGTGCTCGCCCCGCTCTGCTCTGCACCGCCGGTGTTGAGCTGACTCGCAGGCTGTGCTCCTCATGGGGGGACACAGTTATCTCAAAGACCCCCTGTGCTCCCTCTTCCTATGACGTCAAGCCAGCAAATCGCCGGTATTAGGAGGATCAGACGGAGAGAGAAAAATGGATACCTCACATTAAGCCAGGGAGCATTCAGAAGATGTGACGTTCTTTATCTTTGATGTTCTTTGATGTTTTCCAGGGGAGAAAAAGAATGTCACACCTTCTGAATGCTCGCTGGCTGAAGGTAAAGTATGAGGCACTTTCAGGGGGAGCCTGTTAGAGCCCATTACTACCTCCCTAATCCACCTTGGCACGAAATTGCACAGCAGAAGTTGTGTAATTTTTTTTTTTTTTTTTCCCAAGGTGAAGATTTTATTTTGGTGCACAGACCTGAATTTGGACATGTTTCTTTATGGGCTCCTGAGGTACAGCAATCGGAACTGCATAGAAAACACCAGTAATAAGGATGCACAAACAGAATTTTCTGTATTTCAGCTTCTTATATAAACTTACTCAAAAAGAGCAGTTTCTTACCCTTCAAAGCTTCTATTTGTCCAGATAAAGAATTCCTACAACCTGAGGAATCCTTCCTTGAAGGCAGACCTGTCCTCAAATAGCTGTTCTCTATTGAAGAGAGTCACTCTCTGGCCCAGACAGGTGCTATTTTTGACCCACATGAGTTAAAATTACTTTAAAGCATTTAGAAGTCCCTAAACTGTGTTGAGAGGACCTGTGAAAAGCTCAGGAAGGTTTTGACAGGAGAGTTCTCTCACAGGCTGCTGAGGGACCTTATAGAGCCTCTTTCGACCATATCTGCGCCACACCTTGGCAGTTAGCTCTTGCTCAAGTTCTCTGCTGCCGTTGCCTCTACTTAAGTACAGGGAGAGGGAGAGAGTGGGAGCGACTGCGGTGGCAAGGGGATAACTGATGGGAAGCAGAAGTGGAAGGGTCTGGGTGTTTTATTTGGTCTGATACCAAAGAGGCCTTGAAGGCTTTGTCCAGAGCTACTTGAGTATCACTGACTTATTCACGTTTCCAACTTTGAATGCTTCTCTTTCACATAAACTCCTTTTTTATCTACAGGTGAATGTCATCATTTTGCCCTCTGAGAAGAGTGAATTTGAAATGCTAGATTAAAATCTACCCATTCAGCTCTTACATAGTTTTGAAGAAAGTATTCCTGCAAAACAAATGTATATAATGCTTTCCTATCATGCCCCTAATTAACTTGCTAAAACACTCTTAAGTATGCTGTCCCAGCACACGATAAACTTCACAATTTGGTTCATTTAATTACATATGTGGAACACCGAAGAACAGTATTGCCAGAAACTTAGAAGTTCTGTGTTGTTTTCTTCAGTACAACAAATTTTGTTTAGTCTTGCAAATGGTATCATTTCTATCCCAGGTGAGTACCACTGGCACAAGTCCAGCTGTTAGATATGCTGTAAATCCTGCCGATCCTTCAAGACAGTATCTTTAAGATCTCTCTGCTAGCAACAACGAGAACGTGAAGACATGTTTATGCGTGCTGGTTTGTCTGTGTTTCTGCTGTATATGTGAAATCACAGTCATTCCTTTTAAAAATGTCAGAATTTTCAAACATTTGTTTTTTGGCTTGCAGTATGAAGACATCTGTGCTGTGTTTAGTTTCCTTCCCAAAGACTCGCCTATTTCCAAAGAAACGCTGACAATAAGACTGTGGCTCCATGATCTTTAAGATGGGATCTCCGTATTTCTGCCACCTGTGACGGTGCTAGTTTGACCCACATTTCATCTGAACCCCCAATCATACCCTTTCCAAGTTAACATGACCAGACCTGTTCAAACCAGAATTTGTCAAGGGACTAACGCCCTATATCCCAGAGTGTATTGTGCCCGCTTTAGTTAATAGATTTTGTTTGTTACTTATGTTTATGCATAGGAATGTTAACCCTGCTGCCTTGGGGGGATGATTCCCAAGGAAAATGGTTTTCTGGTTTTAAAAGGTGGCTCCCACCAGTGTGACTGGGGAACAAGAATTTACAGTGTGGAGAAGGCAGCTGAGTGGAGGTGACGGGTTGTGTAGAGACGCTCTGTGGGATGGCGAGTTGGCCAAATAAAGTTAATCATTCTGCTGGTTAGTGAGAAACCAATCCATCCCCTTTTCAGTCAGCATGAGTTCCCCTTTAAGCCAAGGGACCCCCAAAGCAGAGCAGTCCAACGCTCTCATTGCACGCGGTATTTGCGGATGCAATGGAGCCGTGGAGTCGTGCAGTTACAACATAAAGGGGATGCTATTTCCCTGGCTCACGCTCAGCTCTTTAATCACTAATGCAACAGCTGAGATTAGAAGCATGATTCATGCTTACCTGTTTTCTGGAAGCTGCCAGGGAGATTGATAAAGGCCATTGCTCTTCTCATCAAAATCTCCTTGGAGTAACGATTGTCTGATTCATTGTCAGTGCCAGCATCTGCATTCTGAAAATTGCTACAATATGGTTCAAGTGTGAGTTTGGAAGATGCATCACATCCCAGAGCATAGAGATACCTTGAGACTGGCCTCCTGATGTGATGAAGTTGGCTATGTGTGTCAGCCTTGCAGGGTGAGTTTGGGACGCACGGAGCCACAAATTGGGAGTGGTTTCCAGCAATTTAAGAATTCTGTGTTCCCAGAAAATTATTTTTCCCACACCCACTTTCTGACCTTGGCCCACTCAAGTGCAGTGGTCTGGCCATTATCCACATGATTTCCACTTTCTAGGGAGAGGTGTATTGTCATTACACAAAGCAGTCCCAGATAGTACCCAGGAATCCAGCTGGTATCTGAAATCTCCCAGCACAGGCTCCCCGGGAGGCAGAGGGCACCAGCTGCGGTTCCTCCAGGCTGACCTCAGATTCTTACTCTTTTCTTTCTGCTTGGTAATGAGTCTGCCATAGATGGGATTGCTCCTTTTCACCGAGGACCCTGCAGGGATGCTTCCCTCAGTATCTGAGCAGGTCCAACGCCGCTGGCCAGACCAGTTGAGATCACAGCAAACCGTGCCTGAAGAAAAGGGTAAGAAATGACTTTTGGGCCATCTCCGAATGTTCAGTAATGCTACGCTTTAGTTTGACACAGAAGAGACAATTTGTCAGGTTTTGTGGAGATCTGCATACAGGGAAAGAAGGATCCAAGCTGAAAGAGTGCCCAAGCCTGTACAACAAGGAAGGCAGTGACATATGAGGACAGTGATCTCATAGCAGGAAGAATTAAAGGCCAGACCATCTTGGAAATTTTGAGATAAATGCTCACTCACAGAGCAAGAGATAAATGCCATTCCCCCTCAGAAATAAATTCTGCTGGACAAGGAATAGCAGATTTAGAATTTTTAAATAACTTTAAACCACGACTGTGGCTCTGAATTGCATTTTCTGTTTGCATTATATGCAACAGAATCCGACACAAGGATGTCTCCAAATTACTTCATCAGTAATTCACCATACCCTAACAAAGTAGAGTTCCTACACCTACTAGTATCAAAGTGGGTGAAACTATGGTGAATTGTTAAAATAATGGCATTTTCTTTGCAGTCACCACAGGAAATGCTTTGCAGCTACTACTGCCCCGAAGGACTTCAAGTGAGACATTTTATAGAGTAGCCCAGAAATCAATCCCTAGAAGAGTGATTTCTTGTCTCAAACGGACTGGGCCTCTTTCTCAGAAGTTTAGTGTTCACATTAAGGCTTCAGTATTTACCACGTGGGGAGCTGCAAGATCAACAAGGCCCCTTTTCTGCAGTTACACTTGATGATGATGATGGCTTGTCATCGTTTCAAATGTGTGTAGCCTGCGCTTAGTGTCTTCCAAATTAAGAAGGCATGAACTGTGCCCTAAGACAGCCAGAATCCTACGTCTTGTTAAATTAAATCACTACCGTCAGTGTTGTGCTCACTCGCCTTTGAGAACTGGTATCGGTGCAGCACGAAGTGAAGAGCAGCTGAAGGCTGAGCAAGGAAACAGTCTAAGACACGTAGATACCACTGGATTTCCTTGTTGGCCAGGTCACAGAAGGGACGTCATGACACACAGTCCGAGAATGAATCCCAAGCTGTGCTTAAGGACAGCTTCCCCACCAAACCTATTTCACCCTCTGCACAGCTTTAAGTCCATTCCTCTGATTCCGCGCCAGCTGGGGGCTGTTTAGCCCTCTGTAGAACTCAGAGAAGCCTAAGGCTGCACTTTCTGCCCTGTGCCGACATGTCTCTGCAGAGAAGTTGGGGAGAGCAGGTGGTAGGGAGTAGGCATAGCCCCGTTGGGTTCTCTTCTGTCTGGAACAGCAGAGCTGCAGGGCAGCTTTCTGTCTGTTTTTGTGCTGTTGAGGCAAACGTTACGCTAAGTGTTGAGTCTGTTCTGCATGAAGCAATCAGTTAACTTCAGAGATCTATTTATTTATTTTAGCATAAAACACTCTCGAGGGCTTCTGATCTAGATGGATCATGAGTCAACAAATACTTTATTTATTCCAGTATCATCCCATGTTTCTGCCCTGGGCTTGTTTCTGATCTTAGGCACTTTAAGCGGAGTTTCGATAGCTGGGCAGCTTTCAAAATTAGCAACTCAGACAAAAAAAAGAAAATTAACGAAGGCACAGCACACGCATTCAGCATAATTGTCTGACATCTGTAGCAGTTAATTGCTGGAGATGAGAAGGAAATAAATCTGTGTTTTATGACTATACAGAGATCAGCAGCATTACAAAGCAGGGTCTGTTTCAAATAATGGCCCAGGAACAGGCACAAATTGATTTTCATTTGCATTGTAAATAATTTTGCACTGCTTTCCATAGCTCTTACAAGACAAGGAGTTGGGCTCAGCCCAAGATGCTTTCAACTTCTCTTTCTCCAACTACGTATGTTTAAAGTGCAAAGAACAACTAACCCATCAAAAGGAATTTGCTTTAGTCTATGACCAGAGACTCAACTCTGACCAACCATAGTAACAAAGTTTATTTATAAAACAAATTCTGTTGGACAAGTTCAGTGACATCTTATTAAGTCAAGCAGAAAAGGCTTACAACGTGTTAACAGGCCCTTGCGGCAAAGGGAGAGCTAAGGCAGTTGCTCTTTTCCCTGATACTTTTAAAGCACCAGTTGCACACAGAACAAAACTCGATGCTTTTTACTTAGGCTGAACTTCCATTAGCATTGTAAAGTCAGTCATGCTACTAGTGCTGGACTGGGGGAGTCTTAGCCATGGAAATCAATGGGAGCTTGTTCGTGTACATGAGTAGACTTGAGGTTGAAGGAGAATCAGGCACCATATGTCTCATCTATTATTCTCCCGCTCTAAATATAGCCCGTGCTATTTCTCAGAAGCTATGCGATGGGCTCACCCAACCTGGGCAACCTTCCAATCTGATGTCATCACATGGGACATCCTGCCTGCCACAGTGAGGGCCTTGTCCATCCAGCTGGCCCTGCCATTCCCCTGCATGTGTATCCTCCTGGAAGTGGGGGCCAGCTTTTTCTACCATACCCAGGATCTCTTCTCATGGTTTTCCCCTCCTTCTCTGAAACAAGAATATTCTGAGAGCCTTCGGGGTGTACTGGAAACCACTGGAATTGCTGGGAACAAAGGTGCCCTGTTAGCTTCCCCCAGCGCAGATGTCAGGGAGAGTTCGTTATAAACTCCCTACCCCCTCATAGAAATTCCTGTCAGGAAGAGCGGTTGGAAAGGGGCCCAAGCAGCTCCTCCAAAGACTACTCACAGATTGGCAGCCCCAAGTGTTCACTACTTATAAATTAAGCCTATGAAACCATGCAGTTTCTAAAAATAACCCATTTGGGTGTCGTTCTATTTGTTTTTCATTTTGAGGAGCATGGCAGGTATGTGTCACATTATAATCTTTTGGCCACACAGTCTTTTTTTCAAGACAACATAATATGAGTTCCTTGCATAATAACTTGCCTCCAGGAGCTGGGATGCTAGAGAACAAACCCACTCCAGTCAGGATTCTCACTCTTTTTAGGATTCTCACGCAGATATGAAAATCAATGACCACAGTCACGGCTAGTGCTTCAGTGCACTCTCCCCTTGTCAAGCGATCACCACGTACGGATTTTGCTAATCAGAACTGTCACGGAAAGCAGTTGGCCGCCCTTTGTTAGCTAAAGGCATGCATGTATGAGAGCAGGAGACATACTTAAATCATGCCTTAACAGCTCAACTTTTTACAGGAGCTACTCTTCAACCAAATGAGAAGCCTGCAATGTAAGATTCAAAAAGCCATCTGGAGAAGTATCTTATGGAGATATTGTCCAACATGAAGCACAGTCTCGTGTATACAGTATGTGTATCTGGTCTTACATAAAATTGTTATTTTACACAACATTATTTTTTTTAAATTGAGATATACTCTTTTTTTCTGGCAGTAGTTTTAAATTATGTATTTTATAAAAAGGCAACCACCTATTCTTAAGTGAGACACTTTCATGTCTGACAAAGTCCTAATAGATTCTAAAGATGAAATGCTTGATCCAGCATTAATGCTCAATTTCCTGCATACTAGATATCATGTATTTATCATAGATGCCTTTACATGCTGCCACAGGATGTACATTTTGTTAACAGTCGAGGAGCAAGAGAATTCAGATAATTAATTGCCTAGTGCTAGTTTAGGTATGTTTAGGGTAGGAGGAATTTTCCTACTGTTACTTCAGTTCAGTAAGATCTATCATGTTGTTTAACTTGAGAAAACTCAATGACCAAGCACAGGCTTTAGCAGCCTCTAGTGTTTCAAGTGTAGTGCTGTGATCTCAGTTTGCTCCAGGCGGATACCGCGGCTGCGGTGAATCCCCGTAGCCAATCATAGGAGCCACCAATAAAAAGGAGAAAAGTGAGAATGGAAACAGAAAGTTGTGGGGATGATGTCCTTGCATTGTAGAGGAAGTTGTTTAATTTATACTGAAATAAAGCAAAAAATGGAAGGAGACAGAGGTGGTACTATGTTTTCAGATGTGAGGAGTTGCAAAATCAAGCAATTCTTACAAATGCATGGCGAAAGATCAACATATTTTCAGAATAAAATTGTTAAAAATAGGTCTTAAAAGTTCTTCTCATTGCAGCATGACTGCGGAAAAGGGAGGGAAAACTAGGGTGAGGTGTGGGGTCTTTACTGGGAGCGAGCTAGTGACCCAGGCGGAGAAAAAAAAAAAAACAACAGTAGAAATGAACATACATGCTTGCCACTTTCATCCAGGGGTGTACTGAGGAGAAGAAATAGTCAACATTGCAAATATCCTTAGGTCCTGAGTTTTGGTCAACAATCAGGCCTCTGACAGCGTGCCACAAAGCAGGCAACAACTGAGAAAAAACTCTCCAAATGGTAAACTCTACTCTGCTGCATCACCAATATAAGATATGCGGTATATTGACTGATTTTCATGTGAATACACCACCAGCAGTGAGAGAGCTCAGTATCAAGGGATTTGAGGATGCTCTACTGTAACGTGTACTTCCCTACTCTTACCTGCTCCCTCTAAGACTACCTTCTAGGGCACAAGCTCTAACCCTTTGCCACGTAGCATTGTGGCCACCCCCTTATATTTTCATAGACACGTTAAAAGGTAGGGATGCTTCGTACGTAAAGTACAAGTCAGTTTTCAGAGTTTTGCATTCTCACTTCTGTGCCTGCCAGCATTTTTATTCTTTTTTTGTTCCCCACTCCTTTCCTGTCATACCCTTTTTTCACACGGCCTGTGCATTAATCCCTATTCACTGTAAACGAATCTGAGAGAGTACAAGTGGCTCACTCAAGGTGAGCACAGCCAGCCTTACTTGAACACTTTGTCTGCAAGTACAAGTCAAGTGTACCTTGACATCCTTGTAAATTAAAACCAACACTCACCCTGTTACAGGTTGAAGAGCTATGGCTGACAATAATCATTACGCAGGATGTACACACCCCAATCGACCAATCGGTCCCTCAGCTTGTTGACAAAAATGCTAGGTATGGTAATTTACTGTTTAAATATTGTGAAACGAGCTGGTGGTTTCAACAACTCCTAGTCAGCAGGTCTTGCATCACACACATGAACAAAATGTCACAACTGCTTCTCATTGGCAACCCTGCTGACAACTTCAGCGAAGGCTCTGGGTAACACGGGCAGAGAAACTCGACTGTTCTCGTATCACAAGAATGTGATCCTTGGTAGAGACATGTGGAAGGCTGTCAGGGCTGTTATCCAGGCTAGTCTTAACCTGTGCTTAAAAATCTGCAATCTCCAAAATGAGTGGTGGGTCTAGAATCCGAGAGGACGTGAAAAAATGGAGGAAAATTGTCAAAAGAGTTATTGTGCCGATAAATCTTGTGTGTCAAGTTCATTCCTATAATCCAGCATTGCTTGTTTTTAGCTGCATACCGCATGCAGTGTGAACGGAATTTTTGAGTGCTAATCTGGAACTCTCTCTCTCTCTCTACGTATGTATTATTCAGCAACACAGTCCCTAACTCTTTAGGGGCAGTGAATACTGAATACTCGAAAAAATCAAGCTATTTCTCTGACCACATCTGCCAATACCAGCCAACAGTGACAGCACACCAGCTCTGGCAGCGAACCACATCACTGCATTCAGGAGGGAATCCAAGAGCTGCTTCAAAGGCCGTTAAGCCTTTGAATTTTCCATCAGACCTCAGTTAGTCCCAGGGAATCTAACCTGGTAGAGCACCTTCTTCTGCCATGCTCAGCAGTTAAATTAGACCAGCTTAAACTTGCTTGGGCTTGGTAAGAATCCCTAAGCTATGCATCTACTCGCTGATACCGATCTTGCACCCACTTATACGTTGCCTCCCAGTTTGGCCATTGAGTCAAAAGTAGATGCTATCTGCTTTACTCTCCTGGGCTACAGAAAAGGCTCTAACAGAAAAGCAACATAAGGGAGCATGTAAGTTAAACTAGTGGGTAACTCGCAGAGAACCAAAGTAGACAAACTAGTCTTTCTGGAAAGTGCAGTCTTTTTTTTTTTTCTCTCCTTTTTTTTTTTTTTTTTTTTAAAGCATAACACTTTCTAACATCTCATCAGATTGAAAGAGGGGAAGACAGGTGATAATTTTTCAATAGCTTCGGAAATGTCTGGTGATGGTATCATAATGCTTTCATGGCTGGTATACAGCAGAACTGAAACGATCACATCGATTCGACACATTTTGTAAAACACGTTGAAATAATTTTCCTTTCCTGCCAGCGTGAAGAAGGGAGGGAAGATGAGGGGAAAGGAGAGGAGGGAGTGCTGACTCAGGGCTGTTTCCTCCCGCAGCAGAACACAACTCTGAAGGCTTACTTTAATATGCTCCCACGGCATAGAAGGTTTTTTGTTTATTGTTCTATTTGCCTGTGTATTACCCTAGAAGCAAAGTATTAATAAATGACAACACAAAATCATAGCCAGGAAACTCTAAAGGAGTTACACTTTCTTTTAAAAATGCATAGCATCACTCTGAGTTCTTTATTCACACAGATTTTCTATTATTTTATTACATTGTTACGTGCTCTGAAGTGAGGAGACAAATAGCGGTGAAGAGAACGGTAAACGCATCATAATTCTACTTCTGAACAGGCTGCGGATCAAGTGTGATATTTACACTTGTCTTGACCTTAATAAAATCTCTCTTTGAGAATTGCGTGAAGGCATCTTGCCACATGCCTCTTTGAAATCTGTATTCCAGAGACTGGGACATTGGTGAAATCGGTAGTTTTGTGGTATCTTAACCACTTTTAAGCAAAAATATCACTGGTTTTGTTTATTTCAACATTTAAGCTTATTGCTAAAATTAGAGAACTTTGATTTAAAACAAGTGGCTGTCATCTATGATGGATTATACCTTCTTTTCATGGTTCCTGTAAGTCAAACGGCGCTGGCATGAAGTTCAAAGACAGAGTTCAAGTGACTAGTTATGGTTACAAGACTGGAGACTGTTTCTTAAAAATTAGAAGAAAAAAAACCCCTTCAAAACACAAAATACAAGACGATTTAGAAGATACAGAGCACTACCAGGAAGTCAACTGAGAGTACATGGCACCTATTTTTCTTAAAGTTAAGACAAGTACTTGGGTATAGGATAATAATTTGTCACAGTAATTGAGTCCCTTAGAATACCTCCCTCTTCTCTTACATACAGTACTGACTTTCACATAATGTATTTATTGGAGAGGTCTTCTTCAAAAACAATGGCGGGACAGGACCTGCCATCTCTGTGGTAGTGGGCAAGAACATCCGTCTCTTTACCTCTAGACTCAGATTCTGATTCTGACTGGTAGACAAGATGTTGCCAAAGCAAGTAAATCAAATACTACTACAAGTAAGCAGTGCTACACATAAAGAATGCGTAACTTACTGAATCAAATGGTCTTTATTTTTTCTACTACTTTCACAGTATGTACAGCTTTGCTAGTGGACATTATCAAATGAATATGACCTGAATTAATATTATAACTGAAATGAAGTAAATATTATCACTGTGAAATGAAATATTATCAGAAAAGTAGATCCATGGCTATCATTCAAAATCCATGCATTTAACTAAATGGTGACTAAATCAGGGCCAAATTGTAATACTCCACCTTATACTGAACAGTAATGAATCCCAAAGTAGTCATGTAGAAACAAGCGGGGTGATTTGGAGTAAGAGAAACACAATTAAGGACATGAGCATCATTAAGACTCAGTGCAATTAAGGACAAGAGAACACAGAACATCCACTATCAGATTTCTTAAGTTTGACATTTTTTTTTTTATTCCCACAAACATATGACACAGTCGTACCATTTGCCTTTGCAACATCTACATTTCCTGTTTAAACTCCATGTCTAAATAGTATTATTTCCTCTACAGGAACAGCCAAACAAAACATTATATGCATCACTGTTATTGCTGCTGAGGATATTTGAAACTCGATTAAGTCTGTGTGCGTGTGTGAGTGCATGTGATGGAGAAAGAAGGATGTGACGCAAATTTGGAAAATTCCTACATTATTTTCAGTGAGATCTTAAAAAAATGCTGAAGGATTTTAATTTTACAAATAATGACAGAATTCAATGTCTGCACACAAAGGCTCCTGAGTTGTTAATATTAGTATTACGAAGGCAACTCTTTAGCTATTACAGTCATGGTTCAGATTGAAAAGCTAGAGCACTTTTTCTTGGCTCTGCACAATTCAGGAGCATGTGCAGAGCCCTGAACAGCAGGGAAACGCATTACTGGTAATTCTGATCATCCAAACCGACACAGAAAACCTTGGTTTTCAAGATGTGAGTAATATGCTTAATAAAAGAAGCACAACATAATATATCACAAAGGGAAACGAGATAAAAACTTCTAACGCAGATGAAACTTAGGAATCAGCATCCACAATGCTGATCCACAGAAATATGAAGAAAAAGAACACACTATGTTTAAATGATGGTGCAAAATAAGTGACAAGCCCTGTCCTTATTAGCTGTAAAGAGTTACGTTTCTTAACATAGCTGTCACTGTCAAGTTTGCCATTATATATAAGTATCTTCCTTATTCTTTTTACTACCAAAATAATACTGACAACTTGTTGCTCTGAGACTTAAATATTCATCTGAGGGAATGGAAAATGGTAAAGGTCCTTTCTGCTCTTAGCACAATGTTGCAAAGCCCATTCTCCATGGCATAGGATGGGAAAAACACTGTGATCATAGTTATGTCCAACCCTACTGTATCCACACGCATTGAAGAATCAAAGGGAGAAGGTGCTGTCCGACAGAACAGCCTTGTAGAGATTGCAGTGTGCTCCAAGAAATCTCCGTAAAAGAAAATAAAATGTGAGATGACGTGGGGTCAATTTAACCCCCGTGTAATGTCATATGTCTAAAATTCAAGGACCCACAACACGATGAGATGGGTTTGAAAACTGACATGTTGAAAACTCTCCAGATATTAATTTTTAACATTTGTCTTGGGATTTGGGGCCTTTAGGGTTTTACTTGTCTGTACTGTCTTTGTCATCCCTGAAGAATATATAACTTACAAAACCAGAAGCCAGAGTACCGCATAATGGACAGATCTGGGATATGGAAATTCTAAAAAACATGAACATGCTAGGATCATACATGTTGAATGTGACAGCTGATTGATTTCTCTGTTAATGAATATAATGGTTCTGGCTGGGATGGAGTCAATTTTCTTCGTAACAGCCCACATGGTGGTGTGTTTTGGCTTTGTGTCTATATCAGCGTTGGTAACACCCCAGCTTTTTGGTTATTGCTGAGTAGTGCTCGCACAGCATCAAGGTTTTGTTTTTCCTGCTCTGCACCCCCAAGCGAGTAGGGCAGAAGGTGGGCAAGAGCTGGGAGGGGACACAGCACAAAATGACCAAAGGGATATTCCATACTATTTAACGTTGAGTGGGTGGCTGCTTAGCTGCTGGCTGGTGTCAGTCCACCACAATGTTCATACCAAACTTAATTTTGGAAAGCAATGAGTACCTTACAAAAGACCTGGTTGTAGAAGATAATGCTGGACTGAAGCGATTGGATCAAACCACTTTGGATTACATGACATACAGATTTTCAGTTTCACAGGAAGAAATTTTGGGAAACTTGGTACAAATTGGTGAAATGGACTAGGAAGAGCAGCTTAGGGATTTGAGTACCAGCAGAATTACAGGAGGTCTAAGTGCCACGGCTACCCAGAGCCAGACTTCCGAGCCAGGAGAAGAAGATTTCTAGGAATGGCATAAATACATCAGACAGGATGCTAAAAGGGCAAACGGAGCACAAAAAAATTGTTATGATTCTATGATTTTATGATTCTATGAAGACTGTGATAAGCTAAGAGGGTTCTGTCTTTAAGGTTAGGAAAAATTAAAAAAACATTTACTTAAAAGGCTAATTAAGCTTTACCTTGGAAGGAAAACAAATGTTAATGATGTCTTTACCAGCTATACAAGAGAGGAACAAAGACAGACAGACAGGCTGGGAAAAGAAGGATCGTTGAAGATGTGTAATGGAATGTCCTATATACTAAATTAATTCTTTAGTTGTCAATAGAAATGAAGATTGTGAGGGTAATAGTGGGGTACCTAATCAGGAATGAGAGTAGGAATAGTAATTTCATTACCATATTCAAAGTAAAAGCAGAGTTTGGGCTGCTGACTGTGGAGAAATGAAGGAAGAAGGAGAAGGAAGGGAAAAAGGACTAGCTAAAGCACTAAAAGAAGCACCCATGAAATTGCAAGTTCAGTAGCAGATGGTTTTAATGACTCCATCAGTTTGGGAATCAGTTTGGGAACGTTTGGTGTGAAGATGAGAGAACCTGCCCTCTCACTGGAGACAGCATTTCTAATGGCAGAAAGTTTTTTGGGAAGGCACTGGTGAAGTGATCTAGGTGGCTGCATTCGGTTGCCCCTACAGTCGCTCTTAGCACAGATTTTTCAAGTCAAGAAAAATGAGCTGAGGAGGCAAATGGAAAGAAAGCTGAACTGTAATGTGGTCTTCTTTATCAGAGGCACATATGAGGTTAGTCTGGCATCATTTACACTCAACAAGGTAACTTCCACGTAAGATGAATGTCATGTTTCTAAGAGTGTAGATTATGGTAAATCATTTGGTACTTCACCACACCGGAAATTCTTGTTTAAGGAGTTCAGGAAGGGTGTTAATACTGGAACTGGAAGACAGATAAGGCAAAAACTAAGCAGAAGGCTAAAGTGGGCATGTATTGAAAAGGAAGTCCCCAAGAGGAAATTATCATTGCATACCCATCAGACTGATCCTGCATGGTGTTGTCATCAGTGAGAGAACGTAATGTGTGCTCACAAGGTTCTAGCTGACTGCCAGATGACGATACCGTTGAGGACTATCCTACTGCACAGAGAGTATGACCTCTAAGACATCGGAGACAGAGCAGCAGCAACGGGTTTGCACGGTACAAAGCACACAGACATGTACTTAGTAACTGCTGACAAAAGCTTTTTCTGAAAACCGGATGTTTATCAGCTGGAGGTGAAAGAGTAGCATATGAAACAGGATGGAATAGTCGACGAAAAGATGACAGGAAGCGTGCCACTGGGATGTGGGTGTAGGAAGAGGAAAAACAACTCTATTATTTTCACTGACTATCAGGAAGTGCTGCTGCCTTCTACATCACACAAGGCATTGGTATGAGCGAGGGTAGAGGATTTGACAGAGTTCTAGTCATTTGTATTCCAGAAACGTATTTTAAACTGGAATGGAGACAGAAAAGGCCTATTAGAACAATACAGATAATGAAGAATCCACCTTATGGGAGGAATAGAAACTTGGCAAACGGCTGTTTCACATAAACAGATAAATAAATAGGAGAGTAAAAGCTAGATACATATCTGAGTTTCTAATCACGAGTGCTGTGAAGGTCTTTTTCAAACCACAGGGATGAGAAAAGAAGAACCATACTTGATCCAAGACAGAGTATGGAAACTTATTGCAAGGCTTTCTGTGACAGTGAAGAATTAATTTAGACATAAAGATTGGGTCAGTCAAGTTAGTATCTTCCTAGCAAGCTCTTGACAGACAAAAGCGAAATTGCTTTATATTTGATGAGGAGCCATACCCCATCTTTTTGCAATGGTACCACTAAGACATTAAAAGCTCTAATGCTTGAGGCCACTTGGGCACTGTGCCAAGACCGTTCTGTTCAACTGCATCTGGACCCATCCTGGCTCACGTTCAGTCAGTGTCCACACCTCTCCAGTGCACCTTCCCGCTTCCAGATCTGGGCCTAGGACAGGCAGAGGGAGCTCGGGTGCATCCCAGGACATGCACAAAAGAGAAAAGGGATCAACTTAAGCTGTGCTGTCAATGCATATAACTGAATTTGTGTTCAGCCGCTATATAGACAAACTAACTCAGAAGGGAAGTGCCTTTATCTGAAGTCCTTTAACTCACTACTAGATCTGAAAGCACTTTAAGCATATCACGTTCATACCCCCTGCTATTTATCTTTGCTTTCCTGAGTATCTTTGTGTTCTGGGTATGACAATTCTTCCTTGGGTCTCCATGAACTGTACTGTGAACATCTGAAAGATGTGCAGCTTTCTTCCCACACGGTACCAGCTGTGCTCCGCCTGCCTGCTTTTGGAGAGGGCAGAGCAAGAGGTCTCAGATCTCCTCTGGCTCATTCTTTCAGCAGAGGGAGAAATAGGCGTGTCTTTCCTGCTCTTCATCCTGCCTTTGTGTCCAAGACATGTTTCAGGGAGTCCTTCTGTGTCTGAGTAAGTCACCGAAGACTCTTCTATCAGTCACTTGATAAGTCTTACAATGTGGCTGTCTTCTGATCTACCTTTTTGCTGTCCATTCTCCACGTTCAGTGCAAATGCTCATCCAAATTGTTTATTTTAAAAGTCTAAAACTCCTGAGTCAAGCTCTTCAGACACATTATGGGATTAAGGCAAGATGAAAAGCAAAAAGAAGAGCTTGGAGCTGTTCGGTTTTAGTTTCAGAGCCTCCAGAATTCCTTCAGGATGCAACATCAAGCCATGAAAGCTACAGCTCTGTTTCTGCCTTCCTCCTCTTCTTAATAAAAAGATAAACTTGTTTAACCACTTGCACAGAGGAATGGAGACTTTCAAACATGGCATCGAGTACTACGAGATTTCCCGATCACACTGCAAAAGCTGGTGCTGCAATGTAGTCATTCTGACATTTTCAGACTGAAGAGCAAACGCAGAAAGCAGAAGCAGCTCAGTCAACCCTACAGTGCCCCCACGGTGTAACAGGCAAGGAGCAAATGTCATTCGCCTAAGCAGACAGCCTCCAGGGGAGCAAGGCAAAGCCGCCTCCATGCCCGTTCCCCTCCTACCTTGGCAGCCAGCTGTAGGCTACACACAAGGAGCAGGAGGTGGGGGGGACTGGTTTTGAGCTTGCACACCCTAAAATTATTCTGCTCATCTATGATTTCAACTACTTCTGTCGATTGGCACCGCTCTGTCCAAGTCGTGCTCATTTCCCTTTAATGGCAACCTCTTGTGAAGGCAGGGGAAGGAGAGGAGACTGACATTTATCCTCCCCCATATAGGCAAAGCTTTTTATTTTTTCAGTAATGGAAATTCATTCCTCTTTCACAGTATTTATGGTGCTGTAAGTATATTGGGAATATTTTAACATGGTCTCTGAACTAGGTTTCCCATGAGACAAATGTAACATTATCCAAACCAAGTTTCTAAAATTCTTGACCATTTGCCATGGCTTGTACCTTTCCACGGAGAACTGAAGCAGATTTTCTGTTAAAAGTGTAAAATCAATAAATTGGGCATTCCATTTGTTCAAGAACAGTGGAACTGATGCAGACTGAGCAATCTGTTATCAGTTGAATATTGAGCTACAAAACAGACCCTTCTTCCATTGAAACACATTTTAAATATTTCTATTGCCTACTGAACCTGTTTTGAGAAGATACGTGAGATGCACCAGCAATAAATTAGTGTAAAACTATATTAACATGAATGACCTTTACTCACACAACCGCGGCATCTCAACCCCGTTTTGTATACACTGTCACTGAGGACCAAGGGAGCACCTATCACCGGGTCCTTTCAATCTTCTTCATGAATTGGCCTACCAGTCGCTAACAGGTAATGGATATTCTGACTTGGCTCTACCTACCAGTAACCGGATAAAGGCTAGTCTCACGGAATTCACCTTAGCATCCATTTTGGGTAATAACTCCTGAGGTCAGAAGGTCTGAAATTAGGTAGTAGTTAAAGGTTAGCAAACCAGGACTGTTGGTCAGATGTACGCATTCTTATAAGCTGGAATTTTTTAGGATTAATTATGTCTATAGAATCTCATCTTAAAAGCCCATTTGCTGTGAAAACCAAGAAAAGTACCTCATCTTTCAGTTAAATCGGGAATAACAAATTAAATATTTTGCCTGCAGTCTGCATTAGTAATTAGAAAAAGGGTTATGACTATTTTAGCTACATTCATCTGTCCAACAAATTCCCTCAAATAATTCTTACAACAAACGCAAAATGGTTGCAATGGACATTCTCAACACAACTTGAAAGTAGGACAGCTCTCAAAAAGACGAAATTACAATTTCTGTGTCTGCAATGAGAAAAGGTGACATTCAGCCATGACACAGTATTTGACATTAGCTGTTAATCGTCATGTACGAACAATACGACCTGTCCAGCCAATCAACACGAGTAATTTAGGACTAGCTAAAGAATGAGGGATGCCCTTAAACATATGAAAATGCTGGTGTTAATGCTACGTTTGTAGGAAGAGTAGCATTTTAGTGATAAAATTACAAATCTGTGAGGAAAAAAATAATTGGTTTAGCTGATCGTAGAGCAAGTTCTGCAGTTTGCTAGTACAAATGGTCTAAACCATAAGGGTATTGCGCAGGATTTTTTTTCCACAAAAAAGTCTCTCTGCAGAATGATTTTCAGTGATCATATTACCTGACTGGTTTCAGTTTTCTTGAGAACCAATATGGCTGTAAGATTGCTCTTTGCTAGATCACTAATATCTTTAAAAGTATTACCAAGTTTCAGAAAAGTAGACCAGCTTCGGCTAACTTCAGCAAATAAATTATCAGGAATTTAAAAATAAGACTATGTCGTACCGTAAGCACCTATTACTAATAAGGTTCATTTACGTACGTTTCTCAGGTTTTGGCTATTGAATTGCAAAGGCTCTGGGGATTTGTAAGGACAGCGAATAGCCTGTCCAGCATTTCAGATGGGAGGGATTTAAGGCTTGCCATCCAATGGCTCTGGATAGAGAAAGAGCAACTGTTGCTCACCAACCACTGACCGACAGGTTTAGCATCTAGTGGGTGGCGATCAGCCGCAATCTCAGCAGCGTGTGGGAGGCAGGGCAACGAAGGCAGAAGGGCCAGGTCCACATTTGCAGAAGATTGCCTAAGAAAGCATGGGACGACTGAAAGAGATTAGAGGAAAAGATTAACTAGAGACAGCTGGACATCCAGAGTTTTCACTCTTTACTCACCAAAAAGGCTGCATATGTTCTGCTGTCCATTTTCAATATAATAAACAGTTCTTTTTATTTGGGAGAAGACAAAGACATTCCTCTTCCCGTCCCCTCAGTTTGACTCGAAATGTTCCCTCGGTTCACAGCTAAGGGACATATTGTTTTAAATCCTCATTACGTTTATGTGTGGTTTACATTATCATTTGTAAAATAAAATACAACATGCTATTCGCTTTATTTTGAAATTTCAAGACCTTTCTGTGGCTTTTCAATGCACTAGAAATTTCACATATAAATCATAGGAAAAAAGGCCAATCTTCTTCTTTTTTCCTGTTCATTGTTCCAAAGTAAACAGTTAGGAAGAAAGTTGCCAATCGCTAATGTAATGTTCTTTGCCAGCTCATACAAATTATCTCAGCTGGCAGACCTGTATCTAAAAACGACACATACTTGCCAACTGAAAATACAATTTGGCCAAAATGTTCTAACTTGTGTAGATTGAGGTTGGGTGCCAAGTGAAATGGTATAAATCTAAAGATAAACATACCAACTTGTTTAAATTCCATCGAAGTCCCTGTGACCAGTTTTTCCTATTGGCTCGATCTTTGTGGCTCTCAATTTTTACTCTGAACTGATCATTGAAAGCCTTCAAAAAGGGTAAGCGGGTGCACTTTCTGTCTTTGTTTCTCTTTTTCGAAGGAGCAAAGGCAATATGCCCCTTCACTGGGTCTTATGATACAGCACACATGGGACAGAGAGCTGTACTTCGGAAAAAGGACAGGAAACTCCACACCTCACACGTGGGGAGGTATTGCGCCTCATAAGAACACAGTTGCTACACTGATATTCGGGGTGTTGTCATCCATCTGGGATGTGGGATTATGGTGCTCCAGAAGAACCTTGCTCTGTCCATTGATTGTGCAGGACTTAAGAGCACGTCTGGCATTGAACGTGACCCACAACTAAATTTTTACAAACTTTTGCATTTGGACAGTCCCCTGGAAAAATTCACAAATTGCCTATCCACATCTTTACATGCCCGAATATTTTCAAAACTCTGGACCTGAACACCAAATTCAGTGACCTACATGACTTAAAAAACTGACTTATATTAGTCAAGTAATAGGAGGTGGGCACTTTTAAAAATGAAGCTTCTTTCTCAAAGGCTTAAATTTAAGCTTAAGTTTCCAAGTTTGCAAATACTGCAGCCTGGTCTGTAGACACACACGCATTCACACGTGCTTATTGGGGAGCACGCTCTTGTTCAGGGTGTAGTTACCGTGTAGTGTCATAGAAACAGAGAATCACAGAATCCTCTGGTTGGAAGAGACCTTTAAGATCATCGAGCCCAACCGTTCACCCTGCCCTGCCAGGGTCCCTGAACCATGTCCCTCAGCACCACATCTACACATCTTTTAAACACTTCCAGGGACGGGGACTCCACCACCTCCCTGGGCAGTCTGTTCCAAGGCTGCACAGCCCTCTCTGGAAAGAAGTTCTTCCTGATATCTAACCTAGATCTCCCCTGGCAGAACTTAAGGACATTTCCTCTCGTCCTGTCACTTGTCACAGGGGAGGAGAGACCAATCCCCACCTCCCCACAACCTCCTTTCAGGCAGTTGGAGAGAGCGATAAGGTTTCCCCTCAGCCTCCTTTTCTCCAGACTGAACAACCCCCGTTCCCTCAGCCACTACTCATCAGACTTGCTCTCCAGACCCTTCACCAGCTTCACTGCCCTTCTCTGGACACAATCCAGCACCTCAACATCCTTCTTGAAGTGAGGGGCCCAAAACTGAACACAGGATTCAAGGTGTGGCCTCACCAGTGCCGAGTACAGGGGGACAATCACTTCCCTGCTCCTGCTGGCCACACTAGTGCTGATACAAGCCAGGATTCCTTTGGCCACCTGCTGGCTCATATTCAAGCAGCCAACACCCCCAGGTCCTTTTCCACTGGGCACTTTCCAGTCACTCCTCCCCAAGCCTGTAACGCTGCAGGGGGTCGTTGTGGCCCAAGTGCAGGACCCGGCACTTGGCCTTGTTGAACTTCATACAATTGCCTTGGCCCATCGATCCAGCCTGTCCAGATCCCTCTGTAGAGCCTCCTGACCTTCAAGCAGATCAACACTCCCACCCAACTTGGTGTTATCTGCAAACTTCCTGAGGGTGCACTCAATCCCCTCATCCAGATCATTGATAAAGACGTTGAAGAGAACAGGCCCCAACACTGAGCCCTGGGGGACACCACTGGTGACCAGCCACCAGTTGGATTTGACTCCATCCACCACCACTCCCTGGGCCCAGCCAGCCAGTTCTTTATCCAGCAGAGAGTACACTCATCCGAGTCACAGGCAGCCAGTTTTTCAAAGAGAATGATGTGGGATATGGTGTCAAAGGCCTTACGAAAGACCAGGTAGACAACGTCCACAGCTCTTCCTTCAGCCACTAAGCAGGTCACCTTGTCATAGTAGGAGATCAAGTTGGTCAAACAGGACCTGCCCTTCATAAACCCATGCTGCCTGGGACAGATCCCCTGGTTGTCTTGTACATGCCGAGTGATGGCACCCAAGATGATCGGCTCCATGACTTTCTCCGGCACCAAGGTCAGACTGACAGGCCTGTAGTTCCCTGGGTCCTCCTTCTGGCCCTTCTTGTAGATGGGTATCAGACTGGCTAACCTCCAGTTAATTGGTACCTCCCCCTGTCAGCCAGGAGTGCTGGTAAATGATGGAAAGTGGCTTGGTGAGAACTTCTGCCAGCTCCCTCAGAACCCTTGGGTGGGTCCCACCTTGCCCCATAGACTTGTGCACATCTAATTGGTGCAGTAGTTCTCCTCGTGGATTATGGGGTCTTGATTCTGCTCCCCACCTCTGCCTTCTGGTTCAAGAGGCTGAGCACTCAGTGAGCTGGTCTGACCATTGAAGACTGAGGCAAAGGCGGCATTCAGTACCTCAGCCTTTTCCTCATCCTTGGCCACTACGTTTCCCCCCCAACATCCAGCAAAGGCCCTAGAGTTTCCTTTTCTTCCTGAGCTCCAGCCAAAGCTCTCTGTTCAGCCAGGCTGGTCTTCTACCCCGTCAGCTTGTCTTACGGCTCGCCGGGATAGTCTGCTCCTGAGCTTGGAGGATTTCCCTCTTGAGGACTGTCCAGCCTTCCTGGACTCCTCTGCCCCTCAGGACTGTCTCCCAAGGGACCCTACTGACCAGTCTCCTGAAAAGGTCAAAGTCTGCCCTCTGAAAGTCCACGGTGGCAGTTTTACTGACCCCCTTCCCTACTGCCTCAACAATTGAACACTCTATAATCTCGTGGTCACTGTGGCCAAGGTGGCCTCCAACCTTCACATCACCCACAAGTCTTTCCCTGTTGGTGAACAACAGGTCCAGCAGGGAACCTTCCCTGGTTGGTTCCCTCACCAGCTGTGTCAGGAAGTTGTCTTCCACACACTCGAGGAACCTCCTGGACTGTTTCTTCACTGCTGGATTATATTTCCAGTAAACATCCGGTAAATTGAAGTTCCCCACAAGAACGAGTGGCACCGATCGTGAGACTTCTCCCAGGTGCTTAGAGAATAATTCATCTATGTCTTCATCCTGGTTGGGTGGCCTATAGCAGACTCCCCCCGCAATGTCCCACCATGTTTCTGTGATGGCAACTCTATCAGAGTTCTCTTGCTGCGCAACGGCTTCTAGGTCCTCCTGTGTGTTGCCCATGCTGCACGCATTGGTGCACCTGCACTTCAACAGGGCTATTGATCCCATCTCCTTTTTTTGAGGGGGAGAAGGCCTAATTCCCGCCTGACCATTCCCAGGAGCTGCCACGATTCCCAGCACACCAGTATCCCTTGCAACTGTGCTATCACCTGGCACACTGCCCTCTAATCCTACTGGTGTGGCAGTCCCAAGGAGCTCGCTAGCACACCGACCCACTAACGCTGATGTGCCGCTCTCAGGCTTAGCTCCAGCGAGCCTCATTTTACCCCTTTCCCCCTTCAAATCTCGTTTAAAGCCCTTTCCATGAGCCCTGACAGCTCCTGTGCAAGAATTCTCTCTCCCCTTTGAGGCAGGAGCACCCCGTCTGACGCCAGCAAGCCTGGTGCCGTGTGGACCAACCCGTGACTAGCCTGTCTACAGACAAAGCTTGTAATGATTACAAAGATTATTCTTCTGCTTCAAACAATCATGGCACACTGAATCGATTATTAAAAGTACAGCATAGTAAACTGAAAACAAACTACAGTAGTAGCGTTAACGTCATAACTCAGTTTTATCAGCATAATTAAAGTCCCTGAAGAACAAACCTGTTCCTTAAATATTTCTGTTTCTGTTCTCCCCTTTTTAGTGCAATGTCATGGAGAGATGTCACTCACGTTGGCTCTTCGGGGAATGATTTGTCACCTCCACTGTGAAGTTGGGCACGGTGAGTGCTGACTGCTGCAGGACAGTCAAGGGACTGTGTGGGGGAGCAGACAGCCAGCTCACTTACATCCTTTCGAAAAGCCTCACTTCAGGCCGTGGGCAGCTCTGTAAGATGCTACAGTGGTATTGGTCGATGAGGTTACTTCCAATAATTTCTCTCCAGCTGCTTTTAACTGGTGTTTTCATGTAGTTTACTGATTTCTCAGCCCCTGGAGGATGAATAAGTGCACCTTAGTCCACTTGTGCCAAAATGAGCTCAGTTAGCTCAAATAACTGCTCTGTTGGACGTCTTTGCTCTGGCTCACATTGACTAAGGTGAATTACTCCCGGCAAGTGCAGTTCCCCCAGCAGATAGAAGAGTTTGTGTTTTCAGTTACAAGCAACTACTGTAGGAAGGATCTATAGCCAGAAGAGGACAGCCTAAGTGTTTACTTACTACTATCACTTATTAGTCAAGCCATTAGCTCAGAATTTAGAGAGCAGAAGGCAAATGTATACTACATTTACTGACAAAAATTAAATATTTCTGAAGGAATTTGGGACTGTATTTAGTGTCTCTTTTTTCTCGAAGAAATTCAGCTCTGAATCTATCCTCTCTAAATATGGCAGTTAAGTTAGTGGAGATGTTGCCATATAAAAACGGTGTGAAATCAGTCACTGCTAATATCTTACCACTATAGGAATGTTTCTGCTAACACTTAAAGATCTATCAGAAAACCAAGAACTATCAATTTATTTAAAGACTACTCATAGCAAGTGCCTCACTATTATCTACCAGTTGGACTGGAAATGTCGCTAACGGAGCTGAGTATAGAGATTTTTTTTTTTTTCTGTTTTAATTGTAATCAATAAATCTACATTCTCATGCCAGCTACAGAATGGATAAAAAATTAGCCATTCCCTTTCCAGCCTATTACACCCCTCAGAGAGATGGAATGTTCTTTTCTTTCAATAAACGTCAATCCAGTTCAATGCCAATACCTTCACATAAAGAAGGCAGAAAGTAGGTGGGACATAGAAATACGTACACACATTTGCCTTTCAATCAGATTATCTTGGCATATTCCCCTTGAGCTGGCTGCCTCCTTGAACACCTCTCTGCTTTGCATACCCCCCGAGCTGCCAGAGCTAAGATGTATCAATTATCCTTTATCTGTTTACACTTTCTCCTCTGAGTTATTGTTATGAAATGAGTAAAGTAGCTTCTGAGGCTTGTTATGCTTTTGTTTTGTTTTATTTAATATTTTGGAAACCGTAAATCTCAGATATGACTCAAAGATAAATTAAATGTCTTACCTTCCAAATTAATAAAGATGTTCTGTTATTTACTGTTTTCTGTAGTCACTAAATAGTGGTCTGGCCCATTTGTTTGAATCACTCTGACAGATGAGAATAGTTTCTTGCAGCTGGAAGTCTTTAATTTTGATGGAAGTGTCATGCAGGGTTAAAGATATGCTGGAATCAATGTACTTAGATTAGATTTAACAAAAGAAACAGGTATGGTATGCAGTAAAGCATATACCTTTAATGCACAGGCCAGAAGTGTTCTGTGCCAGATTAGAGAGGAATTGAGTGAGTGCTTTGGTCCAGATGGCACTGGGATTAAGGAAGTGTGAAGGGAAGACAATGAAGAACTGTTGATCATTTGTCATAAAATAAAAGTTCAGAAGAAGAAAAAAACCAATGCTGCTGATCATTACTAACCATGGAAAATAAAACAGGTAGGATTTTGTTTTCAGAGAAAGACTATAAAAGCCAACAGCTCATATGGAAAACATCTACGTCTGTTTTCAGCAAAAATCTGTCTCTAGTGTTGACCAGGAAGTTCACAGGGGTCACACTATGAATCACAGAACAGCTGAGGTTGGAAGGGACCTCTGGAGGTTATTTGGTCCAACTCCACTTCTCAAGGACCATCTAGCCTTGGTTGCCCAGAACCGTATCCATGTGTTTTTCTAATATATCCAAGATGGAGACTCCACAACCTCCCTGGGCAACCTGTGGCAGTGCTCAGTTACCATCAGAGTAAAAAAGTGTTTCCTGATGTTCAGAGGGAACCTCCTGTGCTTCAGTTGGTGCCCAGTGACTCTGGTCACCAAGCACCACTGAGCCCGGTTCCTGGCCTGACTCTGACATCTTTGCACTCTACCTTCAGGTATTTCGACAGATTTATAAGATTCCCCCCGAGCCTTCTCTTCTCCAGGCTGAACAGTCCCAGCTCTCTCAGCCTCTCCTAAATGTTCACATGAAAGGGATACACATGGACGTCAAAGAAAATAATTTCCACAAATACTGGAAAAGCTGTTCCTTAAGCATGTGCACATATTTCCACGTTAAAATATGAGAGAATGTGAACCTTTGTCAACTACTATTAGAATAACACAACAATATATCTAAATTCTGAGAGACAAATATTAATATTTTTGTCTGTGTCCAGTCTTTAATGTACTTTGGTTTTGTTTATTAATAGAATACCATTATAATAGTATTATTTTTTGGATCTTGTTCAATTTCTTTCTCCATTCAGCAGCACACTTCCGTGTCTACAGTTTTATTTTATTGTTGGTACCTTGTCATCAGCAGACGCATCGTGTAAACAGTTTGGGAAGATGGAGACCTTCTGCATTCTGCTCTTGCCAGGGAGAAGTATAGTAAGTCAGGGAGATAGCAACAAAAGCAATGTTCTCTGTGGTTAAGGACATTTGGCTAGTCACATAACAAAGCAAGCAGACTGCCTGTCTACATAAAGCAGAAGGCAGCTCCATCTCAGCATCTCAGCAGCAGTTTAGAAACTCTAGTTTCATATTCTAGTTGTTGTAACTATCCCATTGCCATCATTTGTACTTGCACAGAGTGCTCTCCTGGCTAATGACAAATAGGGCTCTGGGGGACATTTCTCATCCATGTGAGTCAATGTCTTTGTATTAAGCTCTGATATCATTAAGAAATTTCTTGCCCTTACCTTCAGAGCTTTTTTTCAAAGGTGGAAATTAAATAATGACACTGTACCACCAATTTTACAGGTGCTGCACTAATGTCAATCTCTGAAACCTGACTAGCAGCCCCAGACGAGTGTCCAAAATTCTCTGTACACAGTGTAATTGATCTCCTATAAGTACTCTGTTACTAGCTTTATCACTCTCATCCTCAAGGGGGAATGGCTTCACGGAATAAATTTCAGGCTAGAAATACGGTGACTCTCTGGTCATTGAGGTTCCCGGCTGTGTGACAGACTCAGAACTTCAACTTTCTATGGTCAATCAAGCGACTATCACGCACTTCATTCTGTGTCCAGGTAAGCACTAACATAGGAAGGATGGATACCGATACATCTAGAACTGCTCATTTGCTCATTGACATCTACTTTGTACCGAGATCGGTGGTGTCTTGAAGAACAAAACTGTCTTCAAATCTGCCCATAAAAACTCAGCTTTTTTTAAAATCACCATTTATGCATGGTTTACTGAACACAGTTAGAGAAATAAAAAGTACATATTTCCTTGAGCCTGCCACACCTGCAGGACGTGGCGGCCACGGGATTGTTTGCTGGAAGGCAGTGTGCAGCCTTGCTCCTCTGACCAAAGGCAGGTTATAAACAAAGAGTAGCTCCATTTAGAGCGAAAGGCTTCCTGTGGTGCTAAGCGAAGATTAACCAGGACCTTTCAGGTTAAAAAACACATCCTAAAAAATGATGTGGCTTGGCATGAAGGTTGCACCACAGCTCAAAATCCGGCAAGATGCAGCAACCAGTTTGGGAAGAAAGTCGTTCCCTTCCGTGTCAAACTGCAAAGTGGAGTAAAGTAAGCTATGCGTGTGGCAAGTCCCGCGCTTGCTGCTCTCCGCTGAATGATTAATTATTAACCACCCCAGTGGAGGGGACACCAGGTTTATGGGCAAGCGCGACCTGTGGAAACGCTGCCTGCTGCGTCCCTCTGCCCGAGGTCAGCAGCGACCGGCCGTCCGCACGGCTCCCCAGTATGTCCCTGCCCGGGGCTGTGGGCAGCCGGGCAGCAGCGATGGCCCGGGGGAGCAGAGTGGTCTCACCTCAGGCTGACCCGGGCGGCAGCGATGGCCCTGGGGAGCAGAATGGTCCTACCTCGGGCTGACCCAGGCGGCGGCGATTGCCCCAGGGAGCAGAGTGGTCTCACCTCGGGCTGACCCAGGTGGCAGCGATGGCCCCAGGGAGCAGAGTGGTCCTACCTCGGGCTGACCCGGGTGGCAGCGATGGCCCCGGGGAGCAGAGTGGTCCTACCTCGGGCTGACCTGGGTGGCAGCGATGGCCCCGGGGAGCAGAGTGGTCCTACCTTGCGCTGACCCGGGTGGCAGCGATGGCCCCAGGGAGCAGAGTGGTCCTACCTCGGGCTGACCCGGGCGGTGGCGATGGCCCTGGGGAGCAGAGTGGTCTCACCTCGGGCTGACCCAGGCAGCGGCGATGGCCCCAGGGAGCAGAGTGGTCTCACCTCGGGCTGACCCAGGTGGCAGCGATGGCCCCAGGGAGCAGAGTGGTCTCACCTCGGGCTGACCCGGGTGGCAGCGATGGCCCCGGGGAGCAGAGTGGTCCTACCTCGGGCTGACCCAGGTGGCAGCGATGGCCCCAGGGAGCAGAGTGGTCTCACCTCGGGCTGACCCGGGTGGCAGCGATGGCCCCGGGGAGCAGAGTGGTCCTACCTCGGGCTGACCTGGGTGGCAGCGATGGTCCCAGGGAGCAGAGTGGTCCTACCTCGGGCTGACCTGGGTGGATGGCGCCACAAGGGATGAAAGGGGAAGGCTGAGTGCCTGGTGTGCCGGCACCACGCAGATCGGCATGGGTCAGCTTGGCTCGGCTCAGCTCAGCTCCCCTAGGCCTGACCTGGCCTGGCCCGGTCCAGCCTGCCACAGGCCTGGCACGGCACAGCACGGCACGGAGGCCATAGACCCTCCCTGCCCGCACTGCCGCTCTACTTGGAGGGTGGGAGGAGGCACCACCGCTAGTCTGCAGCGTGGACGTGACCATGCCAAAGGCCCTCTGTCTTGCACCGTCCCTTCAGGGAGAGAAAAGGCAAGGTGCCTGGCAATACCGTTACTCTTTTCCCTGAGATTCATTTTCCCTCTTCAGGCAGAAAGGATCTCTGAAAACTCCTACACAGTACCAAAGCGGGCGAGGTGTTACTACACAGCCAGTTATTGGATGTTTCTTTGGGTAACATCGGGAAGAACAGCACTTTGATATGACTAAATTAAATATAACTACTAAACCATCAAATTTTTCAAGTGGACATTCATTCTTCCACTTTCTCCATTTTCATATCACATTTTTCAGTGTTACCAAAGCATTTTATTCCCTGTATTATCTCAATCTCAAAGTTATTTTATCAGGCACCTTTCAAGGGAAAGCTTTTATTGCAAACAAGTGAAGCACCCTGATGTGCTCTATACTTAACTAATGTGTAGGATACCTGGCTGCGGCCGAGTACAAAGTTCCCTGCTCTGGTCATCTCCCTCTGGAGCTGCAATGGCAGCATGGCTCTCCTGCCATTTCACAGTATCCTTGGGAGGAGGAGGTCTTAAAAAAAAATACAGATAGCAAATTTTGTGCATGTATGTACACATACATGTGCAGAGAACGTCTCAGGCGACTGAGCCCATTGCTGCACTCACAGATTCTGTGACTCCTGAGAGCATGAGAGCGTCTTTACCAGTGTAGACCAAAGGTCTGTCTATCCAGTTTCTAAGACCAACTGTTGAGTGGATTCCCAGGAATGAGTAAGAACAGGACAACCATATATGACACATCTCCTGCCTGTTCTAATCTCTGGCTGTTTTTAGCTCAGGGGATTTTCGGTAGCTGATGTGGTTTGGCTATTTAGCAGCTCTCAGTAGACCTATCTTCTAAGTACTCATCCGATCTGCCCTTGAACCCACGTAACCCTTTCGCGTGCAGAAGACTCTGTGTGTTTACACTATTAAACTAAACAGAGCCAATTCACAAGGACAAGCCTTGTCCTGCGGTGCTCGATACTGTCAAACTGTTAGTAAGGGCTGTGGCACAAGCTGATTGTTATTTCCCCCAAACAAAGCCTGGGCAGTCTGAAGCATCAGCACACAAAACGCTCGCTGGCCTCCCTCCTGTCTGGGGTGGTAAGGCAACTGTCCACCGGGACCATTCCTGAAACTGTAATCCCAGCAAGGCTCTGTGGTCTTGTGGTGGCCCGAAGGAGATGTATTGGGAAGTCCAGATGTGGCTTCTCTTGTTGCAGGGGACAGGCGAGCTAAGTACTGCAGATGTGAGTCTCGTCACACTCGTTAGTCTCAAGGCCAGCGAATGGTTCCTGGCCTGTTTTACTTGGTAGCACTCAGATAGCTAAGAGACTAGCATCATCTTTTGTGCCACAAAGGCGCTGGGAAACTCTAGGTTGCCCTAGGGACAGGAGCAGGATATTTAGTTTTGAAAGAACACAGGTATTACAAGCATCCCAGGAGTTTGCACTTAATGCCAGAGGCCAGTTCTCTTGATTCTTTAAGGTAAATAAGAATTGTTTCTTAACCTCAATAACAAGCCCTTCCTGTTCAGTAGTGAATTGAGATCGTCACTGACTGTCGAGCAAGGGAGGAGTGGGGGATCCTGCCTGCTCAGCCCTGTTGGTGCTCCTCCTTTTCTTCTTGCCTCTTGCTTAGCACCTCGGCTCCCACGGCATCGCGAGCTCTGTAATCTCGCCGTTGCACTCCTCTGTGTGGGTCCCCAAATACTGGTGTTACACAAGCAATCACTCAGTTTTGCTGTTGTTTTCTGTGCTGTTTTATTAACCTGTGCTAATAAAACACATAGGCCTACGTCATACCTTGAGTTGGTTGAGACTGTAGGTGGAGAATTCTGTCCTTACGAAAGAAAGGGACCGCCACAGCACCCAGGCCTGGATGGTACAGGAAGGGTCCTGTAGAAGTCGGAATCCTTGTAGCACAGGGCAAGTACAACATACGGAAGCAGCTCTGCTCTACTGAACTGCCTCGTCTTTAATGTGAGATCACATCAAGAGTGAGAAAAAAAATCGCTGTATGCATGCAGTGTTTGTTCAGTGTTATGATATGCCAACAAAGATGCCAGTCAGCTTTTCACTACATAGATGTTGCTTTACTAAAACCTGACCCTTGTTGACCAGTAACTCATTCCCCATATGGCTCCATGCTGCCATCAAATATTAGAGCTCTATGCCTGTCAAAGCAAGACTCTGCAAACAGAAGTTAGCCTATGACACTGTGCTAGTGTAAGAAGACAGTATTTTTGTTTAACAGAAAAATTTCACACGTCGTGGCTAACAGTTTTGTTAAGGAGGACCCCTGGTCTGGTCACAGCCACGCTGACAGAAGGCAGCTTTTGTCGATTCAGGGTGAGTCTTTCAGAGAGCTAGTGTAATTACACTAGCAGAAAAATTCTGTTCTGTGGTTGGTTTTTTTTTTAAATATATATACATACATATATATCTATGTATATATGTGTATATATATATAAAAGCTGAAGGTGCAGTTTAACGTTGCGGCTCCTCTGGCAGCAAAGCCTCTTTATTAAGTTCCTACCCCAGCAGCAGTTCCTACCTCCAGCTGTGCTGCCCAAAGCGGTCGCAGACCACCCTGCAAACGAGATAGCGGCTTCACCCAAAGTCGGGGACTGAACAGCCTGATGCCCCCCGTCTAACTGAGCAAGGTCGTTTCACTGACCCACTTGGCAGTGTGAACAAACAGTTGCATCCGTGCTTCTGAGCAGCTGGCAAACTGCTCTCTAGGCATCAAAACGTCACGCTAAGGATGAAGAGAGTGTCTGATATAGGAAAGAAAACCTCTGTACAACTGTATGCAAAATCTACTCTCTGCTTGAGAGTTTGGGAGACTCTAAATGAGAATACAGCGTCCCACAGGCAACCTCTTAAATTCTCTTTCTTCTGTTATTTGTAGGATGCCCATGGCAAGGACTGTCTCTTATGTTTGTACATGTACCCACACAAGCAAGCTGCCTGGTCCTAGTTCAGAACTTTCCGTTATTTTTATGGAAATAATAATGATAAGCATTATTACAATACTGTGTAAGTCGGATGGTAAGATTAGGTTGAACAAAATGCTCTACTTCTAAATAAGTCTCTTGCTAAAATGGAAGACATTGCAGATTCCTGTGAAAATAATCCTACACTTAAGATTATACAGTTTGTAAATGAAAGATACGATGGTCCAAACGTTGGTGCAAGGACCACAACAAAGTGTGTACAAACTCTGCCCGTGGAGTGAACTGTCTTTTTCTAATGATGTGTCCCGGTTTGAGTTAAAACTAATTCTGTTAAGTGGTTTTACTTTTCAGTGAAGTCCTTTTTTAAGTGACGGCACTTTCTGAAGTTAATGGCATATTTCTGCAGACAGCATCTGCCTCGGGGAATGACAGCGCTTGATGTTTACCGTCACCACCAGGGACTGGTGTGCAGAAAGGCTCTGGCTGACACTTGCTGCTGTGCAGACCCAGGTCACTGCTCAATCCTGTGCGCCACGGTGGGGTGCAGTGAGTGAGAGGCTGCACCTGCGGGGAGGAGCGGACAGGACAGGTGATCCTAAATTCTCTAACAAGGGGTTCCATCCCAGAGATGGCATATTTGGTGTGAAGCTGAGGGATCACAAGGGTCAATCTCTCTCACTCTCTTCTTCAAAGGCTGACGTCTAAGGAGGACTCAGTCCGTTCTCCCTTCAATCCCAGACTGCGCATCCCTGAATCCAGTTCTGGAATCCAGCTCCTGCACCTGGTTCCCATCTGCTGCTGAGCCCAGCCTGGGCCGTCCCCAGTGCCTGCCCCACAGCACCAGTGGGGACGGTGACAGAGTTGCCATCGGTGGGGGGGGAGTTGGTATTATATATAGTCATATACATGTAATTTTATTACTGTCATTAAAGCAGTTTTACTTTTCTAATCCATACTTCTCTCTCCCTTAATCCCTTTTTCTTCTCCTTTGGGGAGGGGTGGAGGGGGGTAATAGAAAGTGACTGTCATTTGTCCAGTGGCCGGCCCAGCCCTAACCCATGACATGACGTTTGTGGGCAGGAGCTCTGAAGCTCGTGGTGGCAGCAACAACAAGACACAGATAAGATAATTTTGCAAAAGCCATTTTACATATCCTCTTGAAAAGAATCTGTGGACAAAGAAACTGTGACAGTTTCATCTTTACTATATTGGTCACAAATAATCTGGACTAAGCAGTAAGTGCTGGCTTTTCACTGATCTTTGTCAATGCGATAACAGTTTCAAACATAAGGTAGGTGATGAGTGTTGCTAGCCAATTTTATCTGCACATAGAGTTAGAAGTCCGAGGGGTTTTTTTCTTCACGAAGTATAATCATTCTCTCCAGAAATGCCACTCACAGTCATAACCAAGGTCCAACAGCCCTTATCAGATCCAAAATACATGAAACAAGGGGCATTAACGCTTAAGAATTTCGAAACAGTTCAGTGCTTTGCCAGCTGTTGATACATTCGGGCAGCAGAGAGATGGCTTAAAATTGTATCTTGCCTGGCCAACTCAAGATGAAAGATCCTTGTATAACTTGCCCATAAAATTTCCCAGTCACCTCAATTCTGACATATTCTTCTGTCAATACCTAGTCTGAACCCCCTAACTTACATTCCAGAGCTGTGTAGATTTGATCTGAAACATTTTCTAAATATCCTTACGCATTTAGAAACCTTGATGTGCAGCCATGGGCTCAGAATTACCCAATTTCATTGGCTAAGTAGAAAAGGGAAAAGCACAGCTTAGCCCTAACCTAGCCAAGTCTGATCCCCCATCAAATAAATGTTTGAGCACTGATGCTTTGTGGGGGCCAATTTCATAAAAGTTCAACAGAAGATTAATGGATAAATTATCAAAATGTAGAATTAATTATCAGTAACTGATAAAAGGCAGCTGAATTCCTATGGAGATCCCTTAAAAATGTCCTGACTCTATAAAAAAAAGCTTGCTGTCTTTAAGACATGAAAATTAGTCACTCCTGAGTAGCTGATTATTTGGTAGAAGACCAGACGGATTTGCGGGTTAGGGTTTTTTTGGCCGGCTGACAATGCCTATTTTTGAGGCCCATGGAACTACATCTTTCACTCTTTTGGATTTTCACATCGGCTCCTGGAAACAAACAGAAAAGACGGTTTTGAAAGAGTCTGTTCTTCCATTGACCTCCGTGGCGTCTGTTAAATGGTACCTAGAGAGCACCCCCTTGCCATCTCTGGTACTCCCCTGTCGCTCCCGTGGCGTTCGGGCTGCTTGCGTCCCTTGGGAGCGCATGCCCAGCCCTGCTCCAGCCATGCCCAAGCGCTGTGTTTGTGCTCGTCTCCCAGAGAAGTCCCTCCACCCCTACAGCGGAGCATCTGACCATGCCTGTGGCCCGCGTTCGGGGCGGTGGCTCCCTATTGCTTCCGTCCTTGCCTTGAATAAGGAAATTTAACCGCTCCTCATGCGTGCCCTGATGAAGGGGGACTGCTACAGTCAGCGGCTTCAGCTACGTTTTATTCACTGTTAACAGTATTTTCCATTGCCAGTAATTCAAGGATTATTTGCTTTTATAACAACGGAATGAAACGATGTGCAAAGTTCAAAGCAGCTCTCATTTGCCTGGAGCCCTCTAAGCCTCTCCCTCTCCCGTACTGAACTATGACAGCTTATGAGCAGTATTTAGGGGATCCGAGCTGAGCTATTTAAAGGCGTATGTCACTTAGATGCCTGTAACACAATAAATTAAAGTCGGCACAGTTACCATAGCAATCAGTATTACAGGATATCATAATAGCCTGAAAGGTGTTACACCACAGGGAAACAACAAAGGCTCCACAAGACATAAAATAGCGCCTGCGTCTTACGACTACTAGCATATCTTTAACGCACGTTCGAAAATCATGGCGGTGTTGCTTTTGAAAGTGCAAAATTCACAGCTCAACAAATTAATTCCAAATGTAGATTTCTTCTAAGAACTCTGTGTTTTTATATCGCCTGTTATTGCCACATCTCGCAGATCCCACCACATAGGACAGCAGATGACTTAGTTCAAATGATTCTCCATTGTTTTTAATATTTTTACCATCCCAAAGGGGGGGGGTGTGTGTGTTATTTATATGTTTAATAATTTCCAGATTTTTGTGCTGCTAGCCTGTTTGGTTGTCTGGAAAAAAATCTGACGGCTATTATTCATCTTTTTTTGTTCAAAGATGCTTCTGGGCCTCTGGCTGAATTATTAAAGCAAAACCGCTCAGTTTTGTTTAGGCGTATTTTCACTTTTTGTTTATATCTAACTACGAATAATGAAAAAAACAGTTTTTAAAAGCATCCGACCGAGTTCCTTCTTTCGGTCACACATACAGATGTGGGAACGACTGTATGACCCACATTTTCTGATGGCAGGTTTAATATAGTTATATATGTCTATATCTACATACATTTAGCTCTACAGTTACTTTTTACTACGTGTAAGTATTATTTGTTTATATATAATAACATGCTATTCCTATAATAATAAATATTTTAAAGATCAGGTCCTTAGGCTAATATAGGAGTGGCCTAGCTTAGAAAATATGACCTAGTCTCTCTCTAAAGTATTTTTAAATTAATCCAGTCTCATCTGAGCAAATTCTCAGTGATGAATGTTATAAGGCAATTCAGACCTTAAATGGATTTCACTTAAAATACTAAATAATAAAAACTTCAATAGTAAAGAGGAAAATTAATTTAAAGTCATGCACTGCATTCAGATAAGCTGATTTTTTGCAGTGCTAAGAATATAACGGAGCAATGAAGATTTCATGGGAAAGTATCGGCTGGATGAAACCGGCAGTATTAGTGCCAGTGTCATGATAAGTTGGTTTGTTTTATCAACAGCAAGGCTGCAATGGGGTTTTTCTTGAGCTTACTGTTCTCATAATTTGGTGTTTGAGAAGTTCTGATGGAGCCTCGCCTGTCAGTAGACCAATTATCATTTGTATTAATTATAAAATACTGCTATGGCTTACTCCTTTCAAAACCACATTGGGCATCTATTTTTTATTCAAATGAGCAGGGATCAAATATGCAGTTGTATATGTAGCCCATGGAAGAAAGTTTATATAACTGTCACGCTGGTGTTTTCCTTAGAGAGGCATTTATGAATTAGAATCAATTTAATGCAATTAATTAGGTTGTTTAAAATGAAGATTAAACATTTTTAGCAGGAACATGAAAACAGACAGCCCTTATCTTTTGTTCTGATCTGGAAAAATAAAAATTCTTACTAGCAAGTTTGATTGTGGATGGGCAATCTGTTTGAAATCACTTTTCTAGCACTCTGAAACAGTTGTACATCAAATAAAATGCGCATGGGGGGCACAGCTGCAGAAGTAGGACTATTATCTTTGTCAGTGTCAACCCTTTCCATGTCCTTCTGCGATAATAAAGTGATACAAGAGTATTTATGTATATCTCAGTAAAAATTGCTCTCATCATACTTATGACCAAGCTGGCTGAACTCAACGAAGACTTTTAGGGCAGACATAGTCTAAAGAAGAGACTAAGATATAGAAGCAAATAAGGACAGGGGTAGACTGATCTTTCTGCAAGTCTGGGAAATTTTTCCCAATTGCAGGGGGAGGAACTTCTGGGCTATGCTGGAAGTTATATCAGATTCTGTCAATTTTCATCCATCCATTAGTTTTCTAAGGGAAACTTCTAGGACAGCTTCCTTCAGAGTAGAGTTCTGGATTCAAAACCACCATCCCACACATAACAGTTGTACTTTGAATACCAACATATAATAATAATGCCTGGTGACCTCTGCATTTTCTAGCTAGTGAGGTAAGAGATGTATTTATTCCCTTAATCTCCTTGTGAAGTGCTATTTTCCCAAATTTACTGCCAAGTGAGCCCTCGTATGCAGGACTTCATTCTCTTTCCCCTCCTGCCAACTTTTCACCATTCTAGCTCCATTGATTTAAGTGGAGTTGTTCTTAATTCTTAGCAATGTTATGAAAGGACAATTAAACCAGTGAGAACACAAGGAGAAATGTATTCCACAAATTATGTGACTTCCATAGCGTGCCTTCCGAAAACTAACACCCCATGAGAGATTATGTTGTTTAACTGACAGCTAGTAGTGTTTCATTTGTAGAGACATGCTCCACAACGACGTCTCTTCAGAGATCACAGAATCATATAGAATCATTTAGGATGGAAAATACCTCTAAGATCATTGAGTCCAATGGCAAACCTAGCACTGCCAAGTCCACCACCAGACCATGTTCCCAAGTGCCACGTTTACACATCTTTTAAATACCTGCAGGGATGGTGACTCAACTGCTTCCCCGGGCAGCCTGTCCCAATGCTTGATAACCCTTTCAGTGAAGAGATTTTTCCTAATATCCAATGTAAACCTCCCCTGGGACAATTTGAGGCTGTTGCCTCTCGTTCTATATGTCAGCAGGTGAGCCTGCCCACATTTTCAAGTTACTTTAAAAATAATATTCAATAACAAACAGATCAGAGTCCTTTTCCTCTAATAAACAACAGAACATTTCCAAGGGATTGCGCTGTAAATAGGTGCCTATAAAAATATACACGGACATGTAGTTTGTTGCAGAGCTATCAGATCAGTAAGTTGAAGCAGTCAGTACAGAAGCTCTTATTTCTGCACTGGGTGCACTTTGGGCCTCTGTTTGGGACTAGTGCGCTAGACCTAATGTCTCTTTATGCACATGGTTTCAAGCGCCACTCGTTAGTTCACACCCAAATGCCCCCAGGTCATCACGAATATTGCCAACGACTTTAGCAGCAGGAACGGGATTGGACTTAACCTCCTTGTTTTCTGGTCACAGCTGCATATAGAACAAGGTGATGTACATCCCTTTCCAGCATCCTTCGTGACATCCGTCTTTCTGAGAAACTACTGTACGCAGAAGAAGCAGAATGTTTGTTTATATGCTGTGATATGACTTTCCACACTCTTCTAAGAACTGACGGAGTTTGTGGCTCGGAGCCAAAACCAAGACATACAGCACTCCTGTGAACTGCAGATATAGGTTCTGTGCGAAGATAACTACGCTGAAATCTGGAACCAGCCTATTTACAATCTTTTTAAATAAATCATTATAATTTTCTGACTAACCCCCAGGGAGATGGAATTTTGAAAAACAGAACAACAAGAAGAAGCATCAGACAGCATGGGATACTAAACATGCATCATCAAATATGTCATAGGTATTTCTCTTCTCTTCCTAGGTATGCCTTCACAGACTTGAGAATGTGACAAAAGAAAAGAAAAAAAGAAAAGAAAAGAAAAGAAAGAAAAGAAAAGAAAGAAAAGAAAAGAAAAGAAAAGAAAAGAAAAGAAAAGAAAAGAAAAGAAAAGAAAAGAAAAGAAAAGAAAAGAAAAGAAAAAGAAAAAAAGAAAAGAAAAGAAAAGAAAAGAAAAGAAAAGAAAAGAAAAGAAAAGAAAAGAAAAGAAAAGAAAAGAAAAGAAAGAAAGAAAAGAAAAGAAAAGAAAAGAAAAGAAAAGAAAAGAAAAGAGAAAAGAAAAGAAAAGAAGAGAAAGAAGAGAAAAGAAGAGAAAAGAAAAGAAAAGAAGAGAAAAGAAGAGAAAAGAAGAGAAAAGAAGAGAAAAGAAAAAGAAAAGAAAGAAAAGAAAAGAAAAGAAAAGAAAAGAAAAGAAAAGAAAAGAAAAGAAAAGAAAAGAAAAGAAAAGAAAAGAAAAGAAAAGAAAAGAAAAGAAAAGAAAAGAAAAGAAAGAAAAGAAAAGAAAAGAAAAGAAAAGAAAAGAAAAGAAAAAGGAAAAGGTGTTTTTCTGTTGTTCTCCTGGGAAAATCCTCCTTTCAATCTGTAGCAGATGTGAGGATCCCTTCCTGCAGTTTCCACATCCAGTGGCCAAATTCATACACGAAGCTGTACTCCAGCTAAAGACCCTAACTAAGGGCCCCTCAAAGGACAGAGATTCCTATTATATTTGATGGATTTAGGATTGGATCGCACACAGTGATACTACTGCACTGTGCCAGTATTCTGTCATCGAGACATACTTCACTGTTGTGACGCCATTCAAATTTTCCAGCAGGTATGAAAGTCAGCCATGCTTTGATTTTGTTATTCCTGTTCTGCTTTGGGAAGAGGCTGAAATGCCCACTGACAACACATTTGCAATCAACAAAGCATCCATCAAACAACACTTGCTCGTGAAACAAAAGCACCTCTTATCCATCAGACTTTCTCTTGAAGTGTCTACACTAATCCTAATAAGAATAGCAAACTTATTTTTCCTACAGGAAGGTACCATTTTTGTCCCCTGATTGTGCTCCTTTCTAATTCTGTGCGTGGTCCTTCACTACTCTTCTTGCATGCCTTTGTAAAGAAAATAGGTTTCAGGCTGAAAACCAAACCAACCTGTTAGGCATATCTTGCGCAATAAGCACCATGAAGTGCTTAAAGCTTCAGCATCTACAAACTCCTATCTTTTATTGAAAGTATACTGCGCATGTCAAATAGAACTATATCACTTCTGAAGTCTTCTTAAAAATATGGTCCTACATTAAAAAGAAAAAACCAAAAAAACACCCATTGAGTTGGAATTGATATTTGAGACATTTTAAAAGGGGTTGGGTGATCAGAAATTACTTATTACTTGGCCTCTGTCAGCATTCTTACGGTCGACATGAAAATTATTTCATTAATCAGCAGATGTACTCAAAATGTTGAGTTGCTTGTAAAATGGAAGGTATGAACACTGCTGTCTTCCAAAAGGTTAAAATCCTAGTTGAGGAAATGTGGTAGGTGAGTAAACTGAAGTAGAGTGCAAACTGATGGTAATCAATGTGTTTTTCCCGATACGAACTGCATAGCTGAGTTACTGGTAAAAATTATGTGTATAATAATTGTTTATTCTAAGATTGCAGCCTACCACTTCCTTACGCATTAGAAGCCGGAGGGTTGAGATACATAAGAGCAGACATTTATGTAGACCTCAGACATGCCCAGTGTGATCAACAGAACAAAGTACCTGAACTCCTGTGAGGCCAATGCGTCTTTGGATATTCCACACCGCCCAACACCGGACTAAGACGCGTAGTCTGATAGCCAAGATAAAGGAAAACAAAAAAGTAGAGTTGCAAAGAGCAAAGGTATGACAAAGATTGCCAACTTACAATTCGTAGTTCAATGGCTATGGCAATATATAGGATGTTAGAGATGATGGTTGAGGCCCGTGTGATTTTAACTTGGGTAATTAAACCGATGGAATTTAATCTATCTTCTTCTGCACACAGATCGCCCCAGAAAACTTCATGCCTTTGGTAAGGGGAATCTTCTCAACAGAACTCGCAGCATATGCTTTTAGCTCTAACACCAGCCGGTGATAGACGATTTTACAACTTGGTATTTTTCTTGCTCAACTTACATCCTGCAAAGCTTTCAAGAATCTCTTGTCTTTGTGACTTATTTTGAAGGCCACATGGTAACAACACAACTAGATTTGCAGGCATTAAAATTGCTGCCTTTTTCCTACAATGTATGTAATATAGAGGATACGTGACAAATATAGTGAGATATTATTGTACTGTAACAGTGTCATGAAGGGATGGGATTGGGGAATAGAGAAAATAATAAGCTCATGCTACATTAATTTTGTACATATTTTCTTACACTTTTTCTCTTCTGACCCTGAATGTACATAAATCCAGCTTACCATGAGGTATGGTCGTGACCCACTACTTTCTAGAATGACCTAAAACTTAATGTATTCAATCAGCATCAACATAAAGGCGGCCAGTTCTCCATGCGCTCCAGTCTCACCTAGTCTGTTCCCAGTAATCCAAAATCACTTACTTTTCCACTTCAACCCCTCACTGAGATTTTAAGGTAGGATATGAGGGTTTTGGTTGTTTTGGGTTTTTTTTCACTTGCAGACAGAAGCTCCAGTGTGCCAGTAAATCTAGCTCCAGCAGACTGTTCACTTCTGAAGCAAGAGCATTTCTCCTTTCACCTCTTATGACACCTGCAGTCTGGAACTTGCACAATATCCAGATCGTTGGCCGCGGTGTGGGTGTGGACAACATCTGGTCCAGCAGCCGTCTCTTCTCTTCGTATGAAGAAGTCCTGAGAGCTAGAATTTTTTCTTCATTTCCTCCTCCCTCTTAATCCCCCTGCTCTCTTTAAATTCCGTAAGATTTTTATTTCCATAACACACTCTATATTGTCTAACTAGTACATAAAAGAGATGAACAACTCTCGGGATAAGAGCTTTGTAATGGGAAACCTATCGGCTGCCTTCCTCTATTCTGTCACGGTTAACAAGACGTCTCGAGCAGCGAAGGGCGGTGTTTGGTAACTGTCTCTGCAGTACCATCAATATATGTCCTTTTATGATGTACTTTGCCTCCGGTAGCAAAGAAAGGAACAAATCTTGAAAAGTGTTTGCTAATGCGTAAAGTGTCTCAATTGGCGTGACTTGCCAACAAAGGATGTGTTATTTCTCCCTTGGTTTCATGATTTTATCTGCTTCCAAATGCAGTTCTTGTTTGTTTGTCTTGTTCGTTTTGTCACACGGAATTCAGACGAGCAGCACAGGGTGGCATTTGTAAGGAATCCAGTACAGTTTTCTAATTCATAAGCCTGCATGCTTGGCTTAAGAGGGGGAGATGGTAAATGTCGGAGATGTTCATGTCCAGCCCCGAAGCAGGAGCAGGTCTGCAGGGAATTTGCCTTATTTTTACAGACAGGTGACAAATAATGCTGAGACCTTAATCCTTGCCATTGTGAAAACAGTGATCTAGAAAGTATCATTTAAATTAAATTTAAAGTATGCAGTATATCAACTGATTTAATTGTAAATCTGAGTATTCTTCCTCCGAAAAACATGAACATTTTGAGGAAATCCTGGTTTCTGCTGACTTCAGAGGTTTATCGTACATAAAACTCCACAGTCTGCAAAAAGAAGAGCAGAGAGACCCAAATTAAAGGATGCTTTGCAAGTGTGGATTTAGTCCTCAACCCAAGATGAACTATGTATGTCTAGAATTCTGTGAGGGGTTTTTTCTGTTGGTCTGAAAAAGAGTTGCAAAATTACACAAGTTTTCAAATGGCGTTATAGAGGAAGGATCACATTCGTGACACATTTTGGGTAGTGTAACCATTCGCAGTACAATGGGGCTACACTAAAAAGTTTGGATGGCTCCAGAACGCCCGTGCAGCAGAAAGCAGAGCTACTTCAGCCACAACTGCAGGTCCCACGTCTTGTCCCGGTGGCAAACAAAGCCACCAATAAACAAGTACACAGCAGGTAGGAGATCAGCTAATGCACCAGAGAGGAGAGAGATGTGTATAAAGGAGGCAGGAGGATAAAGAGGAAGGAGAAATAAAGCGTAACCTTTTTGTGCTTCCGTAAATTATACTCGCAGTCTCTAGAGCAATGGAAGGAGGACGTGAGATTCCCTGAAGTACAAAGCTCTTCCGTTGCTCTTCTGCCCTCCATCATCTAGAACTGACTGTAGAGGTTCAGTATAACCCTACGTGACTTTTGTCTCTCTCTCTTCTCCCAGTAAAACTGAATAAACAGGAAAAAATTTGCAAAGCCTCTAGGATAAATGGTAAATGTAAATGTGGAACTTCAGATCTGGTGCAGTTTTGTAAACACTGCGACTTTGCATATTTGGCCCTTGGCCTTGTTGACATAGATGAGTTCCCTCAGTATTTCTAAGGTTTGCTCTGCAAGTGTAATTCGGCTGTTAGCTATACATGCGTGTTGGGTTTTTCGGGGTGTTTTCTTTAGAAATTTCTTATCTGGCTTTCCAGATACGTTGGTATCCATCCTCTGATTGCCAGGCAGGGCTTTGAACCAAATTCTGTCATTCATATAAACGCACTGTAATACCGTGCCCGTTGGTTAGAGCAGAGCAATCAGCTAATGGTTTAGGCTGACCTGACCCTTGACAGATCACGGGCTTTCTACTCACTTCACAGGCGATCCAGCAGCATTCTTTGGCAGTGTTAATTTTTCATTTGGAGTGCTTTTTGTTCAAAGTACCTTGATGGTGAATTAACCTTGTTTCATGCGATTTAAAAATATATACTAAGTTCACTGATTGTGTATTTAAAAAAAAAAAAAAAAGGACCACTTTTATTTGGCGACGTGGCAAATATCTCCTTGTATTAACTTCAAAATGGTGCACCAGAAGGTTTGCACAATGTTATAAAAGAAAGATAAAGAAAAGAATAAGTCTTTCTGATACATGCTGCCAGACAATTCCAAAGCTTTTCAGACTTCATGACCCATAAACACTGATTAAAACCAGAGCGAAATAAAAAGGTAACAGCAATAGACTGAAAAAACCCCGTCCATCGACCCAAGGCTGAAATCCCACAGGCAGTAGGTTGCTGCGCTCCATCAGTTCCCCTCTGCAGGCCGGCTGGCGCAGATCCTGGTGAGTCTCTAACCCAATCCTGGACAACCTGCGACCTCTTTTGGTCAACGAACAAACTGAACAGGAGGACACCAGCAGCAGGGGAGAAGCCTTGGCGCGCTCACCCAGCGGGGCGTTGAGCGAGGCTGAACTCTTCCAACACCAACTGCAGTGGAGGAGGCTCTACCTCCTCTTCCTCTGTACTCTTCGCACATCGAACCAGGTATTTCTTTATCCTGCTACGTACAGTGCCCCTTCCACGGTGGTGTCTGAAAGGCACTGATTGAAGAACAAACAAAACCAAATGGTTGATTCGAGCTATCTGGGAAGATTGGATTTGTAAAAAGCGCAGTTTTGAGATTGCCAGCATCGTTGGCCACTATGTTGAGCACTAACATATAGATTCTACTCTCCCACTTGAATTCGGACACGTGAACAGCTGATGAATTAGTAGAAGGCGAGCGTCAGTAGGCTGGCCTTATCATTCCCCTGGCAGAATGTGTTTGTATAAAGCAGGATCTGTGAGCGTTATTGGGTCGATTTTGCATGATGACCAGGCTCCTGTGGCTGGTACACTATATACATATATATCTATATATCCACACACGTCACCATCTCCGCATCAGCTCGCAGGAGAGCTCCGAAAGGATGGTTACAAATGCTGACCTTGCCGATTTAGATTTTCTGCATCACAGTTAAGCCAAGTTGATAGGGCAGCGCAATCAGCCGAGCGAGCGGAACCGGGCCGGCGTTCGCAATGGCCACAAACAGAACCCGCACTGTGCAAAACTGACGCGGGGTTTCGCTGCTGGGAGGTTTTTGGGGTTGTTCCGTCGGCGGTTTTCTAGTTTTGCGAGGCCGTTGCAATGGAGATTGTTTTCTTACGGAGGGAGGGAAGAGATTGAAGAGTTCGGGAAACGCTTTATACGACAGTTAGGGGAGGCACATCCAGGAGGCTGGGCACAGCACGGACCGAGCTCTGTGCCGGAGCGCAGCATCCCGGTGCCCAGCCATTGCCCGCATCCTCCTCGGAACCGCAGCTGTCCTGGCAGCTGTGAGCGGTCCCGAGGGACCTCCGGAGCCTGCGGGCGTGCCGCGGGTGCGGCTGCGGGCGAAGGCACGGCTCCCCCGGCGCCCGGCGCCCGCAGCCAGCCCCGCAGCGGCCGGGCTTGTCGACAGCGGTCCAAAAAAGGGCACTTGGCGAGCTTTGCTCCGGGGAACGCCGGCGGGCAGCGGGGCAGGCACACGCCGAGGGCGCCTCTCCGGGAAACAAAAGGCACCCGGCGCGCCCCTCTCCCCGCAGCCGCGCCCCTTCCAGCTGATTTCTAAGAACTGCCCACAGAGCCCCCGCGCCGCCGCCTCGCCCCCGCCATCCCCCCGCGCCGCCCTCCCGGCCCCGGGACCGAAATCTGGATGCGGCGGGAGCCGCCGCCTGCCGCCGCGCCGCGCCGCTCGTTATCCATGGCGCGGGGCGGGCCGGCGGCCGCCGCGCTATATAGGGCGGGCCGGGCGGCAGCGCGGGCCAGATGGGCGCGGAGTGGCGGGCGCGGAGCTGCACGGCGGGCGGCAAAGGGAATAAACAGACGGGAACCTTGCTTGCTTAATTTATCCCCCCCCCCCCCTTCAACTCCGCTCCTTTGTTTTCTGCAGAGTTTTTGGACCAAGTTTTCTTCAGACCGTCCGGGCTCGGCTTTTTGAATTTTTTTCTTTTTCCAAGCATTTTTTTTTTTTTCCCCCTCAGTGTTGTGTTCGGCTAAAAAGTCACTGTCGAGCCAAGGGATTCCGGCGCTCTGCAGGGAGGAGGGGGGCCGAAGAAGGAGAGAGCTGCCTTTGTCGCTGGCGAGCTCTCCCCGCCGTGTATGTGACCGCGGGCGGGCAGCCGCACAGAGGGTCGGCGCTGCCGGCGCCGCTCCGCTGCCCCTCCGCGCCGCTACGAGCGGCTCGCGGCGTCTGTGCCCGCCGCCCCCGCGGAGGCGGCCCAGCCTTTGCTGCTGCGGCCGAGCGGGGCCCGGCCCGGCCCGGCCCGGCCCGCTCCGCATCCCGGCCGAGGGTGCGCGGGGGCGCCTCCCGTCGGCCCCCCCTCCTCTCCGCCCGTTGCCATGGTGCCGCGGCCCGGCGTGCTGTGGGCAGTGGCGGCGGCGGCGCTGGCGCTGCTGGTCCGGCGGGCGGCGGCGGCGGCGGCGCTGGCGGGGCCGGTGGTCCGCTGCGAGCCCTGCGACGCGCGGGCGCTGCAGCAGTGCAAGCCCCTGCAGCCCGACTGCGCCGAGCGGGTGCGGGAGCCGGGCTGCGGCTGCTGCTTCACCTGCGCCCTGCGCCCGGGGCAGCCGTGCGGCATCTACACGGAGCGCTGCGGCGCCGGCCTCAGCTGCCAGCCGCGGCGGGAGGAGGCGCGGCCGCTGCAGGCGCTGCTGGAGGGCCGCGGGCTCTGCACCAACGGCACGGCGGGCGGCAGGCTGCGAGCCTTCCTGCTGCCGGGACCGCACGCTGCAGGTAAGGGGGCTGCGCCCCGCGGCCGGGACGCGTAAGGAGATCGCATGCCTGCGCGCCTCTTCTCTTGCTCGCTTATTCTTGCTCTTTCTGGGCTTTTGAAGTTAGAAAGTCAGTCGCACGCAGCAGGAGCGGGGGAGGCGCCGGCGGGCCGGCTGCGCACCCGGCCCTGCGGCAGAGCCCCCGCTCGCTGCCGGCGCTGCCTGCCGGGGGCCGGCCCGCGGGGGGCTCCTCGGGCAGCCGCGGGGCCGAGGCTGGGGTCGTTTGGAAGGAGGGGTGCGTTGGCTGAAGGGGAGGAAGATCTGCCTCGTACCTTATTTATCCGTTTTCTTCAGACACCGTGATAAGAAATACCCGCAGAGGAGGCTGAGTTGCTCTTAAAAAAACAATCGAGGGGGCGGTGGGTTGGGGTCGGTGGAACCGCATGTTGCTCCCGCGGGTGCGAGGGGCTGCCGGGTCGCAGAGCCTGGCTGGAGAGAGGCGGAAATCCCCGCCGTGTGTCCCCAGTGTTCCTGGAAAGAGGGTGCAAGAAGGCTGGAGAGTGCGGGCCAACTCCTGCCGTGCAGCGTGGCCAAGCCGGGGGAGTGCTGTGAGCGGGGAGAATTAAACAAACCAAAAAAAAAAAAAAAGGAGTTAAATACTCCCCTGCCCCTGGAAGGCGACTATTCAGAACAAAGCGTTTGTGCAGCAGTGTTTAAGAGGACGTTGGTTTTTTGCCTGCACTGCAAATAAATGTTTGGTCAAACGAAGCGTTGCCGTGCCTCTGGCACGTCTTGTGCATGAGACGTTCGCGGAGCGGGTTTGGTTTTGTTGGCAGAGGAAGGGGCGGCTGGAAAAAGTTCTGTTAGCACGCACAGTCGGAAACCTAAGACAGGGAAGCTTGGGATCCGAATCGAGAAAGCACCGTCCCTCAGCGCAAACATTTCATTAAACTGTTTGCTGACGAACAGCAAGTATGTTAACATTTATTTAAGAGGAAGGTGTGTCAGAAGGCTTTCCACTGCTGGTGCCTTCCAAAAGCCAGTTTTCCTGTTGGGTTGCCGGGACTCTTTGGCTGGCCTCTCCTTAGCTGAGGAAGTGGCACCAAGTGCTGCAGTTCCTGGCTGTTACAGGAGCAGGAGATGCCTTTTTAAAATGGTTTATGTGCTGCTCCCAGGCTGTGACAATCTGAATGAGAGTGCAGAGGTGTTCACTGAAGTTTTAAATACCATTGGAACATGGAGCAGCTTCCCTCATGAGCTCGTTGTGCATGTTCACCCTTCCCAGCAGTTAGAAACGAGGGGGTCTCCTCTGTACTTGAGAGCTGGTGCTGTTTAATGGGGGGGTAGTGCCTTTAACCGTGGCTGTTAGAGAAGGAGAAAGGGCACGAGAGCTGCACTTCGCTGAAAATCTTTCCGTTTTCAAGTTAAAGTTAAAAACGCCGAGTCCCTGTTTCTGCATTCTTGGCTGGGGGAGAGCTGCGATTTTTCAATCAGTGGGACCTTTGATTCCTTAGAGTGCAAAGTTAGGACCCATACTGTTCTCCTTCAAGGAGTGAAGGCTGCAGAGCTGGCGTGCCAGAAGGAAGAAGTAGCTGAACCAGCGTGGCATGTAGTGCCTGCTTTCTCAGGAGGAGCACTCCACCTCAGCGCAGTCCAGCGCTGCCTGGCACACACCCTCCCCGCGCAGGACCGTGTCCTCTCCCTTGCGCAGGGCTAGGCTGTGCCACATGCTGCACTGCTGGTCGTGCCTGCTTCACAGAAACCGCTAGAAATCGCTCTGGAGTGGTGTATATTACAGTAGCTTCTTAACAGCAGCTGTGGCAGGCCACTGCCTTACTTTGGAGTTATTTTTTTTCTATTACGAGGGTGTAAAGCTAATGTGGCACCAAGTTTTGTGAAACCAAGTTAATCAAATACACCTTACAGTTTAAATTGTGGCATGACCATTCCAAATTCAAGTGTGAGGAGTGCTACTGGAATGGGATGCTCTATCTAAACTAAAATGATCAGCCTGGTAATTATTTAATTCACAGTAAGAATAGTTTTACTAATTTTTGGTAGAGGAGACAAGCTAATGAACTGGACTGATGGCAGAGAAACTGGTAGGTGTAGTATTTATATTTAGGAGATTCAGGTTTATAACATTTTATTGTGTTGTTTTTTGCAAACTTCATTGAGAATGTGGGGAAAAAAAAAAAAATACCACCGTTTAAAAACAGGACATTAAACCACCAAAAATATGTTCAAATACCGCTGAGAGTCTGAGTTAAACCCACAAAAGCCAGGAAATTCAGACTTAAAACTTCCATAATGCATTTGCACTGGGAGTTAGATTTTCCGGGTCAATTATGTCCCTTGCCAGCAGTGGCTACACTAAAACCACGGCTACCAACATGTTAACTGGGATCCCTCCTCCTCCCGTGCCTGTGTACTGGTAGGGTCACCGTACTGCCGATGTTTCAATATTTAGAATGAATGGACTACGTGAACGTGGGCTTTCAGGTTTTGCACTGAATTTCTCAGCTTTTGTGGTTTTTCAGTTAGCCATCAAGTATAATTTTAATACAGATTTCCAGCGTGTTCCTTGCATAGCCCTTATCATTGTGCATTTCCAATATGATTTCCTTTTTTTAAAAAAAAAAAAAAGTGGCCGGCAGCCAAGGCAACGAGACTTAGCTGCTTAGCTGATCGGAATATCCCAACGTGAAAAATTCCCTGGAGGAAATGAAGCCAGTTAGTGTTACACTGCAGGGTAGACAAATACCTCAGAAGGCATATGCACACTGGGCTTATGCAGTATCCTGGGAAAATGTGCTTTTCCTGTGTGTTTGTGGATGATAGTTTAAAGAGGAGCATTTGTTGAAGCTGGTGATGAAAGCAGATGTTTGTCCTTTGAGACCATTACAGAAGGAATGGCTTTTGTTGTTGCTGTTGTTACTTCTAAAATGGCTTTTGTAATTTTTCTGAAAAAATCACAAATTTTCCTGATTAAATCAGAAATTTTCCTGATTTTAATAGCAGAAGAATGAAAACGTGCTGGGTTTTTTTTTTTTTTGCTTCCCTGTCCTACACGTTGAATGAAGTTAAGAAAGAAAAAGTGTTTAAAAATAACTAACTGGGACCAGGAGACTCGGCGTGGTAGAGTTCATCGCACTAACTCCTCTCTTCCAGTTCCCGTGCTGGGAAGGACAAAGAGTCGCGCTGCAGCCCAGGAGTTTGACCCAAGCCAGTTCTAACTGACGTGCATTAACTCCTCCGGGGCTCGGCAGTCGCGGAGATGCCGGCTCCGCGCCCCCGGCGCCGCTGGGGCTGCCGCGGGCTCCGCCTGCCGCGGGCTCCCGCCCCAGCGGCGGCCGCTCCGCCGGCGGCGCAGAGCTGCCCCCTGCTGCCGGCGGGCGAAACTGCGGCGGGCCCCCGTGGCCGGGAACAGCGGGGCGCTGGTGGCTTGCAGCGGACTGGAAGTGGCTGCTTTGCAGGTTTCAGGCGTTGGCCGGCCGTCGTGGCTGGTGCGGTGGGGTACCTTGCGAGGCTTCGGGGGGATCAGGGATGCTTCGGTTACCAGAGTCTTGGCAACCGAGGTGCTGATGCGTGTGGGGTGCTAAGTAGTTCATCGCTCTTTTGTAAAGGAAAATTAAGCGGGTGGACTAAACTAGTGGCTTGCTGCCCCTCCAGACTTGGCTGGCAGTTGATTAACGTTATTTCTTCACTGCATTTGTTCTTCCCGAAGGAAATGACAGCGATTCGGAAGAAGATGACCAGAATACCAGCAGCATAGAAAATCAGGCCATACCAAACTCCCACAGGGTGTCAGATCCCAAATCGCATCCACCGCACATCAAAATAGATATCATCAGGAAAGTGCAAGCCAAAAATACGCAGCGCTATAAAGTGGAATATGATTCCCAGAGTACGGATACACTGAATTTCTCTTCTGAATCCAAACAAGAGACCGAATACGTAAGTACTTCTGTAAATGGAAAGGTATTTCCCAGCTTGTAAGCATGCGCACGCATGTTTATGTATATGCATGTTGTGTGTATGGCAATAGGAATAAACTGAAGAACTAAGTGATGGTAGTTGTAGCCAGTTAGGGCATTCTGGCTGTTTAAGCGCAAAACTATTGGATCTGCAAATGCCGACAATCGACAGGCTGAGCAGATCACGTTCAGCAAACACAGAGGCCTAACACAATGATCCCTACATTGATGTGTGATTTTCATTAAGTCATTTCTTAGGTTGAAAGTTCTCCCCCCCCCCCCCCAGTAATTATCACATGTTTGTGTGGACTTGGGACAGGTCCGATAGCATCATGATTAAATTTGGTTGCAAACATAGCCCCGTGAGCAAAGGTGCACCAATCCGCCAAGGCTGCTGGTGTCTGTAAGAACCAGAGATAAGTCCATCAGGGACAGGTGCCTTTGTCAGCGAACGTCCTTCCAGCTGTGTTTGCTAGCTTTGGATACTGGTCTCCGACTTTGGAGAGAAAACAGCTGATCTTTCTGTAGGCCTAACTCGGGACTATCTATTTGAACATGTGTGATTTGCTGTCAGCATCTGTGAGCGGTTTTGGTTTCCTGAGGAACTGCCAGTAAGAGCAGCAATCTAAAGTGTGTGTTTGGAGCTGGTGAGATTGACACTGAAATAAAACGTATCAAAGCAGCAAGGAAGGTCTTTGCCAACCAAAAAATTGAACTGTGGAGTCTGTATGCTTTCAGACAGTCACATGAAAGACACTTTACATGAGCAAACTATTAATATTGCCCCTTGAAAGTATAAAGGTCATTACTTCACTAATTAAAAGTTGCACCAGATGAGTCTTTGTGTTGATACAGCAACTGAAACATTTTAAACACATGCGACCGTGCAGAGGAATCTTTTTGAGCCTCTGCTGAAGAGGAGGGCTCGTGCACTGAGTCACAAATAGCTATTAGTGTAGCTAAGCACAGAGTTTGTAGGCTGCAGCACTTAAATTCCGATCCCACTGCTGACACTGACTGCCTTCTTGGCCCCTGGCAAACTGTGAACTCCTCCGCCCAGGTTTTCTGACTGCAAAGTGGTGCTCTTAATGCTTTACTCCCTACCCTGAAGGGCTGCAGGGAGAAGTCATTAGTGGTGTTTGAGACATGTTCTTTAGAGTGCTTCTGGAAGTTCTTTTTGGCTCATTGTCCTAGAGCTAATCCTCACTACATTGATGCCAGCTTTTTGGAGATGGACAAAGCGAGGCAGAAAGTGACATACTTGTCTCATGAGACCATTGTGTTCAGCTATTCCTTTGCATGGCTGCATCTGTTTGGTCCAGTTGAAATGGGGAATTGTTGTCCAAAACTGCAGTACTTATATATATACATTATGCCAAACTACTTGTTTTCAATAAAATCAATTTCATTTAAGCTTTCGAATCCGGCAGAATCACAAAAATGAATGGCATTAGGGAAAACCTACCAAGTAGTGTATTTCTCGTTGTCTACCCTCTTCTTGTCCCACTTGGTGCAAGGCCGGCTTTTCTGAACCTAAGTTATGGTATATATGATTGATTTACATACTGCTTAAGCCTTCTCGGAGGTATATGTGGCTGTGATTTCAACTGGAAATGCCAGTCTGTGCCTTAGCGTAGGTTAGGGCCTTCAGAAATAGGTTTATCCTGAATGAAGCAAGAAGTTATTATTTTACCTGTGAGTGGTCTGCCGTTTGATGTATCCAGCCATCCCTTTGTTTTCAAGGATTTGTTTAGGTTTGTACTTCATGCCCTTTAAAGTTTTATTAACTCTTGTGTGAAAGGCAGTGTTTGGGAATAAAGTTTGTTCTGTGTTTTCTAAAACATGCTCATTAACAGGGTCCCTGTCGTAGAGAAATGGAAGACACTTTAAACCACCTAAAGATCCTGAATGTCTTGAGTCCCAGGGGCTTTCATATTCCAAATTGTGACAAGAAGGGGTTCTACAAGAAAAAGCAAGTAAGTACAGAATCTTGATCATTTCCGTGAATGCGCTTCACCTTTTCTGCATCTTTGCCGAAGGATCTTGCCGGCAAGATGCATTAACTATCGTTTTGCAGAGGAACTAGTTCATTTCCAGTTTAGGATCTGATTCGATAGCGCTCGACCTCGTCAAGTGGGAACAGTGTTTTTATTTTCTGTTGGCCATGACAACAGATTGATTTGAGCAACTTCATACCTAATCACACATGGGTTGGCTGGTGTCCTAGATACTAATACCCTTTGGTTTAAAAAAAGCAGTGCCTCAGTAATAATCCATGGAGCTACGTGTTGCAGTCACCATATGACTGCAATAGATCAATGCTTTGAATTGTAAATAGCTGCTTGAGAGTTCCTAGAAGAACCGTGCTGGATCGTATTCCAAAAAGCAACTTGAGAAAGGTATATATCCATCGTTTATGTGCAACACTGATTGCTTCCAAAATCCAGGTCGTGTTATCGTGAAAGGGATACCTCTCGTAGTTACTCTGCAGCAAGGATGGCTTCTCAGCCCTCTTTGGTTCTGGGTCTGTGACCTTTCTGGACAAATGCAAACCTAAACTGCAGGTATTCATGCTTTAGTTGTGTCTGGCTGAGTTATGGCAGCATTCTTCATTCAGTGCTGTCCTTGAAGCTCATTCAGGAACTTGGGAAAGTGCAAGATGTGCCAGGTTCTTTGCTTAGTGTGCACTTCCCATCTAATTCCAGTGTTTAGTTAGTGACCTGCTTCCAAGTATGTTTCTTGGTGTAATTCCAAAATTTCCTGAATTCAAAAGTTTCTTTAAGATTTTTCTCAAGGCAAACCCTGTGTACAGACAGATTGTGTTTGTGGACCATCTCGTCGCTCCCGTTTGGGTTTGCATGAGTCAGCCTCTCTATCTCTGCTAACCAAAGGAGTGGCTGACTCTGTGTTCTAGCTAATGGAGATCATTCGTTGGAAGGGAGAGTCCAACCAGGCAACCTTAGTTTAGGGATGGTATCTCTCCATTTTCTTGGCTTCCACCTTTTTTAGAGACAGTCTTTCCCTTTCGGGTATTCCCTGGAGCTCTGCGTTAAGCTGGCAGTGTCAGGTGGGGCATTGCAATCGGGGTGAGGTTTCCAGCCTTCCCTTTTGCCATCAGCCCAGCACTGAGCGCGCTGTTTGACCCTTGGTGCATGCTGCTGAGCTTGTCTACGCTCCCCAGCTTTTCCCGAGCAGGTGGTGACAACGCTCAAGCAGGGACAGAGTTTCTTTTTGTTGTCTGGAGTCCGCGTCGTTACTGTCCCTCTGTGTGTAAATGAGAAGAGAGCAATGCTTCCATCTTGATCTGCATTTGTTCAGAAAATGTGTCGGACTGCTGCATGGAGCGAGGCTAGGACTGTGCCGTGAAAACATTTGCTTAGTTACTCTAGAACCGCACTCGTTTAACTGCATTCAGAGCACCCAAGTGTACTGTAGCCTTTTTCCTTCTCTAGGTATTACAGAACACCACAGACTGGTATTTACTTTGTTCGGTAGATCTTCCTTTCATCTGTTGTCAGACTTGGAGGATTTTGCTTTGTCAGCAAAAAGGTGGCGGTTTGCACGCCGTCTCTGGCATGTGAGTGTAGTAAATCAGACCCACAGAAAGCACATAGTAAAGTGCCTTACTTTAAAAGATGACTGTACTTTGAAGTGCAGTCGTAGTTCTGCCGCTGAGGCAGAACAAAATAAAATGTGCAGGGAAAAAAATAGGAAAGATGAGTAATACACGTACTAGTCTTTGTTCCTAGAAGTTGATTTACGAGAGTAAGGTGTTGGTAGGGAGCAAAGGCACACTTTGGCCTGGAGACTTTGAAACTGCCTGAGGAAGGGTTCCTGCACTGTGTAAAACAGCCTGTCTGGTCAGCAAACAGAGGATGAAGGGGCACTGTCATCCTCTGGCCAGCTTTGTCAAGTGCCGTGCCAATTTATGCAGGTCCAATAGTTTCAATGGTAATTTGAGACAAATCCGGATCTTGTAGGAGATGCCTACAGATGGAGCTCATGTGAGTAAACATTCTGCAGGAAATGCAGTCAGAGTGCTTCTCCTGTAAATAAACCCCAATCAACCCTGGGAGCAGACCTTCACAAGCAAGGCTTACAGGGGCAGGCTGCTTCTCACACAAACAAAATACAAACCAAAAATAATGGTTTGGACTTGCCCTTGTAGAATGAACTCCTAGATAGAAGCATCAGTCTGAGAAGTGAGTCCAGTCCAGGCCAAACAATCTGTCTGCAAGGTGATGCGGTAGTTGTGTTTAGTTGGTTTTCTTTTTGGAGCATCAATATGTAGCCTTGATATTTTAGCATCTGTGAACCTAGGTGTTTAATCTCATTAACAGAATGCTAGACCGTTTAATGCACTATTACTTCAGTGCTATTATTAGCAGCACTCAATCTGTAATTAAATTATATTCTGTCGTGATAACAGAAGTCAGAATAATAGGTTAGGAAATAGACAATAAAGCCATCAAAAAATTAGGGTGAGCTAGGTGGGTTTGGTTCTGGAAAGAGCTGCCGAAACCACTGCCTAGGATGATAATAGATAGATGTGTGATGGTAGGAATCTGATAAATTATGATCACCCTAGAAATCATTAAAACTCATTCAGGAGGCACTTTACATACAGTATATTCTGCCTTCCTGGTCACCTGCTCTTCCAGTCAAGTTGAAAGCAGTTATTTTTCAAGACATTGGGGAATATCTAGAAATTGACTTTTCAGGAACAACCATAGGGAGTAATTTACATCTGTGAAACAATTTTAAGGACGTAAATCTAGCTGTCAGGGTATAACATGGAAAATATTTCACACCTTGTGTTTATATATAAACTTTCCAAATCAGACCTATTAAAATATAGCATTCTTTGTTTTAATAAATCTCTAAGATTGTACTATTCAACTGTGGAATATAGGTATATTTATGTGCAATAGGTTGATCCGGGCACATTTCTGCCTCCAGCATGGAAAAAAAGGTTTTGATGAAATTAGAATTATTATATGGGGCAATTACTAGAATTGCCCCATATTTGTGTATTGGAGCCAGATACTCACCTAAATGTGAGCTGGCATCGTTCCACTGAAAACAGAGCTGGGCTTGGCGGGAGCCAGAACGGCCTGAGGTATATGTCAATGCTGTCTGCAGTCTGTTCCAGGAGACCACAGTCGTAACTCCACAGAGACCTCTGGGCTGACCAGGAATTCAATGGGATACCATATGCTTTGCTGTGCCCCACCAATGCCTCTGCGGCCCTTCTTTGTGGAAGGGAGAGGGGCAGGTGGCGTGGAAGCTGGCAGCTGGTGTTTCTATCAAAAGTAATTACTGGTTCCACCACTTGGGCAGTTTTCCAGCTTTTGGACTTCTGAAGTCACGCAGAAATGCTGGGCAGAGCCATGAAATGTATGTGGAGTACAAAATTCACAAGAGCGGATTTTTTTCCATGTGAAGTGTCCACTGCTTCCATAGGGAATGCAGGCTAGCTGCATCATTTTTGTATCAAAAGTGCTTTACTGTGGACAGCATGCCTCAGTGGGTGATACAAAATCACAGATTGAAAGAAGTTGTTTCCTCACAGAGCATTGTCTCAGCTGCAGCATGTAATAAGCCGTTTGTTTTCCAAATGGGTTGTCTAGAAGAAAGTAAAAAATTATTATTGGTAGGGAAGGTGTTCCTGCAGACTAACTTTGTACTGTAATTAATTCTGAAAATCGATTATGCAACTGTAAAAAGCAATCAAAACCTGCAACAACATGAGATAACTTTAATTGATCATTTGTTTTGAGAGTGATGCAAGCCTATGAATCAGCAAGAGTTGTGTAACTTACTTCATATAGTACTTCTAAAAGGGGAGGCAGTGTTACTATTATTAGTGTCATTACTGGAGCACCAGGCTGTCAGCCAGAAGCCCTGTGCTCTAATTCAGGCTCCATCTCTGCCTGCTCTCTTGGGAAGAACAACTCAGGAACTGCTGCCTCAGTTTCCTTTGCTGTAAAATTTAAATTGTGCAAAGGCTCTTACGAATTGCTCAGTTTTGAGCATGAATAATTTAAGTCTCTAAATATTAATACTAATTAAGCTAGAGTACAATCCACTTGCCACCAAAATTGAAGGAAAGTTTCCCATTGACATCAGTGGACTTTGAGCAGCCATTCACCGAAATCCTGGAGAATACATGCAAACCGTCGTCAGGCTTTTGAAAGAATAAGTAGAAGTTGTAACACTTAATGTTTAAAGATTTAGTCCAGCAAACCAGCCAAAGAGGTAACTAGAATTCAAATGCAGCTAATCACGGTTTAGCAAATTATTAATGTAGCTGTTTTCTCAGTAGATTTGAACTTCTGTTCGCCCTCTCCTATAATAAGCTGATATGTACTTTTAAACTCAGTCTTGTCATCCTGCTGCTGTCCATTTGTGTAGGTCTAATGCAGAAGAACTACAGATTCTGCAGTGGTCTTGTTACTCAAAAATATATCACAGGGGTAGATTAATTGGCAGTTACGGTAATTAGGATTCCTTCATTTACTCTAAAATAATAAGATGAAAACTTGTTCAGAAATTTATCTAACGTGTGATCTTCTCCCGTCTTTCTTTCATAAGTTCCTAGTGAAGGCTCCACCCTACTCCATGCTGGCCCAAATTAACTGGCTCAGAGGCACATCGGTGTTGGTGCAGGCTGTCCCGGGACTGACTCACACTCACAGTTCTGTCCAAAATACCACCCTGTTGCCTGAGGTCCTAAACTAGGTGTGGAAAGGGTCAGACACTTCGGGCAGCGTGGGAAGCCCAACACTTGCTTCATGTTGCCTTGGGTACCTGCACATGGTTTTGTGAGCCACTGCCATAGCCACATAGAAGTTGGGGACCCACCTGTTAGACTCTGGAGAGCAAGCAGTTGGGCAGTAGTGACAACGTTTACCTGACTTGTACCAGCCTGAACCGCTGAAATACTTGAATTGCTATGAGTGTGACCTCAGAGGCAGCATTTGTTCTGCTTGCATGATAGGATTTGCAGTGTCAAGAGCCACAAGTGGCTTCAGTTCAGCCAGTCTTCCTTCACGTTGGTGATGTGACAGATGAAACCTCTCAGTCTCTGAAAAGCTAGATATGCTTGTGGCTCTGCCTCCTTTGTAAGTCTGTCCTGACTAAACAGCCACCTCTGTTAGCGTTTGCAGTGAAACCTGGATCACCGAATCTCAAAATGAGCTGAGATGGAGGCTGTGTCTTGGCAAGGAGGTTGACCATGAGATAATCTGTGTCCTGGAGACACGAGTGGTGAAAACCGTGCCGGGACCCAGAGGTTCACAGTATGTAACTGTGTCCAAGGTTGCATCCTGAATGCAACCTGCAGCACGTCATCTCCTTTAGTCTAGTTGGTTCCTGGGGGAGAGCGTTATTACTTAGTACATACAGACTTTATAATGCATTTTTACTGCCTTACCCTTTCTGAAGAAGTTCAGTGTTGTTCCCTGTGGTCGTTTCAGGTTAGTCAGCATTGATGGCAAGTTCCACCAGGCAGCTTCTAAAGCTGACATCGGTTATAGACTAGCCTATAAGCTACATTATGTATAAGAAAATATACATTTAAAGTTCTAGCACACCTAGCAGTTGTTGAAGTGATAACAGATACTTAATCTTTCTGTAATGGAGTTAATAAATGTCAAGCGCAGTATTGAAATTCCTCCAGCGAACAGCTGCCAGCCAAAGGTGTTTATTGCTGCGGTGGCTGTCTCTGCCAGACCCGAGCTTTAGCATGGAACAGAGCTGTTAACTTTCTCCTCCAGAGATGGGTCCCAGTCATCAGCCCGTACTGTTGTAAGTAGTCCTGGAATTCAAAGGAGGGTTCAGGCTGTGCTGCCTAATATGTTAGAGCGTAGTTCACAAGGCTGTTTTCTGGTAGCTCTCCGAGCAGTTGTGTTATGGGGCGATTGGACCCAGAGGGGCCGCTGGGCAGAGGCGGTGAGCTTTCGCTGCGGTACTTTGTCGTGGTAATAAATACTCCATCTGATACTGTCAGGTATGGCCGGGGTATAGCAGCGCAGCTCTCAGACGAGCAGGCATCCCTGCTGTATAACGCAGAGAGCAGAGGCAAACAGAGGGAAAGCTAACTGGGTCTTTTATTCTGTTTCAGTGTCGCCCATCCAAAGGCCGAAAGAGAGGTTACTGCTGGTGCGTGGATAAATACGGACAGCCGCTCCCTGGCTATGATGGCAAGGGACAAGGGGATGTCCACTGCTATAACTTGGAGAGCAAATGAGGGCTGGCTGCCAGCTCTTCTGGCACCTGCGCGTGGCCGCTGGACCTCGCAGAGACCTTGGAGGGGCTGGGCCAACACTGTGGACTATATCGCGCACGGAGTAACGAGCTCAGCCCCCTGCGGCGGATGGGGAGTCGCAGCCTCTGGGAATGCTGCTGCATCTGCGCCCCACCACTGACAGGCGCCCGTCTTCTACGGGACATGTTGGGGAGCTCTGAATTCCCATGGAAACCTGCACTATTGGTACCCAGAGAGACAGAGAAACGAAAGGCACTTCGGAATGGATTCAGGGAGTCTCCACTGACTTTTTAAAGAATGGCCTGTGACCAATTTGATCCCAAAAGATACTGGTTTTTTATTTTAAAGAATTTCTAGATTGTCAGCTTGTAACAGTATTAAAGCAAAAATCCACAAGGATTTTTTACAGGTTAAGATTTTTTTTTTACAGGTCTGATGGGAAACTTATCTTCACGGGTAAAAAATTTTATAAAAATCTCAAAGAACTTTTTAAAGAAACCTATTTCTAAAATAAAGACATGGCTATTTTTTCTGTAAAATATATTATGAATATTCTCTTAGTCTGTATTTAATAGAATTCTTTTTTAATAAACTTTATTTAAATGTAACATGTGAATACCAAATACTACACAATAATTCTAGTGTATACTTCTGTATGCAAAGAGAGAGTAAAGGTATGGAATGATTTACAAATATGTATAGATCCATATGCATACACATTGACCTATTCTAGAGAATAGAAATGACTTTGTGGAGTGAAGGAAGTGTTTCCAGAAGAGATTAAGTTTTGTTATTTGAAGTAACGACAAATACCAAGATAATATTTTTTTAGTTTTTTTTAATTATTTTATTGGTATTTCTGATGTACCCATCACTGAATAATGCCACTGGAAAGGGTAACAGTTACACTGAAGCTCTCGGTAAAGCATTCTTCTGTCTGTCCTTTGCTTCAGTTTGTGCAACATGGCTTATATTCCCTACATTTCCTGCTCACACTTAATGCAGAATATTCAAGGACAAAAAATTGCCATTACAATAGCACCCTTTCTATTTGCTTATTTATTTTGAAGAAGCCGTATGTATTCTGTGTTGCCTTGGTCTACGCTGCCAAAGCACATACTCTGTATGAGGAACTCCTGTTTAAAACAACGCCGACAAGGTGGGGGGCTCATCGACCTGGCTGTTGAGACCCCCATGCTCATTTACACTACCACAATTGCTGCTTGCTTGGCCTCTGGTAGAAATTATTTGCCTACATCTAAGCATAGAATAAGCACCATTGGGTTTGAATATTTAAAATGTCTACCATGATTTATGCCCTTTTAATGGGAGAGAAGTGATTTGGCTTTGTTCCGGTGTATATGCTTTCACATCAGGAAGACTTCGGTTACAACTTTTTCTGAGGCTGATTGTTTACTGAACTTCATGACAAATTCTGTATGACAATGAAATCTGAATAAGAAAAGGTGGCCTGTGATATGTAACATCTCTCTGGAAAGTAATGCCATATTTTGTATATGTATTTATTTATATATTTTATATAAATATTTTATATATTTATATAAATATATAATATATTCTTATATGTGTCACTATAAGTATTTGATGTCACTGTAGAAAAAAGAAACCATCAACACTGTAATTTCCCGTTGGGTTGGAAGCTCCATGGAGACTGAGGGCAGTGGCTTTCCACCCGATGGGTCCAGGGATTGTGCTGATGGAGGGGAGGGAGACTGCAGGGCTGAGGAGCCGGTTCCTCTCCTGTCCCACGAATTGCCACCACCTTTGTTCCTGCCAGCAATGACAAATGTCTTGAAACCGCCGTGAAGAGGTTTGGCTCTGCAGCTTGCCAGGATCGAGACAGACGATCACCAGCAATCAGATGTTTAATGCCTTTCCCTGAAATGTATTAGCTGCACAGCCCCGTGTGCATTCTGCACGTGTTCCTAATTTCTATGTAATTAAATGAGTTCACATCATTGTTAAAACTGAAATTTTTTAACCTTAGAGTAAGAAAAAAAAAAAGTAATGTGAAGTGATGCTTACTCCAGACTAATACAGATTTCCTGACAGATGATTACAGAAAGCTTTGTGAGGTGAAGATTTATTGCAATATTTTTACTGCTAATGCAAATGTAATGCCTGCAAAGATCTGTTGGCAAAAAAATAAATGCTGGGCCTTTTTTTTAAAAAAAAAAAAAAAAAAAAGTTGTAAGACAGTTTCTTTCAAATAATTTCACAGAGGGAGGAAAGTTACATATACACGAATATTAGGGCACGTAACCATAGACAGGAAAATAAGGGTTGGATTCATGACAGTGAGTTAGTGTTTTGCCTTTTTTATCCTCAGAAGCCTTCTGAAAAAGGAAAACATCTTCTCACCAAGAAAGGTAGATAGCTGCCTTGCAAGCCACGTTTTGCAAGTATGCAAGACATGTGCTAACGGCCTGTGGCGGGATTTCTGATTGGTGGGTTTTATCAAGTTTTTAAGCTTTTTATGTTTTGCCCTACCATTAAAACCAAATGAATACAGAAGCAGCTGTCTAATAAAGATCCTTCGGTGAAATTCAATTCTGTCATCTGTGCGGAGCACCGACCTTATTTAAAAAAAAATACGACGTCTCAAGGAGCTCAAACTGATTCAGGCAAGCATTGTGTCACGTGAATTACTTAAGAAATTGCGTTCAGCTCCTTTAGTGGTACTAGTGGTCTCTGGTATGTAACAGAAAACACACAGCCATGAAGGAGAAAAAGAAAAAAAAAATTACATCATGGTGCAGATGTCTTTAAAACAAAGACTGTGTCTAAAAATAGCCAAAAACCCCCACTCGCCTGCAGCCGAAACCTCACCCTTTTTTCGAAGGTGCCTTTTAGGTAGTTTTTTCTGAGCACACTGGCTTGCAGTTCTGTTGGACACTTGCAGCTCCCAGAAGGGCAGTGCCTCTCTGACGTGCCTGGCGGCTGGCATTCTTGCCCCCCAGCCGCCCCCCCCCCCTCCCCAACCCCTCTTTAAAATGAAGAGAACTGGTGGCTTTTTCCTTTTTGTTTTTTTTTAACATTCCTATTTTTATGAAGACAGCGTTTCTATTAATAGACAAGTTACTTGTCAGTCAAAGATTTTTTTTCGTGGTTATCGGAGCCAGTCTGCAATTCAAACAGAAATACTTGCAGGCTACGTGCAAGCAGCAGAATGTGGACAGCACGAAGCAGATGTATGGGTCAGCATCGGTCCAGGGGATGTCCCTCCATGCGCAGACTAGAAATGTTTCCAGCTAGGAGCTGCAGAGCGCGGTGCTCTGCTTTTGGTGGCAGAAGTGGAAGCAATGCATGCGAAAAATACCTCCTGTTCTGGTGCCTTCACCTCCTTCAGCTCCTCGAGAATCTCGAGTTACCTGGGTGAACATCATGAAGTCTCAGAAAAAATCGTTGTAACTGCTAACTAACATTTGCATGTCAAATATTTGCATGGGAAAGTACACAAAAGCTTAATGTAGGTATTGCAAAAGTTGCTGATTTCTTTTTGAGCGTGTTTCATCTCTAGATGCTACGTGGGTACCATATGTAGCCCAGATAGATGTGGCAAGTAATTATTTTAACCAGCGTAGTAAATAGTTGCGTAAATCTCTATGATGTATCAGAATGTACGTTAAAGATGCCTACAGGCAGCTCTCTTACCTTTCACACTGTTTGAGAAAGTTGCCGTTTTTAATAGACCTACTGTGCTATAGTCTTTGGAGCTCAGAATATCCTTTTCCACCTTTTTGGCATGCATGCCCTTCAGGGCGTAATGTTAGCTATTTGTGCGCAGGGGGAGGAGGCTTCAATGAATACCAAAACCACAGAATTAATTAGCTTTTAGTACAGTCTGAACTTTTTATTACTAAATTCCATAGAAACCTTAACACAGCCTAATTCTTTCTTGAACTGAACCCTAAATTTAAGTAATGGCTTTACAAACCTCTTCGGAAATAATTTTTCGGTGTCTCTAGTCACTCTCTAAAACTCTGTAAGCAAGGATGACTCCACAGAGGTTTTACGTGTTAGCAATAGGAATTACATTTAAAGTATGAAAAGTGCTGAGCAATTTTCCTGGATGCCGAAGCATATTAGTATTTAAATGTTTATATAGGTAGCTTTTCTGTATGTTGTCCTTCTGCACCTTCAGGAAATCTTCACGTCTATTAATTTCTATCAGAAGAATATGCCTGCTTCCTACAATAGGAAGGACCCCTTTTTCTTCCCCCACTGCCTCCTTTTTTTTTTCTGATGGATCCAACACTAAGATCCAAAACCAGTCTCAGGGTGTCCCAAGGGCAAGTGTTTGTGGTCAGTATCAGTAACGCCTTCGTCTGCAAATGTGCAAAATTCCTTTTGCTTACGGCCATTACAAGTGTTTTGGTATGTCCAGTAGAGCTGAGCGTCTTCTTCCAGCTGGAAGGAATTTAAACTTCTTTTGATTTTGGAGTCTCCACCCTTGGAGATACTCAAAAGCCATCTGGACATGGTCCTGGGCAACCACGGCTCTAGGTGGCCCTGCTTGAGCAGGGGAGTTGGACCAGGTGGTCTCCAGAGAGCCCTTCCAACCTCAACCGTCCTACGATCCTGTGAACCTGGCAGGGTGTGGTAGCTTGGTGCCCGGAGTCCCAGCACATAAGATTGACTAAATTATACTGTGCATTGATTGAGAAGACGTTGCAACTTTTTCTGCTAAAAAGGAAATTTCCGAGTAAAATGGCAAGTAGTGCAAATTTGCCTTTCACCAGAAGAAATTTCAATTCTAAAATTCTGCACTTTAGGTGTTATTTCTTCCAGTTCAGATTTTGGAGCTAAAGAAACGTATACACCAGCCTTAGTGAAACTCCCGTTGTGGAAACTTTTGCTTTTGCCCTGTACCTATATTAAAAAATGCAAGTTATTTCAAGGCTGAAAGTTGCAGCTGAAAAAAATGGAGACCAAGTATCAGCAGAAGCGAAGAGTACTGCTGCAAATCCCAGTTCATCCTTGCAGAATGCACGTCCTGCTGCCGTGTGCGTCCCGGCTTCCCACTTCTGCTGACCTGTTCAAATTCCTCAAGAGCCTTTCTCTGTCACGGCTCATTTCACCCCACTGCTCCCTCCAGGAGCGGGGATGGAAAGAAAGGCAGCAAAGTTACTGCTGCAGAAAGCAGCCGAGATTTCCTCCAGAAAAATCCCTGAAGCTGAAGAAAATGTCATTCCTCGAGCCACGTGTGGTAAGCCCTTCCAAAAGGAGAGTAGTGAAGGGACTTGCTTGTGAGAGCCAGGCTGGGCGAGCGTTCCCCGCGCTCCCTGCCGCCGGAGAGCAGAGGCTATTTTTGCCTGCTTATGCCACAGAGAGAATATTCAAGGTGGAGAGTTGTTTCTCACGTCTGCTGTGTATCACATAACTTGCACCCAGTGAAAAAGAGCTAACGGACTGAGCTTGAGAAGCTGATTATTGCTTTATCGCAGGGGTACCACGTTCATCTTCCAGTCCTTGGACCCCGCCATCCATCTCTGCAGCTGCTATTACCCTGCGGCCACGGGCGTGTTGCTGTGCCGCTTGTTCTGCTCCCTTGCTGGGGCTACGTGGTGAGGGCTCGGCTGCCGAAGCAGCAGTAAACAGAAGCCGCAGGCAAAGAGACGTATGGAGGAAGATGATGATACAGCCAGCATTTGCTCTGGGCTTCCAGAGACATCCCACAGCAAGGTGCTTTGCCAAGGAACCCCAGCATCCACGCACCAGCCTGTTGAGCGTGCCATCAGAGAGAGAGAGAGAAATCACACATCACCCCTGGCATTATTACGCAATTAAAAACCTCAGCGCAGGCACAACGGGGCTGCTTTTCGTTAGCTAGAGAACAGCTGGAGGAGACAGAGCGGGAGGCAGGCTGCGCTGTGTCCTGCTCGGTGGAGCCGCGGCGGGATGCTCTGGCAGCGCGGCTGTGCCTGCTGGCCAGAAAACGTGGTCCTCAAAGCGGCAGCGAGGAGCCAAGCAGGCGTCCAGCCTGGCCGCCCCCGCGTGCCCGTGTGTCTCGCTGGGCTGCCCGTACTGCCGCGCAGTCTGAAAAGGGGAGCAGGAGCTTTTGCCAAGTGAGACAGCCGAGAGCTGGAAGGGGCTGAGTTTGGACTCGTTCGCTTGACCCTCCTTCAACATCCACGAGCGCCTCTGCCCGCCGTCTCGCCCACGGGAGGTCACCCCTCTCCCTGGCCATCGCAGTAGCGTACTCGCAGATGAGCTTTGCACCCTGGGGGAGAAGGCACGCCAAGGGCGGAGGAAAGGAGGGAACGTAAGCTCAAGCCCTTGTTTGTTGACAGACCTATTGTCAGAGCTGTTTTCATTACTCAGAGCGCAAGTGCTTCTGCTCCGCTGCTCTGGGTTTTGGTACTTCCCGATACGACAGAACTAACTGGCTGTGCTCCCAGCGGAGCCTCTCCTTCTTTGTCCCCTTCCACCTTCACTTAACTGCGCTCAGGTAACGTGGGGTGACGTGTCGGTAAGAGGAGCCCCCCACTCGCCCCAGCTCTGTGGCTGCTACTCACTATATACCCGCTGCCCAAGTCTTGAAGAAGGCAGATGTACCAACGCGATTCGGTGTTCGTTAGGATGCTCGCACCCCACTTTCCTGTACGGTTGGGATCCCTCCCTGCTTCTCAATGCAATGTGCAGCAAGCGCATAAAAGAACTGGTCCATAAATATGAAATGTGTCGGCAGTCAGAAAGCCCGGGACCTGCTGTCAGTGCAGGCTGGGGAGGACGTCCAGGCTGGTGTTTTATCGATGCAGTGGTAGCCGAAAAATAGACCTGCTTCAAAGGTGTTGTCTAAAGAGAGAGAAAGGTGTTGTCCGTTCGACACGCAGCATGGGCTGAGAGTCTAGCTTGGAATGAGTCACTTGGATCGTCTTTTTTACAGATAATTTTTATTATTACTCTTACGGGTTGGGTGGGGATGAGACCTTGGTGGTGTTCTGCAATAGCAAGGCAGTGATGTAGGTAGAAAAATAATGTTTCTAATTGTGCCAAGTCAATGCTGCTAGCCAAGGCACAAACATCTTTGGCTCTGACTTTGCAGAAAAACCCTGCTCTTAGTATTTTGTTGGGGCTCCCACGTAGTGTCTGATGCCGTAGGAGCTGAGCACTTACCAGCAGTACCGTAAATCCTGTGACAAGCCTCCACCATGTGCCATTCTTTTCCATCCCACTTTTCTTCCCCTTGAGGAAAGAGAGCTCTATGTGGTGCATTTTCTGTTTGCTTTTTCATTTTGTGGTGTGGTTAGTACTCTCATTAGCAGGTGCAAGGACAAAGGAATACTTGGGTTTTGGAAAGGAAAAGGCTGGATCTTGACGTGTTTAATATCTAATCGTGCTTTGGGCTGGGTCTGTAGAAAGCTGGTCCCTCCTAAGTTTAGCTTTTGCAGAGCATGTGTTCTGATGGTGGAGAAGTGACAGAGGTGGTGATGAGCTTTCTGTATCAGTCCTGGCTGCCTTCCATCCCCATTTTCTTTCTCTCCGTCTTTCTCTTCCATCGTCTCCTGCCAGCACTAGCCGACACAAATGTGTCTCTGCTGTACCCCAGAGTTACGAGCAGACCTGACTCAGTATGAGCAGAGACCAATACCAGGTGACTGTAGGTTGTCTTGGACAGCTTTAGGGGAAAAGGAGGGTGAAAAATAAAGTGCAGAGGGCAGTGATCTCATTTCTCTACTATGAGCATTTTGCAGCTGGCAGCAGGCCAGGGGCAGGAGGAGGCATGGCTGGAACAAACTCTGCTGCAGCAAACCTGGCAGGGTTTTGGCAGGAAGAATCACAAACTGGGAAGGTAGGTTCGCAGATAATGTGAACCAGATATTACTGGTGCTCACCTATGACCATCGCCCAATTTTTTTTTTTTTTTTTTTGGTGGAGCAGCAGGGCTGCGAGAGGGTGTGAAGGGAGGGTGCTGAAATAATGTAGAGCAGTGCATTCCCTTTATGACTCCAGCTGCATGCCGGGTGACTTGAGCTGCCAAGAGCAACCTGCGGTACCTTCCCTGTTTCCCCACTCAATCCCACCAGGCTTGACTCGCCAGCGCGGGTGGGACCCCTGCAGCAGGCACAGAGTGAAGCTAGGATTGCCAGCTGACACATGCAAAAAAACCCAACCAACCAACCAACCAACTAACCAGAAAAACAAACCCAGAAACAGAACAAAATAACCAAAACAGAGGAAAACGACAGACCTTTGATTTTTCACCCCGTTACTGAGGCTGATCATTAAAAATCAGCACAAATCACAATACGTGGCATCTATAGCCTAGGGGTAGTCCGAGCGCCTAGCAGCGCTGTGATAGGGAGATACGATTTGCCACCGTTGCCTCCTTGCATTAGCCCTAATCCCAGTCTACGGAAGAGTCTGGCACCAGTCAGACAGCCCATCCCAGGGCAGCCCAGCAGAAAGCTGTCCTGGTAGGTCCTGGCAGGATGTCCCGCAAGGCCATATTGCAGATAAGGAGGCACCCATCCCCTGTTGCTTTCAGTGGGCGGTAAGGAGCTAAACCCATCTAAGAAGCCGGCCTGAATACTGTACAAAGCAACTTCTGTTGCTGGTACTTAAGATTTAAAGGAAAGGATTCCCCTAAAACCCCGTCTCTGTTTGAAACTCTAGCTTCTTGCAGCTGGGATGGGAATCTGCTAGCCTGCAAAAGGAAGAGCTGCCCCCTGGATTGCTGTACTGCAGATAGACTGTGCTGTTGCTGATTCTTGACGTGACGAACGCTTTACTGTAATGATCCCAGCAAAAAGAACCAACTTCTGCTCGTTAGGGACCAACCTTTATCCAAGGTCAACGGAGTGAGAGTAGTCAGAGCGCTCTTAAGCACGTGCTGTAGCTGTGCGTAGGTGATAGCGCCTCCTTTCTTCGCTGGTTTCCCTTGGCAATGCCGCCCGACAGTTGTTCAGCGCGGGGTAGGCTTCATGAAAGGACCTGAGGTTCTGCCCAACCTTGCTGCTGCTTCATTGTTCTGCTGCAACGATTGCCAAGGATTCAGGCACCGTGAAGGGGGTGTTCTAACGCGGTTTTAGCCAAGTCTCACTGTAGGTTCTTACGGGGAGGTTAGACGGTCGGTTTTATGGTACCAATGCCGCCAGCTGCTTTTGCAGTGCTTTCCTTGGGGAGATCTCCAAAGGAAGACGCGCAGAGGTATGTCTCTACTTCTAAATCTGGAGCAGTTCATTCGACCCCAACGGCATCAGCTGACGTTGACAGGCAAACACAGCCACCGCGGTCACCACGCGCAACGGGCAATGCCGCAGAACCCCGACGTGGGGAGCAGAGGTGTCGACGCTTTGGCTTTGCAGTTTCTACGAGCCGCTTCCTGCTCCCATTTAAAAGGCAAATCTTGTGCCAACAAATGGCAGGAGGGTTTCATGCCAAGCTGCCCGCCTGCCAGGCTCTTAGAAAATGTTATTACTCTCCTCTGCGGCTGTTTCCTCAGGCAGGGTTGGTGCAGCCTGGCACTTGCTATCTCCTGCACCAGTTTCTCCATGGACCAAACCAGCTTGAAGCCAGCAGGGCAGTCATTTGCTTTCTCTTTTTTTTTCCCTCTGCAACCGCTAGGTTGAAGAGAGATGCAGGGGAGGGAGAGGGACTGCATCTCAAGGTTTTATGACCTCTGACTTTCTGTGCAAGAAACGGCTCTTTCTAGTCTCGGTGTTATCTTCTAAATGGACTCATAGTTGCTGCCGTAGGCTTTTGAGCGGAGAAAGGCATCCAGCCTTCATACCCAGAAAACTTTTTAATACCTTCCCTTGGAGACTGCTGCTTTGACCGAGGCAAAGGCTTGCTGAGCACAGCCAGAAGCGGAGAGAATGGGAGAACAGGAATGGGTCAGGGAGTGCAAAAGAAGAAAATGAAGACAAGAGGGAAAAGGAGCTGGGAGTTGAGGTGGCAGATTTGCAAGGGGCGGGTTTTCCTCTGTGCGCCCATCTGCTGCGGCGCCGTCCTGCTGCGGTCAGGCTGCTGAACGGAATCGTGCAGCAAGCAAGAGATCGGGACGGTGTAGAAGACATTATTTAATAGCTCATCTTGAACGACATAACAATGCCAACATGTGATCAGCTTAACACTTGTCAAAGGTGGCACAGAAGATCCTGTTGTGTTTTGCCGTTTATCCGGTGCATACGTTTGGAAAATAGAAACAAACACCGTCCCATCAGGAGCGCCAGTCAACAATCAACGTTTAGACACTCTTTCTTAAGAAACAGCTTGACGTTGAAACAGAGGTGCAAAAGCAACGTGATATATAAACAAAATGGGTTTTAAATAAGTTTCTAAGCCTGCTCTCAACTGAAAGCAGTTTTATAAATTCAGTTTCGTGTCTATAAATACATAGTACAAAACCGCGAGTTTACAAGCCATTTTTCCCAACAGAGTTATGCCATGTGAAGTTTTAAGCAGCAACATTCGCCAACATAAGATGCATACATTTAAGAGCAATACTATTAAGTATTTACATATAAAGTTATGAAGTGTTTGAGGATATAAATTAGTAACAACACAGATAGACAAAAATACATGTACTGTGAAATAAATAATTCAGCAGCTTTACATGTGAGGGCATCTATAATATTATACAAACAAAATATACAAGATTGTACAACTTGGTCTTGCAGTTGCTCATATCTGCCACTCGAGCACCTGAGTAATCTCAGTGCAGGAAAAAAGCTGCTTTCTGGGGTTACTCATCTGCTGAAAATCAGGTGCACGCAACGGCCTTGCGGAAATGGCTCCTAACTAGCCCGGGCCCTGCAGAAAACTTGGTGGGAACGAATTGGTTCGGTTTTATTCTTGTGAGTTAACATACTCTTGGCATTCGGTGTCTCCTTTCATTTCTGGAGATCCGGGAATTCTTCTTCCATTTTTCGGGTAAACACACCAGCATCCAGCAGACTCTCCATCTAGCGAAGTTTCGCACTGGAATATTATGAGCAAAACAAAACCCGCAATAAGCAACTGTGAGCAGACGATTACCTGCGACATGATGCAAGCAGAAGTGACAGAACTAGGATCAGAAGGTGAGGACCTGTTTTGGACGTGGTGCCCCTACTCTGACAGAGCTTCTGACCAACACACTGGGTTAGGGAGCCACGACCCATGCCCAGGTACCGCAACAGCAACTGCAGATTTCAAGCGGTTTGCCCGCTCCTTGGTAAACAGCAGCATAAACCAGCGCGAGAAATCAAAGGAAGGCAGAATACGCGAGCTGGCAGAGTGAGAGCAGTGACTGGATGGCCTGGCTCTGCACACAAGGAAGAAAACAGGGTGGGTTTTTTCTTGGGGAGGGTGTTTGTGCCCGATTAGATGCCAGGTCACAATGTTTGTGAGTCATACCGTGGTGCTGTGCCCAAAAACAAGGAGTCGTGGTGACCTGGCTTTATGCAGCCCGACTAAATTTGTGTGCGTGACCTGTGGTTACAAGGGTGTGCCTTGAGGTTTGCAGCTTTAGTTAGGTTTGCAGGTTACTCTCGGTGTAACTTGCAACGGCTCTTTTGGAGGCTATAATGGAAATGAGCAGATAACATAACCCATAGACAGCACAAATCAGTATTTTTGTTCTTCTTTCAGAAGACTGATTTTGCTTCGGAGAGTTTTTCACTGCCTGCGTGAGTTTTTCATTGCCTGGGAGCTGCGAGCATCATTTCTCCATAGTGCTTATTATATATTCCACGGTCTTTGCAGGTGGTATGGTGGATATTATGAATTAATGCCAACTGGGAATACGCTAACAACTCAGGGACACGGGGCTTGATTTGGCCTGGGAGCAGACAGGGTTAAAAGATTTTGAAGCAGGCACCTGTCCTGCGAGTGGGAAAGATTCCTGCCCCCAGTGCTGTCAGCCCACAGCATGCTGCTCCCTTGTGAGAGGAGGAGAAACCATCTGCTCTCCCTACCAAGTATCCCCGTGCTCAGCACCCGCTTTTCCCGCGGCTGCGAACGCGGCAGGCTGGGAGCAGAGGGCTGTGAAAGAGCTGGCTGTGTCCGCCGCAGCACCGCTGGGAGCAGACAGGGGGAAAGGCACGTACCTGTCTGCTGTGGTAAAATCCATTCTTGTTGCAGTTGGGCAAGTAGAATTTGTAAATCTCCCCTCCACTTCTTTGCTGAGCCTTTGCCAATTTATAGAGGGCTCTGTAGAGCTCCTTCTGACAAGGTCCCTGCGGGAATACCACGCGAAGGTTGACAACAGCAAAATCTCGAAGGAACGAGCTCAACAAAAAGTGAGCAGTGGAAAGCTAACAAAGAGCTGAAACAATTAATTAGTCATATAATCACGTTGGGTTTGTTTGTTTCAGTAGGAGCACAGCCAGAAAACTCTGGTGTTGCATTTAGGCCTTTGTTTTTATTCTTTGAGGTATTTTCTGTCCTCAGAAACGTGCGGGTTTAAGTCCTGCAATTGCCACACAAGGAAACTGAACCTGCCTGAAGTCAACACGTCGCTGCGCAGAGGGTACAGTCCCTCCTGCTATGGGGAGGTGCACGCGAGGGGGCTGGTGTACGTGAGAGGAGCCACGTTTTCGGCGTTGCCGTGGCCCTGAGCTCTGCTGATGTATGGAGGAGAGGTGAAAGGCGTGTAGAGAGGGTGCAAGAACAAACGTCTGAATGTCTGTCGCCTTTTGTCCAGGGCAGAGCTGTCGCCGAAGTAGAATCGAGAGCGACCCTGTGGCACTGAGCCCCAAACCCCAAGTGCCAGGAACTGGGGATGAAGGACTCTGCGCAACACTCGCTCTTCTCTCGATTTGCTCGCTCCCTGCGTCAGACCCACAACTGCCACTCCGCAAAAGCGCCCCGCACGCTGAAACGCGTGAAAGCCGAGGAGAAGCGTCCGAACAAATATTTTTACGTTAGAGTGAGAATCATCATACCCTCGGCTTTTGCAAGAGCTCCCTGTGTCAGCCCCTCACCTGAGTGGTCCTGTGGAGGTCCACGGGCTTATCTGTGGCTCGGAGCGAGAACAGCAGAAGCCTGAAAACCAAAACTGGAGCTCACAGCACTCTTGTAGAACAGTTCAAAGTAAATCAATGCGTAACCCCTGTGCTGGATGGGAAATGAGACTTTCCGGGGTGCGGTGGCTGTTAGTACGTTTTGCCGTTCTTTTCATGTTGTCTGTGACCATCACCAAACCGGGCTTCTGGGGTGCGGAGTTCTCGTTCAGCTGCGGGCCGGGGACGTGTGCCCTGCCTGGGGCCGGTCTAACTGTGGTTCTCTGGTGCCCTCAAGTGGAACACGGACCTGCTTGCAAAGCCCCCCCACGCCCATTTCCCACCGCAACTTTGCAGTGCCGAAGGCAAAAGCTTAATTTAATCGCTGAGATTTCTTTTTACAAGCATCTACTTAGTAGCGTTTCCCTGTCATCAGAAAGAGAAACTTTTTGCACTGGTTTACACTGGTGGTTAATCAATAACTGCATGGAAGGACTCCCCAGTGCTCCCTTCACTGAGCATTGGACTAGTGACAAATGCCTTTTAATTTTTAACTGAAACATAAAAGGGGCTCCTGGAAATTAAGGGTCCATGTTACAATCCAGTAGTAAACGTGGAGAAAAAAATCAGGCTCTGTGTGGCGTCGGTACAGGAATGGACGCACACCCGTTTTAACAGCTTCTGCCATTTCACCTCTTCATCTGATGCTGTCAGTCCAGGGGTCTAGGGGTTTTGTTGGCTACCCACAATACTGTCATCCTAGTGTTGCTGCTGGAATTTCATGCACACAACAGCATCTACCGAAACCGTCTCTGAAAGTGTTGCAAGGAAAACCCACCTGCTCTTTCCATTTCTTGAGTTCCGACAGCCGCTTTGCTTTCATGTCCTCATACGCAGTGATGGCATTCCAGGGGATGGATTTGTCCTGGCCGATGGGGAACATCAGCTGAAAGTTCAGCAGCTGATCCTGCGTCGGTTCAGTGTTTTCCAAAGACATATCTTCAGGTTCGATAGAGTCTGGAAAGGAACGGTATCAAGGTGAACAACTTCCGTGAACTTTTGTATTCATTTCTCAAAGTTAAAAAGGTAGAGAAAAAGAAGAAGAATCAACAACAAAAAGTCACATCTAAGACAGGTCCATTACAGTAGCTCTTGCAGGAATAACAAACTACACGTGCAGCACGGCAAATTAAACTTCTGTCATAAATTCATACATAAGAGGCCGCATCATGATCCTTCAAAATCGCTCTAATTCCAAAGATGAAGCTGCGAACAGTCTGTGAGAAATGAAGAAACTTTCTCTGCCCCAGTGGATTGTAGAGACTTTGTGAAATGATGGAAGGCTGGAGCTAAACCTGCTGCCTGAGCTTCGTTCCGTGCCTTGCCTCACGTATAGGAAGGGGTCGCGGTTCACAGCAGCCAGCGGCAGCTCGCGCTGGCCTGCAGTGGATCGGGGAGCCGGGGTTGGCAGGAGCGGTTTGGATGCGCCCGCTGGTGGCCCGCGGGCCGGTGCCCAGCGGTGCGCAGTGGGTGCGAGCTCTGCCGCTGGGAGCAACGGGAGCTCTTTGCGATTGCAGGGGTTCATCATGGGATAAAAGGTTGACGTGTGTCTAAATAAACTGTTGGATCCAGGCTGTAAGCAAACATCTGGTGGAGCTAAAACCACCCGGTTTTCCTTTGGACAATGTTTAAGAAAAAATGGAAGCAGAAAATTGTGGTGAGAAAGAATTTAAAAAAGGGAAGAATCAATCCAATCCAATCCAATCCAATCCAATCCAATCCAATCCAATCCAATCCAATCCAATCCCATCAACTCCGAGCTCTTTTCACTGCAGGAGGCTTAAAGGCTCAGTCACTGTTCTCTCCTTTAGTGCCCCCTCAAGTGCAAGAGAAACTCCACTCACTGCCATCAATGGTCGTTGCTCTTCTGAGGCAACGCTTATTTTTGTAATGCTGCGGAGTCACCTGTCCATGAGCAGGGCAGTAACGAGGGTGAAAATAACGATAATTACAGTAATAGTAAAGGTTGAAATATTGAAGTAACCCTCAAGAAGTTCCTGAGCATCATACAGCACGAGATGCTTGATACGTCTTTTTGCTCAAGGATAATTTGGCTCGCACTGCGCTACCCAAATGCATCTTATGCTTGAAACGAAGCCGAGCCAAAGTCTGTCGAGGGCTTTTGATTCTCTGTCGTGGCTTTTGGAGACAGCCGGGAACGAAGTCTGGAAAACGTTTGTCCTGTGCTAGTTACTCTGTACTGCTAAAGAAAAGCTGTCCGTAGCTTCCCAGAAGCCTTATTCCGAGCAGGTTGCATCGTCCCACTCCCATGCTTTGGGGTTCTCCTGCTCGCGGCCGGTGGCCCGACAGCCTGCTGCCAACAGCCCTCCGCTCCCCACCGGGACCCGCCTCACCCCGCCTGGCTCGGAGCTCGCTTTCCCGGGGGATGCACTCCGGCTTCCCGAGTTTTCAAACGCCTGCCCTAACTTCGCTCAGTTTTGCGCGCTCCCGCCGCCCAGCGCCCGCGGACGCCTCAGCCGGTCCCGGGCGCATCCCGCCCCCTCGGCCGGGGGCTCTGCGGCAGCGCGGCGGCGCGCGGCTGCCCGGCGCGGCGGCGCGGCGCGCTGCGGGGGCCGCGATCGCGCCGTACCTGGCGGCTCCGCCGGGCTCGTCCCTCCGGCCTCGCTGGCGGGCAGGCACGTCCCTCGGCCCTGGACGAGGGCGGAGAGGGGCCGGGGCTCTCCCGCGGGGACGCGGCAGCGCAGCCCCTGGCGGCAGCGGGCCGTGTAGACCCCGCACGGCTGGCCCGGCCCCAGGGCGCAGGTCTGGCAGCAGCCGCAGCCGGGCTGCCGGGCCGTCTCCGGGCAGCCGGGCGGGACGGCCGGGCAGAGGGCGAGCCTGTGCTGGGTGCACGGGGCGCAGTGCAGGGGCTGCAGGGCCGCGCCGGCGGCGAGGCGCGGGCCCGGCAGCGGCAGCGGCAGCGGCAGCAGCAGCAGCAGCAGCAGCGGGGGCGGCAGCCAGCAGCGGCGCAGCGGGGAGCGCGGGCTGCTCATGCCGCCGGCGAGGAGGGACCGCGGCGAGGGCAGCGCGGCCGGCGGCGGAGCGGCAGCCCTGTGCAGACGTGCGGCTCGCCCGGGCCATTTATGCGGTGCTTTGCCTGGCTGTTAATCGTTAACCCCGAGTTAACTATTATCTGGGCAGGGGGGTGAAGAAGCATCATTTCACCGGCGGTTCAAGCGCCGGAGCACCCTTCCACCCCCACACCCCCCCTTTCACTTTCCCCCTTTATCTTTTCTCGTCCCTCCAGACGGGCAGGACCGCTTTTACTCCCTCGCCCCCACCCCCCTGCCCCAGCACGGTTAACCAGGAAAAATGTGGCGGGGGTGGAGGGGAAATGGGCAGAAGGGAACGGATGAGCGGGGGGGATCCCCTCCCTCCTGTTCCCGGCGTTTGATAACAATGTAAATGTTTCAAAAAAGGGGAGGGAGGGGAAGGGGAGGGGGGAAATCCCACTGAAACCGCAGCAGCTGACTTCGTATTTCCACGGCAACAAACGCACCAAAGCCGTGTTCGATTCTCGTCGTGCGGCCGCAGGTTAGGGAGACACCGACATTCCCGAAAGGAGGCCCCCAGGGTCACGAAGGCATCGGGATGCTGTCAGCGCTGCGCACAGGCCCGTAGCAGTCCCGGCGTTAACCTCCGCGCGGGGCCGCGCAGCCGAGGCCGCAGGGATCTCCCCGTCGGGGATGGGTTTTGCTACTGATGCTGCGATGAGAAGGCTATCGGTCCTCAAAACATGCGCTTGGGGGAAAACAGGGTTTGTCAAGCAGTCCAGAAACAACTATCTGCTTTTCTGTCTGCCCTGGTACCCTGTCCGCCCCCTCCTGTATCGCCTGGGGTGGGAAATCTTCCCGCTCTCCTTTGCATGCAGCGGTTGGTTGTCACTACGGCTAAAGCAGAAGTATTCAAAGTTCCCTGTGCTGAACAGGAGTATTTTATCCTGGCGTTTGCAGTATGTATTGAGCTAGAAATAGCATCTTCCACTGCCACCGAATGTGTCCTGCTTTGGGGCTCGGTGTTGTTTTGCATTAAGTTCTCCTCTTTTGTAAAGGCATCATTTGGGTGAAGGAAAGTGAAGCAGGACCGCTGAGCCCTGTTCAACGTTCTGTTATTCACTCTTCGTTTTCTGGTATCAGTGCCAAAGGTTTTGTCTATAATGTCGTGGATTTTTAACCCTTCCTAGTCATAACTCATTTCTTAAATATATTCTTATTGGTTATAGACTCTTACGACTTGAGACATCTTCACTTCATCTAATATTATTTTGTTTTAAATTGAGGTTGTTGTAGGGATCGCTATCTGCGTCCACAAAAATCGGCAGCCCTTAAAAACTCACTAGCATTTTTTAACATTTTAAACAAAACTAATTTTACAGATTTTAAAAGAATTCTCTGTACTTCACACGTCTGACTAGCAGCAAATTCTGGCTGAAAACCAAGGACACAACAATTTCTGCAGAACATTGCAATTAGACTTTTCAAACTCTAATGCTCTTTTTCCCCATTGAATTTCTATTTTTTTTTTTCTTGTACATCTGTCTTAGAAAATCACAATTCTATTACCACTCAATGTGAAGTGGAAAATATACAGAAATATGCCTTTACTCCCTCAACGAGAAAAAGAAAACCATGCAAAACAAAGTCCCTTACATGAAGAAACAGGGAGGAAAAAAAATTACAACTGAAAAGCCAACCCAGTTGGGAAATGACGAAGACCCAACGAGCCCGTGTGCATCTGTCCGTGAGGATGCACGTCTTCATTCACTTACCCGTGGATGTCTGCTGTGTTAGATAGCTTTGTATGAACACCACTGAGGATCACTTTACTACTGACAGCTTCACATAACCTACTTGCCCCTGAAATGACTGTGCCTGGAGCGACTGCCGTCGTCCTGCCTGCGGTTTTTCTGTCTTTAAAAAAAAAAAAAAAAGACGTGATCTGAAAGGAAAGAGATTTTTATTTTTAATGGAACATGTGAAATGTTTTTTAAAAGGATTCTTTAACTCATCACCATCAGTTTTAAGTAACTAGATGAAGGCAGACACTTAACGCAAGGACGGAGTCCTTGCCTGAGGTACAGGCCTGGGTCACAGAACCTCCATCAGCTTCAGACGAAGCTCATTCTTCCAAAGCACTCCCACCTTTTCACATCTGCGGTGTAGTTGTCCTTGCTGTCAGGCAGCTGGCAGTATCTGAATTGCCCAGGCAGTTCATAACAACCGGCAGCCCTTTAGAAGCCAGATCTTTTCAGTTTACCCAGTAAGATAAAAAAAAAAAGGTAAACAAAAAACCCCGCATAGATTGTAAAACATTTTGAAGGTGTTTTTGGTTTGTTTCCTTTATGATTGCGGGTCAGCTCTAAGTGATGGCCCAGCCCTTTTTCCCTGGCCGTGTGCTGAACAGTCGAACTGAGGAGCCCTAGAACTCTGCTCAAGCACACTTTGTGAGCAGATGTTCTTCTGCACAAAGGGTAGAGCCATGGACACCAGTCCCGTCGTATTTCGTGTCTATAAATGTAATGAACATGTGCTAGAACAGGTTATGATAACTTGGGGCGTTATCGGTCAACAAGGCAATGCCTTTGTATAGGCCCTGGGACATCAATGAAGTGAAAGCAGTGTATGTGTTTATGTAGGCTCTGTTTGATGTAATACTACAACTCATCTAGCAATCTCCATCTCTGCCCCTGACATTGCTTTAAAGAACACAAACAGATAAGAGTCAGGAGGTTAAAAACATCCGTGATGTAAAGTTGTGCTTACTGAAGAGTTTTGACGGTAATTTTTAGGCGCTCCAACTGTCGTCCCCTTATTTGAACGACTTGTCAAAAGACACCGCATGAATCCAAGACAAGGGTTACTTTTCTACAGGACTTTTCTCATTGGTTTCTCAGGGATTCTTAGCCAATGACGTCATTTTGCATGTTAAATAAAGTTTAGGGGTTTTTTTCATTTTTTTCTTTAAAGTCACATAGAGTGACTCACGGAACATAAAGTTTTATATAAGTTTGTCTTCAAGTGATCTTTCTTCTCTAGTCACCAAAATTTCAAGAGACTTGCCAAATAATTTCCTCCTGGGACTGCTTCTCTGGATATGATTTAAAAACCCCAAAACGACCAGTGGAATATCCTCATTATTTTTCTTTAGGGAAGAAACCCATCCTGAACTGTAAGCTTAATATCCAGAACTACTACGTGATACACACGCACACATACGGCATCAAGCGTGTGAAGAGAAATAGCTGCGATCGAGATGCAAAAAACCTAGTTCCTTCTCTGTTACTTATCCCCCATGAAAAGTGCTTTATCTCCTCTCTACAGATTATTAGGAATTTTTTATCCAAGTAATTGACAGTGATTAGGTCACTGATGAATAATTTGATTCAAGCATTCGGTGATGGCTTGCTGTCACTTTCTGGCAATGACATATATGCCGTTTGGTATTCGTTTTCTATTCTGGTTGGGCAAGCATGACTTTTAGAATTGGATTGCGGAGACACATAGTGAGGTGTTCTAAGTTTGTCTTGCACTAGCTTTTACAGACTGACTTTTGTTATATTTTTTTTTTACCCAGCAATTAATTTTGCCGGAATATGGAAAATATTTTAGAAATATCTGAAACAAAACCAGCAGAAACTCAAGTGAGAGAAGAAAAGCCTCATGGCAGGTCTAGCTAGGGAAGGCTATGGACCTTCTGCACCAAATCATGGGTCATCAGGTTCAAAAAGAGAGAGGAAAAAGTAATTTATTTCATTGGTGGCACACAAAGAGTTTTGGCTCTGAGTAAAACACCTCGTATGCACCTTGTGCGTGCATACACCGGCCAGGTAACTATTTTCTAAGAACTATTGAGCTCTTCTAGCAAGACAGTTTGAAGTCCTTTAGTCATCCAGCCGTGGGCCAGCTGCTCCATGCAGTGATGGCACCAGTGTGAGTGTTCCTAGCTGGAAAAATAATCCAGGAACATTTTGACTTGCTGACAAAGCTGAAAGCATGCCGTGTGAGTTCCTGTGTGGAGAGTTAATATATGAAAAAGCTTCTGCTTCACCCCTTCTGCCGTAGTCAGCACTACTACCCCCAAGTAGGTGGATTCCCTGGGACCAGCCCTGGAAATAAGGGTTTCCAGTGGCTGCCGAAGTGAGCTATAGCTTAGCAGGGACTTGGAAAAATGTAAATGATGCCGTTAGCCCTGGCTCCAGGCACCTAAGCCAGCGTCAGATGTTTAAATCTCTTTGTATTCTCCAGCCACTGTGTCTCTCTGGGCCCAGAAAGGGAAAAAAGCGCCACCAACCGAATAACGTGCCCTTTACTGCAGTCCCTGAGGGCTGTAGGCACTGAGGAGGTGAGTCTCCAGCCTTCATCACCAGTAGGTTTACTTTCTTCAGTGGTTACTATGTTATGCTGATAAAAGAAAAGGTGAAATCCTCAGAGATCTACTCTGAAAGCCATTTAAACAGCGCAGGGCTATCAAATACGTATGAAGGCATCTCCTGTGAAGGACGGTTTGAGGTAGTACCAGAGGGCTACTGCTTACTGTAATGTCTGAGTCTGTCCCACGGGACAAATGCCAGGGTGTACACAAAACTCCCCTTTACCTCCCCAAACTACTACATGGTTTTCCACGAACAAGCCTTTCCACGTGCAATAAGGAGAAAAGTAGGCAGTACTGGGGGAGGAAAAGTGAGATCCAGCCCCAGAGCAGGGGCATGATAGTGACAGAGAGTTGCACAACTTAGGAGAAAAGTGTCTGTGGGACAACAGCCAAGAATAATTTCTGTATACTTGATTTATATTCATTGTTATTTGTTTATAATGACCTTTATACCGCATCAAATGCGCCCGTGGATATTCTCCTTCACGGCAGAGAGGCTGGCTTTTTAAAGCTTACCACTAACCCAAAAATGGAGGAGCCGCTGATGTTTCCCCCTCCTGCTGTTTTCTTGTGAGGCTTCGTGGAGGCTTCTGTCCTCCACGGGTATATCTGGCTGTGAGCACTGGAATCAAAAAATGCCATTCTTTCATCTTTTCATCCTTTTAAAAATGCTAGTAAACCCAGGAATACATCGTAGGATCCAGACCAAAGTCAAGAGGTCCGTTTTCTCTGGTCACCCACGCTACTGAGTGGAAGCCGAAACCGAGGGACCCACACGCCTGAACTGCGCCTGCTCCAGGAGCAGGGACTGGGCTGCAGGCAGAGCAGGAGGCGGCAGCTTGACATTCTCTGCAAGAGAGCAGGAGTGCTGCTACTGATAGCCAATGGATGTGCTGTCACAAACAGGGCGGCCCATGTCTCTGGAGCACTTACAATGGCTTTCCACGGTTAGATTGTTCACTTCTGCACCAGTTCTTAACAAAACCCAAACCAGTTTACCCAGCTGCTTTTGCCAAGAAATCTGTCCCTACCTTTTGTCAGTTCTGACTTCAGCAATGTCCCTGCTATGAATTGTTATGATAATATTGCTGCTAGTCATACCAAGAGGACTTTTTTCAGGTTTCAAAGCCTCTGCTCTTTTCCCAGAGGATGGGAGTCAGGGCTCTGGGACTTCAGTCAGTTCTAGAGAGCTCGAGGCTTGCGCTCACAACCGACACCAGTTAAGCGCTGCTGGCATACAGCGTTGCCCGAGCTACTCGAACATCACCACCAAGTAGTTTCTCATAGATATCAAGTGGAAAGCTTTTGATGCTCACTACAGCCTTTATCTACGTGTATTTACTATTTCAAACCCTTTCAGCAGTGAGGTATAGGCAAGTTCACACTGTCCAGCAGAACAAAGATGCTCAGAGGTGCCGCTGGGGACTCTTGAACCTTTCGGTGAGAGGCGAGCAGCGCTCGCCTTCTGTGGGAAGGGCTGGGAGAACAGCGTGAAGACAAAGTAGCTGTGAGACAGAACCCTCTCGTTCAGGCAGGTGACCCCGTGTGGCACCTACTCTTGGGCTACTACGCCCCTCTGCAAGCATTTTAGAGAGAACCGAAGCTGCTAACTCTGCTCGTCAGCAGTTCTGAGGCTCGTTGAAGGAGAGCATATTTTGCAAACAGAGAGGTGAAGGGGTTAATACAACCTGTTATTATATCAAAATCACACCGGGGATAAGATCGAATGTCACACGAATATTTGCCTGACCTACTGTATAAGTAACCTCTGCCGCCAAATAGAGATCACACAGAGGTGCTGGATGAAAAAAAAGTAATCAATATAATTAATGTATAATGAAACAAAGCAAAAAGGCAAGTTTAGATTGCCAAGGCGCTTTGTTACAGGTGAAAGCGAAGTGCCTCTCTTTACAAACGGGATTCAGACTGCATTCAATAAATCACTGTGATTTTGCCTTCTCTAGTAAAGCCACATGGAAGAGAAGAAAACTTACAGTGACCAACGGCTTGGTGATGATGGGTCAGCTGCAAAACCTCAGACAGACACAGAGAAGAATTATTAGGTGTCTCAAACTCTTTTCTCTCATGAAAGTTGATTGATGGAGCTGTTGTAGAAATACTTGTAGGTGTAACTATAAAAATAAGACTTTAATTTGATTTTTGTTGTTGCTGTTGTTATTATGATCAGTGACTGGTTGACCATGACCTGGTCAACATGACAAAAATAAACAACTCCCCCAATACCACCTTTTTTTTTTAAATGTAATTGTCTACATTTTCATACATAACACTTTTTACCCCCTCTCTGATTTGAGAATTTTCTCCTTCTCAAAGATATGTCTAGTGAAAACCTATTCTGCAGACTTATTAAGTATATGCAAAAAAACATCAGTTTAAGTCTTATTTTCCTTTAGCTTCACCGATTTTGCATTCTGGAATACCGGAATGGCAAACTGACCTTTCAGGTGTCACGAGTCTGCTATTGTGTTTTTGCTTGCCGTGTTCGCCTCCTTTCCGACTGTAGTCATCTCTTCATGTTGCTGCTCTCATGTAAGGGCTTTGCTCTGGGTTTTGTTTTCTTTAATCAATTTTTATCGTCTTGCAGTTGTGGCCAAAGAAACCCCACCTGCTACTGAATATACTAGCCACGGAGGGGACACACTATTGATTTGTGTGCTTGCATCCTAGCTGTTGTAGTGTAATTTCCAACCCTCCAGTCTCAGTGGACCTTTTTTTTCCCGCTAGCCAGGAGCATTCAGGATGCCAAACATTTCTTTCTCCACTGTCCCAGTTCTGCCCCTTCTTTTTCCCACGGTTACAATTATAACATGTATCCACATTAGCATACGCATTGTAATTCAAAGGTTTTAATTGGAATCGTCAGCCTTCCATCTAGTTGTGATGGCTGCCATGGTGCCAAAGCCTGGTGCTGTCGTTGAGCTATGGTTTGTGCAGGTTTTGGGTTTTCTTGTGGGGTTTGTTTTTTTCTTAGAAAGGAGCAACAAGCGTTAAACCACTGACCTCCTTTCTGTGAATACTCTCATGCAGCACCAATTTGATTTTATCGCGTGTTGTATGATGCAATGAATTGCTTGGTGCTCTCTTGGCTGGGAACTCTTTGAAAGACGAAGGCATCTTGAAAGTGCTTTTTTGGATCCAGTTCCCCTCCCAGTAAATTTGTCTGCAGCGTTGCCCATACTTTCTTTCTTGTATCTGAATTCACATCACCTTTTCGTACTAGAAAGTTGGTTTATTCCATTCCTTTGTTTTTCTCTCCTAGAGGTATGAGATATTTCTTTCCCCTTTCATTGCTACCATCTCCGGTTTAGCAGATGGAAGCTTTGGGAGGCTTCCGGCATCTGCCAGCAGAAGAGTTACAAACCTGCTATGACATGAAGAGCTGAAAGCAGAAGCCGGTTAGAAGAGCTCGTGAAGAGCTGGGAAAGGCCGAAAGGCCAAAATGAGACTGGAGTAAAGTCCTGTGAGATCACACGCATGGGCAGACCCAGGAGGCTGTCAGGTCCCTGGGGTTTGTGTGCTCTTTCGGACTGACTGCGCTATCAAACAGAACTTCATTGTACAGGGGCGTGAGGTACCTACGTAACAGCGCAAGGACTGAGCAGCAGATCTGAGGTTTCCTGAGGGGCTACATCCTAGGTGAGGTCCTAGGATCCGTGCCGAGGTCTAGTTTGTAGTAACATTTGAAAACGTCACCCAACAGCTTCACCGGGTCCAACTTTTCTGGGTGCTCTTAGGCTCAGTCAAAACTTCAGTGCGTTTGTTCGTTTTTTCCTAGCAAGTCAGAAGCGTTGAGGAATGAGCTGGTTTGATGGGCGTTGCGGACTGCGATGACAAACGGAGCTAAGGGAGGCTGCTGTGCTTGTACGTCTTGTAGAAAAAACACACCAGAGCACAGGTCAGTGTGATTTATGACTCAGGGTTTTGTCCGTAGCAGGAATGTAACTATGTTGTGATTTAGAGAGAGAAAAAAAAAAAACAAAACTGCTTTTCTGTAAGAGTTTTCCACTTTTCCTAGTTATGCTAAAATTACTCAGCTATGATCAGCGAAGAAGTAACTTAGTGACCAGTTCTGTGTTACTTAAACCTGAAATATATTAAATATGTGTGCTAAACCTGTTGCTCTTCGATCTGGCCTCCTCCAGAAGCTCCACAGCTGGGCAGAGTGGAAACCGGGCTGAGTTCATAAACCCAGGGTGAAGACAGCTCTGTCTCTTCCCTCTGTGCGTGGTAGTGTTTTTGTTCTTCTCCATCCAGCATCACGCTTCGTCACCATCAGCAGGTAGGTTGTGTCATACCCGCCCAGAGACAAGAGTACTGAAAACAGTTCCCCAGGTCAAGGTCGTAGCTTAGCTCCTAAAGGAAAAAAAAACTGCCCTGAAAGAGCACCCTCAGCGAGAAAGCTGTTCTGAAACACGTTCAGCGTCGCCTTTTAAAGTCAGGGCGAGAGCGAGGCTCAAGAACCTGTTGCAATTCTGATTCACGTTCATCCATGCAGAAAAGGGGATTTTTATCTTACAGCACACGATGCCTTGGGGGTTATCACAAGAATCTGATGTCTGTAGTCCATAACCTCTCCAGGCTTCAGCGCCTGCAGTCCGTGCTTAGGGTCACTGATAATTAGGAAGGTCTGTTTCTTGGAGGTGTTGGGCTCTGCAGCTCCCTTTAAGTCTTGTTTTTACACTGTGGTGATATTGCAATAGAAATATGCATAAAGGAACTTTGCACATGAGGAGAGCTGCTAAGCGAACAGTCATTTGCCATTCTTGCCACTAGAGGATGAACATTAAACACCGCGGAAACTGCATCCTACTAGTGCCACTCTCAAAGCCTGTTCTTTTCAAAGCATGTGTGTGTGCTCCAACAGAAAACTAGCTGTGCCGTGAAACTCCAGTGGACTTGGGAGTCTACTGGAGAACCAAAGTAAAGCGCAAACCCTGTAAACAAAAGAAATAGTCGGGTTGGGGTTTTGTTTCCCATTTTGACCCAGTGGATAGCTTTACACGTGAAGTGCAATACAAGCAGCGCAGCTTTGCATGTGTAGTTTGGTATATGTAGGCTCACATTCCCTAACATCCTGGCTTCTACAAATTACGGACAAGCCTTTCTGTGGGAACAGAACTGGGGGATAACACGTAGTTTAGTACACTATAGGTGCGCTTGCAGTCCCGTGGCATTCGAACCTAGAGTTAACAATAATACTGTTGGTGGGGAGTATCAGACACATTTCAGGAAACCCCTGAAGTACCAATTAATTTTAACATTTTCTCGTGAAACACTATCAGAGCAATATTGTGACGTTTGCGCATCCATGAGGACCTACGTTACTGTGAGATAAACGCTGTGCAGTCTTTTGTATTTTTTTAGACATTCCAGAGAGAGGAAATAGAAGTGGTTTCCAAAATCCTGAAAGCCCTTGATTTTTTTTTCATCTGTCTGCCTGATACAGCTTCAGGACTTGCAAAGACCTGAAAGTCAGTTTTGTGGTACCTCTCTGGGCAATTTTTTCCCCCTCCACTGAGGAAGGTCTCTGGGATTTTATTGGCACTAACTAGTTTTTGTGGTGACAGCCTTGCTCCCTGGAAAACTTTCCCAGCATTTGCTGCGTTGTGATTCTTAGAAAGTTTTGTGTTGCACTTGGCGCAAACCCAAATGCTTCTCAGATGTTAAGCAGCCATATTCCCTGGATTCCTCTTGCACTTGATGTAGCCCAAAGCAGGGCCCAAGAAGGACTTTCCCAGCAGCGACATCCCTGGCCTGCTAAGGGCTGGAACTTGGTCCAGTTGGCCTTTAATGATCTTTCCACTTGGCCGAGCATCACAGAGGAGGTACGTCTAGTCAGACAAGGGCACGTAGGGGTATAGCGGAATCTGAGTTTTGGCAGAAGACTGACATTGGGTATCAGAGGGGCGAGGAATCCAGCAGTGAAGAGCCAGCATGGAAGACAGAAGAATTCCGTGTCTTATAAAGAAGGAAGCCACTAGAGGCCGGATTGGAGAAGACATTCGATAGAGACTTTTGAAGACCAAGGAACTGAATGGGCTCAGGCAGTAGCCAGGAGTGGCTTCAAGAGGTGATTGGGAGACAGAAAAGGAGCAGCAGTATCAAGACTTCCTGAGACCAGGATGAGAAGCCTAAAGAAGGAACAAGTGGTACTGGGAAGGTACAAATAAACAAGACCCAGAACTGGGTCATTTGGATTAAGCATTGGGTCATGTGGCCAGACTGATCTGCGCTTGTCCCAGGGGTAGAGAAGGGTTTTACACTAACATTGCACTTGCCTGATCTTAATTCAGCCCCTGGCACAAATCATAGATGCTGATGAAATGCCTGCAAGCTCAAGGGGAATAGCAGCACATCTGCAACCGTGCCTATTTTATCTCAAGAGCAGCTTGGGATCTACATCAGCCAGGAGCTCCCTGGTTGCCAGGGGAACCTGTGGAGGCCAGACACGCAGCCCGGGTAACACACACAAACAAATACCAGAACATTAACTAAACAGCAAATCAAGTGAGCATGCCTTGGTTGGTGACCTGAGGGGCAACGCTGCCCCACTGCCCGGCTACCGCCGAAAGTCAGGTCCAAGGACAAGGCTGTTCTGAGAAACTCTGAAGAGTTTCACTTCAGGAATCATTAGCTAAAATAACCTAATTCCTTTTAAATCCTGAGAGAGGTTGTAAAACCACAACTCCACTCTTGCATTTTTGAGCACAACACAGCTGCTGTTGGTTAGCCTGCCTCATGAAGTTGGCTTGGACCACGCGTCTGCTTCTCTGCCATTTTGGACACGAGATATTAAAAGTTTCAGTGTGTGAGAAGAAAGTGCAAACGCTTCCCTTACCCCTGTCCTTAATTTGCAGCTTCTTTTGAACAGGATCTCTCCCCTTTGGGGTAATTAGGTAGTGCCTGGGACAGGCTGCAAAACCAGTATAGCCAGGAAAGGGTGCGTGCTAGAGCCCCATGGGCATAGGAATATGTACGTGCACACGGTAAATCTGTTCTGGATCCCTGCTGCCGACACCCCATAGAGCACTTCGAAGCGTTAAGCTCTGCCTAAAGATTAGTTCCTACGGCTGGCTGTTACTTAACCTTTGCATCACTTTTTGACTGGTGCTTCAGAAAGAGCTGCTAGGAGTGAACGGCCGCTTTGCCCATATAGCTGTCAGGCAAGACACCCTTCTTCCCTTGATGCAGCAGCTCCAGAGAAAACCAGAAAAATCCATACCCTCCTCAAAACACACGACTGACCGTTGAGGATCTCCAACGCAACAGTGAGGGGAATCTACAATCCAGAGCTGGGGTAAACTTATTTTTGAGCCAAAACTTCCAAACAAACTTCATTAATTAGTAATCTCTAGAGGTGGCCTCCCTCCTTCATGCCTCTCGCTATTTCCTCATCTCCCCAGCTAGCAGCAAAAACATTCCCGATTGCATCAGTTTTGATTACTCTTTAGATGAGGAGATTCTCCTTTGGCTAACCAGGATTACGCTCTACGTGGCCACTAGGACTTTGTCTCTTAAAGAATATCAGCAACCCTAGAACATTTGACCACTTCACAAGAGACTGTGGTCAAGAAGAGCTGTGGCAAAGTTCTCCCTCCTTTGTTTCAGGTCTTCAACCGCTATAAATTAACATTGGCTTTCACGTAGAAGCAATTCTTAACTTGTACCTGAATCCTCCTAGATTCGAGAGGCAAAAAGAATCACAAAGCAAACAAAAGAACATTCTGGAAGGAAAGAGGAAATCTAACAGGCACTGTAGTCAGGTGCGTGATTTATTGGAACCAGCTATTCCAACAAGGATGTGATAGCACTAATTAATTCTACAGGTAATGCAGTCAAGCTTCTTCAATTGTCAGTTCATGCTCCGTTGCTTCCTCGATGTTTTTAAGTTGACGAAGCAGCCATTCTCTTTGTTTCTTTCTCTGTTACAGAAAAAAAGAAATATTATTTAGTCATCCTAATCCATTCAGATGTGACCTGCTTTAAAAAACAAACAACATGCACAAGGTCATTATGAATCCAGCTGGACTTGGGATGAATTTCCCATTTGTTTTAAGAAGCAAAGAAGCCTTTATTCAGAGTGGGCAAGATTTCCTGAGTTTCAAACACACCCATGAAAAATATGATACAGGGGGAAAAACAAACCAGAAGAGAATTTGATAGTCTCACACTGACATGACAGCCTTCAGAGTCTTAACTCTGCTGCCTGCCTGTCCTTTCCACGGGCTTTCTACAGGGCCCTTGCCAATAATCACAGTCCTAGGAAAGTGAATCCTCACACTCTACAGAACAGAAAAATAAAGACCTCCATGAGGTCTATTATCTAAGCTTTACCCAGGAAAACACACGCTAATCGAAGGACTGCACACCAGACCCCATTTGCAATGGCTAACGTTCTTTTTATAAAGCACTATGATGTGGATTAGACTATGAAAAAATAGATTTTTCTCCACTTTTAGTTAACTGCCAACATTAAAAAAATTTAAATCACTCATTTCTTCCTATTCTTAAGTTTCCCCAGAAGAAAGATATGTTAAAAAATACTTTTGCACTAGTGTACACAGGTAGTCATGCAAAAATCACAAGCTGAAGCAAGTGTAGTTTGGAAGGCTTCATCCCATCCAGTCTGCGATTAGGAATGATACCGCAGAGTCTAGCAGGTTATGACTACATAACTACACTGCATAACTACACGTTCTCACTGATAAAGTTGTGGAGATGTTCCATAACTAAAATATCCCCACATGACTACACAGACAGACATATACAATTTCCTACTAATGCCGAATATCTTAGCTATTTCGTAACTAAGGGAAAGGCATTACCACAAGAGTTTGATTAATTTTCTTCTTTCTGACTTTGGCTATTGGGACATCTTTTATCCCCGGTATTCCAGTAACAAGCCATGAAGGTCCGCTCTTGGGAGTTACTGCAGCCTCCTTAGATGCTGTGGTGGGAGCTTGGGTTTCTACATTTGGGACCACCTTGTCACTTGGCTCTTCGTTTGATTCATCAGAGGCCAAGACTGTGGAAAGCCTCCTTCTAGAAAATACAACCTGAGAGTTTTGGCTTCTCTCTTTGTTTAATTCTTGAGAGTCAAACACCGTTGAAAGCCTTTTTGGAGACATAGGAGGGAAGTACGCATCAACACGTACTGATGATACTTGAGCTAATGATCTACTTAGATTTTTTTTTGGCACTGGAGATCCATAAACTCTCCTGCTGGCATCTTGGTCCCTAATTGATTGGTTTGTCAGATCTGGAAGAGATGGCATTGTTCTTGAAAACATTGGGTCCACTGGAGTGCTGTGTTTCACCAGTCTCTTCTTCAGAGATCTTTTAACATTCAGAAAGGAATCTTCTTCCTCCAACATCTCGAAATCCAGTTTATCGCCTTAAGAAAACAAGAAGATAAAATTGTGTCATTGCTCACAGAGCAAGAGATGCCGCGTAAGGTGTTCAGTTCCTACAAAACCAAATCCAAGGTGCTCCTCTTTTCATGACTCCTTTTACTCTTTACATGGCATTTATCCTTTGTATCGAGCAGCGCTTGTCAACTGTTTGGAAGAGCCGTGTTGAAAACGGAACATTAGAAGACAACTTGTCACACGTACAATACTTACTCCCGTACCAGCCCTCTGTGTGCAGAGCTCCACAAGAATTGGTTTTTTTAAAGATCTCATGAACTGCAACATCATTAAGACAGTGTTTTCTCCTTCAGGGGATACAAATCATACACTTCCAGGGTTGCAGCTGCTAACACTGAGTAGATAAATGAAAACGGTTAGATGCCAGAGGGATTACCGTAACGCAGCAAAAATTCAAATGCTCTAGCGAGATGTGTGGAGAAGTTCTGGATTCGAGCAAGCACCTCTTAGTCCAGTGGCCATTTGTTTCTCTTGTTTTCCTAACAAGGGGCGCTCAACAAGCCTCTCGTGTCCTCCTGCTTCCTTGACAAAAACAACTATGGTCTGTGAAAGTCTATTTTTAACTCAGTTTACAAAAATGGGAAGGTTGTTTTGTTAGCATCTTCCTCCACCCATTTTACAACCCACAACAAAAAGCAGCTTGGCTTCTTACACAGGAGTTCTCCATTCCGTGTCAACGATTCACAGCTGGGTAAGGTTTGAGTTCAGCAGTTTCACTTCTGCTTTGTTCTAAAGAACAGGAGGCAAGAAGCAAAGCACCGACTCTTCAATACAGAAAGACAAGGGTTTTCTCTTTTTTCCTCTTCAGAAAGAGGCGGGGGGAAAGAAAACACCATTATTTATTGACAGCCACTTCTCCTCTCACTCCGGAGCAGAGCTAGCTGGTGGGACACATTATAAGCAGCACTCAGCCTACAGCCCCTGCCTTTTTGCCCTTTCTGTTCAGCCAGATTGACTTCCCTTAGCCCTTGTCATAGAAGCTTCCTGGCAGTGAGCTTGCGCGATTAGACCTAGAAAGGAGTTTGCAGCCACCAGTGCCCACAAAGCCCACCCTCAGCTGTACATATGGGTGCCCTCCTCTTACTCATTAAGGTTTAGATGGTCAATTAAAATCTATTTTTTATTCAAAGTTCATTTTAAAGGAATTTTTCAGCCAAAGCTTCTGAGAAAACCAATTATTTGTTTCTTTCACATTTTTCTGTGCTTCAGACATACATAGATACAAGCAACAAATTTTTTCTGTTGAGAGGTTTTAATAACACCACCAGAGGTAAAGGAGGGGAGAAGTCTAAAACCAACAGAGAAAGATAAACCCCTGAAGTACATCAGTCTACCACAGAGAACGCATCTTGCAGCAACTTTGACGAAAGAAATCCAACTCACCAAACCCGCTCGAGCCTGTCTGAGAGCTTCCTCTGCGTCTCAGGTGCTTCAGCTTCAGCTGCTCCTGCGCTCCTTATAGCCCTGCTCGCCTCCCAACAGCCTTTGCTGCCCAGATGCCCCCAATCACACATTTAGCCTTTTGCAGGAGTTTCAGCAGTGCTGTGAACCGATTAACCGACTAAAAAGAACTCTAGGATGAATTAATCATAGGAAAATGGGCTAGCCAGCTTATCTCTGCGCTGTTTGCTGCTGCTGGCTGCCCCCTTCAACCACAGAAATCCATCAGGGGTTAATCGCCTTCACATGGCTGCTCGGGGCACTCCCGGGTCCGTCACAAGGTGGATGTGTGCTGGTGGCGTGTATCTGTTTTCATCCTGATTTTATTTTCTCACTACTTCCCTTGTCCCCCGAATAAACAAGGAAACAAATGCTAAATCTTCCAGGAAAATGTCTTCTTTTAGGAAAATAGGGCATGACCTGTGGATGTAAATAAACTGCAGTCTGAATTTCGGTGTTTGCAGCTAACGACTGTGGAAGTGGCAGCGTTTTATCTTGGCTTCAAACTATCAGCTCCTAGGTGAGAATTGCAGTGGCCTGAAACCGTATGGTTCAGGTGGAGGACTGTGACTTTTGTTGACACAGAGAAGCGGTTGCACTGCACCAGCTCTGCCGGACTGCACGTCGGCACCTCTGTGGAGGGTGGCAGTAAGCAGCTGCTCTGACAGCCCCGTCGAGCAAGCGCAGGCACGAGGCAGCACGAGCGCAAGTGTGGGGGTAGCCCCTATTGACGGTGCACGACCCGTGGAGCTTGGAAATCTAAGCGGATCGGACAGACCTCATTTCAGGGCTTTCCGCGGGTGACCCGAGGGTGTAGAGCGCACCTAGCGCAGACAGAGGGGCGAAGGGCTGATCTCGCTGGGATTTGAACTTGTGGTTCCAGGGAGTCTGGGCATCTCCAACCTAATCACAAATCACCCTCTCTTGCCGCGTTAATGATTGCACTATGAATAGAGAATTGCAGCTACCCGTTCAATATTTAGGAATAACAATCTGTCAGTGTATGGGGAGGGTTGCTAGGTTTAAATCATGTGCCCCTGAGGAACTGAGAGCGAGCTTGAGAAATGGGGGCACTTCACAATCACATGGATTGCACGAGTAAACATCCTGGAAATAAATAGTCTGTCCAGGAGAAGCTATTTATTTCCTGCTCTCCCAGGGGAGGTTCCGACAGGAATATTTTGAGAACTAGACAAAAACTATTTGTAGCTGGGCAGAAAAATAAAAAAAAATGCTCAGTCCTTTATAAACATAGAATAGGCTAGACAAACCCTGACCTCATCTTGAATATTAGTGGTTAGTTTTCAAACTAGTGGCCTTGTGGCGTGGTGAGCAAACCTACCGGCTCAGCCATGCCGTACCCTGCAGGGCTTGGCAAGCCAGTTCCTGCTACAGCACAGAGCAGAGAGTGATGCCTTGACAGCGTGTCGCAATGCTTGCGCTCTCCTGGTGTGTCAGCGAGACGTAAAATCACCTTTCCCAGCACGGCAACAATGCAAACAACGCTGGGCAGCGCGAACCTGCAGGAGAAGTCTTTTGGTGGGTCTGAGCAAAATTGACATCATTTCACTGGACCCCTTCCAAAACTCCGGGCCTTGGCTTCCAGCGTGTGCTCGCCCTTAATTTCTAGTGCATCCTTTTTCTGGTATCTCAGCCCACCAGTGCTGTCGGTAGCGGCATCATCTTTATGCCTACCTACCATGACCTTTTCCTACCAACCACCTAAAAAAATAACCTTCCCCTTTGCTGCAGAGCCATTACTTGCCATTTCCTCTAGTTCCTTGCCAAATGTTCTCAAGATGTAAATTAGGAGATTTGCAAGTCGTTCTCCCCGTTAGCCACGGTTTCTCATAGGTCCTACAGATTTAGCTGTTTATGAAGTGGTGGCAGGATGTCACAGAGAACAGGAGGAGCATAACTATGCCGAGATGTGCCAGAAGAGAGTCCAAATTTAATGTAAGCACGCGGATCTCAGCAGATCAACTGCAATGATGATGGAATCTTGACCTTGGTGGGTTTTGTAGCCTGACACAAAAAACCCAAGCTCTGACATTGAAGCTGGCTGAACATGAGCCAGCAGTGTGCCCAGGTGGCCAAGAAGGCCAATGGTGTCTTGGCTTGTACCAGCACTAGTGTGGCCAGCAGGAGCAGGGCAGGGATTGTCCCCCTGTTCCTGTCAGCACTGGTGAGACCACACCTTGAGTGCTGTGTCCAGTTTTGGGCCCCTCACTTCAAGAAGGACGTTGAGGGGCTGGAGCGTGTCCAGAGAAGGGCAACAAAGCTGGTGAAGGGTCTGGAGAGCAAGTCTGATGAGGGAACTTGAGTTGTTTAGCCTGGAGAAAAGGGGGCTGAGGGGAGACCTTATCGCTCTCTCCAACTGCCTGAAAGGAGGTTGTGGTGAGGTGGGGGTTGGTCTCTCCTCCCCTGTGACAAGTGACAGGACGAGAGGAAAGGTCCTTAAGCTGCACCAGGGGAGATCTAGGTTAGATACCAGGAAGAACTTCTTTCCAGAGAGGGTTGTGAAGCCTTGGAACAGGCTGCCCAGGGAGGTGGTGGAGTCCCTGTCCCTGGAGGTGTTTAACAGCCGTGTGGATGTGGCGCTGAGGGACATGGTTTAGGGACCCTGGCAGGGCAGGGGGAACGGATGGGCTCGATGATCTTAAAGGTCTCTTCCAACCAGAGGATTCTGTGATTCTCTGGTTGTACAACATGAGTGGCACCATGAAGTCTTCTTGCTTCTTTCAAAGAAGGACACATACTGTGCCCCACACTCACACCTATTCATTAGGAATTCATTCACTAAAATTACATTCCTTGTTTTGACTACCCTCCTCGGCAGAGTCTACCTGGTATTTTGGAGCACTAACTCTATATGTCTGGATCAAGATGTTTGGTGTGTGTTTATACACCTTCCTCTCTTTTGCTGTGTGATGCAATATGGCACACAATTCTAGCAATATTATTATGCAGCTCCGTATATATTATATCAAACCTCTCACTGCTTTACGTTTATTGCTTGAAAGATTCTTCTGTTGATCTCATTTTAGGAGATAACTTCATCTCCCTTTCTAAATTTGTTCCAAAAATAGAAAACCCCCACATGAAAGGATTTAGATATTTTTATGCATTCCCTTGTGAGAAACATTAATTCCTAATATTTTTACTTTCAAAATCAACAAAAGAGGGGAGATAAAAAATGACACAGTGTTTTTTTCAAATTTCAGCCTTTTCATTCTAGTTCAAATGCACAAATTCCCTTCAGGCATGGGAGTTTGAATAGGCCTCATCTAGAAGAGGGTGAAACTGGAATAATTTTTCAGTCTAACAAGGAATAACATACATACAGGAACATAAAGGGATACCTTTTTCCCTTAGTGGTCTTGTCTAATCTGAGAAACCGCCCTTCTTCAGTTGCTGCTATGTTCATTTCTTTATTTTCCACTCTGACGATGTCACCAAACTCTTCTCCTCAAGGGAACTTGGGTGCTGAACAGCCCTGAGCTCATACGCTTCTCTAAGATGTTATACTGAATTGGCTATGTGATTCTAGTTTGTGAAGTCACAAATCTTGCAGAAGTGTCCAAGCAGGTAGAAGCTAGGTGAGGTCCTCCATGGACAGAACCTTATCAGGTCTTCTCCCTGCTCTTGCAACTAGTCTGATGGTTTTTGGTGCAGAGGGTGATTCCACAAAGCAAGGACCTACATAATAGGCAGTAGGAGCTGGTAAGTGGAGCTCAGCACTTCACTCTGACGACCCACGGTGGGATTACCCTAATTTGGAGAAGAGCCAGAAGAAGAATACAAATGGTGGTGGGGAGTAAAAAGAAGGTGAAAAGAAGAAATGAAGAGTAACACAAAGGGGAAAACACTTGCCTAAATTTAGAGCCATGTAGGAAGAATAAATGAGAAGAAACGTTAAAGGAATGGGCAAGACAAAGGAAAAAATAAAAAAGAAAGGAAATTAAACTGTATTTCTGAAATTATTTAGAAGGCTTAGGCCCAGATTATGAGTTGTACGGATGAAACTCCATTACAATGCAAATTTGATTCAAACTACCATCACCCTTTCTTCTTGTAACTAAGTTTTTGTGTATAGGGGAGTCAAACAGGAGCACTCTAAGATTGCTGATCAGGCTGAACTTCTCAGTGAAAATAGGAGTGGAACATCTAATTTGTTGACATGAAGGACGAAACCATCAGGGATTCTCATCAGGAGCAGAGCTTCTGTCCTGGTGAATTGTTAGCAACTTGGACAGCCACAGCACTTTATTTCCACTTATTTCAGTAGGAATTACATGCATGGGCACTACTGGGGTTTGTGATAGGGTATAAATGGGAGAGTAATTTTATACACGTGTTTTGAAGACACTTTAGAATGGAGTAGAATAGAATGGAGTAGAATAGAATAGAATAGAATAGAATAGAATAGAATAGAATAGAATAGAATAGAATAGAATAGAATAGAATAGAATAGAATAGAATAGAATAGAATAGAATAGAATAGAATATTTTTTTCAGTTGGAAGGGATGTACAATTTGCATCGAGTCCAACTACCTGACCACTTCAGGGCTGATCAAAAGCTAAAGCATGCTATTAAGGCCATTGCCCAAATGCCTCTTAAACACTGACAGGCATGGGGCATCAATCACATCTGTAGAAAACCTGTTCCAGTGTTTGACCACCCTGTTAGTAAAGAAATGCTTCGTAATGTCCAGTCTAAACCTCCCCTGGCACAGCTTTGAACCATTCCCACACATCCTATCACTGGATCATAAGGAGAAGAGATCATCACTCCCGCTTCGCTTCCCCTCCTCGGGAAGCTGTAGAGGGCAATGAGTCACCCCTCATCTCCTTCTCTCCAAACTAGACAAACCCAGAGTCCTTAGCTCCTCCTCAGAGGCCACGCCTTCCAACTCTTCTAGCAGCAAAATCTGTGTTGAAACCCTCACAAACGATCCTTCATGGTCTGTTAAACAATCTTTTCAGTGCCTGCAAAGCACTTAGGTACGTTTATGAACTTGCTCTCCAGCAACTTGAAAGTTTTTCCCTTTTGGAATACTTCCCTCACAGCTGGTAGAATTCTGCTGAATTAGGATGTTATGATCACTGGAGAAAACTACGGCATTATTTATGACAGTAGTGTGGAAGTACACCTTTACAGCTGTTGGAACACCCAATTTTTCAGTGTGGCAATGACCTTTTTTTTTTCTGGCCAGAGGCAAGGTCAATGTCTTTGGCTACAGTGTCCAGGAACAGACCTAAGTGTGGTATAATTCCCACCCCAACTCCTGTCACAGGAGAATCTCATAAGCAGCTGAGAGGAAGGCTTTAGGCAATCCTGGATGGATGGTCTCAGGGTTTCATAAAAGGCTTTATACTGGCGATACACTGAGTCATGATGCATGCTTCAGGTTATACATTTCTGTAGATTTTAGGTGGTGTACCTCTGCTATGACTGGATCTGTCCAGCTTGACAACAAATCTCATTTTCACACACAAAACCACAATCTTGATATACTGCCGGGTTTCCTGGCTGCTCAGAAAGCCAAACCCTCCTTTAAATATATAAATCACCTTCCATACGATACACTTCAGTGAGAGTTTGAGGAACGATAAGACTTGGATCTTTGTCTCTGAACTATTTCAAATATTCTTAAATGCTCGCAATTTACATGCTGATGTTATAAAATTTTCACCTAGGTCCACCAATTTCGGGGAATTGAATGTAGTATTCTAACAGACTTTTTTTTTTTTCCTATCTGCTTTAATGTAACATTAGGACTGAATAAACAAAAGCCTTAAGGACAATACCTTTATGGCTATAGATAAGTTGAGTGCCACATCCTCCCTCTGCATGGACCAGCTCTGCCTTCAGATGCGGTGCTTGGCTGTTGATGCGAGAGGAGGGTTAGACTGTACGTATTTAAAGATGCTATTATCATAAGAGCAATTATAAAAATTTAAAGCATTAAAAATTGTTGCCTCTCTTGGTTAAGCAAGGTTATAATATACAATTAGCCCCTCTAAAACCAGTGTGGGAAATGCCAGATTGAGAAAAGTATCCTTTTTTACCCAAAGGTCTGGCAGATTAATATTTGACTTCAGAAAGTCTAATTACCTCAGTAGTAAGAAACCAGGTACACTTTAATAGCAGTAGAGGTCATCGATCTTGGTAAAATCAATGTGCTCCTGCCTGCCTTTGTAATTACGTCAATGACTCCTCTTCATTATACGCTTATCCACTTTAGTCTTACGAGTGCCACAATGTGTTCTACCCGCATGTTGTTTATTCACTAGACAGTGTCCTATACACTTTCTACGTGTTTCTACACCCCAGAAGTCGATCTAAGTTAATGTTCAACTGGGACCTTTCCTCAGTAACTTGCCGTGTGTTTTCTGATATGACTGCTCCTTTCTAATTATGTTGGCAATGCTGCTGAGGAGCACATAATATTATTGCCAAAGTTCAATAAACAGAGAGAGTAACTATAGAGTTTGGGGGAAAACAGTTGGTGGTGCTTTCATGACCTTTGGCAACAGTATGAGCACAGTTTGGCCAATGCCAAACAAATGTCTAACTTCAAATCTCTCAGCGACCAGAAAATGATGGATTTGCTTTACTTTATTGCATCTAATAATAAACAAAAAATGTTGTGTTTGTGCAATGCAGTAGCATGACCGGACTGAGTATAGCCCTGTGCAGGATGTCAGGCCAGATGAATATCAATGGCTCTTTCTTGTCGTATTAGAATCACACCGATGAGCCCCCAGGTGGTCTGAGATGAGGGAACGCTAATGAAGTCATCGGAGTCCCAGTGACTTAGTGAAGCAGGGCATTTGCGATAGGGAAGCTCGTCTGTGGTGGTGTAGTAATTGATATGTTACACTGTCTCTATGAAAGCCCTCACTGGGTTCTTCAGAGGATGCCTAGTAAATGGAAAAGTAAACATTCATGATAATTATGACTACTTCTTCGTCACTGCCTCCTTCTACTTCTTCATTGCTAGCTTGCTATGGCTAAATCTGGTAATAGTGGTCCGATGTCTGATTATAAGTATAGAAACAGCATGAGCTGGGAGGCTCATATCAATGTAATATTAAAAGCCAATTTCTATTCTCTGAGCCCTGAGCCTGAAAATCTATGCGAACTACTGCTGCAACTGACAGCAGAAAAAGTCTGCACAGAACTGGATGTTTAGGATCAGATCAGGACTCCTAAGAAGCCTGGCCGTACCTCAAGATCCCCATCCTCCAACGCTCTCGCCACACTTCAGTGGCTTTAATGAAGGCCAGAATTGTCACACACAATTTCCACTACATGGCTCACTTTCCAGCTATGGCTTTTTTTTTTTTTCCATCAGAAGAGCCCAAATAAGAATAAGGTCCACAACTGGTACCTGTGTAATTGTTTCCTTCCATTGAACATCATGTTCTGCCAGCAGGAACAGTGCATTAGGTGACCCACTGCCCGAGGGAACGGCTGCAAAACTGGGAGGCAAAGTCAAAACATAGATACGATGGCAATGCACCAACAGCGCCTGGACAACGTACACGATGTTCTCATTTTCCATTCTCCCGTTCATCCCATTTCAAGTCGACAATATCCTCTGGTAATATTTCTGGACAGGAAAGCCAGTTCCAGTCCTGGTTGTTTTCTGCTATAGAAAGACAGCCTCTCTGGAATTTCGCGTTCAGGGACTGCATTTCTATAGCATAAACCACCCACAACTGGAGCTGGTGTTCTCGTCTGAAAATGTTACCCGAGGACGTGAACAAACACTGCTTGAAGCCAGTGAATTCTCATACTGTGTGATTATGTCTCTGAAATAATTCCGCTGGGTAATGGAGCGTGGCAGAAGAATGTTCCCAAGTGCCTGACCCGGGTCATCAATGCCGAACATACACTATCTCATTAACCTATGGATGTGTATGTACATATTTTATATACAAGCATATACAGCCTCTGTGTACTTATATACATAAAATCCCTCAAACATCACAGAGAGAGTTGCACATTTTAGTGTTAAGAGCAAGATTTAAAATACCAATGTGGCAGAATGGGACCGATGAAAGACGAGGGCCAGATTTTCCGTTTATTTCTGTCCTTTAGCAGAGCTATTCTGATTGACGCCTCCGAAGATCTGGAGCGCTGTCTCTCAGAGGGGGAGCAGAAAACACCCGACTGTATAAGGCCTCGAACACTTCTCACTGATGTAAGGGCAAACCAAGGACAGTTCATCACACTCAGTGTCATCGCAATAATTTTCTATAATTCACACTGCGATCTCTACCCTGCAAGAGAAGGAGCTGGGGAGCCTTACTCCAGCATTTGGGATATCCCCCCTCGCAGCCGAGCTCGGCCTCTCTTCCATCACTTGCGTTTCCAAGTTATCTCAGGGCGTATCTCCGGGGGCGGGCTGACAGACTGAGCGCCTCTGCTTTTGTCTGAGCCGGCCAGAGGGCAGTTTGCTGAGATTTGGGCGTGGGACAGTCAAACCCCTTTGGTACCGTGCCCAAGCTTACAGAGTCTCTTGACAGACAGGTGACCTTCTACGATTTTATCGGTTTTCAAATCAGTTTTAAGTTAACCTATGCAATTTTGCACAACATAAACCGCCTACACAGCCTACACTCGGACCAAGCTGCCTTGTGCAGAGGTAGGTTTCCCCTCCCTGTCTTCTGGTCTGCGTGGCCAGTGTTTTCCCAGTATTTGCACGTTTACTTTCCTCTGTTTTCACAAAGGATGGAGCTCTTGGCCCGAGCTGGCTTCCACCGTGGTCAATGCAGCAAGGCAACAAGACTCGCAAGGCAGCTGAATTCTTCCCAGAGGGTTCTTTAGTTCAAGGCAATTGTGAAAGGAAAATTGCAGGATTTCTGGATGCATTTTTTTAGCCTGAAAACTGAGAAGCTGTAGTTGGATTCTCTGAAAGGCAGCTTAGTATAGAATAACGAATGCAGCTTAATTTTAAAATAAAGCCAAAACCAAAGCAACAATCCCAAACTGCTGTTTATTCAAGCAAATTTTTTCTTTATTTTTCATTAGATTCCAGAAATTATAATAGTGCAAACACTCAGTATAAAAGTTGCAATAAGAAATTTACATTCACATTTAACATTTCAGTCCATTCACCTTTTAACATAAAAATAGGACAAATATTCAATTGCTCTTCTCAATTTAACAATCCTGAAAAAGACTGGAAGATACTCTACAATATACTATTTACATAAAAATAGACCCGTATTATTAATTCAAATCTATCATTAGAAGTTACCCAGTGTTAAGTTATTGTATTGTACTATGTATATACATACATATATATATAGTGTATAGCTATATAGATATAAAAATTATTTATCGGTTCAGTGGGCTGCAATAGTTGGAAAAGTGACATCTTGATTTCCTAGTTCATTCCTTAAAGTGAGGACTATTCACTTTCTTTACGCGCGTAGAGGTTTGTGTTGTGATACTGTAGGCCTCCTCCTGGTCCCTCGGAAGTCACCGGCAACCCCCCGTTTGACATCAGTGGGAGAAGAACTGACGTTTGAATAAGGCCTGCTCTAACAGGCAACGATCACTGCAGTTCATATTTTCATTAACTTTTCTGGGCTGTAAATCAGACTAAAAGATATTCTGAAATCTCATATGAGAGAGGAATACATCTGGGTTTCCCTTTAAGGAATGGAATATCTCTACCTGATGCAATTTTTTTTTTCCCAAGGTGTAAGCAGAATATTCGAGATAATTTGGAAACAATGCAGAATTCGCTGCAGGTTAAGCAGTTGATAAGATTCCTCTTACACAGTCTTTTCACTGAATACTTCACTTGGACCAGCCTCACAAAACCCCAAGGCGGTATCTAAAGAGTTGGCATCCAGACCCAGCCCACACGACTGCCCTTGAAATAGCTTGGCACGTGTTTAGTGACTGCTAGGGAGCAGGAACCAGGGCACCGCGCTCTTCTCGAGTGTCTGCTTTTGGGAACATGAGCCGAGATGCTGCTCTGCCGGCAAGGACGAGCCTTGCCCAGCCTGCTGCCAGCTGCTGGTACCTGCCCGCCCACCGCAGGGTGTGTTTATTTGCCCTTCCAGGTTTGCTGTCACATGTAACTGCTCCCTAGTCAGATCATGTCAAAGCTTTTGCTTTTCCCCTGAACAACTCTTACATGAAAACTCCGCTATTTGAAAATATGTTTTCGCGTTCAAAAAGAAGTTTGACAACCGTGGAGGACCTACAGAAGGAGCTGGTAAGCAGGTCTGAGCGGGCAGGAACCGCCTGCAACAAAACTGTGGTGGCCCTGGACCAGTGAAGGCAAGTTAAGGGCAGCAGGAGCACCAGTGTCTCAAGAAGCAGCGTTTCATGAGCTGCAGGTCACATTTTCATGTCCAAAGAACATTTATGGGGTATTAAGAGGCAGCCTAGCTCCTTTACCTCCTAGTGCTATGGCACTTACTACATTTAAATATTTATAGGATGCTTAAAATTCTGGGTAAGCCCACTGTGCCATCACGTCCAGGCATTCTGACTGCAGACACATGCTCTGCGTGGTTTTCTGCTTCCTACATTAGACTGCTGAACATTTCACCATAAAAGAGGGAATCTCATACACTTTAAAATCTTTTCAACTAACAGATCAAAAAAATACTTAACAAATCCTTTCCAAGCAGAACCTATGGACATATAGCAGAAAGGCAAAAACGAACCTCCTGACCGCAGAGTACAAGGATTAATCAGCAGGGTATAATTCAGACTGCTATGAGTTGCAGCACACGTTTTAGGGGCAGGAATTTCAAGAGATGGGTCAAATTGGGCTGAATCTGCTTGAAACTGTGAAGTGCGTGTATTACTACTGTTTTGCGCCGTTATACACATTCCGTATACAAATTGATGAGTTGCAGACGGGCAAATCTACACACAAGTATATTATGGAAAAAGAACCTCCAAGAAGAAGTTTTTAACCATTGTCAGAATTGCCCTGAAAATAATGTCACTGCTCTAGAATTCTCTATATTGGGTTAAATTACACCAGAAATGGTAACTGCCCTTGGACTCTGGTTTTCAGACCAGTAACTCTGAAAGCATTACTTTCATTCTTGCTGTGTTCTGTAGCATTGCCCAAAGCTACCTCTGTGTAATCCAGCTGCTTGAATGCAGAAAGGAAAAATCACCATTTGCTTTGTCCAAGACCAAATTTGTGCAGACAATTGTAAATGGGAGCAAGTTACACAATCAGTTGACTTTCTTTTTTTTGTAATTGAACCCTTGTAACGTTACTGTAAAAGCAGGAATTCTAGGTGAAGAAGGATTTCTACTGTAATAACTAAAAAAGTGTAATTATCATGAAGCAATTTTGTGATGGAACAGGTAATTAATTTTCATCTATATTTCATTGAGAATTCTTGATATATCGCTCAAACAGCATTTGAAATGTAGGAACAGCCAACCTTTTCACACAGGCACATCAAGAGTAGAATACATGAGAAATCGCCTAAATAACTTCAGTGTGCCCACTCGAATTTTCCATAACTGATGCCACCGCTGACGGGTCTGGGATCAGAGCAGCAGGTCAGGCACTTGACGGTAAGACACAATAGTCTGCACAACCGCAGGGATTAAAGCACGCCTTAGCCTTGCCCACAATGACACGTTAGCTGTTCTACCAGCAGCAGGCTAACCTGTACCTAGGAAAGGTGGCAGTGCCGTTACAAGCTGTAGGTAAGTGTTCTGGATGTTTTTAATCAATGCGTGGTGTAAGCCTGGTCTGAAGAGGAGGGCAGCCAGCTTCTTCAGAGAAGCTCCAAACTATCTGGACAGATTTTCTGCAGAACTCGGCTCACTGTGTATGCTGAGCTTTCTAGGAAATCTGTTCTCCTCTCGCTTGGACCCCCATACAGCTGTGGATGGCCTCCCTCCATAAACGCTTCGAGCACTCCTTGCACCCACGGAGCTGTGCTGGCAGTAAACCAAGGTATGGAAGGAAGCAGAAAAAAAGCTTCACGGTGACGCAGCACTGTTTGTTCCTTTAGTTTTATGCAGATGTGACATGTCTGATGCCACAGAAGGCATAAAATAGGGATCCTAATATAAAGAAGCAGATCTTCCGGCACGTAATAAGGCACAAGCAAAACCAAGTCCTTTCAGCACATAGGGGATGTACATTAACCAACGCTAATTCAAACTTCAAGGTGATTTCCTAATGATTAAAAAATAAGTCATAAAGGTGGCAACCTCCAACCATTTCTAATAATTCCTTCTGAAATTCTGGAAGCAGTTCACCAAGAGATGTTGAGCTCTCTTGTGAATGTGAACAGACAGAAAACCTCAGGAATGGACCGGGCCATGCCTTTAAACACAAGCCTTATTTTTGTCGCACTAGGAATCTGGTTGAGCACTCTGCCAGTTCAGATACTCAAGACCATGTCACTGAGAGCTTTACCACTGACCTCAGGCGCCCTGCCTTTTACCTTTTCCTTTCAGCAATTGCCATCTCACAGGCTTCTTCTACTTATTTTGTAAGAGTAATTGAGCAGCAACAGGCAGCTCCCCCTTATATGTACTTTTTTCTATTTATTTTACATTTACATATTTATTCATAATCTAGATTTGGCCTTAAAGCTCAGTGAGAGTTGGGACTAAAAGAACCAGGAGCTAAAAAAGCCTATAGAGAGTTCTGGAAAAAGCCCATCGTAACCAGGCTTGGGGTAGAGAAGCGGAGTCCACGTTGTCATTAGTCACAACAATGATGCCGCACGGAGATGTCAAACCCACTGAATTTTAGATGAGTTAGTTTACAACTGTTAGAAACGCGTAACTGCTGTATGAAGCCAATCATCAGTACAATGTAGTGCTTCTTGTGTGCAGGCAGCTGGAATAAATTGCAGGAACCTACATCTTAATTTGTGATGGCAGGAGTACTTGCCGAAGCAGTACTGCTTAGTGAACCCCACAGGCACCCGACTGAACAAATGGATTTCTATGTCCTGTTACAAAGCTAGCTCCAATCCGTAAAACACGAGAGGTCCTTATTAATCTTTAGCAGAAAGTAGTCGCAGTCCACGCCCCCCTTTTCCTCGGCCACCAACCTCAGTGTCATGCTCTTACAACACTCCTCATTTATCACACAGGAATGATATAAGCAATTTGAGAAGTAGTCCTGAGCTGTAGTGACACAGACATGTCAACTTTAAAAATGATGCATGCAAAATACCTCCAGAATTTACAGTTTTGCTGAGCAGCAATATGGGAAAAATCAGCTAGAGAACTGGCTATTGATTTCTTATTCCTGTGTCACTAACTGATATGGGCTTCCAGCTGTGGGTTAGGCTGCGACGCCTAAGGGAGGCACCCCGTAAGCATGGCTTTAGTGGGAGCAGGACTAGCATCAGCACAGAACCCGGATGACTCGGACTCGGTGAACCTTCTCCTAATAGTTCTGTTAAATACATTCTGCTTAGCAATAGAAGTTATTCGGAAAATGAGTCAAAAAAGTTAACAAAAATAAGGCCACAAAATTAATTTTTTTATATATATACACATACATATATATACATATGTATGTATGTAGGAAAACAATCTATTTGCATTGTGTACTTTTCTCATACAATAACTTATTACCACATTAGAAATATACTCTGGGTAACGTCCATGGGCCAAGTTCACCTCCTTTACCTTTCATAACGTTGCACCTGCATACAGCAATGATGGGTTTGACACTTGGTCCTTCTTGATGACAATACTACATCGAGTGTAGTATCAGAATAGCCATTGAATGTCAGATATTAGACCACTGTGAACTAGAATATCTGCTTGTTTCTTATATTACAGTAAGCAGAGTTTATTGCTTCTAATGACAAGAAGGTACCTCATGGAGACAGCATAGATGTTGATAACACTTTTCATATACTGTGTTATGGATCTCGGAACACTGAGGTTGGCAGATCACAATCATTGAATTATTTTTCTTCATCATTAGCTGTTGCATTTTGATTTTGCTTTGCTGAATGCACATGCAACTAGTGGACTTAACTCTGTGCCAGAAGTGATATGTCAAAAACATTTAGGAAAACTTACTGTTTTGTTTTGTTTTACTGAAGTCAGGCATGAGTGGCATGCAGTAGATTGCAAGGAAAAGCAAAAAGACGTCCATTTCCAAAGGATTTATAATCTCCATGCACATGTAAAATGTCTCTTACAAAAATTGTTAACGTTTGTTAAAAGTGTGCCTCTTTTTATACAAGTGTACATGCAATTACCTGTCCAAGCTAAAACTATTTACAAAATTTCATAATACAATACAACTTTTAAAGTGAATAATACATGAAAGGCCAATGTTTTCTGTTGTTTTGTAACTGTACAAGATTAAAAATAAATAAGGCATTATAATACAGGTTTATCACAAATTAAAAAATGTTGGTTTTCACTGTAATACAAAACTCTAACTTGAAAGAACGTTATGGCTAAATAGTCCTCCTGCCTGGGCAGAACACATACAGAATCTGGACTTGCTGATGTAAAGAAGACGTTTCGATTCTGCTACAAGCAGGAATTCAACACATGAACATGATCCACGCTACGTGCTAACGTGCTCAGACTCCTCAAAGCACTGAAATGGCACAGGTCATACACTGTTTCCCTCCAAAGGGTGACTCCCAAGTGCTTTCTTTTGCCTTGCAGATAAATTACGGGTAAAAGTGTGAAGGACATCGAGGCGCATGACCTACTTTCGGTTACAGCGTTGTCAAATATTCAGTTCGGTACCGACGCGAGACACCGCTGTAACCCAAAGCAGAACTTGGCCCACCGAACTCAGCTCCTGGCTTTGATAAGCATGCTAAACTCCTGGTGACTTCTGCAGGCTTTCTGGGTGCACGAGGGATGCAGACTGAGCCCTAACGAGCCGAAGCTCTTGGCTGTCAGTGTCACCTGGAGAAGGCAAGGGAGAATTTGAACGTGTTTTAGTGACGACGAGGGAGCGCGACTTGCCACGGAGGGAAGCAGCTACAAAAACAACGCATTTTACAGGCGGGATAAAATAGCTTTCTAGTCAATGACAACGGGAAATGTATGGAAATATCTAGCTAGTAATTCAACCGAATGCCAGTTTGTAATCTCAGCAGAGCATAATAATTAAAAAATCGTTTAAAGATAAAGGTAGCATAGGAACGCTTTGAAATTAGCTCCCAAGACAGTGAAGTCTGGAGATCTCTGACGCTTATCTCCTTATATAAAGGATAACTTTGATTATTACTATTATCTGAAAGAGAAAACGTGCAAACTGATGTGAAATATTGTGCTTGCTATTGACAGATATCGACATGCCGAAATGGCATCACTTTTTTGTAGGGCTTGTGTCTGTGACTTGTTTCACACTAAGAGCTGCACGAAACGGTGAGCAGAAGGGCAGGAGGCTATTCTGCCCACACAGAACAAGTTACTATCCTCAGTTAAACATGAGGGATTTGGGGTACCGTGGGGCAGAACTGACTCCTTGCTGGGGTTACAGCACGATGACCCAGGCAAAAGTTACAGAGCTTGACCAGAAAATTTGTAAATTCAAGATAGGAAATACAACTGCATGCATTAAGGTGGGCACAACCCAAATCCCACCGAAATCCAAGGAAATCCTTCTGATGATTTTCAGGGATATTGGGGTGGGCCACATATTATCTTCAGCCAATCGGCAATAAAAATTTGATGACAAGCTTCTCTAATTTGGCAGAAAAAGTGCATTTATGAGGTTCCTGGAAGTATTACTACTCCCTCGCTTACTGAACATATCAAAGAACACAGAAGAGCAGAAAGATTAAATCTCCCATTTAAAGCTTTCAAATAAGATCCAAATTAAAACAAATGTACACAGGAAAGGAAAATGGGAGAAATTATATAAATCGGGAGGGAAAGCATAAAGGCAAGAGCACAGGTTCATTATACCATGATTTCAATGGGCATTTAGTTTTCGCTGTTGGAATGGCTGCTGAACACTGCCTATCATTTTCACGTGGCTTTTTACTTATTTGTGCCTTGGCTGAACTTCCTTCATGATTCTGTACTGCTCAGTCCAGGACTACGTACTAAAACATAGTTTTCCCCATAGTAAGACCAGCAACAACAGCCACAACAAAAATACGAAGAACGTTAACGGTGGGACTCAAAGTCTAGAAGCTGATTCCAAATACACCGTCTCTGATGCTGTAAGCTGGTAACGTCCACACACATACTGGACTGGCTGCAGCACCAGGAAGCCATCCTGGTCTACGCAACCTGCTCTGGAGGCAGCGACCTCCTGCAAAAGGACCACATGAGAAGCGGATGATGGGCTGCGTCTGTCTGATCCTTTCCATTCAACACGGAAAACATTCTTACAGAAGTCATGTGCCTCATTTGACTGTTGGAGAGGAGGATCAGCCTTAGAAAAGCTTTGGAGTAATTCTACTAGCACCTGCTAATCTTTTAAAATATTAAAATGAATAATGCAAATTAACCTTGCTACATCATCTTCCACTGACATGACTCCTTAGGCTAAGAATGAGCCTGGGAATGAGAACAGTCCTGAAAATATTAGCACAGGGGACAATTAATTTCTCCTCATGGTCCATTTAGTGATAAAAGAAGCAATGGCAATATGCATTGGACCTATTAAAAAAGTAACAAAGAAATCATTTCATTTTAATTTTTGGGGGGTGGGTCAATGGCTGTATTTGTCTACCTGTTCGCGAACTACCAGATCTACTGCTAGGATCCGAAGATGCTTTTCGTAACAGTACATGTAAAAATAGTATTTTATTATTATCAGTGTAATTATAGCAAATTCACTGATTCAAAAATTTTATGACTTGGGTTTTGTGAGTGGAACGGAGTGATTTAACTTACCTGTGTTATGATTTAGTTCTTACAAACCTATTAGAAAACATAAATGTGCAGTGTGCTTTACATGGATACCACTTATTCAGTTAAATTATGCAAATATTTGTTCTTCTAAATCTGTTATCTCTGCATGTATTTATTTAAATGGTTTTGAATGCCTCAAAACCAGAATTCAATTATTCTAGAAGAATACCTGTGAACTGGATAGCTGCTCTGGAGATAAGGAGATGCAGTGACTTCCCACAGATCATCCAGGGTGCATACACCTAGTACAGTTAGGAAGCAATTCTCAGTTTTTTATAGTCACTTTAATCACAACACTAATTTTGCTAGCTTCATAATGAAGCACCTAGCTGACAGGGTACATAAAAATTAATTAAAAACTCTGCTGAAACCCACTGGAGTCTCACAGCAGCTTGATAGAGCTACATGGAGCACGGAAACTCCTGCAGCATTTCTTTAACCATTTGCATCTGTTGACACAGTTATTTGTCCGTATACTTTTAACAGCAACAGTGAATTCTCCAAAGCAAATGCTGATTGCAGGATAATCACCCAGATTCTTCTTTCCACTGACGTTAGTAATAAAATAGGTCCACCAAAGGGAAGTGCAACAACTAGTACATGTATAACCTGGACGTCCGCAGCCTTGGGTGGGTTTTTTGGGGGCTGAATTTCTGTTGGATTTTTTGTGATTTTAAGTTAAAATGAAGTTTTGCATGTTTTAGACAACACAAAGTTTTGCTTCTCTTTTGGAAAGCAGTGAGGCCGGTTAGCTTGTGCCTCCCCATCAAGACAATATGGCATGGACAGTATGTCCACGGAGCACGTACCACCCAGCAGGAGGACCTCCAGCTGCCCCCACCTCGAGTGCAGAGCTGGGCTCCACAGTTCACATCCAGAGCAGTGTTTCGTGATTAAACCATGAACAATAGGATGTGGGCTGCATTAAAGGAAAAAGCAGTCAAAATATGTTCCCTTTTATACAGATTAAGACCAGACCTCACTCTCCTGGCGTGTTCAGCAGTGTGCTCCTCATTTGGGCAAAGTTTGACTGTGCTCGTTCCTCAGAACTACAGCGTTCTATAATTGTTCAGCTTTGAAGAGTAAGCCTGGGTAGAATCAAGATATAATAAAACTGTGGCATAAATCTAAAAATCAATTAAGATGTAAGACTATGTTGGCAAACACACACATGTTAAAAAGCTAGCAACAGCATGTTTGTCACCAGCACAGGACTTTTCTTTGAGCTGTTTAGAAAGGTAAAGCTATATCCTGGAACGGAGCCACAGGACCTTCTGCTCTTCAATAAAACCAACACTGGACATAAAGGAATGTTTCTATATTGCATAAGCATATTGCTGTGCTTGCAGGATGGCTCCTCTGTCTTGCACAGGGTCAATGACCTGTGAAAAGGCAGCAACTTCGAAACTCTACCACCTTTTTTTTTTTTTTTAATGGAAAGAATATATATTGTTCTTCTGCCAAACCTTTAAGCTCTGTGGTTTATCTATTTCATATCCTAGTGTTATGGTTTGAATTGGAAATTTTTTTTAAGTTTTTGGAGCATGCAAGGAGAATTTTAAAAAATACATGAGGTTGAACACTTAGCTGAATCCAACCTTCATTGTTTTGCTATGGACAGCACAACGAACATTGTTCTCGTTGCTTTTAACTCATGCATTGGGACACAGTTTAACTCTTGCTGTAGCCCTGGAGAGTCTCCAGCTGCCCCGTGCTCCATGGTTAAATGCAGCTTTGCTAATCCCAGACCCAACAATGCTTGCTATGACAGAAAGAGAAATCTCTTTGCTGTGTCATTGCAGATGGATGTGCCAATAAATACATATTTTTATGTTTATCTCTATAAATCTCTATTAAGTCTACAGAGGACTGTCTGTATATGTGCATATATAGATATAACATATATATACACACACACACGCATAAATAATTGCTTGCACATTTATCTCTTCTTTTTTTTTTTCATTTATCCTTTAAAAATGCCAAGAAAATATTCCTTATTTCCAGAAAATCAGTTTTGGACTCTTCCTAACAGATTTGCTAGCCCTTATATGTTCCATCCCAAGAGTTCATTACACAGTCCCAAGTTCTCTTTGGTTGGGTTGTAGTGGTCCTTGCTTAATGCCATGGCCTATGACCTCTGATCTCTTGGTAAAAATTCAGGCAACCATTGCTCTCCAAGTTCACTGCAAATGGCACAACCGAATCTCCTTTGCTCTACGCCTCCTTCACAGCTGGCACAGAAGGAAGATAATGCAGCGTTTGATTTGTGTGAGTGGCAGGTCCTTGACCTGCTCCAAGCCCAGCTTTTACAGTGAAGTTAGCAGCCGAGGACACCGATGGACAGCTGGTGCCCAGTTTTGTTTGAATGTTTGCTCTCCCGTAAGGGTACATTTTCCGCTCTAAGTTTAAAGACCGTGTTTGTGAATTATTTCCATCGGCCTTTCCTTCCAGGAAATAGGTCAACATTTCGCCTTTTCCCTTTACACTGACTTTACCCCTGCAAACGAATTCATAACTGCACCTTTTTAATATCCGCTGAACTTCTTCTGTCACCTGAAGACAGAAAAAAAAAAAACTATTAGTTTGTCTTGTTCCTAAAAGGTTAATCCTAGAATTGTCCGCTCCTTCCCATTTTACTTCTCTGTCATGAAATATGAGTAAGCAGAATGAATGAGCACCTGCTGCTGCTCTTGGCCTCACCTGGAATTTTCTAAGGAATTAGATACCACTGACCAAACTGGAATCTGAGAGGCAGAACTTCTGGTCTTGAGCTGAATTACACAGCCAGATCAAGCTCTGTCCCACAGAAACGTGTAACCAAATTGCCCACGGTTGTAAGCTGGATGAGTCACAGGATGATAATTTACTCCAGAAGAACTCTTGATCCCTGGAGACTAGACAGGTAATTTGGATAACGGACCTCGAGAGTTCACTGAGATTTTGAGAGGTGCAGCATAGCTCGTAGCTGAGCTCTAGTAGAACAACAATGTTCTCTGTACGCGTATGGAACTTTTAAAGCTACGTAAAACGCAGCAGGATGCAAATAGACATAGATGCTTTCCTTGTAGTCCTTATTCAGGCAAAATTTGTACACCAAAAGGACTTGGCTCACGCAGTGTCGGCATTCCCATGCTTGCCTCCAGCTGTGTGTGGTGCAGCAGAGAACTGTTTCTTCTGATGGGAAATTATTTATTTGAAGATTTTGTTGCCTTCAAGTACTGAAGAGTATTTAATGGAAAACAACTATACCTCTGATGCTTGAATCATCTGGAGAACGTTCTCCTTTTCATAAAACCACAACATCAGGTGAGGCTGCTTTTTCTAAGTGGTCTTGAAAATGTAACCGCATATAAAAGAGGAGTTATGTGAGGTTTGCAGAATGGTCTCAGAATGCACTCACCTGAATTTTCCCCTGCACTCCAGTACTATCCATCCGGCTGGCAACATTTACAGTGTTCCCCCAGATATCATACTGTGGTCTTCTGGCTCCAATGACTCCAGCCACTACTGGCCCGACATTGATACCTAAAATCAAAACAATGAGTTTGGTTTTAAACACTACAGCATATTATCCAAGGGAAACATGAATCTTGCAGAATAGATTGACCACAAGTGCCTTAGAATTCTTCTGGTCATAGGACATAATATATGTTAAATTAATGCCAGTTGAACTCCTGTATTTGTAAGAGGTTTAGAAACAAAATAAAGACATACACAGAGATATCCTACTGGAAATGCCATATGCTAGACCACATAAAATTTTGGCTCATCTGTGGATTCTCTTTTTTTGTTTGTTTTAAGAAAAGAAGAAAAGCAGTGGTAGTGAAGAGTTTAGCTGTGGAACAATTCAGGACAAACTGTTAAAGATCTTTAATTGTTTGCTATGACTTCTATCATGGTTGCTCATGTAAAGCCTTTTAATGAAGGTTTTCCAAGTGGAACAGAAATAGTGGCCTGGAAGACATAAGGAATGGGGTAAGGGAAGCATGTCACATTGGTTGTTAGTACTAGACAATTCAGATCAGGGAGGCACTGGAAGAAGACAAGAGTGTGTGAAAATGGCTCAAGCATCTTTTTTTGGGAAAACACAGGGCTCGATTCTACATTTCTGACTGATTTTTACACCTTGTTTGGAAGATAAAAGAGGATGTTCCTTCTTCTGAGGGCCCTGAAGAGCTGCAGATGCTAAACCCTGCATGAGGTTCTGTGCAAGGGCTTCATCAGGCAAGCTGTGCAGAAGAAGGAGGGTTAGAGATTTGTCTTCTGCCCCTTTGTGAACCTGCAAAGACCAGTTGTAACAGATTTCAAAGAGAATATGGGGTTTATAATTATTAGGGTGAACAGGAGGGTGAAGATGTATAACTCTCCTACAGCTACCCTTGATGTCTTTGTGCTTTCTCAATCTTCTGCTTCTAGGAATCTCACTTTTCGCTTTGTCCAGCCCATTCTCACAATTCACCCACGTAAACGTATAGAGAGAAAGAAGCTGGAGAAAACTATCTGTGTTAGAATATGCAATGAAATGAGAACAGCAGAGGAAGTATCACTGCAGAGGAGTGGGATGCAGGGAAGGAAGGGAAGAAGGGAACTTGCTCTCTAAGAAGGCTGAGAGAAAGGACTCTTGAGAGGTAACGTGTAATAACACGTAAAGGATTTCATGGGAAGGGTTGTGTTGTGAAGACCAGAGGGTTTAATTTGTTGGAGAAAACAAGATGGGTTAAGGAGATTTGGCATCTGTGGATAATAAGTTGCCATCACACTTTTAATGCCAAAACAGCTTTTGCAGATGTAACTTCATAGTTCAGTACAGTCAGACCCAGTTTTCAGCAGTTTAGCAATTCAAAGCAGTGTAAGCCACAAGACTGGCTGCATAAAAATATTGTATCGAATTATTGGTGCAGTTTCCTCTTAGTTGTGATTAAGTAAATAAAGTGGAATTGGACACAATTATAATTTCTTCATACTAATGCTCACCATCCAGCCTGCTGACCTTCTACATGGATGTGATTCTCCTGCTAAAGGAGGCTTTTCAGTTTTAATCGTGAGCGCAGGATAGGTAACCCTTTGCAGATGGCACAGAGGAAGCCAGCAAACAACAATGTTCTGCTTGCGTGATAATTGTAGAAACGTGACTTACCAACTCGTAGGACAAAGTCGTTGTAAGACTGATAGTTGATTTCATCAAGAACGTCAAACATCTCTATTGCAAAATCTGCCAGTGTACTCAGATGGGAATAAATTGATTTTTTAGCCTAGAAACAAAATAGTATTGCACGTTAGATTTGTATGGTACTGAGAGACAGGTGAAATACTGAAGTGAAAAACAATGACAAGCTCAGACTGGATGGCTTAGGAAAAGAATCTAACCCATTTAGCTGTCAGTGAAAAGGAACTTTTGATGGTGGCTACCACACATGCATTCTTTTCTCAAGTATGCAATTGTTTTTTTTTTTTCCTTCTCTCTCCCTTTCTGATTTCTGGGAAGAATGGAAAGCACAGTTCCCATGGTAAAGTGGTTCTGTTGCTAGAGAGCTGCAGATGTTTGTTGTGAGTGTGGCAGGGAATATAACCTGCTTTCTTACAAAACTGCTTTGCCCGATGATTATTAATAACTGTAGTTTCTGCCCTCTTCTCCCTTTGGGGCTTTTGCTAGCTCCCAGCTCTGTGGGGTGCATGCTGTTCCCATTGACAAAATTCCAGTTAGGTTTAATGCTGTGAGATGCAGAACACCCCTCTTTTCTTTCCTTTCCAGGCAAGCTCAAGTGAGTTGTTGTAGAACGTATCTAAAAGAGCTAAAGCAAAAGAACCAGAAGGGACCAAATGAAATGATGAAGTATCAGCTTGCGGATACCAGAAGTTAGCTAGATTCAAACACAAACTCATGGAAGAAATATTCGCTACAAAGCAGTAAAAAAGATATTACCTGTAGCTCTAGAATTTCTTAATCAGTGTATGATTAGAAAGTGGAAAAAAGAGGTTTGCATGTTTGTCCTGTAACTCATGACCTTCTCCCAGGATCTACCTACCGTTGGCTGGTTAAAGACAGGTTACTAGAATAGACCTTTGACCTGGCTCAGTATGGTTGCTCTTATGTTGTGCTCTTATTTGAATAATAAATATGAATTCCTGAACAGATTTGCAAAGTGAAAGTGGGGTAAAGGTAGGATATGGTGAAAGCAATACAGGGTCAGTGGCGGTCTATCTTCAGTAGGGCATTGCACAACAGGGCTGTGGCAGGTGGCATGAGATGAGAGCTCGCTGGGGTTTTGTCATGATACTGAGATTTTATAAATGGACTACTTGACAGTGGCTGCAAAACTTGAGAAACAGGTTGTATTTGCTTTATTTGGCTCCATTTGAAAGGGTTTCTTCATGTGGCTGGGAACTTTAAAAAAATAGAGCAAAGTGCTAAAAAATTGTGCCCCATCCTTGGGCCAGTCCCAGTTTTTAGGAAGGATATTTTTGTTTACCTGCCTGGGTTTCCGGCATTCTGCTTCTTTCAATGTCAGCTAGCTCTACTCCTTTCTAGCCTCACCAAGACAAAGGAAGAACAAGAATTAAGTTCAAGGAGCTGATGGCTACACTTCCAACAGAGAAGGAGAAGAATATTGAATGTCTGGAGGAGGGAGCGAGGAGTGTATAGTTTTATTTAATTCTCTAAACTGCTTTGTATTCCTTATCCTTCCATTTCTTTGCTGCCCAAAGAAATTTGATTTCCTGCAATGCCCCTGAGAGTTTCAGTAAAGAGGACTGGTGACAAGTTCTAGATGTACTGGAGGTGACAGATGCCTCTCAGAAGGATTACTGGAAAACTCGTTTGAACTTGCACTGAACAACATCACAAAGTTAGGACCCTGGTGAAATCACAGACATAATTTCAAAGGACTCCACACACGCAATGAACTTCTGTTGTGCAAAAGATCTACAAAGAGCTTGGTTTGTGTGCTGCCCTGATGGTGTAACTGGAGAGCAGTTATTTATTTAAACATCAGAGGAATGGTTACTGGGAAGACTGCCCAGAGCATCCCAGCAAAACCACTCTGACAGAGACAATGTGCGTTTACTATAGTCACTTGCTTAAGTCAAGCTGCAGAAAAAAACAGTCTTGCAAAATATGGATAGAAATACTTAACTTCACCAGGTTATTGGGTTCTTCTGTGTAAATATCCTCCGTTAAGAGCACAGTTAACCCCATCCACTGCTTTCTTGCTTATGTCTAAATCCTAGCATGAAATTGATGGCTCACAATCATATGCTGTCCCAGATTTTCTGAGGAAGCTGGGACACCCCTGGCAAAGGGAAGAGCAGCAGCACTCGAGTGTCTTATGACTCCCTGAGGACATATAGGACTCCATAGGGCAGCCCAGGGACTGTGTGAGGGCTGACAGTGATCGTCTGTGCATCAAGCGCTACCCAGTATCATGGGACTTCTAAGACATAGCTGCATGCTGAAGACCTAGTGGGAAACTGCCAAGAGGTCCTGAATAATTCCTGCTCCTTTGCACCACATGAGCGGTGGGAGGAGATCACGGAAGAGCTGGAACCGCCAGTTAAAGTAAAAAATATTGGCTGTTTCATACAAGATCTTTAGGTTTTCTGGAATACCGCGTGTTAAATAAATTCTGCGTGTACAGAAAAGATCAAGATTTGCCCCAAGATTTCAGAGAAGGGGAGACTCCCGTACAAGGCCTTCTGCAGCGATTTAAAATGCGTTACTACCGTAAGCTCCGTACTGGGCTAACTCAGCTGACCCTTTAGTTAGCAACTATAAAATACCAGAGATAAACTTGTTTAGGTTTTGGAACATATGCTGCCAAAGTTACCCAACAACACGCTTGTTTTCAGGTTTATAGTTCAAAGAGCATTTATAGCAGACACACAAGTATGCCGTCGCCTGTTTGCCCGAGATCACACGGAACAAAATTCAAAGGATCAACTTTTTTTTTCCTGTCTCAGGACCCAGGACTCAAACATTTCAGCATAAACAGAGTTTTAAAAACACCTTTTCGTAATCTGTAGATTTCTAGGAACGATATAAAGGAAAGCATCTGTTGTAAATACCCTCAGACCGGAAAACTAGTTGCATGTGATATACTCCAACATGATTTTAGCAGCTGATTTCAACGTGGCTTTGTTTTTCATTTATTTAACAAGGATAATTTTTGCTAGAAAGTTTACAGGGCATCTTCTGGCCCTTTTTGCTTTTGCCTTCTAATTCAATGTTATTTTGCCATGAGAAACAAAATGCATAAGTGCACCTCTACAACATAGGTACATGCATATCAGAACAGGGGAGAGGAGTCTGGAAATTCTGGGTAGAATATGTGCATGGATTGCCTTACGTTTCATTATATTCCTCATATTATTAATTTTTCGTAAAGTAATTTTATTAATATATTTTCTTAATATAGTTATTAATTCAGTATACTGTCCACAGGGTTTTCTGCTTTTCCAGATGCTGCTTGTAAATCTAGGAAATTTCCGTCCCAAGATACAAACTTTAGGTGAGAAACACACTCAGGAGTAGTAAGGAGGGTACAGAAGAACTATGCCCCAGGACTAGTGGGTCTGAAATGACTTTGACTGCTTTTATTGCTGAGTGATTAAAGGGGTGAAAAGAATGCTAGCAGAAGAGAGAGAGAGAAGCTGATTTGGAGGGACCAGGGTAAAGTGCAGCAAGGTACTTAGCACTAAGCTCCTGTCCATGCTAGGGGTTGGGAGAGGCTGTTTGTTTTGACTGTAGATTGCACCCAGATTTCAATATTAAAAAAAAAAATAAAAATCACATTTTAATATTCTTGTATTAGTCTTGTAGCAATTCGTTACACCTAGAGTCTCCCCTTCCGTGCATCTTACAAGGTCGTCTAAGATACCCGGTTTAAAACACTGCCACTCTGACCTAGGAGCTTTACATGCCAACTTGCAGAATATCCAGAGCTGCAGAAAATGAAATTCCAAATGAAGTCACATGAACAGCTGCTAGCATAGCAATTTTTCTTTTCAGGCTACAGTCGTTATCTGAATTTCAGATTGACATTGATGTAAAGAAGTAATACAAGTTATCTATAACCACACAGAATCAGGGGTGTTTCTGATGTTCCTCTGGAAATGGAAGGAGAATGGTTCCTCCACAAACGACCATCATGTAAAATCTTCTTACCTTAGTTCCCGAAGTAGGTACGAGTCCTACAGCTGCCATATACGTACTTCCGATTGTCTTGATCTTTTCTATGTCCTTATAATATTCTTTGTCCATAAGCTTTGTTTAAAACATAAAACTGTTAAATATTACATAATATTTTAGACAAGCAACTGTAGTTATCAGATAATACGTGCAAGTTGATTAAACCGTATTACTTTTGGTAAGACTTGCCCATTTTGAGGTCATAGAAAAAAATACTATTAACTGGCAATTTAATACTCATCCTATATTAGGGGAATCTGAGATCAGTTTCATATGTCTAAAAGTACAAACTGGGCACTTGGAAGAAGCCCAGTGGACACCAACTTCAATTACATAGGAAGTCTGCAGTATTGTTTTCTTAGACAGTTCAAAACATACAGATAATCTCTATTGACAGTCATTTGCTAGAACCGGTATTGTCAAAAGACAAAGTGTTTAGACCTTACCTCATCAAAATCAGCAATAATTTCATTTAACAGGCGTAAACATTCCACTCCCATATTATTGCCGTCCAATTCGATGTAGAAATCATTGAAATTTGGGATGGAAGCAAACATCACTCCCACTTGTGAATATGATTGGTAATAAAGATCCTGCAGTTCATGAGCAGATATAATTTTTATTTTAAAAAATTAATCTAAACTAGGCATCATTATTATGATATCTACTCTGCTGCTAAGCAATAGCTAGGAAAAAAGTCATCATTTTTGGTAGAAAGCAAGCCAGCCTTGATAAAAAAAATATTGAAAGATCTTTCTATTCAAAAATACAAAAGAAAATTACCTGAAGTATTAAACAAATTTAAAACAATTTATTCTTCTTCTCTGATTAGACATGGAAACACTGAGTAAAAATTTTATAGAAAGTCTTAATAGTTGTAGAACTCTTACTGTATGAGACATAATTGCATTTTCCCAATTTTGTTTTATAACTAAAATAGAACATGGAAAAATTCTGCCCTGCAGCATAACACCAGCCTTGCTCCTTCATGTCTTTCCGTGCAGAGTCCTGTATTTAACATTAACAATATAATGCTGTTCTGTACACTAAAGCTTCTACTTAGGAATTTGGAGTGCTCACAGAAAGTTAAACCACTATGCTGTGGTTCAAACACATTGATCCAAACTCTCAAGAGCAATGCCACGGCCATTACGGCTTCTCCAGTGCTGCAGATATTGCAGCTGCACTGAAAGAACTCCAGTAAGGGCTTTCTGAATCCATTTATTTCATCACTGCAGCTTTTGATGTTAGAGGTTACCGTGTCTTCCTTGTGTGGGTACAATTCTCTGATTTTAACTTTAAATGGATGCGTTTGGTAATGTCAGCATATTTCCAGAACTAGCGTAGTTCATATGGAAGTGTCTGGCAGTTCATACGCTTCACCATTCAGAACCAAAGAGAGCTCATGAAATACTCTGATAAATCCCAATGTTCTAAACCGATTGAGAAAACAAGTAATGGTTTGCATGCAGACATTTGGCTGCACTGACCCTGAATGACACAAAATTCCCTTATTCTGCTTTTTATTAAAATTCTTCAGAGGAGGACACTACAGGGAAAGAACTAATCTCACTCAATTCTTGAACACAAGTTTTTACAAAACTATTCCTTTTAACAGGAATGAAATTCAAGTCCAAGCCTTTCTTGAAAACATCCTGTTGAAAGGTGACACAAGCTACCCCTACAACATCACCATGTATTCAAGTTTTATCTTGGTTTACCATATTTCTTGGATTAGACATAAGAAAGTGCTGTGCAACGTGTGCTGGCAACAGGTTGAAGAGGATTCTTTTATTATCCAGCTTGACTCTCTCCATATCATCTCTCTCTTCTTCTGCCTGTGGGGATAGAGGAAAAGAAAAACCTTTCCAAAAATAAAAAAATTAGCTGAAGCCATCAAATAGCTTCTATTAATTCACCCTTTGAAATTAAACTGAGAAAAATAATGCATGCAAAGTAGAGTGGGAACAGGTCTTCTACACCACGCTTTGACGGCAGGGCAAAACCCCATTGAGTACTTAGTAATTCAAGCTAGAGTCTCTGGGCTGCAGAATACTTTCAGGGCTCAATCAGCTAAGTGGGTTGGTATCTTCTGTAGTTCTCCGCCGTTTTAAATAGGCCCTTGATGTTTCTGAAGAGTAAAAAGCCAGAATAATCCCCTTTATGTCAAACTGGCCTTGGAGGCCAATTACTTCCCAGGTAGGTGGAGACATTGACAGCAATATTTGATCCAACTTTCAAAAAAGAGAAGCCTGAAGAATCACCAGTGTTTAAAGCAAACTTACGTCATTTTGCAGTAAAATGGAAACTGGCCTTCAACAGAAGTAACTTCAACAAAGAAAAAGGTTTTCAAATTGAACATCCTTAAGAATAACATGCAACCAAAATTAATGTATTTTAAAATGTACACTATATAAAATATATTAAAAATAATTTGATTTTGCTATTAAAAATAATCAGTATTTCTAGAGTTGGTTTTCATTATTCTGGTAATTTCCTGGGCACAGAAATTTCTGTGCATGACAGCAACAGAAATTCTATCATTCACGTGAATGAGCCTAGGAGTTAACACAGCTGAGGTCCGTGACCCAAGATATTGGTATCTTATTACAAGTGTCTTGACTCACAGGAGTTAGTAGGAGTCATGCATTGAGGAACAGTTCTAAAAATCCAACTCCTTCCTGGAAAAATACCAAATATCTAGGGATCTCATTTGGGACTCACGTTTGCAAATTCTAGCCTAGTCCTTAGCAGATTCTTCTGCAGAATTACTTCTCTGGAACTTGCTCGTTTTTGTTAGAGTGACTTTTGGCTCTATATTCTGATCTCAATTAGAAAACATTTGATCAGTACCATTTATCTCGTAGAAATCTTTGCTCTTCAGTCACACAGAATGTAGCACAAATCTTCTGCCATGATCGCAATATGATTTTATCGAGTTACAGTCAGCAGAAGGCTGGAAGGTCAAATTCTCAGGCATTGTTGAGAAACTACAGTCACATAAACCACTGAAGAATCTGCTCTATTCTTGTTGGTGTCCCTCTTCTACCTAGAATTTGCTATCCTGATCTATGACAAAGTCTGCATGCTTTTCTCACTATCCACTCAAGGGATCTTGAGAAAGAGGCATATCCTCCCTCTCTCTGGTGGAGACTTCTGCTAAGCGTGAGGAACAGGCGTCCCTTTAGAGATGATGTCATATACTGCCTGGGCAAGCAGACAGCCATTGAGAGAGGTATTGAGAATGTGAGGAAACTAGCTGTGTGGGAGCTGATTTTTTGCTGATCTGGATGACCTGTAGATACCATTAGATCTAGATGAACTCAGAGTTACTGGACCCACATGGCACAAGCTTGTACTGAGCGCACCATTGTATGCCAACACGTTAGTGTTATTTGGTTGGAAAGATGAGGCAGCAATGGTGGGTGACATGGGTGCTTGACTGTGGCAATAAGCAGATAATCTCTCTTCCTCCCCAAGGGCTGACGTCTCCACTGTTGAAAAGTCATCTGACAAATCCATGGAACTGCTTGATAAGATGTACAAAATATTGTCCTGGATAGAGGACACGTTCCACTCCCCATCTGTACTGATGAGCATCTTAGCCATCAGGAGAACACGCTCTCCTGTACGGCCTGCTTGGGAGAGACATTACGCACCATGAGGCACCCTGTGGTTTTTCCTGCATAACCATGGGGAAGACATGAGAATCTGGGATGGAAAACCTAGCTTGGTCTTACAGGCACCTGTGCAGGAGCTGCAAGGTACAACAATTGCAAAAGGGGGCCCTTCCAAGAAAACTGCTGCTCCAGTTTCCAGTGTGTGCATCCCCTCCTTCCCCCTCCTCTTCCACTCGATGGCATAGATGGACTTCTGATCCTTATTAACAAGACGTGAGTAATGGCAATGGAGGTGTAGTCCAACTGAGTCACTTGGAACCATACATTGACGACAGTCACTCTGGAAATAGAGGGGCCCTGCCTACAGCCAGGCAGAGAAAAGAAACAGCAGAGTTTATTGGACTGTGGGTTCAATGGCCTGGCACATGAGAACCACAGGAATATAAGGCTTTGGTGGACATTGGTGCACAACGTACCCTAATGCCATCAAACTACAGAGGGATGGAATCCATCTGGATTTCTGGAGTGATGGGGGATCCCAGGAACTGACTGTAGTGGAAGCTGAAATGAGCTTGACTGGACAGGAGTGGTAAAAGCACCTTATTGTTACTGGCCCTGATGCCCCGTGTATTCTTATGTAGATTATCTCAAGAGAGGATATTTTAAGGACCCAAAAAGGCATTTGTGGGCTTTTGGTATTAGCTGCATTGGAGACAGAGGAAATGGAATACTTGTCCACCTTGCCTGGTCTCTCAGAGGACTGCTAAGGGATGAGGAACAAAAGACGCCCATTCCTACTACAGTCGTGCATCCGCAGCAATACCGCACTAATTGAGACTCCCTAATCCCCATCCAGAAGCTGACCAATCAACTGGAGAGTCAAGGAGTGATCAGCAAGACATGTTCACCCTTTAACAGTCCCATACGGCCAGTGTGAAAATCTAATAGAGAGCAGGGACTGACAATAGATTATGGTGGCCTGAATGAAGTCGTGCTGCCGTGTTGGACGTGTTAACCTCATGTTAACCAACTGGAGTCAAAGGCAGACAAGTGTCATGCCACAACAGATATCACTAATGCATTTTTCTTTATTCCTTTGGCAGTGGAGTGCAGGCCATGGTTTGCTTTCACCTGGAGGGGCATCAGTACACCCAGTATTGATTGCCCTAGGGGTGGAAACACAGTTCCATGATTTGCCATGGACAGATTCAGTCTGCACTAGAAAAGGGTGGAGCTCCCGAATAACTGCAACACTTTGATGACATTATTGTAGGGGGTAATACAGTGGAAGAAGTTTTTGAGAAAGGGAAGAAAGTATTTCAAATTCATCTGAGAGGTGGGTTTGCCATTGGAAGAGTCAAGGTCAAGGGACCTGCACAAGAAATCCAGGTTTTAGGAATTAAGTGGCAAGATGGGCATTGCCAGATCCCAACAGATGTGATTGATAAAATAACTGTTGTGTTTCCACCAACTCATAAAAAGAGACACAAGTTTTCATAGGTGTAGTGAGTTTCTGGTGAATGCATGTTCCAGACTTCAGTCACATTGTGAGCCTTCTCTATGAAGTGACTTAGAAAATGAATTATTTTAAATGAGGCCCCAAGCAACAACAGGCCTTTGAACAAATCAAGCAAGAGATTGTTCATGCAGTAGCCCTTGGGCCAGTCCAGAAAGGTCAGGATGTAAAAAAAAAAAAAAGTGCTCTATGATGCAGCTGGGGAAAATGCCCCTACCTGGAGTCTCTGGCAAAAGGCACCAGGGGAGGCTTGAGGTTGACCCTTTTGGAGTCCTTCTGAGCTGCTTAGTTGTGTTGAAAAGCAAGGCGAATTAGCTTAGACCTCATGCTGGGTTCATACTGCTGTATTGTTGCTGGTACCCTAGCCAGAGTCTCTGCATGGACTGCAGTTATACCGTCCACGCATACCAAAAGTCTAACGTCCTGCCTTTATTCAAGGGTTCTGCTAGGAATAGGAACTGAAGTGCAACTTCTCTGCTCCTACTGCATAGAGTTTGAGTGTCCATCCTCTCACCCTGCACTGCCTAAGAGAGTTCTCATATGTAACTCCTTAGGAGCTGCCTGGGGAAAAAGAAAAGCTCTTTTAAAAATGACTTGGTTGCATTCAGTAGTGAGGACTCTAAAACTATCCCATCACATGGCTCTGTGGGGAGAGAAGTAATTTCATTACTGATCTTTTTTCTAGACTTTTTACCAGCTTCTTGCTTGCTACCCTTCAGGGGTATGCAATGAAAACTGTCTTTCCTCCTCGCGATTCATGAACTCCTAGTGCTTATTCCTTGAGCAGCTGAGGTAAGAGGATGTGTAGGCATCACCCTTTCCCAGGCAAAACCAACACTGAGAAGGAGTATTTGGGGCTGCAGAAAGAAGATTAAAATAGCACAGGTCACAGGTATTTACGTTCTTGGTGGAAATGTTATACAGGCAGCTAAATAGCATCCAAACCTTTGTCTATTTGCCCCCTTCCTATTGGTTAATTAAATAAAGTTATCAGCACGATATTTATGCAACAGCTGCTAGCTCAAAAAACGAGTAAGATTATTGTGAAAATAAACAAGAAAGGAAATACAAAGGCATGAGCAGCAATTTTTCACATTCTGCTTTTTTCCTTATACCTGTTTCACATTTGTAGCAACTAGGTCATTTTGCAGAATTGAACTGTGTTTGCAGAGCTGCGGTATTTTTTGTTTTGGACCTGCTGAAAAAATTTAACATGTTCTGTGGAACTATGGCTTTTGACATTAATTAATAGCTATTGCATTTTACACAAACTCGTTACACATCCTTGGCTCAGGACATGGTCTGAGCTACCAGGTGACAGTTTAATAAGCATAAAAATGCTGTAGCAACGTCACTGACTGAAGAGTTACTGCGTGAAAATCCTGTTTCAACACACAGCCAAAGAGAAGCTGGGCACCCGCAGGAACATCATCTTTGTCCCTGAAGGTGGCACTGAAACCACAGGGCAGAGACCCATCGCACAGCTCCTAGAGGGCCAGATTTTTACGGGGAAGTGCAAGCATACCTGGCAAGTCTTGCCTGCCGACTGTAAAATACGTATTTCTTGCAAGTGTGACGGATTAGAAAAGACAGATGAATGATATGCTGGTGTTCCCTAAAGAATGCGACGATCAAGTCATATCATGGTATTATCCTTATTTTCCTCCCCTGACAAATCCTGGGGGAGGGAGCAACTCCAATTTTGGGGCAGTTTTAGCCTCTCCGTAAATTTATTGCTTGTATTTTTTGTCCTTTTTCCCCCCCTTTTTGTTGAATAATTTGCATAAGAGAGTTATTATCAGTCACAAATAAATAAAATGGTCCTATATTTGCTATTCACAGTTATTGTCATATGAGGCATACAATAATAATTCAACAATGTTATGTAGAAGATGAAATTCTGATCTTTTCTGGAAATGCTGTGATATTCAGAAAGGTTAAATTTGGCACAGAAAAACATCTAGCAAAATCAACAAGACCCTATAACATCATTGACGTGTGAACACTAAGTACAAATATAAGTGTTGTAACAACATCAATTAGAAAAATGGATTTTTTTCACACAATGTACCTAAATCATGCTGCATTATCTCTGTTCTAGGTAAGTAACCTAGATGCAAAGAAATTAGATTAACCCTTTTTGAAACTGTATGTTTTTTTCTAAATTAGTTTTTCTTGTTTGCAATCTGCTTTTCTTCAAAACATTTTTTCTTGACGTGGCAGACAAAATCTATGGAAAAAGGTTTTCCTCAGACCTTAGCATAGACCACTGAGCATCCATCTATATAATCTTATTAATACTGGTATTAATTGCAGGATACTTTCAGTGTTTAAAATATCATTTAATTAGTAGTAGAATATTTCTTGGTCATGACAAAGTAAATAAAAATATCTATGAAATCCTTTTTATTGCAGCTTATGCCACAAATGGTTTTATTCCTCTGAGAACATTTTTATAGGATTAGCCCCACAATGAGCCTTACTAAAAGTATGCAAACAAAATGCTTGCAGCTTCCAGTATAGCCCTTGAGTCTGAAATTCTCCCAGTTGTGAGCCAACAACTGAGAAGCTTCCTAAAAATACATGTCGTACCACGCTGGCACATCTCCAGCACTGCAGCGGCTGGCTCCTGGGAGATGCGAGTCTCCAGCTCTAGCAGCGGTTCCTGCAACCCAGTGTTTGCACAAAGAACCAGCACACTCACTGTAAAACAGGAGGAAATCTCCACAGTCACTGTGCACTACATCGATAGTCTTTCTAAAACTTCTGCTACCACAAATGTAATCAAGTCAAGCCCGCGTGGTTCAATGGTCAGGAGTACTGTGGATGTAGAGAACCATGACTACGTACAGGGCTCCTGCAGTCCAGCAGCTAGAGAAAACTGTCAGGAAGGTGTTTTTTACTCTTGGCTCCTCTTAAAAGATTGTTAAACAATTATTAGCTTGGCTTTTGCTAACTATTCCAAGGAAGTTTTAACATATAGATATTTCCAACCATCTTCCCAGAGCTTTTAATACTCAGGGTTTTACTATGTGAAAGAGCCTAATAAGTCCAAAGACTTTTTTTTTTTTCACTTATCCATTTGAATAGGTAATTAGCATAAGCACTTCTGCAACATCCATTACAATGGTACTTCTGCATGTTAATTAAGCCCTTGTATTCAATATCGATTAAAACCAATACACAGAGCAGAAACCAGGACAACATTCCTTACAAGATATTATCCCCTATCATTTGTTGTACAGGGAATGGATCTTCCATGTTAAATCAAGAACAAGGGTATATGCCCAGATCATCAAAGAGGCCAAGCATCTACCCAGCAAACTGATTTCAAAGAATGGTAGTTATGTTGAGCCCTAATTTCTGAGTTTTCTACCTACACTGATTTTTTTTTCCCCTTTCTGATTATTATCATGCAAATCTCACAGACAAGATGGTACCACGTAAGTACCTGATTCGCAATTGAAAAGATCTGAAAATGGCATTTGATCTTCGCAGATGAGAAACGCTTTTTGAAATGGTACCTGAAGCTGCTGCTGGACATTACTGAAATTTGATAGGCATCCCTATGTCTTAGCTCCCCTTATTGTCCTTTGCAGTAAGTGCACAATGGTTTTAACAATAGCGGTAGACGACTAGGTATTTCTGTAAAACCTGGCCCCAAGAAAACAGGAAAAGAGTGTATTTCTTCCTTTACTATTGTCCAGTTCTGGTCTTTCAGCAGGCAAGTATCCCCTTAGTTTCCTGTACTTGAATTTTGAAAACTGATTGCTCATTAAAAGCCAGCTTAAAACTACGAATCTTTAAAGTGACCTTTGTGAACTACAAGAGTTAAGATTTACGATAAAGGCAACTTCCAAATTCCACCAAAACAAACTTACATCTTCAAACGTCTCCTTCCCTCAGGGGCCAGTGTGAAACACTTTGGAGGTGAGGAGTCCTGAGAGGCATGACAGGAGGCAGACATTTCCTGATGTCTCTGCTTATGGCTAATATAATTTCTATAAGTACTGATGTGATTATGACAGGAAATATATTTTCAAAAAAAAGTCCATACACTTAGTATTTAAATAAATTTCCAATCTTCCTTTGGGAAAGAGTTCTACAGTTTTATTACATGATATAGGTATAAGTAAATCCTTATATCGGTTTTATTTGCTGCTTTTCAGTTTACCTGAACATCAACTTATTATCACCCCTTTTTGTATTATAAGATTAAAAAACCCTAAGGATTACATTTCTTTACCTCAAGTTTATATTGCTAACAGTCTATTTCCCATGTTTGAAATTCTCTCTATTCATAATGCAGCTTAGATATAAACATATTACTGCATTAATGATGTACTGTCATGGAACAATTACCAAAAAAAATAATCCCTTCTCCAGAGAAAATGAATTTTATAGGTCTGTGGAAAGAGCTCGTATAATTTTTCTTGGTAAAACCCAACAGACATGAAAAATTTTGAAAGGGTCTTAGTCCAACTAATTTGTTCAGAAAGTATTTGCAAGCCAATTCAAGAAGTCAGACATCACTCTGTGTGCGTGGATACTGGAAAGAGAAGTCCTATGACCTACCTGCACAGCCCAGAGGTAGTCCAGACGCAGTTTCAAGTCCACCTGTCTGGAATGCAGTGCCAAAGCACAAGAAAACAGCAAAATGGCTAGTATTGGTTCATAGCCACGCATATAAAAGGAGCCACCCCTGAAAAAGACAAGGAAAGGAAATGGGTTATTCCAGTTTTTCTAATCCCTAACAGTGCATATTTTTAATACGAGATCTCTAGGTCAGAACCTGTGGCTATCCCCGAATCACTAGCCTTTTCTGGAGAGGTTCATACAGGCAGGAAGATGGGTGACAGTAAATTTGATTACTACATCATACCAACATCCAGCTTCTTGAGGATTTTATAATGCTGTGTATTACTGCAGTGTGTGCATGCTTTTGATTAGGAAATATAAAACCACTCAAAACCTTAAGTGAAATTGGAATTGGTTGAGGGCTGGTGAAATATGGAAGTAAAGATTTTAACTGTGTTTTTTGACTTCGTATTCTCATTAGACTGCAGTGGATTCAGCCGAGGTATGTTAGCATAAAACTACAGAATAATGGGGTAACAGTTGCTAGTTCCCAAAAGCTGATCTGTTGATGGATATTACTAGATCCTAACAATTGCTGGGCAGAAGATGGCTTAAGTATTTCTGATGGTCTACTCAGTACGTAGCCCTAAGCAGCACTATAGGCTAGAGGACAATTCACAGATGGGTAGTCAATGTCCTCACTACCTATACAGAAATACTCATTGCTTTACCTTTGCAAGATACCTACCCCACTGCTTTTCTGTAACCACTGAGTTCCAGAATAACTATGTACAAAATCGTAACAAAAAGCAGGAGAATCATTTTTGGCAAGGAAGATACACGTAGAAATATTGCCAAGGTGAGAGTCCCCACTACGCAGGAAAGGAAAGCGTAGTGGGCTGTGTCACATGGAAGTTCATTCATTGTTTTATTTGTTCCGCCAGGAGAAATGATAACTATTGAACTGCTGGAATTGGTATTCCAAACCCAAGGCATACAGCCAACCTAGAAAAGACAGGAGAGGTGAGAAGGGGAGAGAGTTAAATATGAAATAAACAGAAATGCAGCTGCTATGGGGGCTGACTGTAGTTCATTCCTAATTGTGAAAACATGGCCGTGGTGTTCCCGTCCAGCTCACTGCTTTAATAAAATCTCTCTCCTTTTCCTCTAATACCTTACTCGGTTTTAGGTGGGAGTTCATTTTGGGGGTTCGTTAGAAGCCACTAAGGCCAACCAATTAAAGTCTGGGCTTAGTTGACTAGTTTCCTCCTCAGGGCTCAAAACCAAGACATTCTCAAGCCAACATATTACTTTAAAATTAAGGAACTTCAGTAAACATTTTACATGGCCATGAGGCCACGTTCTCACCAAAGGTTCTTGCACAGAGCACAGAAAGAAATATGTTTGTTTTATTGACTACATAAATTGTATCAATTTCAATTAAGCATAAAAACCTATTTTAATGTTTGATTGAAAAGCTAAACATGTATGATATCTTTTCTCCATCTCAGAGCTACCTCTGCATTCACATATGATTCAAATACAAGGCCTCATCTTTAATTATCCCTGCCATTTCAGTTACCGAAGGAGTTCCATTTCCTCCCTAGACTGGGAAATAAAGAAATGTTTTAGTGCATTTCTTAGGGGAAATTGGAGGAAATTTAACCTGCTTCTTCCAAAGGTAATGTCATGTACACATCTCAGAGCTGTGACCCCAGGAAGGGAGGAATTTCTGGCAAATAGAGCAAAACCCTAGAGCCCCAGTTTTAATTGCGCTTCAACCTTCACCCTTTACGAAGGGACAGGATAAGAGTTAGCATAAATGGGGAGAGTGGGATGGTAGCGTGAAATTGATTTTAACAGGCACCGCCACATAAGCCTTGCCCTGTATTTAAGCTTCTCTTTTGAAGTGTGTTATTAGACCTTTTTATTTCATCCTAAGCACTGATAATGAAATTTTATAGCACACTGTAAAATAACTGTCAACCCGAAAGGTGATTAAGCAATATATTTTACAGGGGGTTGTAGTCACTTAAAAAGATGAGACATACCAGATAAAATGGCTGACATGAAATGAGATGAGAAAGTGAAGTGGAAAATTCATTGTATTTGATTTTGTTCAATATCCTTAAAAATGCTTGTCATATTAAACTCATCCAAAAACATAGGCATGCATGAGGGCTTCATAACTGATGAGCGATCCATGCAGGAAAACACCATCTGCTCTACAACTAAGAGTGAAACCGATCTCCTCTGCTAGCTGAGAATTCTAGAGGCATTACTTTGCAGGAACTAATGACTTCCACTCCTAAGCGTTCCTTCCTCTCGTAAGTATTTCAATGGTTACGGGCTATATTTACTCCAGTAAGGAATAGAGTTATACTTGTGACCTATTCTAAGCTGTGACTGCATGATCACTGACTGGCTAGTTGGCCAGAACTTCTGAATTCTAATCTGCCTTCTTCCACCGATGTTCAATGTTGTCTTAGGCCTTATGATGTTTCTTTCTCATTTTCACTGTCTTTAAGAGGTAACAGTAGTGCTTTTTTCATTTGGTCAAAGTAAGTGTCAGATCTATGGCAGCTGATCCACACAGGTGGATAATGTCATAATATTCATCTCAATCCCACAGTCAGATACCCAGAACTTGCTGAGATGACAGCTAGCCTGGAGACTACGTGTCTATGCGTTTTGGGCTTATATGCCCATTCAGAACCATAGGTACATCTGTGTGCTATTAGGGCTATGCATTACTCACACAGCTGATGCTCAGGAATTCCCAGAAATGTTTGAACATCAGTAATTCTGGGTACCTCTCAGAACACTGGAATTTGCAGACCTCTGCCCATTCAGTTCATGAGTATCAGCTTGGTAGATGTTGTCAGGGCAGGTCCAGGGATGAGTGAATACACAAAATACAAAATAAGGGGCTTGGTATCTCAGTTAGCACCGTGAATTGCTCGTGAAAACACTGTCTTCCTATTGCTTGAAACACATTTTCTAAACCCCACAGAGAGGCATGATTTGAGACATCTGCTTCCTCAGCATTTCCATTTGTGTTTAGCATGCTATTTTTGTGTGGATTCTTTCCTTTGGGTACCCTAACATGTTTAATTCATTAGCATTGGCAGCCAAAATGCTGAAATTGAGTGCTAGGAATTTGACAAGGCAACGAAATGCCAAATACTTAAGTTGAACTTTAAATCCCATTTGACATTCAAGTCCACCATGTAGAGCTAGCTGTTAATCTACAGGAAAAGAAGATCAATTTTCACAAGTATTGAGCAAGTTCACTTCATACAAGAGAAGCTTCCTAGATGTTAGATGTGAACGGATCATGTAAGTAGCACAGTGTAAGCACCTCTTCTTGCTACACAATACTGTCCATATTTTAAGATCTTGTTATCTTTCCTGATCTGCCTCGACTAAAAACATCCCCGTTATTAAACAGAAATATGTTCTATATTTCGCCACATAGAAATAAGTAACATTGACACCGTGCCTTGTCTGTCACAAAACATTAGCCATTGAACTAATAAGCAAGTTGAACATTTAAAAACAGTTTTCCCATAAAGAACATGACATCAGCAGACTATGTGATACTAAGGTTTGATATAAAATTTTCTACAGGTTTTGATTAGGAATTATCTGTGTAATTTGCGAGTAATAATAGTTTTGGAATTCCTAATTCAACACCCTGAATCAGGGCAGTGAAAGTTCAAATTATAGCAAAGGGCTTTAATTTTGAAGAAACGTGCTCTGCAAGTGTGAATAAAAAAGAGCAGAAATTCACCAGCTGAGAATATGGTATGTGTTCAACGGATCTGTACCAGGTTGTTCTTTAAAGAGAATGCTAAATTAAGCAATACTTGATTTAAATACTCACCACACATCCTTGAGCCACAGAGTATATTAAGATCACAATAAAAATACACAAAATGGTTCGAATTTGTATTGTCAGGCACCCCGGAAAACACTAAGGAAGAGAAAAAAAAAGATTTATGGACAAAGATTTAAAAATATTTTTAAAGAGCCATTGTTATTTTTTGCTAGTCTATAAAAAGAAGTGAATAAGAGATATGGAAATTTTGCCTGACTGCAAATTATGAAACAGGCATGCAGTTATTGTGCATATGCATTTTAATGGTAATTGCATTTTTTGAGGTAATAGAAGCGAAATTATTATTATTTTGCATTATTTCTCACTATAATTAAGTGTCTTTGAAAGGTTAGTAGGATGTCTGCTCATAATGCAAATAATAAATTAGGATGGCATTTGATCTTGTTGTTGTGGGCAAAGCATCTTTTGCCTTGCAAATTATCAGCTACAAGTAGTGATCCAAAAGAACATACTGTGGTAGCACAGAATTTTGGAGTGGTATTTGTGTCTTCTGCTATAATAGTCATGTTAAATGCCAGGGTAGTTTTAATTATCAGAACTCATTAAAAATATTGGATTTGTCAGAGCAGAAAGAGTAGTAGAGAATGAAAATGTCTGGTGGGATGGAGTCTTGTGAGTCTCTTGCCCATGTCCGTTTTTATTGCGGTTACTGTGAAGTGCGAAGTGCCTGCTGCTGTGAGCACACCTAAAGCCAATGACAGAAGGCGAAAGAGGAAGGGTAAGCCTGTCAGGCTCTAGTATTTATGCTTCTTCTAGTCATACTCTGGTTTCAGGGAAAGATTCTTTCCTTCTTTTCCCCTTGCATTAAGCATGTTTGGGGCATCTATTATCTACTGGATCCATCATATGTCTTTCAGACCACCGGACATCTTCCAGTGACTTCAAAGGGCAAGCATCAACTTCAGGAAACAACTAGATTTAAAGCAGAAACAATCCTGTGTCCCTTAAAAGGAGGGGGCTCAGAATTACCAAGGCTGGATTTCACTTAAGATGAAATGGAGCAACCAAACACATCATTTTTGGATGAAAGTCACCAGTCCTGAAGAAAAGCTGTTCACTTCATGGGTATTATCACCATCAAAGGCATAGCTTCCAGCAGGCAGCAAAGTACCCATAGAAAGGGGCTTCTGTGGCCTTGGCACAACAGAAATCATATTCTGAAACTCCTCCCCTTCCTTTTACATACGCAGAGACATTTCGCCTGTATGCGTGACCATGAATTAAAAGTCTGAGATAGTTACAGGTGAATCAACTTAGTCTGGGCTGTGAAACATGAGAATACATCAATTACTGAAAAAAATAAAAACCACATCTGGTCTGCAAATACATTCTGGCTTCAGTGTGGATTGAGTCCATGTAAATGTAGGTGAGGAACAACGAATGTAATATCAATAATAGATTTATATGAGCATATTGTGGACACGAGTCAATTTGTTACACCAGAAATCGGTTTAACTATTAGTCAGCACCAGTAAAATATATTGGGATACTCGAGGTGTATCACCTCTAATAAAACAGAAAGCATATTGTAGAACGAAAACCTTGAATTGTAAGAATCTCCACTTTGAAAAGCTGTGTCTCAAGGGAGGGGATATGAAAAAAGAAGATAGACCATTTCTGCATCCATTCATCACTATCATACAGTTCAGGTTGGAAGAGACCTCAAGGGGCCCAAAAGTACTCTCTGCCTTGACCCCCAGGGCTGTTTTGGCAGAGCTGGTAAGTCCTCAGACTATCATTACAGGGGTTCTTCCTTCTCAGAGCCTGGACTTTGCATATGTCCGTGCCGTATTTCACAAGATTCCTATGGGCCCATTCTGCCAACCTATCCAGATCCTCCTGACAGTGTATTGGCTGTTCCCCTGAAATTGGAGTCACCTGAAAACTTGGGATGAGTATACTCCATGTCCTTCTCCAGGCGGTTGATAAAAATGGTTAACAGGACAGGTCCCAGGATAAACTCCTGCAGTACCCCACTTACTACTGGCTTCCAGGTAGACTACGACCATAAACTGCCATGCTCTGAATGTAATCATCCAGATGTTTTTGAGTCCATCAATTTGTCCACCCAACTAGAACAAAATCCTATGCACACCCAAGGTGGAACATGTGTGGTTTTATCCATATAAATAAAATAATAATTTTCCATTGATTCAGCTTGCAACCAAGTAAGTTACCTACTGCTTGTTAAAGAGAGAACCCCCATAGTTCGAAGATGTTGCTGCATGGTTAATAATGACAAAGCACAATGCAGATTCCAAGACAATGTGTCCTGATACCCTGCAGAGACAATTTTTGTTGTGTGTGTGGTACGTATATGTTCTAAAGCTTGAGATGCTAGACTGTTGGGTTAAAAAGGAAAATAAACCTTTAAAAGGTAAGGTATGAGACATATCTGAATTAAAATTCTCACTGACTCTTAAAAGATTTATACTTCTGACTTGTGGTCATTCTAAGATTGCATCTGCTCTTTTATGATAGCATAGCGTTTTGGGCTTCATTTTATTTGTTTTCTTTTATTTGCGCAATTTTTATTAAGCAAGTACTGTCAGATCCCCAAAATACTAGGTAACTAGTACAGTAAAACATTATTATAGTGGTTTTATGAGTGAGGCATTTGATGCTAAAGCCTTGAGGAGTTGAGTCACTTGACCAGTGTAAAATAGGAAATACGTGCCAGAATACTGATTAAAACAGGGGAATAACCAGTTTACAATTCTATATTCATTATTTATTATATAAGACAAATTTTCACCACAAAATTTCAAACTTTGATATTCTGAGTTTTAACTTTCTAATCCTGGATTTGACCCTGCAAGGTACAGAATCTCTAGAGGAACCTGGAATAAATACAAATTCTGTTGACTGCCAAAACAGCTGGAACAAACCTTAAGTTTTCACTAGCCCCAGGGAAAGGCATAAAGAGGAGCAATTTCCTACAAACTCCATCTGTGTTTCTACTGTCCATAGACAGAAAAACAGATGATAAACTACAATCCCTTTATGAAACAAGAGATCATTAAAATTACTCCCTTACACTAAAATTGTGTAAGTTTATAAAGATCTGCTCTGTACGCTGATAATATACTACTTATGTTTCAATGAAAACAATTACTTTCATCCTGACAAAGAGCATTTTTTCTTAACTAAAAATTAGTGTGTGCTAGTCCGCAAAGCTGATTAACTGCGTAGGTGTTTTCTCCTGATATTTGTCTGAAAAGACTAATATTTAGATTAAGCCAGTGCAGATTTCTTTCATCAGAAAATTAGTCTGTAGATGCTTTATTCTGATCTGGCAGCCTTAGCTCTGTCCTACAACAACCAAATGTCCTTCTGCACCATTACAGTTGTGAAAATGTAATGCAGGAGAATTAATCATTACTAAAGGTTTTGAAAAGGCCAAGGGTTGCAGGTGCAAAACATTGTGCTTCACCATCAAAACAGCTGCTGCTTTGGCAGGAAGCGTTTGGAAAACAAGCGGGGAAGTTAGCAGGGCTTTACACCCAGATACCAGTTGGAATGGAAGGGAGAACTAGCGTGCTCCTTAGTCAGAAAGGAGAAAAAGTCAGGTTTGAGCAGCTTTTCATCTGAACACTGGTGTGATTCAGTAGCTGATGGTAGGTATTCAGGAAAGATGCAGCAGAAAAGACAAAAAGAGTAGGATTAATGACACTGAGTGCTACATTGCTGACACGATTGCTCATGTAAAAAGTCCACTTTCAGGTGAACCATCTTTGGTGTTGAAGTGCCTAATACATTACATAGCAATGAACTGGAAAAGCACATAGATTTCAGACTCTGAATCTGTGAAGCATGTGCTGATGGCTTCCTATTCCAAAGGACAACCAAAACCGAGCCACTGAAGGAAGAATAGTCATACAGCCTTAAATTACTTACTTGTACTCGTGTGACATGTAGATACATAATACAAGCCACTAGGAAGCATATGCAGAACACCAGGAGAACAAGGACTACGGTACTCCTAGAATCAAAACACAACAGAAGTAAAGCAATGCAACTCAATAGCAGATGAGAACAAACAGCACAGGGGTCCTTCTGAAAATGTATTTTGGATGAAAGGGGGGATCTCCCCCTCACCCTTGCTGTAATACTAATTGTTGCAGAGGAAATTTCATGGTGAAATGCACTGCTCTTAAGAATGAGAAATTAGTAAATGTTTTTGTGTATGGTGCCCTCTCTGACCTCAGCAAGGAGATCAAAGCACCTCAAAACTTCAGCTGTATGGTGTGTCAGGAGAGACACTTTCTAATTGTAGGCTATTGCAGAATATTCATCATGACGACTCTTATAAGTGCAGTGTGTAACTCAATTACTCGGCCTTGGCAGCTGTGTATCAGTTACCAAATGCTTTTCCCTTCTAATCTCTTCTTCTCAAAGACTATGGACTAGGCAGTTTGTGTAGTGATAGCACTGATACCAAAAACCTCAATGCAGGCTATAAATTTGGGTTGAGACGCTGCATGGATACTTCGGTCCATAGTTCCTGTTAAGCTCTGTGTAGTTTTATTGATGTTGCTAGCAATACCTGAAGTACCTTGACCAAAGCCAGCACTAGTACATTTAGAAAAGCTGCAGTAACACCTTTGTTTGTAGTACAGAAATGCTCTAAGAAAGTTTAGCAGATTTCAGTGTTTTTGTCTTCTAAGTGCATCCTTCTACCAAAGAAAGAAAGAAGGGGAAAGAAAAAAAAAAAAAAAGAGGGAGAACAGGGAAGAAATTGTTTTAAATAAGATAGCAAAATGTGGCTCCTTTGGACAAATGGAAAAGATAACGGTTAGAGTGAGGGTACACCAACAGAGAATCTCCTGTTTGAGAAGATACCGACCTGGGTGCTAATTCTCATTCCAAACACATCAATGTTTTGACCTGTGCAGGGTGCTTCACGATGTTCCAGTTTGAATTACAATGGCAAAAGACAGAAACTTACTGTGGTATTATTAGAAGGTAGACGAGGCCAAATAAGGCAGCTAGAATTAGTGAGAGAACTACAGCACTGGTGAAGTACTCATCCTGAAGCTGGTGGTACTGTCAAAGAAAGGGAGATATTAGTGAGCATTTGATACACACCCAGCCACCCGTGCTTGTCCGTTCGCAGCAAGGAAGAATGACAGCCTAAAGTAAAACAAGCCCCTACCCGTTTTACGAACTTAAAAATAATCACAGCTTAATTCACATGAAAAAAGGGATGAGGCAAGCCTACACAACGTTCTCCTTGACAGCCCCCTGATTCAGCTGCTCCTGCTGCCCTAGCGGTTTCGTTTTCACCCCGCAACTTGTCGAATCTGGGTTAGGCTCAGACATAAATTTATGTTTCAGAGCACAAAGGACTCAGACAATTTGAACCAGAAGGAGGTGGCACTCTCTCCTATCCACTTATTCATCACAAAAAAAGGCCAAAGCAGCTTGGTGCTGCTTTCGAGGGTTCCGGTAATCTCGGCTGCTCAGGACAGGACCCCGAAGGGTGGGCTGGAGGCAGCTGCTGATGAGAGATACAGGCTCAGTTTTGAGCAGTTACTGTCCTGGATTCCACTAGCCCACAGTCCTTGCAACAGAATAGTTTTCAGGGGTGGAAACGCATGAGTGTTTTCTCAGAAAGTTCCAAATTTCAGTCTCATTTACACCAAAAGACTTTCTTACTTTGAAAGAAAGCAATTACGATTAAATATTAAATCACCGTGTAAACTTGAAATCAAAGTTAATGCTCAAGACCTCAAAAAATTCAGTCCAATGTGGCACTCATCCTTCTGACGCAAAACAGTGGTGACATGAAAACTTAGACTACAAAGTGACTTGCAGTGGAAAAATAAATGCTACTGCCAAAATCATCCAAATCATATAACTTTTACTTTTCCAAACACATAAACCAAAGGCTTTTATTTTTTTCCAATTAAAACAATTTTTATTTACAACCAAAACCCATATAAGGCAGGAACAAACAGCTCTAGTTTGTTAGCTTATAGGCATGCTTGTAAGTCTGGAGTAAGCCCACTGCTTTCAGCACAGTCACCCTGGCATAAGCTCACAACCCTGCCCAGACTGAAGATTTTTTTCTGTTTTCTGGAACTGGTGGGATCAATACTTATCAGGCTACATCTGCAGAGGGAAGCGTCCTCCTGCCATTACTGCTTCTCCAGAGCAGATGGGTCAGTGGGCAGCCACACTGCCACAAGACAGAGTTAAACAGGACACAGCTCGGGCAGTTTGGAGAAGCAAAAGGAAGGCCAAGTCACAGGATGTGCAATTTCATGGGGGGAGATCTTGATGAGTAGAAAGATACTGATCTTTCTTTTTATCCCCTCCAAGTGCTTCCACAGAGCGTGGAGATATTGTCTCCCTCTTAACTGAGGCACAGCCCAGAGGTTTATTTAAAGATAGTGAGAAGAATATTGTCTAAAAACAAAGAAAAAAACAATGTCATTGGCTCATGGTCAACGAAATCAGTAAAAATAATTTTAAACCCCCTTACTTTATTTTCACGCTCAATTTGCTTGTACTTCAGTGTAATGAAGTTCAAGTCAGCCATCTCAGACTCAGTTTGTCGGGCCTCTATCAACCGGCTGATATATCTGTTTACTCGAGTTCCTGGAGTGTTGTACACAACATTGGTAGAAAAAGAGGAACGATTCCTGAGTTTTTCAGAAGCTGTCCTTAGTGCTCTCCTCTGTAGCACAGATGAAGAAAGAAGCACAGATTTTATTAACATTGAAATTTTTCATTGTTATTCATATTTTGCTATGGTCACAGCCAGGATGAGGAATTCATTAAACAGAGCAACTACTAAGGAGAGATCTTATCTCCGTGTGATTGCCATCTTTTAAAACCTCCGTAGGTGAAATCCTGATCTCATTAAAATCAATGAGAAAACCCCTACTTCATTCCAGGATTTCAATCCTTAGCTGCTGAAATTCTCTTCACATACTACCTTGACACTTCTCTGCCACTGAGGCAATAATCAGTCTGATCCCAATTAATGTCCCTTCACCTAGAAAAACAATTAGACTTTTTTTCCTGATGGAAGACATGGAGGTCTGGACATCTCAAAGACAAGATAAACAGGTTCTTCATGATACAAGAAAAGTCCTACCGCCCAAGGCTGTCTAGGTAACTATCTATTTTTAAAAGAGTTTTCCTTAACCTCTTGCATAATGACCATATGTGACTTCAGAGGGTCTGAAATCTTAAATATTCCTATCTTTAACTCACCCAAGTGGCTCACTTGTTAAGACCTCTTGGGTATGCCTTAAGTGCACTTGTGGATCCAGATGCAGCCGTCCAGAGCCAACCTGTGCCTAACTGGGGCTAATTCCTCCATGGCTGAGCTAGCACAACTGACAAGATGACTGCTCATAGTCCTTTTCAGTGCAGATTTATCGCCGGGCATATCTGAAAGGGATTTTAGACAGTCTGTCGCCCTTTTCACAGAGAGCACTCAGAAGATGGTGAGCAGCATTTCAGCTGCACTGGTAGGAACCCTCAGTTAAGGGCACTGAACCATTATGGCTAGATCTGCACTAGTTATGTTACATGTATATTATATATAATTATGAACAGTGGAAAGGGTTAACTGCTGGCTGACACCTTAGTTTTCTGATCGTAAAAAGAATGGACCTTAGCAAAGATAAAATAACTTTCCAAGTCCTGCTTTTCTGGCTTTGTATGTAGAGAGCAGGTTATACCAGCATTAAACAATTATGGGGCTACTTGAAACATTTTTCTTCAGACTATCAGATCCCATTACTTGTTGTCTGTGGTGTAAGAAATAATTGTTGCAACATGAAAAATAATCTTGTGGACAAACATGTATTAGAGCTTTCAAATCCAGTCTTCTGGGTTCTGATAGCTGTAATAGAAAATTCCCAGCTAAACAACTCTTATCTAAATGTTTCTGAACAGAGAGAAAGTCGTTCCCTTGCAGAAGACATTTGTTCCACAAGTTTGTAGGGAAACTGAGCACTTTCAGGAATATTGTCAGGAATATACAATTTTGCTCTTTATAAACAGCAATTACTTCGCATGTGTATTGCTTAAGGTGCAGCAGAAAGTACATCTTTGGGGATTTTTTGTAATCCAAATTTGAGCCTATACCACAGTAATAGGGGTGAGGAAAAAAGCATTTTTTTAAAAAAAAGGAAATGCTTTTTTGCTTTAAAATCTGGAATGAGGGTAGATGATGGGAGTTATTCTGATACATAGAATAAATTATATTATGTATTCTGCCATTTTGAAATAGGGTTAAAGTCCTTAATCGTGCTTAACCAAGAGAGCTGTCACTCATATAATTGTTTTCACTAGGTCTCTTATTTTCATCTCTATTATTATTTCACACAGTAGACTTACAATATGTCTTATATGTGATCAAGATCCAGTATTTATTTTTCTCAGAAATTAAATAAATAAATACATGCTGCAGTAATGTGCTGGCTTGAAAGCCTTTGTAGCCATAGCTTGTCTTACATGACTTGAGGACTGATATCTCTAAAGAAACCCTGCATTGCACTACAGTCTACTTATATTTAAATCATATACCATGCTCCACAATAGATGTTACATATTAGAATCAAAAGCTTAGAACAACGGGTTCGGTTAAAAATAGCATTGTAGGACTTCACTGCGAATGTTCTGACACGAGAAAATGTTCATCAGATCCCTAGCAAACCCATATCAGGATTTTCTATGCGTACTACTTATTTATAGATACATAGACACCAGACATATCATAAAGTATTGCATAAGCTTCAAAGAATCTGTGGGCTACTTTTTCTGAGTACTCAAAAACTAATTCGGTACTAATTCACAGTTGGAAGGTGGTGTACGTGGCCAATTTCAAAATCAAATCCATAGTTGCTGAAAGTTCACTGAAACTGTTTTAAAGGAACTAACAGACTTTTCTCCCGTTTCCCTGAAGAAACACAGGCATGCGTAAAATCCAAAATATAAAAGTTAGAATGTTTCCTGAAAGTAAGATTTAGACTGAATCTTCCATAAAGTACATTATTAAAATAATAATAATAATAAAAAAAAACCATAAAAAAGGTGGAGCAGTAAGTCAAGACAAATTATTGATTCCAATGCACACATGCCCTGCTTCGGAGCACTGGAGGAGTCTCCTGTGTAATATTGCCACCTGCTGGCAAAGAAAATGGAATGAGCAACCCTTCTGGGTAGATCCACACACACAGCAAAGGAAGTAAACCAGGATGCGAGCATGTAAAGTAATTTTGAATTACGGCATTACAAACCACTCAAGAAAGCAGAATTCATATTTGTATTAGGGACTTTTGTATTTAGGAATTGTAGGGACAAAGAGGTTTTTTGGCTCATCAGTTGCGTCTCATTTTTTAGAAGATATATAGAGATATGAAATTATGTTCATTTACATTTGCTGCCATCAGGTTCAGGCTGTGATGGACTCATGATGCAAAAGAACAGCTTTTCGTAATTGCAGAAAAAGCCTCAGAAACTAATTCCTGTGAAGGAAGCCCTTAGCAGAAGCCACATAGGCCATCTGTGCTGGCTTGCTCAAGAGGTGCTCCAAATTTGAGGCCTGTTATAATTTTGTCTTTACTTTGAGAAGGCGATGGGCGTTGGACAGCTCTAGCTCCAGGAGGAACACCTCTATTAGTTGGTTAGGTCACCCCATATGTTCTCAGAGCAGGTCTGCTTGATGCAGCCCTGGAATGGATGCCCAAAGAGCCCACATGGATTACCTTATCGTCATCCTCACACGTCATGACATTGGAGAAAGGGATCTCTGCTTTGAACATCTTACGACAGTGCATGAGCTGAACCAGCAGGTAGCAGACTGTCTTGAACTTCATTCTTTTGGCAGGCTTAATGTCTGAGAGAATCAGTCCAGGAAATATCTGTTGGTTAGAAAAACAGTATTTGTGACGTCCATGCAGATATACAACGGTTCAACAAGGCCAAGTGCCGGGTCCTGCACACGGGTCACAACAACCCCATGCAACACTGTGGGCTTGGGGAAGAATGTCTAGAAAGCTGCCCAGCAGAAAAGGACTTGGGGGTGTTGGGTGACAGCAGGCTGAACATGAGCCAGCAGTGTGCCCAGGTGGCCAAGAAGGCCAACAGCAACCTGGCTTGTACCAGCACTAGTGTGGCCAGCAGGAGCAGGGCAGGGATTGTCCCCCTGTACCTGTCAGCACTGGTGAGGCTGTGCCTCAAATACTGTGTTCAGTTTTGGGCCACTCACAACAGGAAGGACATTGAGGTGCTGGAGCGTGTCCAAAGAGGGCAACGAAGCTGGTGAAGGGTCTAGAGCACAAGTCCTGTGAGGAGCAGCTGAGGGAATTTGGGTTGCTTAGCCTGGTGAAATGGAAGCTGAGGGGAGACCTTATCACTCTCTCCAGCTACCGGAAAGGAGGTTGTAGGGAGGTGGGGGTCAGTCTCTTCTCCCAAGTAACATGCGATAGGACAAGAGGAAATGGCCTCAAGTTGCACCAGGGAAGGTTTAGACTGGACACTAGGAAAAATTTCTTCATGTTGTTAAGCATTGGAACAGACTGCCCAGGGCTGAGTCAACAACCTTGGAAGTATTTAAAAAACGTGTCGGTGTGGGGCTTAGTGACATGGTTTAACGGTGGACTTGGCAGTGCTGGGTTAACAGTTGGACTTACTTAACTTAAGATAAAGGTCTTTTCCAACCTAAACATTTCTATGAGTCTATACATACCTGCAGACACTTATACCATCTAGTGGTCACAACAAAGGAATATTCTAATCACAAAGCAGTGCATTTTGATAAACATCGTATATTTGCAGATGAAGATTACTTCATCTTTTTTTAACCTGAGATATAAAGAATCTATTGGACAGATAATATTAAAACACATATTTAACATTTTGGGAACTGTTTTCTTCATAGATATGTTGACTATAAAAAAAGCATATTAATGATATACTCAAAAAAGAGGCAATATTTGTATTTCTTTAACCTTAAAGAAATTCTAGAAAAATACAGTAAAAAATTGAGGAAATTAGCATTTTTATTAATTGATGTTAAAAATGTAATTTCAGCCTTTTTCTTATTTCCTAACGTTGTTACTTCAGGCACTGGTAGGCCCATTAAAATCAGAAGAGGATAGCTTTTGCTTTAAAGATACACTTATATACATGCCCTAGAAGGAGGCTGTGAGGCACTGCGGTGGTGTATTGCACCTAGTTTCCTCAACGCAAGCACTGTTATACCACAGAGAGATACTCTCGAAGGGCTGGGTATAATCTTTCCTTTTATCACGGAGCTCCCAGTTCAGCATGGACAAGTATTTTCTTGGTTAACTTTACAGCATGTACTTAACTCTTGCTGACTTTAGTAAATGTGTTCAGATGCTTTGACAGATCAGAATAAGAGTGATCGAGGTTTTTTACCCTCAGTATTTATACCGATCTTATTCGTGTTTCTGCTACATGGAATGTAGAAAGCAGCGTTCATGGGAAATGTGAAAGGAGCCCATGGCACCACGGCATACGAATTTAACCTTGTAAAATTAATCTTTTCTGGAACAGCAAAATAAAGAAGCACAGAGGATTTGGTCCTTAGTTTTCCTAGGTGCAAAAGAGAGCAAATCAGACTCCAAAACCTCTATTCAAATGCTCTAAAACCCCAAAACGGCACTAAGGATTTGCCGTCCAGTCTTCACACCACCATGATTTACTAAAGCAGTTTACATCATTACTTCAGCGATCAAGGAATGAAGAAGGAAATAAACTGGAAGCGTTTGTTTAAATCATGTTTTCATGGTTATCTAAATTTAGAGCGACAGGGCAACTGACACTGTTATATTCTGGATGGCATCTCAGGTGTCGGCTTGCTGTGCTGTTTAAGCACACAGCTAGGCACGTGCATCTTCTGGAGAATCAAAGGGGTGTTTTATTGATCTGCCAAGACCCTGTTTAGTCGCTGTGGCTATGAAACACAAAAAGGACCTGTGTATAAAGAGTTGTACCTTTTCTGTTAGCAGATGGCTGCGTTACGAACATATGACATGTTTCAGGAGTGGAAAGGTGCGTAGGCATGCACATGTGCTTCCCTGTGTGCTGAAAGGCTGACTGAAGGCAGCGAGCACCACCAGCCCTGTCCTGCACGGTCATCAGCTGCACTCTAAAAGGACGCTAGCATATCTAGTGTGTAATCACGTGTATAAGTGATAGTCTAACAAAAGTCTCCATGAAGAGATTCTCAGTATGAACTGTTTCTTTTGAGGGCTTTCTGGCAGCATTGCAGTAACTGCATAGAAGACACTGTTCAAGGATCTTCACATACTAATCATCCTGTAAGTATTGCTAAGGACACCAAGGAGAGAGGCTTGAGTATCGCAGATATGATCAGCTTTTGAGCTACCATTCCCACCAGTTAAAAGTATTTTTTGGACAGGTACTCCCTTTACCAATTTTCCTAATGTAGTCATAGTTCCTCTAGAAGTATTATGTATTTTAGTTAGTCTCCCTATCAACTTTTTGGTACAACAAAACGAGCAACACCCTTGAAACCCCTCCAGCTGTGCATTGTGCTTCATTTTTTTAAGACAGACAAAAATGGAATACAGAGAAGCTTACAGGTGGGCCATATCTCAAGAGATAATTAGCAATTTCTTTGCTCAAACCTTTCACTGTGGATGTTGCATTAACTAGGTCAGCAACTTCAGTTTTAGGTTTCCATGAGATTGGCTGGAAAAGACGCTCTTAAATAAGTGCAGAGAGCTACAGAAACTGCCTGGCAGCCTTCGTTATGGAAATGCCACAGGAAAGGTGCAAAAGTGGCAAAAGGTAGAACATCATATTAGCAATAGATTCGAGAAGGCATGACTGAGAATGGTGAGTGCATGGCCATGACTACATCCTCCTACAAGGATCTGAAGTCCTGTGAAGACTTTCTGCCATGCAAACTTCTTATAATGTGTTTCTGAGAACAACATGCAACTGGAAAACCTGGAATGAATACAGTTTGGCTCAGGCAGTGTGTCCCTGCCACCAAGGTGCCTTTTCCTCAAACATATTTTCATGCAGTTTCCTGGCTATATCTTCACATAAGTAGGTAGACGAGTTTTAGCTCATGCCATTGACTGCTCTTTTCATGGATAAATCTTACTGGCAGATAATGTAGCAAGAGTATACACCCTTTGTCTGTTGGGAATACAGGGAAGTTTTCCAGCTCCCTTGGAGTCGACTAGAAGTTTTTCAACTCAAGTCACTGAAAAAAATGGAGCAGTGTGTCTACTTCTGGGCTCTCCAGTACAAGAAAAACAGTGACAAACTGGAGTGACTTCAGAAGAGGTTCCCCAAAACAAATAGCGTTCTAAAGCATGTGACATATAAGAATCTGAGGGAATTGAGTTCATTTAGCTGGAAGAAGAGAAGGCTAAGGAGGGATCTAATTGCTGTCTTCAGTCACTGAAGTAGTAGTTAGAGAGAAGACAGAGCCAGACTCATCACAAAAATGCTCAGAAAAAGTGCAAGAAGCAGTGAACATAGACTGGACCAAGAGAAATTCCTATTTGATACAAAGAACAGAAGTTTTAGCCGTGAGGATGATCATGCACTGGAGCATGCAGAGAGGCTGCCAGATCTTCATCCAGCACTCAGATGAATCGCCTGAAGCGACCTGCAATTTCAAAAGTGTATCTAACTGCAAAGCTGGCCCTGCTTTCAGCCGGGAGGTCAACCACATGCCTTCCAACGGCCCCTTTCAAATTCAGCTACTGTGCGATGTCATGAGAACATGTGGAACGCATATAGCTACCGTTCTTCATGGCTGCTCAAGAACCTAACCACTCAAAGGACATTGCAATGTGCACAAGTCAGGCACACTGGTGGTTCGCAGACCATGTATAATTTTTATATATAGCTTTTATAGCCTTTTTTTTTTTTTTTTTAAATCTAGTTGTTGCAGGACAGCTAGATTGTTGCAGGATTTTGCACTGGAACCAAGGATTTTCCATTCTACTATAATATTTACACAAGATAAAAATACAAACAAAGGAAGTCTCTCTGACTTCCATCTCACAAATCACGTCCCTTTTTTATTATTATTTTTACAGCGGAACAACGCTTTTGACACGGGGAGCTTCTGAGTGGAATATTCAAGTAGTCTCTCCTGCTACAGTAAGCCTTGATGAAGGCAAGAAATTCAGGACAGTCTCTTAAAACAGGTTTTAAAAACAAAACAAGATGAAACAAAACAAAACAAAGAAAAAACCCAACTCAAATGTCTTTGCCTGTTCTCTGAACTTGCCTCAGGCCAGCATTACAGGGAAGCTGGACTGCAGCATTCCAGCTCATTTTGTCAATGTCTTCTACTTCCACATTTCTTTGTGACCCTCAGGATCAGCTCTTATTCCGTTCACTGTTCATTTGCTTCATAATTTTCGAAAAAGTTGGTTGTTTGCTGCAACACAGCTGGCAAATAAGGGTAAGCGCTGGGATTTTCTAACAGAGCACGCTGAAAGCAGCCAGACTATCTACAGCTTTGTGTCCTTAAGTATGCAGAAAAAACACAAGCACTGATTAAAATTCTGGGAAAACACCCCAGTGTTTGAATCTCATGTAATACTCTGGTAAGGGATTCTCTGGTGCTTATCTGGGATTCTCAGAAACAGCAGCAGACTGTTGTTCCCCTGGCTATATTCATCTGCAGTGCTCAAAATGGCTTGGGAAAGAAGATACGACTGACATTCAAAACACATTTACAGAAACCGTAAATGCGGTAGCACTATGTCTGTGCTTTCTATCTGCAGGCAGGCAGGACCATGCCTCTTAGTAGAAGTGTTTGTTACTATCTGCAAACCAATTTGGCCCGAGATAGGTGAGGAAATCTTATTTGGTTTCTTTCTTCTTACATTAGACATTTGCTTTCCCATTCTTTTCTACTGCCCTTATGATACATTTTGCTTATCACACCTCAGCTGTCCATCAGGAAAATATATTAGTGATTTTTACCGGTAAATAACAGAGCTTCTGTAAGACAAACCCTCAACGTTCATAATGGTGAGGCCACTTTCTCAACACAGACGTTGAGAAAATTTTTTAGCAGCTGTGAAGACTAAAACAATCACTAAGAGATCAATAACAAAGAAAATCTTATACAAGTACCCTATGTTTCTTCTTTCTACAGATTCCACGTTTCTGGAGTAAAAAAAGGGAGAAGAATGATGTTAGAGCACGTAACTAATTCCACCATCCCTGGCAGCCCAATCTGCAGGCTGTGATATTGATGACGATGCACTAGCAGCTTCACAGCAACTGCAGAAGCAATACTGAAGATGTAGAACACCACGCTCTGCAACACAAGCATCATTCCTCTGTGTTTGCTGGGTGGCAACAAAAAGCAATTTATTTCCAGTGTTGGGGTGTGTATATTCCAGCTTGTGTAATGCAAAGTCTCAGGGAGAGATCAGCCCCTGTTCAGATATAAACTAGAGCTTCCATCACAAGGCTGTATGTCTGTCTGTTAAACCCGATCTGCTAAGGTATATCTGAGGTGCTAAAACCTGAAACACTCAAGTTATGCATTGAGATCTCTAGTTAAGTTCCTCGGAGGGACCTGTCAGCCATTAGAGAAGAGACCGCCCTGGACTCTTCTAGTCACGGAAGCAGCAGTAGCTGCAGGTAGTCATCAGTTTGAAAGCCGAAATCATCGGGGTGTGCTCAGCTGTGGACCCTGACGCCTAACTTAGGGCATTTCAAATGAGAAGAATTTTGTCAAATACATGTTTGCTTGCTGTGCACTAGCAAAAGAGAGAGTTTGTCTGAGCAACTGGAGAAGTTTTCAAAACCCATGCATTAACTGTAAAGCTCTCTTCATTTGTGACTACCTAGAGTTTAGGAGTCATGTAAGTATATGGTCACGTAAGTAAAAATATCCTCAAAATGAAGTAGTCCAGAAAGCTGACAACTTACAATGACCATGAAAATTTTCTGGAGACAAAGTGGACTGGATATTTTTAAAAGAGTCAGGTGCAAAAAAATCCTAGGGAGCTGCTAGCTGTATGGATGGATTTATTGGGCCATAAGTGCTCTGTGAAAAACACAGATTTTACACATTTGAAAAAAAGAGGAGAATCTGAGAAGAGTTGTGTAGACCTAACCAGAGTGATTAAATCAAAATAACTTTGCAGAGAAGGAAATTTCCTACAACTATCAACGGAACTTCAATTTGAAAGGAAATAATAAATTACAAAGAATTAACTGCAGCAATTTTAGACCGTCTGAAGTTAATGGTGTATTTTTGCAGACAGTGTCTGCTTCTAGAAGTGACAACACTCGATGTTTACAGTCACCACCAGGGACTGGTGTGCAGAAAGGATCTTGCTTCTACTTTCTGCTGTGCAGACCAAGGTCACTGATAAATCCCGTGTACCACAGTGGGGGGCACAGTAAGTTAGAGGATGCATCTGCGGGGAGGAGTGGACAGGACCGTTGTGACAATGACCAACAAGGTGTTCCCTTCCATATATGTCATATTTGGGAGGGATCATAAGGGTCAAACTCTCTTCTTCAATGGCCGGCATCTGAGGAGGACTATGTCTTACTCTGCCTTTGATCCCAATCCGTGCATTCCTGAATCCGGTTCCCAAATCCAGCTCCTGAATCCAGTTCCTGTCTGCTGCTAAATCCAGCCTGGGAGTTCCCCAGTGCCTGCCCACAGCATCAGTGGTGACGGTAATTCCCATCAGGGGTTTGGTTTCAATGTTGGGTTTGTATATACTTGTATACATTTCATTTTATTGTTTTTCTTTTCATTAAATCCCTGTCACTTGTCTAGTGGCCAGCCCACTCCTAACCCTGGACAGCATACGAGTAGTTACACCTGTCAAACCTGCTAGTTGCTAACAATGACTCACAGGTAAAGGGGATCCACCAGTAAAGTCAAAAGGCGAGCACGTGTAGTTAGTACGTATTTCATCTAAATAAACCAAAACTGCCATCATGAACCTATGGTGTTTGCTCTGGGCTGTATTACATAAATTTCATTCCTCACCGGGGAAAAAAAGTCAAATCAGACACGGGAAAAACATAATCAGACAAAACCTGTCAGATGGTGGTGGAAAGATAGGGAGCTCACTAATTTATTTTGACATAGAAGGCAGATCATTTGCTCCATAAATAATGAAATAACAAAGCTGTGTTGATTAACAGTAAAGGAGGATGTTGTCCTTGAAGTAAAAAACCACTGCCTTTTCAAGCAGCGGAGTGATAGAAATTGTGTTTATTTTCCTTTTACTCCCTGGTGTCAGGACTGCAATGCAGGGAGTTTAAAATGACATCTGTTTATAAACAATAACCTAGGAAAGCGATGTGACAGCCTTTGCCACATTTCTTGCAGATGTCATCATGCAAGTTAGAACGAATCTCAGGCTGCTGAATTCCTGCCTGCTCAATTGTGAGTCCACGAAGTTCACGGATCAACCCTTGGAGTTGTTAAATCCATCTGCAGTTCACAATAAATAATGCTGCAGTGTGTAACGTAGGTAATTACTCTAGATACATCTGAGTTTTGCAAGAGTTTTTGCATTTTAAATAGTAGTTTCCAAAGGATGCTCCTGAGCTGTGTTTGCTTACTGAGAGGATTCTTGAACCTTCAGGCTTTCAACTGAGTGTTCCTGAAATCATAAGACTGACAAAAGTGCTCTCTTCTTCCTCAATTATGGCTTTAACTTCTCTTTTCAAACAGACTGCTGGTATTTTGGTTTGGCTATAATTATTTTTTGGACAAAAACAAAACAGAAATTTTAGCTGCCTGCGTTGGAACGTTTAGGGCATGATTTGACACGGCAAACCAGGCAAGAGGCAGAACGCCATACCTCCAACGAGCATCCGCTTTCTTCCGCCTGGATAACTAGACAAGGATTCAGAGAAAAAAAATTAGACCCTTTCACCTGGGATTTTCAGGATGGTCGTAACGTTACTCAGAGACTTCAGATAATAGAGCAGGGGTGTCCAAGCTACGGAAAGGATTTTCTGAGACTGCCTGGCATGGCTTTGTATGTACATATGTAAGATAGGAAAGAGAAACGTCAGCCCTTTCAGAGAAGCAACTAGTTTCCAAAGGGTGAGCAGATGTGGTGCTCACTTACATGGACTTTTCATGAATGTCCATCACTGTCTGCTATTCAAGTAGTAGATGCAGATACCTCGTGATTTACACTGCCACAAACAAGATAACTGATATCTTTGAATGAACAGCTAGTTGGTGAATAACTCGCTAGTACATTGGCAGAAATTTTGCAGATGGTGATTAGCAATTTTTGATTATATTTGATGTACGCTGTAAAATCCATAAGACACTTATGAATATATAGGAATCATTCATAAGTTGTATCTAGAGTGTTTCTCTATAATTTTTATGACCTGCTTTCCCGGCTACAGCTCTATTGCTTCCTGTTCATGGTCTAAAGCATTATTTGCCTTAGCTCTGGAGATGGCAACGTCACTCAGCGAAGCTGGTTAACAGAAACAGCGATGGCAGGCTCACATGTTCTGAGAAGTCCTTTCCCTCACAAAAACTCGATCGCTTCTGACCACTGCTTGGCTATCTGTAAAAGTACCTTAGGAGTTTCACTTAATCGCCTGTGCTGGGGTGTTTTCTCAGCTGGTGAAATTAAAGCGCCTTTTCAAAACTAGAGGGTGCCATCAGAGAGTGAATCGCTGTAACACGGACAAAGGAGGAAGCCCAAGTACAAAACCACCCAGTTGTCACCGAGGTCGTGGCCAGACCTCAGAAGGTGTTATACGGCAGGACAATTATACTTTCTAGAGCAACCATAGAAGCGGACAGTCCAGCTAAGCTCACTACCTCCGTTGTGCTTCTGGGAGCCAGCTACGGCAGCTGTAAAATGGAGACAAAGAGACTTTGACTAAGGTCAGTGCTAACAATGAAAGAACAAAGAGTTCTGATGAAAGCCAGATCCACTCTACTGAACAAATGTAAATTAAATTTTAAGCATACAGTTTGGAAGTCAGAACAGTATTAGTCAGGTAGATTACAGAGGAATCATCAACTATTTAATTATTAAAAGTTATTTAGCTGGGTCTAAACAGAGTTATAAAGCTCTTGTCAGGGGCTCTGAGATTAACAGATCTGGCCCAGATTCTTTTTCCTGAAATAAGATCCAGGCACAGTAATAGTTACAACACTTCAGAAAGCTAGGACATTTTGAAACTAAGAGAATGTCCATGTGTCTAAAGCAGAGACAATGGATCTCGTGAATATTTAATATATTAGAAAGATCTGTTTTTCTAACTGGGTCAGACCTGTTTTAAAAGTCCAAGACGTTCATGTATGTGGGTCAGACTTGTGGCTAGTTACATTAATCAAACTTCTCAAAACTCATCTCAGTGCAATATTAAGATCACATCACTGTAAGTTTTAGCATCAATATAAAATATCATGAAGACATATTTAAACTTTACTGAAAAGAAATGTGCTGGCATTTTCAGAACTAGAAACTTTGTCAGGGCGTTATAACATTCTATATGATATTTAAAAATTGTATTTGCCTAAGTTTTTAACTATGATGGCCAGGAAAAAAAAAGTTAATTACTTAAAAAAAAAAAAAATCTGTATGCCATTGGAAATCAGATGGATTCTTTAGGTCTATTTAGAAGCTGAATATTATCCAGTCAAACATGCATAATTATTGCTTAATAATAATAACAGACTGATATAATATCTACCAAAATAAAAATTGTAACAAAACAAGAAGTATTCCCTCAGTGGTGACTTAGACGAGCTCTCACATAGAGCAGCTTATAGACCAAACTAGCAATCAGATCAGATCACAAAATTGTGGTTGTTAGCTGATTCAATTAAAGATTAAAAAAAATTGGGAAGACTTTATAATTTGTTCACATTTAAAATGCAACTTGTACATGATATACTGTTACTCTCATTCTTGGCGTGGGTGGTATTTGTGATGAAAGATCTTCCTGTCAGACCATATATGGAAGATTGCGGGGTATGTGTCTTCAAAGTAAAAAAAATTCAAAAAATTTTAAAAAAACCCTATGTGGGCCTATTTACCTTTCAAATTCAACAGATTCTTGGCCATCTGTTGCTCATAACATTGATTTTCATTCCTCTTGGCATCATACCTGCTAAAGTCAGTTCATATTAATGTCAGAGACAATGCATAAAGAATAAAAAATGTGTCTGCCTTTCAGCTCCTGAGGCTCCAGAGGAAGGAGTACAATATTAAACAGCAGATACTTGAATTCGCCTAAAGAAACTCCATCTTATTTATGCTTCATGGGCAGCCTTCCGTTTCTACGTCTGAGGAGTTAATGCCTGAACCAGGGTAGGAGGGGACAGCAGGGGTTTATTTGGGAGGTGAATATACTATTATGTAGCTTGTGGTCTAAAGCCCAGTGTGCAAGTATACAGAGACTGGGGATGGCTGTGATGTATGGTGACAAACAGCCAAGTGACATACCAACTGGTCTGTGGGCTCAGAGGAGACGCCGTTCAATACCAGTAAGACTCAGGAAGGGTTTCTTTCTGCCCGTTTGGCTGACGTGCCATCGAGACATGTCGGAGAGCTGACGTCATCAGCCAAGCTATACCACAGCATCTGCCACTTCCCCAGACCCACCAGTGACACCCATGCGTACGATGGCATTTGGTTGATGGAGCTGATGACAAACTGATGGGTCGTGTCTCAGTGATCACCAGTAGTTTCTCAGCAATCTTGCAAAGACAAAGCAATGTGTGCTCACACAGAAGTAAGCTCTCATCCTTGCACATTAAACACGCATTGGCCTGACTTTAACACGTGAATGTCAAGCGTCTGTTCCTCAAGCGTCGGTTTATGCCGCAGAGTTGACACAACACAGTTTCTATATGTAATAGCCATATTTATCCCCTTTTCTCTCTACTTGTCTCTGTGCATCAACCTATCAACAATTTCCTGAAATGCAGCAATTTCTCTTCTCCATATGAAATGAAACCTAATACATAGCAACATAGGAAATATGTTGTAGGAATGAAAACAGCAGAAAACCAAGACAAACAAATCTAGCAGCAATACGCAATACACCTACCTTAACTAAACCCCTCCTTAAGTTTTCTTCTTTATTGGGTTTGATTAATTTAGGAACTAATTCTGGTTCCAAGATCTCTCACTAAACCAGAACCTAGCCCACTGTGCTTCCACCCATTTTCCTTTACATTACCTAAAACTGAATCTAATCATATATACCAGCAGAAGAACAAAACCTAAGATTACGGGATTTTCACAGTGGATGAGAACACTCCCTCTCTCTAAAAATGAGATGCTCTAGAGGAAGTGCATAAAAACTCACCCTTTCAGCAGCCTTTCTGGGGAAAAGCAGCAGGAGTTTTCACTCCCAGAATCAAATTCTCCTAGTGAGTAAAGAGTCATCAAATTCAGAGCAAGAAACTGGCTGCAGACAGTAATTGAAGATGACTTCTTTTTCCCTGCTTACATTTTTGTCTAACACCCATTGGGTAACACCCTCAACCATGGAGATTTGGCATCACTTTAAAATCTTGTCTGTATTGTTTTCATACTAACTTTCAGAATTGCATATTATAATTTTCTCTCTAAAGGTCAAATCCTGGAATGAAACTTGTTGGAGCAGTCTCAGAAGATGACAGTGCAGAGGTCTGTATCCTGAGTTGTCTGGCTGAGATAAAGAACAATAAAGTTCCTCTTGGCCTGTACACTTTACGGCAGATATGTGCAGATAACTTCCAAGATAAGCCTCATTTGATGTGGAAAGGGTTGGAACAAACTGGATGTGTTTAAAAGACGATTATGGACTTTTGAGACTCCTACTGAGGTCACAAAACATTTTGTAGTAGATCAAGAGGCTGCCCTAAACTCAGTTACTGGTTGAGGAAGAACAGTGTGACTACACATGAACCTGTTGGAAAAGCTCGGTTACTGCCTTCACTGCGTGCTGAGACTCCGGGTATTGCCGTCATACTGCTGGGCCTCTGTTCTCCTTATCCTGAAAGTCTGGTTAAAACGAGAAGTCACATCCGTCTCCATCAGGGGTGTCTAAATCCTGAGCAACATCTAAGAAATGAAGTTCCTGCTCAAATGAGCTAAAATCTTCTCTTACCTTATTCTTTCCACACTTCCCATTTTCTGTTCTCCACCAAAAAGAAGAAAAGAGCAGAAAACGTTATTGTTCCTCAACCACACTGCTGACTTACTTCTCTTTCTCCAGTACATCTCCAGGGGTCTGACAAGAGGAAGAAGCTGAAGCGTGAGGAGAGCTTAAGAAAATTTTGAGAGAAGGGCAGCTGAGATAAGAAAGGGATGACCAAAATAATTGTGGGAGTCTGAGGTGAGAGACCAGGCAAGGAAAACACTGAATTTGTCATGAGCAGCTCAACGTAGCCGGAGAAAAAACCATGCAGGTTTTGAACAGAGAATATATTATTTGTTGCAATAATACTAGAAAATTTACTCAGCTTCAGTGTAAATACCTGACCTACGGTACAGTGGTATACACATTCAAAAGCAGAACGCTTGGCTGCAGCCTCGGAATTCCCTCTGACCTGGACAAAAGGGCTTGCGTCGTGCAGCTTGGCAACGTGGCAGCTTTCCCAGCCTTCCAGGGGATGTTCGTTCCATCACCGCTGAAAGTGTTCACTAAGATTTCTGCTGTGAGCATGACCTGTCTGTAAATACTACTTCTTGTGTGTCTACTCATTGGGAAATCCAGCAGGCACAGTCAAGGAGCCACCAGCATCACAAGTGTTTGTAGAAAGGGTTAGGAGAGCATGAGTAAAATGGCATGGGGATATGGGAATGAAAGAGTAAAGAAAACTAGAAGGAAAATAGCCAAGCTCTGAGCATTAATATTCTGAAACACCCTTTTGAAGGGAGGAAGAAGGGAAGAATGAATTAAATTTTTGGAGTAACATATCGTATGATTTCTGTTAGAATGATTATAGAATATGAATAAACCACAGTTCTCTTTTGGGGGGAGTGAAGGGAAAACCTGATTTTTAAACTTCAAAAGTTAATCGATCATCTTCTCTATGCAATGTTCAAGGTTAGCTTTTTAAACATTCCTGCCTCAGTCAAAAGCAAACGATCTAATTTCAAGAGTGTTTAAAGAGCTTCCAGAAACAAGAAATACCAGTATTGCCTCTGCTTTCAGAGCATCACAGAATAGTTGTTAAATTATGAAAATATATCACAGAATAAGCTAGGATTGGTGGAGCTTACCTTCCTACGATGGGATGGCACAATAAAATATGTTTCAATATTATGTTTCTTCAAGAAACTATTCCTTTCATGACCATATCCTGGTTCTACCTCATAGTCCCCATTTAGGCACTCTAAGGTGGTCTTTGTAATGTGAACTTTCCTGGTGAGAAAAGTTGGACATTGTTGTTTAAAGCAAAGACACATTATGAGCTAGTTGCTACTGAAACACCCTCCTGTGCAGAAAATCATGAAAAAGTCAAATTACGTGCAAAACCCCATTTTTTATGTAAAAAAAAAGTTTTGTTTTCTCTCCAGCCAAAGAGAACCCAGCAGTATTTCCACTACCCTCATCTTCTAAACCTGAGCAGAGTGAACAGAAAGACTACTGCTGACTGTCCAAATACTTGCAGATTAGTTAATCCGTAGGAAGTGGAAGTCTGCGCATCATCTTCCACGTTGCGTAGCCTTCTGAAGTGTTTAACTCACCGCCGGCTTGGAAAAGCATTCTGCTGTTTGGAACTTGGGACTTCACCCTGCAAATCACTTCTGTGTGGGAACTTCTTTTTCTGTTCCCCTTCATGTCTCTGGCGTGTTTCATTTACTCACTCTGTTCTGTAGTCAGCTTTTTAATTCTCTTTATTTTTGCAGCACGGCCATCTTTGTCAGTTTTCGTGAGTTTTTGTATCCCGAAAACTCTCTTCACATTTTTTTCCTGAAAGACCCCTTATATTTGACGTGTCTTCGCAGAAGATGTATGCAAAGCTATTAGCGCTTTCCTGTATTAACCACGCGTTCAGAATTCTTTTGCTGGAAAGTCTTACGGTAAGGAACACACAAAATACACTGCCAAAATTGTCGAAGGCAGACATATGTATCAAACAGAAATTCCCTCAGCTTAACCACAGGAACTAAGAGGTTCCACTGTCCCCCTGCTCGGCACATCATGATCTTGCAAAAATCCAGCGGATGGAGGTCCCTGCCCAAGGGAGAGTTGTGCGCAGAAGCACACCCACGTAACTGAAAGTGCACTGTATGCATTGAAATTGGGTCCAAGGAGTACTTAAAATTCCAGAATGTGCCCCACGCGTTGGCCGTAGGTTTATGTGCTACCGTACCATTTGCACACCTAGCAGCAGTATTTGAGCACATAAACAGGGTTTTTTTGTGGTTTTTTTTTTTCTATAGCACACTACTCATGTTGGAAATCTTGACGTGTAAAAGAAGTAAGGCACCCCCCCACATGTGTTGAGGTGCACGGGTAAAAATTTCCTGGAATAACGAGAGGAGTTTACTTCTATAACATGAAATGGTGGAAGTCTAGCATCCCTGCGTTCCTAGCATTGCCTCATTCCTACGCTTTCTATTTGGCAGCTTCTAATAAGGACTTCATTTGGAAATGTTTTCTTTCTAATCTAACCTATACGAATGCAAATATCAAGATCATTTGGAGAATTCCACCAGACAAATCACATATTACATGGATTGCTCTTACTGAACACAACTCTTCTCATCGATAGCAATTACATCGCAAATGCCTCAAAGAAGGAACCAGATTCTTCACCCATACAGGTTTCGGTTTCTTTTTCTACAGTTCTTTGCCAGACTTACCCGGGCAGTCCTCCAGCTTCCATTACATTAGCTAAAGTCACATCATTTGACCAGACATCATATTGCCATTTTCGGAGACCCAGGACCCCGCAAAGCACCCTGCCGGTGTGCAATCCAACTCTCATGTTGAGATCAACCTCTGTGGCTTCTGCAACAGATCTGGAACAGACATCATCAGAATATTAGTCTTTAGACAACGATATGACTCTTGATTTTCTCTCCTTCTGCCAAAGACAACATAAATATACATGACTGAATAGACAGGGTCTTTTAAAAATCTCAAATCATATATTCAGGTACTGTTATTTTCCTACACTTAGTTTCAAAGCCCCAATTACAATTACAAAGAAATAATTTTCTTGGGCATATTTTAATTACTGTTGAACCAAAGCCTCAGTATTTCTCAATTTCTTGACCTAATTCATTAAAAGTTAATCTTCCAGGTTTCAAGGAAACCCAGAAAAGGTTATGCTCTGTTATATTTAATAAAATAAAAAAGAAAAAAGAGAGGGACAATAAAGCAAGTGCAATAAATAACTTTGTCATGAAACTTGCTAAGACTACAACATTTAGGGTTTATTTGCCATTTTTGCAGTATTTGCTATCACGGTCCTACAGAAACTTAGGTATTTTACTGGGACATAAACAAAGAACTCTCTGGCAGTAACTCAAATAACTCAAGAGACTGCCAGCTTAACTCCAGCTCTTTCCCGCTATCTTGCATCTCACACATATTTACTTTTTTTTGTCATAAAGGTTCCTTTTTCCTAATGCATATTTATTTCAGCAGGGTGACAGGTGACCATAACTTGATTGTTGGAAACTAAAGATGATTTTTGAAACTGTCTTATTAGGCTTAATTTTAACCTGACATATAAGTCTATTGCAGACTGTTTTCAACTCGCTATTAAAATGGGCTGCCTGGCTCCTTTTTTCTAAAAACCTCTGTTAATATTTCTCCTTGTCCTAGCCTTGGGTTTCTTGGTTTACTGGTTGGTAGATTTTTCTCTGTCTAACACTTTTTTACACTTCCACCCCTCCCCACACACTCATACAAAGATCCTGCTTGATCCTATACGGGCTAACTGAATTTCATCATGAAGGAGTTCAATATTAAACACTAAGGAAAAGATTGTCTTGTGAGTAAAATATAAGCTTGACTCACTCAAGACTTGGCTTTAATTTCCTTTTTACGACAGTCTGTTGTTACTCAAAGTAATTTTAATCTCTTTCGGTTCTCCGCCTGTAACATAAAAACACTACTTTCTTCACCTTACTCCTTTTGTTTGTCGTGGCTTGATCTCAAAGTAATAGTGTAACACATTTAATTTGTAATTAAAATAATGTAAAATAATCTGGAAAAATAGCATAGTATGGACCCCAACAATTCCTCTCAGTGCAGCACAGAGGGTTAAAAATAATTTTAAAAAGGTTATTGTCTCATTTGTGTTGTCACGGTTTAGATTTCTGATGTTCTCTAAGTTCACCATTTAATTAAAATTCCATTTGAACGAAAACCTACTCCGTTAAAAATTAACATTTTTTCCCAAGTGTATCAGTCTGTCAGTCTTGGATGATATTTAATATTTCATTCTATTTTCACCCTATGCTACCACTAGGAAACTGCTGCAACTACTCGTAATCACGCAGGGTTGTGCTGTGCCTTTACCTTTAGGGTATTCTCAGCTAAGCATCATTTCTTCTGGTGAGATTGAAAGGGCACAGGCTTATATTTAAATGCTCTTACAGTTTCTGTGAGAAAAGAGCTATGCGGAGGTACTAACTGAGAAGGCAAATGTTCTAATCAGTTCAGATTTCATGTTCTACTCTGTTACAGGAGTACAGGACAAGGAAAATGCTGAAAGCAATAAATCAGCACAAGAACAGCAGATGAAGAGTGATTATGCACAAACACAGGTATCTTTCCAAAATTCCTGCGAGACTGGCACAGAATCCACTTGTAACTATGGACTTGACCCTGTAAATTAAATCTAACCTTCAGAGACTTTCATTGTGTGGCTGGGAAAGGAGGCATTAACTGGCAAAGTTGTTATTAACAGCATTTTCAGTTTTGGTGCAGCAGCAAGTGAGGATTCTTCATTTCTGCGAACGCGGGACGTGCTGTAACTCACCCCCCGCACCACCCTGAACCTTGCAGTCTTACACGTCGCATGAGAGAGAACACCGCATAAATCTTAGCAGCTCTTTCTGTTACAGAGACTCCTGGCACTCCACAGTGAAGTTGTAGCCCAAGAAGAGATAAAATTGATGAATAAATGAAGCTGACTAATCAGCATAAGAATTTTCATTAGGTTTTTAAATTTAAATTTTCCTGTGCATTTAATAGGAGAAGACCTTAAACTGAGGCTATAATTTTCCCTTGATTGTCATTGACCAATATATTTCTTAAAGCATCATCCAGCTACTCTGGATTCAGCAGACAAGTCTTTAGGACGACTTCTCGGCTATTTCAGGAGCAGTCATTGTATTCTTGTATAGTTGTAGTTTAAATACCATTAACAGTAAGGACCTGTCTTTTATTAAATCTTCCTTGAGATGGCAAGATTTCATTTGGATGGATTAGATTTCAGCCTTTTCCTTGCACATGTGCTCACCTACTCCAGGAAAACGGTGTTTTATCCTACAACCATAAACAAAGCCAAAAAAAACCCAGAAGTGAATTTCATGTTTCTACAAAAATTACTGTAACATTTGTCATTTCTTGTGTCATTTTCCCATTTTTACAAGCTTGGTGGTCTCCGAGACTGAATTTACACATTTCTCTGTGGCAGTGAAAATAGATTCTTCCAACCTTGGTATCAAAATTGCTTTTACTGCGTTAGGCTTCAAAACCGCGCCTACAGCTGAACAGCACAGAAGTGGCTTAAGAAGGCTGTTTGGACACACTTGTGCAAAAAGTGCTACTTGCCTATTAGAGGTGTGACACACGACCAATTGCACAAGTCTGCCATTACAGGGCTAACAGTGGGCTTGAATCCGCAGATGGGGGAGAGGGTGAGTGGCAAGAGATTGCTCAAGGGATCCTTTGGCTTTTCTCAGAACCAGCTGCACACGCAGCTTAGCCATTTTTTAGGGAAATGGTGCTATCGCTGGGGGCTTGCTTCTTGGGAACCACTCACAGTAGTTCTCCTTCTCTTTTCCTCTCCAGGATTTACGGTACATGCCTTGTGGCTCCAAGCAGCACAGGCCAAGATGTGGGGTGAGCAGCACAAGGCACCTGCCCTCAGTTTAAGTCAGGAACTCTGCAGCCGTGAAGGGCTGAAGTATATACCATGCCAGCCATCACTAATGTGGAGATCTCTTTTGTGTCCATAGGGAATCTGGAAGTACCACATTTTCCAGTCACATTTTATGCACCAGCACAAAAAGGCTTATGCATGGCTTTCTGAAAGATTAAATATTTCCCTGTCCTATTTCTACTCACTGCAAGTCAGCTTTCCTTTGTTCTGCTCCCAGTCAAACCTCAAAAAGTACTCCATGGAGTCCTAAAAGAACTCAAGTGTTAGCGGGCTTGTTGTGCACACTGTTTGCCCAACAAAGCCTTGAGGAGATGAAAGGAGATAACATAAGCCACCTAATGATAACTTAACCTTGTGCATGTGCACTGTGCCATCAACAGCCTGACCTTACACCAAGACCTCACCCTGCAAGCCAAAGCCCTTCAGGATTACACCTTGCTTGCCTGTCTATGTTCTGCTGCATAACTAAGTACCTACGTTATCATCTTCACTGGCGAACCTGCAAGTGTGTGAGCTTCTCTGTTCACAAATGAATTGGTTTGGGGTTTTTTGGTTGTTGTTGTTGTTTGGGTTTTTTTTTTTTTTTCGTTTAAAACAGTATGTAAAACCTCAGGCTAAATGTAATTGTAAAGTCAGTGAAATTCAGACATGGATAAAGACCACTCCAGATCTTTGGTCTTCCTTTGTCCCAACTGGCTTGAGAGAGAGGTGGAAATTTCATCTGCTTTTAGAAATTTGAATAGCGTAGCAAAAAGCAAATGAAATGAGCAAAGCAATACAACAGGGCTGATCATACTCCTTGTTAAATAAGCTGGACTGTTTAACGTACTAATGAACCAGAAAGCAGAATCTGAAAACACTTTATGTTTCAAACAGAAGATTTCCTGAAGTAGTCACATAGCAAAAAAATCTAAATTGAGAATGCATTTCTACATTTTCCCCAGTAACTACAGTGTGTTTCAGGGGTGTTTTCACCATTATTAAGTTTGAGGAGGAAAAAAAGCTCATGAACAGTTCCTTAAACTTTTTGAATTTACTTTGAAGACCTGTGTGCCCTTTATGCCGTTAATTTCCATGAATATACCCCACTGAACTATCAAAAATAAGGAATGTTAAGTAATACATAAAGAATAACCTTCAAATATAAAATCAGAGCAGTATCACAATCATATTCCCAAACAATATCAACATTTCTGCACTAAAATATCACAAAAGTGACCAATGATGAAATTTAAATTATAAATACTTTTCTGAAAAAATAGCACCACTTCATGACCAAGTCATAAATAGGAAAAGAAAAAGTTTCTCAAATAAATTATTCATAACTTATTTTCTTCTAGTTTCAGATAAAATATACTCAAAAATTTTCCAAATGTTAACACAAAAGAAAGCCCAGAAACAAATGGAAATAAAAAAAAAAAAATTATTTTTTAAACTAGCAGTGTGCAGAGTCGATGTTAGTGACTAATAAGATAACCATCTCCCTTGACAGCTCAAGTATCCCACCAAGCCTTTAAATCTTAGTTCTCTCCTTAGCTACAAATATTTTATGTGCTGCTACAAACCATCAAAGTCATTTAGATCATCTCCAGACCTGTGCTGCATTTGAAGGGGAAAAAAAAAAACCTTTGCATCTCACTTCTTATAAGTTATTTAGGACTTTTCTTTAGGTCCAAAAATACCTGCATAGAAATAGATGTTTCCTGGTTAAAGCCATAGACAAGATTTTCGGTTCGGTTACATACGTTTGCTTTTTCTAGACGCATGGCTCTAAGATAAGGGTGTCCTTCAGTTTTGAAAGTCTCCCTGAGTATTTCTGTGTCAGCTCCTTTTCAGCTAGCTCAGGAATTGGTCAGTTCTTGGATGTTAACGACAAAGACTGTATTTCTGTGAGCTGCTCTGTCGTGGGAAGAGAGGCGGCTAGCCACCGCCTCGGGTACCCAGGGACACCCGTACACCGGGTCCCCTTTCCGTCGCTTTGATCTGTCCTCCTACAATGCAGGGGCCATGTTATAAGCTTTGTTATTTGAAAATCTTTGCTGTCCTGTTTCTCCAGGTCAGGTTTGGGGTTTTTTTGGTTGGTTGGTTGGCTGGTTGGTTGGTTTTTTTGTTTGGTTTTGTTTGGTTGGTTGGTTTTAAGTATGACCAGAACTGCATGCTTTCCCAGCACATGGCTTACCTAGAGCATGGCCGCAGAAAGCTAGGGCAGAGACCCTGAGCCTGGGCTGAAGCCTCATGGCTTCAGGAGTCAAGAGGCTCACTTTGACAGAGGTGCAAGCTGACTAAGCTTTCATCAATGGTAGACAGCTTTCTCCACTGTTGAAAATGCAGTCGCTGGTTCTCACTCCTTCAGTCCAAAGTTTCCCAGGCCCTGGACCTCTGGAGGACCAGGGGAAAAGCATCAATGGTGTTAACATCAGGGAAGTTTGTGCTTCTGTCTTCTTCCTCAGACAAAAAAATCACACAGGAAAACTTGACGTCTCAGTCGGGTGTCCTCAAACTGTCTGCTGTAGTTCCTCTCCCTTTCCCAGTGCCTTTGGTCAGCTGATGACCAAACCCATAGGAAGGAGACAATTCAAGCACTAACCTCCACAATGTCCCATGAAACCAAGCAGCAACAAAATGTGCGGGTGCAAAATAAGCCCAACTTCGATCTGTGAGGTCTTACATGGATGACTGGTGGAGTCACCCATATTAGGTGGAGTCATCCTAGGGATAAACTCACCTATGTGACACAGAGAAAGCTGATAGACCCACTGGGGTGCCCAGATTTCAAGAAGCAAAGGTTCACGGACACTTTCCTTCAAAACCCACATGCAGGAGGAGTGTTCAATCCAGAGGGCCAGACAAGTCACATTCTAAAGTAAGCCTCCCCCTCCTCCCCATCCCCACCCCGTAATATGTATAGGTTAAACTGAAGTAGTCAGCAGCAGCTACTGTGGTCTACAGATGTGCTGCTGCTGTGCCATGCTACCTGCTAATGTAGACATAGCCAGGGATGCAGCTAATGGTGCAATTCCCTGCGAGCCAGTACTGAAAGGCATCCTAGTAAGATGTCAAGAGAAGAGAATGTGACAACATGAATGATTACAGAATCCCATCACACTTTTGACAAGTTTATGAATGTTAACCCCAGTATTTTGGCCCAGTCCCAAATCGAGTATTTGTGTCCTGCTTACCCGGATTCTTTCCTCATTTCCAACCAGAAACATTCCAATGCACATTTCATCTCCTAAAAGGATACATTTCTGGACTGAACCAAACAATTGCTTAAATAATTTCTATCAGTTGATGACGTGCTTTGTAAGGAAAGACAAACTATTATTAGGAATGTATAAAATTTCCCCCGTAACGCTAGCTCAAACCAGAACTCTAGCCGGTTTATGGGGAGGAGAGGGAAAAGCTTGGGTAGCTGGGCAAAACTTTTCCACATGGCAATTAGCTAACAAATATACCTATTTAGAAGGTAAAATAATGTAGTAAACAGAGGGGAACCTTCAAATATGTCAAGCAATTTAAGTGAGGTGAGGACCGCACCTGGCCTAACACATTGTTCAAAGCCAAGGTGAGGACAACATCTGGCACATTAGAGGCTCTAACGAACATGACCATTTTAATTATATTACTAACAAAAATCTGACAGTTAAAACTCACATGATGAAAGCAGCATTGGTGGTCAACACTGAACTTTCACTTAAACACTGCCATGATGGTTTAAATGACTCCACAGTAGAACACCTGGCCTGTACCGAGGCACTGACACAAAACTTATTGGCAGCAGAAATTCTTTTGGAATAGAGACAGAATAAAACACTATCCGTTTTGTTGGCTTCTGATCTGACTTTAAGTGTGCCCTTGAAAAAAATACTTTGTAGAAGGCAGATGAAATTGAGAAAAATTGAAGTATTTTATAATGTTCTTTGACAATTACCCTGAAAACCTCAATCTGAATGTAATGAGGCAACATTTTCAGATGATACTCACATGCAGCACCATATTCTACGACACTTAAATATCAGTTACACAGAATGTGAAGAGAATAGAAAGTATCCATTTATGGGAACTCATTATAACATTCAACTCAGTCAAATCACAGATCCATCAACCAGCCACTAGAAGTTTCCATTCCTTGATTTCCTGGAAAAAGTACATCTTGGTGGCACTTTTAACAGATCCATCAGCTGACTCACAATTCCAGTGACTTTATTTATTTATTTAACCCAGGTACCACGACAAAACTGTAATTAGGGATGATAACTTCCAAGCATAAATTTACAATGCTGAGACCTGATTTCTGCAGTAAAGTGAACAGACTTTTAGAAGACTACCAGCTGGCACCCAACTCTAGATGAAAGGGGAAAGTTTAAAAACAAGTGAATCTGCATCTCGCTAGACTGATAACGGCTAATAATCATATCAATAGAAAATAAAATGTTACATTCCAACTTTACCATCATAAGCTCTTCACTTCTTTTCATTTGCTCAACATATTTTCAAACATATTAATCTGGGGAATCCATCTTCTAACTTTGGTCTCTGTGAAGAAATGAAGAGTTTTTTCCTAACCTTCAGCAGAACCTATTTGCCTGGTTTGAGGCTCTTTGTGTAGTTGGCTTAGCTATATGCTTCTGTCAGCAAAACAACCTTACCCAGGTGGAACAGATGATGCTTCACTTGCAGTAAAACAAAAAAATAGTACTGCCATCAAGGGCAATGGTATTTGGAACGGACCGGTCGTCTTGTTTTCTAACATAAGCAGAACAGGTACATGCATTTAACTAACAGAAGAAATACACGTTGAGCCTGGATCTTACAGTTCTTACCCATGTTACTAATTCCTCATTGGAAGAAAAAAAAAAAGGATTAATTAATTAATTGTGTTTATGTACAAAGGATCATAGAATCATAGAAAGCTTTGGGTTGGAAGGGACCTTTAAAGGTCATCTAGTCAACCCCCCCTGCAGTGTGCAGGAATATCTTCAACTAGAGCAGGTTGCTCAGAGCCCTGTCCAACCTGATCGTAAATATTTCCAGGGGTGGGGCATGTACCACCTCTCTAGGCAACCTGTTCCAGGGTTTCACCACTCTCATTGTAAAAAATTTCTTCCTTACATCTAGTCTAAAACTACCCTTTTCTTACCATTGAGATGCAGAATACGACTCCAGCCATTCAACAATCCTAAATGATTCTGACACTCTCTTATAAACTTGCATCTTCTCAATCTTGCCCTCTCACAGTGCTCTGTCCACTGACTACACTAAAGAATTACAATTTATGAATTCTTTAAAAAATAAAATGCTGAAATTGTCAGTTATCTTCTACCACAACCTCTGACTAACATGTTTAGAGAACACACTACAGCCCACACACTTGTAATCATGGAGTTGCTGATGCTGGAAGGGACATCTAGAAATCACCTGGACCAACGCCCCTGATCTAAGCAGGGTCAGCTACAGAAGGTTGCCCTGGACTGGGTAATAAACCTCTTCAAGGATGTGCAACTTCTCCAGTATCCGACCATCTCCATGGTAGAAAGTTTTTTCTTATTAAATGGGGTTTCTTTTATTTCAGTTTGTGCCCATTGCCTCTTGCCCTGACACTGAATACCACTGAGAAATGTTTGGCTTTGTCCTCTTTACACTCTCCCATCAGGTATGCATTGGTAAGATTCTGCCTGAGCCTCCTCTTCTCCAACTGAAGTCTCAGTTTATTCCTTTTTAATTCCATTCCTTTTTCAAGTTTATATTATCATGACAGCAGCCAGTAAATGGTAACATAAAAAGGGAACATGTTCCATTTCTAATGTCAGTAAAACTGAAACGTTCAAAAAAGGAAAGTTCAGACAGTAATATCACTACCTTATTTGTATACATGAAACACAGCACAACTAATGAATTAAAGATTAATGTTAGGTTTAAAAGAGGATGACAGCATTAGCTACTGCTTTCCAGGGATTAAAGAAAAGATGACTTTGGAAACTGTGTGCAAGGCCAGTGTATCTAACTGTGCTTCCAAAGGATCCATTCCTTTCATTATAGATGGAGTATCCGTATACTGCTGGAATAATGCACGTATACAGAGTTTGCAGACTTAGGATATTCTTTCAGGATTTATAGTACCATAGACTATCATCCATGATCATAGATTACAAAGTCGTTTATCAGTTTTACAATGTTTACAAAGATGATGAACTTGCATTGAATGACAGGGGGTATATGGATTCATTCACCCAACTTTTTACACGTTGAGAGAGTTAAAAAATGAAATTTTTAATAAATGAGATTTTTAATAAAGTTATTCTGATCAGCAAAGTGAATTTCAAATATCAATTCTGAAAAACAGAATAAAATAAAGGTTTAAATGTGACAGAAAGGAAAAATCAGCAAACTCTCATTTTGAGACTAGAAACCATATGTAACACATATATATCAGGACTGGCTTTGGGTTTACACATTGTTGTGCAAAATGACCAGTGTTTATTGCTGTAAAACAAGAAATTGGACTCCTTTCTTTGTGGCAAATGGCAACAGGAATACTCCATTATTTCCCAGTACCTTTACGCGTATGTGCCTCTACATATACTTGTGCACTTCTTCCTCACAGCAATTAAATGGAGTGAAAAATCGCTGTCTAGCTTGACCCTTCCTAAAGCCGGTATCCTGTGGTCTGAATACAACAGTGTGAACTGCTAGGTGGGCAGTGCCAGCAGAGGCTGCTGTTTTTCTGAGAACACAGCTCCTGAATGCCACATGGAAGTTGTTGTAGCACTCCTGTCCAGGTCCACCGCGCACAGTACTTACGTGATGGTGTCAATCATATCCAGTCCCATTTCAACACAGCAATGGGCATGATCCGTCTTGGGCTGGGTCAATCCTGACACACAGTAGTAACAATCCCCTAGGATTTTTATTCTTCTGCAGTGGTTTTCCTTTAATAAAAACAGAAAAATAGTTTTACTATTCATTAACTATTCCAATATTTACAGGATAAAATCTTCTCCAATACTATGTAATCATTCAGGGAATCCTTTTGTGGCCAAATGAAGTGATCTACAGTTCATGAAATCCGGGTTCCCTCTGCGGAACATCTGACATACAAATATTTGTTTATTTATTTATAAAGACACACACATATACTGGAGATCAGCCCCGCATTGTTCAACACGCATGGGATAACACTGCTTAAAACTATACTTGCGGACAAATATTATTCCCTTGCCCTCATGTTAGGTCAGAATGAATTCAAGATTTGCAATGAGACTTCATTTCTATATGATCCATCCAAAGGACTGAAGCCAAACCACTACTGAGTATCAGGAAACGTTTGTGTTCTGAGAAATTTTTGTTCCAAATCTAGTTCCAGCTTACCAGGGAAGGTGATGTATTTATCTGTAGAGGTACACACGTTTGTGTGTTATCCGTTCATAAATCACAATGGACAATACAGCAAGATCAGTATAAACATGACACACTTGCAAATCAGAAGATACAGTCGGTTTGGATTATTGTTGAATTTATCTCCAGTTTTCATACAGTTTAATTTCTACAGCCAAAGATCTCTGGCTAAGTCTCTCCCATTTTGAAAAACCAATGATGACATGTGATGATTGCTACATTGGTCTGAGGAGAAAGTTAATTTCTGAACAGAGAGCACATAACAAAACGCTTTTAACAAAGCAGTGCCTTTAACTAATGCACTATGAGGAGATGTGAAGAGATGACAAGATCCTTTGCAGCTAGACTATGGAAACTTCTCCACATTTAAAGCACGGCACAGAAAAGTAAATAACCTGATTAAATGAATCCAACTTAACACAGCTGGAACTATGCCAGTAAGTGCCATGCAAAATGAGCTCTTGTGAATATGATGCAAGAGAATTAACAAAAATCAGATCCTCCCCCAGCACTGTGCTATATAGAATTGATTTCAGTGGCACAGAAAGGAAAAAAAAAAGGGGGGAGGGTGGCAGTGGTGGAATTTAGAATTTCTGGGAAAAAAAATGACCTAATCATACTGGTTCAGCTTCTCATTCAGGCACACATTCTCATCCAGTCTCCTGTCTACAGGAACCAAAGCTTTCCTGAGTTGACCACACTCTCCACATCATTACCCACATTCCAGCTGAGAAGCGACGGCAAAGCCTACATCAATCCCTTTCTCTCTGACGTGTCACACAGCAGCATCTGGGGCTTGTTGTTACACACTCTTCCAGCTGCAGGCATTCACACGCTTTTCTTCTTGGTAAATGCTTCTGAGTATTGAACAGATATTATAAAAGGAGAATGACCTCTGTTCAGGCATGGAAGATGGCACGCTAGCATCGCTTGGGAAAATTGGTTTACTACTTTTTATAAAGCAAGCAAGCAGAAACCACTAAGTTTTCTTAATAGAAACCACTAAGCCTTTTAGTTGAAACCACTAAATTATACTGCCAAACTATGCCTTTTTTTTTAAATTGCGGGCACATCTTGAAGCAGTAGAGGGTACTTGGTAGTTAAAGCTGGAACCTACTTCCTAAAATAAATGCAGTTTTGGCCCACACCTTGCAATCCTCTATAAAGCCCTTTCACTCTTCAAATTTGGTACGTGTGATCTGTGGGCAGGCAACAACTATTTGAGCCAGCCAAAAGTTACTCAGAAAAGCCATTTCAGCAATCCGGGGTGGACAGTATGTAGGTGTTAATCAAGCAGTGTTCTCTCCTATTCAGTGTCCCCCTCCAAATGGCTCATCTCTAATGACTTGGTTTTCTTAGAGAGCGTTACTGTGCTATCAAGCACATTTTCTAGCAGAACACACAAAAGTGCTGTCAGACTGGCACAGCACAGTCTAGTAGCCTGCTAAATAGCTTAGGAAAGAAAAAAAACCCAACAGAACAGAGCTTGATTTGCTACTGCTTCTACAAGTCAGTTTATTCTTTGTGTAGATGAAAACTAAAAGCAAAAGAAAAGACGGACTATAGCATTTGCTGGAGAGAGATTAAGCTGGATGGAAGACATATGGCTAAGTCACCTGCTGCTTTTGAAACCACCGCTCTGTTCTTTATCAGATGTTATCCCTTACTTGCAGTAATCAATTAATATCCAGTAATCTCTAGAAAAACGGTTTTCTTCTTTTCCACACGTGAGGCAGACCTCCAGGAAGGAGACAGCGCAGCTTTCTAAGAGCAATCATTTTAAGGATTGATATGCAAATTAACAAACCAAACCCTTTTCCTCTCTTTGCTTTGTTTCCTCAGCAACTTCCGAAGAAGCCCTTGTCTCAGCAATATTTGTCACACTTGTGACAGTGATGAATCCAAGTGTGATGGTTACAAATTCTAGTCACGGTCGATACAAGCAACGTCTGTTTAGAAACGGACGATAATTTGGTTTTACGCACGTGATAAAAAGCACCAGGGCTTGCTCACGCGGCGTCAGGCAGCAGCCTGCCTACCTGTGGTGCCTCCTCGCTGAGATGTCTCCAAGGAGCTCTGCAGAATTCCCGCTGGCACAACCGTCAGTCACAGCGTTTGTCGGCATGAACTGGAAGTCCAGCTCCAAAAGCAAAGAATACTTCAAAGCTGCCAAGAGCTTTCTTTACACTTTCAGACAAGCACGTTATAAAGCAGTTCATTCTACTTATCTGTTAAGTAGAACGGCGGCAGGGGGGTTTCTGTTTCAAACAAACAACTCTGTTTTTTTGTTGTTGTAGTTCTTTATTTAAATGCATTCTGCAGAAAGAGTGAAGTCTGCCAACTTCAGACTGCAAAAGTGGTAATTTTAATAAATTAACTCTAATTAAGTCAATATTCTCGTACTATACAAGTCAAATACTGTTTTGTATGCTCAGGATAAGGGGTTTTTAATAAAAAGTGAAAACAATTTACAGGTTGTTATATATATATATATGTATAAAAGGTTGTCTCAAAGAAATAACAAAGCTTTAGGCATTTTCAGACCTCGGCCAGCAGACATAAGCAGACAGCCAGGTGTTCTCTTGAACAGAGACATTGTACTGGGTAAGTGCCAAGTCTTTTAAAGGAGCATCTTTCTCAGATGTCCGATTGCAATAACCCTTATTGTCGCTGCTGGGTTTGGGTGGGGGTTGGTGGGGTTTTTGTTTATTATTAGGCTAGCCAAGAGTAAGGAATTGTTAGTTTCATGAATAGATTCAAAGTCAGGGATGCTCAGTACATTATTTTTATTTCTTGTAATGCTGTCTAGTAGGAGAAGAGCCTCTTTAAAGCTTTTATTTATTTTAGATGTGGCAGATGCTAATGCAGGAAAGAGTCCGTGCCCTGCCTTCTGTCACTGCAACAATCTATGTATTTCCACATACTCCTGTGTCATCGTGTTAAGTGAGTACCTATCAAAGTAAGCCAAAAGACAGGTCAGACAGACCACTATTTTAAAAAGCAAGATTTTAAAAGCTAAACTTTAAACTTCTTTCTCTCATAACTCCACTAACTGCAGTGGAATTACAGCAAGGATGAATCTGACCCTGTGTGACTTAATTACAATATATTTTATGCATATTATACCCATCCATTTCTTTTTCTGCAAGCCTGCTAGCAGCCTGATTTGAGGGTGTGCTCTTCAGATTTTTACTGTCCTACTCTTCTGGAATCTCAGGCTATGAGGAGGATGGGTTTTATTTATCTATAAATTACAAAGACGCATTTTTGCCATTCCTACTTATAAAAACCACATCAGCTAAGGTACATAAAAGATTCTTTACTGCAGTCAGCTAATTTGGATTTAGTTACACTGTGCAGAGTAAGAGAAAAGATTAATAAGGCTACAAAAAGATGCATAAGCAGTGATTCCTGTTTACCCTAACTCAGACCCCACCAGTCTAACACTCTCCTAGAATGCTCTTGGACATGAGCAGTAATAACATTTAGTTCTGTTTAGCCTAGAAAAATGTGAACAGGAGTTTGTTCATTGTCTGCGATGCTAAGCAATTGCACAGTTAGTCTTAAAAAAATAATTAAAAAAAAGCAAATATGACAACACATGTCCAGCTATTTAAGTGTTGAGGCAAAAGAGAGGAGATCTATCACTCTCCTGGCCCTGCCACTACTGCCAGGAGCTTCATCACCGGGGCAGTGTCACAGAGGGGCACAGTCACCCTCCCTCACAGATGTTCAATGAGCCAAAAGAAAGAGCAGTGACCCTGAGGAAAGGACCCATTAGAGAAGTATTTTTGTGTTTTATTCCTCTTCATAGTTTCCCCTCGTTTTTCCTCCTTCGCGGTTTATCAGTAATTTTCTTTCGGAAAGCCCCTCTCCAACAGCTCTCTCCGAGCAGCCTGCCGTGCTCAGAGCGGAACTGTTCGTATCTAGTAGGCAAAGGGGATCATATTTTCTGTTCATATTAATCAGCAGGGCGTCATGGGTTTCAGGGGAACTACACTAATTTATACCAGCTGTCCCTCTAATCTTCAGAGACTCGAGCCCTAATTCAATACAATAATCCAGGCTAACCACATCACAGTTACAGTCCTGTCTTAGTTATTATAGTATAAAACTACTATAGTGGGAAAAAAATGCAAAGCCCCTCTAAAACTCCCCAAAGACTTAAAATAGCAATAAAATGCATTCCCTATTTATCTCTCTTCACAAACCTAAGACTTCATTCTGCTTCCAAAGAGGTCTTGAGAGGATGAGATAGGATTCACCACTGTTACCACTGCAGCTTATTTTCAGTGCGTGTGCAGCATATTTAACATTTATAGCACTTTAAGCCAAAGTGCTATTAATCTCAATAGAAAATTGGATTAGAAAACTTTGAATTGTTCTAGAAGTTAACATAAATTTATCAATATTACCAACATGTATAGAGACACAAAGGGGAAGAGAAGAATAGTATTTTCTACTACATCCTCTAAAGCTGGAGTGACATCTCTATTAAATTGCATTTAATTTGTCCGTTAGATTGGAACAGAAGTGGAACCCCCCTGTATTTTGGCTATCATGCTATATAAATATAGGCATACATATATATATGTGCATGTATAACAGATACACTGTTCTGCAAATTTATCTACACCCTCTTGCATATATATACACAACATATGCAATAAATGTAAATTTTAATATTCATCCTCCGGACTACTGATACACTGACAACTGACTGATACACTAACCAACATAGCTCAGCCTGACAGTTACGGGCCAGACACCAATTTTGAGCCCCCTCTTTCAACACATCTGACCACAGACTGCTAGAAGATACCTGGGTGTTTATACCTGTTCCTGGCATCACGAGTCCACTCCTTCCTTTACACAGAGGTATAGTGAATGCCTTACTGCTCCAAGGGCCTTTGGAAGGGCATTGTACATATTTTTCCCCTCAGATCTATAACTCTGCTTTATGCACCAAAGGTCTTTAGAGAAAAACAAACCCAAAAACATTCCATGGGAAGGACAACCCAGTGAAAATCTCTTAGACTGCAGCAGTATTCACAACAGATGCAGATAGGTGCAGAAAAAGATGAAGACAGTTTTAGATTCAAACGCAAATCACTCCTTAGAACCCTACTTTGAATCCTCTTTGAAAGTGCCCTCTTTCTGTGCTGATGAAAAGTGAGCCTACGTAGGCTAACTTCTAACAGCTAAGTTTGTTAAAATCATAGACTTGCAGAATCACAGAACGGTTTGAGTTGGAAGGGACCTTTACAGATCATTTAGTTCCAACCTCCCTGTCATGGACAATGACATCTTCCACTACGTCAGGTTGCTCAAAGCTCCATCCAACCTGGCCTTGAACACTTCCAGGGATGGTGTATTCACAACGTCCCTGGGAAACCTGTTGCAGTTCTCACCACCCTCATCATAAACGATTTCTTCCTTATATCTCATCTACTCTCAGTTTAAAACATTCCTCCCTTGGTAAACTCTCTCGCTGACTTTCTTATAAACCCACTTCTATGTATTGCAATAAGGTCTCCCCGCAGCCATCTCTTCTCCAGGCTGAACAACCCCAACTCTCTCATTCTTTCTTCCTAGGAGAGGTGTTCCAGCCTGCTGATCATTTCGGTGGCCCTCCTCTGGACCCACTCGAATAGGTCCATGTCTTTCTTGTGCTGGGGACCCCAGAGCTGAATGCAGAGTTTACTCATGCCACCTGCAACTGTTATTAACGATAAACTAATTTCACTTATCATTTTACTGTTTTTTCAGTAAAATAAGAAGATTTACCCACATGCTTTCTCTGTGTAGTATCCAAATCTATTTTAATAATTATGCTGAATGTGGGCCACAACACGTGAGAGATTATTGAAGCTGGTTTACCAGATAAACTTCACAGTCAAATCCTGAGTATTTTGAAGTGATAAGGAAATTGCCACCAGCTCCATTACATTGCAGTGTGCAAATAGCGGTAATACATTTTTGAAAACTGCCCAGCCCATTATAAAATTTCATTGAATCCTTTCAATTACTGCATACACATTTTTTTTGCACCCAGGTTTTGAACTGCGGGTTTAAAAACTAAAACAACTATTTTGATAACTTTTTAACGGAATAATACCTGCAAATAATAATTTTACCAAGCTACACTAGTTCTTACACATCTGCTAAACCCAGCATAAAAAACCTTGAGAATGAACTAACTGCAATACTCCATAGGGTTTAATTTAGCAACGTAATAAACACGTGCTCATAGCAATAACAGCATGGACTTCACAAGAAGAGCTTCTACGGAGTGGCAGAAAAAATAGGAAAGGAAAACAGATCTGGTGACAGAATAGGAAGTACCATAGAAAATGGCTTGGTAGGTTCTGATTGAGGAAAGCTGGCCGTGTCCAGATGACCATATGTAAGCTTGTAGCTTAGTAATGTATTTGTGCAGTCATGACAAATTATATGCCATTGTGGGAGCCACATCATGCATGAACAAATGCAGAATTATTCAGGATAGCCATAAAAAGGAAGGTATTTTGCTTCAAATGTTTTCCCTCAATTTTATTGGCAATTATTTATGCTGACCTGCAATATGCTCTAGTTCTTGGCCTACATATTCTCACAATAAATTCCTTCCCCAATCCACATGGAGAGTAATTTTACAAAACTAGATGGTTAAATGTTTTTAGCCTTGGAGAGTGAGAACCTGCTTAACAGTCATCTATGTTAATTTGCTTGGAAATGAAAAAGAATTTTAGCAAGATTTATTGGTTCTGGTTGAGATGGAGTTCACACAGCTGCCCTCATAGTGCTGTGCTTTGTACTGCTAGCTAGAAAGGTGTTGGTAATACACAGGTGTTTTGGCTACCATTGAGCAGCGTTTGCCCAGCATCAGGCCTGTCTCTCCAACATTCCTTACTCACCAGTAAGCTGGGGTTGGCCAAGAGATTATTATGAGGTGTGTCTTCTGGAGCAACTGTTACACATCCTGAAGCTCTAATTCCTGTCTTTATCTTGCCCCACAAGTTTTTTTCCCATCTTATTTTCTCTCTGCCCTGTCCTGCTGAGGAAGGGAGTGACAGAGTGGCTTGGTGGGCACCTGGCATCCAGCCAAGCTCAATTCACCACAAAGAACATTTTACACAATCATCATGCTTGCTTATGCACAAGCATATGCATGCTTGGCTCCTTCCCAGCTTTCCTTAAGTGTTCCTGAAGATGCTGTCTTTTTATGAAGAGAAGTATCCCAGGAGAAACAAGCCTAAACCAAATACACTATAAAATGTTGAAAAACTAAGCCCTAAATTTCAGGAAGTTGATATTTCCCCAGATTTTTCTGGAAACAACACAATAGAGAGGATTCAAAAAAAAAAAAAAACACCTGTGACATTTGTGCACCAACAGGTATGAAAGTCAATCATGATCCAGATCAAAACCATGGGAAATCTTCCAGACCTAGTTGTTAGAAATGGTCATTCCCCTCTGCTTGGCAAAATTACTGAAAAATGACAGATTGAGAAGAACGAGCAAGATATTATACACAACTGGCTATGAAGAAAGTTTGTAGAAAGATTTCCATTGACTTCAAGGAGATAAAAAGTCTGGCTTGAGAAGAGCAAAGCTCATTGCTCTGAGGATAGTGCTTCTGGACTCCAGTGCAGGAGGCATGGTGCCCTCCAGGCTGAGGAGAGGTCCTGATGGCTGCTCCCCTGATGCACTGCTGTGCCCCGCATAATAGATCTGTGCATGGCCAACGGACTCCAGGTAGGGCTGTGTATGCGGAGTACATTAGACAGCTAAAATACGCACCTGCGTTATCAGTCAAACTGCCTCTACAACCGTGAAGTGAAACAGGCACTTCTGGAGAGCAATTAGACATCCCCTTTGGATGACACACATTGAACTCCAGAAATACATTTCTCTGTGCTAACTGCTCAAGAAGTCAAAATGATTAGTTTCAGGACAAAAGCCCACACTGCAGCCATCTAAGGCTGATCAGAATGACCCAACACAGTCCTATACAAATATGCAAACCTCAGATTTGCAGAATGCAAACTCAGGAAGAATTTGGCAATTTACCACAAGCTTGCAAATCATGCCACGTGTTATGACAGGCAATGGGCATACCAAGCACAGTATCCTCTTACCTAAAAAGTACAATAAAGGAGGTTAGGCAAGACCTAACCTCTGTCATACCTGTCCATTTATATGTTCCTGCAATACATAAAGTGTGTGACATTTTCTCCCTCCCTGGACAACTGTCCCACAGTCTGTTACTTTAGCTTCACACCATACACGTCATTAGTCCCTGACCCTACAGAGTTGCAGGCATAATCATTAAGACCACTTTAATTTAAGAAAGCTTACTTCCTTAGGGCTCTCTAGGATACCTCTCCAGATGGCTTTTCAGAACCAGACTCAAGCTTATGTGCATGATCTACCTCAGTGAGACCCAGTGTCTGCACTGACTATCAAGGGAGCTTAGGGAGACAACTCTCTTTAAAACTAGCCCTTGTAAATACCACCCCCCCCCCGGCGCACACTTAGCAATCTCCACAAAGAAGGGTTATGTGCTCTAAGTTTACGTTTTCCAGCACAAACTTTCCCATCTTAACCAGCCCACAAAACTTTGTTCATTTTGTATTTTAAAAATACACCCTAATTATCTTCATATAAACTAAAAACATTCTACAGATTCCATAGAATCAATTTCTTAAAATGATTGCTTCTAGGAATAGCTAGTTCAAAGCACGGCAAAGCAGCGCTGTTCTTGACATAGTTAAAAAAACCCCAAAACACAGAAGCTGATTAAAAATATTACTTACTGACTCTTTGCCCAAGGCTCAGAAGCAACGTGGTTAAGTTCAATATCTTTGAGACTGAACAGGTACAAAAAGCCACTTCAGTAACATTGAAATTTGGAAAGTAAAAATTGTTTAAATGGAAAGAAATAAAAACAGACTCAGCCCCCAAACACTGACAAAGCCTGAAGGTATGCATAACTGCAAAAGGAAAGAACAAGCACGTGGTGTGTGTCAGTCTGGCTAATAGAAGAGATGCCAAAAGTGGCACGAACAAGTAAGATCTTTCATTCAGAATGTCAAAATCCTCTTCTAGTGATGTCTTTTGAGAAGAACCTAAACTTTGTTTATCCTTACCCACATGTAAATGGGAAGTCTTAGAAGTCCAAGACGCAGTAACATAGAAGCTGAAAGGAATATAACTGAATCTGTAAACACAAATAATTAATTCTCCACGTAGATTAGATTAGGAAGTATATGAGAAAAATCTACCAAAGAAAAGAACAATTAAAGAAAATCAAAACTTCTCTAAAAAGCAAACCTTTTAAGAAAATGCCTCCTCTTTTTTATTATAGCTGATCTGTATCACAAGGTAGCGGAGCTGTGACCATGACAGTACCCAAGCAGGGGCATGTAATGCCACTTGGGTAACTGTAGCCTTGAGAACCTCCTTCAGTCACAGTGAATCCCTGCCACAGCTAAAGTATGAAGAGAAAATGCACTGAAATATCAGAGTATTAAAGTAACAAGGCACTCAGCCGAAGTGTCATGTGTCCAAGAATTCCTTGGGAACATAGAACCAACACGATGCAAATGACTGTATCTCATTAGAATTTGTCACTCTTACAGTAAGCTGAAGAATGACAAATGGGAAGCTACAGCATTGAAGGTTAGTTGTAAGGCATCTGAAGACCTCATGCAAAGCGATGTTGTTCAAAGCATTCATCGATAGTGTGTAATGCAGAATGACTATCACTGGGGCAAAATCTGAGACTGCACAAAGCTACTCTGGCTTAACCAAAAGTGGAAGAAACTGAGAAACTTCAGAAGTAACTGCCTGAACTAAGCAAATTAACACTGAACAGCAGATAAAATCCAATAGAAATTAATGAAAAATCATTCTTTCTATGTGAACTATTCATAGGCCTTATAAGAAACTTAACTAACTGTATACGTGGAAGGTGGTTTGCTGTTTTCGTGTACAGTCCCAAAGTAACCTCTGCATGGGCAAACTTACCCAAAATGCTTAGAGAAAATCAGGGTGCCTAAAGACTCTGAAGTTACAAGTACTTCAGTAACGAGACATACAAACGAACACGGAAGCTTTCATAACAGCACCACTCCACGTGGATTCTCTGATGTCTGTCTAGTATGAAGTTACACTCCTGCAAGGATACTAATATTGTCATTAATTTTCGTTTAGCTTTATATTTTTAAGACTCACTTTCCTGTCTTCAAAGTCACCGAATTTGGCCCATAGACTCAAAAGTTATAAATGGGACCACAAAGTCCTATGTAAAATATGAATGCCGAAGATGGTTTCTTCACGAAACCAACCAGTGCTATTGCGAAAACAGAAAGCATGCCATTACTTTAAGTACTGTATTCTGATCACATCTTCTCCTAACAGAATTCAAAGACTCAGTGATTTACAAGGTAAAAACCTGTACAAGACAAGCATTTGAAAAACACATTTTCTCTAATATGTGGTGAATAAAAGAGAAGGGACATGATAAAAGTACAAATAATTTCTAGTAGAGAGTGAAAAGATCAGGAATATTTTCCCTTCTCTATTAACAGAATGCACGAACAAACTTTCCAAGGAGTTCAATGACAATAAATTGAAACCCAAGGTCTGCCTTCAGAACTCCCTGTCACAAGCTGTAACTATATTTGAAGCTATTGTGATTTTTAAAAATGCATAGCACTTCAACAAGAGCTGAACTATCTGCCTTACCAAAAAAAATCAAACAGCATAGAGGAAGAGAGAAAAATCTAATGCTAAACAGCATAAACTAGCTTCTAAAAGTCAGAAGGACGAACGTTAGGATTAAATTGTCCCAGATCTCTCAACAAGAATGTTTTACGTTTGCCCGAAGCTCCTGGTTCTGCTCAGTTTCAGAGCTATACTGTCAAAAAGCAAAGACTCACTCTTCCTACAGTGTGCCAATGGGCCAAAACGCCGAGACTTTCTGTCTGAACACAGGTTGTCATGAAGTGCCCTTTCCAGGTGACACTGCACCTCGGTAAGCAGCAGCAAACACACGCACACCACAGGTCCTGCTTCAGTAGGCACAGGAACGTACCCATCACCATTACATTTTCCTTCAAACCCTCTGCGGTTTCCTTCATCACTCTGAATACTAAAGCATAGCACCGTTCTACATCAGCTCTGTCCTCTGTTTTGACCTCATAATGATTATCTAGAAGTTGTTTTAACCAAGAGATCAGAATCCTTCTGAAAAATTGTACTTCTCAGCGCATTTCTTCTGACTGCAGGAGACACAGTAACTTCAGAAGGCGTTGTGGAAAGCTCATACATTCTATCCTTAATCCCACTCCAATACAGCAGTCTGAACCAGACGGACAAGAAAATAACAGATCTTCCTCACATAGCTGAAAGAAACCATGAGATTTATTTTCAAATTTGGCAATAGAATGCCTGCAGGCTGAACAGAAAAGCTAAGGCTTTCTTAGCTTCTCTGCTATCTCCAATCTGCTGCTTCCCTGACAACTGACCTTGCGCCAAAAGCTGGTGTCTGCCCGGTACCCTGGTTCAGGTCTCACTGACACCTCCAGTTGGCTGCACCTGGCCACTGCCATGGGAACAAAAATATGGTACAGTAGCTATCTCCCTGGCTTCAGTGTCATGGCACATGTCATAGGCATGTGCATGTCTCTGCATGCGTGATCTCATGTGATGTCTTGTTACTCCTGTGCTATTACATTGCCTTGTGTTTCATGGCTATGATGATTCCACAACTGATAGTATTATAAGTTTTAAAAGAGCTTACTACATGGCTGGTTGACATTTGAAAGATGAAATTCAGTAATGAAATTAAAGTAAGGAGAATATTTAAACTTTTAAAGCCATTTAAGCTCTTGCCAATGACCATCTATATGAAAGTCCCTTTTATTTCGAAGGTATACATCTACAAAGCACCGTGGGCTCGGTACCTGTGACATCTACGAGGCACTGCCAGCAGTTCCAGTAATGAACGGGTTATACAAAGGCTTATGAGTACGTTACAAATTCATACCAAAACACCCACACCTCCATTGCATTTCTACTCGGCACCTCTGCTTTTCTTGCAAAAAAAAGAACACACAGCAGTTCCTCTCTGTTACGACTTGAACACCTAGTGCAAATCAGGACATAGCCCGTGATCAAATGATAACCTGTTTAAATAAGAATAGGTCTTCCTCAGCCCTGGCATCTTGAGGAGCAGATTTCTTTCTCTTTAGAGTTCTTGAGAGTGTTTATCAAGAACAAGCCATAGATGCAAAGTGTCCACAGGCTTCAGACCTCTCTTGTGGAAGACATCAAGGAGAAATGAGTTTGGACTGAAAAAATGCAGATGCTGTTTATGCTAGGGACCTGAACATATATGTTCTCTAGGCTGTTGCACGGAGTCTGAAGACAGACTAGATAGATATAGCTAGACAGTGGAGGAGCATCATTTATGTGGAGGTGATACTTTTCAGCAATGAAGGCTCTGAGGACGTAGCTGGCAAGCAAGATAGATTTGATGAAGTTTTGCTTTGTTCAAGGGGAAAACACATTTTCATTTTATCATTAAATGTAATTTGAAACAAGATGTGTGACTTTTTCAGGCACATCCATTCCTCTCATTTCTTGTCAAATGCTTGTGGTACCATTAGACTGCTAGGAGTTACAGGCAAGGAACATTTCTCTCATTTTCTTTTCCTTGAAGAATCTGGCAATATGTAAGTGCAATGACCAAGACGTAAGCATCAGTTATAATATGGATCCCATTTTGATACAATAGTCTCTCTGAAAAGCTACCATCATTACTGCGACAAGGAGTGCTTCCTGTGAAGAACTGGTTTTATTGTCTAGCTTCTTACTATCATACAAAGCAGTTTTATACCATAATGACAACATTAATATTTTCCATTATACTGGTTTTTTTCCACGCAAGATAGAAATGTAAATATTGAAATATTTTTTTGTGCAAACAAAACCAGTGAAGAACACTGACAGCCTCCAAGCATGGGGAAGAAAAGTACATTTAAAAATAGCAACTTCAGCTTCTTTCTTAAACAATTAAAATAGACTGTTTTCTCTCCTGATTCTTAATAAAACATGGAAGCTTTAGAAATGCACGGGAATAAATCAGTCTGTTACAGATTTCTAACATGCGTAACTCATGCATAATTTTTCAGAAAAGAATTTAAATTAGATTGAAATAAGAATGTTGTACTTACTGTAGCTAATTCATCAAATTTTCCAAAGAGCTCATTCAACAGCTTCACCAGTTCTTGGGCAGTACACTGTGATGCCAAGCTAGTGAACCCCACAATGTCTGCAAACAAAATGCTGTAAAGAAGGAAAAAGACACAGAGATATCATTCAGAAGACATTTCCACAGTCTCGTTGTCCTCTTTTATAGCACGAATGTCATCCAAAGCACAAACTCAAACAAGCCCTGAAACACTACCACTACAGTCCTAGTGGGAACAAAAATGGCAAAGATTCAGACAAACAGGTGTCATTCCGGTGCTGTTAACAGTTGTAGAGAACCCTGGGACACTGTCAGTGTCTCTACACCTAGCCGGTGGAGATACGTCAAAGCACCTCATTCAGGAGGTTCCCTCATGAGCACTCCAGGAGAACAGAGAGCAATTGCTTCTCCTCTTTACAGCTGGGATCTTCTCAGCTCAATTGGTTTCAAAGACAGTTTTTGCACTGGTAGGGATCCACAGCCAAATTGATAAACCTTGCATGAGGTTTACTAAGCACCAAAAGGTAGGAGTTTATAACTTGCATGCAGTAGCTCTGTGATGTGGTCTTACTGCTCCCCGTGAGGAGCAAGCATCCACAGTGTCAGGCCAGGCTTCTCTGGACCATGCTGCATGGCTCAGGTAAGTGTCCAGCTTCCACCAATGTTAGTAAGGTTTTAGTGTCCAACAGTTTAATCTGCCTTAACAATCCCTAACCATTTGTGATGGTAAAAGGAGATAGTTGAAAGAAGCACAGATACTAGTGTGATAAAGGGAATAAAAATTCTTGTGTAGATCCTGAATCTATGGTCCTTTTAGATCCTTCAGATTCCTTTGTCTGTTGGTGGATGCCCAGAGCCCATTGCAGGAACTTAATGCATTTGTCTCCAACACCCGGATTATAATGGTCAAACAAGCCTTTATTTATGCGAATGCTAATGAACAGTCCCATGCTACAAGGCCTAGTTATACCTGACATAGTGTAAAACATAGCTTGCAAACTGTAAGTGAAATTAAGCATTACTTGCTCCCCCTCAACAAACCTTCACTCCACAGACAACATAGCAGATGCTCAAAAGCAGGCCTAACAAGCCTTTCCCATTCACGAGAACCAAGTCTGAACTCTCCTAATTAGCTACAAAAAAGAGCAAATACAACTCCTGTTTCTATGATTTCATTTAACCCAGTCACCAAAATACCGTGTCTACCAGAGCAGGTTAGGTCCTGTATGCCAGCACAAAACCAGCAAGGGCTTTAATCTACAAACAAAGCCTCTACGTTGTCATGATGTGGTGCTGAGGGATGTGGTTCAGAGACCCTGGCAGGGCAGGGTGAACGGATGGGCTCGATGATCTTAAAGGTCTCTTCCAACCAGATGATTCTGTGATTCTGTGAGTCTATGTTAATCCTTGGGGCAATCTCCCCACTCTCTTCTACTTCGAGCATGCTTTATGATAACATTGCTCAAGATGGACACAGCTCAGGGAAAAAAATAGTCATTCCATTCTTATTATAGAAACACAACAAAAACACTTCTTAAAACATTCAGCATTTAGTTAATTTTACTGATTCATGTCTCTGCCATCATGAATTCATGAATGTGAACCAACCAAGTGACAGTACCGTAAAAGGCATTAAGAGAGTGCAATAATGCCAGCAAAGTGCTCTGCAGATTTGCCCCTGGAGTTCTACTTATCCTCCTAATTCCGGATTGACATCCTTGTTGTTTGACAGCCCTAGGCTGGTCTTTCTGGGAATTCATCAGTTAATATCAAATCATCCTCCAAAATTCCTTGAAGATTTTCAAATGCACTTAAATGTGCACCAGGGTCTTTCATACAGTTTGCTTCATGACCCACTTGCTTTAGAACCTAAATTCATGTCAGAACTCATACAGTCGAAAAAGACACAGAGGAGAGAACTACAACTACAATTGTCACAGTCCAACATGTCACGTAGTTTCCAGGTTTTAATTAGATACTGTTAGTATGGAGAGGGAATATATATTTTATAATAACAGCCTCTGCTAGCTACTCTGCCATTTTACATCTCATTCATCTTTTGCACATTCTACATCTTTATTATATTTATTTTTCTATTTTCACTCTAAATATGGCAGTCACTTATGTTTAATCACATTTACAGTAACAGTAATATCTCCCGCAGCACTAACAATGTCCACTTGAAAAAAATTAGAATTTGGGGTGGGGAAGTTAGACCAAGGTCTTTAACAATGAACTTACACATAAACCAGAAATGTCCGGTGTTTGTGGAGACTACGTAACAAATCGTCTCAACAACGAACAGAGGAACCATTACACTGCTGATACGTACGCTCACACCAGAACTTCTCAAGCACAAAGCACATAAATACATTGATGCATAATTATTCAGTTAAAAGGAAAGTTATCATACATATGACTACCTTATTAAGTCAGTATGGGATCCTCGCTAATCTTTTAAACATTTAAAAAATGCTTAGCTCTCAGCATTTGATTCAGGACACTGGTAATTATACAAAAAATTGAAGTCCATAGAAGCGCCCACAATACATAACTGAACATGTAACTTCAAATTCCTGTAAAATATGTAATTATTGTGTGCTGAGACATAGTTGTAGTTCAGTTATGCTTGCGAACTACTTCATATTGCAGTTAACTGCATGTACCTACTTTAAAGCTAATGGAATAGGGTAGGTAATACCATTACTGTTACACTTGTTTGGCATAAGAGTTTTTAAAAAAAATTGTAACTGCTCTTTTACAAAATTTGTAACTCCTTTAATACAATATCCTTAAAATGTGCAAAGTCAAACTCCCACATCTGGTCAAATTCTGCTCATTTCCACCACCATGGAAACGTGGCTACCATAGCAGCTGCTGCATTTCTTTTGAAAGTATGCTGAAATACAAATGACCAAACCTGATTTTTCAGTAGGGATGGTAGGAAACAGCCCGTGGAAGAGCAGGGGCTTTTCAGACCCCAGGTGCAACTGGGACTTCTCCTTCCACACTCTGTTGCCACTCAGGGGTGGCAGTCCTGAGGAGGATGACCCTCCCTCACAGACACGGAGCTCTGATATTCAAAAAATAGCATTGAAACTCATTAGCTGGTTCACTTTATTTTAGCTAGTGTGCTGACCTGTATTACCTCCCGCACTCCTTCACCTGTGTCCATCTGTTGCCTCTTCCCTTACCACTTGGACTACAAGTATTGCGGGGCAGTGCCAACACCGACTCGTTATTGTACAATGTCTGAAACAATGTAGGGTAGCCTCTTGGTCAGGGACATGGGGTTTTGACTACGGAGCCAAATCACCCATCTGATGCAATAGACTTTTTTCCCCTGTTATGTCCTGCTCAGGTTTTTGGAACATGGAGGACACAGAAGGCTTTTATCAGGAGGTGGAAAAATCTGCTACAGGGAGTGAGAACAGAAAATTAATTAAGTTAAAGACTGTAATTCTTGCTATAGCCATGAAAATCTTAAGGGTACTAAACAGAGAAATGATAAGATATACAGTGCCAGAATTCCAGTGATATGTCTGAAGTGTTTCCAGGGCCACACCATATTTTCGAATATATTCAAATATTTTCAAAGTCCAAGTCCCCTCCTGTTTCTCAGCATAACACAAATTAACACTGAAATTCCCTTTCCTGTGATTTGGATATATTATTCACACAAAAATAATGGGAGTCTTAAATGTAGGCCATGTCGAACATCGATATACTTTGAAAAGTTAAGAGAAAGCAACTCCAGGAGTGACATCAGTTGTTAAGGCACATTAATCACTCCTGTAGATGCACTCATCGAAGAGCGAAGTAGCCTTGGTTCACTGTAACTTAATTGCTAATTGCCATGGAGGTTCCCATTCTCAGAGAGGATTAAACTAGAGTAAACTAGGGCTCCCTTATTTATGCATGCAAGAGTGCTCGTAATGGTATGGTATACAAAAGGACACTTCACATGGATTGCCAAGGCATTTTATTTTAAATATATACATATTAGCATATATAGAAACAAGAAGTGAGAAGGTACCCATTAACAATTGCTTTGCTTAATGACCATTCAGGGATCTGACTCTGCTTTAATTCCACAGAAATCCTAACAACGCCACTGGGACACTCTGGTGAAACAACAAAAACCCCAAACTCAATTGAACTGCAGCTATTAAAGAAAGAGGAGAAATGACAGTGAGAGTGAAAGCAAGGGACACAGGTGACTCCTGTTTGGTTCAACAGCACAGCTTGCTCGTGATCCTGGCGCGGCTCTCCGTGCCAGCTGCTGCAGATGTGGTGGTTAGCAAGGCCAGGCACTCAGTACAGCGGTGTCGCCTCGCTGCCCAGCAACGCTCTTACTGCTCCGTCCCGCAGCTGCGCGAAGGGTCCCCAAGGAGCTAACGTTCTCTTTGCTGGTGTGCCGTACCAAAACCTCTGCAATCCCATGCTCTTTGAGATATTCAGTAGTAGTTTGCAGTCACACCAGGATTTTACCGGTGAGTTCACAGTTTGAGGAAGTTTGGCTAATCTGCTAAAAACTAGAATCACTTCGGCTTTTAGACAGACAAGTTACTGGAGTCAGAAGTTACAACAGCATGTCAATATTCTAATTAAATCCTAGGGGGGCAATAATCAATTAGTCAGCAGAGCTTTGCAAACTTCTGCTCTGTTCTTGATTTTGAAGTCTGCGTGACGCCATTGTGCTGTCCTGAGTCAGAGGTTTGCTTGCTCCTAACGCTGCCCGCTTGCTTACGAAGGTGAGGAACGTACGCTGAGTATTAGTCAAGTGCAAGAGAGCAGCAGCAGGAGTCCAGTTTGCAATCTTTCCTTCTGATCTCTTTATTCGAGATGCAAGATGCGCTTTTGTCACTAGTTTTCTCCCTCAGGGCACCAGCTCTGGTTACCCTGCCCATGACTCAAAGCCCCCGTGGCTCCTGTAGCACCTTCTGCTCATGGCCAATAACCACCTTTGGGTGCCGCTGCCCCTGGGTTAGTGCTGCCTTTCTTCCTGCAGTGCTCCCAGAGCAAGGCTAAAACACATAAAATAGCTTTTCTGGAGCTACTTTATGAAACTTTCAACCAGTCTTACTCTCATTTAGTAAAATAAGCTTAAAACTACTCTTTTTTTTTTTTTTTTACAATAATATTTTAACTTAAACTTTTGTTTAAATGTACTGATGGGTAGTGTAGCTTAAATGCTCACCACTGAAAACAGGGCGTGTCTTTTTAATATTCACTGTCATCTTTCTACATTTGATAGTAAAATTAGTTTATTTTTTACAGAGAGCCTCTCAATTTTTTCACTAATAGTATTTTCAACATAAATGGCTTGTTTTAGTTACCAATAATACAAAATGATTTTACAACTCTGTCCAAAACATTTTGAAATACACGTAATCTCCTAGACACCACGCACAGACGACATGCCTAAACTCTAATATCCACATAAATTTAGGGTAAGACTCTATGCCCCACAGACTACTGCAGCAAAGCATGTATGATAGATACCTGTATCTTAATGTGCAAATACGCATTTGTAAGCCTTGAAGAGCAGTGTTTTTCCTTTGATTATATGTTTCCCTCCTAATTTATTAATGACATAAGACAGAGGGAGTAAGTGTACCCTCAGCAAGTTTGTGGATGACACCACACTGAGTGGTGGTGTTGGTTTGCTAGAGAAGGGATTTCATCCCGAGGGACCTTGACATGCCTGAGGAGTGCACCCATGTGAACCTCAGGAAGCTCAGCAAGGTTGCAGCAATCCCAACCATGGATGCAGACTGTGGGATGAATGGATTGAGAGCAGCCCAGCGGAGGACAGCTTGGCGGTACTAGCGGGTGAAATATTGGACATGAGTTGGCACTGTGTGCTTACAGCTCAGAAAGCCAACTGTATCCCAGGATGCATAAAAGGAAGCATGGCCAGCAGGTTGAGGGAGGTGATTCTCCCTCTCTACTCCACTCTCGTGAGAACCCAACTGGAGCATCGCATCCAGTTCTAGTGTCCCCAGCACAAAAAAGACACGGACCTGTTACTGTGGGTCTGATGAGGGTCGTGAAAATAGTCAGAGGGTTGTAACACCTCTCCCATGAAGAAAGATTGAGAGCGTGGGGGTTGTTGAGGCTAGAGAAGAGAAGGCTCCAGGGAGACCTTATCGTGGCGTTTCAGTATATAAAATTGGGCTATAAGATGGAAAGAGACTTTTTATCAGGGTCTGTAGCAACAGGACAAGGAGCAACCATTTAAAAATAAAAGAGGGTAGGTTTAGATTAGATAGAAAAAATTCTTTACTATGAGGGTGGAACAGGATTCCCAGAGAACCTGTGGGTGCCTCATCCCTGTGAGTATTCAAGGTCAGGCTGGGCAGGGTTTTGAGCAACCTGGTCTAGTGAAAGATGCCCCTGCCAATGCCAGAGGGGTTGGACTAGACAATCTTTAAAGGTCCTTTCCAACTCACAACCAGTCTGTGATTCCATTATTCTAATTTTTAGTGGAGGTTTACTAAGGACTTTTTTTTAAATTACCTTGAGTATTTGATTTGAGTCACAAACAGATATTTCTAAGTGCTTCTGGTATAAAAATTCTGAATAAAAGCAGAGCAACACTACAGTGAGCATCTTCAGGAAAAAAAACCATTTCTCTCATCTCTGTCACAAACAAGTTGAGCTGGTTCAGCACAGGCATACAAGTTACATACATGATTATCTCATAGTCCTGGACTATCTGGAGCATTTCTGCGTGGACAAGCTCTGAGCCATTCCTGCAGGACCTTCTGCATTCCTGTTTTGTCCCTGTGATCCCTGCAGGCAGGCAGAGGCAGCAGCTGCCCGGTGACTCCGCAGCACTGCAGCAAGCTGCTGCACCTGCGAACACCACCCCGGGAAAGCCTGTGGCTTGCTGTAAGAGATTCAAGCTGCTTCCCAGCTGAGAGTATTGATGGAGCAACTCTTCCCTATGTCACTCCACAGGCGTTCAGGAGAAATCCTGCCAAGTTACACAAGAGATGTAAGAGCTTGTAGGTGGTAAATGTTCACTTTTAACAGCTCTCATTCACGTGCTTTGTGCACTTGAATAGTCCTGCTGTCTTCAGTGGAGCCACTTGTATAAACAAATACTCAGCAAAATAAGGAGGGGTTGTGTGCCTTGGTTTTTATTTCCACTTGGGTCATTTTTTTAATTAGAGTATAATTTTCAATAAGAATATTTTAATGGCACTTGCTGCCTCAGAAAGGAACCTGGAGGGTTTTTTTTTTTCCTCAAAGATCAACCATAAGCGAAAATTATTAATAATTTTATCTGTAACTCATTGCAATGATTAAGAAAAATGTGCTCTCAAAACATTATAAAGACGGCTGCTAAAACTAAAAACAATGGGGAGTTGTTTTTACGAAATAATCATTCACGAAAACTAGTTCACTGGGAAGTCTTACGAGCTCACAAAGACTACATACAAAGTGTCATGATCACAGCTTGTTAAAATGTTGGAATGGGTAAATTAAATTAAAAAAATTTTTGAGTTCTGATGCATTCTAGAAGACAGAATAGGTCAGAAATAACTGCATATATATATAAATATAGCTGCAGACTGTCCTCTGGCCTCAGACTGGGTCAAAACCACCTCTAAAAAGCAGCCAGTTCTATTTCACACTTGTAAAAATTAGGCTAAATGAAACTGCTTTTTCCAGAGGCTCAAGAAATTCATAGCAGTTCAATGTTCACTTTCTGTTTCTCTCTTGAACGTTGGCTTGCGGAGCAGAGGGGGAAGCCGTCTATTAACATGGCAAGTCAGCCAGATCCTTATCCAAGCGTGTGTTGAAACCCTTTCTTTAATATCTAATGGAGTGGGGAAAAACCGTTCCAAAAGAGTTGAACAACCAAGTGTGTGGAGGGCTCCACCCAGGGCATATATCTGAGCTGAAACAACTTGAAATTACTTAACTGAACCAGAGCTGCATGGAGAGAGTCAGTCAGGACTCGTGTGTCTACACAGTAGCCACTGTGCCCGTACAGGTAATCTGTAAATTCCTCAGCTCTGCAGGGCCATTTCCTCCTCTTTGACAAAACAGTCATACCTTCTTCAAGCTCATCGGGTAATACTCAGGTGTTCCACATAAAACATAGCAAAAGAAGCAGCGTATCTGTAGAGTGAAGAATTTGTTGGCAAAGGATTGATTCTCATCAACTGGTGACGATGCCTTTTGACTTCTTCTTTGGAAAGATTACATAGAGAAATATATCTTGTTTAACCACTACCTTTTACACAGTGTACACAGGAGATAATAAAACTTGCCTGGGGAAGATTTCTTGCTCCTTTTTGCACAGGCACAAATACATACAGAGAGCTGGAATGGGTAACAACCTTTTCTTGTGCCATCATCGTACTTCCAAAAGTAACGGTCTACTGGTCTTTCTCTATTACAAGGTTGTACATGTCTTTCTTAGCAGGCATTTTTTGTTTGCTATGTATGAGCATTTTGAAGGAGAAAAGGGGTTTTCCCCACAAACCGCTGCAGGTCCCAGGGCCCTTGCAAGTTCCTTGGACTGCACCGTTGTTCTGTGTAGGAAGCCATCTATTCAGTGCCCTTTTATAGGCTGGATTAACTGATGCTCTTAGAACAGTCTCAAATGGAAATATAAAATAAGTTTTAAACTACCTCCCTCTCCACAGAAAAATCTTCTGTTGATGTTGAAGGATTTTAATACTTTGTAGTGCAGAAAGAAAAATAAAATCCTGGGTACTAAGGTGGAGGTCTGAAGTGATTTCTAACTGAAGAGTTATCTGTGAGAAAATTAATTCCTCTTTTTCCTATAGACCTGGGAAGAGCTCATCAAAGCTTGACACCACACTGAGGGCTCTGCACTCAACAGGGAGAGGTGAGCTTTCCATCTCTTCCCAAGGCACAGTCAGTCGCAGGCAGTCATTCAACAGCTATTTGATAGCTGGTAAAATATTTACCAACTAGTTGCTAAACCAGCGCTGTTGTCATGGTGTATCTGAAGTATGCCAGCATCTCTTCCCAGTCCATTGTTCACTTCTTTCAGCAGTTTATATATATCCGCTGTAATGTTTCCCCCTGTGTTTTCCTGGGAGAAAGTAAAGAAGGTGGCTCTATGAATGTCTTGTTTTTCATATGCAAGATCTATTGCTTAAAGGCTCCTTTTCTTCAGACAGCTATTTAGAAGGCTGAAACAGATGGGCTTTGTTGTTGGTGAGGTTTTGTTGTTGTTGTTGGGGATTTTTTGATGTTTTTTTAACAGGTGAGGAGTGGAAAAATCCTGCAGTTTACAGATTGCATGCCTGCTTCCTCCAGCCTGTCCTTTCTGGAGGGTAATTCTCTGACACTTCCAGATATTTGCTGGGAGTAAAAGAAGGTGTTGCAATAGCTCATTTTCTATTTTCCACTGTGTAGCTTTGGGGTTAAAAACTCCAGGAATTTAGAATTACAGAGGGGCTTTTTGTTTTAATAGTGGAGCTTCACAGAATGCTTGCTTGGTGTGAAGAGGGCAAGTCATGAGAATATGGGAATGGTCCCTTAGGTCTGCCTGGTGTAGTCCTGCCACCATTCAAAAGAAAAAAAAATGTTTGTGTCTCCTTAAAAAGGTAATGGACACATCTTATTATTGGCACTGACCACCAGCAGCGCTTCTCAAGGGATGCTGTCGTGCTGTCCTCCATGCTGGTGTCAGGGTGGCACCTGCAGGAAGTTCCCCTGCGTGGTTCAGACCCGCAGAGTCACAGAGCTGCTGCGGTGAAGCTGCCGTCTACTGGGAGCTGCTCGCAACACCTTGCTGGGTATTTACTGGGACACCATTCCCCCCTCATCTTTTTTTTTAATACAGTAGTTGCATTACTGAAATAGAAGGTGATACAGCTTGTTATAGTACAGACGGTGAGGGGAGGTCTCCTGTTTTCAGTTCACTTCCCTGACGACCTTTCCTTTGACATTAAACTGAGACCACCTTACTTTGCCTCCGTTTGCTTTAAAAGCACCCTTTTAATGTCACAGAATTACTTCATCTCTCCAGACAGGATAGTCAGGTTCAAAATCTTCTATGCACTCCACATCGAAGCAGTAAGCCACAGCAGCCTTAGTGATTATGTGAAACACCATTTCATGAAGGGAAAAAAAAAAAAAAGTACTCCTGAGGTTATTCAAAAACATCTCAGTGCACGAGAGGACTCAGAAGCATTATACTCAACCAGTCTACTGTTTAAGAAGGCTACCCACACTGCAAACAGGGCAGAGATCTGTGCCACACACAAGGTATAAATGTACTAATCAGGGTATAATTATCGTTGGCTTGAACCTGAATAAAAGTGCAACCAACAGGAGTGTACATGTATCTCATACCACTGCGATGGCATAACCAGACACAATTTTTATACGTATATAAGCAATGCGATCACTAGAGGGACAAAGATAGTAGAAAGCACCCAAGCAACAAAAATCTGGCAGGCAGCAGACAAGATAAGCACCAGTGACTGCAAATAGACAAGACATCATTCATAGATGGCAAGAAAAAAGAAAAAAAAGACACATGGTGTTGCCAGATGGCAACAGCATAAAAGCGTGAGGCATAAACAAGGAAAATTGGACAAGAAGGAAGACAGCCCCCTTTGATGTTGAATCCTCTACTTCAGGAGCTCTCAAGCCTGACTTTGGCATCAAACACTGCAACCAATAACATTAACTTTGCAGCATCAGTTCTGGGGTACTATACGCTTAGAGCTGACTTTAAATTGGTCATTAAAGACCAAGAGTTTTGTATACGTAGTGATGACGATCAACGTTATATAAGATTTAACCATTAGCAGGACATGAGCTGCTAATGAATAAATTCAGTAATGTTTTATTTTACAGTGTAAAACTGACCTAATTTGCTCAGTCTTCTAAACACTTCTGTCACATCCATCTCTGAGTTCCTGACTGACATAAATGCTTCTGTTGGCAACAGCTTAGTCACTAGGAAGTGGTCCTTGCAACTCCTAGAGTCATCTCAGTGGGAGATAGACTGAACTCCAAGAGAAGAACCCCGAGTGGATGAGGGAGAGGGAGAGGTGCTAAGGAAGTTTTCGTCTTTGCCACGTGAGCACATGGTGCAAATCAGAGCAGCTCTGGGGCATTACTTATTAAGCCTGCACCTTGCCTAGTGTAAGGGTGGCAGCAAGTAAACCTGTTTGACGCTGGTTTTGGTGTGGAAGCAAGGCCCTTGGAGAAAAACTAGCTAGAGGCAATATGATAAAACACCACCATTCAGACACGGTCTTTAAGGAATTGGGTGGGGAGTGGTGCAGGAAGAATAGCAAATGAGAATACACTTTAACAACAACCAGTATAAATAAGGGCACTTGCACAACAGTCTTTTACGGAATGAGAGCAAGAAGTAGAACTGAGCCTCAGTCAATAATCTCTCAGGAGGAATGCTCATATGATGGGACAAGTACACATTTTTTTAAGTTTACATCATACTATCTTTCTGTATTTCCATGCTATTACCTAGAAGATCTATTGTATTGAAATTAATCCATCTTACTATGAGGAAAATAAAAATGTGTACAAGTTACAACACAAAATAGATACTTCACTCAAAACACGAATAGAGTACAAAAAGAATGACTACTCACTTGAAAAAAGTTGTCTGCCTCCCAGTACTACTATTCTAAGCCATTTATTGATTCACCATTACCTTCGGAGAAAATTATTAAGTCTTTGTAGCGCCCATTCTCCCCTTCTGCATTAATGACAAACATTCACTGTACTGCTTGGGTTTTTTTTCTAAAACCTGACTGCAATTGCCCATTACTGTATTTGTACTAAATATTCCCTGCTTTAAATTATTCCATGGGCTTCATCAATCCTACCTAACGTTGTCATGCCTTTGAATGTAAATCTTGTGGAAAATCCTTTCAGGAGGCTTCAGGAAATCTTCCTTCATTTCCATTGCAACATTCCTGGGCAAAAGACTCATCAAGAGACGTTCCTAAAAAAAAATGTAAACAACATCAGATTTGTGGTATAGTATCCGACCATTAATCAAAAGTTTCAAACTAGCAAACTACCCAATCTTCTCCTAACCTAGTCTGCTTTCTGATAATTTCTGTTGCATAAATAATGTGAACAATTTATCTGAAACTTCTGCAGACTGTGTGGGTGTCTTCTATAAGTCTGCTGCACTTAAAAAAAAAAAATAAAAAAACTATACAGAAAGGGAAGAGCCAGCTTCAAGAGTAGATAATTGTCCATAATTTTCATTAGCAACCCAATGCTAATAATAACAACTTACTTTATTTTTAGTAGCATGTATCTGTCTAGGAAAGGCTTCCCAGGATCATTTGCTATCCTTTTGTGTGCCTTATTTCTGAGTCTAATGGAAGTGTTACATTACAAGGACTATGACAGCTGGTTATTAAGCAGCAAGAGTGGATGATAGATTTATCCACTGTCTGAATCAGCAGAACAGTCATAAAGGTACAGTTTTAACAGCATCCTATCCAGTGTGGCAATGACTTTTCCAGCCAGCTCAGTAATGGAATGCATCAGTACAAGCTCGTGGTTAAACACATCTCTTCTTGCTATATCCACAGAGAGATTTTTAACGTGGGTCAATGACCTGCATAAAAAGGACCTCTAACGTTTTGTATCTTGTCAGTATTGCCTATGAAGTGTTTCCACAAATTCTGGCACATTCCCAGGTACCACCTGGAAAACTCACAGCAGGTGTTCTTAGGTATTGTAAGGTGTCCTTAGATACCTACTTAAGTTTTGTTCTCACACAGAAAACATTTGCCATTCAAAATGCATTTCCAAGCACATCCATCAGACCTGCTAGCTCCAGCCGTGGCAAAAGCCTGAATGAATTCAAATAACCACATCTGATCTGATTCGGGAGTCCTACGTTCCAGAGAACACAGGGAAAGGCTGGAACAAGGAAGATATACACTTAGGGGAAGAGGATCAGGTCAGGGACTACTTAAGCAGACTGTACATACATAAGTCCATGTGCCCTGATGGGGTGCACCCATAAGCACCGAGGGAGCTGACGGATGTCATTGCGAGGCCACTCTTAATAATCTTTGATCAAACATGGTGACCGGAAAAAGTGCCTGAAGACTGAAAAAAGAAAATGCCGCTCCTATCTTCAAGAATGGGAAGGAGGACCCAAGGAACTACAGCCAGTCAGTTTCACCTTGAGTCCTGGAAAAGTGATGGAGCAGCTCATCCTGGAAACCAGGGTGGTTGGACCAGATGACCTCCAGCATTCCCCTCCTACTTCAATTATTCTGTGATTCTGTTATCTGATGATGAAGACCAACCGTAATGGCAGCTGCAAGACATCACCTAAGTGCAGATCTCGGCCAAACCACATCCTCCTTTTATTTAATGACATTGAATAAATAAGGAGCAACAATTAACAGTGAGAAGAGGATATCTGCACAGACACGTGCTTTTTGTTGCTCACATCCACCCATTCACCAGCCACCAGATAATACTCAAAGGGTTTCTAATTTTACAGTTCCTTCTGGAAGATGACACACTGAATATTTATATCACCAAGGAGTAAGTTAAACTTTGCAGAACTGCCCTAGTACTTACGTTAGACTAATGTTCCTTCATATGTTTGTGACAGTTCATGTGGACTTGATGCTAAGGCGCATTAACTAAGTCCATTTCTTATTGTTCTTATATGTTTACTGAGAATATTGTAAAGAATATGATGGAATTAAATATTTGTTCAAAGTTTATCCATATATCAATTTCAGATTAACCATATAGATAGTCACATATCTTGGTAGAAAATGGTTTATTACTATAATTTTTATGTTAAATTAATGAAGTTTGTTTGTATCTCTTCAGCAGAATTATATTTGGGTAACCCAAAATTTGGATTTTGTCAACATGGAACCTTATTAAGCTCTGTTGCCCACTACTTGTGTCTTGCAGTTGATTTACTGTTTTAACTGAAATGTACTGAGATTGTAAAATGAGCTGACCACCTATCAGTCAATAGAGAATTCACACAAGAGAGAAGTTTGGACTGATGGTTAAATTCTCTGGCGCTTCAGATGGTATAAACTCCAAAGGATGCTGGGATTTCGTAAGTATTATCCTGGGTGCCAATTTTATGTGTGATAAGTACAAAATCTTCGCTGTAGCTTCTCTGTAAGTGAGCATATTAAACAAGATCTTTGCCATTTTGCTGAAATGGGTAAGTAAATTCTAAACCTCACAGATACCTTCTGCAGTGCATGGCAAAGAGCCCAGGAGCCAGGGGAGTAATAACAATCGTTACTGTGAAGGTAACATCGGGGGGCTGCAGGATGCGCCATTGGAACCAGCACTGAAACCTGCAGATGTCAGATGTATTAAGGGAGGCTACAAAAATGGTGATTCCTATACATGGGAGCTTGACTTTTACAAGACCAGAAGGGAGCTTTTGAAAATCCTGTGTCAGATTGTGGTGGCTTGCTTTATTTTCATTGGGGGGGGCGGGGTGTAAGAAAAAGATGGATTAGTGAGGAAGAATCGTCGAGTCTTTACAAAGAGGGTTATCAGCCTCCAACTCACCAAGCAAGGAAAGACTCAATCACGGCTTTCTCAAAAACCAGACACTGCTGACCTTGCAGGCCAAGAAGGGAAGCGGCATTGTGGCTGTAAAGAATTTTCACTGGAAAACGAAGTGGAAAATATAAGAAACGACCACACAATGAAAAGTATTGAAGCACTAAAAAGAAAAAATTAAAGACAGCATCTAGCTCTCTACAAAAAAATATGAGAAAAGTCTCTTCTTTTTCGGGCAAAATCTCATCTGTCAAGCAAAGCAGTCCTGCCCTTCAGGTCACCCTAAGGAATCCTCAGGGAAGGACTCAGAGGTTTGGAGCTGCAAGAGTGAATTCAAGTATGCCAGATACAGCTGTTGGGAAGTGTGGGAAAGGGCTCCGCCTAGATCTCTCTTCACAGCAAACCCTACCATCGGTGTCTGACTTTGCTCCTTATTCCTGTATGGCAGATCCAATTGAAAACCACCCTAAAAGGAAAACCAGATGCGCATGGCTGCACAGTGCACTGAATGGAACAAGGGACAGCACTGACGCCGGTCGCATTTGTGGTGACATTCGTGCTTGAGTCATTGCTTCTGGTGGGGATAGGTGGTGAGAGAAAAAAAATGGAAAGAGTGAGATAGGGAGCACTAAGCAATTAGCAACAACTTGGACTGGAGTGAAACCCCACTTACGCTGCAAACCTTACTGGTGACAACGGATGTTGTATTGAGGTAGCCTCCACTCGTGGCATGTTCTAAATCCAAGGGCCTAGGAGAGCTTTTCACCTTTCTGACCCATCCACAATGCTGTTCAGGCTTATTACAGCTGGTTTCTAACCAGAAAATTAAATCTTGGCCCTATGACCAACTTACACTATTTTAGGAATTTGTACTCTCTTCTCCTCCTGTTGTAAATCTTCACTCAGCATTAACATGGTTTAAAGTGAAAGCACATGCTGAAAAAAAAAGATTCTTTTCAGAGATGGTAATTGTCTGTCAATGTTTTTGCATTCCCTGCACAAATCTCACTAAGAAAGTGACAGATGGGGACTTATATCTCCTTCATTCACAGAATTTTTCATTAAATTTGTATTTTAAATTGCCAGTCCTAGCCTGGTATTTGGAATGCCAAACTGGGCTGCCTCTGTCAACTGTCTTATCTTCATTAATGGGGATTTCTGCAACATTACTGAAGACTTAGTTCATTTTGAAAAGGACACCTGATTTAAAAAAAAATTCAGATTTCTTTCTCCCACAGCAAGGAAGCATTGCTAGAAATAAAAAAAGGACCAATCAATCATTTGACTCCAAGGCAAGTCAAAATGTGCATACCAAGCCAATTAGGAATTGCTCAATGTTACCTTGGCACTGTTCAACAACTAGCATCATTATGCATGTGGCAAAGAAAGAAAACATGCAAAGGCAGAGAAATAATAAGTAAAAAATTGTTTCCCATTTGTAATGGCCAAAAGACCCCGTATTGCTACTTGTTTGAAACATTCTCAACCCTAATTGCAAGTACAAGCTCTTGTCCTGCAATTCTGACTCTGGGTTGAACCTGAGGAAAAACTTCAATAGCCTCACAGTTATTCAAGACTTGGATAGAAAAAGGCACAGCTGACCAGACGTGGTGTTGCTGGCAGTCCTGCCATGAGGTGATGGTTGGACTGGGTGATCTCTAGAGGTCCCTTCTGACCATTGTGTACCAAGGGGGACGACAGCACAAGGATAAGGAGTGGAGGGTGCCTGAAGCCATGCTGCCACCTTCCCACACACAAGTGTGGCTTCTACAATCGCAGGGGTATTCAAGGCTCAGCACCATCTAGCAGTAGTGTGATTTCTCTTTCCTGAGAGAGGAAGAAGAAAGAAGCAAGCAGACAACAGAGACTGTTGAAGCAACAGTTTCCATCATCTGCACGCTCTGTTCTACCCCACTCTCTCTTCAGCTTCCCAATTTGGGGGCTTCTCAGTACAAGTCCCTCTCCCATGCCCATCCCTGGCCTGGACAGCTTCTCCCACCTGCACTCTGGCTTGGCTTTTACGGGAGTCCCTGGTGCACGTTCCTAACACGTTTCTCGTGCCTGTCTCCAAATGAAGATGCCCGTCCCTCTCCCATTTTGAAAATCATTGTCTTTCACATTTTACTGCTTCTTCCAAACACTTATGACTTTCTCAAAGTCCCTTTGAAATTTTCACCTTGATTTCACCATTTCATGCAGCTCCCCAATACTACCCAGTCCAATACCACTTTCACTTCCTATTGTACAAAAAGATTTACTTTGACCTCTGTATGGGAAAAGACTGTGATACATTTTCAAATTCCTTCAGCAAGTCGTAAATCATTTATGAATCCACTCTCCCTTCATCAGAAAAGAAGGCTAAAATGCAGAAAAATGTCTTAATGTTCTCAGCCAGCATCCTCTCTTTCTTTCCCGTTGCCTGCTGTGCAGTTGTATGACCCCTCACAACTTTCTACCCGTAAACTGGATGCATTTGCTGTACTTCTCCATGCTAAATTGTATTCCTGTAGATTGTCATATGAGATAAATAGAAAACCAAATGGAAATTGTATCTGTAGTCAGTCCAGGCTAATTTATCAAAGGAAAGAGTTGCCATTTTTTTCTGATACAGAAGGGGAGCAACCAGAGGAACTGTAGCATTGCCTCAAAGCTGTGGGGTCTCATGTTTCTTTGGTTCTTCGAAGCTCATTGCTCTTTGTCAACTAATGCTACTGTATATACACAACTAGTGGAATTCATTTTGAGAATGAAGTTACAGTCTGGACCTGCTGAAGGGCCATGCAGAGGAATTTACTCCTTTGCATGTCTTTCAACCCTGTGAAAAGAGGACTGTAATGGATGCAACTCAGTCTCTTTTAGTCACCTTTGCTGGGTTCCTCCTGCACTGCTGCTCACAGCCAGCTTGCTGGCACTGCTGCTCTCACCCACCAGGGAGCCTGGGCCCTATGCCGAGCCTGGCAGAGAGACTGTCTTGTGCAGCTTGCTCAAATGGGACTTGAAAGTTCCCAAGCTCATGCTGGGCAAAGCAGTAACTCTGGTTGGCACTCCAGATTCTGGTCCTTTCTCACACTCCCTGGCACTGAATCACATTATTCAGGATAGACTGCATGTCCATGGTCCACTGCTTTTTGCATTTTCATAGAGACTTTAAAAAGAAAGAGAATAAAATGAAGCGGGTGACAAAACCAGGTTTGGCACCTTTGTTTTCTGGCTCATGAAATATGAATATTTTTGTTTGTTATAGTAACAGTCTGATAAAGATGACAAATAGGAAAAGGAGCTCACAAAAGAAAGGAATATTTTGATCACCTACTCTACAAGGTTCTTTACAATACGAAACACGAAATCTAACCCAACAATTTCTTCTTTTGTTATTGCTCTACTTAAATGGAAAGTGCCACCACATTTAAAAAATATTTTCTTTTTCCTGAAGAAGACAAGCATCAGACATGCTTATAAAATATTAAAAAGACTGCTTCAAAGTCAATTCATCTATATAATTTTGAGATAGAACTTCTGCTTAGTCAGCAGGCACTCCAGAGTACATCCTAACTATTACTACCTGCTACCTAACTGTATCTTGATAAGCTCACTCTTGCATAATTTTAAAAGCCACTGCTTAGCGGGTTTATGGTCTCTGCCATCCCTATATTACACTGCACAGCCATTTTAATTCCCTGTAAGGAAAACAAAAAAATGAGAGACACAACAAGGCTCATGCAATGCATGGAAAAACAACTTAGTGTAAAACTACCAGGATTCATTTCTACTTCTTGTAAGCTGGAAAACAATAACAGCAGATTTCATTAGGGAATTATTTTCAAATAAACTATGCTATGCCCTTTCGTTCAATTAAGAAGAAAAGCATTGTTAAAGATGGTAATTTTTTAAGAGCCACAAGGTGGCAATGTTTCAGAATGTTCCAGAGATTTCTTGAAAAAACGTATTTATCAGTAAGTCACTATTACAATAGTAATCATTAAAGATCATCCGTAAAGCTGCCATCTAACGCACAGATTTCAAGTAGTAACAGGATGGCTAACAACATACCGATATGGTAGATGATCAATATACTGTGTACGAACTACAAGATGGATTCAGGATGAGTAGACGTTTGACACCTTTCTATGGTTAACTGAGTATTTTTATTTAAATAAAGGAAAGGCAGTATATATCATCAGCATAATGTTTAATAATGCATTGATAGATTCCAGGTGGAACATTATTAGTTACAACGGACACGGTAAGACTTTGTGAAAGAATTAGGGAAGGGTGAAGTCTTGGCTAAAACAGAGAGAGCAATGGGCAGCACGGAATGCAGAAGCACCAGGGTGGAGAGCAGGCATAAAGAGACCATTAAACTGCTGGAAGGTACAAACTTCACAGGACAGCATACAAGAAGTGGAATGATAAAAACAAGAAAAACTCAGCCGTCCATTTTTCCTTTTAAGTATCATCCACAAAAATACATGAGACAAAATGAGTTGGAAACCTCTGCACGTGAAAAAGCTTCAGATACCCACTGACCACTGAATGACTATGGAGTATTTATGTGATACTACCATAAAAAGGCAAGGGTGATTCCAGAATGGACTTGAAGATTACTAGTAAGATAATTTGAGATCAGCTCCACAAATCTTGTTCAGACAGGAACAAGAGCAGGGAGAGACTATGAGGATAAAAAAGTAAACTAGAAAAAGAACAGCCTGTTTTCCTGGTTGCCCTCATATCTATTACATCAGAATGCTCTAGAAATATATCAGTAAGGATTAATCTTCAGAAAGGAAAGTTAACAGCACTGACATCAGATATAAACTGGCAATGAATAAATGACAGAAGCATCAGCCTACTATCAATCTTTTTACTTTCACCCCATATCCTTAGTATTCACTCTGTCTGAAACCTAGCTGCCAAAATTCAATGTATCCACAAAACTACCACAGAAAACCCGATGGAAAAAAAGAGGCATTATTATTTCAGTTGACAGAAAGCTTGCTACTGGAAGTGAACTTGAGTGAGAGGAAGCTAAACTCACATAACCAAACAGTGCCTTTATACTTAACACATCTTTATTTGCCCCACTATAGTGCCGGCAAGTAGCCATATGGATAGAATCAGACCACCCTCTAGAGCAGGTAACCTGAAACCCTCCTTGTGCTTGGCAGGGGAAAAGGAATAGCATTTCTGCAGTATGTTGTAAGGGACAGGTATTTCTTGACTAGTATTGATAATCTCTTCAAAGTGAACCCTTCAAACTCATGTGGAACACTGCAGTGTTTGTCTCTTCTTCTCCGTGAAGGCACAAACAGATAGAGGAAAACAAGACAAGGCAGGGAAAAAAAACAAAACAGCATCAAAACTTGTTGCCTTTCTGCAATGAACATGGGGAGGGAAGAGAGAGGTCTGGAAACTTCTTGGGAGCAACGACCCGTGACAGAACGATCAGAATTATGGACTCATATCCTTAAAACATACATTTCAAATATACTCAGCGCTCTTCTTTGAGGAACTGGAGTGAGGAGGTAAAGCAGATAGTCTCAACACACACTGCTTATCTGAGTCTTGGTCACTGTCCTGTTCAAAAGATGTATGGGTCAGCAAAGACACGCTACCCACCACGGAAACATTTCAGGAAGGTTAGTGGCTATGGGAAGATAGGAATATCACATACGTGAAAATATCTGCTAGGAAAAAACAAAAAATGTTCAAATGGGAGTTTTTAAAGTTTTTCTTATGTATTAAATGTTAGTTTAACAAACGTACTTGTTTCTATCTATCAAGCTCCAGCAGGATTTTAGTAAGTATGTTCTTGAGGGTATATCAGTGAAGACAAAACTTTTTTTGGCACAGACCAGCCACTGAACATACCATTCTAAATTTTCCTATGTGGAGAGAAAACATCTTGCCCATTCTCTTGCGGAGTCAGGAAGGCCAGGTTTCATCTTGCAGAGGAATGACCTCCTCATACCAGCACTGACAGTATGCATGTGTGTTGAGCGTATATGTTAAAAACAAAACGACATACTTAAAGCACAAGCTTCAAAATTTTAATTTCTTTATAAAAAGGCTTTTCTGGTTCAAATAAAGAAGGGCCTTGTCCTGGTTTGAGTTAATTCTGTTCAGTGAGTTTACTTTTCAGCTCAGTCTCTGCTAAGTGACTGCACTGGCTGAAGTTAATGGTGTATTTTTGCAGACAGTGTCTGTTTTGAGAAGTGACAGTGCTTGATGCTTACAGCTACCACCAGGGATTGGTCTGCAGAAAGGCTCTGGCTGACACTTGCTGCTGTGCAGACCCAGGTCACTGCTCAATCCTGTGTGCCACGGTGGGGTGCAGTGAGTGAGAGGCTGCACCTGCGGGGAGGAGCGGACAGGACAGGTGATCCTAAATTCTCTAACAAGGGGTTCCATCCCATAGACATCATATTCAGTATAAAGCTAGGGGATCACAAGGGTCAAGCCCTCTTCTTCAATGGCCGGTGTCTAAGGAGGACTCTGGAGGAGGCCTTCTATCCCAGGCTGTGCACCCCTGAATCCAGTTCTGGAATCCAGCTCCTGAATCCCGTTCCCATCTGCTACTGAGCCCAGCCTGGGACTTCCCCAGTGGCTGCCTACAGCACTAGTGGTGATAGTGGTGTCATTGCCATCAGGGGGGTTGGGTTTGGTATTGGGTTTGTATATATTTGTATATATTTCATGTTATTATTATTATTGTTTCATTAAAGCAGTTTTAGATTTCCAAGCCATAAGTCTGCGTGCCTTATTCCCTTTCTCTTGCCCTTTGGGGAGGGAGTGGGGTTAAGAGAGAGCATCCGTGATTCATCTAGTGGCTGGCCCATCCCTAACCCTTGACAGACCTTAAAAATTAGGAAGAGTAGAAATCACCTGCCAATGTCATGATCAGAGGGAACACGGAAGTACTAACGCAATTCCTGCAGTTGAGACACGTGAGCTTAGGTTTGTTAGAGGCCGAAGTGCTGCACAAGGTGATGTGTTCCACCATGAATAGACCTGGGACACCAATCCTAACACTGTACCTCTCTCTCTTCTTTTCTTCTGGAGATGCCAGGAAGGTTGCATGGTGAGCAACAGCAGCTTCACACACACTACGCCCTTCCAGGGTACATGGAATTGCAGACAGAGCTACACTGGCTTACCCCTTGTTGTACCCAGGTTTACCTCTTTCGATTCCACACCTATGTCAGACTGGTTCCACCAATGTAACACTGAATACTTGGGCCAGGCCATATGTATTCCTCAGGAAGTGAAAGTCACAGACCTCAACCTTCAGCAAGGCAGACACATCCCTCTTTTTCGCCCTCTCTAACCCTCCAGTCCCCAGATAGTGGGATTTTTCTCAAAGAACATGCGACGTGTTACAGCTTGAGATGGCACTGGGACTGTGGCACTCTCCGCTTTTTCTCTGCCCCATGAGATAACGACATCCTCTCTCACCACACTACTTCTCCTAAACACTGGTATCTCCACCAGCTCCACAAAGATTTGTGGCAAACCTGCTGTCATCTGCTTTGGCACCTTGCTGAGAAATAGGGCCAGTGCAGGGGAGCAGGGGTGGAAAGGGCGCAGACAGCGGCAGTCCTCTCTCCTCACTGTTGGAGCAGACATACTCTGCAGCTAAGGGTCCCAAAAGCGGGAAGAATCAGAGGAGCATTAAGGACACACCGCTGCGATAGTACTGGTGCTGTTGTCTGGCAGCTTAGAGCTGCAGTAGCCACTGAATGTCAGCTCATGCCCTTTCTTGCTACAAATTTTTGCCAGTTGGTGAAACAGGCAAGAACTCTTCAGTAAAGATAAAGTTCCCGATTGTTAGTGAGCTCAGTAGTGGGTGTAAGCAGACTAAGGATTTTAAAAAAACAGGAACCTGAAGTCAAAAGCAATCATTTTAGAGCCTAAGTAAGACATGCTCAGTGGCAGGCAGTTAGCATTTCCTTTTTCAAGAGCACAGATGCCTTTAGGATACCAGTATGGAAACAAAGCACAGCACAAACCAGCAAAATGGGACAGATGCCAAAATACCCAGAGGCTAAGATATGATATTTTGCTTTGAAAGATCTAGAATTTTTATAATCTAGATTAGAAAAATCTAAAAGCTTCTGTCCTGTGCTACTTTTTTTGGTCTTCACAGAGCAGGAAAGTGAGCCTAACCCATCAGCAGAGAATATCAGTCCTTTTCTAAGAGGAAAACAAGAAGCAACTACAAACATGCTGAGGAAGCAATGAGTGTATTCAGTCAATTAAAATAACAATGTGACTCAGATTTGGTTCATTATTACTTTGTCAAACTGGGAAATTCCTAATCAAATGTGCCTGAAGGGAAGCTAAACTCCAAATGAAATCAGTTTATACTGAAGAGGTAATGGGGAACAGAAACCTTGGAAAGAATTTAAATTACATGATAGAGAGAAGTTCACCCTAGAATGGCAAACTTGAAAAAATAAAATTCCCTTAGAATGTACTTTTTGCCAGTTAATGGGATGTGGCCTTGCTCGTTTCCTTCACAGAATGCTGACCGAAAGGAACAGGCAAATTGTCTATGAGAGTACACGTGTGCCAACAGCGTATCCTGTCGCACGCTGGAGTGAAAGCAAAGTGCCCGGTTCAGTATCCTGTTCACGGAGATAATCTGTGCTTAAGCAGTAACAGCAACTCAGCAACCATTTGGCAAACGGCACATGTGGCTAGGCCAGCTGCTGTAAGCGAAGCAATTACGCGGCAGAGCTGCCAGGCCGTGGAGGAACTGCCTTGCACTTCAAGAGTGGCACAGGAAAAGTTCTGCCAAGCTCGTGTTAAAGCTTTACCTAGCATTTTGTTGTAGCTAAGACACTTCTAGAAGTGAAAACAAATCTGTGGACAACAGCAAAAATACATGTCAGAGAACTTTCCTAATGACATCTTAAAGCTCCCTATGAACTCCTACTGCTGAGGGAAGAACATCAGGAAGCACTCCTGAGGTTGCACGTCTTTCTATACGGCATCCTACTAAAATGCATAAAAACATTGCATGAGCGTCTGCACAGCACCGCTGTCACGGGTATTGCTCTAAATTTAGAAATCAGGCATAAGAAAATACTTGTGAAGTATTTGTCTTACTGTTTAACTTAAGGATCTGATGTACTACAGTCAGTGTTCTTACCTATGATAATTCACCTTAGCAACTGTTATCCGTGATGTTATCTATTGAAAACTGTATGGTAGTGTATTTTTAATCATGTAATGACAGGTTTGTGTGCTCTTATTTGTGCTTTGTCCTCCATTCTCTCTAATGGAAAGTACACAGAGCAGGTAGGAAAAATAAACTGAAAAATTCACAGTCAAACACCACCAGCATATTTAATTGTCAGTTCTTTGAAGCAGAACATACTTGAATAGTAGGCTACATTACAAGCCTCACTTTTACTTGGCCAAAGTTAGGTGAGAAGAATCCCAATGGTAAGCCAAACGACACAGCTTCTGGCACTAACCGCATTCAGATGAGATGTTTATTCGGCATAAAAAGAGGTGCAATAGAGCTGTAAAATTCTACCACGTGTGTCTGCTATACCATGCCTTGCAAGGGGTAACAAACAGTTCCTAACAGCTTCAGGCTGAAGCCAAAGCTGTCTACCCAAAGGCTTGAGTTTAACCTCGGCAGCCCTCAGATTTATTATTCGCTGTATGAAGGATAGACCCATGCATGACTACTGCAGGACTGGAGACTGACAGATGTTGGACAGTGGAAAGCTTCTGGGCAGGTATTGCTGTGTGGGAGAGAGAAACGTGCCTCCGCACTCCTTTTACTGGGGAAAGGTGGAAAGTGGACCAGGGGTGCCACGTAACAGGATGAAGGTAGCCAACAGTTCCTCGCAGCTCTGCCTAAGGGCCTAAGCAGCTAAAGTGGAGAGCAGGGGAAGTTCCCATCTTTGCTGCTATTTGTCTAGAAGGCATTGCTGGCCTGTCTGCACGGGTGGGGGTGAAGCCCTGTGGTTCAAACTGAGAGCCTGAAATTGTAACGCTCCTTTTTTTCCTCTTTTCCCTGACCCTAGAAAAGAACAAATAGGTTTTTGAAGGAGGACTTCCCAGTGTAAGGTTGTGAATCGAAGACACAATAAATTCAATTTTAAGCCTCCTTGTAACAGAGACCACAGTGCAAATGTGCCACAGGCTCACCCCGTCAGCTGAAATTCGTTAGTCCACCTACGTTTTTCAAAGATCGTACTGGCTGGCTGTCGCAAAGAATCAGGTATCATCCCTCGTGTAAAATCAGGATCACCTCCCTGTTGCGCACTAGATAATTTCACAAGAACACGGTTTTGTGCCCACACATGATGCAAATGAAATTTTTGCTGCAGGGTGATTTGTTGATGCAGAGAAACAATATGAATGATTATGGAAACAGGGACTGTGTTTTAATGATAAATTTCTTATTTTCTTCCACACTGCAATGAAAAAAGATGCAAGATTCTGAGAATAAAAAGCATGGGAAATGTGAGGAGAACGTGATTATGCGTAGATAAGCATGCTTTCAGGCACCCTAGAAATTACTTTTGCCTGAGGCTGTGCAAATAACTAATTCTTCAGTTTGGCTGCTGAATTGGAATTTTAAAAAATTAGCAATGTGTTATCCATCACCAGAATGAAAGTCCAACATGATTTGTTTTATTCAAACATAATATTGTATTTTTTCCCCTTTTTCTTTTTTCGTAACTGCTTGAAATTAAACAGAACGGACAAAATCACTGGAGGGTTGCTGCAGGTGTCATCCTTTTACCCAAAGGTCCAGGAAATAGTACACATATTCAAAGTGTGTAATACCTAGATTAAATTGTTTTGAAGGGAGATCTGAACCCAGCAGGGAATTTGAACCCAAAGCATCCTAAGCAGCAGTTCAAAGTATTCTGCACTCAGACTCATGGTATCTTTTACTGACACCATTTCATTTTCCATGAATTCATTTTCCATTAATCAAATCTTTGACTCAGTGATGTCCCAGTTACTACACGCAATGTTAAGATACTGCCCTAAAACGCAGCAGACACTTGGAATGCATACACATATTCACTCAGACACGTGTACGCACAACCCAGCACTGCCTAAACAGAATTCAGCTACCTTCAGATGATCTCGTGAACATGTACCGAAGCACTGCAGAGCAACACCAAGGTGCTAGTCTGTCTCCCAGAACTGGCGTTACCGCACTAGCGTGGTGTTGTACTAGCAAACGGAACATCCCTACCTCTCAGGAAAACTAGACCAGCTGGAGTGCCATGCTTCTGGCCCTGAAGAGCTGGCTGTCTCAGCCCAGTGCTTCCTAACTCCCTGTAATTTTTAGTGCTTCCTTCAGCTTCTTATGTTAAAACCTGTAATAAACTTAAATTTCTTGCACTGAGGTGGAGCACACAACTATTTCAAGAAAGGTGGGTGTCACCACTATATTCTGCCAATGGTTAGTCAGGCTAAATGTGAATTCACGAATGGTTTTTAAGACAGTAAATCCCCCATTCTGGAGATTTTGCTATTCTCCCATCATCATGTTCTAATAGTGAGCAAGTACAAAAGTAATATTTAGGAGGGGAGGAAAGATCTAACTAAAGTTGCTTGAAAGATGGTCTTATTTGGCAAAATATTTGCATGTTTATTTAATTGCATTACTTACGTAGTTATAAACCAGTGAAGATATCTAAGCTGTTTTTGTGGGCTTTGGATGTTTGCATGAAGGCAAACATTTTTGCAGCCTTCCTCATAGGAAAACAATAGGCACTTCTCTCATCGGTCTGTGCTGCAGCAAGTGCATTTCGCTAGAAGAATTTACGAGTACAGCCTTTATCTCCAAATCCAATGAATGGATATGCATAAAAATATTCTTATTGCGGGGGAAGAAAAAAAAAAAGAGTAAGATTTGTTATAAGGTTGGCAAGATTGGGGTAAGAAATAGCATCCATACATCAGGAAACTAAAGAGGCTACAATTCTTCAGCTTGGAAAGAGAAATGTGTGGGGTTGTGAAAGAAGTCCACAGTGTTGTGCATGGCACGGAAAAGGTTACTACAGAATGATTACTCATAGTTTATCACACAACAAGAGCTGGAGAGCACACAATCAAGTCATCAGACACCAAGTCTCTGGTCTTTTCTATAAAAAGAGGGTCTGTTTCACAGAGGGGATAATTAGGGTGAATTTCACCACCACAGAACTGTGGGGAGGACAAGACACACACCCTGAAAGACAGACTAGAAAAACAGAAAACGGGGGACCGCAGCCCTTTAAACACAGTGGCCCAGCTAAACTTCGAATTAAGATGGTTTCAGAATTACAGTGCTACCGCTTCCTTGGAGCACAGCACAACTTCAGGAACCATCACGCTGGGAATTAATACATGGTGAGCCACAGCTTCCTGATTGGTTTCCCCTCTGAATCAGACAGCAAGCGGTCTCCATCAGCAGGAGATGACACCTTTCTTTACACTGAACACGGTCCCCATTCCCATTCCTGCCTGCTCCTGTCTTGCTCACTTGGGAAGGGCTGAAGCACTGCCTGAAGGCTGCTCTCAGGGTTGGAAGGGATGTCTAATGCTGAGAGCCCTCCAGGGAGCAGGGTGACGGTGCCTTGCGTGCTACATGGGCAAAGGTGGATCTGGAATTCATGGGCACAGAGAGACGGTGCAATGGGAATAAAGGAGAAGCGCTCAGGTGCTCTGACAGAGCAGGAACAGAACACGCATAGTTCCAGGGAACAGGACCCACCTCACAATATTTACTCTAAACTGTTTGCTCTGCAGAGGATGGTCTTGCGGCCGAGATTTATAGACAATGAGAGAAGAAACTTATCCCAAGTGAATGATTATGATTACTTGCTCATGGTCTAAAACCTATTTGGTCCTTGTTCCTCACTTCTGGTCTTACTCTGGAATTGCAGTCAGCAACACGACAAATGGAAGATGCCACCATCAAGGTCGGGTATTTGTTGTGACCACAGAGACCAGACAACAGGGTGAACATAAACTGGATTTTTAAAGAGAGTCCATATGCTCCCCTTCTCCCCAGCAACACCTTCAAAGCCTACTTGCAAACTCCTGCCTGATGACTCTGAAAATGTGCAACACAAGATCTTTGGTCTTGCTCACAAAACCAGATTTATCTAAGCTCTCACATGGGACTATTACTACAAATGCACCCTGTATGAGGAGAATCACTGTGCATAGGACACAGAGGAAGAAATCTCACTTACAGTTTCAGCTGTGGTATCTGTCTCACACAGTCAACTCTTTTAACTCCAGAAGTCTCTGTATGTTCAAAAGCCAAGAGAATGTTCTTCCCCTTCCCATTAGAAACTTGGCACAGAAATACTAGGGAAAGGTTTTAGAATTTTGGATTACAATTTTCAGTGTGAAAGGGCTACAGTATTTAGGTCAGAGCATTTGAAAGAGACAAGAAAATCTAATGAAAAAATTCAGTCCTTTTCAACACGTAACATTCGTACCTCAGAGACCAAAATTACAGGAATGATCACAAAAATTGAAGTAGGTCAGCAATGCCTCTTTTCCTCTCAAACACTCTTGAGTATTGCCAGCCCGAAAGTTAGCCTAGATTATGCCACAGCAACTGCAGAATAATTTTGTAGTCTGTAGTCATGTCTTAATTCTCACTCTGGTTTGAGAGGTATTCTAGTGTAGTGTGAGAGGAGCCACAGAAAGTATTTTGGTGGTACTTTTGACAGCTAATCAGCATATGTCACCACTGTATTGAGTTTACTGTGTCGCATAAAGTTAATTTCACTAGTGCAGGAGAAAAGTGTATTCTCTTCATTGACCTGTACACTGCAATATAATACAATATATACGTTGTGATATAATACAATATATATAACACAATAATATACATTATTGTATTATTATACAATAATAATTATTATACAATAATACAATGCATAATAATACAATAAGGGTACTTATGTGTAATCTTTTTGCTTTCTTGTGATTGCATGGATAAAATGTAAAATAAGACAGATTGCTAATGTTCTAACTAGACAAACAGAAAAATCAATATTATTTTCATGTTGGATCCCAGAAGCGGGTTTTCAAAGGCACAAATGGCAGGATTGCCTAAATCCCCTGGAAATTCTCTTATAACACATTTATGACTTTGAAAACCTGCAGCTGTGGATTATGAAAGACCAGAATCAAACCTAAAGGTTTTGATCTTAATACCATTTTTACACAGGTAGCAAAGATATGCAGTTGTTCAGAGAAGACATCTACTTATTACAGAGTATATATATAAAATAAAATATATATTATGAGATATATATATAAAATAAAAAATGCATTCACTCAAGTCATCACAGAAAGTACTTAAGGACTTATTTCATGCATAGGAATAGACTTGCTAGAGAAATTGCAAGTGAAGGGAAGTAAAAGCATGCGAGGAACACAAGCTTTGAGGACCCTGACATCCTGTATAATAAGGTTTGAATACCTCTTAAGTCCCTTATTGGCATAAATTACCATCATTTCACAGAGGCCAATGAAGTTATATCTATGTATTCCAGCGTGGCCCTCTATTATCACCGACCGAGACAGAAAGAAAAATCTAGTCCAACACTTAGAGATGAACAGATCTTAGTAGGTTTAAGATTCAGGCCTGTGAATAACAACAGCAAGCTCCACAATACAGCAGTTTTTCTCATTGTTTCCAAATCTGCTTGGAAGACTAATTGCAAAAATGGTGTGAAATAAACCATCAAATTACTAAGCTGGCTTTTGAGAAAAGGAATAGGTTGTTATCACAGTTATTCATGTACACCAGTGCAGCCCCACGTCCCCAAAATGTTGACTTTTGTTTACAGGTGTCATGAATACAAACAGATTATAGCACACACAGCTGGAAGAAAAGTGTTTACAGCGTATCTAACACCCACCCAAAAACAACCATGCAGAAAAAACCCCAAGATCTTAGATTGCAGCAGTATGTTAGCTTTACCTCAGCCTTAAAATACATCCCCTCTGATGCTGGAGCTGGCCGGAGCTGTGGGGTCAGCCTGCTCCTGCTGTGTGCGCTGCTCATGAAGAATGAAGAGTGTGCATGCACTGGGGAGGAAGAGCTGAAGCAGGTGGGGGCAGGCAGCACCCTTCCTTCATAACGGAAACACATATACGCCCTACCATGCGCTCAGCAGCAACGTCCTGACGTGTGGTTCACATAACTACAGTCATCTCAGAAGAAACAGAGAAAAAGAAATAATAAGGCTTAGGACTGACCTGTTTTTCATTTTCATCCTCCAGCCTCAGCCTGTCCTCAATGCAGTTCCTGGCCTGAAGGAATGCCTTCCTCTGAGCCCTTTCTGTCAAAATCCTCACAAAGACCCCATACAAATTTACACTGACAAAAAGGATTGCATTGGCCACAAGCTGTAAGAAAGAAAGAAAAATAAATGAATATTTTCAAATACAGACTTTTATTGTACATTTCTACTCAGGAAAACAAAAAAAAAAAATTAAAAGGGGAAAAAGAAAACCCACTGTCTTTAAAAATTCTGCCTTCCCACAGTCCAACTGCAGTGAAACAATTACAGCAGCTACCACAATTCTGGGCAAGCAATATTGCATAATATAGAATTTTGCATCTGCGGAAGTTAATTTCTCTTATGATGATCTGTAGCTTATCACTTCCATTCAGCACCGGTCCTTTCATCAGCCCATTGGCAGATCTGTCCACCTAATAAGTGCAGTATCCTCAGCAACTGTTCAATTGTGAGATGCCTGGAAGACTGGATTATTTTCTTATGCCTTTATAAAGTAGTGATATTACTGTTATTTTTTTTTATAGTTGAGAAGCAAAGCACTGACAAAATCAAAATACGTGCCTGGGTACCCAAGCTTTCATATTGTGCAGTTTGCACTTGGAATACCTCCTTCTCTTCCTATATCTATACTGTTAGTACAGACACGTATTTTTTATATTCTGTATTTTTTGAGAAATCATCCAAAACATTGTTGACGTTATCAGCAGCAGACCTTTCAGAAGGTGCTAAGTGCTTTCAAATGATGGCCCTTGGCACAAACCAATCCCCACCACAATGCTGTAAGCAGGGACAACGAATTACTTTGGAATTACTTCTATGAACAGTGCTTGGATGAAGGACACATAAATGACTCAGTTACCATTCTGGGTTTTTTTATGATAAAGTTAGTTAACTAACCCAAATAACTCAACAGTGGTTTGCACACAACCTCCCTATCCAAGACAATCTTGTCCAAGTTTTTCACCACATCTCTGATGGCTGAAACAGGTCTCCAGTGTGTAAATTCTGCAATGCAATGCAGTGTTTGTCTGGGAAGATGGCAATAAGGTCTGTTTGCCCAATATCTTTCAGTGTCATTCTCCATATTTACTCTAGTTATTACCGCAGCATCATAAGGTTCACAAGACTCATAAAATCCAAAATTTTGGAAATGAGCTGGCGCATAAATTGGCCAAGATTTGGTATAATAAGAGCAGAGAAAGACATTACAGCAAATAACTCAACTCTTGTTAAACTCCTGTGCACCTAAAATAGTTCATAAAGACCACATAAGTGACATTTATTTCTTAATTCAAGTTAGACATTTCAAGCTAGTCCATCTCTACTGTTGCACGATCTGCTAGTGTACATCAGAGACCACTGCCCTTGTCTGCACTGCGTAGTGAGTCCAGCTATGCCAACAGCTCAATCAAATTTAAGAAAAATAAAATCACTGACAAGACTGTAAAGAATCATCATTGTAGAGCCCTACTGATTTTGGAGAGCCTTTGGGAAATGTTTCAGAAGACAAAAATAAGAAGGAAGTTTCTGATCTATGCAACTAAAGGCATTATACATCTCTACCTCCTATGACCTCAGTGTGGAGAAATGAAAGATTCATTCTGAGTGGGTTCTTCAGAGCTTCACGGATTCACAAGCGCTCTAAATTTTACCTTCATACCTGGTTGTTAGTAGTTAACAGGACATCAACAACAACTTCCTTGCAAACATTCTCACCAGCTCAAAATCAAGATACCCTGTGACAATAAAGGGCACTGTGCCTAGCATTAGTGTTTTCTTCCTCCTCAGGTATCCAAAAGCCCCAGTTATCTCACAAGAGCTAGCACCAGTGAAGAAGAATGGCATTACAGCTTCCTCCCGAGAGCTGCAAAATGAAGGTTCAGTTGTCAGCAGTCAGATGCATTTCAGCCTAAGAATCTCATATAACAGTTACTTCCACATGGCTTCTCAGAGATGTTAATACAGATGGCAAAACGTTGAAGATGAAAAGCAGTACATGAGCATAGTATGTCACGAGACAGGCTTAGCATGAACAGTCTGCAATTCCTATCCTGCTTTATTTTGCTTCATCATGCACAGAGAACTGTTTGGGGTATATAAATTTTCAGCACAAGTTAAAGCATACTAAAATGAAATGACTGTAGAAATTCCAGTAGAATCCTTTTTTTAGACATGAATGCGGCCACATTCACCTTATCCCTGCATTTTATCATGCTGAAATATAGTGACAACACTGTATTTTAAAGCCGATTCTTAGAAGTGTAATGGAATAAAAATAGAAAGGATTTATAAAGGGCATATTCAAAGGCAGTAGAGAGAGTCCACGGAATAAACAGTCAAGACAGTTACAGACAGTGCAACTGCTTGACCCTGTCCCTATACAAACAGCTGCTAACAACACTGGCTGAAAAACTAACACTACCTTTATGTGCTGATATCAGAGTGGCCCAAGACATAAACAATTAATTCTAGAGAGAATTTAAAAAAGTCAACTCGGCTTCTGGTCTTCAGCTGGAAGCAGTAAAAGACCATATATTGGAACAACCTGCCAGCTGTTCGGTGACTATCATTACGATTTCACTCAAGCAACGGTGATCACCTGGACTGAGGTTAACCAGGAGGTGGGTTCCTGCAATCATGCAGCCACTTTCAGACTCCACATCAGTCATTTTCTGACATGCTTTGAACAGTTGAAGATAAAACAGAGGCTTAGCTGTCGGCTCTGGCCTGTGGGGAATCAGTAAAAGTGATAAAGCAAGTAAAAGATTCATAGATTTCAAAGTGTGAGAAAATAAAGTAGGACAGATTGCCTCCCGAGGGAAGAGTGCCTTCCCTCCACAAGCTGTTTTCTGCTTCATTACTGTTTTTTCCCCAATTGCACACTACATACCTCTCTCTCTCTCTAGGTTTCTCGAATGCATGCCATTTCCAGGTCCCTTTCATTCCAATATGTAAATATGTACCTCTCTATATACATATATATATATATAAAAAACTTATACACTTTATGTACTGAAACTTCAGGAAAGATTGGAGACTTCCTGTTAAAACAAAGGATTTTTGAAGGGTTACTGAGGCATCCAGAACTGCTGAAATATCAAGGAATTTAATTTTAAATCATTCCTATGTTTTTCACTATACTTCTGCTTTCTAAAAGCTGGGCTTGTGGTGTGAATGGGACTGAGAAGGGATGTCAGTGGTTACCACCTCCGGGATTATAATTTAATTTGGCTAACATCAATATTCAATTTATTCTCAGCAGCATGAGTTCTCACGTTATCCCATGAAGTAGAGAAGAGCGGGATATGTAGGAAATTTGGCCAGCATTTCCCGGTGAAGGTTGAAATGTGCAGAAAAGGCTGGACCAATACAGTTCTTGTATGTCTTAACCCTGCGATACCTGGTAAAATGTGAGGTATGGAGAGCCTGAATCCTACTCCCAGTTTTCTCTGTTGATTGAATTTTACTGCAAATAATTCCTGTGCCGCTATTGTTGTTTATGTTATGCAGACAGTGTCACATTTACTCATTCTGTCAAAATACTTTGCGATATGGCATTATTGTAAAATCTGAATGTCTATTGTGAGGCACGCCTCTGAGGAAAGAGTCATGAACAGCTTACCAAAACAAGTCAGTGCTTCCACTGTTAAAACGTGTGAAGAGCAAGGCAAGACTGTGCTGTTGATGAAAATGGTTGATATCACGAACAAGACCTTTTACAAGTTTAAACAAAAATAGTTCCTCTTTTCCTGTTATGGAAAATGTTACCAGTAGAGCAGCGTTTTATTTACAGCACAAGACTGCATAAAAGAGAATGCACAATGGCCTCTTGATGCTGACATGGATTTGTTAAGTTTAGTAATTCACTTAACTCACTTTGCAACCTGCTGAGAACACTTAAACACTCCCTCTGCTTCCCCCACTTGCTAAGGTGGAGTAACACCAGAGCGCAGAACTTCTCCTTAGGTACCGCCTCTGTCCCAAAAGCGCGCCCTCTTACCAGAGAGGACAGTCAGACAAATCTTCTCCAGATTAAACTCTCTTATTTCTATTTTGAAGAACGTCTCTCTCTTTTGTTAGTGTTTGTCCTAATTGGCTTATGCCACGTACTAAGACCATGTTGTTCTGCTGTGCTCTTCTCCACAGTTTCTGTCTTCATTCGCACCCTCCTGAATCTACAGCGTACTCTAAGAAGGATTAACGAGTTATTTCAGTGATAACCTGTTGAATAAGAGATGTCACTGTTGAGGAACACACAGTAGCGCTGGGGTGACTAGAACCATCAAGTGAAGAGAGACTTTCGGGATATCTAAGATGCACAACGTGTCATTGCAGAAATACACCATGTCTCTCCCTCTACCCCCTTGGGGTACCTGTTTGACCCAAGCACAAGACACCACTTATAACCACTGTTCAAAATAAATGCCATAAACCTTTCTAAAAAATACAGGCTGCAGAAGTAGAGTCACCAAGAGCCATCGAGCTCCCCAGGGTTAAAAAGTTCATGTATTGCATCTTTCTCCAAAGGACATGTCCTTTTAACTTGGAAACATGCATTGGGAGAACAGTTAGTGCTGTTTATCCGATGTTGGAAGCACTTACCCCTGAGTTTAAGTAGCAAAGAATTTTGATGGAACAGCAGAACTAGAGCTGATTTAATGATAAATTTTGAATCCTAAATGTTATGTAGTACTGCAGCCTGAAAACACTCTAATAAAGGTATCTATGATTATGGAAGATACCAACTACTTGTTTTGCTCAAGTCCCAGAGTGTCAACTGCCTGCCCATCAGTACTCTCACTCAGGTGTTTGACATGAATCTATGACAGTAATTTCAGGCTCTTATTTTTGAGATTCTGAGCTCTTGTGCCTTTTTTAGTGAAGTTCTGAAAGGAACTCAAATTCCATAATTTTTAACCCTCACACTAGCAATAAATTAAATCTTTATTTTGATGTACCAAGACTTCTGGGGTTTTTTATTTTATTTTTCTTTTTATTTGTTAGGAAGACGGAAAGAAGCATTTATGCACAAGCATTTTGTTCTCACCTCCATTTTTTTGATTAAAAAAAGGGGGGGGGGGGGCAGCTGATTTTCAGGAAATAGGAAAAATATTAGAGGACTTACAGGTAATATACAACAGAGCCCTGAGAAATAAAATTTTAGAAATAAGAAATAAAGACCTGGATGGAAAATACTGCAAGCAGCATACAGGCTGAAATACCTTCAAGCAGAATTTCTCCATCACTTCAAACTGTTCCAAATAATGAATGACTTCATAAAAGCTGTACTTTTTTTTTTTATTTGGGGGGTGGTGTAGACTTAACTGCATAGCAGTATTCTATTAGAAATGGTTGGTGCAACTGCCAAGTAATGTTTGAAACTTGCCAATATTTCCATATATATTTCCATATATCAAAGCAAACCCTACAGGTAGATAATTGGAGATTACTTTTACCTAAGGCAACAAACCCACTCCAAAGCCCACAGAAGTGCTGGGGCTATTGTAGACAGAAGAGAATATCTGAAGAACATTACATGTGAACTAAAAATAATTTCCCAGTCATCCAATCAGTCAAGTCTAGGTACGCAAGAGAACTGGCTGATCTCCATGAGTTTTCACGATATGAAAGGCTATGAATTCCCCTCAGACGAGATACCAGAGATATGCTATCTCAGCCACAGCTTTCTCTTGCTGTTATATTACGGTACTGCACTCCAGTGGAACGCTTTCACAGCAGAACATATACCTTAAGCGTAATAACATGGTCTCAGTCACTTCCATCTGTAGAAAGCTGACACAATGAGCTACCAAGAAAAAAGACAAAATATTCTTGCTGACTGGCTTATATGTCACATCCCACAAATTTCTTTGAGCTGGGAAAGGCAAATGTTACTTATATTTCTTTTCTGATTTAGCTGTTGCATTGTTTTACAGTCTATTATACATCACCATAGAATAAATAAGCCCTTAGTTCTGTGCTTTTGGGGTAGTTTGTTATGGTTTGGGGGTTTTTGGACATTGCAATTGATCCCAAGCATTATGAATAGCTGCTATCTATCACAAAACATTTGGAATATGTTGCCAAAGCCATTTGAAACCATTTCTGTAGAAATTATGGCAATTTTTTTTTTTATTTGTGCATGTTATTTACTTGCTTGACAGAGTCCAGGTGATAAGCCCCTGAAGCTGTTCCACAGCAACCAAAAATCTGCAGCTTTCTTCCCCTTTTCCTATGAGTTAGTATAATGCCACACTGTGCAGTTAGAGCATAGTGAAGTAGTCCGTTATCCAAATTTTTTTGCATTTGCTGTATGCAATACACGATTCCTTTCTAGTACTTGTGCCCCCAGAAGAATCCACCTGAACATATTAATACATTTTTTTTAAAGCTGCAGTAATTAAATACATAAAAATAAAGACTTGTGGAGATACACAATCCAAGCTAGTTTGAAATCTTCGGTGGGAGCTATAGTTGCTAGGTGACTTGACCTTCAGATCTTAAATGCAATTTTTTTTTTTCATTTGAGCCCTGTTCGTGGCTGAGAAACAGCATGTAGCAGCCTCAGTCTGGCTGCTGTGGACAGAAAGGATTTCTTATCTAGTGCACAGCTCTTAGCCTACAGGAACACCAAATGAGGCCAGGGCTTCAGTTCAGCAAGAGTGCCACCTTTTCAGATTGCTACTGCAGCAACCCAGGAGGAAGATTGCCCAGGCTGGGTGGGACAGCCTCCATACCAGGCTTCCAGCCATGCTCATTTTGCACCCCTTGGTGTGCCACTAGCCCAGGGAACTCACTTGACTCGTGCTCCTGTGGCATGATTTGGTTATATCCATAAAACGTACTCCACAATGTCCCTCTGGACCTGGCTTACTGAAGACTGATAGCTATGCACTGGCAGCTGGAACACGCTTCCAGCTTTTCATTCAGGAGCTCTCACATATCAGCTTTAGCTTAGTTGTCAAAGTGTTTTCTGTAAAAACTCAAAAGTGCTCTACAAAGCTTTGCCAATAAACAGTGCTGGGGTGGAGGACTCATGCCACGCACCAGTGATAGAACTGGTGACAAAACACGGGTCTTCCAAGTCCTGCCTCTGTTCTCCAGACCAAGCTCGGTCTTGTCAAGTCTGAGAACTGTGCTGCTGGGGACAAAGTACCAGAGCTTATTATACATGCTGCACAGACACTGCACCATCTGTTTGGTACTGAACTGGCACTTTCCTGTGCCATACACAGGCTACTTCCAAAAAGAGCTTGAATTTTGCTCGTGAAAGGTTGGGTGCATAAAATCTAGAAAATGCAACGCCCATTCTTGAAAAGTAGGTGCTTTTTTAGAATTTAGCTTCAGAGAACTTTCTCAAGATCTGGGAGACGGCCATGGATGCAACCAGGTTCCCAAGTCGTTGTATGTCACTAAGGTATAATCACAGACGAGAAAATAAATGCAAGTTAAGTGCAAGCAGCTGTCCAAATAGTACACTGTAATGAACTCATCGTTAGCAAATCATTCTGAAATGCATTACTTAAGGTCCTACATAGCAAATTCAAGACTTTTTTGGTAACCTAAGCAGTGTCAGGTACACATTTTTCGTATCAAGCATGGGACATCATATTTATTTTATGCCACTAAAAAAAGGTTGCCCCCAAAATGTCAAGAAGTTTACAGCAGTCTTCTAACAAGTCACCAGCAAATTAAACTGACTGGCTAACCGTGAGGCCTTGAGTCTCACTCACTGCCGAAACACCTGGTCCTTTTCCAGATGAATGACGGCAGCTGGAGATACAGAGAGGAAAAAGTGCATACACTGTTGCTCTGGCTGCCTGTCTACCGCTAAGCGAAAACATGACTGCATTAAGACTAAACAGATCTCAGCTGGTTTCCCTTTCCACCAGAAGGATTGCCTGCTAGACCTGACAAATGTCCTCTCGTATCTCTTTTATCTTTTTTTTCCTTTCCACGCAGATATTAGAAGCAGTTGGTGAATGATGCCACTTCTGGTCAAATGTCCTGAAAAGATGAACGGGTTTGCCTTGAGGAAACTATGTTCTATTAGACAGAGCCCGTTTACTCTTCTCCTATTGTGCTTTACTAATTGCAAGAGCTGTCTCTGCAGATAATAAGATTTTTGTTCTGCAGGGTCATTTAAGCCATGGTATCTTCTGTCAGTGCTGGCACTTGAGAGCTTTAATACTGTCGAAGTTGCAAAGGAGCAATTTAAGCAGAAGAGATGGAGAATGCTAGCCGTTTTCTTGTTCAATTTTGAAAATTGTTATTGCAAAGAGAGCTATACAGTAAGCACTGAGCTACTGATTGAACAAGAAATTGATGGAAGATTTTAAAAATGTATTTCCAGTCACTACTGCATTCGAGAGACTTACTAGGAAAACAAGAGGATATACCTTCTGTTTAATGACTCTGAATTAACAATTGAATTCATCAGTTGAAGATTGCAGGAGAAGCCAAAGAAATTCTAAAGATTTAGGACCAAAGGACCAAACTCTACTCATTTTCAGTTAGTCAAGTTTGTTGTTAGAATCTTTATGCTGTATGGTTAAAAAAAGTCCAAGTGTGCTAAAAACTGGAGGCATTCTTCCCTGGTTGGGAAGTGTTCCATACAGATTCATAAAAACCTTACTGCTGGATCAGCACCTTAGAAAGAACAATATGCTAATTTTGTGAGCAACAGGGTGCTTTTAAAGACATATCATGAGAGCACATGACTAATACCGTCTTGCATTATATGATCATCTTGTTATGTGTAGGTTTTCTGGTTCTGTTTTAATGTAACATCAATTGAATGTAAAAAGAAAATATTTGGGAAAAAAAGTTACAATGTTGTGAATGCCAAGCACTTAAAAACATTGAGTTGAACTGCAGAAATAAATCAAAGTATTAAATCACAAACCTGGAGGAGTGTAAGAGATAACAGGACATAAATCAAGTATGTTTTTAGAAGAGGAATAAATGGGCTTAAAGGGAAAATGGAAAAAGGAAGAAGGAAAATAATGATAAAAAGTGAAACTGAAACACGTCTTCTCTGAGCAGAAACGAAGAGCAAAAGAATAATAAGGGCGCTAGAATTACAGATATGATGTCAAATGTAGAGAAAATTTAGCACAACCTTGAACACTGCACTAACTTTTTTTTTCTTTCTTCTTTTTTTATTGCCAATGTCATATTTTGGTCTGCCTTGTTAGAGAGGGGTTTGGGGTTTTTTTTATTTCAATGAAAGAGATGGTAGGTAAAGTTCACTGACTGCTATTTGAATTGTAAATGACATGCCTTCCTGGGATTTTTTTTTTTGCTTCTATAGTTACCAAAATACTCAGAAACTCATCCCAACTTTCATTTAAACAACAGAAGTCCTCCTTCCTACAAACTGTCTGGTGGCTCTATCTTCTGCCTTGACTGTCTTGTCAGATCTGGGTATCTTAAGGCTGTCCATCAACTTAAGAATGTGAATAAGAGAAATGCTGCTATTTCTAATGGTACATATGAGATTGCAAACTGCAGAATTTTATGCCCTGTTAAAGAAAGAGTGGGATTTAACTGAGTTATTGATAATTCTGAAAATTACAGAGGAAAACAAAATACATCAGTAATTTCTTATTCTGCTTCAAAACAGATGAGACAGAGGAGACAATATGCTAAGCCCAAAGCAAGCTGTTCAGCGGTAAAAAAATAGTAAAAGTCAACTGCAGCTACTGTAATATGGCATAGGACATCATATTGTATCTTCCTTAACCACACACAAAATCCCTCTTCAGGGCTTGCTGACTGCACTTTTTTGCACAAAGAAACGAAGCATAGTCAGGGAAAAGTGAGTACAAGTGCTTTAAGAGGAAAGGTATGTCTGTGCACGTAAAGTCTGTCTCAGTAGGTATTTTTACTTAAAAATTAATCTGAACTAACACAACCACCAATCACAGGAACACTACTTGTTCTCTTTTAGGGCTCTTCAGCAACTTCTAGCAGTATTTTTCAGTAAGTCCAAATGCCAGCTAAAAGAGACAAAATCCATGACACTCATTCAAAGTTCTGACAGCTTCAGAGATACAACCCTGCTCTTTACATCAAGACATCATGATTGCCCCAGTGCAGTTATTTTGACTACCCCTAAAATCCCAAATGCATGGTCCATAATCAGTGGACTAAATTCTGTCAGCAGTCACTTCACACAACATGGTTCACTTGAACATCTACAGGGAAGTCAGTATGATAGCACACTTTCTGCCTTAATAGCTTGGGCTTCCACACTGTAATCTAAAGACTTAGTTATTGCAGCTATGTCACTATTGCCAGCCTATCTACACGTCTTTAATATTTTGAAATTTATTTCCAATTCTGTGTTATGAACTGTTGTGTTTGCTATATTGCCTTGCTTTGGCATGTTAAAAAAAACCCTATTTCTTTAAAATAAGCAGATTTTCATATTGAGTAATTAAAAGGTCTGTTTTTATAGTCAGAATTAATTAAGCACAAGAATTGAGGCGAAGACTGAGATTAAAGTTTTAGAAAGAATTCTAAATAACTTTATACATGTCAGTATGTGTTTGCAATTGTGTTCAGATTACATAAATTACACACAATTCTACCTTTAGAGACCTGTGCTGATAGGGACATTGAGTAAGACATTTTTCCAATGTAAGGCATTGCATAATTAGTTCAGTGTAGGAAATATACCAAGTAATTACATTTTCACCTGCCCAAATTACCCCTGTAAGTTCAGCTCATTATAGGAATCTGCCAGCTGTTAAGCAGCTACCCTGTTTTCACCTGGAGTAGCAGCTTTTCACCAATGCATGGGCAAAATAATTTCTCTAAGTCTGTAAAGTCTCACCATGTTTTCAAATGGACCAATGTGGATGTTGTCTCTTTGGACTTTGGTAAGGCCTTTGACACCGTTTCCCACAGCATTCTCCTTCAGGAACTGGCTGCCTGTGGCTTGGATGAGTGTACTCTCTGCTGGATAAAAAACTGGCTGGATGGCCGGGCCCAGGGAGTGGTGGGGAATGGAGTCAAACCCAGTTGGTGGCCGGTCACCAGTGGCGTCCCCCAGGGCTCAGTGTTGGGGCCTGTTCTACTCAACATCTTTATCAATGATCTGGATGAGGGGATTGAGTGCAGCCTCAGGAAGTTTGCAGATGACACCAAGTTGGGTGGGTGTGTTGATCTGCTTGAAGGTCAGGAGGCTCTACAGAGGGATCTGGACAGGCTGGATCGATGGGCCAAGGCCAATGGTATGAAGTTCAACAAGGCCAAGTGCCGGGTCCTGCACTTGGGCCACAACAACCCCCTGCAGTGTTACAGGCTTGGGGAAGAGTGGCTGGAAACTGCCCAGTGGAAAAGGACCTGGGGGTGCTGGTCGACAGCCAATTGAAGATGAGCCAGCAGTGTGCCCAGGTGGCCAAGAAGGCCAACAGCATCCTGGCTCGTATCAGAAATATTCCTGGCCAGCAGGAGTAATAAAATATATAATTTCTGGAACAAAGATGAGTCAAGAGTGTATCCTAAAGTAACCTAGGGTAATTATAATGCTAAAATACTCACCTCTAAGGAGAAATTGAGCATGCTAATTAGGGAACATTCCTGAACCTCCCCAAAATGTTTCAATCATTAGACAGCATACATGTGTATGTTGTAGGATGGATAGGGAAATATGACTAACTAATCAAGTGTCTCATACTATTATAAATAGTGTGTGCCTTGCAACTCTGGGTGTGCTGGCTGTTGTTAGATGGCTGGCACCAGAATAGAAATAGAGAAATATCTCAACTCAGCGTGTGCATTGCCTTTTTGCATGCCTGGTGAAGAACTCTTATTAGGGACAATGCTTTGACTTACTGGTAGAGAACACCATCAGTTCTCCACGTTTTTATAGTAAGTAGCGCACGCACAATACGGCATAGCATTTTGAGCAATCAAGACAAGACTACTGATAGAAATAGGATACAGGTGTAAGTGGATCAGTAATTTGATCTAGCAATGCAGCTCTTCAGCACAAAGAATTGAATAATTTAATGAGTCAATTTATTTAGGTTATTAGGCTTTGCACAGTCCAAATGGAAAGCCAGTCACCTCACCCTTCAAAGGCACATGTCCTAAGGTTGACCAATGCATGTACGTCTCCTGAGCACAGCACAGTGCTGCAAAGAAAACACCAGCGGAGCTCCAAAAACTCTTTATCCACAACAGTGAAGTCTCTCTGCCTGAGAGACTTCAAACTCTCTCTTAAGTTTATCCTTCCGGGTGCAATCCTGTGCTATTGTGGTCGTATTGTTTCTGCTTTCAGTGCTTGAATGGATTTTGTAAGCTCTGCACTATGTCCTCATTAGTGCTGACACACATGCATTAAATGGGGAGTGGGAGGCAGGAGAGACATCAAGACAGCTTGAATCAGCTGAAGCAGAGACTGCCTTGATGCTACTTTCCTTTCTGCTAACTCTTGTGCCTATCCTGTGCCAGCAGTCACACGTTTAACTGGCTCTGGGAACTTACCGGGCCAAAAATAACCCACTCTTTACAAATAATCTTATTTTTCAAAACTGTGTTCCTCAGAGATCACATGTTTTTCAACACTAAACCACACGAGACACACCACTGCATGGAAAAGTGTTCCAGCTCAACAAAATTAATAAAGCAAGATGCCACAGATATTGGTATTAAGTCATAAAATGTTGGCCCTGGTTATTTCCACAGGGAGGCTGATGACTATTATGAAGGTGCTGACTTTGAAGATGCATAGTGCATTTAAGTTGGTTACAGTGGCAGAAGAACCTAGGAAAGGTCTTCAAACAGCAAGGTTATTTAACAGTACAGCTACAAAACAGCAAGATGGAACCAATATTCTTTCTAAGCTCCAGACCTGTCAAGAACATCCACTTCAGGAGAATAGTCCAGGCTATCCTGGATCTATACTAAACCCAGATTCTGAACCTGACAGTGATTTCTCAGAGATCTGGTCTCCCGACCACAGAGGTCTCATCCATATTGCCCATACAGAATTGCCTCCAAACTGAGACAAACTATGGACTAAGTACGGTAATTGCCTACTGCCGCCACGATGCCTATGGACTGGGAAAGCCTGAGATCCACTGCACTGGAACTGTGCTCAGAAAGGTGCTAAAGGCTCTCCTGAAAGATCCTAACCATGCAGCAAAAGAGTGCACTACATGGAGAAAGAACAGTTTGTGTCAGAGGTGCAGTCTGAAGGTGCCAAGGGCTACAGCAGAGAGCTTTGGGAAATTGCACAGAATTAGAATACAAGGAAGAAAAACTGAGTAGTCTTTCATTAAAAAAGGTAGCTGCTTCAGGGAAGAAAGCTCAGAGAGAAGAGGTTATGCTTTCAAACTGTTGGGGGTTTTTTGTTTGTTTTGTGGGGTTTTTTATCCTCAGCTGAAAGGAGAGGAAATTTCATTACTGGATTACAAGGGAGAATACGGTTGGGCCCAAAATAACCTTACCAGGGACTATTTTGTTTTTTCATAAAGACTCTAAATATTTCGTATCATTATTGTAGAGTATATACACCCAAAGTACTATTCTATTAAAGGTGGGCCATACTATAATACTCATGATGACATTTACAGGTTCAGTGAAAAAATATTAAAGGTGCACAAATTACAGACACAAGTATTTGAAAGTTACAGTCACTACCATCAAGTCTGCAGTCACGAAGCCACAAGTAAAGAAGGAAAATAGACAGCTGCAAAAAAATGTTCATGTCCAATGTTCCAAGCATAGATAGGCACACCAGCAGCAAAGCTGCCTACTTTTAAAGACAGAGCGACAAGAGCAATACTGCCAGCTCTCTAGGGTTCATTTGAAAAACCCAATCAGTTAACCAAAATCCAAGAACAGCAAATCAGTCGTCCAATATAGATGATGGGAATGGTATCGGTAGCAGACAGCTAGGAAACAAAGCAAGCTAGCCATCACTTTCTAGGACTAACAGAACCGAACAGAAGATCAAGGGATGAACCATCTAACTGCAGTACCTCGGGAACAGATGCCCACCCGCCCACCCACCACAGAGATCACGTGAAGAGATAAGAAGTAAAACAACCAAAACTGCAGTTCCCAGATGGAATAATTCCTCCCAAAAGTTCAAAGCTCAAAATCAATGTTTTCAGCAGTTGCTGAAGGTTAGGAATATCATGTGGTATTTTGATAACATTTTTTTATTTAAATAAGCACTCTGGGAGAAGAGTACAAATATCAAAAGTCTGTTGTAAAGACATGTCATACAGTTCCAATTCGGCAATATCTAATACAACTGCTGCACAACGCCTTTTATTAAAAAAAAAAAAATCAACAACTTTTTACTGGCTTTCTTCCCCAAATGACAGTTTGCTCTGGAAATTTTTACCCCGCAATGGCACTCTGGCAAGCCTGATGAGGAATTCAGATGTACTGAGACGGAGCCTGGCTTGGAACTGTTAAAAAAAAAGCTAACATCGACCCCACCAGCTGTGGCATTGAAACTGCTGCACAAGCTATTTTTTTGTCATGTGCAGAGAAAAGTAGTTAATGGGGCCTATGGTGAAATACAAGCAGGAAAACACGCAAGAACTTTGTATTTTTGCCTTTGTCCAAAACAGGACTATGCATTTGACTCTGGAGATGGGATGTTTCTACACCCTGTCTCCAAGAAGGATGCAGGCATCCCGGCACTGATGACAAAACCGACTGAATGGATCTAGCTGCTCACGTGGTGGATGCTTCCATTTGGATTTCTGTGTTGCACAGCCACTGCTCAACAGATCTGCTGAGTGAGGAAAAAAAGAGAACTGAACCAAACGAGGAGTGGGACAGACCGAACCAAACCGAGCCAGGCAGACCACTCTCCAGGCTCTCACAAGCAATCCCTGGGAACAGTGGCACGCCATGCTCTGCACAATAATTAAAATGAAAGAATAATCTGTGGAAAAATGCAAAGCCGCCTCTGTTCTCATCACCTAAAAGAGAAGCCGTTCACAGAGTAACGGGTTATGGGAAAGGGACCCTGGCTGAACTGGTGGTGTGAGAGTGACTGATACACAAAATGCAGCTACACACATCCCTGCCCGCGTCTCACTGCACAAAGCGCTGCAATGGAGAGGTGTGAGATGCTAGTTCTGAAAAAACAGGATTGGTTTCACAGTGTCTTGTGCAACCAACTTGATGTATTCGCTGTTGAGATATTTTATGTATATATATGAATATATGAAAGAATCTCAAAGCTCCACTGGGAGACACTACATGGCAAAGAACGAAGACCAAAACCAAAAATAGATCAGGGAGAAAGAAATGAGGCTAGCCCTGTAACCCCATCAAGAGATTCGAAATAGCACAGTAGGAAATCCATAGGAGAGTAAATCCCTTTCATCCCATGCAGTTATCCCTTGTTACATAGTTGGTTTTGGCTATTTCCTTTCAAGATGTAAAGGCTTAGATACTTCTCTGCAGAAATTATAAGTTTGCCTGGGTATAACACAATAATTAATAATTCTGAGTTATCTAAAATGCAAATTAGGCTGCCAGATATGTTCCATTAATGATCCTTTTAAAGTTAGAACCGCATTTCCAGAAAAATTATTTCCTCCCAAATGTAGGTCAGTGACTGTATTCCACTGATCAGACAACTGGAATATCTTAACCTACTTAAAGGAGTTTAAATTTAAACTTATTTCCAAAATCATCCATTGCAAAATGTCACATGTGTAAGTGTATATATATATGTGTGTGACACCTATATTTACGTGACATATGTAAGTGTATATATGTGTGTGTGACACCAGTATATGTTATGTTTTACATATGTATATGTAATATCTACACATTTATATTCCTAATTCCAATTTAGAATGACTGAAAAAGTCATCCCAAATATTATCATGAAATCGAAACATGTAAAATACAAAACATCAAGGGCAACAGCCCTCGATTACTTCTAACTACAACTCAATCCAAATTTTCACGCTGCCCTGCCACGTTGTCCACTCTCACTTCACGTAGCCAACGTTTCACAGCCTTGCGAGCGAGGCAGAGATGCTGATGCTCCGATACAATTCCGTACGAAATACTCCTTGCCATGCTCTGTTATGTTCCTAATAAAGCGCGTAGCCAATCCACGCAGCGATATGGACACATGTAACTCTGTGAGTGCACACCGGCTTCTCCACTCCTGCAAATCCTCCCACCTTCCTGGAAACTCACGGGCAAACCTCCCACCTCTCAAATGCAGATGGTGTTCACGATCAGAACGGACCTGAACGCTTACAGCGGGGATCTAACATGGTCATCAACATGCTCAAGTTAAAAAATAGGTGGAATAAGGGCAGCGTTCGCCAAACTAGAAGGAGAAGTACTGTGAATTTACAATTTTCACGCAATCCTGCTTTAAACAGTTACTAAAAGACATTCCTATTGCCAAGTGATGTACGATGTACATTTCGTTAAATGAGGTCGATTTTTATACAGCAACTATCTACTCACTCGAATGAACCATGACTCTAATTTCTTCCCTTGCTTCCAACCTTGCAAACCACAGCACTTCCAGTCGGGATGAGGAGAGCAGCGCTGCAGCATCGTCTGCGGTGGGCTCTCCAGTTTGAGACTGGTGTGCTTACACGTTGGCCTGGGGCTCAAGATGGCACCGACGGCGGGGTGAGCCCTTTGTTCTCCCCTGCTCCTCCTCCCCGGAGCGCGGGAACGTTTTCCCGCCCCTTTTGGAACAGCACCGCCCGCCCTCTCGGTTCCCTGGCTGGGAGTCGAGATACTCAGGCGCGGCTCCGCGAACGAGCGCATGAAAAGCGGAGTTTCAGACCCTCCCCCGGGCTGGCCGCGGCACTTTCGGTTCTCTGTGCCGCGGGACTGCGAAGCTTCACCCGAGAGAGGGAGAGAGAGAGAAAACCGCCCGCAGGTCCCTCCGTGCCCCCGGGGCAGTCACAGGCTCCTCCTGCGGAGCGGGCGGACCTTTCCGCTCTGCCCACCGCCAGCGGGGGTGGCTTTGGGCTGAGTTTAACCCGGTACGGGGTAACACCGGCTGTCAGCGCCCAGACCCTGCGCCGAGGGGACACGAACCGCTGACGGGGGAAAAGCGACGAGGGCTCCAGCGGCTCCGCCCGGGGCTCCCGCAGCCCCGCGGGAACCCACAGGCACCCCCTGAGGGTCCGCTCCGTGCCCCGCTCCGCAGAGGGCAGAGCCGGGAGCCGCGGGGTTCTGCCCCCGGGGAACTCGGGTCTTCTCCCAGCTACCGCAGGGGAAGAAGGACCACGTTCCTGCATGCAGGTTTGCTCCAGGGCAAGTTTTCTCGGACTGGAAACTTTGCAGGTGACGGACAATGACACCACCACCCCCCCCCCGCCCCGGCGGTGCGACCGCGCGGCGGGTCCTTTGTGTGTGAGCGGGAGATGGGGGTCGGGATGGGAGACTGGGTTATACCTGTAGGTGCCTGTGGATGGATTTATCAATCTCTCCCTCTCTCTCCTTCCAGTCCTATTGGTATTTAAAGGGTCGCTTTATGGTTGTGCTTGCGTTCACTGTTAAAACGCTTCTGTTTCTCACCCCCCTTAAGTTCAGCCCTGTGTGTCACATTCCTTTTCCTGTGCCTAAACAAAGCCTAACGAGCCGGTAAGTTCTTTTGTGTAGGTGTGGGTGGGTTTACCTTGCCTCCAAACCCGTGTAGTCGCGAACCCTTTTCGGACAGAACAGCCTCCTAGTTTTAACCGCAACATGGCCCTTCCAAGACTTGTGAATGGGAACAGAATACAATCCACAGCGCAAAAAACTGGAGTTCACAGAACACCAGAAGTATGAGCTGGTTTGGTAGTCCTTGAAGCTAAGCCACTGGCAGGACAGAGACAGTATCTGACCTACCCCTGACCTCCATCTGAGGGGCAGCAACAAGTGTGCTGAGCAAACTGGTCATGCTCTGCCCCGCTTGCCTAGCTGGTACCAGCACCAGTGTGGCCAGCCTGCAAGGGAAATACCAGTTCATTTTAATTACTGGACTGAGTAGCCAGTGCGTGGCAACTGTGCGATGATTATTGGCAGGGTTGTAACAGTCATTTCTTGCTATGAGATACACAGAGCTATAACTGTATTTAATTTTTGTTACCCTTGTAGGTCACAGTGCATGGTTTCCCACAGCCTGACATAATTCAAGGGCCTGAATTAACTTTACTGAGAGATCATCTTGCTCTGATGTAGAGAAAACAGGGAGAGAGAAAAAGATTTGGGATTGGGAAGCAATTTCCAAACCCTGCTACCAACAGCATGGGCACTCAGTAAAATCTCTAGGAAAAAGCTCTGCTGAGAACATCCCTGAATGTGCCCCAGGCACTAGGCACAGCGAAGCAAGCATAAAATTCTAAGTGGGTAACAGGCCATAAAATAAGAGTTTCTTTGATAATTAAATGTACCATATTCTTGACTGTAATCTTCATGACGACAACTGTGATATGCAAGTCTAGATATCTAGTCATGTGTGCAGACACACGCAGAAAGCACACGAGAGATTCCCCTTCTGTAGGAGATGAGTAAAGATCCCCCTGGGCTGTTGTACACCCAACAAACCCCTGAGGTGAGGCTCGCTTCATCGCAAGCAGAAAACAGCAGAGGGCTGCAGTTCTGTAATTCAGCTGGTTTCTTGGATTCTTCCCTTACACCACTCCCAGTTTGAGCTCAGCTTTCCCTCTCTCTTCTGCAATCCTTTTACACTCTGTTTGGCCTCACTGCTGTATAAATGTATCTGTGATAGGGAGCTGTGACCATTCCTCAAGCCACGAGGAGGAACTCTTTTTCTGGGACAGAGCAGTGCCAGAGACGCACACGCAGCAAACCCTTCAACAGGACAAGAAGTGCCCTGCTGGAGCACTCCCTACCAAGAGCACACCTTCAGAGGAGGGTAAGGACCAGGGCATCACAGTGACCAGCAATAAAGGCAGACAAAATTATTTCCACAAGACACGGGAATCTTTTGAACAGATGGGACAGTGCCTTGCCTTCCCTGAAATCAGCTTCTTTCTAAATGTATGTAAATGTACCTTAAGACAACATGCATGCATTAATGATATGATTACCATGATAATTTGTTATCCTACTTCAGTGCCTGTACTGGTTACTATCAAGCACAATAAGAAGACGTTTACTTGGCAGGAGGCAGGGACCATCTTTCTGATTTGCACTAACGCACCGCCCAGTCCAACAAAATCTTGATGAGTGCCTTTGTTGGAGGATTTTTTTTAAAAATTACTTCATTAAATTTAGTTTTCTGGGCAAAAGTGCTAAAGAGGTATTGGAGAAAGAAGATTGGAAGGTTTTGCAGGGTTGATTTGCCTGTCTGATTAAGCTCTGCCTGACCCTGTCTTCCCCTTTTATTTTTCTGCGTGGCAATCACTTTCCTAGGGGTTACTAATACAGGGAGTGGTGCTATATACTGGCAGTCGAGGGGGAGACAACTGAGGAACAGCCTCTATTTTAAGATAACCTACGTGCCATGTTGCCTTTCCTGTATCAGAGGCTTAAGAAACCTTCCATTTTCAGGAGTGTAGAGGCCATAGTGCTGCTTTCAAGTGGAGTAAAAGAAGATTCTATGAATATTTTTTATTCTTCTACCAACTTAACTCATGCAGATTTGTCAGAATTCTTAGCAAGAAAACTTAGCACGCGCTTCTCATATGCCCTGTCTTCAGCGATTGCTAAGTCTGGAAATCCCCACCCCTCATGCTGTATTGCTTGTGCTCATCAGTGTGATTAAGAACACAAACCTAAGCTCTGCAGCTGAACCCCGTGACAGGCTAGCCGTGATCCCTCCCGGTCACACAGAGAGCTGTGATTCTGCCTGATCACAGCTTGCTTTCTTCTTTGTGTGTGATCTCATCATAGCAAACTATATTATTCCCGTTACTGAGCATATGCCTCTTTTAAAATATTTTCAGAATGATAATTCAGTGATGGCAAATGTATTCTGGGGTTATTTAATAAATAGTTATAATCAATCACGTAACAAAGCAAAAGCCATCGGGATAAATTTCCAGTTTATATAGGCTAAAGTCATTGCAGCTGTGGTGCTAAGTATACTATGCATCAGGGAATAAAGTGCATTTCTTAACTGTGGAATGTATAAATAAACCTCTCTCTCCTGTTTGGATAATTAATGAAGCACCTATCACTATCTTTTTATCACCAGTGCCTGACAAACAGTTGCACGATTACACTGGTACCACTTTAGAATGCACTTTTGATGGTTTGGTATGAGTGGTTCCTACCTTGACCTTTGAAACACAACATCTTACTACAGTCTAATAAAGGCCAATCACAAACTGACAAGTGATGCGCTACACGGATGATGGGCACATGCCCAGTTAGGGAATGCCCAGCCTGTGGTGCTTATGGAGGTGCCCATGGGGACCACAGTGTGACTCAAATGGCCAGGCAGCAGGAACTCAGTCCTGCGAAGCTGCCACAGCCTCCCTACACAAAACAAGAGCTGGGGCTTACAAAGATCTTTCTGCAACACTCTATCCAGTCTCAAGAACTAATGCCCAGAGTTAGAGGCTTACTTCTACTAAGAGCACGCGGAGTTGCATGACTAGGTACCTTTCAGATGTTTCGGCCCAAATTGACTTCAACAGCTAAGACATTGCAGTAAGCCATCCTGAGAAGAGCTCAAGCAAGTACTGCTGGCACAGCTGAAACATTACTGTACCACAGCTTCTCCAGCCCGAGTCATCCAGGGGTATCCACCTCAGGCCCAGGCTAGAAGTGCAAGAGCTTTTATCATGGAACAGGGAAAGTCAGACCTCCTCCTGCAGAGGAAAGGCATTTAAAGTCATTTCTCAGAGTTTAACCACCTTTGCTTTGCTGTGCCCAGTAAATGCCCGAGGGAACAGGGACACACCGAACCGTTTCCACCTGCATTCATTTGTATTACTGAGTTGATTTGTATTACCAAAGTGATTCCTGAGGTGACACTCATCAAACTAAGCCCTATTGGTAAAAAAAGAAAAAAAAAAGTTATTCCCTGATGATTGGTAGCACTTGCTTCCATGTATTCTAGAGCTTCCATCAGCATCCAAGGTTTTCAATATGTCTGCTAGTAAGGGCCTGGTTGTGGAGAAATTACTATGAAGCAGCTGAAAGCAGTCAACCATGGGTTGATTTGGGTGCAAACCCACACATGTATTTAGTGCCTAATTGTATCTAAAATCAACCTAGGGGCTCTGAGACACAAATACTGGTGAGGACCTGTGCCGTGCACTTCAAGTCTCATTGAATATATGGATAACGTAGTATTCAATATATAAGACAGTCACCACCATGGTTTAGTTATTTCTAAAGGGATATTTAGCCTTCCTAACAGTGAATAGAGGATACTTTTACATATTTATGCTTAAATGTCTTTACATTTACTGACCAGTTTTTAGATAAGACCTGAGAGGGTCACTGCTTCTCTGGGCAAAAAAACCTAGGAATTTGTTTCATGCTTTAATCCATGAAAGATTAAAAGCACTCAGAAGAGCAAATTTTGAAATCTGTACTTTACTTTTCCTTAGGCTTTTCTAGTCAAAATCCCCAGTGAGACGCAGAACACATTCCTACAGGAGGTCACAGGCTTTAGCCCTGGACAGTTCACCACAGACTTTCCAGTGTGCTAGTTTTGTATTAATCATCATCTGAGCAGCCTGCATGAACAGTGAAGTCAACGTTTGTAACTGCGGGGAGAAAATAAAGGAAATAAATAGCATTTATTTTCTTTCTCCTATCACCTGAGAAAGAGAGAGAGAGAGAGAAAGAAAGAGAGAGTGGAAGAGATAAACACAGAAAGGGAGGAAGAGGTAATCAAAGTAAGCGGGAATGAAAGAAAGAGAGAAAGGGGGAGCAAGAGCGAGAAAGTGAGCAAGTGAGAAAGAGATAAAGAAAAAGAACGAAATAAAAAAACGAAAAAGAAAGAACAAAAGAAAGTAAGAAGTGGATGGACAGACAAGCAGGTAAAAGAAAATAATGTCATCTCTAAACCTGTGTGATGTCATTTCACTGGAATCAGATGTCTTAACAAATCAGATGTCTTAACAAAGCACAAGTTCTCATCTCACTTAAAGTAAAAAATGGAGTAACTCTTTAAAATGTACTAAATTGAGTATACATAATTAAAACAAGCTTCTAATCTAGGTCATTGTTTTCTATAGTACTTGGATATGCATGAACGCATTTGGTGTAGAAATCAGGAAGAGTTATGCAAATATAGCTGAGGACAAGATCTGCTTCGTTTTCCAAAATTACTGTGCCTAAAACAAACACCTCTTTAGCTGCACAAGAAAACTACATAATGTTACCACAGTATTTGCACATTCTCTAAACCTCGCCAAGACAATCACACTGCAAATACTGAAAATACATCACCCAAAGAACAATTAGAAAGGCACTCAAATTTTTTTGCATCTTTGTTTTGGACTTGACTTTTGACAAGTCATTTAAGTCCAGGGGAGTCCATTAATTAGCTATTCATCCTCTACATTGATTACACCATATAAGAGGTGTAGGGTTTACGTACTGCCTGTTGGCTCTGCATTAATACTTAAATAGGACATGCAAAAGCCAAGCTTGTACTACTGCGATCGCATGGAGCAGTATATCACAAACAAGCAGAACAACAACGCTGAATTTATTCAGAACCAGAAGATCGAAAATGGTGCTGGACATTGCAGATGATTAAATTGCTCAAGGAGGATGTTAGTCAAGCGGTATACGAGTGCCTAAGGAGTTTCTGAAACAAGCTCATTAACACAAGCACTTTTTTTTCCACACAGGAAGTACATATGGTGAAGTCAATAGCAAAGTATATACTTTTTTTATAGCTACAACCCAAATATATTCTGCCAGCCAAAAAAAAATCACCTTTTCCACAACTGAACAGCAATCAAATCCTCACCTGAGATTTAACCGTGATTTTCCAACAGGTAGGAACAGCAAAGCACACTGCACTGAGAGGGGACTACATGTCAGCCCCTGGCTGGGTGGTGGAGGAAGGACACTGCTGCAGCACGGGAAATCTGCCAGCTTTCTTATACCACACTAGTCACATTCACAGCCCAAACCTCACTTACCAGGGCAGTTGGACAATATTTTTCCATGTCTTACTTTCACAGTCTAGACCTGAATGAGGACAATAGGGCTATTTTCTCACAGGGGGAATATGATTTTAAAATTAACATGCATAAATGTAAAATAATCTTCCAGAAGACAGACAAATGCTTCTGCTTGAGAGAACAGTGTTTATGAAACAGCAGGGTCTTTAGTTGCCCTGGAAACTGTATTTGTAAAGGGCCACAATTTACATTGTCCTGGACACTTTTAATATTTTCATCAAAGCTTCAGAATATGAGAACTGTCAGGGAGTATTTATTCATGGAAAACAGGAAACTTCACTTTAACAAAGTTGAGTGGTATATTTTTTTTACCCCTGGCTGATGATAAATGATCTTTCAAGAAGCAAACCATAAAAAGTCCATGAAGTTGTACTTTTCTGATGTGTCTAGGGAAAGTTGAGAGCAACACGCTTGGGATGTTACAGTTGCTGGTCAGGGTTACGCAGAGAACTTCTAATCAAACTGCAGGCAAAAAAAAGTAAAAGGAACACCAACAGTTTGAGTCCTGTCAGTATTTCTGTTTACCGCTGTTCAGTAATGACCCTGAGGTTGTATCAAGAAACCTCCATCAGATTAGAACCTACTCTGCAATCATAAAGGCTTCATTAGAAAAAGCATAAAATACAGAACGCTAAAATTAAACAGCAGGAAAACTTGAGTTTAGATCAAATACTTAACTGACAAAATGCTCTTAATTTGAGGAGCAGGGAGAGCTTTTTTCCCAAGGACACTGAAAAAACCCCAACCCTTCAGCTACCAACAGAGGTTCACAAATTTAAGTTGTACAAAACACCGTGCAGAAAGAGCCGATACCGTTCCTACTCTTTTCTGAACTTAGATACCAAACAATAGTCTACGGAGGAGTCTTGATGCTCATACTCAAGCAAACCCACCACTGAAGTTACTGGGCAATTTGCTTTTTTCCACGACGAAGCAGAACAGTCTGGGATACCCTTTGATTTTTCTCATTTCTGTATCAACTTCTACTCTTGAGAAGTTTAAGGAATGGAAGCTGTACCAAGATGAATTCCCTTTTTGAGGGTCTGGCACAAGCAGGAGTTGAGCACAAGGTGCAGAAATCTATATTTATGGCCTGTGTCATAAAATAGTTCAGAAAAGATATATAAAAAAAAGAGACTTTCCGCTAGTCACAGAGATGCTTGGAGATGAGTTGAAGGAAAATCTTTGAGAGGTCTGTGCAAGAACACTAGCAAGGAAAAGAGACAGACAGAATGACATATTCAGAGTTTTCTGACTCATTTCCTTTGGGAGGGAAAAACTGAATGAGGAAAGAGAAAAAATAGAAAACAGGCAGGATACTTCTTTCAATAACTTTCAGAATAACTACTCATCTTTGTGTAGGCGACTGTATACTTTAGACTATCATTTGCAGTATTCAAATGTATTATTTAAATAGCAAAAAGCAAGCATAGTGAAAGTTTCAGAAATGAAAGCAGGAAAGAGGAGGGGAACGGTAATTTTTCACAATATTTTATAAAATAAAGCCACACATTCCTCACATCATAAACTTTTAATCTATTGATTAGATAATAATATCTGTGATTATTCTGATTTGTTCTGCTAAGATAAGCTTCAACCATGTGCTGTCAAACATATAGCTACAGGTAAAAGTCCGTAATGAGCATGGCAAGATATTTCTAACTCACAATACTTGTGAAGCTGCTGGGAATTGTCATCGGTTAGCAATGGGTTACAGGTCAGCTTGCCTCTTCTTTTTGGTTTGAGTAACCAATGACTCCCTTGAGTCCTCTCCCAACCTGGCCAGGTAGACACATCTTACAACTATCACCTCTATGTGGTGGAGCAAAAAGCAGCCAAAATCCTCTGCAGGTAAACCAGCGTACTGCCTCCAAAAAGCCTGTTATTATTTCTTTAGAACCCAAACAGAAATTAAAATAACCAACATTGAAGGACCCTGTTCATTTTTCAGATTTCACATTGCTTAGTGTTAAGTTTCTTACCATTATCAGAATTAAAATACAATATGCTCTGTCTGGCATATTCCATTCATCTTTATCTCAACATTATATCTGGGATACAGAATTATAATGAATGGCCATTAAAACCCAGAAATTTTGGCTGGTTTCTTCTAAAATGTGATGGAAAATCGTTCAAAAACAAATTTGTAGCTTCACTTTGCCTAAGAGAGAAAAATTTAAGTGAAACAATTCTGACTGTTACTGGAAAATGTATTGATGACTAGCTTCATTCATGTCATTGCTTTGGGTAAACAAAATCAACCTTTCATCTGCATCTTAAGCAATCAATAACAAAGTTACAGAGGCAAATGCATTGAAAAAAGTTTAAGTGGCTCATAAACATGCTCCATTTAACTGTAACTTGAAACTCCTCACTCTTTTATGAACATCCTGCCCCAAGTCATGGAGAGCAGAGCAAAAGGTTCATCTCCAAGTAACTGAGAAGAAGAAAACATGACAGTATGGCTGAGCCCAGAGCTTAAACTATTCCTTGGGGCTTTATGATGCTTAAGATGAAGTGTTCTTCATGAAATTCTTGTCCCAGACAACTGCAGCTGGAGTCAGGAGAATCACAATCTATTCTGATTGACCTCTGAGTTTTAGAAAATCATCTTGCTTCTCTGTATCAGTCTGTCTTCTGTTCTTTGCCATGTCTAGCAGACAACAATGGATTGCTTGTTCTTTGTGCGTTTGTACAGCAAGCAGCAACTTGAGAAGCTAATCAAAGCTGACACCTGTAGGCATTACCATAACATCAATGGTAAATAATAATAAGACAAGTTGAATCTCCGCCTAGAACTTTATATATATGGTTTGTGAACATTTTTTTTTTTTTTTTTTTGCTTTGTGTTACTGTTTTCTCGGATGCAACTGGAAAATGCTCATTGAAAAAGACGCATCTTAAGCAAGCAATGCTTCCCTGGGACACTACTGCAAAGTGAGACTGGATTCAGGATATACACCCAGAATATTTTATAGCACTACATCATTACCTCCTCCAGAATTGATGGGTTCCGTGATTCACTCAGGGAGTCCAACATACTGGTTATAAATGTAAAACTTCTTTATGGACACTGAGGCAATTTTTAAAGTTTTGGGGCACTTAAAGAGGGCACCTTGAAGGAATTCAAAATTTAAACAAATTGTATTTGCTTCTAGCCATTTTTAAAAGTTACTTCCTTCTTTTGGCACTATTTAACAAACTAGTCCCTCTGTATAAATGGCTTAAGTGTGGATCCTTGAATTACTTTGGGTTGTTGAAACGTAAGAAAATATGATTGTTGATTCTTAACAGTAATTTATGTTTGCAAATGGCTTATAAAGGTTTGGCCCCTATTCTGAAAGTTGTTCCAGAATCCATCAATAAAAGCACTGTTTTAGTGGTTAAACTAAATCAGCCAACCTTTAGTTATGTCACCTGACTTACCTATTTTCCAAACATCCGTATCTAAATTAATGCACATAGGATTAGCTACAAAGTGAAAAGTGAGCCTACGTCTACAGAAGGTGTCATCAGGCCAATGCTGTTCCCACTGAAGTCCACCTAGCAGTGAAGACACCATGGCTGCTGTTACAACACAAGGACATAAACTGACAGAACAGTAAAAAAAAAAAAATTCTGCCCTCTTTTTTACACTGCTTGCTCATCCCTATTCCCAACCTCTTCATGTCAGCACAGAAGCCCGTGCACGTGTGAACAGGCCTTGCAAACTCATCCATCCAGAAGCCCAGCCCACCAGGCTGGTTCTACTGCATATCAGCGCCCTGGTCCATTGAGTGCGGGGCTTCAGCTGGGAGTGGTGAAAATGGGTGAACAAGGTGTGCATCCACATCCACAGGACTACCTTTTGCAGCAGTAATGATGACTTAAAATATGGCCTGAGGGTAAAACTAGGCCATTAACAGCTGCTTTAGGAAACCCAGAAAGAAATAGCTGGCCTTTTAACTATCTGTCTGACCCTAATCACTTACCCATGTGAGACTTCTTTCCTACTAGACTGGATATCTGATGCTCCCGGAGTCTAGGCACTGCCTTTCAACACTAGAGATTTCTGATTCCTGTTCAGCAGTCATTACCTGAGCATCACACGTCATCACACCTGACAATGGTTCCCAGGTTTACTATTCAGGACATGAACAGCAGATGTGATGATATCACCAGTTATCACTTTGTTACCTCTCCTGTTATCTGACCTGTGTGTTAGCGCTTTTATGGCACTTTATGATTCACACAGAGGTGAGATTACAACAGGAAGGCTGTATTGCCAAAATGAGCCTGGCTGTGTGACAGAGTTGGTACATTCACGTGGCGAAGCTTGACTGACCGACTCCCAAAAGCATGCCTTAGGTGGGACAGTATGGAGCCTACCCACCCTTACCAAAAGCACTCACACAATTGACCTAGAATGGAGGGAATGAGCCCATAGCACAGGAAATAAATGCTTCAGAACACGTGGCACCAAGGTGTGGCACCAAAGCTCTCCTGAATTCAAAGACTTGTGTTCCAGTTTCCTTGAATCAGAGGAGAAAATGTGTTAGCTGGGGTTCCTGTTCTGGTTGCACCCATTATACAGCTGGCACAAACATGAGTTAGGGTTCGTACACGGAGCACCCCACGCTGGAACAGTATGCTTCAGACCCCAAGGGTGTCATCAACAGGCTGCTGCAAAGAGCAGCTTGCTTCTTGTCTTTGGCATTATGTTAGACTGACACCAACAGTCTTCTGTGTCCATCAGTTTAATATGGACTAAATTAACCTATGAAATTGAGGGTGGAACCAAGCCTCTGGTGTTTATTAATTGTTAAAAGAAAGTCTAGTATCTGTTTACATCACAGTAAAATTCCTCAGTCCATCACAATGCTCAGGGAATTGTGTGCTGGACTGGAAATTCACCCCTGAAGAGAGGCCAGGAGAGGTGTAAGACATGATGCATTGCACCTGCTGGACAAAGACTGAGAAAGCTAACTAGATCCTATTTTTTCCTGCGGTACTCCTTTGTCACATGAAACTCCCCAAAGGAATGTCACCCACAAACTAACTGCTCAGTCTACAGACTGATAATACCAATCAACATCTACGGTTGTTGATTATGTCACATCTAGGTGTATAATACAGTGATATTGTATTATGTCTAGGCCACCAGTAGACCTTTGACATCTACACTGATCCCAAGAAGCTTTCCAACAGGAGACAGTTTAACCGAATCTGAAAACAACTGTGAGATTTCCAGATAGCAGAGAGCGAAATATCTCTCCGGAGGATGAGTAACCTGACCCCTAATGGTTTTTTGCTTCTTCAGCTACTCTAAGACAGCCTGCTGCATGCCAGCTTTTGAACTCCTGTACCCGCTAGTTTCCTGGTGACTTAAGGGTGCCTTAAAGGAAAAAACGCACATCCTCAAAATACTTTGCATTCATTGCTGTATGCTACAGAATGAGCTCACGTTGAAGCCAAAGTCTACGTACATGTTGCACCACATATGCTAAAAAGTCAAAGCCGTTGGTTCTCCCTTGGGACTGATACAGGCTCAATGTGACTTTTGCCACAGTAAGAATCATGGTATTTACAGAACATGTGAAAAGTCAAACACAGCATCAGGCTCTGTAATACCCTGGAAGGATGTTTGTCTCACGTTCTGTTGTTATAATGTTAATACCATGCAGATGCAGAGGCCCTGTGAATTTTGATTACAATTCCATGTAAGACGTACATAATACCTCATAAACAATCTTAGCAAAACAACATTCGTGTTTGCCCACAAACTAAGAAAAAAACTTTTAAGTTTGCTGGGCTTGCTGAGTTACCAACAGTGATGCTAAAATTACATTTTGCACCTCAGAAACCAGACTATTGGCATCAGTCTTTCTTACACAGTTTGGTAGGTCATCAAAATACCTTTAGATAGTGAAAGGAACTTGAACCACATTTGAACTGTGACTCTGAAGAAGAAAAGACCTTTCCCTCAAGCGGCTCTACTCTTGAACCTCTTAGATGCAATAAGGGAAAAAAAAATCTTTTTCAAGTTTTGTACCATTGAATAAAACTATATTTAGAACTGTGCACAGTAAGATTACTGTAACTCAGCAATGAGTTATATATCAAATAAAGGATTACTTTTTTTCATTACAATTTCAGAAGAAGGTTTTCAACTGTCTTGTACAAAGTAGTTATAAGTCTTTCATTTTTCAGTCTTTTTTTATGAGTGGAATGGCAGCAAGTACCATATACAAAGGAAAAGAATCCAAGATAGCACCTGATATCTCCCTGTGAAGAGAATTTCTTCGAGAATGTTAGATAATAGATTATATAGGTGTCAAATCCTTACATTTACAGAGGACCAGCAACCCTAAGAAAACCAAAAGACAACCTCAGGGGCATGTAAGAAAGACATTTCTCCCTAGCTAAGGTATTATATCTTTTGCCCAAGAGAAGGAAAAATAACGAAGATCAGTAGCCAAGCTCAGCTCTTCAGTATACGACCGTGCTGGAGAAATGGGGCTTTTGCTGATGATACCATAGAGATTTGGGTTTAAGGTTCAAAAGTGTAAACTCACTAACTGACAAGACAGATGAAGTTTTGGGACTGAATGTTTTTCACTCTTAGGGAAATTAGGAAAGATTAACCTCCTTTCTGCAGTCATTCCCATCCCAGGAGAATGTTCCCTCTTTTGTATCCAGCTGATGCTCTCTTTTGGGGGAATTTCAGTAGAGGTCATTGCACCAAGAACTGCAGTAGTCAGCACAAAACTGACAGGGACTGGTTCCACAAAAACAGCAGCAGTAAAGGAAAAAAAGCAAACAAGCAAACCATTTTTAAAAATTACTAGAGGTTCTGATTATAAACTAGCAATGCTACAAAAATATCAGTTATCCAAGGTGCATTTTTCATGTCCCAAGGTAAGACAATCCTGCAGCTTATCCTATTCATTGCCCACCAAATAAATATATTAACTACACGTAAGATTTGCACTAAGTCTTCAGTGTGTATTCAGGAACTCATTCACGATTCCCTCTGTTTCTGTCAGGCATCAGATAAGGCTTAGAAATAATGCTGTTGAGATAAGAAAGCCATGCCAAACCATTTTATCAATCACCCTCTTCTAGATTCTGAATTTAGTAATAGCAACGGAACTGATTAACAACCCAGCAAATGAAGCTTGCTCACTCCTCTTGAAACTCATCATCCTTCTCAGTGAAGGGTATTCCAGAAGCTGTTACAAGAAGAGCACGCACTCTCAGTTAGAAAAGCACATCACCCTCCTACCAAAGGCACTTCAGCCGCTGTGTTCATATTAACCAACACTGCGAAGTACTGTTTAGAACAGGAATCCCCTCTCCAGGCTGTGGTCTCCTCAAAGGGAAAAACCAGACTAATCTTTTTAACAGTGCAAGCGAGAAGAAATGGACTATCGATAAAGCAGTTTATTTTGACTGATGGATGAGGCAGCTGCAATTTTGTCAATCCACTGCTGCCTAGAATAGAGAGAGGGCTGCCCAGAGAAGGCCAAATGAGCTAACAGAAACCTTCCCTCTGAGAGCGCTCAAGCAGCTATCACTCACCACGGTCATTTAATACCTGGGGGCAGGAAGAGGAAACTCACCTACTGAACACAGAGGAAACACGTTGTTCTCTATCTGGAAAAGCATCATTATTCCTTATATGTCAAAGCAGAGATGAATGACAGATAGAGCACTCATCAGAGCTAATCCAACCATGGACGTAAAAACCAGGCTGCTTCAACTCCCACCGCCCTGCTACAGGTGATTTGTGTAAACCGGACGGATCAGCAGAGACATCAGCACAATGGTTTCAGAGTCCAGTACCAGGAATCCCACAGGACATCCGTGAGGGCTCATCCTCAAACGCCAGGGCATGTCATCTAAGCTCTGAGCCCCGTAATGCTACGTGAGGGGTAGCATCCAAATCTTTGACAGCCCTGACAGCAGTGACCAGGAGTCTGCAGAACAGACGCCAGAGACAAGCTGCAACAGTGGGAATTTGATCGCGATACAGCTGCTCTCTCTTAGGGGTCTGTTGGCCCGTGAGGAGAGGTCCCTTTCCATTGCCATTACTGCTTTCATGTCATGACATACACAAACAGGTCTGACTTCCTGCATGGTTGACATTAAATCGTGTGCCCTTTTAGTTAGGGATGAAATTATTACAGGCCAGAAGAACTTCTGGCACATCACCGAAGTCTCTCCAAAGCCCTATGAGATGCTTTTCAGTGTTTGAAAGTGAAATGAGGCTCAGGCCTATATCCTTCACCTTTGGATGAACATTGATCATTTTCCCACATTGTGTTTCATACAGATCAACTCAAATTCTGCACAGAAAAAAAGACAGTCTGAAGAGGGCTACTCTCAACTTCATATGAACAAACTTCACAAGTTCTGCTCAAGCACAATATTCTTTGTCAGGCTGTTGATACTTCAAATGAAGGATATATTTTATGTAAATCTCTCTCACAACTCTGTTTATTAGTGTTATTTCCTCATTTTGTCTGTGGGGATAATTACTTTCACCTTCTAAGAGGGAATCCTAAGCAGATTTATGGAAATCAACAATTTTTTATCTGCTATTGTCATGTATGAACGAGTAACCTATGCAAAAAGAAACTGTAAGGTTGGCTATAAGCACCCCTTAGTTTTATTAGTAATTCAATAACTGGTCTCATAGAAGCCTCGAAGATCTAGACACGAATTGGGAGCCCCTGAGCTCAGAGCTACACAAACACGTGTGAAAACTGCTTTTTCACCCAGTAAGTATGTAAATTATATACAATCCCTGATTACTAACATTGCATTTAACGTTTTGCTATTACCCAGGGTCTAGACAATAAAATTTTACCGTTTTGAAATGAAGCCACCGTTTGGCCCACCTTTTTAGCATTAAAATAAAAGCAGTAATAAGACACCTGGAGACAGCCTAAACCACACACACATTAACACAGACCGCAACCATACAACCCTGTAATACTGTATTGCCATTGCTATATCAAAAGCTACGGGTTTTGTACTGATTTTGCGATATCTCTGGACTATGCCATGTCAGGCTTGCTCTGGGCTAAAAGTCTAGCTTCTCAGGCTACCCTTTTTTTCACCTCCCTGCACTTTGTTTTGCCTGGTTTAAACATAACAGCATTTTTTTCTTACTGACCAGATGTCTGCAGCTGATTTATGTTACTTTTGCTTATCTTTGCATGTCAGCACAAGAGTTTTATGACTGTAACATAAAGATGTGGCATGCAGAAATACGAGTCTATGGAAATATAGCAGAGGCCTGAAGAAGTGGAAATACAGGAGATTCCGTACGGGAGCACAGGCATGGGATTACAAGAGAAGGGGCATAGGCTTGATACCGAAGACAATACCCATAGCTATAAAAAAGACTCCCCAACTATCAGTTAAAGAAATGCAGACCTGAAAATGGACAAAACTGGGTTTAGGTTTATCACAGAGAGCAAAGAACAAGTATCTAACCTAAAAGGAACCATAGATGGTGCATCTGGATGCACTATGGAGCTGTAGGCCAATAAAGAATGAGAAATCCATATTATCGAACTTACAAAGATGTCCTCAAGTGGACCCTAGAGCAAAGAAGAAACCATTAATGTGAACATCCCCTTCCTTCCAGTGAAGGACTACTGTGCTGTCCACGCAGGTAACACCACCAGCAGAGTGAAGGCACCAACCTTAAGACTTGGAGAAGCAGAGGAAGGGAGAGTGTAACATCGAGGAAAGAGGGCAGCAACTGAGTGTGTAACAGTGTTTCATTAATGTTAAAACATTTTTTTGCATAAAAGCCCTCTTTGGTAATAATGGAATCTAGACTATTAATGATTCTTTAATTAGCTGGTTAAGATTTCAATTAAAAAAAAAAAATATCCTGGCTTTATGTAAGATGCATTTCCTACTTGTCCATAAACAAGATTTTGAGCATGACAGGACTAAGATAAGAGATGTTTGACAAGACAGTCAGAGCTTACCATTAGCAAATTAATGTACATTTCCACAGGAAGTTTTTTCCAAATGCAGAGTACAGAATGGGAGAGAAAGAGGTGGAGCCAAGGAGAAAGTCTTTTCTTTGTATCGTGTATTTATTCACTGGACTAGTTAACAGGCACCTGATCCATTGTGGGGACACACGGGTGTTAGTGCATAACAAGAGGAATACGCTAGCCACAGGTGTCCATACAAAGGTCATAAGACAACTCATTGCAAAGAAAAAAATCAAATTCTTATCAAATTTTTAATACAGTGACATTCCCTGGAGGGAAGCTGCATTCTCCCCAGGCCGTTAAGTAGAAGAGAAACAACTAAACTTATTGAATGAATTATTTGTTGTTTAATATTTCTCCAGGTCTGTATGCTTCTTGCCCGTTTCCCAAAGGCTTCTTGTTTCTCAGACATGCAGAGCCATCAGCACGCTGTCACTGTTTGGAAACCCATGACGAGTAGCAATGTCAGCAGTCTGCAGGCTTAGGAAGCCAAGAGCATAGTAAGCTCGGTGTGGAAAAAGACACTGAGCTCTACATTCCATAGAAAATCCTAAACTCCAGCCCCTAGAAGGGCTCTGTGGTCAACATCTGGCAATCCTCATGCCACAAATGAAGAATAAAATCCCAGTTTAAGCAGGGAAAAAAGTGGTTTTGCAATCTTTCAATATGGACTAAATGTCAACTTAGAGTTACAGATATTGAGAGACTCTTAAGAACAGTGGTCCTGATGTTTGGAAAGAAAGAAAAACAGTGAATTCAGACAGATTATTAGGGCATAGATATGTCTGCAACACTAGAGATATTCTTGATACTAATATTTGAAATGGACCATGGAGAACGAACTAGTACAGTCCCTCGGCAGTACTTTCTATGCATGCAGGAGAAAAGCTGAGCTTTGCTCCGAATAACGATGGCAATGGTGCTGAACTGTCCTGGGCTGCCAGACCCTACCTTCTGCGTGAGGCAAAGGTGTGGCCAGTCACGGTTCTGTCAGTGATGAGTTCAGTAACAACATTTTAAACACCAGCAGAAATACGATGAACTTTGGCATGATAATGATAATTCCTTGTGATATTCCAGACTAATACCACACTAACCGGCAAAGACTTAAAATAAAATTGTAAGTAGTAAATAATTTTTTTTAAATAACTGTTAAATCACTGTTAAATAACTGTTAACAGTTTCCTCAAGTTATCCTTTTCATAGACTACCCATTCCCCACTACGATTTTGGAACTTGCTGAATCCATTAAAGTGCTAATTATACAAATGACTAAATACCTGCCTAAAACTAGTTTTAAATAAAGCCAGAAAAGTACTACGTTTATTTCACCACATTGCTGAAAAGTAGTATTTTTTTTTCACAAATTTGCTAATTTTTTTCACTAATAGCATGTTCCTTTCTTCTGCTTTCTGCTGCTCATCTTGGACCTTCAGTTTTCACAGAAGATTTGCTCTTTCACAAAGATTTCTGTCATGTGTGAGGGCACTTTAATGGTGTATGATTTGCGTTTGAATTTTCTGTAAATAAGTATATTTAAAAAAAAATAGGAGCACAAAAGTATTTAGAGGGACAAAAAAAAAAAGTTATTTTAAAGTAAGTCATAAAAGTATGTACACACCATCACTCAGTGATTTCTGTGAGCAGCCTTTGCCTTCCTCACTTCATCTGGCCTTAACGTCTCCAACACTCTAACATCCACTCACCGCATCACAAAAAAAATTAGACTAAGCTCCTTGGGGCAGGGTTCTGTATTTCTGTAACTGCTCTGAAGCCTCCAATATACATCTAGAAGCTGTAAGGAACAAAAAAACTAACCAACCAACAACGAAAAGACTAGAGCCCAAGCTGTAGAAACTCCATGTGTAGGTTCAGCTGCCTGGGGATCCCTTTTCGCATCGTATCGCATGAGCAGTTTGTTCCATGACACCAAAGGAAGTGAAGGAGTCTGAGTAGTGTCACCAGCATGCTATTGGGTACACACACTATTTACATCCTTATCAAGGTGCCAAATAAGAGATGCAAAATCAGCTGCGAAGTCAGCATGCTTTTAGCCATGAACATAGTCCACATGGGGTCAAGGTTGGCTACAAGTACTTTGCATATTTTTAATATTCCACTTATTTTTATATATATATATTATCTATTACTGCATTCCTCCTAAGACAGATTAGCAGACTGGAATCTTTCATTTGCTGTGGAAAGATGAAGCTCAAGTCCTGCGACATTACTTTCCCAGCTCTCTTTGCCTGCCTTCACTTGTGTTCCTCCTCTCCTCTTGCTTTTACACATACCTGCATTTCAACACGATGTGACGTGACATGACATCTGATGGTGGAGAGAGCTAGAAGCAAGGAGCCTGTGATCTCCACAGACCACCTAAAGACAACACAGTGCTGTCAGAAAACTATCACTTGCAGATTAAATGTGCTTTACCGTGTACACCTCATAACAAACCTCTCCCACAATGAGCTCGTCCATTGATTTTAAAATGCTGATTTTTTGTACATTTATATGAATTAAAAGTTTAAGCATGCCATGGACCCACGCAGGGTCTGGTTCGGCACTACTGAAGTCAGTGCGGCTTTTGGCATTCGAAGAGTTGCATATGGTGATTCTTCAGATAGCACGGAAGAGAAGATGTGTATCCAAAGGTCCACTTCAGAACAAACCCCTTACCTTGGCTATGCTCGTTTTTAAAGGGTTGCACATGAAACACCATGAAGTGCTTGGTCTTGCTGACAACTTAATTTCCCAGTTTAATTTCAATGGAAGTTACTAGATCTGCGCTTTTTAAAAGCTCAGGCTAAACAAAAGTAAAATCGGTTCTCTGCCTGAATCACCCAAAAATCAAAGGCTCCTTTAGCAGAACAACGGCCTCAGCGGTTGGTGCAGGTGCTTCTGCATTTCTGGATACAGCAGAGTTCTACGCAAAGATTTAAATTCACCCCTTTGCTTGGGGCTAGGGGGCAAGGGGTTGGGAAAAAGAACAGAGCCGTTCACGCTATTGCAGCTCTGCACAGAGCAGTCCTGCTTCCCCGGCAGGCCAGCTGCATGCTGTGTCTACAAGCACTGGGATGGTCATCGTAAAACCCGGTGGCTGGGAAGTAGAGCCGGGCTGCAAGCCCCCCTCCATTCTACCCTTTGCAAAAAAGGCTGAGCTACTCCCGGGCTACTCTCAGGGCAGGCAAAAAAAAAAATCAGATAACGCAGCCCTTACATAGCTTTAAATTTCCAACCGTTGTGAAGTTGCTCTTTGGAAAACTGAGGGAAGAGTCCCTTTCATACACAGAGGTAGTCTTCTATCAGAAGACATTTTGCTTGCAAATAGGTGACAAATCAATGTGCATTTCTGTGCGACACAAATTCATAGTATTTTTCTTGACTCAGAGCTGGTTTCGGCCTCCTGATATCAGCAAAGCATTCTGCTCTGCGGACTGCTTACGAATTACTGAAATTAGGTTGTTTGGGGAGCAAGGGTGGTGGAGAAAAAACATACGTGTGTTACATCAGCCACTAGTCAACTATTTCCACGTATTTTCAAGACAGCTTGTCGCCAGTGGAACCACTGAGTTAAACTAGCGTGAAGAAAGAGAGTTAACAGATTTCTGCTCTTCCCAATGTTTCACATTCAAGCCCTTGGTTAGATAATTTAGTGAGCAGACGTTATTGTCAGCTTCTTTATGTTGTTCATCCAGAACGGCAGGTGCCACACTGAGCTGCAACTTGGCACCAAGGAAAACCTGCCTCTGTGTCAGGGCAGCCAGGAGAGCCTGGACTCCCATAAGGACTAATCGGCACTCTAGTGAAAAGATCTATCTTCAGCCGTACTCAAAGACTGAAATATTCTAAACATCCTTTTGGATGCTTTTAAGGAAGGCTCCTTTCAGGGCTCCTGCATTTCAGCAGCTCGCTCTCTCTCATGGGAACTCTAAATCACGCATTTAAAAATAGACCATCAGATTATCTGGGTAAATCATAAAGCTCAGCTTATCTCTCTCTTCCCCTAGAAAATATACAATTTGTTTTGTCCACCAGCTCAGCAGTGTGAAGCCACGACTAATCCTGTTTGTCTCAGTAACCTCACTCTTTTGATTGTCCCTGACTATCTCCATTATGTGCATGTATGTCACGCTGCGGGGTGTGTGTGTCTCCACGAGCACGTACGGAGGAAGAAGGGATTCACAGTTCTGGGCACAAAGGTGTGCAAGCCTGCTTTTGGCAGTGTCCATGCCCATGCCAGCTGTGGGTGTCCGAGCATCACAGCCCAGCCCTACACAGCCGCGGAGAATAACGCCAGGGTTCAGCTGAAGTAATGCACTAAGTGCTTCAACAACGCATTAAATTGTCGTTTAACACCAACCTAGACCCCAGGACCCGTGTGCCTCCTCTGAGGGCAGACAGAATCAATGCAACGCGAGGGAGGACGCAAAAATTTACCAATTTCTCCTTCCCAGTGGTCCAGAGGCACCACACAAGGGAGCCTTAAGCAGCAAACCTCTACTCCCAGCCCCAGCGCTTCCCACCCGCGCATCTCCTCATCCTCCTCCCCTGCCGGTGCGGCCCATCAGGCCACGGCAGCCGGAGAGAGCCCTGCAGGGCTATAAATAGCTGCTCGGGGAGGGGAGGAAGAGTGCAGCAGCACGTTTCCAAGGATGCTTGCTGCAGAGGCAGCTTTCGCTGGATTAATTCCGAGCGGAAAGGGAACGGCTGGCAAGTTCACTGCCGTAGCAGGTGATGTCTGTTGAGAGGGGCAGCAGCTGCCCTGGGGAAGCGGAAGGCGGAATGCCTCGCTCCCCGGCCGAACAGCGAGGTGGCTTTCCCCCTTTGAAGGTCCCACCTCTTTCAGATCGTTTCTGCAGAGCGCGCCCCCGACCCCGAGACTGGCACGAAGGGTCCGCGGCTGGGAGGGACAGCGAGGGGACGCATCAGCTCGGTGGCGGTGTTAGGAGCGCAGGCAGCTCATTGTCTCCTCCAAGTTTGCACGGAGCGAAGCGCTGTTATTCACGCACTGACTGGGCATGCGGTGCTCCCGCACCTGCCCTAGCGTGGAAACGGTAGCACCCGCTCCCCTGCCCTCGCCCCGGTTTTCCTTCCAGAGCCAAAGCCGAGCGGTCCCGTCTCCCCGGAGCCGCCCTATCCCCCCCCACCTCCCGGAAACTTTCGGCAACTACAGACGGGGCCTGAAGCACCGCTGCCTGCTCGCCCCTTCCCCGCCGGGGGACACATCGGGCGCTCCCCAGCCACCACCCCGGCCGCCTGCGCGGGGGGCCCGGCATGCAGCCTGCGCCGCTCCCCGGGGCGCGCTCCGCGCTGCTCCGCGCCGCTCCCGCGGCTCGCTCCACTTGCCCGCCCGCCCGCCGTGCACGCACCGCGCGGCCGTGCGGTGCTGCAGTGCCCGGCCCGGCCCTCTCTCACCGTCCTCCAGAGCCGCTGCCGCTTGGCACTGACGGAGGTGGCGGTGACGATGAGGTGGGAGACGGACACCACCAGCCCGAAGACGATGGCCAGCAGGGTCCGGACGGGCAGCAGCGAGTAGGAGACGAAGGTGACCAGCATGAGCTGCCACATGCCCTGCTCGGGGGCGCTGGGGGGCTCCATGCCGTACGCGCCGAGGGAGAAGGGGCAGCAGAGGAAGGAGAAGGTGAAGCTGAAGAGCAAGGTGAGCTTGACGATCTGCTGCAGCTGGGTGACCTGCAAGTACTTGACATTGGTGACGATGAAGAGGGAAAGGAAGATGATGCAGTGCACCGGGTGCGAGCCTTTGGAGATGGTCAGGCTGGGGCCGGAGAGCAGCTCCACCAGGGCCAGGCTGGCGGTGAGCACGATGAGGACGGCCAGCGCCTTGAGGGTGGACGTCTGCTCCAGCTTCAGGTTGTAGCTCTGAAAGAGAGCCTCCAGCTCCTTGCAGTCAAACTCGTCCTCGCAGGCGATGGCATCCAGCAGCAGCAAGGGAGGGGGGTCCCCCAGCCCGGCTCCCGCTCCCGCCGCCGCGGCAGCCGGCGGGGAGCAGCAGCAGTGGCAGCATTTCTTCCTCTTGGTCTTGACTTTCTGAAACGGTATTTCCTCCATGTCAGTGCCATTCATAAACCCCGGGGAAAAATGCTCCTCCTGGCGTCCCCCGCTGCCGCTCCTCCGCCTCGCTGCTCATAAAAGAGGGGGGGGCTGAGGGCAGGAGCCGCGGCCGCTCCGCGGAGCCGGGCACCGGGCGCAGCCCGCCAGCCGCCGGCCGCAACCCGCGGCGCCGGCAAACGCCCCCCTCCGCTGCCAGCCGGGAGCCGGGGATGGCTGGGACGGCGGGAGGAGAGCCTCACTCGTGTTAATATGCCAACCTTCCTGCTGCTGTCTCTCTCTCCCCTCCACCCTCCTCCTCCTTCGCCTCCTCCTCCTCCTCCTCCCCTGGTGCTCCAGGGATGTTAATCTCCTAATGACACCAAAACACCATCCAAAGGTTCGAAACCAAGCGGAGGGAGGGGGCAGAGCAGGCGGTGGGTGGAAGCGGGGAAGGGGAGTGGGGGGTAATCAACAGGCGGGTCTCCCTTCAGATACCGCCGTTGGGAGGAGTGGGAGCTCCGGAGAGCGGCTGGCGGGCGGGCTCCGGGCAGCGGGCAACATCGGGAAAAAAAAAACAAACACGAAACAATAAACAACTACAAGGGGGGAAAATGCGCATGAAACCCTGCCAGGGGACGGGGCTGCGAGAAGTGGGGCGGAGGGGCCGGACAGAAAGGAGGAGGCAGGGCAGGCTGCTCCCCTTCCCCCGTACGAGAGCATCTCCGCGGGGCTGGGCGGGCGGAGGCGCCTGCGCGCCGCTCGCTTGGGCAGCCGGCCCCGGCCCCCGGCGGCCCGGCGGCGGCCCGGGAGCCGCCCGGGGACCGCCCGCGCCCCTCCCCGCCGGGAGCCCGGGGCCCTCCGGCTCGCCAGCTCCGCCAGCCCTCGGGCTGCGGCTGCCGGCAGCGTTGTGTTGCCTGCCTGCGTTTATTTCAATATAGAAAAATACACGTAATCGATATCCAAAGACTTGCAAAACATGTAAATATACACGTACATGTAAACATATATGTATAAATCTATAAATACGGGTGAGTCCTGCTTCCTTTGAGAAATAAAGCCTTATCTGCCCGGATGCACACGCTGATGTTACTCGGTCTGCCTCCCAGACTCTGAAGCAGTTGGAAGAAGTGCAGTGAACATTTCCAAGAGAACATATTTCCGTGCACGCTGCTGCCTGTCTGGGAGCACGAATCAGGCAGCGACTGGGGAGGGCTACTCCTGGGACAGGGGTTGTCATTCCACACAGAATTGCACTCGGTGCCTCATCAAAAACTTGAGTTGGGAGTCTCTGTGGTGTTTCTGAAAAAAAAAACCTTCCTGTTCTGCCTATAACGCTGCTACCAGGGACCACTGTTAGCAAGTTGTCACCTGATAACACAATACAATATTCTTTTCTGTAACCGTTGTATCTAATTTGGGGATTATGCGACTGATGCCAAACTCAACAAAGACGAGAGAAAGGACTCAAATGTTTCTTTTGGCTTCGGATCAAGCATATTTTAAGAATCAGGACTGGGAAATGTCCAGATAGAAGACTTTAATAGATTACGAACATTTGGCTTTTCCAGGGTAGTGCAGGAATATTGTCTGGAATCAAAGCAGAATCCTGCTGTCTTTGGTGTGTTGAAGATCTAATTGCTGATTTTTTTTTTGTCAGTGGTTTCAGATTCTGGTTCTGTATTTGGGCTGAAGAGCCTTGAGACCCACAGCAGACAAGGATTCTCTACATCTGCGAGTGATGTTGGTACTTCATTTCTGGATAGTGAAACAGCTTTAAGATAAATCAGGTATATGATCTAAAGCAACATAGTTTTTTTATATTAATGCTTTAGGATTTCATGGTAGTCTTAACCCTTCAGACTCAGTATGCCGTCGTTCTTTTGAACCCGTACAGACCTCATTAGGAAAAGGAAACGGATCAACATTGCTGGAGTGCCTGTGTTACAGATTCAAAATATTTCGCTCTTGAGACAATGACTGTTGCTTGCTTTGTGTTCACGTGATGCCACTCATGGTGGGTTTCTAGACTGTGACTTAGACGCTGAACACTGTAGAACAGCAAAGGAAAAGTTGGTATTTAGTTTTCAGTAACTTCCTTCATGAAGAAAGTAAAGGGGTTGGATTTGTTGGCCCAGGAGCTGGAAACAGGAAGAGATGCTTAGCTGAAACGAAATTAAATCTAACAATAAAAGTCTTCCTTTGTTTTGCAGCGTCTCTGGTGTGTTTGGAAAGCTAGTAAAATTCATCTAGTTATTCACCTTGTGCATAAATTCGCATCAGTCACACATGTATTAGACAAATACACACACTTACCGTTTTCACCTGTCCTCAGCTTTCTTCTGAGCCCATGTATCCTGAGGGTTACATTAATATTTCACATCTCACACTGCATAAGAGGTGGCACCTAGCTGCCTAGCCTTAGGAACAATCCCCTGAAAGAGTTGTCACGCTACCAGTTATCATTCCTTTCTCCTGGCTCTCAGATTGCTGCTGGAAAAATGGAAGGTAATTCCCCACAAGGTACCCTGTGGTTTAGATTATTTTCATGCTTCTTACAGCCTCAGGTTGGGTTGGTTAGTTAGTGCATGCATAAGGAGAGAAGGCCCATATGCATGAGACATCCAAATCTCCATTCTTATTAGGTCAAGAGGAAGCAGCAAACTGTTGAACCTTCATTTTCTTTAGACACTGTAAGAACAGGGAAGCGACACGCAGTGATTAATGAAACTCTTCCATTCTTTATACAGTTTCACATCACAAGGCAAACACCTCACCTTGCTCTGCGTAGATTAGAGCCCAGGTTTTACCACCTGATGTCACAAATATAAAGAAGGAACCTCAGAACCTTTGTAACAGGCATCTCATTAAAGCAAATAACCAGCTGTAAAATGCTGGAATGCTCTCGCTACCTACCGTGCTGTATCTTCTGGCCAAACTTAGCGGCTGCAGATGACAGCAGCCTGGCTGGGGTTTTGCGAACGATGAACAACACTTTGTGGTCTGTAGTGCACTTCTGGCTCATTTCTAAGGAAAATAGGTGCCCTCAAAGTTCTGGATGTTGGCCAGATTGAAGCCAGCTCTTCCTGTTGAATGCCCTTGCGTTTGTAACCACAGACAGCTCTGGGAATAAGTGTAGTATTGACAGGAAAGGGCGATTAGAGCCCACTTTTATCACCTTTGCATATCAAAACCTCTCTGTTTTTTCAGCTTTTTCCTAAGAGACAAGCAGACTTGGTTGGTTGGGTCACTGGAAGGGGAAAACATTTCTTCATGGACAGTTGGGCAGTGTATGGATCTAGGTTACACTAAGCGGAAATGTCTCTACCTACTACTGGACCTTAGGAATAGTCTTGAATTAAAGGGCTACCCAGAGTTTCAGAACATCTATCTCTATTTACTTTGTGCATATAGAGTATACATTTAATAATTGCTTCTTTTTCACTGAACGTCTTGTTTTACTTTACTGAGCTCGGTACTTGGTTTTTTTATCTCCTCACCTCCAACAGTTTCAAGCACTCGCTGCCTGATGCATTGGCTGGAGATCATCTTTGGAAGAAATGCTTTTCACAGAACTAGAGCTTTTCAGATTTATGAAAATTTTAGAATTAAACATAGTCAAAGTTTGGCGCCAATAGAATTTTTGTCTTGGGTTATTTTTTATCTGAGTAAGGATTGCAAGGATCTTCATTTTTTATCCATATTTAGTGTTGTCTACTTGTGACAGAATGCCGTGCTCTGTCATCTGAGACAGAGAGAGAAATCTTTTTTCTTCTCACCGCTCCAACAGTAAGAGGAAGGACTCTGCATAAAGCTATGGAGAAATTTCTGCAGACTCATTCTAGAGGCATAGCTTATTAATGCCACCACAGAAATGTGTCCAGTGAGAGAAAAGCAGCGATGTGGGCAGGACAGCAGAGGTCCTGCAGAAAATTGTGGGAATGGTCAGTCTTAATCATAAAAATCCAGTAGTGTTTTCCTCCTCTCATGGATCTCTGAAATACATTCATTGTTTTTTCTGGATTTTGAGGAAAGCCAAGGTTTGAAAAAAGCAGAAGTATATTTTTCCAAATCATGCACGGATTTTGTTTGGAATCAGTATGGGTACTCCATTCACATTCTTCTTTTGAGATATATAGACTCGTTTTCTGTGAGGCTACTGAAATACTGTTTGAATGGCTCTCATGAGCATCGTAATAACCGTTCAGTAAAATTAATTGTAATTTTAAAGATTGATTTATGTTGCGTGCATTCTGATGGCGAGCAAATGAATCAAATCGTTTTGATATATATCACTTCCCCAGTTAAACAACTTTAGCTGCAAGTTTGAATTCACCTAACTAGACAGTTTCTACTACAGAGCTGAAAAAAACTGCCCGGTGCCAGTAAGTGAAAGGCTTTCCACAACTACCGGTCCACTTGTTAGGAAGCATCAGCGTTTAACCTCCACGCTGTTCCCCAGAACAATATCTTCATTTAAACTTTTCCTTTGTGCTTCTTCAGAAAAGAAGCAGTTTTAAGAGACGAGCAAGGCACCTAGAACAGAGATGAGCACTTCAAGGGTAAATTTATGTTGTAACATTAATCACTCGGTGACAAACATGTACCGTAGCCTCTGCTCAGGTCTGACAACAGCCCTTTTGCTCCCCTTTCCTTTGGACTGCGCTGTGGTTTTGCACTCAGACTGTTTAATCGCAATTCTCTCTGTACGGAAGTCTAGTTAATTGTGTCATCTATTGGAGAAAAAAAAAATCAGATGAGAAGAAAATTACATTAAGGCCCTGACCTCAAGTCACTTGTCAGACAAGACTGCTGCTGAAGCAATTAGGAGATCTGACAAAAAAATAATATGGTTAAAGTGGCTTATTTGCCAGCAGAGAATGGGGGTGGGTTTCTCCAGTCCTCTGCTGGGCAGGGAGTACAGGCATTAAGAGCATTTGAGTCCTTTACCTCTCTCGTCTCTTCTGGGCTTTCCAGGAGAGCATGCGAGTTCTGTGACCTACTGAACTGCTGTACTAATACTAATGAATCTCTCTAGTAAGCAAGCGATGTGCTCTTCAGCCAGCATGGATTTATAGCAGGTCAGCGGGATCCTTCCAGCTCTGACAAGTCATTCATCTCCTCCATCAGTACTGCATCAGCTCTGATTTATCTATTCTTCATCTAAAATTAGATCCGACTAAAGGCTATTATATAGGCAACATTTCAGGAAAGGGGATTGGTGCATTTTCATGAGGAATTCGCTCACGATTTCTTTTACAATCTCTAGTAAGCTACAGCTCTCAGGAGCTTTCCCAAACACCACACCCCATCTGGCCATGCTCTTGCCTCACCGCTCCCTACTGCACCCTCCCTGTTACCTCCGGGAAATGTCAGGGTTTTTCCTTCATGAGCATGGAAATGTCACAGGAAAGGTTCCAAAGCTTCTTCAAAGCAGTTTGCTGAACACTTTGCCAGGGGGTATACAACAGTGATATATATTGATTAAAAAACAGCAGCGAAACCAAAAAATCACAAACCACCCACAAAACCTACACAGCACTTGAACCATCTACTCCCATTATTTTGTTTTAGATGTGTAAGTTAGATCCTACTCTTTTTCAGCGCAGAATAGTGTTCCGGAGGGTATGATGCAGCTCCTCTCGATTGGCCATGAACGTTCTGGTGTATTCTTGTGGTGTAATGCAGCTCCACGCAGGGGTACCAGGTCACTTCCTGAAACCCGCGTAGCTGCAGGTTACATGGCCTTGCGCTCGTGGCCGAGCTTATCAGCTCAGGCTTCATACGATGTTGACGTGGTTGTCTCTAACCAGGTCTGGAGACAGCTTGTTCAGGGCTGCCCTGGGATCTTTGCATTGCAGTCTGCAGACTAGAAGTACCACACTAGCCTGCAGCAGCTGACAACCCCTCCTTCCTTTCAGTAAGGTGGATTTTTCAACACGTCGGTGTCTTCAGAATCACGTTCCTGTCCAAGGCCAGGATATAAGTTGTGTTTGACTGTTTGCTTCAATAAAGCTATTATCTTTCCTGCCTGGTCAGTTTGGTTAACAGACTTTTTCTGAGCCAGCTCCACAGTCAATATCTCACAAAAAGACCCACAATTGAGTGTTTTATAAATCCAACTGACTTCTACTGAAATCCCACCAGTCGTCTTATTTCTTGATGGATGGGGACGGCCAGCTGGATCAGCTCTTAGGGAAAATACTAATGTTTTCAAGTTCCCACAAGTTTCCTTTTGCAAATCCTTTCAGAAAAACAAAGACAAGAAAACGGACCCGACCCTTCTTCCCCAACATCTCAATAGTCATCCGTGCATCAGAACAGATTTCCCAAACCAGTCAGATTTCTGTTATGCCGGTGATCTGACTGACCAAGTTATTCTTAAAAATCCCTTAGCTATAAAAACTTACTCAGCAAAACTGAGACCGCTTGGAAGAAGATATTTTAAATTCTTCTTGCTCCCATGTCAATTCTTGTTTTAGGAGTTCTGCAAATGCCTAGCACCAGGGTGCTGGCGGTGTTTGACAACATTACACAGCTCTGATCCCATTCCATGAAATCAAGGCAAGATTTGATATTTATTCTCCGCAGCAGAATTAGCTCGGATATTATAACCGTGCTTATTTCTCAAGGAAGGTTCGGTTCCTCTTGATATTCATATTGACATTTTCTCAGGTAAGAGCATGGCTCTGCTCAGAGCCCACAGCATTCCTGTTTGCCTAATGAAATGTAGCTTAGAGCCTGTGACAGGACAAGCATTTTGCTTAGTGTAATCCCTTGAATCCCTTAAAACAGAAAAGCCAAGTTGTAAGCAAAAATAAAGACAGAAAATATAGCTGAATCCCACAGTTCAGTCCCAGCCATATTTCTGATACATCCATTTTTAAGATATCTACGTTAAATAGTAATTAATATTTGTCAGATCTGGTCTCCTCCTATTTTTATCATCTCTAATTTATACTGCGCACATATTCATGGATCAGTTATGCCGAAGTATGATATTATTATTATTATTATTTATGAACGGAAAGTTTAGTAAACGGCTTTTTTTCTTATGTCAAGGTTTCACTCTTGGCACCATTCAGGATGTGCTCTGCTGTGACTGTCCATCGCCGTGCACTCATTAGCAGTTCCCTAAATAGCTTCTTCTAGTGCCAGACTTGAGGTGCCCCTCTGGACTTCTGATTTGGGCAGAACTTCTCATTGATTTCTTTTGGGATTTTTTCTTGAGTATGTGTTCTACAAGCCTGCGTATTTCAATCTGCAGAGCCTCCCGTCAAAGAGTGCAAAGTACACTGACAATAGGAATTAAACAACAGTAACAAAAGTAATATATTTGTAGTCAGTTCCCACTGGAGGAAACAATTGCTCTTTCATATAAATTTTAGTCTTTTCTGATGGTGACTGTGATGCTAACTATAGGTTCAAGACATAGCATACTACAGACACCGAGGGTGTTCCCTGCCAATCAGCACTTGCACTTCATCGCTGAATTGAGTACAGTCCTTTGCTTGCTTTATAAACCCAACAATCCCCCAAACCAGTGCAATTTTAAATAAAAAACTTAACGATGCTTTTCAAATCAAGCGATAAACTCGTTACAGAAGGCTACGTCACAGAGGAGGTTTACTAGCGATTCAGCTCCTCTAACACCCCCTCGCAAAGCCCAGAGTACCCAGGACCAGCATGTAGCAGCTGGTCAAATGCTGCTCCCCTCGATCTCCACCGAGGGCCAAGACACCCTCTGTTTTATAGCTAATCTATGTAATGAGATTCTTCATGTTAAGTCCTGCAACTAGCAGCAACTAATTAGGTCAAATTAACAGCACGTATGTTACGGGAGCTGTTTGGAGTTTAAACCCTCAAGACGGAGCTACCCTCCTCCTTGAGGTAAAAAACCTGCGGAGTGTTAAGAGTGTTACTCTGCCTTGAGTCAGACCATTGCTCAATATAAAGACACATTTCTGGTGGCCTTCAGAGCTATATTTGTCCTCTCGTTATCCTAAACAATTTGCATAAACCTGCATAATGCTGTTCAGCTTATGCCCCACTGTTACTATGAATAGATGAACTGGAAATTCAGCTTAGTAAAGCAACTTAATTCTTCTCTTGTCTCACTCTTCCTGCGTACGTGCTGTGCATGTGTTTGTGTGTGTGAAGGTGTGAAAGAGAGATCGCGGACCCGAATTTTAAGATAAGTGTTATTGTTTTTATTAACAATTAGGGGACACACGAAATTTTCTGACCCGATGCAAAAATAGGAGCCTTAAGAACAAGCCCAAATATTACAGGGGTTCCCAGGGTGCGTGTGGACGTGGGCGTGTGGATGTATGTTTGTAAATGTAGAGAAACAGGATTTTTTTTTCTTTTTTTTTTTTAAAGACAAAAAAGGAAAACATCTTACATTTTCCCTCATGTGAGACAAGTTGGGAGTTATGTAGTCAGGTGGTGATGTTACTAACGTGACATCTCATACCTTCCTTTGTTTTTTGTGTTTTCATTTACTTACTCGACATCCTGTTTGCTTATCGGTCAAGATTGCGGTTGAAAATTAGGGGGTTTCTTCAAAAAACTAGCGGTGAAATTAAAAATCTCGTAGAATGTAGAATAGCAATAGTTGGAAGGGACTCATAAGGATTGTCTCCTTTAAAAAAAAAAAATTATGCTTAGATTTTATTTGAAAGTAGGCATTTTTTCTCACCAGTTATGTTTGCAAAAAATCATAAAAAATACGGTAGTTTAAATATAGGTCTGCATGCCTAAAAATTAATTGTATATTTGGCACAGCTATTTTTGTAGCACCTTAGCAGTTAATCCCTGAGAATGCTTCCTGTCCTCAGCGCTGATAGCACTTTAAAGCACAGAGACGCATTACTCTAAGGAGAGCTTACCGTTGTTTTTAACTCTAGACTGAGTACGCACAAGCCTGGCTACATCTATTATAGATTAGGTCTTATCCTCTAGTCTGAAATATATCTCACTTCTCTAAACAAGGTTAAGCACTATTTTTCTTCCCCTAATCCTGCTTAGCAAGTCAACGCGGTAGTCTGGGCAGTTTAAATATTCCAGTTAAGTGGGAGAAAGGTCACTGCAAGATTACTGAAAAGGTATGAGGTGATGCTAAAGGCGAATGCATTTTCCTAAAGAATTTCCTAAAGGATATCCAAAGGATTTGGGGGAAGGCAAGGCAATGCTAAAATTAAAAAAAAAATATTCAACTACCATCACAGGGATGAAACCAGAGTTTATTTTTGCGAGTAGGTTTTAGAGTTTTGTCCATCACCAATGAACTCTTTTGGCCTCACACCGAACTCACCAAAAGTTGAGGGGGACCTTCCGCTCCCTTTAGCCCCAAGTGCCTCTCTGCGGTGCCCCGTGATGAGTTCTGCCTCATGGTGGTTAGCTCTGCTCATCGCACCACCTAAGAAAAAATCCCCTGATAACAGTGGAAGCATGTCCTACAGGGCTGGGTCCAAAGTTTTAGAAAGTTGACTAGATATTTTCCTCCAGCTCTACAGGTTTTTATGCCTGGTGTGTAACTTTTGGGCCTTTACATTCAAGACAGACATGTGACCGACAGACCTCTTCAGTGAGATTTGCAACAGCCCTTGCAGGCAGCAAGGTGCTTCCAGAGGTCAGTGAGTCCACGAGGCAGTTACCACCAAGCAAAAATGGAATAGGAATGCCCTATTGACTAAGCATTCAAAATTCTCACCTGTAGGTAATTTTTCTTCCCCTCAACACCCCAGGGGAATTTCTTCAAGGACTACATGGGAAGAGGTAGCAGTAACAATCTGAAAAATGATGACAGCACTTTCTGAGAATATAGGAAACTCAAGTACCATCCCTGATGGTGCAGGAATTGCATGCACCACCTCATGCACCAGTATATGCTGGGAGCCACCCAGCTGGAAAGCATCTTGGCAGGAATGGACCTGGAGGTCCTGGTGGTCACAAGATTGGACATGAACAAGCAACGTAGCCTTGTGGCAAAGAAGGCTAATGGTATCCTGGGATGTGTTGGGAGAAGTTCTGCCAGCAGGCTGAGGGAGGTGATCCTTTCCCTCTGCTCAGCACTGGTGAGACCGCTCCTAGAGTAATGTGTCCAGTTCTGGGCTCCACAGCACAAGAGACACATGAATGTGCAGAAGAGAGTCCAGTGAAGGGCTGCAAAGGGGCTGGAGCATCTCTTCTGTAAGGAAAGCCTGAGAGACCTGGGACGGTTCGTCCTGGAGAGGAGCTGGCTCAGGGGCTGTATTATCAACATGTACAAATACTTGAAGGAAGGGTGTAAAGAAGATGGAGACAGGTTCTTTTCCATGGTGCGCAGTGACAGGACCAGAGGCAATGTGCACTACCTGAAATACGGGAGGTTACCTCCCAACATCAGGAAACACTTTACTGTGGGCACTGGGACAGGTTGCCTGGAAAGAATGTGGAGTTGACATCCTTGGACTTATTAAAAAACCACGTGGACATGGTTCTAGGCAACCAGGTCTACACGGCCCTGCCTGAGCTCAACTGGACTAGATGACCTCCAGAGTTTCTTCCCAGTCTCAACCCTTTTGTGATGCCGCAATTCTGTGATGTATGTGGGGAGGGGGCTGCAAACCACTCCGGTGCGGCGCCACTCCAAGTGGCAGGATAATTCACGTGCAGCAGCTTTATCCTCCAATTTCTACGTCATGTTAAAAAAAAAAAAAAAGATTCAGTCTGAGGGGAAAAAAAAAAACCAGATTGGACAGTGCAGGATCTGCCCTAAGAAACGTATGTAATGATTGCAAAATACGAAAGTATGATTGCATTATTTAATACACCTGATCCTGCAGGGGTTGGATGTATTACAAGCTTCTCATGGGACTATAGAGTGATTAAAGGAACAATTACTTTAGAGATGCTAGCTGGGCATCCCCATGACTTTGGGTAACAGAGGAAAACCCTCAGCTCTGTCAATGCTGGGCTAATTCTGAGAAAACTGTTGAAAACCCCAGGTCCCTAGAAAATATACCAAAAGAGAAGAGGCATGAAAACATTATTTTAACAGTCCAGTTTTATGCAGCAGTTGAATGGGAGATTTGAGGACTGTAATTTGTGTTTAGGTTATAGTTTGGTTGCCTAGATCATCCATGGGATCTCACCAAGAGTGAGAAAATTTATGTGCATGAGCAGAGAAATAAGAAAACTGCACTGCCAAACTGAACTTCGTCACCATTTTTGAAATATTCTTCCATAGCATGGCTTTCAAAAGTTCTCATGTGCAATGATCTGATTTTGTAACCTTTGTGTTTTTCGTAGAAGTATTATGTCCTCTTTTAAACATGTTGTGATTGATGGAACTTGCAGATTCACAATATTATTTCTCCCCCCCATCTTTAGTCATTCACGTGATTAAACTAACAAAACAATTAAAAGAAAGAAAGTGTGAACAGCATGAGATACTGTTCACGCACCATGTCATGGTTCAGCAGTGTCCTTGTGTGTGCCTCATATTATTGTGTAATTATTATTTCAGTGAAACTCTCCACAGACCCCTTTACATTTAGTGTTTCTCTTCATCTTATATAGTATTTCAATTACATGCAGTAGATGAAATGCCCTTCTAAAATTTCACTATTTGAAATGCATCAACCTGGCTTTTGAATAGATTTTCAAAGCCCATTTATTATTAAGGGGAACTTTTTTTAATCTAAGGAGTTTTGTGCATACATTTATGGTAACGAGTACAAGCTATTATGCCTGTCATAATACAGAGCAATCCAGCTGGTATTATTTTCATAAATATTTAAAAGCTGGCACACCTACAGTGTAGGCTAGGGGTATTCTAGCAGAGTCATTAAAAAAAAGGGAAAGCTATGTGATCTTCATCTAGCTAAACTTGGTTAAAATAGAAGTAGACTCGTGGGCTTTATTTCAAGTTAGCAGGTTAAACTCATGTTTAGAGGTAATTAAAATAAAAACCTAAAACATCTTTTCTTCACTACATTTTTATTGTAATTGGACTAGATCAGCTTAGTCACTTCTGGTTTGGAGCAAGTTTTTTCTCCCACGGTGTAAATACAGTTTCTGTGAGAATACATACACACCACATCTCCCAGGAGACTGCAACCAAGATGCAGTCTTGGACATGCCTTTGATCAGCCTGATCTAGTGAAAGGTGTTCCTGCCCATGGCGGGGGAGTAGATGGTCTTTTAAGGGCCATTACAACCCAAACTATTCTTTGGTTTGTGTTCCAGCTGATGATTCTAACCAGCAAAGACAATATCAAATTCAGTACCCGGTACCCGAGGGTGAGAACAGCAACGGGCGCACCTGGAATAATGAACCATGGCAGAATCATGCAGAGGGAAATGAAAAATGTGTAGAGAGAAACAGAGGCAAGCAGATAGCTCCAAAAGGACTTCCCTTTCTGTTTGTCCAAAAGTGGCGTTCAGGAGTAGACCTTGACCTTCCTGTCTTGCATTTGTAAACGTCATCTGGCTAGATTCATTGTAAAATATATTTTTTCCTGAGACAAGAATAGAGAACATGAATTGAGGAGCCTTTCAGTTACCTCTTTAGGTGTCTCCATTTTTTGGACACCCGACTACATATAGGCTTGAACGGGAACTGAAAAACTTTTTAATCGCAAAGATTTACCCCGTCAATAAATAGAGCAAAGCCCTTTCTCTGTCTTTCCTGCTGTGGTGCCATTGCTGTCTCCTGCGAGGAACGAGAATAGTCTGTTGGGAGCTTTTGCCAGCGGAACAACCTTATGTATATTTGATGTGGTTGTGGAATGCTGGTGTGCTTATCATTTGTGGATCGCTGAGGCTTGCATCTGTTTGCTGTGGATGGGTTTGGGGCCTAAAGGTTTATTCTAATGGCCCATTAAACTCCCACATGGCTATTTTGTTCCTCACACTAATCTATTTGTGTGTTCATCTGTAGATTTTCTAAGGCAGGCAAAAGCATGTAGTCCTTTCCATGATCCCCTTCGAGAGGCTGACAGTTACCCATTGAAAAAACAAAGGACTCGTGGCAATAAGCACTAGTTCAAGGTATGAAAGGGTGGAATTTCTCTACCTCCTTTGCTTCCACATCTAGAACTCATGAAATATAAGGACAAAAAAAAAAAGTCATAGCTTCTTAGGAATGATGTGAACTGTGAAATGCAGCAATAATGAATGTTGTTTCCTCATACAAAGATGTTAGCATTAAACTATGGCATTGTTGCAGGTATTATTCTTCAGGATTAATTACTTGTACGTTAATACTACCAAAATAATACCAAAGAATCATAGAATTATAGAATGGTTTGGGTTGGAAGAGACCTTTACAAATCATCTAGTTGATCCCCCTGCAATGAGCAAGGACATCTTCAGCTAGATCAGGTTGCTCAGAGCCCCATCCAACCTGACCTGGAATGCTTCCAGGAATGGGGCATCTACAATGTCTCTGGCCACGCTCATTGTAAAAAATGTCTACCATAACCAGGTTTAAAATTCAATTGTGCAAAGCTCTGTAAAAGTATATTGCATTATAATTCCATTCCTGAAGAGTTTGTACAGGGGATGCTAAATGCAAAAAAAAAAAAAACCAAACAAAAAACAAAACCAAAATTAAGGAAGAATACTCAATTTACTGCAAGAAAAATTTTAGAGTATGCTTCATCAGCAACCAAAGTCAATTTTCTGATTATTTTCCTGTAAAAAATAATTCCTTCAGCTGAAAGCCATCATTTACAAGGTACTCACCAAGTGAACCACAGCTGATTTTCATCTGTGGCTTTACATTGTCTTTCCCTCATGTACCAGTTCTCATTCTGTTGCAGTGCTTGCTAGAAAAATGCTTGCCCTGTCTCAGTGAGCAAGATATGCAAACTAACCATCACTTGTCAAACTGGTCACAAACATGGTTTTTTTAAAAGCCAAATTTAATCATACCACATACTTTCACCTTCTGTGCTTCTACTTGGTCGCATGAGTAGCGTCCTGGAAGAGTGCACAGAGGTTTACTCACCTTCCGTTGGTGAGCCATCCAGTCTTGACTTATCAGAAGTACGAACTGGAGAAATAACCACATCACAGGGGAAAAATAGTGGCTGAATGAGGAGCTACATTGAGCTTTTCTGCTGATTGCCCTGGCTTAGGTTACATCTCATCTAAAAACAGTAGTTTTCAGCTGTGAATGGCCATTAAACATGAAGGAAGAAGTGTAGTAACGTGTGTAGCACCAGCAGGGCAGTCCGTACTTAAGCAGTGTGATGGATCCGCAGAGTGAAGATTTTAAAGTCTACATAAGCAAAATTCAAGCGCAAGATTTTTGAAAGTGGTCTAACTTAACTTACGGCTCTTCCTGCTCAGCCCTCACCCAGACTAACCTTTCCAATCAGAAGAGCAGTTATTTGGAATATACACTATTTCTTATCTCCTCTACCTTTAACCCTAATCCATTTGCCTTTTTCTATGTCCAGTTAATCAGTGCTGCTTTGAAAAGGAAAGGTCCTTCTCTGTTGACATAACCGATACGCAGATAAAAGCCTTTTTTTGTCTTAGAGGTTGGCCGTTCCACTTGAGATCAACGTTTCAGCAGCTTTTGAACCGGTTCAATACTCACGTGGTCGGTAATAGATGTGCTGACACACTTGTCAGAAAAGAAAGCACAGAATTTGTCTTTTTCAACTGTGTGTAAATTCCCACCTCTGAGGTTTATGTCTGTTGGTCTGCTTAGACGAATACACCTGCGAAAATCTCCTTATCTTTGGAGAGCTGGGCAGGGTCCTCATCCTTGCTCCAGAATCAAAGAAAAATCTTCTGTGTCAAATTCTGTAATACTAACCACCTCAGAAACCAGCACAACCTCAAATACAGCTGGGCAGCATTCATGAACGTTCAGACACAAGATATGCAGATTTTATGCAAAATTTGAATTTTCATGAAGCTGTAAAGCAATCAGGAAGAACGCACTCTTTAGAAATTTTTTCGGTGGCTTGGAAAGGTTTTGGATCAGATCTAAAGGAACTGTCAGGCTGATACCTGCTGGAACGTTCGAAGGAAGCTTGTTGGGAAGGTAACCAAAAGATTTCACCATTAAGGGAGAGTATATATATATACGTTATATATATAGTCCGGGTAGTTTTAAAAGGTATGAAAAGCATGTTAACAATGAGAAATCATTGGAAAAATACCTCTCAGCTGGGACAACAATTGGTTTGGAAGTGAAAGATGGAAAAAAGTACTGCTGAAAACAAAGGGATTTTAAAGAAAAAAAACCCTTGTGTTGGCTCTATAAAATGTGTATGAACAAGAATAAAAGATGGAGCACTGGTGACTTCCAGCCGATAAATTTAATAAGCTGTATCTCTCTTGAGATTTTAATTTGGAAACAGAAAGGTTTCACCTCCACCTACACACAGGTGCTTCAAAAGACCTACCCACAATAAACAGACTCGTGGGGTAGAAGTGTGAGAGGTGATTCTGGAGACAAAAGAGTTCAGGAGTGACTGCTGGACCCAGGAACGGTGGAATTTGAAGAAACAGGCAGAAAAATGCCGGTTTTGTGCTGAAATCCCAAACAAGCTGTTTGCATTTCTTGCAAAGGATGTAAGTAAAGATTTCTTTAGAAAAAACACAAATCTCCAGTTATCACCCACTGAAAACAGAAATCTGTTTGTTGTCACAGCAAATATGTATCTTGGGCTTGCTTTCTGCAACCCCAGGAGAGAACCCCGGCTTTTGGTTGCTCTATTACCTTCACATGGAGAAGTGACTAGTTTGATACGGGGGGTGACTTGGCCAAGGTCAAAGAGTTGAGTCCTCCTCACCGGCTGAATTGCCTGTCCTGTTGGTACAGGACTCATAGCTCACAACGCAGTTTCCTTGTCTAACTTTCACCACACCTTCTCCATGACTCAAGAAAAAGACAAGCAGCGTGCTCAAGGCTCAAAGCTCGCCTGCAGATCGAAGCAGAGACATTTTCACTTTCAAAATCTCCTTGACGTGCCCAGACATCCTTTGGTAACGGTGGCTAAATAAATCAGCCGTGTGCGGGTAAGGTGGCAGCACGGTCATAGGGACAGGGATTACCAAGTGATACTTTGCAGGTGTAAATGTGTGCCTTGTTCCTTTATAAAACCAGTGGGTTTGGACTTTGAAGGTGTCGGAAATTGTCACTGCAAAGGTTGCAAATACAGAAAAGAACCAGGAAAGGTGTCATGGCTATTCAAAAAGGTTTGGCCGTATTTGCTAGAAGAAGTGAACGAACTGAACATGAAAAAGCAATTAAAGTCTCCAGATTAGTAAAGCAAACCCAACTACTCTACTGCATATTATCTAAAGCAACTGTGTTTTAAAAAGACATTTCGGGAAAAAATATAATAGGTGGAAGTTAGCAGATATAAATCACAATTAAGTGCATTGAGTTTTCACTGAATATGAGGTGGTGGAGGCTGGGTGGGCCCCTGGGGATGTCAGTTTACTTTTCTTTGCAGGATGTTGTCCTGCAAAATAATAGACTGTAAAGGAAAAAAAAAAAAGATAAAAATCAGCAACACGCTCTTTGTGTTATGGCTGGTAAAACAATGCTCCAGAGCCCAATGGCAGCGGACAGGGTCTATAAATCTTGTCACATATAATGAAAAGCAAGAGTATGAAAAGAGATGTGAGCGATTGGTTAGAGTAGGCTTAGGTCATACTTTAATGTACTTTAAATAACGATATCTCAATGTTCCAACAATATTTCCAGCTTAAGTGGCCTGTTATTGGTTTGCAACAGCTAATATGGGTCTAAAGTTAAAACACTAGTTTTTAGAGAAGAAAAAAGCATTCCAGATAACCTGCCATCCTTTTTTCCCATGTCTGTGCTTAGAGTCAAGCACTGGTGGTAAAATGGGTGAAAAACACGGGCTAGAATGACCAGGTAAGCAAGAGGGAGGTTTGCCATGCAAACTGACACGGGATAATACCTTCTAGGAAAGCCGAGTTCCATTGCAGTCAACTGCTGTGACTGGAGGAGGGAAGATTGGGAGAACGTGGTCTTTGTCACGCACTGAAGAAACAGAACTGCGGGAAACTAAAGGGCAGCGGTTCCTGGAAACTGTCAGGATCACTGCTTTGCTCTTTATTCTTATAATTGAAGAAATTCTGATAGTCTTCTAATTTACATGGTTTTTCACTTGGACTTGCTTCCTTAGAAACTTCTCTTAAGAAGACAGGACCAAAATGGAAACTATTTTATATTTTCATGTAAGAATACAATGTTTTGAAAAGTAAGTGAATCTCCTCCTCGTATAGATAAACTAAGACGCTGGGCGAGGCGGTGACTTTCCCAATAGCACCTGCTAAATGCTGTAAAACCTGCGAATAAAAGAAATCTTGCAATCCGGTCCCCCAAGGCATCTGCCATAGGGAATTCCTGTATTTAATTTATACTGAGGAAGCAGTTTGCTTCAGTTTAAGTCTTAGATACAGCAACAGGATTTTTAAAATTCATCTGTGGTTTCACAGGTGCTGGCTGACCATTGCCTGGTCTTTCTTCACATTCCTGCAATATAAAAAAATTACTATTTCAGACTGCTGCAACACGCCTCCTCACCCCCAAAGCTCAGCTTGCGTATCTACTTCAACGTCACTTCCCAGTTTCCAAAAATTCTCCCTATTTCTGTTAATTCATAAGCACCCATACCTTTGCCAGAAGCAGCAGTCTAGAAACTCTGGTTATAGGTAGGGCAGCGCAGGGGATGGGCTGTGGATCTGTGCTGGAACGTAGCTCAGACAAGTGGAATAATGTGCAGCATGATTTATGCTACTTTTACCGTGTGCTTTCACAAACGTACTAGCAGCTATTCCGTGAAAGGCAGGAAGAGTTAGAGACCATTAATCTTTGGACCCTTGTTTGACTCTGATAGAATGATGATTCTTAAGACGCCCTCACTGGTATTTATTACCAGCAATAAAGAGATGGTTTAGCTTCTCTTTTTGTACGTGCGTATAAGTACATGAAAGCTGTCACGGGGATATGTGCATGCCTGCGACTTTAGTTCATCTCCAAAACTTTGGACAACTAAGCAGCCTCTCTTTAAAACAGCAGCTTTTTTTTTTTTCCTTTGGCACAAATCTCATCGTGCTGTTATTTTATCTATAATTGGATGTATTATATAAATAAGAGCTGACGTATTGGTGGGATTATTCTTTATGAATTTCTCAGAATATAAAAGACTGACCACTTTCATATCCATGTCTGCTGGCAAAGACAGCAAAGAGATCAACATATATTACCCGCTGGAGTTTTTTCCTTCTCTATTTTTGATGCTTTTTAAGACAAATATTGTTCAGCAATCCCCAAACATTTTTTTCCTTTTGTCTTCCTTTCATTTGTTGGTGAACTGGAGGATGAAGTATTCTTTCTTCTGCTCACAACTATTTACCTTTTGTGGTGCTTTGAAGGCTTGTCTGCTCAGGGTGTAACAGCTGGAGGGTTGTGCTGGTCTTGCTGAGGACTGGGATAGTTCTGCCGCTTCCCACGATGCCATGGTTTTGCACCCAGACTCTCTTCCTTAGAAAATTCCTTTAAGATGCTGAAGCCAAACCAGAAAAAAGGTCTTAACTGGCTGATAGGTTAACACGTAGTAAACCGGCCAAATGAGACTTCGTTCAACCTGATTCTCAAATGTGTTAAACCTGAACCTGTTCGGCAAAGAAGTAACATTACAATCAGAAGCAAGCTTTGCTGTCAGGAGAAAATCAATAGACTAACTTGCCCACACTACTGAAAGCAACTTGCCAAGCTGCAGCTCATGGCGTTACAGCACAGACAGCAAAAATTATATGTCAGCGGACGTTCTGACTCAGGAACAGGGCTCCATCGTTCATGGATTTGCACCGGCTGGCGCTATACCCGTGTTAAAAATCTGGCACAGCCTCTCCTTTATAGTTTCTAAAGTGAATCAATGAAAGTGGAATACATTCAGAATGTTACGATCTCTGTAATTTTAATAATTTATCTTCTAGGAAAGTCAGCAAACAGACCTTTAAAATGGGTCAATGACATCAGGGAAGAACCAAACGATTGCCATCCAAATTCAGATTCAAAACTGCTGTCCATGCCCCTCTCTTCGTTTTCAGGAATAAAACCTGCAGCTTCTGAACCTTGAAAAGGTTCTCATTCTGCCCACCAATCTCATCAAAGGGAAGGTGCACCTCTTGTCCCACATCTGGGCTGTTTAAACACAGTCTGAAGCAACGACAGTAGACTGCGCAAGATTTCAATCAACTGCCTACTGGTACAGCTACAGGTGTTGAAGATGCCCCTAAAGAGATGGAGCGAAACCAGTTATCTGATGATGCAGAGATGACTACCAGTTTGGAAGAGACCAACACAATATCCTGCAGCTCATCTCTAAAAACGATGATCAGAAAATCACAAGCAACAAGGCCAAAAAGAGTTCTCTTCTGATGGCAGCTGGTGGCCTCCTTCCACAACAGATTCACAGCGACTTCCTTTTCTTCCAGTCTCATACGAGCTGAAGAGCATTTCCTGTCCCTCGAGGTGGTGAGACATATGGAGTTCCTTTGGGAAATTCCATGACTTCGGGACACAGTGCAGTTGGCATTAAAAAACCAAAAATTAAAGAACAATGGGACTTGCAGTTTCACCACTGATTTTCTCTATATCCTTGTGGTTTGGGTTTTTTTAGTTAAAATCCTTTCTATGTTGCCTTCTAAAAGTGTTTCTTTAATTTTTCTCAAGCAACTTCCTTGATCCCCCCCCCCCCAATACCTCCAGCTATGTTGCTGCTCGTTCTCTATTATGATTCAGGGAGAGAATTTGTTATAATACTTATCATCATTATTATTAGCGGGTATTTTGCAAATGTCCCCATTTGTTTGAAGTTTTATGTTGTTTTGGACATAAGGCTACATGCTTGCTCTATTTCTAAGGACGTCAACAGCTTGCCTCGTGTTGGCTAATAGAACAGATGTCATTTGCCCACACACTGATTAGCAGCAGCCATGATTCCGCAGAATCAAAGGCACTGTAAGATCTCTTCGCCCTTGGGCTTTATCCTTCACAGCCCAGGAACAGGTGAGGGGGTTTTGTTGGAGGTTGTTTCCTGAGGGGGCAGCGTGGGGGTGCGTCTGTATGTGATTTTCATTTGTCGCGGAGCATTACAACTTCGCGTTTCCTACTGAGTACCACGTGATGACATGCAGCATCAAGGCTACAGAGCATGTGCCTACACAAGGAGGAACTTGTTCTGGTGGTTGCTATGGTCAGAGGTAGCAGAGTGGAAGCCACACCAACTCAGTTGAACACAGTCGGAGTCAAGAGTATGCATTTGAGAATATTGGAAGCATCAAGGAGCCAGATTTATCAGCAGTTACAGATTTTTTTTAACTCAAGGGCTCAGCTTGGTCACACTCTGTTTAAGCTTCAGAAACACTCTGTTCACACTCGACAGGCTTGGAGTGAGTTCAGTGGGCCGATCCTTATGGCGAGGAAAAAAAAAAGAAGAAGAAAATATTGGCTTTGACAGTAAAGAAAAGTACTAGGGAAGGTTTTAATCCAATTTCCTAGCCAAGATACCGTGTCATCCTTTTTTTTCAGATACACGCTCCTTAAGGTAACAGCCTCTCATGTAGAAAACATGGAGCAGCGCACCCAAATTCTAAGTTTCACAGTATGAAGAATGTTTTGTCTTCTGACAAGAGTCAGGAAGACAGTAGTGTTCCTGGATCAAACTTAGTGAAAAGTGATCTATGAGACAGGATAAGGAAACCGGATTTTTCTCATACTGTCTTTGGAAAGTTATTTAAAAAATGGAAAAAAAGAAGAAGGGGAGCATTTCACGTCCAGATTAACAATGATAGATACCCAGAACTGAGAGAATAAATCCCAAGGATGGGGACGACTCAAAACGAAAAGTGTGGTTAGGGCAGAGCATCAAAACACTGAGAGAGAGCCTGGCTCCCAGGTTGGGAAAGCGGGGAGAAGAAACTGAAGGCATGGTCCGAAGAAGTTGGGTCCTGAGGTTTCCTCTCAGGGATAGGCTGTTCTAAAGTAGGAGATGTTTTGCTAGTAAACAGACAGTGTCGTGCATAAATCACACCGAACTTGTAGATGTTGGCCAGAACAGAGAGCCGGACACTTTCTGCGTTGCTGAAAATTTCCCCGTGAATGTCACGTATGGACAAAGTTTCCCTCTGCACGAATGCCCTCACCCTTAAAAGCAGACTCTCCACAGCACCTCAGCTGTTCCTCGCTATTCAGATTCCTTCTGTAACATTTGGAGACATTACGTGGCATTTTCCCCTCAGATCGGAGTTACTCCTGGTGCAGGCCAACACACAGCATCCTCAGGAAAAGTCAGTTCCCCCACGTCCCACTCCTTCCCCCAGGACACAGGCCTTGCATCCTTGCATCAGCATATGCTTCAGTAGAAGGAGAAGAACAACCAGTCCTAGTTCCTTGACGCTGCTAATCTGCCGTGACAGCACAATCCAAGCGGACACTGGCGATACCTTCTCAGTCAGCAAACGCGCGGCAAAGAGGTTCTGGAAAGGAGAGAGGAAGATAATTTAAGAGAGGAAATTCTAAATAGCGTTGGATTAAGTACTACTTTCTCTTCCTTTTTATTTTCTTTTTTTTGCACAATGTAGTCGGTAGAGTTGACATATCACTAAAATATGTGACTTTTGAATACTAAATACCTTTCTCTTGACCTCTGTCCTGGAAAACAGGGTTCATTATATGCAAAGCATCTTTCCAGTGACTGGCACCTGCATAATACGTTCCAGCACGTCTGTTTGGTGCAGGCACAACTGCCATTCGTGACTCACGTGAGGGAATCCTCTGGGACCCTGCCAGCACCACCGCATTACCCCCTGATTAGGAGCTGCGTTTTACAGGCTGGCTGCACCTGAGTTCTACAGAGCAGCACTGTCTGCTAACAAAGTCCATCTAGGAGCCATCGGCTTAAAAAACACAGATTGCGGAGAGTTCCAGGAAACAGTGGACCGAATGCCGTCTACTTCTCCCTGATTCATCTGCTTTAAAGAAATGGGCAGAAACGTGGTTTTGCTGACTCTGTTGAGTTATCAGAAGCAAGTTCCCTGACAGCGGGGGTAAACCCTGTTCTGTGCTGTACTCTGTGCCATGCGGCACGGACAGTTTAGCAGGGCCAGAAAGCATAGGCTTTGAATGCCGGCTATTTCTGTCTGCCAGGATAAGTTTGAACTGATAGTCCTACGTGAATTAGAGCCCTGCATTTCTTGCAGTCCGTAGAGAAGACTAAGATAATTCAAACCAGAAAACAGGAGCCCCCGGAGAGTCAGAGATGTGATCCCTTCTTTACACCTAAACCTACTCTGAGCTCTTACCACACGCACAAAGCGTGCCACAGATGCTCTTGTTTGGCAGAATGATGGGGAATGATGGCACAGACCTGAACAAAAGCTTAACAATAAAGATATGCACATGTTGTACATGTACCGAAACTTTTCAGAGAATTCTAGAATCGTAGAATACCAGTTGGAAGGCACCTTAAGGACCATCTGCTCCAAACTTCCTTGGTAAAAGCACGGTCTAGACAAGATGGCCCAGCACCACGTCCATTCCACACTGAATCTTAAAATTGTCCAGTGCTGGGGAAACCACCACTTCTCTGGGGAGATTGTTCCAATGGCTGATTGCTCACTCTCTGAAAATTTTTCCTCTTGTTGTGTCTAATAGGAATCTCCACAGGAATAAATTGTACCTATTACCCCTCGTCTTTTCCATGTGACTCCTTGTAAAAATGGGAATGTCCATCTTCTTTGTAGCCACCCTCTAAATACTGGAACAGGGTCATAAGGTCTCCCCTAAGCATTCTTTTCTCCAGGCTGAACACACCCAGTTCTCTCAGCCTTTCCTCACGTGGCAGCTTCCCAGCCCTTTGGTCACCTTCGTGGCCCTTCTCTGGACCCTCTCCAGCCTGTCCACATCTTTTTTGTAGAGCAGGGACCAAAACTGAACACAGTATTCCACACGTGGCCTGACAAGTGCTGAGTAGAGTGGGATAATGACTTCTTTGTGTCTGCTGGTGATGCCCTGGTTGATGCAACCCGGCATCCTGGTGGCTTTCTTTGCCGCAGAAGCATACTGTTCACTGTCACTAAGCTTGTTGTCCACCAGGATCCCCAGGTCCCTTTCCACAGAGCTGCTCTCCAGCCAGCTAAATTGCAGTCTATGCTGCACTCCTGGGTTATGTTTTTCCAGGTGTGAGACTTTATACCTGTCCTTGTTGAACATCATAAAATTCCTGTTAGCCCACTCTTCCAGCCGATCCAGGTCTTCCTGCAGCGTGGCCCTCCCTTCTAAAGTGTCCACTTCCCCACTCAGTCTGGTATCATCAGCAAACTTCATTGGAATATGCTTGATCCCATCACCTGTGAAGATATTGAACAGCATTGGGCCCAGTATCGATCTACTTGTGACAGGTTGCCAGTTTGAAACAAAATGTTATTTACCATCACTCTCTGGGTGCAGCCTGTCAGCCAGTTCCACACCCACTGCACAGGCCACTTGTCTAGGCCATAACACGTCAGTTTCTCTAGGAGGAGTCTGTGGGGAACCGTATCAGAAGCCTTGGAGAAATCCAGGAAGACAATGTCCACCATTCACCCCACATCAACCAAGCAGGCTACTTTGTCGTAGAAGACGATCAGGTTTGTCAAGCACGATTGGCCTTCGATGAATCCGTGCTGGCTTTTCCTAACCATGCACTTCATTTGACTTGTGATAGCCCCCACGAGGATTCGTCCCGTAACTTTCCCAGGGACTGAAGCAAGACTGATGAGCCTATAGTTTCCTGAACCCTCCTTTAAACCCTTCTTGTAGGTGGGGGTGACACTAGCCTTCTTCCAGTCTTCTGGGTTGTCCTCCGATCTCCATGACTTCTCCAAGATTATGGAGAGAGGCCTTGCAACGATGTCAGCCAGCGCTCTTAACGCCCGCGGGTGAATAATATCTGGGGCCATCGACCTGTAGTGGTCAAGCTCCTGTAATAGTTCACATGCCAACACCTCCTTCACGGACAGTGGGTCTGTGTCTGCATTGACCTCGGTTTTTGTTCCCAAGGTCTGGGGCCCAACCATGCTGGAAAAGACAGAGGGAGAGGAAGTGTTGAGGACATCTTCCTTTTCAGTATTGTTGGTGACTAATTCACCTCTCCTGTTTCACAGGGGGCTAATATTTTCCTCCGATTTCTGCTTGTTGTTTACATACCTGAAGAACCTTTCTTGTAGTTTTTGACATCTCTGTCCAATTTCTATTCAAGCTGATCTTTTACTTTTCTAACTGCATCTCCACACATCCCGGCAATGCCCTTGCAGTTCTCGATGCGTGTTCATTCACTTTTCAATATCTGATACGCTTCTTTTTTGGTTTTGAGTAGACTTAGAAGCTTGTAGTTAAGCCAGTGGGATTTCCTGCTCTGCCTGCTTCCCTTAGCTTTAAAGGGGATGAACTGTTTTTGTGCTTCCAGGAAAGCATTTTTGAAAAACTCCCAGCACTCACCAGCTCCTTTATCCTCCACAGAAGCTTCTCTGAGCAAGCTGAAGTTTACTCTTCTAAAATCTAAAGTCTTTGCATAGTACTAAACTTTAGCATGCCCAGCAGGACCCCAAGGCTGTCACTAACTGAGATTTTACAAAACATGCTGTCTTGATTTTTGAGTAGCAAGTCCAGCAATGCCTCATTCCTGGTTGGCACATCTAACCTTTGCATGAGGAAGCAGTCCTCTACATAGTCCAGAAACTTGATGGATGACATGTGAGCTGCTGTATTGTTCTTCCAATGAGTGTCTGGATACTTGAAGTCACCCATAAGAACCAGGTTTTGTTGACCCAAAACTTGCTTAAGTGGCCCAAATATTGCTTCGTTGGCCTTATCATCTGGGCTTGGAGGTTGGTAGCAGATTGCTCATGGAGATGACCCATCTGATCTTAACCCAGAGGCATTCAGTAGGGCTTCTGCAATCACTGTAGTTGACCTTTGTACATTCAAGGTTCTCAACATAGAGCACAACTCCTCCACCTCTTCTTACCTGCCTATTCCTGAAGTCAATGTGCATGCGAAATCACGTCATCAACAGTTTCACATATCGAACCATGACAAACCTCAGGTGAATTTGTTACCTTCACCTTGTTTGATAACTAAAGCCCCATCAATCATGTATTTACAATGGGCACAGCTTTAGTGACAGTATTGCATGCATGAATGCTTGCATGTGCGTTTTGGATCTTCAGTACCACCTAATTATTCCTACTAGTAATACCAGATAGTCCACCCTTGAGGCATAGGAATAGACCTGAAAATGGTAGCTGAAGGGGATTATAAAGATTGGTTTATAAAGATTATAGCTGGTTATGGCTACAAGGGGACAAAAATTATCACTGGTTTATAAAGATTGTAGTTGTTTATCACTGTAACTATTCCATTGCCATCCTGCATCTCATGCAGGTATGAGTACCCATTTGGTATTTTCGTTTGGCCTCTTTTCAAATTCATCAAAATGTGCTTACTTATTATTAATTTTACATTTTTTAGCACGGCTTTGGAAACAAGACTTCTGTATTCACTGTGTCACTTATCTGCCAGTGTGCCAACAACCTGTAGTAATTTTGGATCCTTTAACCACTTTTAAGTTTGTCTGGTTTAAAATGCTCAAAGACTATTAACTTTCTGTAGCTTTGTGGAAACAGGTCTCCCTGATGACAAGTGAGGGAGCTTGTTTAAAAGGTTTGTCTGAGGAAAAAAGCCTCAATGTGAACTCATCTTTTAGTAGACATCAAAGAATATACAAAAAAAGAGAAGAAATTTGGGTAACATGCACACCTTCCGGGATACATAAGCTTCATTAAAGCTTACAGAAGTCCTCAGAGTCAGCACTTTGTTCAGAATTTTTGTTCAAATGCTTTATTATAGTCTGCCCGTAGGTACGTTTATTAACCAAACAGCTCTAAGCATGAAGTCAGGTTTCTTTGAGAAGACCTGTTTTCCATAAAATTATGTTGCTGGTTTCAGCCACAGTCTGATCCCTTAATTCTTTATCAGACGACTCCCATATCTGCTTTTCCACTCCTTTGCCTGAACTGGTGACAAGCTTTAACTTCTTGTATCATTCACCTGCCCTTTATTAGAATGATCACAGCAGTAGCTCTTTTCAAGTGTTTCAGAATTTACCGGTTATTTCAAGGTTTATGAAAGTACTAAAGCATTTCTTCAAGAGGCCACAAAGCTGCTCTGCCAACTTACATGAAGGTCTGAGGCACAAACTACTTCTCCTTCCCAAAGGCCCATCTTGGACAGGCACTTTTTCTCTTCTTAAATTACAGATGCATCAGAACAATGTATAGCATCCTTACAGGACAAAAATACATCATCCTGCTCATTTGCAAGAGATATCTGTGTTTTCTTCGTCACTGGACCATGGCTGCTGAAGAAACTTCCGTTGTTGATAATACATCAAATAAATATTCCCTGCCAAATAATGATGAGTACACTCGCAAGTCTTTCACCCCTGCCTCCAGCCTTCACACTCCCTCATCAAACCTTCTTCCAGGACACTCCCATTCCCAGAAAAGGCTCCTGTCTTGATCCTTTCAAGATACTTTGAGAAAGCTGCTCCCCACTTGCTTTGTATTCTTGGCAGATCTACCTCTGGTCCAAACTGAAATACCGCGTTTCCTGGCAGGACGTTCTGAAAGGGTCTGGTGTTTCAGGCAAGCTCTGCATCCGCAGCCCTCGCTGTCAACCTTTTGCAGGAGGGGGCTGAGCTCAAGGAAAACGCATTGTTAACACCGACTGTAGTGCAATGGGCTGCAGCTCAGCGCAGAAATTTTGCATACCGCTAACATGACGGTACCACTCTGGAAACGTGCTCCTTGTGTTTGCTTTAGAGCTTTAAGAGCACGCTGCTACCATATGTGTAAAAGCACAGTCTGTTCCTGAAGGCAGCTGTTCCTCATTTTTAAATTTTTGTCCAAATTTACTCAACTACTGCTAGTACAGAATTAAAAGAAAATATCCACACATGGAAAAGTGCACAGTGACTGCTTTCTGCTTGTCTTCTCCAAAGCCCAGCTCTTGCTTTCTTGGTACAGAAATAGAAGTCCGTGATATTGTCTGCAACAGAAGCGAAAACGCCAGGAGCTTGGTCACAACTATTTGTGCTTGCAGCAACCTTTCTCTTTAAGGGTTCTCTTATAATGTAAGTGACACTGGTTGCCTATTGAAGTTAACAAAAGAACAAAGGATGGAGATCAGCTCTTTTGTTGCACAGTCCAGCATACTTACTGCCTAGTCTTGAATAAGACCTGAGAGAAAAAGCAACAAGAATATTTTTTTTTTCCCCTGCAGGTTCTTCCTTTAATTCCTAGGTGTGGTAAAATTGAGATCTGGACGAAACAAACACTGTAAGTTCAATCCTGATTTTATTGTAACATAGGAAATATAACAATCTTCTCATTTTCTAGTTCACCCACAGTCTCAGAAATTAAAGATGGAAGAAAATGATTTTCTTACAAAGCACATGACTGCTTACACTATGCTATGTAGACATTGAATAGCACAGATTTACGAGAGGCCAAGTTCCCATGCTTATTGCTCTGCATCACTTTCTGTTTTCCAGCTGATAGTAAAAGCTGTTGTGGAGAAAATTTGAAACAGTAGTTGCTGGCTGGTCGGGGAAGTTGAGCAAAAGATAAAACTGTTGTCGTAAGTCTAGCGTTATCTGTGTATTACTAACTTCAGAGCTGTGAGGTTTTGCCTTTCATTTGGACTATCTGCCAGGAAAAGAGAGAAAACACAAAGACAAAAACTTGCTCATTTCCCCTTTCAAGATTTGGTAGCCATTGTGCATTGTTTGACAGTTTTCTTAAAGCTACAGTTCCTGCAGTCAAGTGACTGCATGAACATCTTAGGTTTTAGTCAAAGCAAAAAAACCAACTAGCCTTTGTAGTGTCAAAGGAAAAAATTAAGGTAAGGGAAATGGCAAGCAAGTAAACCACAGCAAAAAAGGAATCACTGGTTTGAGGTGCAGTTTATATTATTTCAATTCTCCGGGTTTGCAATTCTCGTAAGTATCCCTTACAGCTTTCTTTCATGCAAACATGTGGCAACTAGTCTTTCCTCCTTCCCTCGGTTCTATGACTGTGCTAGCCACAGTCCAGTTCTGCTTCTTGTCCTGATGGTGAGAGGCGGCCACAGGCTGTGGCGTGGGCTGTGCGGCTGCTCATCCGTCTCACAACAGGTGCCGTGATGGCTGCAATGTGCTGGCCAACGCGCTACCCCAAGTACCCCACCTTTGGTTTTCTTCCTCTTGTTCGACAAGGGCGTCAACTACTGCATTCTCCATGCAGGTGTCCGTGCACAAGATGGGTGCGCCAAATGGGACACCAGTTCAGCTCCCAGGTTATCAGGCCACAGTCACCGGCAGGACCAGCTGATGCTGCCGCCTGAGAGCCTGCAGAACAACCACTCCAAACCAACCGACCGTGAATGCGTTTAGGGTTGGCAGAAGAAAAGGGCAGGGGAAATACCCGTTTTTCTCAGTGGTTTCCTACACTAACTCTCTTTGGACAACTGTAGACTTTTCTTGAAAGTGCATTTATATGCAGCCGCGAGAGAAGTGCAGTTTAGGTGTCTTGTTCTTTCCTGTGGGCATCCAAGAGTCGTCGGTGATTTGCACGTAATGGAGCAGTGTTTTACTAGCAGTTCTATACTGGGTTTTATCCTTTTCTGGGGGTAAGAAGGGCAGAAGCGAAGGAGGTAACAGAAGCTAGTAAAGGAATGGAAAATAAATTTTCAGATTCTGATCCTAAAGTTTATCTATCTGTGAATAATTATGTGCTGTATATGAGTATAATTACATGTGTGAATACAACTGTGCAACTATATTCATAGGATCAAAAGCCCTTTGTTGCATTCACATTAAGTATGATAAATTGTTCGTGTAAGTTAGCATCAGAGTTTGGAGATTGTTCCTCTGTGTTATTGGTCTTACTAGAAACAAGCAAGAGTCAGTAAGGTTACGGGGACACAGGGCTTTGCTAAGAATTAGTCTATCTCAGCCTGATTCTGCTGCATACTTCCACTCTTTACTGCCTAAACAAGTTCTGAGCAATGTGATGGTTCTGATAAAAGTGACATAATATCAAAATAAATAAAAATGAAAATGTTCTCAAACAGTAGCTTGATTTAAAGAAAAAAAATCTTATGTCTCTTGGAAATATCTTCTTATTACTCTGAATTGGGTTCCTAACTCTTCCCAGTATTCTTTACCTTTTCTAATTCTCATTTAGGCCTCAGCGTCCACATGCACAGTTTCTAGCAAAAAAAAAAAATCATATTAGTTACTTTTATGAACAATCTCACAAGCCATTTCTGAACTATGGGCACTAGAAATACAGTTATAAAGATGTGATCTGAACATTTCTATGCCCTCTCTCAAGAACAGCTGCAATGGGAAAATGTTGGGTTTAGGCGATGCCCTGGCCCTTCTCTGTTTTTCATGCCCTTTGTTTCCTCGTGGCTGCTTGGCAAGCTGGAGGGCTCAGCAGCAATTTAGAATACTAGCTGAGTTTTGCAAATGTTCTGAAGAGGGGCGTTGGGCATGACAAGTGGGCAGCACTCTCACCACTGTCACCACGGGTCAAAGCGATCCGTCCACAGGACTAGTTTGCTGCTCCATCTGCATCTCTTCTGTGGAAGCCTTTCATCACCTTTGGTCCAAGAGACAACTACCAGCAAGCCACAAAAGCATACAGGCAGGCTGTAGTCAACATCTTGAAGGAAAAATCTCCGTATGTTTTCTACAGCCGAACTAGCTCCATTATACCACAATAAGACATCAGTAACTACCTCAGAAAATAACAGTTATATCCCAGCTGGCTCTATCACTAGAATATGAGAAATAAGAAAACATGAGAACATGAAGCGAGAATAGGAAATGAAAATATGAGAAAGAAAAAGAGTCAAAACAAACAGAACATAGAAACCGAATGAGCTTCACTGTGACGGTTCTCAAAACTGGGAGGAAGCACGTCCCGTTATTTTCTCTTCATTGCGGTAGATCACAGCTGCTGCTGGAACACCACAAACTGGCAAACTCAACCTCAAAACACCCCTTGGGTATTTCTTTTCCCTACAAATGCAGCACGTTGCAGACCACAAACGTAGAAAGGTCATACTGAGATTTCCTCTCTTACCTCCGTTGGTAACACCGTCTGGGGGAGGAGGTTTTGTTTGGTTTTTATTTTGCACTAGGTTGCAGCGAAGGCGACGCCTGCGCCGTTGTTTCAGCAGCTGCCAAACACACGGAGCCGTTACAGCTCCAGTCCGGTGTGTTTCCAGAACCCCGCATCTTGTTTCCCTCCTCTTCAGATGCTGCCAAAAGCAAACATTGTCTCATGGAGGCGCAGGGCGGAACATTGTTATGCTGGGCACACTCTTTCAGCATTGGCAGACAAACCGTGACATTTGGGAGCCCAGCAGTAAGTGCGGGTTTGTCGTGAGATATCTAGCGAGTGCGCTGTCCAGGACACTTTCTGGAGGTAGTCAAGTCCTTTCCATTTCTTTTGTGCCAGATGCCTTCATATCTGTTACTTATATAATGGATGAGCTTTGGTTTCTGGGTCCTATTAACCAATGCTTGACCTCGACGCCGCGGGTTCTGTGTAGCTGGGCGGATTATTGACCACTCGGCATTTATCAGTACGCCTGTACCTCTGCTCAGCACAGCCACGGGCTGTTTCCTATTTTCTCCTGTCGTGCATGACCTGATACAAACAGAAAACTCTTTTTTTAAAAAAAAAAAAGATTATGCCTGGCTTAGAGCACAATGAGTATCTTGATCTTCCATCTTCCCCTTTTCTTCCTGACCTGTATAATTTTAAAGAATTATTTTCTTTCTTTCTTCCTCTATTTTCAGAAAAATGTAGAATCACGGGGCAGCACAGGTTGGAAAAGCGCAGGCTGGTTTTGAGCTCAGCACCTGGAAAGATCATCTGGGCCAAACTCTAATTTTAATTCAAAGAATCTCACTCGCATGATAGCTTAATCATCGCTTAGAACAGCACAAGGGAAAGATCCATTTTAGGTCGCTCTGGGAGCTCAGCTAAAGACACCTTGAATTTTTGTTTATAGTGAACTGGAAGGGAGTAAACTAAAATACCTATTGCATCTGCTTCCTACCCTGCCCTCTCTGCGTGTGCACTGTCCTGCTTGCTGCTCACAGAGGATTTCTGAAATTTTATTCCCTTCTAAACTCTGCTCGGCCCCTGAGAGATGACACGTTTGCAGTGCAAGATAGAGCTACGTAGTGGATATCCGTGTTCGGATCCGCGTTCGCAGCAGCTCACTGTTCTCTGTAATTGAAACCGTGCAATGCGGGAGCTCTCCGCTCTCTCTGTGTTGTTGTAAAGTGTGGTTACTGTGAGTTTGCAGCTATATAAATACAAAATGAGGCCAGGGAGTAGCTCTGCAAAAAAGCAGCCGGGGTTTACAGTGGAGCGGAAGACCAAGATGAGTTAATGCTATTGTATTTTCACCAAGTTTCCTCCCAGAGACTGGGATTATAAACAGAAGTTTTACATCTGAGACATCTCTGGCCCATTTCAGCTGGAATAGTGTCTACTTTGGAAAATGCACTTTTAAGGAAGGTGTAAAAGAAATAATAATAATAAAAAAGCAACAGAGGAGGAAACCCAAAGGCCTAAGGAAGTGGCACAAAACACGGAGACCAAAAAGAAGTCTGAAGAAGGATGGAGAAAAATCACAGGCTCTCTGCAAGTGCAGCGGAGCGGGAAGAGAATGAGCCTCACTCCAAATTCATGACAATGGACCAAGAAATAGCAGACTTAAATAAATTTTTTTTAATAGAGCTCAGGGACTAGTATTATTAAACTAAGAATAGACACCTAACCGTAGTTAGGACCTGTACAATATGACCATCTCTCTTCTAGATAGCTGACTCCTCTTTACAGCCCAGCCAGAGAGGTACAGGTTAGGGGAGAAAGCGATGCGTATGTCCTGTAATTAAACGCTCAGCATCTTTCCAACAAACCTAACCAACGTTTCCACTCTGCAAAAGTATACGTAACGCCAACTCGCCACAAAAGGAGCGACACATGAGGTGACTTCCTTATCTTCGGAGTGCTCTGTGGGACATCTGTATTCCATGACTGCAGAGGGCTGCTGGTGGTGGAGAAAGGGAAATGCCAAAGTTGAACCTGATCTTTCAGTAGGAGGGACAATAAAGGGGAGAGGGAAATCAGTACGTTATCTTTGCTTTGGAAATTAGAAAGTCTCATTTCAGGCTTATGGTAAAATAGTGTCTTACACACAGGCAGCGGGGAGGCTGTAATTAGAACTATAGCCTGCGGGGAGCTAGTCCTCCAGAGAGAGAAGGTCACCGTGCCTCAGTGGTACTACAGTCTGCACTTGTCCCACCTCTCACACGTTGTGCTGCTTAGAAAGTATCATCTGCAATACAACTTATTTTATTTCCTTTTCTCTGGAACACCCAGTGAATGACAATGGAAACATCTGTCCCTTCCTTTGCTTTTCGACACACCCAACAACCCAAAATAAGCCCTGCGAGGAAAAGTGAGAATCTTTATTTGAGCAGTATTTGTACCTAGATTTGAGGATCAGAAGGCAAAAAAATCTTCTGTGAGGGGGGAATCACCTCCCACAGATTTCTACGGGAGGCACAGCTTTCTGAAGAAAACAAACCCTTAGACTTGGAATTAGCCCAGTTTGCTCGTCTAAGCCTTAACTAAATCTTGCTGGTGTTCCACCAGCCTCTTATGAAGTACGAAATCAACCTCAAACCTGGACAGCTGCGGTGAGGTGGGCAGGTTCCTCTCTACCCCTGTGCCAAGGTGTACCATCTGATCCAGTTCAGGAAGCGTGCCCGGTTTGTTTGCAGTACCGCTCTGCACATGGCAGCCTGAACCCATCGGACAGAATTAGGTTCCGTCTTTGCATTCTGCGTTCATCTTCGTTAGGTAGTTATTACTCACCTGAAAAGTTCACCGACTTAAGTGAAAATCCAAGCCATAAAAGTAAAGCAAGATACTCAAGAGATAAGGCTGGATTTGTGTTATTTTCACACAGTATCTAAGCCTCTGCTCTTCTGCATCTCCCTGAAATTAGGGCTGTAACTTCCAGCACAATAGCAAGGATTGTCACACTCAATAAAAAAACTCTCAGGCCTCTGCAAGGTGGTTGCTTTTTCTTTTTTTTTTTTTACCCTTATGCCTTGTTTCAAGTTAGAACAGCACTCAGTCTGTTCAGAGATTTTACTTTTCAGCTCAGCCTCTGCTAAGTGACTGCACTGACTGAAGGTAACGGCATATTTTTGCAGACAGTGTCTGCTTCGAGCAGTGACAACACTTGATGTTTACAGTCACCACCAGGGACTGGTGTGCAGAAAGGCTCTGGCTGACGCTTGCTGCTGTGCAGACCCAGGTCACTGCTCAATCCTGTGTGCCACGGTGGGGTGCAGTGAGTGAGAGGCTGCACCTGCGGGGAGGAGCGGACAGGACAGGGGACCCTGCACTGACCAACAAGGGGTTGCATCCCAGAGATGGCATATGGGGTATAAAGCTGAGGGCTCACAAGGGCCAAGCTCTCTTCTTCAATGGCCGGTGTCCAAGGTGGACTCTGCCCGTTCTGCCTTCTATCCCAATCCCTTCATTCCTGAATCCAGTTCTGGAATCCAGCTCCTGAATCTGGTTCCCATCTGCTGCTGAGCCCAGCCTGGGACTTCCCCAGCGGCTCCCCACAGCACCAGTGGGGACAGTAATTGCTATCGGGGGTTTGGTTTCGTTATTGGTTTTGTATATATCTGTGTAGATTTCGTGTTATTCTTTTTATTGTCATTAAAGCAGTTTTATTTTTGTTTTCCAACCCATCACTTTCTCTCCCTTCTTCCCTTTCTCTTCCCCTTTGGGACAGGAGCGGGGTTAATAGACAGCATCTGTCATTCATCTAGTGGACGGCCCAGCCATAACACCTTCTCAGGCTGTATCACTATTCTTGGCAAGGTTTTGCTAGGTTTACCTCTGCTACCTGTGCCTCAGTGCCTTGCTTTAAGGTTTTTTCAAGTGTACTGGTATGTATACTTGAAAAAAAGAATTACTGAATGTAAGCAAAGTCCCTCCTCACTTATATCAGTGTTGAATGGAAGCATAATGCAAGACAGATGGAGTGATCATGAAATTAGATTGAGGGATTCTTGCAGGTCTCCAGGTGCTTGAAGAAAATAGATGTGGGATTCTGAGGGTGCATTAATACAAAATGAATGTGGTCAGAGTGACACCACTATGGAAATAAGATCCTAGGGTTTTTTAGCTATCATCAGATACAATATTTACTCTGATGACTCCAGACTAAAAATTAATTCAAATTAACATAATATGAAGTCGCTAACATCATTGGAAGCTGGTGACAATGCCCTTTTCTTCCTTCCTCCTCCATATCATTTGCTGTAACGTACCAGCGAGTGTCTGGAAGCCTTCCCGTGGATATCACACAAGTCTTGTTAACAAATATCTTTGGCAGATAGGACACAAGTTGAATGGAAGATGTTATGAATTTTTCTGCGATAACGCTAGCTAAAAGCAAACGTAGAACGTGGGACTATTCAAGTGGCCATCCCTTTTCCCCGCTCTACACATTGCTTAATGCTTAGAGGAGCGTGAGGAAAGGAGGGCAATAAAATAGCCTTGTGCAACAAAAGGGATGAAGTAGAGTAGCAGGAACGGTAAGAGGCACAGAGGCAGAAGGCATCTGTCAACAAGAAGAAAAACACTAATGAAGTGCTTTCGTGCTTTATGTATTAGTCAAGCAGACCCAACCTGCCAGGCATCACTGCCCATCACCTACCTGATAAACATGATGTGAAAAAACAAATTTATTTTACTTATTATCTCCTCCTTCCATCCTCAAAGACAAATTCTTATGCTCTTTAAAGATGCCCGTGCTTTGCTGAAAGTTTAAAGGAAACCGAAGTGCTGTCCTGATTTGCCCCAGGCGTTCACCAAGGGAAAGAATGTCAAACTCCTGGTCTGCCAGCTGCTTGCAGCTGTGGAATGGTGTCATTTAGGTACCACACTTCTTGCCACATCTTCACTGCATCTTTGCCACACTAGGCATTCTCGTGCTAAGACCCCAGTGAGCAAAATTACAAAGCACTGTGTTTCTGTAGTGATAATTTCTCTGGAGCACCCTGCAGGTGTACAAAGAAACAGGACCGACACCCTGACGTGTTTCTCTGCTAGAGATTCCTTCTTTGGAATACTCTCAGCCAGGCAGAGAGAAAGCATCAAAGCAAAGGATGTTTTAGAACAAATTGTTAAAACAAACTGTTTTGTGGGAGAGACCATTTCACCACCTGCAAAGATCACTGACTGCCCTGCTGGGGGGTGAGGTTGTGAGGCGCATGTTAAGGCATCACGGCAAGCGCAATGTTTCTTATTCAAACATGCGGTTTCTTGTTGTCTCTCATCACCCTTTGGTGAGCCCAGCAATTGTGCTTTTGGCTCGAGGTCATTCTGCAGGGCAGGACGTGCATTGCAGAACCTCGCCAGCTCTTCCAAAGCAAAAGTTCAACAAAACCGAAACCTTAGATTTAGTTATCAGAGCATCTTCAGCTCGCACAAAAATATGCCCATGTCACGGCTCAGTATTCTCTTCAGAACAGGAAGGCGTGGAGTTACATTCTCATCAGGCTGTGGATCACGTATTTGCTCCTGTGCTAACTGATCATAATTCTCATTTCCTTCAATTAAGTGCCCATAATCAGCTGCCTTAATATTGTGCCAACAAGACAGCTGCATTAGAACTGTTTCATTTCTTTTCGTATCTTTACTTCCACTAATCACAAACTATTGCATGAATGTCATTGAATTAAGCTTCAAAAACTCCTCAGTGTTATGATTAATCATCTTCCCTCGGAGGGGAATTTGGGTCACGGGAAGGTCCTTTGCTTTGGCCAAGGTAATCCCTTTGAACTCTGGCAGAGGACCGAAAAAGACCTCCACACTGCCAGCACATCAGGCAGCATCCCCTTCGCGTAGCATCACGCTCTCCTTTCTCTCACACGCACAGGGACAGTTTGTACACGAGTTCCACTTCTTCCACCATTGGGGGAGAAGTTGGGGTGGGGGAAAGAAGGGCAGGGAGAGGAGAAGAGGAGGAGAGAGAAGCGTGGGGTGAGGAGGCTTCCCAAAGAAGTTTTTGTCTTTTTTAAAACATAAGCAACAAGGACTCGGGCAGCAGACACGGGAGTAGAGTGAGGAGGCTTGGAGGCTCTTCACAGCTGCTGCCCTGTCTCTGCACAGCTTTGAGCAAACTAGGTTAGCTTTCTGTTTCTTTTGCATCTTTGCCTGGGTTATCCTCAGGCGGTTCAACCCGGGGCTTGCAAATCATGAGAGCATACTTTGGACAGGGGTGGAATTCAAATGCTGCTGTTCTGCACAGGCTGCTGCTGGCCTTGGCACTGTCACCTGGCAGGAGGAGGTGGAGGGGTCCCTCACCACCCGCTGGCAGGCTGCTGGCAGGCAGCGGCAGCGGTGTTAAAGGTTGTCTGATGAAGTGGCAGTCAGAAAGCACATTTCAGGTGGCTGCCTCGCTGCATCAAGGGCCTATTTTTATCCAGCCATTTAAGTTCAAGGACATTTCTCCTGCAGTTTTGGAGCCCTCTGCTAGCTCCTTGCCCTACATTATGAAAAGAGAAGACTGAGCCTCCTTACAGACAAGTGCAGCAGGGATAAACTAGAGGTGGCGCTGGTATGGGCACCATGTGGTTTTTTCCAAGGACAGATGCCCAGAGTAATGGTCTCGCGTATCCAAACACCCCACAAACAGGCCGTACCATTGGCAGCAAGACAAAAGGCTGTTTCTCAGCTGCCTCTTCTGCCCTCCGTGCTGCTGGCGCCTTGGAGGTGCCCGCGCAGAGCTAGGGACGAGGGTAAAACACCGTCCGGGCAGCAAGCGCTCCTGCGCCCCTGCGAAAGGAGCTCTATCGACAGGCACCCTACAGCAGAAGCCAGTTTTCTCCCCCTGCATCCACGGCTGCCGCAGGCTGGATGGAGGGGCCTGAGTTTTCAGAGAAAGCTTTGCAGGGGCTGGGACCTACACACAAACTCTCTTCCTGGACTCGTACCTTATCTCCGTCCTAGTTGGCTGCATGAGTTGTTTCAAGCATTTTTAAATGCTCCTAAAGTAATCCAGGGGAAAATCTACTCACTTTGATGTCTGTAATGCAAGTCCCTCCCTCACCTTTTCCTTTCCCTGCAGTTTTGATGTCTGCGCTGATGCTCTAACGTATACCACTCTTTTCCTTTCGGGAAGGATCTAACGCAGACACGGGTCGTGCTAATGCCAGATAACTTCTTTTTTTTGGGTTTTTTTCCCCCCCCCTTAGCTCCCACACTCTTCTTGCGCTCAGATTTCTCTCTTGGAGCCTCCAGGGGAGAGTATTCATTACAGTTCATATCTCCTCTTTTGGCTTTGTAATTTATAGAACCCCAAAGAACAGAAGTTGCCATGAGCAGCGAGGCAATGGCCTCGCCCCACGCTGTGAAATAGCCGTAGTCACAGCTCTAGTATTTTCTAGAAGGCATCTTTGCAAGTACTCAGCAGAAGCCTTGCAAAAAGTTAACCCTTTCTTCCAAGTACGTGTCAGACCACCTCAAGCTACATCCAGCAGGGGTAATGTTATAATGTGTATGAAACAAAACACGTATAATATTTTACTTGATTGACTATTGACAACTTGGTTTGCTGTGGGGTTGACGCTTTGGAAGGGTGAAAGGACACAGAACATGTTCTCCCCTTTCCCTTTCTTTTTCCAGGGTGGTGGGTATGAAAGGCCACCGTCTTAGTTTTGAAGCACGAAAGAGGGGGTTTTTTTGTCACTGAAATAACATCAATACCAACTTATGTCATTATAGACACACGCGAGCACCACAGATGTGGCCCCAACAGTTTATTATCTAAGCAACATGCCGAAAGGAAGGAACAGAATCAAAATAGACTGATGGCTGAATGAAGATGAAAACTAATATGTTCTTCTTAGTCAGATGGCAGGTGGATCTCCAGACATTCACATCATCAAGTAATCTACTTTTCTGTATGCTAGTAAGCATGAGCATAGGGGGAAATTTAATCCCAGACGAATGGGGGGCAGAAGGCAGGATGATCTCAAATCAGAGGGTCATACACTGTTGTGATTAGTGATGACTTGAGAAGGTGAATATTCTGCACTAAAATAGAGAAAGACAGTAATCCTATCTGAAAGCCAAAACGTCCTTCATCATTTTATGCAAAATATCCTTTGCAAATCATCCAATCCATGATTCGTTTTTCCTGAGCAGAGTCATCATCATACTCACTCATGGCTTGGCTTCGCAGACGAAGATTTGGGAAGGGCTTTGCCCACGCTTATTGCAAGCGCGTTGATGGCTGAAAAGGCCAATGCGGGATAGGCAAGACCGGTTGCAAAGAGCACACCGGAGGGTCTCCTTGGGTGGTATAGTCGAGGCACGGTTCTTTCTGCGCTGTCTTTTCTCCTCGAGCTTGATTCTACGCGTGCTCTCAAAGGAGACAGCAGCGTTATGTATGGTGTGTCTCCAAATCTCCCGATTGGAGGCCAGGGTGGACCACTGATGGTGGTCAATATGGCCTAGGCTGAGGTGTTGTTTCAGGGAGTCCTTATATCTCCTCTTTGGAGCTCTTCTCTTGCGGCAGCCGGTGGCAAGTTCACCATAGAACACGATCTTAGGGAGGCGGTGATCCTGAGCAGAGTATAGAGAGGAAAAATGCACAGATGATACCGCAATAGTTGCTGTATCATGATGATGATGATGATGATGATGATGATGATGATGATGATGATGATGATGGAGTTGCTGTATCACTCACGCACTTTTTTCTTAAGCATGAGTTTGCAAACGTGCCTCCTTCCCCTTGCATTGATACAACAATTGGTTGAAAAGGTGAAATGAAAGTCACCGAGCAGCTTCTGATTTCCGTAAAGATCTGTGTCTTTTTGAAGACAAGAGCAAGGATTCTTCCATATGCTTTGCTTACCATCCAAACTATGCTTACACAGCATTTCCCTTTGGAGGAAACACAGAGAGAGACATGTTCCTGAGCACACAATTAGTGCAATCATCTGCTGCTAATTATGTCTTCTGCTTCTGGGGTAGTTTCCACAGGAAGCAGCCTGCGTATCTTGCGGACATAATTGGATTAAACTTCACAATACTTGTATTAACTGATGAAGCACTAGCTCTTCCAGCTGAAATAGCTGGTACTGAAAGCTTGAATTGTTCAAAGCGGGCAGCTCTTTGCACAGTTCACTGTCTGGCGAGTTCATCTCAGGTCGCTTTCACGCTGTTGCCGTTACACTAAACCCAGGAGCTTTGTGCTAATAAAGCGTGGCTTTCGGAAAGGTAGCCAGTCTGCATCCGAATATGTCAAGTGATAGGAAATCCATCACTTCTCTCAGCATTTCTTCCCGTGTCTAAGGATCACCACTGCTAAAAAATACTGCGCCTTTCCTTTTGAACTCGTAAGACTTCAGGTTCCTTTTCCTGACAGATCCAAAAGGCCTTTGGTAACGACATTTTCTCATGGAAATAGGACCGGGATGGGGACACACTGGCCTAGCTCATGCAGTTTTCTGCTTAAAAAACTTTCTCCAACAAACTCATCTCCCAGCATTCCTGCTTCCTTTCCGGGGAACATCACTTCGCAGTATGCACTTCGCCTCCTTCCTCCTTCCACTCACTCAAACCTGATACGGAAGTGTCCGGGAATGATTCCTGGTTTTACCTTTGTGCTCCAGTTACTGTTAGCTTGATGGCGCACTGGAAGGCAGCAATCTAATCCTGTCACTTTATCCTCTCCAGATGATATTTTCCGAGTCTTCTTAAGGTAGTATTTTCTTCAAACCTCAAATCATAGGAATCATTTCGTCACCTGCTACAACTTTGCAATATATTTTTCTCAAATCTTGACATAGGGATTTGATAGGTTACTCCAATATTACTCCAACCAATGCATTTTCAATTCTGTATGCAGCAGTAAAAATTATCTATTTACTCTCTTGTTTATTCACTGAAGAATCTCAGCCACAGTATTACAATGAACGTTAAGTCTACGCAGAAAAATCTGTCATCAGGAGCTGTTTAATCATGCTATGTCAAATTCTTTGATATTCACATACTGCAAATGCCACTCATACGGCACACTTCTCCCATTTAAATTACGAGAACTGCCCACTGAAGAAAACACCGCTTATTTGACTAAGCAATGCGGAGACAACCCTGGCCTAAACAATAACTAAACAAACTTCTTTTTTTTCTCATAACTGTAACAAAAGATGTTTATTTTAACAGTAGCTTCCTGGCTAAACATATACAGCTGTATAGATTTCCAGCCTGCTTGTATCCTGTCCTGTAATTTTACACTGACTTGCACTAGAAACCCGCTCCGATTCCCAGCAATAGCCCTCCTATACTGGTTTGTATAAATGTATTTCACCCAGCTTCCTGATTACAGGAAAGATTTTAAAGCATGAAAGCTAGAAAAATATAGGTGACCATTTAATGCCCGAAACATTTACATCCCCAAAATACTATTTGTGAATAGGTGGGAAATTTACTTTCAAGCATTCTCTTTTCGTATCTAATATACATATAGAAGACTTAAAAATTATTTCAATCTGAAGAGTCATTTTTCACGAGCACTTTTAACTACTAAAAGCTAGAGCAAGTTGTGACAGAAAGCATGAACCCTGAACTTTCAAAGAAAATAGGCATCCAAATGCAAAGACAAACTTTTTATATCGCTTTTTACTACCAACTACAAGAGCATTATCTGAGATACATAAAAGTAAATGCACTTATCCTTTTGCCTTTTTTGGAACCGCAAAGCTGATGAACTGTTGAGAGAAAACAACAGTTCAGGTCAGAGTTTTATTACTGTTGGCCAGAAATGTAAAGTTCAAATTCAGATCAGATAATCCTCTGATATTAAGTTCAATTGGCTGAATTAAGCTCTTTCTCTGCCTTGAGGAATCCTATGGCTCCTCCGCATCACATCGGACAATGGAGGGACATGGCCCCACTGGGTCATTTTTAACCCTTGTAGAGGCAGGATGACATCTTTTTCATTGGCTATCTTTGTACTTATTTACTGAATTAATTGAATTTATTGTTAAAAGAGACCCTCTTGCACTGCTGCTACTTGCTAATGAGTCAGGAGGAAATCTTCTGAACAAATGCAGAAGCTGTTTGGAAACGTAAAGAAAGAGCAACCTCCTCTATTAGAGAGATGTTTATTTTCTGCTCACACCAGAAGCCTGAGTAAACTAATTCTGGGATATACACGAATGAGGAATGTCTACTGTGTGATATTTGTGATTAGAATTGGTACAGGTTCTACTGATCTAAAATGGAAGAGAGGCAGCTGGGAAAATTATGAGGAAACCATCCTAAGTCATCAGTAGAATGGAGAAGCCATGGTAGGGAGAAGAAAGATTTTCCAGCTCTATTGAGTTTGTGTGGCAAGGTTTGGTAGCAGGGGGCTACAGGGGTTGTTTCTGTGAGAAGCTGGTAGAAGCTTCCCCTGTGTCCAACAGAGCCGCTGGCCAAAGCTGACTCGACTGGCAATGGTGGAAGCGCCTCTGGGATAACATATCTAAGAAGTGAGAAAAAAAAAAAGCCAAACAAAAACCCCAGCTGGGGGGAACAGCAGCTGGAAAAAGGATTGAGAATATGTGAGGGAAAGAGGTGCTCCAGGCGTTGGAGTGGAGATTCCCCTGCAGCCCATGGTGAAGACCATGGTGAGGAAGGCTGTCCTTCTGCAGTACATGGAGGTTAACTGTGTAGCAGATACCCATCCTGCAGCCCGTGGAGGATCTCACGCCTGAGTAGGTGGGTGACCAAAGGAGGCTGGGACCCCATGGGAAGCCTGCACTGTGGCCCACGCTGGAACACTTTTGCTGGCAGGACTTGTGACCCTGCAGGGAACCTTCACTGCAGCAGTCAGCTCCTGAAGGACTGCACCCCATGGAAAGGACCCACACTGGAGCAGTCAGTGAGGAACTGCAGCCCATGGGAAGTACTCCTGTTGGAGAAGTTCATGGAGGACTGTCTCATGTGGGAGGGACCCCATGCTGGAGTAGGGAAAGAGTGTTAGGCGTCCTCCCCCTGAGGAGGAAGGAGCAGCTGAGACAATGTGTGATGAACTGACTGCAACGTCCATTCCCTGTTGCCCTGCACCACTAGTGGGGAGGAGGTAGAGAAAATCAATAGTGAAGTTGAGCCCAGGAAGAAAGGAGGGATGGGGGAGAGGTGTTTCAAGATTTAGTTTTTATTTCTCATTATACTACTCTGATTTAATTGGTAATAAATTAAATAAATTTTCCTGAATTGAATCTGTTTGCACAGAATCACAGAATCGTCTGGTTGGAAGAGACCTTTAAGATCATCGAGTCCAACCGTTCCCCCTGCCCTGCCAGGGTCCCTAAACCATGTCCATCAGCACCACATCCACACGTCTGTTAAACCCCTCCAGGGACGGGGAATCCACCACCTCCCTGGGCAGCCTGTTCCAAGGCTGCACAACCCTCTCTGGAAAGAAGTTCTTCCTGGTATCTAACCTAGATCTCCCCTGGCAGAACTTAAGGCCATTTCCTCTCGTCCTGTCACTTGTCACAGGGGAGGAGAGACCAACCCCCACCTCACCACAACCTCCTTTCAGGTAGCTGTGGAGAGCGATAAGGTCTCCCCTCAGCCCCCTTTTCTCCAGACTAAACAACCCCAGTTCCCTCAGCCGCTCCTCATCAGACTTGTGCTCCAGACCCTTCACCAGCTTGGCTGCTCTTCCCTGGATACGCTCAGCCATTGCAAAATTCCTTCCAAGTCAGCTCTGCCGAGTCTCAGCTCTGCTGAGATCTGTCTTCAGAAATTAAAATGTTGCAGTTAGACAAGAGCTATCAGATATGTACCCACATAAGACATTATTAGGCTGTTAGCTTTTGCTTCCTGAACATATCTGACTTACAGGGGAAAACTCATTCTCCTTGCCATTTCCAAGTCTTCACTAAATTCTCTCAATATTTTTTAAACAGGGAATAAAATGTTGTTCATCGTGGACTGGCTCAATCCATCACACCCCTGACATGAGGCGTGATAGTAGCAAAACCCATGAAAATATAAAATGTACACTGATGCTTTTTTACCTTAAAAAAAAAGCTTTTTTTGAAATGTTGTGACTGTACCAAAAGTTAAATATTAACCTTCACATAGTTTAATGGTATGTATTCTATAAGCATTGTTGAAATCATAATGCTGGGTCTTCATACATTTAAACGTATATTATTTTCTGAGCTTAAATTTGTATTTTTCTCACCCAGGCCAAGTGTGGAGCATGAACTCTCTCACATAGAAATCTACCCTGAAAATAAAACTGGCATAATTTGAACCCAGAACTTCTGTGGCTAGCTATTTCCTTTTGAAAGAAGAGCAACTAAATGTTGTCCTCTCACAAAATTACCAGACTGTTTCTCATGAACAAAACCAGTTGAGGGCCTCTGAATCTTGAGCTTGCTCTTGGGAGTCTGTGTGGTAGAAATAACCGTGATTTCAGCAATGTAGGACAGGAACACTTAATATAATGGCACCTTGGAGCATGTTTTTGCATGATTGCAGAGCTCTGCTTTGCAATAGCAAAGGCTGAAGACACTTTAACTTTAAAGTTAATTGCTGAGTACCTTCGGATCACACTCTCGTTGGTCCATGGGGACGGTTGGGAAGGTTTAGAATAGAGGGGTTCGAACACTGGGTTTCTGAAATGTAGTACAAATAAAACCTTTTTTTAAAACCACACCTCTTTTCATTATTTTTTATTCCCTCTCCTGTCTTAGGAAGTAATTGCATCTCTCAGCGTGGCCCAGTTGGCCACAGTTGCTCAGAGATTTACTTCCAGCAGATTTAGTAGGGCAGGGAGCTGCAGGATTGTCTCAGTGTGCAGGATTTGTGCTACAGGTGTGGTTAGATTCCCATTGTTTTCGAGAAGTTAAACTGAAGTATTCTAGCTGAATGGACTAGCTGAACTGCCTAAAAAGATTTCACCAAGCACACATGATGTGAGTTGGGTATTCTGGCAAGACACATGGCTACCACTAAGCCCAGACCGGCCATCGTCCACTCATGGCACAGTCAGCTGGAACCTGGCTTTGGAACAGAGTTGGCCACTATCTGTGGTTTCCTGGTGAATCTTCCTGTTCAGTTTTTACTGATTCTGGATTCATTTTGTGAACTGTTTTTCTGCTGCTAGAGTACATTCAGGAGGTCTTTAGTCTATTTTCAGACGGAATAAAAGTGCGGAGGTAAATCACCACCAGGGGAGGGTGGGTGGGTGGGAAGTGAGCATGAAGTTCTGAAAGGTCAAACTTAATTCCAGAGAGATCCTAAGTAGGGTGAGAAAGGGAGAACAACAGTCTGGGACTGTGCGAGGAGTATGCCAAGAGGAAGGTACGAGCAGGGTGGGGCACCGAAAAGGGTGAGGAGGTATGGGAGCGGTCTGAGATACGTGACGAAATGACAGAGTGGCACCTCATACCAACACACCGCCTTCTCTCTATGCTGGGGTATGAAGGTTTTGCCCTTCAGTGAGAAATTGTGATTCATGGGAGCTTTCTACTCTTCTGCTGGTGCCTGTACGAGGATTTTGTGATAGCTTGCGAACAGAAAAAGAAGAGACAGAAAGACAGACACTTTCCTTTCAGTGCATCTGCTTAAAATTACTCTAAACAGCGTCTAAAAAGCTAACAGTGTTCAGAGACACGGGAACTCTTGGTTCGCTTCTCTGCTGGAGCTGTTAGCTATTACACACTTCAAATATTTCAAAGTATGGCAATCACTCCCAATGATATATGTGATGAATTAATTTCATTGATCTTCTAAATTGTGGTTACGGGAAAAGAGTTAAATACTAGTAAGGAGTCCCGTAGCACCCTTTGTCTTGGTCATACTAGCAACACAGCTGCACATGTACACAATTACAAGTACCATTATATAAAAAAACCCTTCACTTATTGAAAAAAAACCCTACAAAAGTCAAATAAATGGCATTATTGATTGTTTAATAAGCTTGTTCTGTTCATGTCTGGTGGGAGAAAGGGGGAGACAAAAATCACCAGGATTTTAAGTTCAAAGAGTCCACTGAGACAGGTATTGTGTTCATCTATATAAAGTGTTCTCAAGGCAATATTTCTCGTAAATAATACTCAGGGAACTTTTATCAATGCTCCTCCAAACTGAAGAAAGAGACAAATCCTAAAGCGAGCATTTTGTCCAATTAAATCAGTTATGAAGTTGGACGAATCAAGCGCTGTGTTTACAATCCTTCTCCCCATTTCAGCTACGAAGACTGAGCTGACTCAGATGGGCAGATGGCTCCCGTTATGAGAAGCAGAGCACATACAGCGTGTTCTAGAAAGACCATGCACTGTGCTCACGCTTGGTTTTTATTGTCATTTGGATAGTAAGACAACGGGCTGCCTTCCCCTTTGGCCTAGCTTCTCTCCAAACTTTGCTAAGAGATCCTGAAAAGCTTGTACTAGTTTCATTAAGTGAGTTTAAACAACAGGAGTTCTGAGATAACTTGTCTGTTCAAAAAACCTGAGTCTGAGTTTCAATTTCTGAGTAAACTGAAGCACAAAGAAGTACTACTCTTTTCTAGGGATTGAATTAGACAAACATCTGTCATCCCTTTGTCCAGCCCCTCTGTCGTGGTCACATGGCTGTATCTTAGAAAATATTTTAGTTCTCATGCTAATCAAGTAAATCATCAAAACCAGCAAAATCTTATTTTTTGTCTCTCTCTTTTTTTTTTTTTTTCACCTCCAAGTTAGCTTTCTGTTGGGATAGTCAATTGAATTGCCTGTTGAAGAGGAACTGGAACCAGTTGACTCAAGGCAAATGAAGCTTTAGTGACTAGGGACAGGGATGCAGAATCACAGAATCGCAGAATCACAGCATTGTTTTGGTTGGAAGAGCCCTTTAAAGATCATCAAATCCAACTGTTCACCCAGCACTGCCAGGTCACCACTAAACCACGTCCCTAATCACCACATCCATGTGCCTTTTAAATACCTCCAAGGATGGTGACTCCACCACTTCCCTGAACCGCCTGTTCCAACGCTTAACGACCCTTTATCCCCAGCTTAGTACAGGAAGGAAAAAAAATCCCCCCCGAAACGTTTCTGCTAGGCTCATCTCGTTATAGCTCAGGCCCAACAGCATTCCTAGGTGGTAAGTGCAAGTCACAAACTGGTGGCTCTATGGAGACCATTACCTTGGCAAAAATAACATTTCACCTTGTTGTTTGGTCTACTCCCCTGTTTGCTCATTCATATCTAGAAATAGTGGATTTTTTCATACAGACTGACTGGGCTAGTAAGATGCGTTTCAAACTACTTTGAAAAAACATTTTTAGTTCTTTATAGTCAGCAGTATTTTACTCCACAGGGTGTTGAAAGACTACTTTGACGTGCAGAATGGACTTTCAACATTTTGGCTTGCAATAAACAGAGAAAAATCACAGAATGGGTGTTCTGCTTCTGTCTCAAGTTTGTACTTTGTTCACAAGTAGAAATCAATCATATATTTTCCCCAAAAGCACTAAAACAAACATAAACATTGTTCGGCGTGCTACCAAAGCTTTACACCAGGTCAGACGTGCTGTCTAGGGGTAATACTGACACTTCTCGGGGGAACTGGGGGTTTCGTGGCCCAAACGTCTACCTGTGCTGCAGTGGGAAGGTAAAGAGATCAAAGAGATCGGAGATCAAAGCCTTTTGGGAAACGAGTGGCTTACTCATGGAGGAGACAATTTGGCCTTCACCGCCCGCATGTGCCTGTTGGTGAGCCGCTGTGGCAGCTTGCAGCAAAAGTATTGATTTAGGGTAAATTTCCCGAAATTTATTGTCTTCACCACTCCCAAGGCATTTGGATGGAAACAAGGAGGAAGGGAATTAAACTCTGAAGCTGTGTCATAACACCTCCAAGGAAAAAACCTCTCCAAGAGAAATTCCACTGGAGTACAAAGGAGATGCCACTTAACGAACTTTGTCGGAAAACCACTGCAGTCATAAACCACAGAAGCAGATTACGAGTAAGGGATTGTGAAGGAAGGCAAGTGAGGAAGGAATTGCTGCTTTAAGATGCAGAAACACATCTGTCAAGATAAATGCAGAGGAAGGAGGCGATGGGGAAGATCAAAGGTACATGACCATATCTCCATAAATCAGTGTAGTTCTATTGACTTAAAAGGAGCTTCACAGATTGACTGGCTGAAAACGTTTGCGATTAAGAAATGCCATTCCACTAAAATAGCTAGCTGTATCTGTAAACGTGTGATTTTTGTTTCTCCTTCAACTCCTATTAACACTGTATGAAAAACAGCTTAAATAATTATGGGTTTTTTTAAAAAAAAAGATTACACACAAACCACTATGTACTTCAACATTGCAGTCTTAAAAGGCTTCAGTCTAATGTGACATAAACTTCCTATCAGCTTATCTATTCCTCGCCTCTGTTCCTGTAAATTGACTGTTAATGAGCTGGCCACTTTTGCTTTAAAGTCTAGCCACACTGCGTTGCCTAGAGCAGCTTGGGAAATCCTATTTCCTCACATTTCAAGGTTGGTATTATATCTGGAAAGCCGAGTTAGTATCATGATGTGTTTCTTCTATCAGTAAGCCGTAGCAGAGGGCAGGCATACAGCTTCTGCACCTGGGCTGCCAGAACTTCATGGTTATTGTAAGAGACTGAGCTAGTATCTACCACTGACTGGTTCTCCTCTGACCTCTGTTCAGGACTCACTGCAAGAGCAAAAAGTATGGGCGAATGCGGAAGGGGGGAATCCTTTTCCAGCAGAACGCGCCTCCAGGGGCAGGGAGTACTTTTGCAAAGGTCAAACAAAACCTTGCAAGAACTCTGCATACAACCCCAAATGTCAAACTGCCTGTTTGAATAAAACACTCCTTGTTGGGTTCCCTGTAAAATCTGTTCCAACGAATGGAGTCCCACCCTGAGTCCCGTGCAGCTTTAGGCTGAATGCTTCTCAGTGTCTCCTCTCGCCACCTGGAAATTCTAGTGCTTTGGTGCTTCAACGAGGCACAGGAAGATCACAAATCAGCCACCCGGTGCTCAGATACAAGCTGATGAAAACCACGGGAAAACAATATAGATGTTTGAATAGGTGGGGGATCTCTGAGGGGGGAGAGAGCACTTTTTTCTTCCTGCATGCACGGCAGAAGACCAGAACTATTTGCAGCTATTATGCATGGTCAAAAATAAGTGCAAAGTATTTCCCACAGGCAACTGGGGAATCATTATAGTAATTATTATGTCATTATAATATTACAATTTTCTTATTCAGTGACCCAGTGCAGCAGGTAGATAGAGAGCCCTGGATCTTTCTCCAGGTCTAACCACACTTCTCAGTGAAATGCCAACACAGACACCGGTTTTGGGAGTGGAGAGGGAAGGATTATTTAGGACATGTGTACTCTGGTCCCATCCACAGAATGCGTGTTGGTGTTTGGAGGGTGTTAGAGTTCACCCGTTGTGGTTTAACAACAGCCAACTACCAAGCACCACGCAGCTGCTCACTGTCTCCGCCTGCAATGGGATGGGGGAAAGAACTGCAAGAGTGAAGGCAAGAACTCGTGGGTTGAGATAAAGACAGTTTAATAGATAAAGCAAAAGCCGCACATGCCAGCAAAGCAAACCAAGGAATCCATTCACCACTTGCCGTCGGCAGGCAGATGTTCAGCCGTCTCCTGGAAGGCAGGGCTCCATCATGCATAACGGTTACTTGGGAAGATAAATGCCATATTACTGAACATCTTCCCCTTCTTTCTTCTTCCCTCAGCTCTATATGCTGAGCATGACATCATGTGGTACAGAATCTCCCTTTGGTCAGTTGGGGTCAGCTGTCCCAGCTGTGTCCCCTTCCAATCTCTTGTGCACCCCGAGTCTACTCGCTGGCCGGGTGGTGTGAGAAGCAGAAAAGGCCTTGACGCTGTGTAAGCACTGCTCAGCAACAACAAAAACAGCTCTGTATTGTCTGCACTGTCTTCAGCACAGATACACATCACAGCCCCATACCAGCTACTATGAAGAAAATTGACTCTGTCCCAGCCAAAACTGGAACAACGCCAAAGAAAGCCAGTGCATCTGCCCTGAGACTGCTCTGTGGTGTGGGAGAAAGCACGGTAGGTTAGCATGATCGGGAGATTTGTTTCAAAACCAAACACCTAAGCAAACCTAAAGCACTAATATAGAGGTACCTTGGATACCCTTGTTATCACTGGTTTTGGATTTTGTAACTAAAGCAACAAGAATCTTTTATTATACTAATTATAGCACTGAGAGCATTTTAACGTTGCACATCTTTGGCTAGACTATTCCCCAAAGAAGAAAAAATCCTCTTGATTTGCACCATCAAACGTGTTTTAATTTGAGTGCTATGTGGCTCCATATCATAAATGCTAAAATATTCCTAACTATTAGAGGTGCCTGCTGAGATACTTCTCCAACAACTAGCTTAAAGATGATAAAGAGAATTCATAGTTTCCTAAATACCAGAAATAATCATGTGTAGTGGGGATTAACAAAAGACTATCATGGCTTCCTAATCCAGTCGATCTTGTGATGGCAGAGACACTCTCGGTTTACTCCCTTGCCTTCCTTTTATGGTTGTGGTTTTCTTTGACTATTAGCGATTCTCTAAAGATGAATTTCTGTAGTTGACAGGTAAGTCCTTTCGACATTCCTCATATCCAAAGATAAATAGCAAATCATTGTGAGGCAAAATGAAGTTCAAAACTCAAAGTAGACAACAATTTACTAGTTTTTTTAAAACTTCCAACTACCCGGCAATCTGAGATTGTACATTCCAAGAAATGATTCATTTCACAGTACTTCCAACACGTTAAGACTGAGCTATTTCTACCATCCCCTTCTTGGCAGTAAAATCTAATTTCACATTTATGGAAGGAGCAAAAATGTTAGTTGAGTATGTATGATTTCCAACATTACTAGTGTACACTTTGCATTGGCCTAAGAGAAATTAAGAGACCTGCTCCTGCATAGTTAAACATACTGTTCCTTTCCGTGGTGATCTGACATGGTCTGTGGTAAAAATATGGAACCTGAGTAAGAGTTGCATATCAAAGGCCCTGAAATTTTGCAGAGAAAATAGCAGAGCTCCGATGCTGGATGTGACCACTTAAAATGCAAACACTTGAAAAATTACCTTCTTTTCCGATAGCTAATTGTTCATTTTAATGCAACCAGTAACGGAAAATAATTTCTCTGCTGCAATTTAGAAAGGTAGCAAGATCCCAAATAAAAAAGCAAAAGACATCTCTACAGCAGTATTTAAAATCTGAAACTGATCGAATTGTTAAAAAAAAATAAATCGCTGTGTCTCTGGATTGTCAAGGGGGACAAACTTATGCTCAACACAAAATAAGACCAAGGGGTCCCTCACTGGGGCACAGCTGAGCTGAGCTTTTTGTATAAACATTGCAATTGCAAAGGTGTTTGGAAGTCTGATTTACTTCTGTTTCTTCCAGCATAGGAGATCAGCCATGCAAGCTATACCGACGGCTGACAGGCAGAAAGAGAGCACTCCGTCTCTCCCCCAAAGCACTGGAGTTTACTGGAGAGCAACCTCTTCTGCGTGACACTTTTGAGTGTCATCCGTGTGCAGAATAGGGAAGAAAGGGAAAAATAAAGCTTTCTTAGAAATGTCCAACTAAAATGCAATTGGCTAAGGCCCGTGTTTGCCATACAGGTTCGCACTTCCTTCAGAACGTAACCATATACAGTACAGTCCATGAAACATTTTCTTTTCATTCCACTGCTACCAAATGTTATGCAGGTGATGCGCCCGGCAAGCTAGCATTTACCACGTATGCCCTCAGCTATCTACTATTTCCGTGTAACCACGTGCACAAAACTGGTGGTTGCTGTGTTTAAACCTGCCTGTCTGATTTCTGAATGTTAGGTGTTCACTCGTGGGACCTACAAGAGCTGCCTTGAAATGACCGTGCGTGAATACCCAGCATCTGTTTTTTTTAAAATCTTGGCCTCATACACAAGCTGGAACTGCCAGCAGACGTTTCAGATACACATATAAATCAGTCAGAGTTCCGGAGAATGGAAAAAAAATGCAGATTGTTTTTCCTTTAATAAAATTTCCCCAGTTCTGTACTTCATGCAGACTTTACTGAGAAACAGTTTTAAGAAGATGAGCAGCTACAAATAGATGGAAGGAATAAGATGCAGGCTGTCACTGTGGAACGTATTTCCCATGCATCTCTTTAAAAGGCTGTAGGATTTTGTAAAGATTAGTCAGACTAAGTTTTTCTTTTAATAACAGACGGTTCCTTCAGGTGTTTGTTGCAGAAAGCTATTTAGAGCCTTCTGATGTACCGCAGGTTTTACAGCTGTAGATAATCGTTACCTGTTGTGAGCGCCATCGTCCACAGCCGAATAACTGGAAGGACGTTTAGCGCACAGTATCAGAGCAAGCAGCAAGACCCTTAAAACTGCTGGGGCTCTTTTGCCGCGACAACTGTTTGCACTGTGTGACTGCCAACCCAAATACATCCCCTTCCTCTGCACATCCCCCAGGAAAGGTGTAATTTACGGGCTTTCTGACGGATCTCATTTGATACTTCATGTTATACTTCAAAGGTGGTAATTTTAAACCAAACACCACGTATACAAGGTATCCTTCACGTTCTGCAAATATAAATCCAGAACAATTCTCATCCTGCTGTAAAATTAATGTATTGCTTCCCACCTTTGCTGTACACAACACACCATGTGTGTCTGCCTACATGTGCAGTTTGTTCGTTAGCTCGTCTTCATTTACTGGAGACGGAAATGCTTACTGATACGAAATGCATTCAAGCACACACCAGTTGACTTAATTAATATTTAACAGGCAGCCTCTAAAATTTCGGATTGACTCATCTGTAACTACAATCCCAGGCTTCTGTGTTGTGGTCAGATCCGCATGCTTTGTCATGGACTTTGTGGGAAAAACAACACCCAAAAATAACCACCAAAGAAACCAAATAAACTTAATAGCCAAAAAAATGATTTCTATACCCAGATATTGCCATACAGCATTTTGTTTCCTCTCTGAATATGATTTATAGCCAACCTTACATAAGAGTTGAATACATTAAAAATCATGTCACCTTTATATTTCAATGTTAATGCCTCAGTAACCTTGTGTGGATGAACCCATAAAAATGATTACAAAATGTCTCGGTTGCCCATGTGGGCACTGTGAGTAAAGCTAGAGGAGGATTTGATTTAAGTAGATTATTTTTTTATATATATATAATTAAGTAGAATACATTAAACAATTTCTCTTATTAAAATTATTTTCAATGCTTACCATGGTTCTAAACGTTCTAAGTGTTTGCAGGGAAATACATATCTGAAAAAAAAGAAAAAGAAAAAAAATCAGCGGAGTACAGGAGATTCCTACATATAGAAGCTCAACTGCTTGCGCTTTGTGCTACGACCTCCTCAAGAAGGACAAGACGCGGGAGAGCCAGGCTTCCCATTCCAGCATCTACAGTTCTTTCAGATGTAAAAACATGTCAACTTATCCCCGCAGCGACCTCCACATACAGAAATGTCAGCTAAGGGCAGGCTGTCAGCCTGAGACTGAGAGAGAGTCAGTTGTTTTTTAGGATTTTTGAATATAACTCCTTTAAAGTCGGAGAGACTCTTGGGTCAAGGGCAGTAAAGCACTAGCAATAATTTAGGAGGGACTTCAGCTTACAGGAGGCTGTAAGGAACTGTAGTTATTTAATCTTCATGGACCCCCGAGTTCAGCTGATAACAAGTGTAGCATCTGTTTTGCATCGCTGAATTCCTGTTCCCAGGTGGAAGGCAAACGGAGTTCGCAAATTCTTGCCGGGGTTTGTGGAGCTGTACAGGGGCGCTAGGGTGGGAATACGGGCAAGCCGAGCTCTCCGGCTGGTGTTCTGAGGTGGAAGACGCTACTCAGTGAAACCCAGGCGTCCAGCCGTACCTCTGGGACTCAAGCTCTCGTTTTATCACCGCGGCACGGTATTTCCCTGTCTCAGAAAGAAGTTCTGTCGACAATGACTTGAAAGTGTCTCCATACGTTGCCGAAAAGCCCCGCAGCCTGCACGACTGCCTGCCCCACATTTTTCCTCACCTCTTTCCCCCAGATGCTCCTGCCCTGGCACCGGCTGTGCTGTTTGATTGCACGGGGCAGTGCTCCTCCTGGCAGAGATACTCCTCTGGCCCAGCACAAACAATACAATCCAACGGTCCTGACAAAGGCAGAAGAACTTCATTTTTCAGCTTGCTTGCTTTCTAAATAGAAAAATTCCTTAAATAACACCAGGAGGAACAAAAAGGTAGTGAGGTGAAAATGGGATGTTCCTTAGATAAGAGACAAACTAATTGTGGAGGAAACGCTTTGAGTTGTACCTCCTGCCAGAGAAGGTTCATGAAGCGGGGATCTAAGAACAATATTTGTTTTACAGGAATAAGTGCTGTCCCACGTCTCCTGTAGTTAAAATAGCTCTGGGCAATTAATGCTTCAATACCCCCAGGCTACGGTACAGAGCACGTCATGGGCACAGGGCAGACCGCTGGGGGCTGGGGAGCAGTCCTGCCGCTTAGATTAGCACCGTCGGAGTAGACTCGAGACCTTTGAGGACGGCTTTGTCCTGAGTGTGGTGCAGCACCACCGTCTTCATCTGTGACTATCTGTATAATCTGAATATTTTGCTGGCTTGGTTCTTCTTGTCCTCAGCTCATATCTGTTCAGGGACAGGAAGCAGAGCCAGATCAAGGGTTTGGAATGAAGCCAGACAGAACTTGATAAAATCACTTGCCTCTAACTATAGTAATTATCGTAATAAAGGCTAATACATTAATTAGCTTTCAAGAAAACAGAAAGACTTGAGACATTCTTCAGTTCACGCTACAAAAACAAACTCAAGTTTATCTGTTGTTTCAATCAGCTCGTTTATTAGCCTATTATTTATCCGACCACTTTTGGTTTTAACAAATGTGATAGTACTGACACGATGCTTCCTGGATATATGTTTTTGTGCCAGGGATTTAACAGCAGAACAATACGAGGTTTTCATCTTTATAAAAGAAACTTCTAAGAATCATGGTGAAGACCCCACTATCATATTTCGCTTAGGAAGGGAGAAGCATCAAATCTGACCTTCTACTTTTTTTTTTTTTAAACAATTTTAATTTCACCCATAAAGTAAAATACCAAAAGACCGTAGCAGTTCAATTTTTTTTCCCAGTTTCTCCCCAACACCTGGCCTTGTTAAAGCAGAGAGCTGACAGCTAATTACTCCTGGTAGGCAGAGGCAGAGAGGACTTGTTGTACTCCATCTGAATCCCACCAGGAAATAGTCCTCTAGGTCACGGAAGTTAAAGTTTGTGAGCGATGCGGGTGTAGGCAGACTGGTTTGAAGTAGGAGTCTCAAGCTGTCTGCTTGTTAAAACAAGACAAAAACCTTACAGGGAAGGGTAACTTCTGACTCCACGGTATGTGTTCCTTCAAGATCTCTGTTAGGTTCCTCCTCATCGAGGTCCCCTGCAGTGTACTCTGTAACCCCATCACAACCTCCTTGGATTTAGATTAAAACCCCACAGCTGTTGAAGACCTAAAGAACTTGCAGGCAGTGCTCTGGCTTCGGGGCATTACTCACCTCAACACCTAGCGTTCAGAGGATCTGCATGGCCAGACTCAGCATGCATAATGGAAATCACGTAACCCCGTGGCAATACGATGTGCTCTGATTAAAAATGTTTCAACTCATAACCACTTAGTGGCTACTAACCTATGTAATATACACCGTGTGAACCACTAAGGAAATAAGGAGTATTTTTTACAAATACGTATCCTCAAAAAACAGCAATAAAAGGCTTCGTGGCACTTTACCCTTCGCGTTTTGCAGAAGTTTCGATGAAAATAATGGCAGTACTCTAAGACGATCTGCTTAAAGAACATGCAAGGAATGTTCAGTGCTTGCCTGAGCCTTGGAAGACCTTAGTCTCATCTTTTCTTCTCACACACAATCGGCATCTCAGAAGTCTCAAAGAGTGGGCCTTTTCTCTCTGTACTTCAGCTCCTCTACTTATAAAGAGGTGTAAAACAGATTTTTCTTGCTCATGGACATGCCTGTGATAAAACTGTTGCAGGATTTGAGTAGTTAGATCTCTTAACTGAATCTTTGATATCTTAACTGCTAGGGTAATTGGTCTGTAGTAAATCAGCAGGTATTGTGGCTGACTTAAAATATTCAAGAAACTTTCTAGAGTCTTGCATTTATAAATCGAAAGGCTCCCACAATATCTAAGTAAATATTTAAGGCATAGCTTGGCTTCACTGAGCACCTGCAACCGGCATCCCTCCCAACAGACAATGAGCATGCGTAACGCGCATGAAAATACAGACCATTTGTCCTTTAGCTCCTCGTTTTGCAAAATTTAACGTATCTTTAATTGTACTTTGGTAGCCTGATGGAATTGGTGCTTAAGTCTCTGCGATTAACGCACTTAAGATTATACAACCTTTCTAGAAATGTAGAAGTACTAGTTATAGTAGTTCTATAGTTGGAGAAGTAATTATGGTAGAAGATATACTTCATATAATGCAGTAGAAGACACACTTACTCCCTTTGAATGATCCTTCTTAGATCATTTAAAATACATGTTTACCTCCTGATTAGTTTTAAAAGCTCCTTCGTGTGTCGTAATACTGTTCTTAACGCAGGGCACACATTGAGAATGTATGTCTGCATTGGTGAATCAAACAGAAAAAGGAACAAGACAATTAAGGGATGTTTTGGCAAAGTGTAAGTGAAAGAAAAATGTTTAGATCAATAGCATGTCAGACTGGTAGAGAGTGAGATCATCAGAAAGACAGAGGTGAAGACACCTGGTACCGTATACAGAAGGTGATTCACTGCGGAATAGGGCAGGTCCTTCTGGTACATTCCTAGAACTGATAAACCCTTAAGCTGACGCACCCCACAGTAAAGCAGCAAGATGCTGAGGGCCCAGAATCCTCTTTTCAATATCGCTTCTCTAATATTTTTCAAAACCCTGCAGCTGGTGCGAGGTGCGAGCATCCTTAGCAAAGCTATTTCTATGATATCCAACCGATTGTAAATATTAAAACGATGTTCACCTTTTCTACAATCTATAATGCACTGCGCACTTAGAGCTTTTTAGAAGTCAAACTCAGTAACTAATAGCAATGTTTAGTAGTAAAGTTAGTAGTTTCTTAGTTATCTGGTAGTTAGTAGTTACTTGGTAGTAAAGTAGTAAAATATTTTCTCTTTTCCGCGTGAAGGTATCATTTAAGATAAAAGTATCACTTCTCTCCATTTAGGGGTGGGAACACTGAAAGTGAGTGCAGCAAAATATGCTGTGAAATGCCTCACAAGTGGTGGGGGGCTGCCCTTGGCAAACAGCTTTGCTCTGCTTTCCTCATTCCTAACATCATCCATCCCATGCTTGAGGACATCTCGCCCTACTGAGGAGCGTAGATGTGGATGTGGCTCCCGAAGGCAGCTGTGAGCCCAGAGCCAGCTAGCAACCATTGCACGCTGGCTTTACTACAGGACGTTCTCATATGCTGCCTCCCGTCTCCTGCCCTGCACACCCCTTTCACCTGGTGCTGTGAAGACTCCATTTTCCTTCACTGTTTAATTTCTAGTCTGAAAGAAAACAATTCATAACTGAGTATCTCTGTGTACTTTTTAATCATGAAGATGTATACTATAAACAAGAGGAAAATATTCTTGGCAATAACTTCATAAATATGTACTGTACATTATTATGGTGGGAATTCTAATTGAATAATCATCAGAAGTGAACTATTTGACTTCAAGGGCCGGTATTAATTTAATGTCAGCTTGAGGTAGATGCCAGCTTTGTCAATACTAATTATAAGGTGCAGAAAATTAGAAACTGAGAATATTTGATTATTTATCACTATTGATCAGTATTGATAACTATTTGATTATTTATCACTAAAATGTCAGAGGATAAGCATTCTGTTTTCCACAGAAAAGCCATTTTCACTGACTTGCCATGATTCCTCACCCATGTTTAATAAGGGAACAGAAAACGAATACTGTCATGGTTTAAGCCTACCCAGCCGGCAACAAAGCAACCGTCCAGCCACATGCTCACTCCTACCCCTCTCTGGGGGGATGAAGAGGAGAAAATACAGTAAGAGGCTTGAGGGTTGAGACAAAGGACAGGGAGGGTTCACTTACCGGTTATGGTTACGGGCAAAGGAGAGACTCAACTTGAGGAAACAAAACCCCGACCAATTCACCAATTGAATCGAAGTAGGACAGTAATAAATGCAACTGGATCTTAAATGCACCTCTTTTCTTCCCCCACCCCTCCCTTCTTCCCTGGGCCCAGCTCTGCTACCTTCTCCACCCCAGCAGTGCAAGGAGGCAGAGAATGGGGGTTGCAGTCAGTCCCAGTCCATTCCACGTTGTTTCTGCTGCTCCTTCCTTCTCAGGGAGAAAACTCCTCACAGTTGTCCCAGGCTGCAAAGTGGCGTCCCTCCCATGGGAGGGAGTCCTCCCACCTTGGGTCCCTTCTGCATGCTCCAGTCCTCCCAGCGACAGACTGCTCCAGCGCAGGCTTCCCTCAGAGCCATGGACTTCTTTGGGAGCAGTCCCCTGCTCCAGCGTGGGGTCCTCCACTGGCTTCAGACGGGATTCTGCTCCACTGCTGATCTCTAAGGGCTTCAAGGGCTCAGCCTGCCATCTCACCGCAGGCCGAAGGGGAATGGCTGCTCCAGCATGCCTCCCCTGCTCCTTCCTTGCTGACCTCAGTGTCTTTGTGGTTGTCTCTCTCTAGCCCCACTTCTGTCCCAATCAAAAGAACTCCCAAAACAAAGGCACTCACCCAACAGGTTTCCCCCTCTTAAATATGTTATTGCAGAGGTGCTGATTGGCTCAGCCTTGGCCAGAGGCAGGTCCAGCTTGGACCTGGGGGAGCTTCTCGAAGCTTCTTACAGAAGCCATGCCAGTAGCCCCCTCCGCTCTACCAAAACCCCACCAGACTCAAACCCAACACCATGCAAAAGCCATGAATATCTCTATCCAGCAAAACCGGAATGTTACTCTAACAATTTGTCCTGCGTGATGTTTCTTTAGAGAGTCAGGTCTTTCAGAGGACTCTAGCTGAGTAGAAAGGCACCTTACTGACTAGCAGAAAGAATAACGAGTTGGACAGTGAGGTCTGTTTTACAGCAGATTTCACCTACATTGCAGAAACTGCAGAATATCAGCGCTTTAAAATTACAGACGTGCCGCACCTGGTTCCTGAGCAAAGCACAACATGGGACTCTCCCTTGATGACTTATTTTTGATGAAATCATTGAGCCAAGGCAGAGAGCTCGAATTGCAAAAGCAACAGCCTGAATAGGCTTGCTTATTCCTGCTTCAATTACCTTCTCTCAGTGAAGGTGCCTGTTCTATCAATAGCTCTGTCAACGTGTTCAAACCCCCTCGGAGTAATTCACATTGTTGAATGTAAATAAGCCACCTGCTTTCAAAGATCAAAGCGGGCTTTATTTATTTATCTATTTAAACAGATGAAGATGGTGCCCGGCATACAAATCGCAAAAGACTCAGCATCTCTTACTCTAATCTCTGTTTTTGAGATATGCAGATCATGCTCTAACTGAAAACGGCTACTGGACAAATACGTGACGTCAAAGAAAGATGTGCGTGCGTGCCTACATAACATGAGATGAACAGCGATGCAACCCAGAATTTGGTACTTCACGCACGTGTTGCCCAAAGAGTTCACTGCAGTACAAGGATCCTCTAGGAGGAACAGGACAGGATCTTAGCGCAGAGGATGGCGAAATCAAAGACCTCCTTTTCAGGCAGTGCTGTCAATATTGTAAGGAAGGCATTGCCACTCATGGTGCCCATGGAGGGCAGACCAGCCTTTGTCATTGGTGGTGTGCACCGAGTATCTACCTTTATGCTCAGAGCTGGCTGGAGGGTGGGAAACATGGTGTCCAGCACGGTGAGCACAGCAACCTCTTCTAGAGTGTAAAGCTATTTGAGTGACAGAAACGCTCACATATGGGTTTGATTTAGGGAAGTTATACCAAGCTCCTCTTTCCTTCTCTCTCGACTTTTTATGCTTCCATAAGTACAGACTCCAACAGAAGGCACAAGTGGAATATGTGCAATATGACAGGCTCATTAGCATGAATAACCTTGTCACTTTAACCTTGTGCTGTCAGAGCCTGTCAAGCCTTATTTCCCTTCTGCCTCTTTTTTAGTCTTTCCCCAATCTACCCTCAGCTCTGGCTTTTCTGAGTAGGAAACGGGTAGATTTTGCTGCACATTTCATAAGACGACAGAACTCTGCACACTATCTACAGTTCTGTGCTTGACTGTCACTTATCTGCAGAACTACATCTTTACTTTCACTTTGCATTATCTTAGAACATACAGCATAAAGAATATATATACTTTTTTTAACTCC